>OY856412.1:345150456-347550456 GCA_963693085.1 Alisma plantago-aquatica
TTATTTTTTCAGTAGAAACTTAGTAAAAATGTACTACAATTTTTTTTTATTTTTATAAATGTCACGCATGCATATGCATACTTTATTTTCAATATAATGTCTCCAATTTTAGATTTTATATAATTTCACATCATGAAGGTAGTGTGTATCATATATTTGTTGTACATTTTTAGGGAATGTGACAAATTTAAAGTATTTTTTTCTATTTTATAGATTTGCTTGTTGGAAATTTTTAATATGGATAAGAGTTGGATTGAACAACCTATTGGCTCTGAAGCTTATATTAAGGGAATGTATCAATTTCTTGATTACGCGAAGATGGGAATGGAGGATGGGAAGATAGTATGTCCATGTAGAAAATGTAAGGCAGGAAGGAAAAAGGAGTTTCCTATTGATGAGGTGGAAAGACATATCTTGTTCCATGGATTTTATAGAGATTATAAAAAATGGATTTTCCACGGTCCGAAGACTCTTTTTGAAAACCTTATTGCTGATCGATAAAATGAAAACAATGAACAACCTAATAATCAAGGAGACGATTCTGTAGGCCAAGATGATATGGAAGGATTGTTGACAGAGTTATTATTGGGGGAGAACGCTACCTATGTGGGAGATAGAGAATCTGGACAAGCTAATGAAGGAATCACATCATGTGATAATCCTCATTTAGGGGCCAACATTCCTCAAACTTTTGCTAATCATGACATGAGTTTTCAAAAGTTAGTAGACCTTTCTAATAAAGAGCTTTATCCTGGATGCACAAATTTCTCAACCCTCTCATTTCTTTTACGTCTGTTCAATTTGAAATGTATGTTTCATTGGTCAGATAAATCTTTCACGCAACTGCTAGAGCTTCTACTAGCTGCCTTTCAACAACTTACCATGTTCCCTTCTTCTTATTATGAAGCTAAGAAATTGATTAAGGAGTTAGGTCTTGGATATGAAAATATACATGCTTGTCTGAATGATTGCATGTTGTTTTGGGGTGAAAATTCACATAAGAGTAGATGTAGTGTGTGTGGAACTCCTAGGTGGAAAGCACAAAATTGTAATTCTGGTGATGACAATGCAGAAAGTAACACAAGTTCTAAAGGTCCACCAACGAAGGTTATGAAATACTTTCCGTTAATTCCAAGGTTGAAAAGGTTGTATATGTCCTCAAAGATAGCAGAAGATATGATATGGCATGAGAAAGGTCGAGTTAAAGATGGCAAAATTAGACACCCAGTAGATGCACTAGCATGGAAAGAGTTTGACATGAAATATCCAAGTTTTTCTTCCGATCCTCGCAGTGTGAGACTTAGCCTTGCTAGTGATGGATTCAATCCATATGGGATGCAAAATACCAACTATAGTACTTGGCCAGTCATTCTAAGTGTTAATAACCTGCCCCCTTGGCTATGCACAAAACCATGCTCTTTAGTTTTATCTTTGATAATTCCTGGAAAATCTGGTCCAGGAAATAATATTGATGTTTATATGCAACCATTAATACATGAGTTGAAGTTGTTATGGGAAGGTGTTGATGCATATGATGCTTATATTGGAGAAAATTTTAAATTACAAGCATCTTTGATGTCTACCATTAGTGACTTTCCTGCTTATGCTATGTTGTCAGGTTGGAGCACCAAAGGTTATCTTGCATGTCCATGGTGTGGCGAATCCACCCATTCATACTGATGTGGGTCATAGATTTGTTATGGTGGTCATCGTAGGTGGCTACCAGATAACCACCCTTTTCGTTTCCAGAGTAGTTTATTTGATGGTAATAAGGAGTATGGCCATCCCCCAAATCCTATATCTGGAAGTGATGTTCTACGGGCACAACAACAACTTATCTTTGAATATGGAAAGGCTGGTGGAAAGGTTAGTAAGAAGAGAGGAAGAAGACCAAGAGATGCTTTGACTAGTAGTGATGTTATGGATGACACATCTGATAAAGACAAGGGGATTTGGAAGAAAAGAAGCATATTTTTTGATTTGCCATATTGGGAATATCATCATCTACGTCATAACCTCGATGTCATGCACATCGAGAAAAATGTATGTGAAAATGTGTTGGTAACACTTTTAAATGTAGATGGAAAATGTAAAGACGATGAAAATGCTCAAATATTTCTTGAGGAAAAAAATATAAGACAACATCTTTGGCTCCAACCTCAACAAGATGGAAGTTTTTTAATGCCCCCTGCTTTACATAGTATGTCTTCCAAAGAAAAGGAAAGCTTTTTAAATGTATTATCTAAGCTTAAAGTTCTTGATGGATATGCATCCAACATTTCACGTTGTGTTAATATGAAGCAAAGAAAGCTAATAAATCGAAAGAGTCATGATCACCATATCATCATGCAAGATATTCTTCCTGTAGCTTTATGAGCATCTGGTGTGACTCGAGTTATTGATGTGTTGTCTGATTTATCTTCTTTCTTTAAGTCATTGTGCTCTACATGTATTACTATGGATGAGCTAGATGAGTTACAAGTACGAATTGTAGAAACACTTTGTCGTCTAGAGATGGAATTTCTTCCTCCTTTCTTCACCATTATGGTTCATCTATTGGTTCATCTGGTGGACCAAGTCAAACATGGAGGACATGTTCAATATGCTTGGATGTATCCCATTGAGAGGTTAGCATTTAGTTAAAATTTCATTTATCCTTTTTTACATTCTATAATAAATTCAAAAAGATTGATTCTTTATTTGGTAACCATGATAACTTCACTCTAGGTATCTCGCTCGGCTGAAAGGCTATGTGAGAAATAGAGCTCAACCAGAGGGTTCTATTGCAGAGGGTTATATTCTAGAAGAGACCATTACCATTTGTTCTAGATATATGGAAGGCACTGAAACAATTTTGAATAGACCTAAAAGAAATGATGACAATTTTCCAAATAAGGCTCTATACTTATTCAATTCTGGTGGACGTCGTGTTGGGGCTGAAAAAGTCATCTGCCTTGATGAAAAAAGCATAGAACAAGCACATCGCTATATTCTACTTCATTGTGATGACATAATGAAGGACCTTAAAGAGTAAGTTGTGTTCCTGAAACACTCTTCATACAAATAAAATAAAGTTGATCTCACTTTTAGTGTTATTGTAGGCAATTCTTATATCAGAAGAAGGAAGAGTGCCTACAAAAAGGAATTAGAGTCAATCAATCATTAGAAGCTAAGTGGTTACTAGAAGATTATTCGAGGTGGCTTCATTCTTAGGTAATGGATGCATGATCAAGGGTAAAATTCAAACACAATATTATGACTAATATGTTTTTTTAACTCTCATAGGCACCTCATATTGATGTGAGTAATAAAGAAGGAGTGTTAAAAAGAGCCTTAGCTCGTGGACTTAATGTGTATGCTAAAAGGCTAAAGGGTTTTATTTGCAATGGATACAAGTTTCACACATTAGATCGGGAGAGATATCAGAAGGTGCAAAATTCTAGAGACATGGTTGAAGCTGATGGAGATTCATACTATGGAAGACTCACTGATATTTATGAGTTGGACTACTATGGCACTTATAATGTTGTGATTTTGCGGTGTGATTGGGTAGATATAACTTCACCAAGGGGATTGAGGATTGACAAAAACAACCACTCTTGTGTGAATTTCTCTAGGCTGATGCACACTGGAAAATCACTAAAAGATGATCCATTTATTTTTTCCTCCCAAGCAAAGCAAGTGTTTTATGTAGGGGATGAGATAGAGAAAATATGGTTACATTTCGTTCCGCATAAGATTAGAGATTCTTATGATGTAGGGATTGTCCATGCAATGGTTAATGATGGCCTTGACATGGAGAATCTTCATGGATGAAGAAAATTTTAGTTAAAAGCAAAGCAGATGCATGTATTCCACTGTTGGTTTTTACATGATGTGATAAGTTCTAGCATATTAGTTTTAAATTAAGTCTTTTGGATAATATGTTGCTGCTGGAAACTATACTTTTTTGTCACGTAGTTTTATTAACCCAGTGTTTTGCTTTTTCAGAAATATTTTGTTTGCATTAATGAGTCGGGATGTAATGGTGTTATTCTCGACCTTCCTTGCATACATACCACCATAATTTAACATCCATTTTCCTATAAATATAATTTTCATTGAATATTTCTATAGATCAATTATTAGCTAAGATCTGAATCCATTTGAAAATCTAATTTAGTATGTAGGGACCATAATTAATGGAAGATTAATGGGATACACCTTTTCAACATCAACTTATTTGTTTTTCTATTAAAGCTTTCATTTGCATTAAATATTTCTATTGATTGAAAATAAGTAAGGATCTGAATCTCTTTGACAAATAAGCATAGGTACGTAGACACTATACTTTATGACATTATGAATTTTTTATTCATTTATAGTTTTTCAATTCCAACTCATGAAGAAAATTAGTATTCTTGAAAGATAGTAAAATTTACTATTTCATATAATACTACTATTTATTTAATTTCCAATGTTCACTCATTAACACAGAAAATGTGGCGAAGAAGATGAACTACTGCAACTTTTTTGCCAAATGAGCCAAGTCCAAATGATCAAGGAAACATATCCCCTCCACGTCAAGATGGAGATCATGATGATGAAATGGAAGATTCTCAGCAATCTCAACGTGGGATATGGAATGCAAACATTTCCTTTGAGGATGATGATGTTATTGAAACAATAGGTGATAATTTCGAATTACTTTGTTTGTGTTAGAGTCTTTACCTATTGTTGATCTAAGTTATATAAGTTTCATCAAGTTTGAATGATTTTGTAGATTCTGATGGAAAGGTCGGACTAAAGAAAGGGAAAGTTCATCTTTCACAAGTCTGGGTCCTGGAAGCACTCAAATTTGTTGTTAACTTCAACAAATATAAACAACCAATTGGGAGATCAGGACATTTGCTGGTAAGATTTCTTGGTGAGGTTGCAAAGAGGGGGACCCTTTGTCCTATAGGTGAAACCAGTTGGCACAAAGTCCATAAGTCCTATAAACTTGAGATTCGCGCTTAACTCGGGTAAGTTATTTCTTTTTTAGTGGAAAAGCATAGATCATCTTTTTTGGATTTATCCTCAAGAAAGTATATAAGCTTGTAAAAGTATTAAAATTATCAGTTATCCCTTAAAACCATTCTAGTCTAGAGAAAATAATATAGCTGCTCAAACTCAATTAATTTAGTTTAGGAAAATAGCTAAACAAAGTTATGACATCACAAGAGGTACTGAGTCTGAAAAGTTCAGATTTGGTTCATATTGATGTGCTCAGGAATCCAACAGTTCACATACCACCACATAAATATTATATAGGGGATACAATATTAACTAGTTTAGTCTTCCATTACAAACCAAAAATGAAAGAACAACAACCATAGGGAATCAAAATCAGCATGGATATTTTCATAACTTAGAATAAGGAATAGAAAATGCTCCATGAAATCGGAGGAAATTCCTCCAAATCAAATGTCAATGATTACATCTTAGATCAAATTATATAGCTGCTCAAACTCAATTTATTTAGTATACAAAAATAACTAAGACAAAGTTGAAATCACAAGAGGCATAGAGTTTTGGAAAATTCTGATTTGGCCCATATAGATGTGCTGATGAAACCATGGACAAAACATATTTGGTTCACATAGACTTATTCATTTTTATGTTAGCTTTTATATTCATGAATACATGGTCTAAATGTGCATATTACAAAATTTGGACTTATCTTTTTGAAACAGAGCAAGTTTCATATGCCGAAGGACTTGGAAATCGATCAAAGGATTATATCTCATGTCAATGGTAAATGGAATACCTATAGGCATAAATTGAAAACTCTATACTTGAAACCTAACAAAACAGAGGAACAAATTGCAAGCAAAGTGCCAGAAAAAGTGATTAAGGAGCAATGGATTCGTTTGGTGAGCTACTGGTTTTCTTCTAAAGGAAAGTTAAGCATCATTATTTGACTCAAACTGATTGACATGTTCATATAGAATATATATTTTATAAAATAATGTGATTCACATGAATTATGTGTGTTTCAGAAGCTTTCATCAATAGGGAAGATAGCGCGTGCTCAAAAGGCTGATTACCATACTACAGGGACAAAAAGTTTTGCCCAAAAGAAGTTTGAATTTGTGAGATATCTATTTACGCGTTTGCATATTAGAAAATGAACTTTTTATTAAAAATTTTAAATAAATTTAAATATCTTTACAGGAAAAAAGTGAGAACATGGAGCCTAGCATTTTAGAAGTATGGAAGATCACTCACAAAAGAAAGGATGGAAGTTTTGTGGAAAACACAAACACAAAGGAATTCATGGTTTGTTAATAATTTAATTGGTTTATTCATTTCACGTACTCAATGTGACTTGGAAAATCTGATATAGTAGTGGACTCATTTGATGTAGGAAACAGCTGAAAAATTGGTAGATGAGTGTGTTGTTCAGAATCCTGAAATTCCCAAAGCATCAATAGAAGAAGCTGTTTTCAATGAACTAATGTATGATGAAGATAACTCTAGTCAAAGAGTGGTGGTCTATGGATGTGGAGTGTCACGAAGTCAAGTGTTTGGATTGAAAGCTGACCTAAGAAAATCCAATTCAGTTGATGACTCCCAGGCTGTAAAAGCTATCATAGAGAAAGAGACTGAGCACTTGAGGAATGCATAGGAAAATGTGCAGGCCGAACTTCACCGTATGACTTCTGCACTTGCTAGGAACGGAATTGTGCTTGATGATTCCATTGGAAGGGAGGAAATTGGAAGAAACATGCCTAATGAAGAAGTAGGAACTCTTGTTTATTCATTTTAAACATCACAATATTCATTTTTCTTCTTCTATATATCGTGTTATATATAATTTTGTGGCTGCCCACAATTATTATTTCTATTCAGATAGAACATGCACAAACTATGTAATCTAAAAGTTAACCTTCTAGGTCAATTATTTAGTAGTTCTTATTCATTGTTAGGCTGCTAGTTTCTATGTTCAACATAACTTCAATTGGTAATAGTTATTCATGTCATGATAGGTTTATCATTATATATCCTATAATTATTCATTAGGTTTTACCCAAATTGCAGGTTGTTGTACATGCTCCTAGTGGACAAGGAATTCCAAACAGAAATCATAACAGTTCATGACTTGGAGTTTAAGTTTAACATGATATCATATATTAAATATATTTTTATTTGAGTGAAGACTTTCTTTATTGTTGTTGTTGTGGTCTATGAACAATTTGTTTTGTCAAAAGTCAGTAGTCCTTTATTTGTGTTTGTTTCCTCTATATCTGTAATTTCTTAAGACCAAATTCGAGCATGCCATCTATTTCTTTTGTTAACATGTCAATGTCCTTTGATTGAAATGACTCATTTTAGATTACAAAATATATTTGTGTGTGTCGCTTAGTTCCTATTATGTCAAGCCACACCATTCATTATGTCAGGTAGAATCTTCACCCTATTATGTCAGGTAGAATCTTCACCCTCAATCATCTAGATGTATGTTGTTCTTTCTACTTTATTTGTTTCCTAGATTCTTCTACAAGCTCCATAAAGAGCACATTAAATTGGACTGGAAGAAAGATGTACATTTCTGGTGCTTCCTTCTACTTAAAAAGGTGAGGACTTGCACAATTCTTGGTGTTCAAGACTCTAATATGCTTAGTCATCATGTTCTGAAAGATTGTTGGCCATACTTTTAGTATCAACCATCATGTACTGATCAATTATATTGACATACTTTTGGCTTATTTGATTTTCAAAGTAAGCATATTATGGAGTTTAATATAACTTCATGCTTTGTTATCAGATGTACCCCTAATAGCTTGAAGTCTGTTGTACAATTTATAACAGAGTATTTGGGTTGATAAAAAGAGGGAGGAAGAATGGTGGAGGAACATGGATCCGTAAACAGGGAGGGGTCTGCAGGACAACACACACTACTACAGAAATGGCTTATAAAGTCGGTTTTCAAGGTGTTGGTTGTATACAAAAACCAACACATAAATCCTACTGTGTCGGTTTTTAACATAAACCGACATCCAATATGTGAAGGTCGACCAGACACGGGTACCGCTTTCAATAAGTGTCGGTTATTTAATAAACAACCGACACTTAAAATCAACCGCCAAAACCAAAATTCCAGCGAAAAAATTACCTTCAAAATTGGACATATGTCGTCAGTTCTTTAATAAATAACCGACAACTAAAGGGTATGCGCGAGATAGGAATAGTTGTCGGTTGTCTTTTATTTATAAACCGACGAATATTACGTAGTATAGTTGTCGGTTGTTGTCAAAGAGCCGACACTTTTGGTTTAGTTGTCAGTTTTTTTAAATAACCGACACATATTGTCAACTTAATAGCCCCGCGAACAGAACTTTTCCCCATTGTCTTTGTTTCATTGTCGTGCACTAGGGTCTGGCGATTTCCCCCGATTGCTCCCGCCGTCATTGCCGGTTGGCTCCCCACGCCGCCGTTCATCTCCCCGCACGTCGCCGTCGCCGCCGTCACCGTCGTAGCCGTCGCCGCCGGTTGCTGCGCCGCCGGTTGCTGGTCTCCTCGACGCCCTCGCCGCCGCTCCGCCGAGCCGTCGCCAGTTGCTGGTCCTCCTCTCCTCACCTCTGTCACCTCCAGCTGCTCTCCTCTGCTCCGGCGCTGTCAGCTTCACCTTGTTGCCCTCAAGGTACGCCAGCTTCTTCCTTCTTCCTCATCCCCTATCTTAATATTGCATGTCTAATAGACTCAACTCAAGTTTTTCTATCTTTAAATTTGCATTATTCATTGCCATTGTTCTTTAAAATGTCAATGAAACTATAATGGTTATCCAATGTTAAAGTTGAATACCTTGTTGTAGGCTACACAACAGATGAAACTATAGTACCGTTTTCGTGTATATGTGTTTGATATTCTTATATCACTAGAAAGAAAGACAACCATTTTCATTACTAGTAGATGAATAAAAACATTAAATAAAAATCAATTGGTAAACTAATATAAATCAGTAGATGATTACATAATTCCTAAATCAGCACATAAATAAATACAAATAGTAGATGAATAAAATACAATAAATACAGTAATAGAGTTAAATCAGTAGATGATTAAATGATATCAAAATTAGTACATAAATAAACACAAATCAATAGATAACTAAATAAATACAGTAATAAATAAAAACAAATAAGTAGATGAATAAATACATAAGTGGAAAAGTAAATATGAATCAGTTGATAAATAAAGTTACATCAGTAGATTCTTACATAATTTCAGAAGCAGTATAAATAAATTCAAATGAGTAAATAGCTAAATAAAAAATAGTAGATGCATAAATACAAATAAGTAGATGAATAAATACAAATCAGTTTATTAACTAATATAAAATTATAAATCAGTGATGATTAATCAATTCTGAAATCAGTACATAAATGAATACAAATAGTAGATGAATAAATATAATATAATCAAATCAGTTGATAATTAAAGTTAAACAGTTGATAACTAAAGTTAAATCAGTAGATGATTAAATAGTATCAAAATCAATACATAAATAAACACAAATCAGTTGATAACTAAAGTTAAACAGTTGATAATTAACTAAAGTTAAATCAGTAAATGATTAAATAATATCAAAATCAATACATAAATAAACACATGTGACATGCTTGGAATGTAAATGATGAACTGTGACGTCCCCGGATATTCTAAAACTTAATCTGATGTGTGACGTCCAAATTGAAACCCTCACCTCAGCGAGAATCCCAATTTAAACATCCCACACTAGGATAGGAAGAAGAAATTCAAGGGAGTCAGAAGGAAACACAGTAGCACATGCACATGAACAATAATAAAACCATACTCACGTGTTCACCATTCAACATATAATTACAACATGAATTGTTACAACATTTGATATTACATATTGAACAACAAACTATATATATACATGTACTACAACTAAACAACAGGATCTTAAGACAACATGTCCACCTGTACATCAGCTCGCTATACAACTCTCTCTATCCTGGATCTTCAAGAGCATAACCACAACCTAAATAGAAAGATTACATGTGGTACACGTCAGCACAATATTTCAAGAATATTGTACTGAGTACGCCTACGTGTCTTTTATTTACCTCTCATCATATCTTGGCAATAAGATAAAACTAATACTTGGCAGTAGCAGAAGAATATAAGAAAAGCATATACTTGCACGAAGATGTTCATTAACAAAAGAGAACACATATTTTAAGCTTATTTTCCATTATATACCAAGGCCTTTATGATCACTACCAAAGAGTTAGATCATTTGTACAAGGTGACCACTACCAAAGAGTTAGGTCAGACCACTACCAAAGAGTTAGGTCATATGTACAATGTGACCACTACCAAAGAGTTAGGTCACTTCCAAGCACACTGCCAAAGATTTAGTGCTTTCATATAATGGAACAAATATATTATGTTTCATGTGTTCATAGCAATAAGTATGGAAAATCATGCAACATATCATACAAGAACAATCATTTCATCCAATATCATATGCCAAGTATTTTATTACCCATATAACACAAGCATATTGTATAATAAGCCAAGCAAGAGGTAATGGTGTACCTTCCAAAGAGGCAGATCATTCTAAACACATATACTCCTGATGTTATCTACATCCTTGGTCAACCCTGATTAAGACAAGACCATGTACTATTATCAGATTCTCATCATCATACGTCTCATCTTAACCCTAAACGTGTTCATTAGGGTTTAGCTTATCTTTTTATGGATATTCTCATCATTATTTATATTCTTGTCTTGTGATTATCTCACTGATATCATATTCCAGATTATGATTCATTATCTGCATATTATCTTCCATAGCATTTTTGTGCACATTAATTAACCCTAGGTTACATCATTAACCTAGATTAGGGTTTTATAATCTGTATTAAGGATCATCTACATATAACATGGATTATGTTCATCATTATGATCTCATAATGAAAACTGAGGTTCCATATGCTGATATGAGCTTACACTGTAAATATCATCATTTATTGAGCATGCATGTATTTAATACATTTTATTTAGGGTTAAAAGCCCTAATTAGCCATATTAATCAAAATATATAATTTCGTGCATCAACATGATCATGATTGACATCGGGTGCATTATAAACATTATTAAAGAGTTACTGAAACATTCTCATAATATTAGGTCTTCATTTATTATTTATTAGGCATTAAAAGAGCATAGCACATCTTTCATGATATCACTGAGATTAGTTCATCAAAAGTCTGATATTATGCTTCCATTGTATTCTACTCATTTTTCTGAACGTTTTGGTACCTGGTTTGTGTTTTTCCGATATTCGTACTAATTTCTATGGATTATTGAAAAACTGATCAATTTGGGAATTAATACCTTTTCGGGCCAATCGGTCGCTGACACGTGGCCCAGAGCGGGTGTTTCTCATCGCCTGGGCCGGTCCGGCCTTCTCGGCTTAGACCCGGTTCACGTCTCTTTCAGCCGGTCGGGCTCTCTTTTCCTCCCTTCTCTTCTCACGTGCTCGCTGAGTCCCAGCAGGACTCTGTTTTGCGCGGGCGCCGCCGTGATGCTCAGCTCCGGCGAGCGATGCACCCCACGAAGGTGCTCCTTTCCAGCCCCCATGGACACCATCATCTTTGTCGTTGACCATCAGACCTCCACGGCTGCTCGCTTCCCAAGGATTGGTTGTGGAGTCCCCCGCTCCACTAGGGCACCGCCACCTGACTGGGGAAGCTCCGACGAGCAATCAGTGGAGCAGAGGTTCCCCGCATAAAGTCCTAAGACCATCAAAATCTCCGACAACATCCTTCGCACCTCCCCGTCTTCCCAGGTGCTCCCTTGAGCCTCTGCATCTCTGTCCTTGTGAGATCGTCGTAGCTAGTATCTGCTGTGGAGGTGTAGAAGAGGAAAAAACGGTCCCAGTCCCTCAAAACCCAAGACAAAGCGTCATACAGCAACGCAATGTCCACAGGAACTCGTCTCTATACTCGAACCATGCCGGCAAGGCCTTGTGGACGACCCCTGAGGTTGGCTCTCATCTCCGGACAACCTCCACTCCGTCAACCATGAAGGAGAGCTCGGAGTCCACTGCAAACACCTGCATCTTTCTCCCCTAACCTCGCCATTCCTCCTCGCCTACTCATCTCCCTAGGATCCCCTCTATATCTCCAAGAACACCTTCCGCTACCAGTTGTTCTCTATGGTGGAGAAGCAAAGAGGGACGATGGTTGGTTCTCTCCACTGAAGTGGCCGTGCATTTCGTTTAAGGGGTCAAACTAATTGTCAGGAGCTTTTGAGACCAACTGCCCAGTCCTTTCTAGCCCACACCCCACGAAGGTGATGAGAGGTGGTTGAGGTGGTCGCGGGGTTAGCTGCCCCACTACCATTCTCTAACTGCAAGGTAGGAGACAAGCAGCCATCCATCGGATCATGATCCAAGGGCTGAAAGCCGGAGTTCACTTAAGCCAATCCGTGGCTTCATGTTACAAGGAACTGGGCTGTTAGATCCTAGATCTAGGGCTAGAAAAGGGCCACGCAGTCGGCTCCAAACAAAAAGGGGCGTGTGACACTAATATCAAGCCCAACTTAGGTCTATAAATCCTCATTAATGTGCATTATTTCACAAAATTCAAACCTTAAAAACTTCTTCTAGGAACCTCCAAATGCCACCAAATTTTAGCCATAGCTCCCATACCTCTCGAGCTACCTTCTATTCAAATTTGGTGACAAAACTCATCTGTTGGGCCACTCAATAAAATTCCTCAAAAAGGCATTAAGAGAGAGATCTTAATCATTATATAAATCTCAAACAACATTCCAACTTTACCAAAACACTGGGAATTCTCAACATTATTCAACCTTATGGTCTCACTTATGTCATTGGATGGTCAAGGACTCCAAAAGTCCACTCCATCACATGAACTTTTCCCTAAATTGCCAATCATGCTTTTAAAGACATCAATAATCACCCTAACTTGAAGAACTAGGATTTTAGGTATAAGAATGACAACACATTATTTGTTGGCCTAAAAACTCATCCAAGATTTACTCATTAGGAGTAAATCTTGGATAGTCCCCGGTTTGGGACTGTTCTTGAACACCTAATCTCACTTAGGATGTAAGTGAATATAATGTGTGTTGGGTTTTCAAGAAAATTTCCGCAGCATTTCCCCGTTTGTTCTCTAAGTACATATGTACTTCGAGAACAACGGGGAAATGCTGCCGAAATTTTCTTGAAAACCCAATACACATTATACACTTACTTGTGAGATTAGGTATTCAAGAATGGGATAGGTGGTACACATTTATTATACGTTTTTATTTTTTCTGAATATGTGAACTTTACAATGTGAGCTTAATTTATAATGTGAATTACTTTACAATGTGAATGTGAACTTTACAATTTGAATGTGAATTTGCAATGTGAACTTTACAATGTGAACTTTACAATTTGAATGTGAATTTGCAGATGGCTGACCATTCTCCTGATGACCGTGCTGATGACTACCGTGAGGGTGAGGACATCAATGCATCGCCTCACAATGTAAGTTTTAAAAATATATCATATATTTATGTCTATATGTCCATTTATAGTTATATCTTGTAAATGTGAAATATTTTGTCAAATTTTAGGTTGATGATGCACAGGTACCATTTGCAGCACTTGAGGCACTTGATCAACAACTCCAAAAAGTTGACAAGAGAAGGGGCATCACTATGATGAAGAAGTTAATTGCGCAAAAGGGCAATGGACCCAAACTTGTTGTGGATTTCAATAATGCAGGAAATGCATGTGGTGTGAATCGCAATTCATTTATTTCATATCTTGGATATGTTACTCGTAGCCATTGCGGTTGTCACTTAGATTCTTGGAATAACGTTTCTAAGGAGAATAAAGATTTAATATGGAGGGATTTATGCATGAGTTATTGTTAATTTGCAATTCTATTTTGTAGATTACTAAATTTTTGGATATTAATTAATAGCAATTCTATTTTGCAGAGTATATTTGAATTGGATGAAAAGCTGCATCGTAAATGTGTGATGCAACGCTGTGGGAGAGTCCTAAGGAACTATAGGACAAATCTCACAAGTGAATACATAAAAGAAGCCGACAAGAGGAAGAAGACAGCCACTGAACAGTGGAACTTCCTGGACAAAGAAGAATGGGACGTGTTTGTCGCTTCCAGACAAACTGATGAATTCAAGGTATTAGGCGTCAGTCTCAATCTCATTAATTATATATGTTGTATTCACATATTCAAGATTAACATTTAGTGTTACTAACCAAATCATTAATGTGCATACTAACTAGGCCCTCAGTGATGCACAAAGATCAAGGCGTGCGATGAATGTGCACGACCACACAATGGGTCCAAGAGGATATGCAGGCATTCGCCAAAGACTACAGGCTGAGGCTGCTGCTGCTCAGTCTGCTGCTACTCAGGAGTCCTCTACCAAAGGTAGCACACCTCTGCCTCGCCATGATGTCTGGATAGCTAGGAGGCAAAATAAGAAGGGAGAATTAACTAAGGCCGTAACTGCTGAGGCGGCTGTAAAAGTGGTAAAATACAACTCTTACAACAATCATTCCAATATTGATTATTTGTGTTGTTTACTTAAGTACAAATTTTTGTTTTGGTGACTAGCGGGAGCTGCACGAGCTGAGGAAACAAGGAAAGTTCATCCCTGAGGGCACAAGGGATGAATTGACAGTTGCTCTGGGTAACCCAGAGCATCCTGGACGTGTTAGGGCTGTAGGCGCTGGTGTGGGCATCAAAGTTTTTTTGGGCCATCCCAACGCAAACATGTCCCAAAAGCGGGACTTTCACAAGAAGAGGTAACATATTTTTTTCCTTGTAGATGTTACTGTAAAAGAGAATTCAAAAATTAGAATTTGACGTTTCTTTTATCCATGTATAGGTGGATAAGCTATTTGACAGGAAACTCGAAGAAAAACTCGAAGAAGCAATGCAAAAGTGGCAGGCGTCTCAGACTGCCACTTACCAGACAATACCTATTGCAGCTTCTACTCCTACTCCTACTGCAGAGGTTGGGAGTAATCCTCTAGACCCACCACCTAGCACATCCACTGTAAGTATTTTTATGACATAGTAACTAGTTTTTTAATTCAAGATGATACGTATATATGAAATTGTAGTCCTTTCAAAAAAGATGATATGTATATATGTATATAACATTCTTTACACAAAAATTTGTAGGGGTTGAAGCCATGCCGTCTAAAAAGTAAAGAATATGTCGTGGTAGAGGCGTCAGCTTACCCATCCCTACCAGGGGAAACATGTCACGGGTCTCCAGTACCAGCTGGTTGGATTCGGGTGAGCCCGATACATATATTCCCCCAATTTCTGGAACTTCCACTGCCATATGCCCACCCATATTGTGAAACACTTGGTGAGGCAGTAGGCGGAGTGATATTGTGGGAAAAGGCGTATGTCTTCTTTACTGAAAAGGTGTGGTAAATTTACATTACGTTCAATTGTTAGTGTGTGTATATGATGGCAGTTGATCTGAAATTATTATATATATATATATATATATATATATATATATATATATATATATATACAGGTTAAAAAGAAGACACCCACAGCATCTAGGCCTCCACTTCCACCTCCTGCATTACCTAGTTGGGTTCCACAGGACCTACCTGTCTCATTAGGTCCTAACTGTAGGGGTATGGCAATATGGTTAGGGGAACATGATATAAACTCCCCTATAACTGTTTCTTCTGATTCAGATTCTATAGGTCAGTCATACGAAACAAAACTATTTATACAAGATATTTTGGAGTGGTTTTGAAATGATTGGCTAAATACATCTGTGATAGAGCTATGGATAAGGTGAGATATTCTTTATACATCCATATACCTAGTGTATGATCTGGTGATCTGGTTTCTTATTTATTAATGCATGCGTAATTAATACATATTTTGCAGCTACTTAGACAACATATGTGCAGATTTTGGATTCGAACATGTAGGGTTTCTGATTCCATCCTTGATTAGTCTAGTAGCTAAAGACCCTATATCAGTTCAACAATACTGCTGTGAGGCTTTTTCAATTTTTGCTGTAAAAAAGAAGATGGTGATAATGGCTCCATTGAATGTAGAGTAAGTTTACTTTGCTTATTATAATTTGGACTTAAGAAAATTACATTTTATTGTGGATTTTGAGTTATTAATTTTAACTTTTTTTCCTCTAGGGGTAAGCATTGGGAGTTATTGGTTATTGCCCCCGAGACGTTTACTGTGTATTATCTAGATCCTAAGGGGAGTAAATTGAATACAAGATTTGGACACAAAATGAAAATGGCAATATTTCGGTGAGAAATATTTCATTTTTCAAATTTGTTAACATATGTTATTACATTACTATTTAATTGCAATGCTTTGTGTTACATTAACATGTAGGGGTTTTGAGGAGTACAAAATGGCTGGAGGAAAGGTCCCCATGAAAAAGAACCAGCAAATAATATGGAAGAACGTGAAAGTAAGTTCCCTACTGCAATTTATGTATATATTATTTATGTGAACAAATGCTTAATTAGTTGTATTTTTTAATATTTTGTATGTTTGAATTTATAGTGTGTTACACAAGACAACGGATGGGCATGTGGATACTATGTCATGCGATATATGCACATGCTTGTCAAAAATGCCGCAATGGACATCGATTGTATTGCTGAGGTATTATATAGCCGACAAGAGATAATATGAAATATATCAATCTTATTTATAGCTCATTAATTATATATATACATTATTCTCTTTACATGTGTTTAAAGTTGACCCCAGTACAGGAAAGGACTTACCAGATGTACATGAGCCCTATACGATGGGAGAATTAAATGAAGTAGTAGAAGAATGGGCAACATCCATACAATTAGTGGGGACTTTAAAATATAATTGGGATCCAGATAGCGAATAATGACTAAACAATGATACTTTGTAAATGAATTTCTGAATTATAATATATGTGTGAATGTTTCTACATGTCTGGATGTTTTTACATGTGTTTGAGTGAAAATGAATGAAAGTGTTGGTTGCTATATGAAGTCTACGTGTGTGAATGTGAATCAATGGAACTACAGATTGCTAGCATGTGTGAATGTTTATAAATGTGTGAAAATAAAATGGAACTGCAGGTTGCATTGCTATATGCATGTGCTACTTTTTTATTGTTAATTTTGCAGGTTTGAGGCCTGTTGTCGGCTGATATCAATGGATGTCGTAAAACCTACAGTTCATAACTGAACTGAACAGGTTTCTCATGCTGCGACCAGCCACAGCAGGTCTGCAGACTGACAGAAAAAAAACAATAGGCATCGGTTATTTGTAAATAACCGACACATAATGTTATAGTGTCGGTTTTTTACAAATAACCGACGTCTATTTCGTGTGGCGCGAAGGGCTTGGTTGTCGGTTATTTGTAGATAACCGACACTGATGGTGCCCAACATGGCGCCCTTTCTGTGGCGCGAAGGGTTTGGTTGTCGGGTTCTTACCTAATAACCGACGCCTATAGTCCCATGATGGCGCGTTTTCGGTGGCGCGCGAAGAGTTTGGGTGTCGGTTATGGAACCGACACCTAATGATTGGACTTTTAGTGTCGCCCACATAGGTGTCGCTTAGAAACCGACACTAAAGGCTTTAAAAAACCGACACTAAAGGTAGGTTCTGTAGTAGTGACAACAACACCAGCTCAAAAGGTATTATCACAACAGTTCACAACCTGGAGTCTAAGTTCAATATGATAGCTTATATGAAATATATTTATATTTGAGTGACACATTTCTTTAATGTTGTTGTTGTTGTCTATGAATAACTTGTTTGTCAAAATTTAGTAGTCCTTTATTTGTGTTTGTTTCTTCTATATCTCTTGAGTATGTCAGCTATTTCTTTTGTTAACATGTCAATTTCCTATAATTAAAATGACTCATTTGAGATTGCAAAACATATTTGTGTGTGTCACTTGATTCTCCGCCCGTTCGTACTTCTCATGTGATTTCAATGTTCAAATCTCCCTTGGGCCTTGTTATGAAGGTTGTGAATATGAATTGATTAAATGCTAGGTATCCTCTTCCCTAGGCATACCATTGTTGTAGCAGGGCATCATCAGTATGATCAAGCCACATCATCCATTATGTCAGGTAGAATCCTCACCCCAACCATCTAGATGTATATTGTTCTTTCTTCTTTATTTGTTTCCTAGTTTCTTGTGCAAGATCCACCAAGAGCACATTAAATTTTATTTGAAGCAAGGCCTACATTTTTTGTGCTTTCTTCTTCTTTAAATGATGAGAACTTGCACAATTCTTGGTGTTAAATTCTCTAATATGCTTAGTCAACATGTTCTGCAAGATTATTAGCCATATTTTTAATATCGACTATCATGTATAGATTAATTATATTGAGATACTTCTAACTTATTTGATTTTTGAAGTAAGCATATTATGGAGTTTAATATAATTACATGCTTTATTATCAGATGTATCCCTAATGGATTGAAGCCTATTTTATAATATATAAGGGGAGCATTGGGATTGATAAAGAAAGGGAGGAATAGTTGTGGAGGAATATGGATTAGTAGACATGGAGGGTGCTGCAGGACTACGCAAGAACCACAACTCATGAAAAGGTATCACCACTACAGTTCATGACTTGAAGTTTATGTTTAGTATGATATCATATATTAAATATACTTTTATTTGAATGAAGAATTTCTTTATATTGTTATTGTGTGATAATGTTGACTTTGCCGTCATTTGGTGTCACTAGTGGGTATGAGGTTGGTGAAGGAAGTGTTGAGGTACATGGGTACTCGGCCTCTGAAGGTTCCCCGACAACCTCCTCATCTGCATGTGACAGCTACCTACGTTCCTAATCAAGGATGTACTTGTATAAGTGGCTCTACAACTTGTTCAAGATACCAATCTGACACTCGACCACACATAGAAAATGGAGTTGTGTAGGGAGGAATCCTGCTATGCACAATCCTCTTCAACACTATTTACTCCTTCCAATTTTCGATCAATATGGTAAGGAAATTTACTATGCTATTTCTGGTGATGTTTTTCTGTGCCCCTTCGGTAAGTAGACTAGACTAGACAACTGTTCATCAACCTCAATTAGATGTTGCAGGTGCTCTAGCTATACACCATTGTTCCAATGATGCAAGATACAATACAACTTCCAAAACAAACAAACCCGGTAGGGATATAGGAGTTTGTGCATCGAGAAAGGTGCACAGAGAAAACAAAGTGATGAGAACATTTTATAATATGTGCCCATGGAATCTCTGTTGATTGTGCCCACGGTCAGGCTTTAGTTACGACCATAGAGGAAATCCACAACATAGAAGTGCTTGCCCTGAATACGTGAATACGTACGTAGAGTCCCACTAACACCAAGTGTTGAGAAAATGAGCCCCTATGCCCTTCCTCCAATCTGATCAATTTTGTAACAATGCCTTAGATGATCTGCATATGCTACTACACACTACATCATCATGTTCTAGAATAAATCCAAAAATGAAGCCCAACATCAAACATCATTGATGGTTGATTTTTTGTACCTTTCTCATGTTTAGATATCATCTTTGATTTTTAGATCTGTCTTGCAATCTAATCTCATGTATTATCTGATTTTGTGTTAGGGAATTTGATTGCAAAAGGAGGAAACAAGCACATTAGAATGGTTGCCTCTCTGGTGGTATGGTACTGGTAGTGAAGGTAATAAAAACCTTATTTGAAATTATCAAACTATTCATATTAGAGATCATATGTGCACTGGTAGGGTTCTACTTTGCAAATGACAATCTCATTTCAGTCTATGACTTCTTGCCAGGGGTAGTCTTAGAGAAAACCTTGAATCTTTACATATGATCTTCTAGATTCATGTTGTTCTGTGTTCTAATTTCGTTTCTTAGTTGCTTATTCAAGCTTCATATGATTATGTTTGTTTTAATCCCACATTGTTGCAGTATTTTACACATTGTACATTAGTATAAGTGGAAAATTAATAGCTTGCATATAGGATAGAGAAAAATAGATAAATGCATAATGCAACTACATCTTGGGCTCATACTTCAAGATACCAAATTGTACTATAACGATTGCAGCTTGTTTTGTAGTATGTAGTTTCATCTTGGGATGAACTTAAACACATCCATCTTGTAAATGTTCAGTAACCTGATAAGTGCACTGCTTGGTTGTGCATGGTTTGGCATGTATTTATTATTTAACGTCACCAAATCTTCATTTTTAGTGCACTGAGTTGTCATCTCTTTTCCATGCAGGCATCTGCTTCTTTTAAATAGAGATGTGATGTGATTCCTTCACTGCAAAAAAAGTAGGGTGAGCGTCTAATATCATTACACATCATAGCCAATTATATCTATCTATTAATTATGGATATGATGATGTAGCTAAAAGGAGAGACCATTGAGCAACATAAGGGTGATGCAACTACTTTTAATTCTATATACTGAATTAAGTAATTTATTTCTATGTGATATGATAATATGACATGAAGTAATTAATGATTTTGTGATATTGGTAAGTGTGGTGAGCATTAACATTCTTCATTAATAGTTGAAATTAAAACTTGCATACGATTTTCATGAGGCTAAGGAAAATTCAACATCCTACTTATAGTATCTCTTATGTTTATCTAGAGTTACTTGTAGGTCTTCAAGAACAACTACTTGTAGATCTTCAATAGGGAGAAAGTTAGCAAAGAACCTAAACTAGAGCTAAGAGCTGCCAAGGAACATCTTGAAAGTGATAATTATGGTTTACTCAAAGTTATGCGGAGGTTCTGAACATCTTGCAATCTGAAAGGTACCAACAGATTTAATTCAAGCTCTTTTGACTTGATCTCTTTGACCTCTGCTTTCATAGGAGTGTGGTGAGTGTAAACTTGCATATGATTTTCAGGTGGCTAAGGAAAATGCAGCCTCAACAACCTACTTATAGTAGCTCGTGCATGTAACTAGAGTTACTTATAGATCTTCAACAAAGAGGAAGTCAGTGAAGAACCTAAACTAAACCTAAGAGCTGCCAAGGAACATCTTCACAATAATCATTATGGTGTACTCAAAGTTAAACAGAGGATCTGGATATCTTGCAATTTGAAAGGTACCAAGAAATTTAATTGAAGCTCTTTTCACTTGATGTTTTTGATCTCTATTGTCATAGGTGTGTGGTAGTATTAATATTCTTCAAATATAGTTGAAATTCAAATTTGTATTTGGTTTTCAGGTGGCTAAGCAAAATGCAGCCTCAACAGCATGCTCATAGTAGCTCCTGTGTGTATGTAAAGTTACTTGTAGATCTTCAATGGGAAGATAGTCAGGAAAGAACCTAAACTGGAGCTGAGAGCTTCCTAGGAGCGACAATTATGATTATGGTGTGCTCAAAGTTAAGCAGAGGGTTTGATATTTTGCAATTTGAAAGGTACCACACTTAATTGATGCTCTTTTGGCTTGATCTTTTTGACATCTGATTTCATAAGATGTCATGTTCTTAACTCAATTTGAATACCATGACTTAAACTGATGTCAGAGGTCCAATTTTTTGTTTTGTTGGGCCATCACACGTAGGAAATACAAGATTGGCATCATCAATTGCTTCAGCTTTGATCAGAAAATTCATATAATGTCTTTGGGTAGTGTCAAGGATGAGGTAGATATTAGAAGTCACCTGAGGACTTGCATTTAAGTATGCCTGTATGGCCTATTGATGGATAGAAGGTTGAGATTGATTGATTCTTGAATATGTTAATATATTTGAATCTCATTGTTATTTATGTGATATATCTAAATTGTCATGATAATTTAAGGTAAAAATGAGCTATAGAATTTCTACTTCCATTTGTATTGCATTTTCTGATTTCTTAATGATGTTTATTTGATTTATCTGTCCAGTAACTTTAATATGTAATTATGATGATTGTTTTTGTTGTCTATAATTTTTTTGGTTATGCTCTTATATACTTCTGCCAATATGATATCCAAATTTTGTACCTTCAGTACCTCAATTTTTCTAAACGTTTTTCTCCTAGCACTACAAGAAACCAAGACATTAACGACCAAAGTAGAGACAACATAATTAGTTTGTCGTAATTGTTACCCTAATCGTGACCACACATTTTTATGGTCGATATTAGTATGGTTAATAATGGCCAAATACATTAGTTGTCATAAATATGATGTATATTTTGTCACTAAAAATTTCTCCCTCCAGTCCCACCCCCGCCAACGCCACCCCCACCCCCCACCCCCGCGTGACCCGGGAACTGACGCCCGATCCCTGCGGCGGCAAAGACCGCCCGACTCCCACATTCTCCCACTCCACCGATAATTCCCACACTTGCCAACCCACGAGCAGAGAGATCCTTGGCTCTCTACATAGACAATCCAACTGATTTCACACTAGGTTTGCCTGCTAGCTAGCTAACTCCCAAGTTCTCCTCGTCGGCGATGATGATCAGGGCAATCTAGTACTTCCGGCGGCCGATCAAGGGTGACCTAGAGCAGTGCTCCAGGCATCACAGCGGCGCCAGGCATCACCGCGACGCCAGGCATCACTGTGATGCCAGAACCCCGATCTAGAACAAGAGGCGAGTGTCAACCTAGATAGGAGCTGGTGATTGATCTGTAGGAGGAACAACAAGGTATGCGGCCATCATTCTACTCCACTCCCACAGTCATGTCTTCTGAACTCATCTATTCCCTACTTCTTCGATTTCTCTCTGCTCTGTGCAGTAACATCCTGTGGCCCTCTATTTCTCTCTGCTCCGTGCAGTAACATCCTATGGCCCTAGGCGAACCAAGGTAGGATAAAGGACTGTGGACCCAAAGGCAAGAGGCGAGCTGATCTCTACGGACCCAAGATGATCGAACTAATGTTTGCTTCAAATGCTGCAGGAGGGTATGTGATTTTCTTTTTTTCTATGTGGGTTACCTATAGCTTCAGAATGTCTCCTCTAGCTCCATGATCTAGGGTACCATGTTCAATTTGAGCTTGTCCTACCACTAAGCAAATTAGGAGTTGAGAAGCCCGTAATTAGATATGAAGATCACCTTCCTTTGAATCTGTGCACACATAGTCACTTTATTTGTGGCTTTCATAGAACCACATTCACCTTGTACCATCCCTCCACGACCGTCTAGGGAGGGAGAACTACTTGGAATAGATATCATCTTATATACTATGGTTTATTTATGATACACATGTGAGATTGTTTTCCATATATGGTGATACTAGTGCTAGTTTATGTAATGGTTGATATTTATGCAAATGAGAGGCCTCTACACATATATATGAGGTCCATCATAAGAGATACCAATAAATTCCAATTTATTTGGTAAGATTTTGTGTTTTTGCATTCATGCTTGTTATTACCCCAAACACCTTAATTTTGAGGTTGGGTACATGAAGAGTGATCAAAGTTGAAAATTTCTTCTATTTTCTTTTACATGATTCACTATGGTTGATTTAGTTTTCACATGTGAGATTCATTTATCTAATCATTTGATTTGAAAATAGACATTCACACATCTAATCTCATTTGTTTTGTTGATCATGCATTGACATTCATATGTGACCCCTAAAAATCCTAATTTTGGGCTTGAGTTCAAGATCAACGACCTATGATTGTGATATTGTTTATGAAATGGTTCTATTTATTTGTTTCTATCCCATCTCTTGTGATTGTTTTTATTCCATGTAAGATTGGTTTTCTTTTAACATTTTCAGAATACCTAGTTTTGATAAGATTGGTTTCCTTTTAATATTCGAGAATAACTAGATTTACTACACAATGATGTGCATTTCCCAAAGCTCGATAAATGTGAGGTCTATAATAGCATTCAACTATCTAATATCAATTTTTCAATATCATATGATGGTCATGTTGTTCTGATTCATGTGCTTGCCCCTAAAATTGAAATTTTGGGTTGTAATACATGCTCACTACCCCTAATGTTTACATTTTTCCACTACCCTATATGAACAACTATTTGTTCATATATCTTGTGAATCATAATAAGTAACAGAGAACAATCATCTGTCCAAATGCTTCCTATAATGAGTTACTTGTGATGAGTAATTGTGGACATTCAATCATATCTTTCTGGTTCCAGACAACCATTTGTCTTTTTTGGGTTGTTTGAACTTACTTGAAAACATGCAACGACCCTTTTGTCAGACCAACATCTGAAATAGATTCAATTCCATGAGTTACCCACTCTTAAATAGTCATTGTTTTTGTGATCTCAATTTAATAATTATGGTTTTGCTAAGAATTTGATTGTTGATGTAGGGTAACCTCGAGGACCTTGGAATCTACTTTAATGGTTGGTGTTTAATATGTTCATAGTAGGGTTCCAACATAAATGAATACCTTCCAAGAATTTAATCAAGGTTTTGTTTAATCCAACTAGAACTTGTAATGTACATTTCAACACATTAGCCTCTGAAATAGAATTAATTTCTATGAGCTTACCATCTATTCAACAATCATCATGTTTTAAATTTCATAGAAATAAGTTTTAGATTACTAAGAATGAGGTTGTGGTGAAAAGGTAACCATAGGGATCTTGGACTTTGCTTCAAATGTTGGTTTATGAGATATTCATACTAGGGCTCCAACTGCATTCACTACCTTCAAAGAATGTTATGATGGTTGTTTTGAATTCAATTGGAATAGGTAATGGCCATTTCATAACACTGGCCTCTAAAGGTTATCTATATTCTAAGAGCTTACTCTCTCATTAAGAATCACTATCTTTACATATATGATATTGATAAATATGAGAATTCAAAGGACTTGATCATTGGAGTCTTCTTCAAAAGTATGTGTTTGAATTGTTCATAATAGGTATCTAACTTAATTGTACTTCTTAAAATGTTATTAGAGTTGTTTTGAATTCCACATGAGCATGCAATGAACATTTCAAACACTAGCCTCCAACACATTAAAAAACATGTGAGGTAACCCTCTCATCAACTACCATTGTCATTGAAATCTCATATTTATATATATAGTTTGACAACTGATGATAGTGTAACCTTAGGGAGCTTGGACTCTACTTTAGATGTTGGTATTTTAGATGTTTACAGCATGGATCCAACAAATTTATCTACCTTACTAGAATATTATTATGGACGTGTTGAATTTTAGTATAGAATTTAATTGACATTTCGTCACACTAGCCTATGAGTGAGATTAAAATGAATTGACACTCTCATTGATAATCCCATACATTACAACCTGATATGGATAGACTTTGGGGTTTCAACTAATTTGACTATTCATTAAGCATAGAGACATTTCTAGTTAAGCATAGAGACATTTCTGCTTGCTGATTCATTGCTTCCATACACATCCATCATTGCTGGCGTCTTCATGTGCAAGATGGTAAATTAGACATATACTTTTAACACTACATGTTTCTCTCTTCAAGATGAGCCGTTGTTAGTGGGTTTCATTAAGGTGTGGGCCCAGGTAGGAAATCCAAAAGTACGGGAATTGGAGCATGACTCCAGTTGCTCCTAGTATATTGTTGCCATGGATTTAGTTGGCAAGGATGGGCATGTTGCATGATATTCATTCCCAACCGGCAGCAAAAAAATGACATGCTTGCAGGCAGTTCTCTCTTTGGTGATCCTGCAATAAATCAAGCAAAAGATAATCTTGAAGTATGCAATAAAAGGTCTGCAGATCTAGCACCATGAGGCCTGCATGTGTAGGACACAGACCCAAAACCTTATCATAAAACCAGTACCCAGCTGTGAGACCTCGACCTAACTTTGAAAGCTGCTGAGTATTTAAACAAAAACAAAAAGACAACGAGGCATACCCACACTCAGCTATTCAACTTGCCGATATGTCAAAAAATGAAACAAGTTTCATACAATGTGATATTTGTCCCAGTCAAACTAGTGAAACATGAATGCTTAAAATGTTGCCAAGTTATATTTAGGTCATCTTTCACAGTATTAAGAATAGAGACATTTCTAGTTACCACTCGTGTACCACTACAGCCATACACTCAATTTGCATTTTCGAACCATTCCCAACAATTAATATCCTTACATATCGTATGATTAGCCTATATAAAGATTTTTAGGTCGTTTTGATACATATGCATCATAGACGTGAAGGCTAAAAAATGATGCTTTGTTAAAAAAAATATACTACGTCAGTTTTGCAGTCAACATATAAGTTCAATGAGTTCAATTTGCTAATAGGCTATTCAAGTAAAAGTACAGAAGTTTCAACATCTGGATTTTTAAAAAAATAACCAAAATATGTAATACAATGTCATAACTAACTCTTGTTTCTTAACTTCACTCATCGTGTGTGGTTTTCTTAGAATAACCCATACCTTCTTCTGTAGATTTATTTTCTTTGCAGCCCTACTAAGATCTTTAATTGACTTGGCTAGAGGCTTGAGGCTAACAGTACTGCTACTATCAGAAAGAACTTGTTTCAACTCGCCCATGCTTGCCTGGTCATAGAAAACACAAACTCATTCAAAGTGAAGAATGTAAAGTTCACATATTCACAGTTATCGTTGAGCATGCATGCAATGCAGTTTAGGAAGCAAATTGAAGTATTTGAAACTATCTCTTGCTGTCAAACAAAATACTCCACATGATCAAACGAATCCCCTAAAATGAAGGAAACATGCAGACATATAAAAAGGTATCTACTGATTGACATCAGCATCAATAATGATCTCTGAATGTGTCGACTTCCTCTATTTGTCTTTATTAACCATACATATCCCTTTCTCAATCTTGATGATTGAAACTCCTCACTACCATGATAGGGTAGGTGTGAGTCGTGTGACATCCACCTATATATCTTCCAATTATTTGACTTCATCGCCTCTTCCCCCCTACTCAATTGCATATGTTAATACTTAACTAGTAAGCATCGTTCAAGTAATGGACCCTCTATTTTGGTTATTCTGTGGTCTCCATTTCCTTTCAAGTCATTATCCATTTGGCCCCTACTAAAATAGATATATGTAGAGGATTGGACAATGCTAATTGGGATTATATTTAGTATATTAACTGGTGCTTACAAGCAGTGTATAGATAGGAGTGTAGACAGGGTAGCGCTCTCGCACTCCCCAATGTGGGACTAAACAGAGGACCCATCAACACTCTAACACCCCCTCCCCTCAAGTTGGGCATAGATATCAAGAAAGCCTAGATTTCCAACTATAGTAGAAAATACCCATTTACTCACAGGTTTGATAAGCCAATCTGCTATCTGCAACTCTGATCTCTTGAAAAGGGTGTTGATCGTCTTAGCATCCATGGCTTCTCGCACGAAGTGACAGTTGAATTCAATATGTTTGGTTCTTCATGGAATCTTCGATTGGAAGATGAATATAGTTGCAGCATTGTCACAATATATAGGCGCAGGAGCATATAGATTTTAGGAAGTTCAAACAGGACTTCAAGCCAAGGTCGTTTCATGTGCAAAATGTGACGTTGCCCTATATTTAGTCTTTGCACTGGACCTACAGAAAATGGCCTACTTTTTGTTGCGCCATGTGACTAGATTGCCTCCAACAAAGGTACAGAATCCAGATGTTAGTTTTCTGTCTATCTTACTTCCAACATAGAACCATGCGATTTTATAGTGACCATCCTTTGGATAGTACAATCGTTTCCTAGGGCAGCTTTAAGATACAGAAGAATGTGGTATAAAACATTCCAATGACACAAACTTGATCTATCAAGGTAACAACACCACAACCCTAATGACATCAGAACGAGTCACAATGAGATAGAAAAGTTTACCTAGTGTCATGCATAATCTTTGCCTATTCGGGAAGGCCAGAGAGGAATCACCGTCCTAGGGAATATTGGTGCTAAAAGGTGTTTTTGTCTGTATGATCCCAAGTATACCAGTACCACTTAGAAGAATAAGAACATTGGATAGGCCGAATATAGATGCACTACAGGTGACTCTAATGCCTAGAAAAATATCATAATATTCCAAGGCGTTTTGTAACAAAATGCTTGCATGAATACTTGTTTGAATGCCGACATCACTCCGATACGAGATGGTCATCAATGTTTAAAAGTAGAACAACAATAACAGATTCACTAGTTTTATCAAAGAGCATGTGATTAGAGTGGGAGCGTCACAATCATGTCTTAGAAAGGATATCAGTTTGTCAAACTAAGCACGAGCACTTTGTTTGAGACCATAGCTAGACAACTCTATGTAGTCTACAAACTTTGTGAGACTATCCCTGAGAAATGAATCTAGGAGTTTGCTACATGAAAGGGTCATACAACTTAAGGAAAATAATAGTTACCAAGGTGATATTGATGTATTATATAACATGGGAAGGAAAAGAGAGAAAGGGAGGAAGGATTGTATTGGTGGTGTCTTCTTGATCTTCATCCTCTAAGAGCTATCATGGTGTGTCAAGTTGGGCCACCTGTCTCTTTCTAGGCAGAGAGTGCATAGAAGGGGGTAGGGAAGATGCCGGAGGGGGGGACTATGAAGGGATTGCATTGGTGGTGTCTTCTTGCACTTTGTCCTCTAACTTTGTTTATGTTCAACCCTTTCCCCTGATAAATCCTACGTCATACCTCACAAAAAACATGATGCGAGTAGATATAAAACAAGTCACACTCCTCTATGCAATAGTGAATGATATGACTTTTTACTTCATGCATCATGGTCTGCAACAACGAAATTGGAAAACTATTTTTACTTCCTGCATCATGGTCACATTATATAAATGTGTATACCCTATCTTAACTTCCTTATTACTTTTCAAGGTGTTGCATAACCCAAGTGCTAAACATTGAATGTATAGATGCCCAAAGGACTCGGGCATAGAGCTGCATGCTATACATCTTGATCTTTTTTTATAAAGGTAACCAATAAGAGAAAGAAATCTTATATTTATCACCAACAAGAAATAATTGTATTATGTGGCTTGTAAACAATAACATGAATTCTTCTTTGTAGAAAATGGCACTGGATAAGGAATGGATCAGACTTGTTGATGATAGGCTTGATGATCCATCATATGAAATCGGTGTTAAAGAGTTTCTTACCTATGCATGTCAAAAAATTGGTGCAGATAAAATCAGATGTCCGTGTGTTCGTTGTGTTAATACTTCTTCTATCCCACGTGATGTGGTGAAAACACACTTGATGGTTTATGGTATTTTGAGCAGTTATACTCTTTGGTATCATCATGGTGAGACGGGAAATGAAAGTGAGTCTGATTCAGATACTTTAGTCAATAACGATGAAGGATATAATGATGTAGATGATGATGAGATGCTAGATCTTCTTGAAGAAATGCACCCTAGTTCACATAATTTTGATAGGAATGATGGTGGAATGGGAAATTCCAACCACGATGATCATGAAGAGGAACCTAATACTGAGGCTAAAAGGTTTTTTAGGTTGTTGGATGACCTCAATCAACCTCTCTATAAGGGATCAAAGGGGTCAAAATTATCTACCTTGGTAAAATTGCTTCATCTCAAGAGCCTTGGAAAATGGAGTAATCATTCTTTCACATTGCTACTTGAATTATTGAAAGATGAACTATTCCCAGGTGATTCAACCTTACCTACCTCTTATTATGAAGCAAAGAAGACAATTAAAGATCTTGGTTGCTCATATGACAAGATAGATGCATGTGTGAATGATTGTATGTTGTTCAGGAAGGAAGACCGTGGCCTTGATAAATGCAAAATTTGCAATACTTCAACATGGAAGTATGACAAGCACAATGGGGAAGAGAAATTAAAAGCAAATGGCAAGAAAGTACCAGCAAAGATCTTGCGTTACTTCCCACTAAAGCCCCGCCTTCAAAAGTTGTTATGTCCTCAAAAACATCTTCACTAATGAGGTGGCATCACGATAATGAAGATGATGGGAATTTACATCATCCGGCTGATTCCTTGGCATGGAAAAAGTTGAATGAGCTTCATGGTACTTTTTCTGCAGAGCCCAGGAATGTCAGACTAGGCCTTCCTAGTGATGGTTTTCAACCATTCAACAATTGTAGGTCATCATATAGCACTTGGCCCATTATTCTTATTCCGTATAACTTGCCTCCTTGGATGTGCATGAAGCAAACAAATCTCATTTTGTCCATGCTGATTCCAGGTATTGATGGTCTAGGTAATTGTATTGATGTTTATTTGCAACCATTAATAGATGAATTATTGGATCTTTGGAATAATGGCATACAAACATTTGATGTAACTACACATCAAAATTTTAATCTTCGTGCTGCTGTGTTGTGGACCATCAATGATTTTCCTGCATATGGGATTTTATCTGGATGGAGTACCAAGGGAAAACTTGCTTGCCCGTGTTGCCATAAGGGTACTCATTCGATTAGGCTAACTAATGGTAGAAAGGAATGCTTTATGGGTCATAGGCATTATTGGCCTTTGGATCATCGGTGGACAAAGAATAAATCTGCATTTGATGGCACAATCGAGAAGGGCACACCCTCTACACCACTAAGTGGTGATGATGTCCTCATTCAAGTGCAAAGTTTGGAAGGGAATATTCTTAGCAAATGTTCAAAAATGGTATCTCACAATAGCAGAGAGGATAATTGGAACAAGAAAAGCATTTTCTTTAAGCTTCCATACTGGAAAGATCTATTGATACGACATACTTTAGATGTGATGCACATTGAGAAAAACATATGTGATAGTATACTTGGAACTCTAATGAATGTGAAGAATAAGACAAAGGACAACTATAACTCTCGTCAAGATTTGCAAGCCATGAATATTAGGCAAGAGTTGCACCCAATGATAATTGGAGGGAAAATAGTGCTGCCTGATGCATCATTCACATTATCTGTAGACGGAAAATGTAGGATTTTAAGATTTTTGAAGGATCTAAAGGTACCAGATGGTTTTTCTTCAAACATTTCCCAGTGTGTGAATCTTAAAGAAAACAAACTTTCAGGATTGAAGAGTCATGATCATCATATTTTGTTACACCACATACTCCCTCTTGCATTGTGTGGCCTTGTTCCTAAGGATGTTTACGAACCACTTCTTGAGTTGTCGTGTTTCTTCAAGGTTTTGGGAAACAAATGTTTAGATATGGGGGATCTGAAGCAAATTGAAGCTCAAATTGCAATTACACTTTGTAAGTTGGAGCAAATTTTCCCACCATCATTTTTTGATGTGATGCTACATTTGCCTATTCATTTATCACATGAGGCTATGTTGTGTGGGACCGTTCATGATCATTGGATGTATCCGACAGAAAGATATTTGTACACATTGAAGTCCTATATTCACAACAGAAGTTGTCCAGAGGGTTCCATAGCAGAAGGCTTTATAGCAGAAGAATGCATGAATCTTTGTTCCAGATATTTGCATACTGTAGAGACAACGTTCAATCGTCTTGATAGAAACTATGATGATTATGTCAATGAATGTGCAACATTATCTGTATTTTCATACAAGGGAAGAGGATTAGGATGTGGAACAACAAGGGACCTTCATGCAGTTGAGTGGGAGAAAGCTCACATGTACATCTTAACAATTGTGAGGAAGTTAAGCCGTTCATTGAGTACGTGATTCTTGAATTGTGTAGCTGAGCCATTTGCTAATAGATTTTATATTTTTTTTACTAACTTCATCACATGCATTTTCAATTTATTCTAGAGAGTATTATCAAGCTCAAGGAGTTGATCCAGATCAAATATCTATTAAGGATTTAAATGAGGATTTCATAGAATGGTTTAAGATGAAAGTAAGTTGGTCTGATTTGTTCAATATGGTTTTGTATACACACTAATTTGATTTAGTTTTTCTACTAACTATCTTTTTTTAGATAGGAGATCAACATGTGAATGATAAAAGCAAGAAGACAGATGAGTTGATTTCATTATCACGTGGTCCACTCAAATGCATGAAATGTTTTTATGGCTATATAGTGAATGGTTATCGGTTCCACACTAAGTCTCATGATGAAAGATCAATGTCACAATGCAGTGGGGTAACCGTGGTTGGTGATGATGGTAGTGGAATTAGCAGAGATTACTACGCACAACTGACTGAGATTATAGAATTGCAATATTTGGGCAGTAAGAGAGTGGTATTATTTCTATGTGATTGGTTTGATGTTGCTAAAGGAGTACAGACTGATGTGTATGGATTCACGAGTGTTGATTGCAAGCGTATTTGGAAAACTGTTGAGCCATTTATATTAGCAACTCAAGCATCTCAAGTTTTTTATGCGAATGATCAGATTAATAAGGGGTGGCATATTGTGACAAAGATCGATCCAGGGGACAAGTTGGAGCTAGTTGATGATACAAATGATGCACATGATGATCCAATGCTTATTTCATAATGTGAACTAGATTACTATTCCTCTCTAAGTACTTCTAGACGTGTAGCAATTATAATAATCAAACTTATTTTTTTTGTATCTCATTACAATGTTTTTTTGTGGTAACCAACTTGCTCCTCTTTATTGAAACTATGTAAAAATATGTACAAAACAGAAAAGAAAAAAACAAAAAAAAGAGTTGTACAGAACAAAACAACTATCTATACATGGTCTCTGAATCATAGAGAGCAGTATCCCACACTTCCTAGACCTCCCTTCTATTATTCCTTGTTACATTCTATGCAATTATAATTTCATTTATACTGATTTATGCAAGCAATTATATTGACAACTAGCTTGATGGTTTTGTAGGAAGTTGGCTGCTAGCACATCAAGAAATGGGAAAGATCCAATGGCTAAGTCCAATGCTAAGAAGTTCATCTCACCACAACAATTAGTAGTAATTGGGAAAGGACATAATCATGGATTACAAATTAAGAGTCGCTTGTTGAATCATATAGGAGGTAGCAAAAGCCGTGGTTACATGGAGTCATGTGATAATCATTTATCCTTTTTGAACAACTTGACTTCCAAACAAAGCAATATTCATGATCAATCTAGAATGGCTCCCATGTCAAAAAGAATTACTCCTCCACCAACTGAAAATGTTTCTCCACCACAAGACTGTGATGCTCCTCCAACTAAAAATGTTCCTTCCCCACGAACTGATGCTGATCCTACACCTCTTGAAGAAGTTCCTATTGAACCAGAACAGAATGTGGAGACCGAACTGATGTCCACTAATGACGTCAATGATATTTCAATGTGTAGGTTCGCTTTCCTTTATTCATAATAAGCAGATTCAAGGGCTTGAGTCAGACATTCCTTAACTTGTTTTATTTATTTTTTATTACTGAATATAGCCAGTGCCACTGAAAAGGCAGTCAGACGTCGAGGACGTAACAAATGTAAAAAAGTGGCTAGACTAAGAGGAGGTGCCAAGATAGATGTCACATTCTATCAAGGTCGCCCTGTTGGAAAAAATCATAAGGTGTGGAGTAGACATTTGGGCAGGATTGTTCATGATCAGAATATTTGTCCAATCAAAGTGCATTCTTTGAATGAAGTTATAGACAGACAAAAAGATCACATGTGGGTTGCAGTTATGGTAATATCTTCTACACTTTATTGTTATAATCATTTGACAAACATCCATGATGCATTGATGTTCTTGTGTAATTAAACATGTATTAGGATAAATTCTCAAATGACCACATGGAGGAACAGAAAGCTCACACTTTAAAACACTTGAAAGAATTATGGATAAAGTGGAGGGCATCAATGCATCAAACTGTCAAGGGGTTGGACATGCAACAAAAACTATCAAAGAAACCTATGGCAATTGAAGTTGATAGTGATTGGGAATGGCTTGTGAAAGAGATTTTTCACAGTGAAAAGTTTATGGTGACCTTTTTATTATAAAACTTTACATCAATTCAAATTATTTGTTCTTATATTTCTTTTTTTTCTTTTATCGATATGCACATTATACTAAATGCAGGCATCGAGTAAGAGAAACACCATAAACAGAGAAGGGATGAACAATAAGTTACTTCATCGCACTGGTAGCATGCCTCTTAGAGAAATATCATGACAGAAGGTTGTTTAATTTTCTCTTTATGCTATACTTTGTCTCTAAGTATTCATATAACTTTTTTGTTGTACTATAGGGAGGAAAAGATGGGAACCCACCTGACTTGGGAACAATGTACTTTGAAAGCCACAAGAAGGGTGATACCTTAGCTACTATGGAGTCATCTCAAGTTCATGTAAGTAAGAAAAAAATATCTATTTTCGGTCCATTAGTTACTAACATAAATTGTTGATTCAGGAAAAAATCATAACCATCCAACAAGCAGAGCCATCCCTTCGCCCCATTGAGGTCACCGAAAAAGTGTATGGAGAATCAAAGACAAAGAAATACATATCCTGTTATGGTGGAGGTGTAAAGCCAAGAGATGTTAGAGGACCATACAAAACAAAGAATGCCTTACTTGATGAACTCAAAGCAAAAGACCAAGCATTGAAAGACAAGGAGGAAGCTTTGAAAGTACAAGAGAAAGCTCTTAAAATAGTTGAAGATGGAAAGAGTGCCACACAAAAACGTTTGGAAAATGTGGAAAATGCACTATATAGGATAATCAGCAATCAAAAATTTCAGGAACTTTTGGATTTTAGTGAGGATGATGATGGTTTGACTTTTCTCCGGCTATTTCAGATGATGATACCTCAAATTAGTTATGAGGTCAGTTCACCAATTGATGATGTTTCTTGTTTCCATTGTATTATTTATAGTATATATATTTGCATATCATAGTTTTCTAGTACACATATCTATTGGTGAAATGAAACTAACTGCTTTATTGTTTTATCTTGTAGGAATTGGAGTCTCCAATTCTATTAACCATTTGGATCCCATCATATGGTTAAGCTGGAACATATTAGGCTATGAAGGAATAGCTTGTTAATATTTATATTTCGTTGATGTTTATATGTTATTGTTCTAGACATTCTCCACCTTTTCTTATATTTCCTGTTGCTCAACTGTGATGTAGCTAATTTACTAGACTGGTTTGGTGAAGTTTTATTGAGAAAATCAATTATATCTTTTATAAGTATAACACTGGTTTATTTTCTGTATATGTTGTTTGTAGGCCCCACACTTGGTCCCGTGGGAGGTGGCCAATGATAGTGATGTTTAGATTGTGGTTAAGCTAATGCCATAGTATGAATGTGGTTGTGTCACTTTGATTACAAATTGGTTGTATGTAACCCATGAGGGGTTGTTATCATTTAGCATTTGTCATTCTTTTCAATCATATGTAATAATGTGTTACCAATGTTCCATGGATCCACATGAAATGGAACAAAAAGAAATATTGAGAGTGGATCAATGACTTAAGTGAAAAGTCAAGCAGAGTGTTATATTAAATTATAATAGGATGGGTTCCATCTCTATATATTATTAGCTTCTTAGAAAACAATTACTAGTATTTTTCAACTCTGCTTTCTTTTGTATTTTCTTAATGAATAAGGGACAAAGAAGAATGGAGAAAGAGGATGGACATAAACTGAAAGAGGTATGCAACATACACGTATATAAGTTACTAAGAATCCAAAAATCATTATGCTACTTCCCAAGACAATGTCAACATTTGCAATTGAGAATTGCATATAGAGATGTTATTAAGAAATCATTTTGCATGACCCATCTTTCCCCTATCTAAAATTAATAGCCCAACTTTTCCTTTTGGCTATTCCTAGAGGGTAGACAAATCGCCCCAGGATTTGTATTTTGTCTATTTATATTAAATATTTTATAACTCTAGTCTTAATTGATCATTCTTGTATTCTTAACTTCTATTTTGTGTAATGATACAGGCCACGACAACAACCCACCACATGTCAGCTTCCTTGGCTCAACAACTCAGATACAAGATGTGAAGTCCAATATGTTTGACAAGGTTTGTGTTACAATGTAGCTTTTATGCATTGTTATATGCATTACATTCCCATTGGTACCTATCAAACAAGCTATCCAAGACCTTTATGCAGGGATTATAGGAGTTCAAGCCAAAGGTCATATTAACAGTAAAGTTACTGCACAAAATGAAGTTACTGAAACATTGGGTTGTTGGACCTGCCAGTGTGTGCAGGCTGTTGGACTACAAAAATGGAAATGCAAGTTATGTTCCCAATGACCAATGTGTTTGACAAGGTTTGCATTATCATATAACTTCTATGCATTTTCATGTGCACTAGGTTCCCATTGCACCTGACAAACAAGCTATCCAAGACCTTTGTGTTGGGATCATAGGAGTTCAAAGCAGAGGTCATGCTAAAAGCAAAGTTACAACTCTAAAATCAGGTTATATTGCTTGGTATATGAGTGGTTGAGCGGAAGACCAACAACAGAAAAGATCAAGTGCGTGAACTGAAATTTCATGGAGAATTTTCTCAGAGTAGAGAGAAATATATAACCTAAGGTGATAATACCCTACCTCGACAATCTGATGTTTCATCATCCTTCACAATTTCATCTCACATGCATGTTATCATTCACTTTCAGGTCTTCCACAAGTTCATGCTCCCTTTAAGTTGTGGATCTGTTCCTGACTTCTTCAATGCTTCCAAAGTGTCTGTTGTACGCCCGTGAGTATATGTCTAGATTAAATTTTATTTGTCATAATTTTAAAGAACAAATAGATACTTGAATATGCTTATTTTTTTGTTAATATTTTTAATGGCTAGTCCTGATTGGTTTTAAGACTGATCTAATGAAAACCTTTCCATCCATTTTCCTATGTCCAGTTGGATGTTGTGGTGCATCCTTTATTTGGAGAACTATGAGACCCTAAAACATGTTTACCAAGTGAAACATATTGACTATCACTCATCAATTTCAATCTACACAGAAATTATTCGTATGAATAGGAAACTATGAGGTGGTAGTCATCCTTTTCTATTTGCCTTGTGAGTTAGGTCATTTCTTTTTGTGCTAGTTACTAGTTGCCTTTTTGGTAGGAATGCTGGGAATGTAGAAGAGATTGGTTGGTTCATCGATCTACTTGACTTGGAGGTAGTTCCTTCTCTTAATTGGTATGTAGATGTATACACCCACCTATTGATGCATCTGAGGAGATGCCTTTTTGACGATTTCTCCATGAACAAAATTTTCAGGGATACCAAGAGTTGTAGTGGCTTTGTGGGCTTGATTGAGGTATGCATTTTTCTTTATTTTGTTTCTTATATTAAAATATTTATTGTGACCTATTTAACTAATATTCTCCTTGTATATTTGGGGATATGAGAATTCCTATCTCAATAGAGTTGTCACATTGAGTGGCACATGAGGTTATCTATATGCTAATCTACTCACCTATAATCATTGATCTAGACACGACAACATGGTATCTTACAAGCAATGGAGAGGCAAGATATAGAGGATGATGTCTTGATAGGTATGCATAGAACTTTTCTATGGTACTATCTAATTCATATGGATGCGCTTTAGCTGTCTCCATGTTTGTTTGGTGCTTTCTAGATTAGATTCAAGATTTTCTCTAGGTTTTAACTCAGAGAGGTGAGTACATCATGTGGTGCCAAATTTTCTACTTTGTCTTTGCATGCATGTAGGGTCCAGTTTGAGCCACCCTATTGGGATGTCTTGCACGTGGTCAAGTGTTCTACTCATCACCTGAATGATGGTTAATACCTTCCTTTTGACCCTTTTATAGATTGGTTTCTTTAGGCATCGAGATCAATAAATATGCACATGAGATAATAGGATGAAAAGTAGAATATTCTGTGTATCTTGAGTGGTGTTATTGAAATGGTAAGCCATTGTCATTCTCACAAGAGGCATATTATCATCTGGCATGCGCTCCTCTGGTAAGGTTTTATCTTCTATTCTGATGTGTTTGCTTGACCATAATAGTTTGGCATATGTTCTTCACAAGTGATAGATTATGGTTCCTCTAAGTAGAAAACCAAATATGGATATGAGTTGTTATGTCCACCTCCTCCTATGTAAGATCTTCATCCTGAGACTCCTCCCTCTTCGCCTATGGTTGCCTAGGGTTTTTATGACTTTTCATGATTGCAATCTTATTGTGACTTAGAAATTGGAGGTTTGTCTAGATGGATCATGGTTGGACCTTGTCCTTTCAAGATCATTATGCTAATATGAGCAGTGTCAGAGACTCCTTTGCTCAAGTATACCACCAATATATGGATAGAGTTAGGATTTCTAGGGAGCCTAGTGTAATCCTAATGTAGGCATGAGTGATTTTTCTATGGAGGATCTAGTATTCACTCTAGAACCGCAAGGGTAGGTGGTTACAGTGGATCCATCTACTACTGTTAGGGTGTATTCAACTGGTCACTAGGATGCTGCTTTTGGCATGGATGTGTAGTCTAACAACTTCTCTTCATGCCACATATGGTCTACCAACATCATTCATCTTGATGTGAGCAAAGTTTCAATCCTCATGATCTTCTTCTTCTGATCATTGGGATTTTGCCAAGCATTCGTCATGATGGTTGAAGAAGACGCTAAAGAAGTAGACATGTTCAAATTTTTATGCTCATTTATATCTACATGTTGTAGCTTCATTTCTTCAAGAAAATTATGTATTAGTGTAATTTCAGCACGGTTTGGTTTTGTGACATTCTAAGAATTTAAAATTTTGACTTGGAATCTAGATTTGAGAGTCAAATCCTATTATAAAAACTTATAGATCTTCATTTTGGAGTCTTCTTGTCTCTTGTAGAGTTAGATTTATTGAAGGAATAAACCCATCATGTGACTTGCAACATCCCATGCTCAGACTGCAGATCTTTGCTTTCCACCGGTGATCAGGATTGGGAATCTTAATTTCCTCAAGAAATGTGTATGTCATGATAGATGATGTGGAAGTCTATATATGATAGGGTTGTTGTGCAAATTCAACATCTCTTGATCTTTTGAGATTCAGAAACATGGTGCAACATGTGATCAATGGAGTTCCTCCCCTAAGATATCCTCTCATTAATCTATCTTCAAACACCGTCTCATCCAGGTCTCCAGATTCCCTGTGAAGAAATTTGGTATGTCCTATTCTATTCTGTTGTTATGCCACACTTCCTTAGCCGCTGGGCAGTCACGAAGTGCATGTAAGGATGACTCCTCCTCCTTCAAACATCTGGGGCATAAGGCATTAGTAGTTAGGTGGTGGTGTTGTCTTCTCGAGTTCGTAAGGATATGCGCCAGCCAGAAGAACAGCTTGACTTTTTTCGGGCATCTGCCCTGCCACAGCCTCTCCCAGCAGCCCGCCCTTCTTCCATGCCCATCCTTCTTTAGCACTTTGTAGGCTGATTTCGTAGAGAATTTTATCTATTTCTCTTGTATTCTGCTGATGTGTGTGGTCTGTCATGTTGATACAAGGTGTTAGAAAAGATTTGTAGACATCAAATTAAAAACACTTAAATCTTTGCGGAGTGACAACTATTAATGCTCTAAATTTTTGCCATATTATTGATTGTTCACAAATTGCTCTCTAAACTTCTTTTATTGGTAATTTTGTTTAAGCAAATTTAGATAGAATGCAGATATTGTTTTTTAGTTTGGTTGCTTATTTGGTATATTACCGTTCTTATCTACCATGTTACTCATATGGTGGGGCTTGGTATTTTCCTTCTTTGTCCGTCTAAGATGGGGTAATTAAATCCATGTATGTCTCTCTTTTGTCTTATGATAAATTGTTGCTATTTCGTTTGAAGTCCAGACTGAGAGCTATGAATTCTTATGATTCAATGTGTGATTTTGTGGCAGCAAATTGAGAATTTTCGTGATGAATTTCAGTAGTATTTCTGAATATATAGGTTGAACTTTTTCTATCAACAGGTTGAGTTTCTTGGTATTACCATTGATTTGAATCCTAGTCACCCTATTTGGTTTTGTTGCTAAAATGTTATCCTGACTTTGCTTTGTGGCTGCTGTGTCTTAAAGTTACTACATTATCTGATTGGTCTTATTTTTGGTTGTTTCATGAATATTGTTTTTCTCAATGTGGATTTATCTAAACGTTTTTTATTTATAAATCTATTGATTAGTTTATTTCTCTCCTATTTGTCACAACGATTACCCCTTTATTTAATGATTTCACTCTCAATGATGCAGGCAATAGTTGGGGATGAGTATAGCTGATGCAGGCTGCTGCTTTCAAGTGCTGCTATTAGGTGGTTCAGTTATGTTGTTCTTCTCTTGATGACTCGGGGGGTGAAGGTGGCGATCCACCTGCCATAGAGTCTCTCTGGCTTTATCCGTTTGGTTGTCTATAGCCTAGAGAGGTGGTTGTTTTCTGGCTGCTGTGTTCTAGTTGTTGTTTGAGATGATCTTATTGGTGAAGGTTGAGTATCCATCCTCTGGATTGTGAGGCTCCCCTCTCCCAACTGTTTCGTTGCTGGTGCATTGCTGATGGCTATTTTCTTTGGAGTTTTGTGGGCTGGTTATATGCTTTTGGTCTGTCCTATCCTGCTCCTGGTCGTTTTGGCAGTGAGGTTTTTTGAAAGGTGGTTTATTTGGTGGTTGATCGCCTTTTTCCATCTTCTGTGAAGAAGTTGATAGCTTGCTTGCTTCTGGGACGATCTGCATTTTTTGTCTGATGATGTCTGTTGTGGAGCTAGCATTTTCTGTTTGCTTTTGGGTCGACCTGCTGGCGTGTTAGCTTAATTATCTATGCTTCGTTTGCTGTTTGCTTTTGGGCCGACCTGCTGGCGTGTTAGCTGTTGTTGTCTTCTGATCCCTTCATTCTGTCGTATGGTTATATATATTCCTACCATGATGATAATAGTTTTTCTTGTTCTGCTCTCTGTTTCAGTATAACTTCATTCATATCAATCACCATGATGAGTAAAAGATTCTATGGTCCATTTACACATGGACAACTATAGTGACTATTACATTTTTTGTTCATTTGAGTTTAAATTGGGTCACTTGGATGGTGTTTCAGGATCAGAAACGAACCAACGCTCCATGTCAGCAAATGGATGGTGTCTTGGAGTTGCTGCCAGGAAGTCTACTGAAAAGTATTTGGTAGATGGTGTGTTACTTGGTGTTTCTTTGAGATGAGGTCGAGATTGATGGTTTATTGTAGTGACTTGCGCACATGGTGCAACCTAGGCATGAGAGTTTAGATATGGACATGATCTATAATTGTATAAGTTGTATAGTAACAAATGAAGTTCGTTTTTATATTGTATTTGGTAATTTGTTCAAGGTGGTAAAGGCTCACGCCCTCCAATATGTACATCAAAATTTTGTTCAATACAATAAAGGAAAGAGTTTGTGAATTTTCCATGATTTGTTCAATTGTGTACATTGGATGGATATTGTTAAGAAATAATGTTATATAATATATCATACATCAATTTCCTAAATTATATAAAAATATTATGTATCATTATAACTATTTACGATAGAGCTTTTTTGTCCCAATAAACCTTGATGAGAGTACTTATAAATTTGTCATTATTGGTATTTACGATAGAAATATGTTGTCGTGATTACCAACTATGACAACCAATTTAAGTTGACGTTATATCCATTTGCGATAACATCAATTTTCTGTCGTTGTTTATATTAACGATGGAATAAAAAATTTTATCGTCACAGGTAATAACGGCAAGACCAATAACGACGACACGCGACGACTAATTTTTTCCATCCTTAATATATATAAGGATCAATTTTTCCCAATTACGACAAACATTTTCCATCGTTATTGTTATAGTTTCCTGTAGTGTAATGTAGGTTGTACACTAAGATCTTGGACAACAATGGATTCACCTACAAAATCTTGCACAACCAGGACCACTACTATTAACGCCACCACCAATACAAGAGATAAGGACCAAGGCGCCAGGCAAGGTTGTCATGTGGAGGAACGAGTTCCATATATGCAAACACCATGATATGTTCCTATGAACCAGAACCAATGGAAGTGTGGTTCCGAACAATGGGGGTTTGAGCACCTCATTATGTGTCATGATAAAATGACTTTTGTGAAGATCCCAACACAATAGTTGGGGCTGGTTGTGGTTGTGGTGGCATCCCGTAGACCCCTCCTTTGCGTCTTCAATAATGGCCTCCTCACTATTGAAGATTTAGTTGCAGAAGGGGCAACAACATGTGGTCCTCATTAGGGAGATGAGGATTAGCTGCTCCAGCAAAAACAACATTTTCAGCAGGTTTAGCTCCTCTAATTCAATCATGTGACAGATGGTGGCACAATATATACAACACCAGCAGTTGTACACCGTGCAGACCTTTGCATCTTCAACAATGCCCTCATCACTGCTGAAGATTTCATTGCAGAAGAGGAACCAACATGTGGTCCAGCAAAAACAACATTTTCAGCAAGTTTAGCACCTCTAATTCAATCATGTGACATATATATGGTGGCACAATATATACAACACCAGCAGCTGTGCGCCGTGCATACCTTTCATATGTGAGCATCCACTATTTTTCTTTTTGTATCTAGTGACATGCCAAATTGTACTATACTAATGGGTAGCTACTTGCATGGTTTGTTGTTGTACGTGCAGGATCCTACTGTTGCTTCTACTTCAACTCAGGAGTTTCGTACCATGGACTTGGATGATGGTGGTGGGAACCAGATAAAATTTTGTTATCAGCGATCGAAGTCTATTTTTCTGTTGGTTTTTATGTTACCCTTGGGTGGTGATACCATCTACGTACACAACTCTTCATCTAGAATGGTTCAATGTCAGTATTTACATGATCTGTGTCAAGTACTTGATCAATGTTTTCTTCTTGGTCAATGGTCTAATTCAGTTTGTCCAAATCCCAACCCAAAGCTGCTGTAGCTATCATGTAATTGTACAAACATGTGACGATGGATGTGGTTGTTGTATTTGCTGAAATGAATAAAATAAATGTGATCCCTTCTGTAAATTAGTTCTGTTCTGAATGATTTCTATGTGCATTTTGTTTTATGTAATTCTTAGATTTATCCAAATTTTTTGATCGAGTTAACATCGTGAGATGGTAGGTTCTTAGTTGGGTATGAACATACAAATATCAGATATTCTAGCTACGTTGGGAATGTTTTTTCCTTTGATTAATAGCATATTTCTAGGATTAATATTTTCCACCCTTTTTAGGGTGGAAAACCCTTTCCCGCCAACAGAAAACAGATTTGAGAGTGCAAGTTCTCTTCACTGTAATAAGCGTGGAATTTTTTTATGCCACGTCTAAATGTGTGCAAATAGAAGCGCGGTAAATTGTCCACTATTCATTTTGTCACTCTTTTGATTAGCGTGGAGGACATATATTGCCACTCATTTATGCGTGGAGAAACAAGTTTTTAAGCGTGGAAAAACACATATATTTCTTGTAGTGGCGATCACTGCCAATTGGTTTTGGGTTGAATATCACACATTCTAATATGGTATCAGAACGGAACCCATGAGATAAGTGTGAGGACATCCTACCTAAAAAAGAAGAAGTGCAAGCCACTTGAGGGGGGATGTTAGAATAGTCTCATACCACTGAGCTCTGAAAGGTCCTGGAGCCTATAAGGTGTGCGGTCCCTTCACCCATTGCCAATGGGTTTTGGGTTGAATACCACGCATTCTAAAATATGTCAATTCTTTCTAGTTACTTGATTCTTTATTTCTACTTTGATAATCGTAAGAGAAGGAATTTCATTTCTCCACTAAACCAATATCTCAATAATTTTAGTAATCTGCAATCATCGTTTTTTAGCTACTTGGACAATTTGGAAAAAAAATCAAACTTTTTTATTTGAATAAAATAAAAACTCGTTGTCGGTGAGGGCATATCTCAGGCGGTGCGGCTCGCAAGATCTCTTCGAGAGGTCACAGTTTCGACTCCTGGCTATGTAATTTCCCTCAGAAGTGAGTTAGCCCACGCGTCGGCCGGCCAACGATGCGATTGTAATGGGGCCCTGGTATGGGCGGCATGGGTACCCGAGAGTTTACACCGCCTGCGGGGGTCACAAAGTGGCGCTCGTGCGGGGGTGATTCTCTCGTAAATAAAAAAAACTCGTTGAATGAAAAAAAAATCTATAAGTAATACCAAACTTTATTCCGACTTCTCCCTCGTCTGACCAGTCTAAGTTTATCGCATAAATTCCGCAAGAGTGGATATATTATCCTATATATATCCAAAATGATTTTGTGGATGCTATTATTTGTACTCTTTTCATTGCCTTGCCCGCGCTAAACGACACCTTAGCTATCATTTAAAACCTCCCCGACACTAAGGGCAAGCTGCTCGCGACCTACAACGACTCCATCAATAAAGCATATGGTTTGTCGGAGTATAACATTTATAGAAGATATCATGAATCACACAGTCTGATCATCGAACCCGTCCGCCTCTGTGAAGATGCAGAGTCTCGACACCTTATTCCTGTCGCCGCGGCTTCTGCACGTCACGCTCTTGTTCTTCACTATCGTCTTCCTTCACAACGGCGCTTTCACGGTGGATGCTGATGATAACGCCAAGTACTACGTTTGATTGTTCTTTATCAAAGATGGAATCCAAGTCTATCTTGAGAATGTTTTGGATAAACGATAATACTTGGATGTATTGCCTTAATTTCAAGATATTGTTGATTGCTTGTTTGATTGTTCTTTATCAATATTTCTTGTACATTAAGTTGCTCTGGATCAGGTATGTGGTTAATTATGGTTAATCATATTAGTTTCCTGAAGGTTTTCCAAATGATTGATCACACTAAATGCAACCTATCAGTTTGGATGTTCATACTTGCAAATCATAAAATCACTATGGCTATCACAATTATAATATAAGTGTGTATTCTCACACCTACATGCCACCCTGATGGATGATGCAAAAAGGTCAAGCCCAGGAGGGAAGACCCATGGGTACCATGAGTGGTTACCTCAGACACCAAGCTCGGGATTGAGAAGGTGGTCTTTGTTGCATGACTAATGGTCACCATGAGAGGTGACCCCAGGCACCAAGCCTGGGATTGAGAAGGTGGCCTGAAGTCAATGGAAAAAGAGAAACCCTAAAGGGTATCCCAGGGTTAGGGCCAAAGCGGTAGAGAATGTCACATTGAAAGCGTAAATTGGCTTGTTAACTAATTTGATTGTGATATTGGATTGTTAGCCATATTTGTGAAATTTTGGTTGTCCCCACATACCGACATATTCATTTATGTTGACCGGAATTTTGTTTGTCGGCGTTTTAGGTACAAGCCTAAAAAGAACAAATAGTAAAGTGACACATTGTGAAAAAAAGAAATAAAGTACGAGGATGATTAGATAGAATAAATTCAAGCTGTGGACAGAAGTAGATATCCAAAGTTTTCAAAAGGTATGCAATGTTTTATTTTATACCAGCTTTCAGTATAGTCATGGTAGAATTTAAAAATTATTATTGATTATTTATCGAACCTTTGATCCGGTTTATTCAGATAGCGGCTCTGACCTCTTGGTCTCCCTTATTTGGGGGTTACTGGGAGGCGGGGTCATTACAGATGCATAATATGTTATCAGTTTTATGTGCTGCATTTATAAGCATATGTATCGTATATTTTATTTTGATTATCTATTATTATTATTATTTTATATTGTACTTTATATAGTTGACATGTTTATATATTTCATATTGCATATTGTACATTTAATATATATATACATATATATAATATATATGAATATATATACATATCTATATGCATATATATACATATATATAATATATATGTATATATATACATATATATATGTATATATATTATTATATTACTTTGTTTCTTCTTAGTGTATATATATGGGTATGTATTTTTTTAATTTAAAATTCAATATATAATTTTAATATTGAATCCATTAATTTTATACACTATGATTTATAGTTATAAATATTATGTATTGATGAAATATTATATTTTGTTATTATTTTATTTTTTAGGTATTATCTTAAAAATATGGTTAATTATATATAAGATAATGTAGATTTTGTTCATTTAGTAATTTAACATATATATGTATATATGTAACTTACAAGGTATCATAATAAAAAATAAAGTACAAAAAATAATACGTCCTCTTTAGAGACGTATTGCTCATGTTGGGGCCAATGTGTCCCAAATGGGGACGTACTGCTTTTTGAAAATAACAATACGTCTTTCGAGGAGATGTAGTGACCCCATGAGGAGCAATATGTCCTCCTTAGAGACATATTGCCTCAAAAATGCTATTTCAGAAATTAATAATTTTGAATCATGCCATTTTGATAATTAAAATACCCAAACATGTCATTTTGATTTTTGACCTATATTTTCATATTTATATCCAAAATGATTTTGTGGATACTATTCTTTGTACTATCTTTTCTTGGATTAAGATTCCATGTTCAGGCTTTGATTTAAACTACAGTATAAATTTTAATACTTAATCCATTAATTTTTAATACACTATTATTTATATTTATAAATATTATGTATTGATAAAATATAATATTTTGTTATTATTCAATTATTTTTAGGTATTATTTTAATTAAATGGTTAATTATATATAAGATAATGTAGATTTTATTCATTTAGTAACTTAACATATATATGTATATATATATATATATATATATATATATATATATATATATATATATATATATATATATATATATATATATAACTTACATGATATCATAAAAAAAATAAAAAAAACTAATACACTCTCTTTTGGGACGTATTGCTCCCGTTGGGGCGAATGCATTTCAAATGAGGATGTATTGCTTTTCAAAAATAACAATATGTCTTCCTAGGGGTCATATTGCCCACAGGGAGCAATACGTCTTCTTTAGAGACGTATTGTGTCAAATAATGCTATCATAGAAATTAAGCATTATAAATCATGCCATTTTGATAATTAAAATATCCAAACGTAATTTGATTTTTGACCTATATTTTCCTGTTTACATCCAAAATGATTTTGTGGATACTATTCTTCGTGCTATCTTTTCTTGGATTGAGATTCCTTATCCGGGCTTTATTGTTTCTGCACTGTTTCCACAAATCTGAACCACATATCTGAACCACATGTTTATCTCAAAAACCTACCATTAAAAAGATTAATAAAGAGTTCAAATTGTAATAATGAGTCCGGAACAGTGAATTGGGACCATCTTTTCTTTGTCTTGCCAGCACTAAACGACACTTAGGCTGTCAACCAAAACCTCCTCTATACTAAAGGGCAATCAGCTCGCGACCTACAACGGCTCCATCAATGAGCATATGGTTTGTGGGAGTATAGTATTTGAAGAAATATCATCAATCGCATAGTCTGATTATTGAACCCGTCCAACTCCGTGAAGATGCAGAACCCCAATTCCTTATTCCGGTTGCCGCGGCTTCAGCACGCCACACTCATGCTCTTCACCGTCGTCTTCCTCCGGCGCTTCCACGGTGGATGCTTATGATAATCACGCTGAACAGTCTCCGGCAAGCCATGTTGGCACACATAGGGACTAGCACGAGTCCTTCTTGGACCACACCAGCTCGGCGGCCCGCCTCGTCCACTCCTACAACCACGTCCTCGGTGGTTTTGCTGCCAGGCTCTCGGAGGTGCGTGGGCAAAGGAGTTCAACTACACCGATATGGAACAACAAGCTGATCGGTGCACGGAGCTTCCTTAACAGCAGCAGCACATCAAAGCCGTCTTTATACTTGCCTATAGTTTAGAATACGTCTTAATACATGCCTATTGTTTAGATGATTAAGAACAACCTGTTAGTCATTAATGATAGTTCCAATTAGTAGAAAATTGCTGTTGCAAAAACGGCTGTTCCAGTTAATCACCCAGGGACGCCTTCGACATCGATCCACTTATTTCCATTGCAAAACTCTCCCTATTAGAAACCATATATGAGACTTCCATCTCGTATGGCTCAAGCACAAACACAAAAATATTGATTTACAGATATGTGAAACTCAAAAAAATAGAAACGCATAATGTTAGCTTTTCTAAATCACTTATTAGTTGATCTGTGACTCACTTATTAGTTGATCTCTGTAGAAAAAGGAATTATATGTTGTTAGGGATGTTAAAATAGTCTCATACCGCTGAACTCTAGGTAGGTCCTAGAACTTATAAGTTGTGTGGTCCCTTCACCCATTGCCAATTGGTTTTGTGTTAAATACCACACATTGTAATATGGTATCAGAGCGGACCCCATGAGATAAGTGTCTCATACCGTTGAATTTTGGAAGGTCCTTCTGGAGCTTATAAGGTGTGTGGTCCCTTCACCCATTGCCAATGAGTTTTGGGTTAAATACCACACATTCTAATATATGTCAATTCTTTCTAGTTACTTGATTCTTTATTTCTACTTTGATAATCGTGAGAGCAGGAATTTCATTTCTCCAGTGAACCAATATCTCAATAATTTTAGTAATCTGCAATCATCGTTTTCTTGCTACTTGGACAATTTGGAAAAAATAAATTCAAACTTTTTTATTTGAATAAAATAAAAACTTGTTGAATGAAAAAAAAATCTATAAGTAATACCAAACTTTATTCCGACTTCTCCCTCGTCTGACCAGTCTAAGTTTATCGCATAAATTCCGCAAGAGTGGATATATTATCCTATATATATCCGAAATGATTTTGTGGATGCTATTATTTGTACTATCTTTTCATTGACTTGCCCGCGCTAAACGACACCTTAGCTATCATTTAAAACCTCCTCGACACTAAGGGCAAGCTGCTCGCGACCTACAACGACTCCTTCAATAAAGCATATGGTTTGTCCGAGTATAACATTTATAGAAGATATCATGAATCGCACAGTCTGATCATCGAACCCGTCCGCCTCCGTGAAGATGCAGAGTCTCGACACCTTATTCCTGTCGCCGCGGCTTCTGCACGTCACGCTCTTGTTCTTCGCCGTCGTCTTCCTTCACAACGGCACTTTCACGGTGGATGCTGATGATAACGCCAAGTACTACGTACACCAGGAAAACGGCCAGCTCCGTACCTACATAATCCACGTTGAGCACCCTCCGACAAGCCATGCTGGCACACATAGGGACTGGCACGAGTCCTTCCTCGACCGCACCGGCGCGGCGGCCCGCCTCGTCCACTCCTACAGCCACGTTCTCAGTGGATTTGCAGCCAGGCTCACGGACGCCGAGGTCCAGGCTCTGAGGTACATTCCAGGTTTCGTAGACGCGCAGCCCACGCGACGCCTGGAACTCCATACCACTCACACCCCGAGCTTCCTCATGCTGCAGCAGGGTGCCGCAGGTGCGTGGGCAAAGGAGTTCAACTACGGCCGGGGAGTAATCATGGGGGTGCTTGACACAGGTATTTCCCCTTCGCACCCGTCTTTCCTCGACGACGGAAGCATCCCACCGCCCCCACCGAAATGGAAGGGGAAGTGCGAGTTCAGTGACGCGTCCCTATGCAGCAACAAGTTCATCGGAGCACGGAGCTTCCTCAACAACAGCAGCACACCGAAGCCGTCCTTTCAACCATACGACGACGACGGCCACGGCACCCACACGGTGTTGTTAATAATAGTTTGTTGTCGTTCATGCAACAGCGTCAGGTGCAAATTAATTAACAGTGCAAGCAGATCCAAAATAAGATTCGAAGAACAAGCAATGCAGGAGAACAAAATTAAGGGTTAGATTCGCAAACCAGATCGTTCGTTGAGAAACGAACGTGTTACATAAAGAAACCAGTGCCTGGCAATCCTCGCGGATAGGCACCGTTCTCCCAGTCTCGATCCGGCACGAACCTGGAAGTTGCACGCCTTGCTCGTGCACGTCGCACTGCTACCAGTGCAGCACAGCCATCGCAGGTACCACCGCCTGACATCTGCGTCTGAAGGGAAGGACGAGTTTCGCTTCGCACAGGAGGACAACTCCGATTAGGGTTCACAAAACACACGGCGGCAGAAAACTGTTTTCGGTGTGTTTAACCCTAATGACCGGAGTCATATATATAGTCACGCACGTCCCTAATCCTATTCCCAGTTAGACGCAACACTCGGTTGCTCTCGTACACAATACGAGAATAATCCGTAAAAGAGAAACATTTTCTAATTAGGATTTAAGAAATCTGAATAAGAAAGTAACAATTAATTACACGAGTAATTAATTATGTAGTTGTATCCTAGTGCAAAAAGAAGACGAAAGACATTCTCCACAATCCACAAGCCACAAGCCCGAGCCCGAGCCCGAGCCCGAGCCGGCCCGGACAGGCGTGGCGTGGCGCGTGCGCGCATGCGTGCGTTGTGATGTGGTAACCCCACCCACCAAGGAGGTGAGCGTACCTCCTTCCTAGGACTCCTTTCGACACTAGTGTCCCATGTGATCCTACATATGAGGACCACAAAAGTTCTAGGTGTGAGTAATATGGGATAAAACTCCTTTGTCATATGCACTAGAAACAACACTACATTCTCACATGTACTTGCTGCACTATATTGGGCTTAACTCATGCTAAATAAATGATTACCACAATAGTCTAGCTACATTAATGAGCTTCTTCTACAGTAACTAACTAATAGCTACAACGGTTACGTAACTAATAACTAACGTAACCATTTATCTAACACACGGCGGGGACGGCTGCTGGAGCGTTCGTTGCAGGAGCCAGCATCCTCAACAACAACGCCAAGGGGACGGCGGTGGGTATGGCGCCCTGGGCCCACGTCGCGGCCTACCGGGTCTGTAATGAGACCTGCTATGACGCCGACGTGGTTGCTGGTATTGAGGCCGCTGTATCTGACGGCGTCGACATCATATCCATGTCGCTTGGCGGTGTTGAATTCGCGTTCTACAACGACTCCATCGGGATAGCCCTTTTTGCGGCGGCCAGGAAGGGGGTACTCGTCAGCGCCTCCGCAGGGAACTCCGGCCCGGATTACTTTAGTGCTGAAAACACCTACCCCTGGGCACTCACGGTTGGGGCTAGCACAACAGATAGGAGGATACGCGCCGTCGTCAGGCTCGCTAACGGAACGGAGTTCCAGGGCGAATCTGCTTACCAGCCCGCCGACTTCAACAGCAACTCATTCTTACCTCTCGTGCGGCCGTTCTTCCACAAGAACGATTCAGCCCTCGAGATCATATCAGCCTTATCGTGCTCAAACAAGACCGCTCTCCAGCTGGCAGATGTCAAGGGAAAGATTGTAGTCTGCATCATCGGAGGCAAACGGGTCCCAGTAGACAAGGGCAAGCTCGTCAAGGAAGCCGGCGGAGCGGCGATGATCGTCATGAACTCCAAAAGCCGAGGATACGACACCAGAGCGCAGCCGCACGAGATACCGGCCGCGCACGTCACGTACGCAGACCGGGTCGCCATACTGCAGTACATCAAGGCGGCGCAGTCTCCCTTGGCAACGATCGTCTTTGAAGGCACCAAAATCGGGTCCTCCTCCGGCGACCCCGCAGTGGTTGCGTTCTCATCCAGAGGGCCAAGCCTGGTCAACATGGGTGTGCTAAAGCCGGACATTATCGGGCCAGGAATCAACATCCTCGCGGCATGGCCAGAGCCCGTCGGACCCTTCCCGCTGCAGCCGCCGTTCAACATGATCTCTGGGACGTCCATGTCCTGCCCACACCTCAGCGGCATCGCCGCGCTGCTCAAGAGCAAGTATCCTGACTGGTCATCGTCCATGATCAAGTCCGCCCTCATGACGACGGCGGACGACAGCAACCTCAACGAAAACCTCATCAGCGACGACTACAATAATACCTCGGCCGACGTCTTGACCACGGGGGCCGGGCACGTGAACCCTCTCAGAGCCGCCTACCCTGGTCTGGTATATGACAACCGCCCCGACGAATACATAGCTTACCTATGTGGACTCGGGTACACGGACGCACAGGTCCAAATAATCACCCATGATGCCACACCCACCAAGTGCTCCGATCATCCTAAGCTCACAGGAGCCGACCTCAACTACCCGTCCATCACGGTGAACATCACCTTGTCGCCGTCGACCTCAACTACCGGACCTCAACCGGACGTTGAAATCACGATCAACAGGACTGTGAGTAACGTGGGCAGCCCCATCTCCTCTTATACGGTCAAAACCAGTCGACCACAAGGTGTAGTGATGGCCGTTCAACCCGAGACACTGGAATTCAGTCCCGGCGTCACGATGGCATCTTTCACAGTGCGTTTCGGGCTGAACAAAACTGAAGCGGAGGTGATCCGAGCTTCCATTAATTCCACGACGCTATTTTTGAGCCAGGGTTCATTGACATGGGTGCCTGCCGACGGGGGTACCACCGTTAGGAGCGCAATTGCCGTCTTGTTCGGTAATAAACTTCCATCAACTGCGGGCCTACAAGCCCAGTCACTCAAATTGCATTAAATATTTAGCGGTATATTTACCGAATTGTCACGGTACAATAATAAGAAACAGAACTGGTTATCTTTTTTTTATTACAAATTCAATGATTGTCTATTCAACTTCAACGAAGCTTTCGATGTCTAGCGAAAAGAATGACGATGGAAAAGACGATAGGGTACTCGGCCGCCACCTCTCATTGAATGATGTTCTCAACTCAGACCTAGACCTTAATGGTAAACCTAATTCATAGGCATCTCGGTCATAGGCAGATCTCTTGAAATCTAAACTTGGAGAAACAACACTGGAGAAAGTTGCCATAGAGTTGAGATAACAAACACTCATGTACCGACACGAAGAAGCTGAGAAGAATGTTGAGCGGTGGAATCTCTACTTAGCAGGTTATGTGATTGGGTTTAAAGTGCACATTCCCACTTTAGAAAAGTACCTTTGCCCCTTCTGGATTCGCAAGGGTACCATCGAAGTCATGAGCAACAATCAAGGGTCCTTCCTCATACCATATTATGAATCATCTACAGATTAAAAGAAACAAAGCAAGGATCATCATCCAATATGAGTTTTCAAGTAACCCTAACAGATATGTTACACGTCTGATTTACAAATTTTATTAAAACATGGATTGTTTGAGGCGTACAACTCAAACTACTAACTGACTATTGTGAAGTCACAATCAAACCTATATAAGATCTAGGGGTTTGGAATCCTAAGATCTCTTTTTCTTGGTCAGTACAAGTAACAACAGTAGTGATACACCTGTCTGATTACTAAAATAGTGTTGTTCGTCATGGGTACACATGCCATGAAATTAGAAGCCAGGGTATAAATCCTCAAAGTTCAAGGTACAATCATAGTCATTTTCAACACATATCAACTCTTAGACACGTCCTCCACTGCTCTCTAAAACTTTGGAATCTGGATAACGGAGATATACCCTCCCTCCACCTGCATATACTCAACAATATACAACTTTGAGCACCTATTTGGATTACTTATTTCACTATCCACCAAGGTCTGACACTGAGATAGTTCTATGGTCTCAGGATGCTATACGATTAGGATTATATTTGATAAATTATGTAGTTTAAGTATTTTGTTTTCATCACTCAAGTTACATATAAGATTCTATAGTATGTTTATAAAAAACAAACTGTAGGATATAACTTTAGAAGATATTTGTAACATCCCTGACCTGGGTTATAACCTAACCCTGGAAGTTTTGCCTAAATATGTAATTATATACTTGTGAATACTCCCTGACATTTAATTAAGTTCCTCAGGAACATATACTTCAATTTTGGTTCCTTTTAAACAAAGTTGTGGTATTGTTTTGTTATGCAGGGACCTATGTGCAAATTAACCATTTTAAGGGTTTAACTTGCAGTTTCACAGGTTGAGATGCTCTTTTGATAATGAGACATCATATGAGTGAATATGATGAGGTATGATGGATTTTCCAAAGCTTAGGCATCAAGATGCAGCTTGTGGAATGATCCTTGTGCTTAAAAACCCTAATTTTGAGTAAAGTGCAATTTACCCAAATTGAGGGGTGCAACTTGTAATTTTCACCTTCTAGAACATCTTTTATAACTCTTGTCATCATTTAGAATAGAAATGATGAAAGGGACACATCAATGAATAATCAGATAAGAAAAATGATCTTTGTGGTAAAAATCACCTAATATGGGTATGGAGACCTTTCATGTATGTACCCTAGTTGAAAGTCAGCTTTCTTTACCCTTAGATCTTGAGATTTCATGAGCTTTGCATAAGTTTAGATGATTTTGGACGTGCCCTTGAGCAAGGAAGGACTTAGATGAAAATCCCATGCTTTAGAGGTCCTTATGGTGTAAAATGGCCTAAAGTATATAAGTCTTTTCCCTTGCAACAAGTGAACGGATCTTTCATTTCCTTCACTTCTTCTCTTCTTTCTCAAATGGCTAAGGCAAAGCTTTGGAGCTCACGGAGACGACCAAGTAGATCCAAGGTGAGTAGGAACCATCATCTAGCTCGAATTCATGGAGGAATTCTTCTTAAAAGGTTTGTTCTATGGTTTAATTCACTTAGGTTCTTTGTTCTAGCCGATCATCCCCACCTTTTCCTTGGAGAATCACCTCTGACCGAGTTGTGGAGCTCAAGACACCATTATAGGCTTGAAGCTTGGAAGCTTGGAGCTCTAGGAACAACGTTCTAAGGCGGGTTTTATAACTCTAAACTCTTTGCTTTATATGTATATTTTGTTCTTGCTATTTAGAAATTAGTTCTTCTTCTACCTCCCTTCTTCCTTGCACTTTTGCAAGAAAAATGGTGGAATAACCGACCTTGACAGAGGTTGAATATGATGGGTGTGGATTCCTAGGTTACTTTATCAAACGACCTTGGACCCTTTTGGTCCAAACGGTTGCAAACCGTTTAAGGTCAAACGGTCTCAAACCGTTTGATCTCAAACGACCTTGCAAGACCGTTTGGATTGAAACGGTCTCAAGACCATTTGATAGGGTTGACCAAGGGACGACCGTTTGAGGGTCTGTTGGTAATATATTGAATTTCATTCCTGCAATGAATCAAAGTTTAATTCTTAACCAATTGAGAGTTGAAGGTACTTCAACATCCTAACCCTAATCGGGCTGAAATTGCTAATTTCATACCTAGATCTTGTTGAGTTTTGGGTTGAAGAACCCAAACGGTCTCAAAACCATTTGGGGGTTCCTCCAAACGGTCTCAAGACCGTTTGGGCACAACCTAAGACCGTTTGAAGGTCTAAGGTTGAGATAATTTAATAGGTTGAGGGTCCAATTGCAATAAGTTGATGAATTGATAAAAATGTTGATTTTAGACCTAATTGGAGTTCAATCCTAATCCAATCGACTTGGTTTTTGGTCAAACGTTGGGCAAATGGTCTCAAGACCGTTTGGAGGTCATCCAAATGATCTCAATTGATAGACAGCATGTCTGACCTTCTCAGCTTCAGGTATATTGAGAATCCTGAAAGCCTTCTCCAACTCTGTCAACCACAGATCAGCATCTGTGGGGTCGACAGTCCCAAAGTATTCGGTAGCTCCGACACGACGTAGTCACTCGAATGTCTTTCAGATACCTTGACCTTTTGGCTGGACAGGTGCCCTGGGTGCAGGCATAGGCATCCTGTCGGTTATGTGTGTCATGGCAGTCATAAACTGCCCAAACATTGTCTGAACTGCTGGATTACCCATGTCAGCTGGGTCAAACTGGGGTGGCTCCCTGGGTGGTTTAGGTACAGGCTGTTCTACTTCTGGAATCCTTACACCGCCTTGAGGTGCACTAGCACTACTTTCGATCATGTACTCATCATGTGGCTCTGACATTCTTATGTATCTTATTCTCCTAAGGAGCAGAAGATTCTATTAGATAAGGAAGGAATACTAAAGATAGACTCGACTTCCTAAGTCCTATGTCTCTGTAGACTCGGCGAACCTAGAGCTCTGATACCACTTAATTATTAAGTGGTATCAGAGCCAGGTTGGGTTAAGTCCTCATTGACTAGCATAAGCCAAAACATCACTATCATGTGATTAGGGTTTGATTAGAACAAGGTATTACTCAATTAAACCCCTCAAGGGTATTTTGGTAATTTACCTCATGATCACCATCATGGGTCAATCCATTAATCATTTAGTCCCTTAATGTCCTAAGATACCATTGGGGTTTAGTTTAGATCACCATAGAACCAATTACAACTTCAAGTGATTAAGTATAAACCATCTTGAAAACCTTCAAACGATTTCAACCTTCAACCACCAAACGGTCTTGAGACCGTTTGCCCTCGATCTTGAGACCGTTTGACCTCAAACGGTCTTGAGACCGTTTGACCTCAAACGGTCTTGAGACCGTTTGACCTCAAACGGTCTTGAGACCGTTTGGGTGCGTTGACCGTTTTGACTTTCAAACCGTTTGAAGCACATGCGGTTTGAAACTGTTTGATCAAAGTGTCTTGAGATCGATTGGTCCAAACGACCTTGAGATCGTTTGAGCCCAAACGGTCTTGAGAAAGTTTGGCCTCAAACGGTCTTGAGACCGTTTGGCCTCAAACGGTCTTGAGACCGTTTGGATCCAAACGGTCTTGAGACCGTTTGGTCCAAATGGGCTCAAACCGTTTGGACCGCCAACATGGTTCAAAAGATACAAATGTTTATGATTAAGTATGTTGAAGCCCTCAATTAGCCAAAGCCATGTTAACCACTTATAAATTGAGTCAATTAGGATGAGCCTCAATCCATTGGACACCAAATTAACCCTCAATTGAAAGCCAATTAGGGTTAAGTCCATCTAAATTAGGGTTTCAAATCAGATGATCATTCAACAAGGTGAATCAATTCAAGGTTGAACCTATCAATTGACCTCCAATTGGGCCCAAACTTGGCCCAAACGGTCTTGAGATCGTTTGGATGACCTCCAAACGGTCTTGAGACCATTTGACCAAAGTTTGACCAAAAACCAAGTCGGTTGGATTAGGATTGAACTCCAATTAGGTCTAAAATCAGCATTTTTATCAATTCATCAACTTATTGCAATTGGACCCTCAACCTATTAAATTATCTCAACCTTAGACCTTCAAACGGTCTTGGGTTGTGCCCAAACGGTCTTGAGACCGTTTGGAGGAACCCCCAAACGGTCTTGACACCGTTTGGGTTCTTCAACCCAAAACTCAACAAGATCTATGTATGAAATCAGCAATTTCAGCCTGATTAGGGTTAGGATGTTGAAGTACTTTCAACTCTCAATTGGTTAAGAATTAAACTTTGATTCTTTGCAGGAATGAAATTCAATATATTACCAACATACACTCAAACGTTCATCCCTTGGTCAACCCTATCAAACTGTCTTGAGACCGTTTCAATCCAAACGGTCATGTAAGGTCGTTTGAAATCAAACGGTTTGAGACCGTTTGACCTTAAACGGTTTGCAACCGTTTGGACCAAAAGGGTCCAAGGTCATTTGATAAAGTAACCTAAGAATCCACGCCCATCATCTTCAACCTCTGTCAAGGTCGGTTATTCCACCGTTTTGCTTGCAAAAGTGCAAGGAAGAAGGGAGGTAGAAGAAGAACTAATTGCTAAATTGCAAGAACAAAATATGCATATAAAGCAAAGAGTTTCGAGTTATAAAACCCGCCTTAGAACGTTGTTCCTAGAGCTCCAAGCTTCCAAGCTTCAAGCCTCTAATGGTTTCTTGAGCTCCACAACTCGGTCAGAGGTGATTCTCTAAGGAAAAGGTGGGGATGATCGGCTAGAACAAAGAACCTAAGTGAATTAAACCATAGAACCAACCTTTTAAGAAGAATTCCTCCATGAATTCGAGCTAGAAGATGGTTCCTACTCACCTTGGAACTACTTGGTCGTCTCCCTGAGCTCCAAAGCTTTGCCTTAGCCGTTTGAGAAAGAAGAGAAGAAGTGAAGGAAATGAAAGATCCGTTCACTTGTTGCAAGGGAAAAGACTTATATACTTTAGGCCATTTTACACCATAAGGACCTCTAAAGCATGGGATTTTCATCTAAGTCCCTCCTTGCTCAAGGGCACGTCCAAACTCATCTAAACTTATGAAAAGCTCATGAAATCTCAAGATCTAAGGGTAAAGAAAGCCAACTTTCAACTAGGGTACATACATGAAAGGTCTCCATACCCATATTAGGTGATTTTTACCACAAAGATCATTTTTCTTATCTGATTATTCATTGATGTGTCCCTTTCATCGTTTATACTCTAAATGATGACAAGAGTTATAAAAGATGTTCTAGAAGGTGAAAATTACCAGTTGCACCCCTCAATTTGGGTAAATTGCACTTTACTCCAAATTAGGGTTTTTAAGCACAAGGATCATTCCACAAGATGCATCTTGATTCCTAAGCTTGGAAAATCCATCATACCTCATCACATTCACTCATATGATGTCTCATTATCAAAAGAGCATCTCAACCTGTGAAATTGCAAGTTAAACCCTTAAAATGGTTAATTTGCACATAGGTCCCTGCATAACAAAAAAATACCACAACTTTGTTTAAAAGGAACCAAAATTGAAGTATATGTTCCTGAGGAACTTAATTACATGCCATGGAGTATTCACAAGTATATAATTACATATTTAGGCAAAACTTCCAGGGTTAGGTTATAACCCAGGTCAGGGATGTTACAAATTATCCACCCCTTCACAAGGATTTCGTCCCCAAAATCGATAAAGCGTATTAGGAGAAAAGAGCAGGGTATTTCCTTCTCATCTCATCCTCTAGTTCCCAAGTGGCTTCTTCAATACCACGGTGGTTCCAGAGGACTTTTCCAAGGTTTATATCTTTCTTTTTTAACTTTTTAGTTCTGTTATCAAGGATTGATACTGGTCCCTCTTCATATGTTATATCTTCATTCAATTCTACTTCCATAGGTTGTAGAACTGACTCAGTGTCGGGGTGACATTTCCTTAGCATGGAAATGTGAAAAACAGGATGTAACTTCTGCAACTCCTGAGGTAACTCTAGTCTATAGGCCACCTTTCCAACTCTTTCAACAATTGGATAAGGTCCCATAAATCTAGGAGCTAACTTCCCTTTCTTTCCAAAACGAAGGACTCCTTTCCAAGGTGAGACCTTGAGATACACTCTGTCTCCAACCTAGAACTCTAGGGGTCTACGACTTCTGTCGGCATAAGACTTCTGCCTATCTGGTGCAGTCTTAAGTTGTTGCTGAATAACTTTGATCTTTTCTGTAGTTTGCTGCACAAGATCAGGACCTAACAACTGATGTTCACCAGTATCATACCAACACAAAGGTGATCTACAACGTCTACCATATAAGGCTTCATATGGTGCCATATCAATGCTATGCTGATAGCTATTCTTATAGGCAAACTCTATCAAGCTCAGATGTAGATCCCAACTTCTGGTAAACTGGAGAAAACATGCTCTCAGCAGGTCTTCCAAGGTCTGTATAGTCCTTTCTGACTATCCATCAGTCTGTGGATGAAAGGCTGTACTAAACCTTAGCTTGGTGCCTAGGGCTCTGTGTAACTGTTCCTAAAAATGACTTGTAAACTGGGGACCTCTGTCAGAAACTATAGATACAGGAACTCCGTGCAAACGCACTATCTCTTGAACATACAACTGGGATAACCTTTCAGCAGAATAGGTTGTTTTGACAGGTAGGAAATGCACTGTCTTTTTCAACCTATCAACAACTACCCAAATGGAATCATGTCCTTTGCTTGTCCTGGGTAGGCCAACAACAAAGTCCATGGTCACATGGTCCCACTTCCACTGTGGTATGGGTAAAGGTTGCATTGTTCCTGCAGGCTTCTGGTGTTCAGCTTTAACCTGCTGACACACAGGACACTTCAGAACAAACTCATCTACATCCTTCTTCATCCCAGGCCACAAACACATATCTTTCAAGTTTCAATACATCTTGGTGCTCCCTGGATGCATAGCATACATCGAAGAATGAGCTTCCTACAGAACTAACTTCCTCAGGTTATCTACATCCGGGACTATCATCCTCCCATGATAGCATGCCACCTGGTCATCTGAATCATGAAAACCTGCTCGTTTCTCATCACCAAACTCAGATCTAATCTTCTGAACTGCAACATCTACTTGTTGTGCCTCCTTTATCTGCTCTCTTAGAGTAGGTTTAATATGCATCTCAGCTAACAAACCGGCTAACAATGACACCTTCAACTGCACATTGTCTTGACTTAAAGAGATAAGCATATCTCTCCTAGAGCATACTAAGGAACTTAGTTGTGCTCTATCCATGGTTGATGTTGCTGATTTCCTACTCAATGCATCTGCAACCACATTGGCCTTGCCTGGATGGTAATCAATCGTACAGTCGTAGTCCTTGATTAACTCCATCCAGGGACGTTGCCTCATGTTAAGCTCATGCTGAGAGAAAATATACTTAAGGTTCTTGTGGTCTGTGAAAATCTGGAAGGTTTCTCCGTAGAGATAATGTCTCCAAATTTTCAAGGCATGGACCATAGCAGCTAACTCCAGATCGTGTGTTGGATAATTCTCCTCGTGTTTCTTAAGCTGTCGGGAAGCAAAAGAAATCACTTGTTTGTCCTGCATCAACACACATCCAAGTCCATTCTTGGAGGCATCACAGAAAACTACATATCCTTTTCCTTGCTCACGTAGCACAAGCACATGTGCACTTGTCAATCTCTCCTTCAACAACTAAAAAGACTGTTGACACTTATCACTCCAAGCAAAAGGAACATCTTTCCGGGTTAACTTGGTCAAAGGTAAGGCTATAGAATTGAAATTCTTAATAAACCTTCGATAGTAACCAGCTAATCCCAAGAAACTTCTAATCTCTGTCAGTTTTTTCGGTTGTTCCCATTGTAGAACAGATTCTACCTTTGCAGGGTCAACACGAATTCCCGAGGCAGATATCACATGTCCAAGAAAAGACACTTCAGGTAACCAGAACTCGCACTTACTAAACTTAGCGTATAGCTTATGTTCTCTTAGCAAGGTTAAAGTTTGGCGAAGATGCTGCTCATGCTGCTGAGCATCCTTACTATAAATCAGTATGTCATCTATGAAGACGACAACACACTGATCAAGGAAAGGTCGAAAGACTCTATTCATGAGTTCCATGAATGCAGCGGGTACATTGGTTAGTCCAAACGACATAACCGTGAACTCATAGTGACCATATCTTATCCTAAAGGCAGACTTGGATATGTCACTGTCCTTAATGCGGAGTTGATGATATCCAGACCTTAAGTCTATCTTTGAGAAGACTGTTGCACCACGCAACTGGTCAAAAAGATCATCAATCCTCGGCAAAGGGTACTTGTTCTTTATTGTTACTTTATTGAGTTGTCTATAGTCAATGCACAACCGCATTGATCCATCTTTCTTTTTAACAAACAAAACCGGAGCACCCCAAGGTGAGGTACTTGGTCAGATGAAACCTTTCTCAAGTAACTCTTGAAGCTGTTTCTTGAGTTCTGCCATCTCGGCAGGCGCCATCCTATATGGAGTCTGGGCTATGAGTTTCGTATATGGGACCAAATTGATCTCCAAAATCAATCTCCCGAGGTGGTGGTATACCAGGAAGTTCTTCAGGAAACACATCCTTGAATTCCCTGACTATAGGAACTTCAACAAGGTTGGGACTCTCCTTGGTAACATCTACCACATGGGCCAAGAACACATAACATCCATGCCTCATCAGCTTATCAGCAACCATAGCCGATACAAGACAGGTAGGCAGAATCTTTCTTTCCCCTTGAAAGATCCATGTGTTGCTTTCATCAGCAAACACAGCCAACTTGGACTCACAATCCAAGACAACTCTATACCTTTCTAAGGTATCCATCCCGAGGATTACATCAAATCCTTACATATCAAGCGGTATAAGGTCCACTTGAATGCGATGATTAGAAAAGAAGAGTATGCAGGGAGAGCATACCTCCTGCAGAACGTCAGACTCACTCAACGGAGTTTCCAACAACAAACTATCTGCCCTATGACTAACTGTCATATTGCAGTTACGAATCACTCTTCGAGTGATGAAAGAGTGTGTAGCACCTAGATCAACCAGAATAGTTATTACACAAGACTTAGACATATCAAAATATAAAAATTCCATCTGACCTGTCACCACTTGTGGATCGACCACTGCCTCTAGTGGGTTCATAGCATAGAACCTCACTGTAGCCTGGTGTTGAGGTGGTGCTGATGATCTAGCTTGAGACGTTTGTCCGCGTCCTCAAGCTGCTATGCTAATGTTTATTGTTTGAGAACATGTATGATGCTAAAAGAATATTGAAATGTACCTAACTAATCAAGTATAATCATACCAAGCAAACCCCTGATCATAGATCCATCATTGTCAGAAACCAAATGATGGTGAAATAGGTTTTCCTAAGGGAACTCCTGGATCACATACTTTTGAGTATGTGGGGTATATGGATGTCTAGAACCTTACATCCTAGTGTAGGTACTGATGTAGATGTATAATCCGTCAACCGTTCACTACAAATCCATACCGCATCAGTGGTAGGTAAACATGAAATCTCCTGATGACGAAGAAAGCACATATACCACATCAGTGGAAGGTAAACATGAAATCTCCTGATGACGAAGAGAGTACAGAATACCACTGTAATTGTAAAATAGCGAAGGACCAGATTACCCTGGTGAGCTATAACAACAGAGACACAAGATGTCCTGCAAGCAATCCTCTTACTGACTGAGGAAGGTGAAGGTCATGAGAATCTGGCTCTTTCAATGACCTAGTATGATACCGAGGCAACTTAACAGTGATCGATTCGAGTATGAGTGGTATACCTCATCTCCGCAGGGCATAATAATAATGTTTGAAAAACATAATCAACAGCGTAGTATAACTGTTAGAGTTATCTACGAGTTACTTGATTGATGTTATACTATACAGTGCACATGTTCTTCATATTTCATAGATGTTGAACTCTTGCTTATTACCAAAACTGTTGTTGAATACTTTGAAAGCTTTTACTGCTTAAGTTATTCTTTGTTTTGCTTATAAAGCTTCTAGTGGATAGTTATAACTCTCGCTGGGACAATTATTTGAAATTGTCTCACCCCGTAGACTTCAACTTTTTAGATGGTCATCAAAGACGGAGGAACCGGTCTACAGGTGACCAATACCAACAGCAGCAGCACCAGGGGCAGCAGTAAATCTCAGGTGGAGATTCAACCTGCTATGTGGTATAGTTAGAGTCAGTCCTATGTGTCCTCTGTACTCTCAGGTCTTGGAGTTGTTGGTTTGAGATTTTGTTATGAATCTTGAGATTTTGAATCATGATGTGTATAATTACTCAAGAAGTAATTTGACAGAGATGTAAATAGTTTAAATCCTTTTTCTATGGAAAAGGTTTGTGGTTTCAAGCTCTTATCTCAAAAAGTTTTATTTTCCCGTGATTTTTGTCTTCCGCTGTTAATCGATTGCTTCTGCTTAAGTTTAAATCGTGATCATATCGTGGTTTGGAGATTGGAGCCCACAATATAAAATGTATCAAACATATTACATGTCATTCCATCATGGTATATTCCACCACTCTTAGATTTGTAGAGGACTAAGCATCAAACTAGGACAACAAACAACTGAAAATGTTATTTAGGAAATAAAGCAATAACTTCCTATATGAACATCATTATGATTTGAAATTTTGCACATAGTTTAACAAGTCAGAAGAAAGATATTATCACAAACATTCTTAACATGTCAGAGAACATATATAATGAGGTCCAACATCTTGAATATATATAACCATACCAAATATCTTTACATATATTTCATGGTTTTAGCCACAACATGTTATACAAAAATATATTGTCCACATATTTACAACATGTACAAAATACAAGTATACTACCCAAATATCAAGTCATTGTACATCATGTACAAATGTAGCCACTCAAACTCGAGAGTAAGGAGAATACTCGAGGACTTACTAAACAACCCACCAACCTTATTTCTCTATAGATATCCAAATTTCTTCTCCTCGCTATTACCTAGAGGTTATAAATTGTCCATATTTTGATAATGACTTAACCATTCCATTCATATGTATCTAATATGTGTATTCAAGATTGATTTTAGGTGTTAGGTACAGGAAAAGGATCGAATTACTCAAGCCCTAATTTGCTACAGTTCAAGTCAAAATCTATACCAGTGTGTAATTTAGGAAATCTATATAAATGACCTTAGAAGATTTTTGTAATCACTTGTATTGTTGGTATGGCTTGTAACTAAGATGAGAAAATTGATTGGGACACTTTGCACCAAGTTTTATTCACTTTAGATGCACTTTGGAAAATGGATCACAGGCAGTCAATCGGCCGAGTTACAATCTTGACCGATCCACTAGATCAATTCTCTGAAGAGTGCATCGACCGAGTTGTACATTCACAGATCTCGACCGATGGGGTTATTGACCAAACACTACTTTCATTGGTCGGTTGAGTTTCCTCAGGACAACTTGATCGACAGTTTGAAATTTGGATTTGTCTTTTACCCAATCGGTCGAGTTACCTTTATTGAAACTCGACCAAATGCATTGTACAGAAATTGTAGAAAAAATGATTGTGACAATTGGTGACTTATTTGGGCAAAAATATATCCCTTTCCTTGAACAAAAAGGGATATTTTTCGACCCTAAGTGTTCCTCAACTCAAAGGGGCACCCTCATTTATAAAAATGACCACTTGGAGTTCATTCCAAGGTTGCTCATTCCATATATGATTGGTTCTTGCTTAGTTGAGAGTGTTGCACACCTTTGAGCCCCTTTCTCTCTCTACCTTGAAGTCAAATATATGAGTATGTGTGACTTAGGATCTATTGTAAGAGAGCTACCCCTTGTATTCATGTAAAGCTCTCCACCTCCATCTTCCTACCCCCTTTCGTTATTGTAGAAAAGGCTTGAATATCTTCTCTGAGTAAAGGAGAAGGAGTTGTTGTTCTTCAAGGTTGAAGAAAGCATGGTGTTCCAGATCTCCGAGTGAAGGAGATAAGCAAGGCGGACGTTGAAGAAGGATAGGTAATTTCTTGAAGGCCAAAGACTTGAAGGAGTGGGTAAGTCCTTGTTGAAGGCTGAAGACTCCATGATTCAAGTGGGTAAGTTCCTTTGGTAGGTTGAAGATCCTTGCTTGAGGTATTAAGTCCTTGGATGAAAGTATTTTTTATCTTGTAATATTATGAATGAATATAAGAGAATAAAGATTGCAAAGTCTTAGATCCTAACCACCTCTAGGTAGTGGACTGACTCACTTTTAGTTTGAAGTGTGGAACCACTCTAAACCACTTTGTCCAAGTGTACATTCTTCCATGTCTCTCACCCTTGCTATGCATGTTAGTTAGTACCTCAAATTGGTTGTATGTTTAAGTTTCCACACTTAATATAATTTGGTGGTCTAATTTTTCTTGTGAGATTTGTGAAGCTCTATTCACCCCCTAGAGCCCTTGATCCAACAAGTGGTATCATAGCAGGTCTTCTCCAAACTACTTCCACAAGTAGGAGAGGATGGGAAATTTAGCACTTGGATCTCTCAACTTGGAGGGAAGCTTCTCCATGTGACTTCTGGTCTTCGACGTCACCAACTTCCTCTATTGGAAGAGAAGAATGCAATTCTATCTCCATGGAGTAAGCTATGGGATGTGGAAGGTGGTGCATCTAAAGTATGAAGATCCAAAGGGGGAAATATCCACATGGACGAAAGCTCAAATGAATCAAGCTCATCTCAATGCCAAAGCCATGAGCATCACCTATGCAGCCCTCACTCCATCCGAGTTCAATCAGATCTTTTCTTGGGACACTGCCATGAAATTTGGAACAAGCTATGTGTCACCTATGAAGGAAAGGAGCAAGTGAAGGAAGACAAGTTCTACATGCTTGGTGTTCTACTTGAGAACTTCAAGATGAGTAAGAATGAAAGAGTGGGGGACATGTAAACAAGGCTTAATGTGATCATCAATGGATTGGCAGCCCTTTTTAGTGTGATGGACAAAGGCACAATCAACTCCAAGATATTAAGATCTCTTCCAAAGAGATGCGAGCCCAAGGTGACATCCATTAACGTAGTGTACAAGCTTAGTGAATTCTCAACCGACGAGCTGGTTGGCAACCTTCAGGCTCATGAGCCAAGGCTTGATAAGCAAGAAGAAGAAGAAAAGAGAGAAGAGAAGGGGTCCAAGAAGATCAAGGACACAACCTTCAAAGTTCAAATTGAAGAAATGGTTCAGAAGAAACAAATTGCACTCAAGTCCCCTACTCCTTCCTCAAGTGAAGATGAAGGCCCAAATGGACATGAAGCTAACTACTCCAAGGGCAAGCACTTCAAGGGGAAGCCTTCTTCATCAACGCTTAGATGCAATGAGTGTGGCCAAAAGGGCCATTACAAGAGTGACTACCTCAAGGCCAAGAAGAGCCACCATAAGAGCAGACACAAGAAGGACAAGGAGTACAAGAAAGAAGGAAAATACAAGAGAATGAAGAAGAAAGAAAGAAGAAGCAAAGATGCAGCTCATGCTGCTTGGGAGGAATCTTCTTCAAGTTCTTCTAGCTCCGAAGATGGAGAATTCCTCCTTCCTCTCATGGCCTCTACAAGTGAAGATGTTGGTGAGGTAAGTGAGGTAAGTGAATTCAACTTGCATGAATTGTCTAAAGAAACTCTTATTGATATGATTAATGCTTTCCGGTCATCTTTTACTAAATGCAAATCTAAAAAGAAAAGGTTAGGAAAGATAATAGATGATCTTTATGCTAAGATTGAGATTCTTGATCTAAATGAAAAGATGCACCTTGATAGTATTGATACCTTGTAAGGGCAATTTCTTGATCTTGAGCTCCAATACAATGGAGTTGAAGTTGAGAATGTTGTCTACCTTAAGACCATTGATATTCTTAAGGAAGAAAACCAAAAATGCTAAGATGCGATAGATGTTCTTAAAACTAAAAATGTAGAACTTAATCTCATTGATGAAGCTAGGAAGAAAGAAACTCATGCTTATCAAAAAGAAATTCTTTTGCTTAAACCTAAAAATGCCAAGTTTCTTGCTCAAGTTAGTGATCTATCATCTACACCTATCTCGCAAAGTAATGAGGTAGCTAGCACTGCTTTAGAATGTGATTCTTTTCATACTAAAGCCCTCTGTTTAGAGGACGACCTAGTGCATGCTGGAGATGATCTTGCTAGTTTATCTTCTACTGACATTAATCTTAGTGACGATAATGCTAAATTAAGAGCTTCTTTGCAAAAGTTTCTTATGAGAAAGAAATCCCTTAATGCTGTCCTAGAACACTCTACCAAACAAATTGGTAATAGGGGTTTAGGATATGATGGGACTGCCCCTAAGAGTAAGAACAAGAACAAGAGTAAGGGTAACAAGAAGAGTGTGGAACCTCCTTTCTTTCATGGAGAGAGTTTTGGCTCTAAGAACCCAATGGTATATGTTCATTGTAAATGTGATGATCATTACTCTACTTATTGTCCTTACAAGCCAAAGGGAACCACCCCAAAGATGAAATGGGTCCCCAAGCTAACCCTGGATCCCAAAGTTTGATTTGGGTAGCAACATCCTTCATTCATGTAGGTCAAAAGAAGGTGGATTGTTGATAGTGGTTGCTCAAAGCATATGACAGGTGAAATCGGACATTTCAACAAAATCATGAAAAAGAAAGGAGGATTGGTGACCTTCGGGGACAATAAAAATGGTAAGGTAATAGGTGAGGGTGATGAAGGCAACAAGCTAAGTATCAAAAATGTTTTGCTTGTTGATTGCCTACATTACAATTTGATAAGTGTAAGCCAACTTTGTGATAATGGATATCTTGTTCTATTTACTTCTTTATAATGTTTGCTTCTAGATTCCCTCACTTACAATGTCATTTATAAGGGAACTAGAAATGGTAATATTTATGTTATTGTGCTTGATGCTCTAAAGCCCGTACTTGATAGATTCTTAATTGTAGGTAAAAATGATATTTATCTTTGGCATTACCAATGTGGTCATGTGAATATGCATCAAATGAAGAAATTGAGAAAAAAGGAATTGGTTCAAAGACTTCCCAAATTGGATTTTGAAAAGGATGAAGAATTCCAACCTTGTACACAAGGCAAGCAAACCAAGTCCTCCTTCAAATCCAAAGGAGCCCTTAGTACCAAAAGAGCTCTTGAGCTTCTTCATATTGATCTATCTGTACCAAAAGAGCTCTTGAGCTTCTTCATATTGATCTATTTGAACATATGAGAACTCAAACGCTTCATGGTTCCAAGTATTGTCTTCTGATTGTCGATGATTTCTCTCGTTATACTTGGACCTTCTTTCTCATTTCTAAAAGTGACACTCTAGATGTTTTCTTGAGCTTTTGTAAATGAGTTGAAAATGAAGCTTCTTGCCGGATAGTTTCTATCTATAGTGACCATGGGGGAGAGTTTGAAAATGATCTTTTTGAGTTTTTTTGTGAAACATCTGGTTACTCACACAATTTCTCTTCTCCTCGTACACCCTAACAAAATGGGGTAGTAGAGAGAAAGAATAGGCTGCTATAGGAGATGGCTAGGACCATGCTTCTAGAATATGATATTCCTAAGAAGTTTTGGGCTGAAGCCGTTAGCACCTCGTACTTAATGCAGAACTGAGTTTTTACACATCCTTCTTTGAAGAAAACCCCCTATGAGTTATGGCATGGTAGAAAGCTATCCAATGACTTCTTTCACATTTTTTAATGTCCTTATTTAGTTTAAACATGAAGGATTCTCTTGACAAGTTTGATCTAAAATCATACAAGGCTTTCTTCCTAGTCTATAGCACTATAAGTGGGGCTTATAGAGTTTTCAATATTGAACTGTCTAAAATTGAAGAATCTATTAATGTTATGTTCATTGAAACTAACCCTATTGTTGGCAAGAATGTTGTTGATAATGATGTTGCAGATGACTTAATTCATATCTTAACAGATCTCAACATCGACAACAAAGGTAAGAAGGTGGTCGAAGAAGAAGATGAAGAGAAGAAGGATCCCACTCCTCGCTTCGCAAAGAATCATCCCAAAGAACTAATCATTGGCAACCCATTCGAGAGAGTGAAGACATGAGCTGCGTACAACAAAGAACAAGCAGACAGTGCCTTCATCTCATAGCTGGAGCCAAATAACATCAAGGAAGCTCTTGGAGATGACGAGTGGATCCTAGCCATGCAGGAGGAACTAGAGTAATTCACAAAGAACCGAGTGTGGACCCTAGTGCCAAGACCAAGTGATAGAAAAATCATTAGCACCAAATGCACCTACCGCAACAAACTTGATGAAAATGGCAAGGTGGTAAGGAACATAGCAAGGTTAGTGGCACAAGGTTACAATCAGCAGGAAGGTATTGATTTTGATGAAGCGTATGCTCCTGTTGCTAGACTTGAATCTATTAGAATACTACTTGCCTTTGGTAGTTATAAACATTTCTTTCTATATCGAATGGATGTTAAAAGTGTGTTTTTGAATGGTTAAATTGAGGAGGAAGTATTTGTTGCTTAACCTTTGGGATTTGAAAATGACAAGCTACCTAATCATGTTTATTTGTTACAAAAAGCTCTCTATGGACTCAAACAAGCACCTCGAGCTTGGAATGAGAAATTAAAGAACTTTTTGTTAGACAATGGCTATGTCAGGGTCAAAGTTGATTCTACTCTATCTCTATAACACACTTCTAGCAATTTTCTTATCATTCAAATTTATGCTGATAATATCATATTTGGCGGAACTAATCATGATCTTTGCAAGGAGTTTAGTTATCTTATGTAGAGTGAGTTCAATATGAGCATGATGGGTGAGCTTACTTTCTTCCTCAGCTTCTAAATCAAGAAAACCAAAATTGGAAACTTCATCAACCAGGGCAAGTACACCGATGGACACACCCATGTCCAACACCACCAAACTTGATAGAAATGAAGAAGGTGGGAAGGTAGATGAGAAGCTCTATAGAGGTATGATTGGAAGTTTACTTTATTTAACTTCCTCTACACCTGATATTATATTTAGTGTTGGCTTGTGTGCTCGCTTTCAATCAAGTCTTAGGAAATCACATCTTATTATTGTTAAGAGGATTTTGAGGTACTTAGCCAAAGCTTAAAACTTTGGTCTATGGTACCCTATGTTTAGGGAATGTACTCTTATATCATATAGTGATGCGGATTATGCAGGCTATTTGGTTGATAGAAAGTGCACAAGTGAAACTTGCTTCCTTCTAGGACCAGGGTTGGTGTCTTGGTTTTCCAAGAAATAGAGCACTGTGTCATTATCAACTACCGAGGCTCAGTACATTGTGGCCGGGAGTTGTTGTGCCAAGGTCCTATGGATGAAGAAAATGCTCCAAGAATTTAACATATATTTTGATGCTTCTCCTATATATTGTGATAATACTAGTGCAATCAATATTTATTATAATCCTATATTGCATAGTATACCTAAACATATAGAGGTTCACCATCATTTTCTTCCTGACCGCATTGCCAAAAAGGATATTTATATCACACATGTGGACATGGAATATCGGTTGGTGGACATTTTCACTAAACCTCTAGCTAGAGAGCAATTTAACTTCATTAGATCTAAACTACGCATTGTTGCTTTCGACGATATTGACCTATTATCTAGCAAGTTGCTTTTATCCTATATGTCTTTCCCATGTTGTACTCACCTTGCTTGCCTAAAATTGCTAATTTTCTAAAATTTGCTTCTTTGACATGCTTAGTTTCACTTGTTTTTGGGCATTTCTCGAATTTCAAGTTTTCATCACTAAATAGTACCCAATGATGAGTGATATGTGCCTAAGTATGTTCAATATACATAGTAGACCCAAAAAATGAATTTTATTAGCATTCATATGGCTAGAAATTAAGTTTGATCATTTTAGGTCAGGTTGACAATCAGTCGAGTTTCCCCTAAGACAAACTTGACCGATCTGTGGCTGAGAGCTGTTCAAAAATAGACCAATCGGTCAAGTTTCTGACTCTCAGAACTTGACCGGTCAGTGGGCTAAAGCCAACCTAAGTTGGGTTCGACCGACTATTCTCCCTCTCAACTAGAGAATAGATGACTGATTCCCCTTCTTCAAGCCCTAATCTCTCGAACCAAACCCTTTCCTTCCCTATCCTGGCCCTTTCCCGACCTAGATAGGCGGCCCTAGACCTTCCCCTTTTGTCTTTGTTGGTGTTTGGACATTTTTGCTGCCTTTTTTGTACGTTTGATCTCTTCTCTTCTTTCTTTTTACCTCCATGGCTTCCCATAGGAGAAAGAGACCCGCCCCTAGCAATTCTCCTTCATCTTCTTCATCTAACCACTTGATTCCTTTTGAAGACACCTCGTTTGTCTCAATAGAAATTCTTAATAGGTATAATGACCTTCTTCCTAGGAGTCCTTTCCCTTTTAGAGCTTTATTTGATACTAGCCCTAGGCGTCAAGTGGTTATAAACCAAGTAGCTAATTTGTTAGCCATCCATCACCTTTTTGCCTTGGCTGTCAAGCATGACTGCTTTCATAATCAAATGACAAGCACAAAAGTAGTCCACAAATTCTACGCTAGCTTGCGTTAGAATTACAACACCCTTGTAACCCCGCTGAATGCTCAAGTGATCCTGACTTCCATGATCACTGGGAAGAATTTTCAAATCTCTGAGGATATTTTCAATGTCTTCTTTTTTGGAGAGAATAAGAATGACTCTTGGTGCAAGGATTATAAAAAGTATTTTGATCTTTTAGATCCTGAAGTTTTCTACAAGTAGAATGAACTCACTCTTTCTAACTTTCATCGCTACTTGAAAAAACTTGATGTTCCATACAAGAAGAAGAGCACCCCACCCTCCTCCTCTCTTGATCTCAGGAAGCATATATTAGCCTTAGTGGTCAATTGCAACATCCATCTGAAGAAAAATCAAACAGATATTGTAGAGAACACTGCAGTTATAATGTATTGCCTTCTTGAGAATATCAAACTCAAATGGTCAAGTTACATTCTACACCATATGCTCTATTTTGATTTTGATAAGAACACCCAAGGCACCCATCCACCCTATCCATCCTTGATTTGTGGTTTGTTTTAGTTTTCTACTCATAAATAACTCTTTTTTTACTTTCATTACAAGCTAGCTAGGAAGGGTGTATGTATCTGTAACATCCCTGGCCTGGGTTATGTGTTAACCCTAGATTATTTGCCTAATAAGGTTGAGTAGATACTTAATCTTATCTTGTGAAAAGTAATTAGGGCTCATGAGGTTCAATTTTGGTCCTGTTTGAACAATGTTGAAACATTGTTTTGTTAATTTTGGACTAAAGTGCAAATTACCCAAGTTGAGGGGTTAACTTGCAAATTTCACATGATAAAATGTTCCTCTGTCGTTGAGACATTGTAAGAATGAATTTGATGTAGTGGTATGGTTTCCACAAGCTTGGGCACTAAGATAAAGCTTGTAGAGCAATCCTTGTGCATTAAAACCTAGTTTTGGTGTAATTTGTAATTTACCCAAAACCTAGGGTGTAATTTGTTATTTATCAATTAAATAAGGTCCCTAAAGTTTATTGGCATCATGTGGAGACAATAAAATGAGAGGGGCGCCTCATTTGAATTAAGTTGGAGGAGAGAGAATCTTGATATTAAAATTATCAAGATTTAAGCCTAAGTGAAACCCTAATTCAATTTAGTGCAAAAATAAATATATTCATTGAAGGTCTTTCAACCAAAATTAAAATGGTGGAATTCAGATGTGTGTGGACGTCCTTGAGATTTGAAAGGACCGAAAATATCCTAAGGAGGTGAAATTCCACTCACCTTATTATAAGGAAAAAAATTTCCACTCAAAAATATATATTCATATTATAATGGATTAAGGTGCTTAATTTCTTTTCCCTTGCTCCATGGATAATGGAAGGGAGCTCGGTGGGATTGAGTTTCCTTTGCATGCAATAAAACCAATGAGGAAGTGGTGGCAAAATTTGTGGAATTAATTGATTTTTATAAAACAATTTTCTCTTTAATCAATTTTCTTATAAAAGAGCCTTTTCCAACAAAACTAAGGATCTTTTCGGATTCCTTTGTTCTCCTTGCTGGAAAAATCGACCAAGATATATAAGAACAGCAGGAAGGACTCCCCCAACCTGTTGGTAAGACTTTTACCTTTGTTCTTCTTGATTTCATGGTGAAAATCACAAAACAATGTATGATTCCTTCATTTCTTCACTTCATCTTCAACCCTAGCCGATCCTTTCACTCCAAAAGCTTGAGAAACGACCTTGGGAGGTTGCTAGAGCTTCAAACACCATTAGAGCCATGGAGATTGGAGTAGGAGATCAGATTTTGAGGCGGGTTTTATAACTTGAACCCTTAATATTATTATTTCAATCCATTCTTCAATAATTGTTGAATATTTTCTTCTATTTGGTACTCTTGTGATTCATTGCTGAAATTCCCATGAAAAATGGCTGTTGTTCTTGTATGCACGAAGGAAGAAGATGATGACATCATCTTAGATGCTTATCCAAAGAAAATCTCAGTCCAAATGGTTTCCATCAGTTGCTCAAATGGTTTCCCAAACCGTTTGCGAGCAAACGGTTTCAAACCGTTTGAGAGGAAACGGTTTCACCATACCGCATGAGGGCAAACAGTTTCAAACCATTCGGAGGTGTTGACCAGGGTTGGCTGTTTGGAGATTTGTTGACAATAATGTTGGTTATTGACCCACTAATTATAATTGATTAGTTTCAATTGGTTCATGAGTTGAAGGATAATCAATCACCAAACCCTAATCAGGTTAAGTGCTGATTTCTAAATTGATTGAGTTAGAACTTTGGGTTGATTGACCCAAACGGTTTCAAAATCGTTTGGGAATCACCCAAACGGTCTCAAGACCGTTAGTAGGTCAACCAAGATCGTTTGGAGGTCTAGGGTTGAGTATTGGGTATCTGAAGGTCCAAGGATTTGATATAAACTATTTGAAGGTCCAAGGATATGATATAAACCCTAATCAGCTAAGTGCTGATTTTGCAACTGAATAAGTTGATGTTTTGGGTTGATTGACCCAAACGGTTTCAAAACCATTTGGGAATCACCCAAACGGTCTCAAGACCATTTTAGGGTCAACCAAAACCGTTAGGAGGTCTAGGGTTGAGAATGTTTGGGTATTTGATGATCCAAAGATACCAAATTGAATTGCAATCAATTGATGATTTGATGATCATTCCAATGATCCAAACCCTAATTGGATGACATGGATTTTGATGTTAGAATGGGAAACCGGTCTCAATACTGTTTGGAGATCATGCAAACGACCTCAAGACCGTTTGGGGGTCATTCAAGACCGTTTGAGGTCCGGTCTTATCATATAATGATGATGGTTCATTGATTTCAATTGAATTGGTTTCACAATGTTAACCATTAATGGTTCCCTAGTTCCAAAACACTAAGTGATGATTTCTTGACTATCAACCCTAGTTAAATTGGGTTCAAAACCCTAAATTAAGGTATAATTGAATGGTGATTCAGTGGTTCCATGGATGAATACTATAGTGGTCCACTTGATAGTTGGTTCATGGATTTGAACCTTGAATTGATTAAGTGTTGAGGCCCTTTTTGGTCCATTCGGTTTTGAGAGGGTTTGGACCAAATGGTCTTAAGACCGTTTGAGTCCAAACGGTCTCAAGACCATTTGGGACCAAATGGCCTCAAGACTGTTTGGGACCAAACGGTCTCAAACCATTTGGAGCCTCAAATTCATTCGGTTTCAAGATGTGTTGTCTAAACGGTTTCAAGAACTAACTTTGTGGAACGATTTCAAACCGTTTGAACTTAATTGGTCAAGACCATTTGAGGTCTAAGTGACTAAGACCGTTTGAGGTCTAAGTGACTAAGACCTTTTGAAGTTCAAATTGGTTAAACCATTTGGATATCTAATATGATCAAAGGTCAATTAGATAATTGATTATTAATGATGTAAACCAAAGATGATTATGAAGGTTAACCCTAACTATGTGTACTTAAGTGAAGTGTTAACCTAGATCAATCTTGGAGTAATTAACATCCTAGAGAGGATGATAGGAAGGGAGAATGAGAGAGATGATTGTTTATATAATAAGCACTAATTCTCTCATTATGAAACAATGTGTAATCAAGGTATGATCCATAATATGAGATCATGAAATCTTCATTGAAACGATTGATGTACCTTGACCCTATTTTAGAGCAAAGTTATGTGAAACCCTAATTTTGGGCAAATCTCAGTGAAATAATAATCTAGGGTGGTGATTTAACCCTAACTTAGTGTAACAAAGTAAGAAACCCTAATTTAATGGGAATTGTACATCCTAACCCTAATTTGGGTATGAGGTAAGAGAAACCCTACTTGGATGTGAATGGTAAACCTTAATCCCTAAAATTAGGTAAAAGTGCATGAAACCCTAATATAGGGTAGTGCTACTAATTCTAGGTGAAGTCGTATCACTAGGTGATGTGTTGTGAAATCCTAATTTCACATAATACTAGGTGAAACCCTGATATAGAATGATGTTATTTGAAACTCTAATGAAGAGTGAGCCTAGGTGAAATCCATATATATGTGAGATGCTAAGTGAACCTCAAATTATAATTGTGGAAATCCTATTTCTATTAATAGAATAGTGATTCATGTATTGACAAATGTAATACCTAGAGGGGTTGATAATGGATATACTCACATTAATAGTTCCTGACTCAAGGGTGAGTCCATATCATTGGCAATGGTTGTATTTTCTAAATAGATGAACTATGACCAATTCATTGCATGATGAATGTGATGATCTAGTGCATAAAGTATTAGGAGGGGGAATACCCTAATACAAGTTAAGTGGATTAACTCAAGTAAGATGAAGGTGTTGAGGGAAGTGATACTTAAAAATATGATAGATACCACATCCAACACCCCAATTCTGATATACCTTGATATGTTATAATTCCATTATAATTGGAATGGATGACACATGAAATGTGTCATGTCAATTGTTACATTAAGATATAATGAACCTGGATGAATGTAGGCTAACATGCCTTATGAAAAGGTTAATCCAAATCAATATACTATGATACAATCATATTCTGATAAATATGAGAGAGAAACTCATACTTCGTGTTGATAATACATTCAATGATGAATGATGAGAATGATTAAGTATGTTTGAATACTTATGATATAAATATTAGCTTCTAGCTGTGGGGAGCAATAAAATAGGGCTGATCATTAATAATATGATCTTAAGAACCCAAGTGGCTATTTATGGAAAACCCTAATGGAGGGTGCTGATATAAAAGAGATACCGTGAACCCTAAAGAAGGAATAGTGTTATTACTTAGTGTTGTATGGTTTTGATATGAAAGATAAACCATGAACCCTAAAGAGGGAATAGTGATATTACTTAGTGTTGCATGATACTGATAAAAATTCATTATAATTTTTTATCATGAATACTAATCATGTAGGGATGATGAGACGAGGAGTATAGCCAGGTATGGGCTATGATTTGTTTGTTGAGAATGTTTTATAAGCCTTGATATGATTTATGTAGTAAGACTCATTGAGCTTTGTGTACTATGTGTAATACATTGTGTAGCAAGAATCATGATTTCCTTGGTTAGATGATCTGAAGGTATTAAGTTACCTAATAAGTGGTAATTAGTATCCTATGCTGAGATGTGGGTTCAAATACCCAGATGCTATAATCATGATGATGAACTTGTTAAGAAGTGGAAATTGTACTTGGTGAGTTGAGGGATTAAGATCCCAACACTTTGTGAAAAGAGTACGGCTACATGCCATGACTCCACAATGACAATGCCAGGCATTAAATATATAATTTAAGCATGATGAGAGTTAATGCTATGGTAATGATTCTATAGTGAATAAATGTTATACATGTTCTTCATATTCCTTAATGTATAAAGTGACATGTTGCTCTTTCAAGTTATAGCTGCAATGTTTGAGACAAGAATAATATTCTAATTTGTTAGACATTGAATTAACTGATGTCAAACAAATATGATTCCTCTGTTCATATTTATCTTCTTAAGCTGCAATAATAATGTTACTAGCGGCCGGATTGTTATATCTCTCGCTGGGGCAATTTATAATTGTCTCACCCCCATGGGAACTACATTTTTAGGTTGTCGCGGATGAGGAGACATGAATCCTTCAGTAAGAGAAGGACAACAACAACAGTAGCAGGGACAACAGTGAAGTCTCAGGTGGAGACACTGGCTGTTATGCCATGTATAGATGTAGATAGAGTCCTACATGTTGTCTTTGTACTCTCAGGTCCTTCAGAGTAGTAGTAGTAGTGCTTTCGAGATTTTGGCTCAATGCCTCAATATTTTCATAATTCCTGTGCTTAGTTTATCAGGACAGTTGATCCTTGTAATTCACAGAAAGAGATGATACAAGATATGTACTTTTGAAAACAGAATGTAAATGTGTTGTTTTGTTCTATGTGAGAAAGTTTTCATTTGATGGACCTCTTGGTAAAAAGGTTTTAATGTTTAGTGATTTTCGGTAATCCACTACTTAAAGAATGCTTCCGCATTAATTATTTATGTTTTTATGAGTTGTATGCCACAATTAAGTGGTATCAAAGATCTATGTTCGCTGAGTCTACAAAGACATAGGACTAAGGTTGTAGAGTCTGTTCTAAGTGTCCTCTAGTTTATCTGATAATATCTTCTGCTCACATAGGAGAAGAAGAACTTGAAGATGTCTGGACCACATGAAGAACATGTTGCTGAGGGCAGCACTGCTACACCAGGAGGAGGTGCAAGAGACTAGAACAGGGAAGGGCATGTACCTGAAAAACCCCAGATTGACCCAACTGTGATAGAAAACCCAACCCTCCATGCTCTATTTGAGAAATTCCTGATAGCCATGATACATATGGCAGACAGGATGCCACCACCTGCACCTAGGGCACCAACCATCATGAGGGTTATGGAGCCAGCAAGACTTTTGAGAGACTTCACTGGGTTGGAGCCATAGATTATGCTGGTACATCTGATCCAGCATATGCTGATCTGTGGCTGATAATGCTGGAAAAGGATTTCAAGATCCTTGATATTCCTGAAGCTGTAAAGGTAAGACATGCTGTGTACCTCCTAAAAGGGAGTGCTGGTCATTGGTGGATGATAGAGGAAGATAAGAGACCATGTGAAGAAATTGGATGGGGGATATTTTGATGAGAGTTCGTCAGTAGATAGTTCCCTAAAACGTATCTAGATGAAAAGATCTCTCAATTTGAGAGGATCAAACACGGACAGATGAACGTTAGCGAATATGAAGCTAAGTTCGTGGAGCTGTTGCGGTTTTGTCCGTATATGGCAGTTAATGATGAGGAAAGAATCCGACGTTTTGAGAAGGGGTTGAACGCTGAACTAACCACTCATGTGTTTGCTTTAGAGAACAATGAGAGGTTTGCCACCTTTGTGGAGTCGGTAAGGAGAATAGAGAGGTCTTAAATCGAGAAATGAGAGACTAGTGGCAAGAAGGTGTACACTCAGTCTCAAGGACAAAGATCCGAAAGTTTTAAGAAACTGAGAGTTTTTGCACCAGCAACATCACCGAGATTCCATGCCCAGATGAAATGGACATCAAGTACGAGTAGGGGTAGTAGTAATGTTCCAAGTCGAGCCTCCGACATAGCATCAACCTCGATGACTGGATGTCAAAGAAATTTTGCACCCATGATCTGTTACCAATGTAGACAATCGGTACATCTGGCAAAGGATTGTCCATACAGGAATTCGATGATGACTCAACCTCAGGGTCAGAGTCAGAAAGGCACACAAAGGAGGCAATTTTCTAGTAACAATAGAGGACGTGGACAGACGTCCCAAACAGGTCAGATGAAATAGTCTCATTTTGATATTTCATATCATGATTCTATGTGCTAAAAATAAGAAAGTAGTTGTTTTTTAACCTCCTTTGACTAGTCCTATAAGGACACAAGGAAGATGAGAATCTACATTTTACTCAGTATTTCCTTAAAATGCTTTATAATCTCTCTTATCTGTGTAATGAAAGATGAGATATATAAGGGATGCTCGAAGAAAATCAAGGAATGGAGAATCCTGTGTGTATAATGTAACAATTTAATGAGTTTGATATACCATGACAAGCATAGGCTAATATACCTTGAGAATAAGGGTAAGCCAAACTAATGAGTATGATGTAATCATACCATGATAAGGATGAGGAATGAACTCATACCTTGTACTGCGAATCATTTAATGATAAATGTTAAGAGTAACGAACATGCCTGAATTCTAAAGATGTGTAATGGCCTTATGAGCCATATGCTTAGATGTTGCCTAGTGAGAGGTGACAAGGTGTTTTATGGGCCTTATGAGCTATGAGGATGGTTGTTGCCCAGTGAGAGGTAACAAAATCTTTTAAAGGTTATACATGATTAGCATAGTCTAATACCTGGAATAACAACTGCACCTGATTGGTTAAATCCCAATACCTGGAATGATGTCACAAGATTGACATAGTACAATACCTGGAATAATATCACAGGATTGATATAGGTCAATACCTGGAATAGATGTACATGATTAGCATAGTCTAATACCTGGAATAACAACTGCACAAGAATGGTTAAATCCCAATACCTGGAATAATGTCACATGATTGACATAGTTCAATACCTAGAATGATAACACATGATTGGTAATAACCCAATACCTGGAATTGTAATAACCCAATACCTGTAATGATAACACATGATTGGTAATAACCCAATACCTGGAATAATAACACAAGATTGGTTAAATCCCAATACCTGGAATAATGTCACAGGATTGACATAGTTCAATACCTGGAATGCTAACACAAGATTGGTAATAACCCAATATCTGGAATGATAACACAGGATTGGTAATAACCCAATACCTAGAATAATAACACAAGATTGGTAATAACCCAATACCTGGAATAGTTGCCCAAGATTGACATAGTTCAATACTTGGAATGGATACACAGGAATAATACAAGTGTAATGCTTGTAGTAGTTGCACATGATTGATGTAATCTAATGCCTGAAATATTTATAAAGGATTGGTATAGACCAATGCCTGAATAAGACATGATGATGTACACTCTCATGTCCAATATAACCAAAAATCTGTTTAGCAGATTGGCCAAGGCCAATAAGTTGAATTAAGAATGTCTCATGGGTGACATCAAGATAATGAGTGTCACAAGATAAGTTTGACATGATGGTATGATACGAAGGATAAATGATATACATGTTCTTCCTATTCCTTATTAAGTGCATAGTTGATCAATTGTTCTATCATAAATAGTTACAATGCTTTAAGATGAGAATGCTTTAAACTGCATAACCTATGTCCAATTTTATATACATTATTGCAATAATAATGTTTTGGTGGAGAGTTATATCTCCTGTTGGGACAATTTACAATTCTCTATGTTCCGTGGGATCCAATGTTTTTAGGTGGATGTGGACTAGGAGACAGGAAAAATTTAGTAGAGAAAGAAAAACAGCAACATCGAGGACATCAGTAATATCTCAGGTGGAGATACTGCATGTCTAGTCTTATAGTTAGAAAGTCATATGTGTCGTCTCTGTACTCTCAGGTCCTCGGAGTCAGTAGTCAATGTTTTTTTAATCGATCTGAGTTTTTGGCTTGAAGCCCTGAGGTTTTTATGATGTCTGTATATAATGTTGAATAGGACAACTGATGTTGTAATCCTCGAGAAGAGATAGTATAGGTTGTGTACTTATGGAACAGAATGTAAATATTATACTTTGGATCTTGATGAAAAATATTTATTATGTGTGGATCTCTTTGCAAAAAGTTTTAATTTTTAGTGATTTTTAGCAATCCTCTGCAAATGATTCGCTTCCGTTTAGTAAATCTCATGTTTTATAAGTTGGATGCCACAATTTAGTGGTATCAGAGCTCTAGGTTTGCTGAGTCTACAGAGACATAGGACTAAGGTATCGAGTCTATTCTAAGTGTACTTTAGTGTATCTTATAGTGTCTTCTTCTTATGAAGAAGAAGATATATAACTTAAAGATGCCTGAAGGACATGAAGAATACATTGCTGAGAGCAATGTTGCTGCACCAAGAGGAGATGCAAGGGATCAGGTAAGGGAAGAACCAGTGCCTGAAAATCCTCATGTTGATGAAATCATGAGAGGAAACCCAGATGTTCATAATCTTTTTGGGCAACTCATGACTACAATGAGGTATATAGTAGATCGGATGCCAGCACCGGGACCTAGGGCATCCGTTCCCAATGAGGGATATAGGTGTGGTAAGACCTTAGAAAGACTACGTCGTGTAGGAGCCATAGAATATGCTGGAACATCTGACCCAGCAGATGCTGATCTCTGGCTCACTGAGTTAGAAAAATCCTTTATGATCCTTATTATCCCAGAGGCTGATAAAGTTAAACATGCGGTGTACCTTTTGACAGGTAGTGATGGACATTGGTGGGCTATAGAAGAAATAAAGAGGAATGATGAAGAGGTTGTATGAGAGGAATTCCATCGAGAATTTGTCAATAAATATTTTTCGAAGACATATTTAGATGAAAAGATCTCACAGTTTGAGAAAATACGACAGGGAGCCATGTCAATAAGTGAATATGAGGTTACATTCATGGAACTTTTACGATTTTGCCCCCAGATGGCTGCTACAGAGAAGGAAAAGATTCGACGTTTTGAGAAAGGATTGAATGCTGAGATGTCCATTCCAGCATCTGCCCTAGAAAGTAGGGAGAGGTTTGCCACATTTTTGGAGTCTATATAGTGGATAGAAAGATCTATGATAAAGAAACATGAGACAAACCTCAAAAGAAAGTCTACACAGTCACATGGATTAATGAGTAGTGGAAGCAGACAACCAAAATCTTCACCAGTCCAACCACAATATAGTACACCTATGCAGGGGTCATCAAGTTGGGGTCGCGCTTTTCATAAATGTGGACAACTAGGACATTTTAGACAATAATGTCCAAGGAGAAACAGTGAGATGACCCAACAGTCAAGGCATAATCTGCAAAACCCACAAGGACCTCACTCCAGTGGAGCAGATGGTGGAGGATGAAGACAAGTGTCACAGTTTAGTCCATCTACTTCAGGTAGTAAAGGACAAAGGCAATAACAATAACAACTAAGTCCATGACTAAACTGTTACGTCCGTCTCTAGAAAAGAGATCAACGAATGCGGAAGAGAATTATTAGCAGCGGAATTACTGAAAATCAAAACATTTTAAAACTTTTTGTAAAGAGAACCACAACTGTAAAAATCTTTCATAAATAAAAAAGGTAAGTTGTTTACAAGCTGAATCTTCAATACATCTCTATATTATCTCATCTCGAGAGTCATAACATTGATTGCCTAGTTAAGCTGTATATGAGCAGTATACAAAATCTTGAGGCATTAAGCCAAAAATCTCAGATCTATATCAAACTATCTACTGACTCCTAGGACCTGAGAGTACAGAGACGACACATAGGACTTTCTATATACAAGATTTGACAGACAGTGTCTCCACCTGAGGATCACTATTGTCCCTGATGTTGTTGCTGCTGCTATTGCTCCTCACCCACTGAAGGGTTTCTCATTCTTCGGCATTGTCACGGAACCGGAATCCAGTCCCATGAACCAAACAAATACCAAAGGCGATATGCGGAAGCGTAAAGCTTAGCACACATGAACAAATAACAAGATAAAGGCACCAACATAATCTCAACAATCAACAAGATATATTAATGAACATCATTATATTACATGATTTGAATTACACATTCAAGAGTCACTTTGTACAAGTCTTCTCATGTATACTATATTTGGATCTTACAACAAGTACACCTAGCATAGCTCACCAAGCCCATCAACCTTCTAGCCATCTCTGAACCTAAAAACAACATACGAGAAATGGGTCAACACACAAGGTGTTGAGTATGGGGCTGAAAGATACACATATATATAAGATTTGCATAATTTTGAAAAGATTTCAAGATTAAACGAACAAGAATAAACATGTTAATTGTTTAACAAATGTGAAACCATATTATATGTCATTTCACTCCATTATATCAACAATATCAAACATGTTTAAAGACTTTGACCAACTTCCCGTCAGAAGGGTCTGTAAGGGTGATCAAGCTTAGCTAACCCTTTTATACGAGAGGGACCTCAAGGTCATAACCAAGATCCCTTTATCAACAATATTATAATAGAGTTCCATATATATATGTGTGTTCAAGTTATAAAACAGAGGAAGCAAACATCGAGTATGACATCACAATACTACATGGCAATATTCGAGAAAATAGACAAACAAGCATATAATATATGTCTTTTCAAGAAAGAAAGCGGTAATCATATAACTATATAAGGCCCATACCTGATTCAGATATTCTTAACTTAACACGACCATTACCATCTAGATCATAAGCCAACGTGATTAACAACAAGATTACATATATGCATTAGATTCTCATCATTAACCCTAATTAGATGCATTTTAGGGTTTTGGCCAAGATGGGTTCCAAGTTGCTTATTAGTTCATTAGATTATCTTTTACTGATTTAGAGTCCATCATGTGGGTGTGGTTCAATTTGCATATCCTTTTGAGGTTTCATCTGGACATGATAAGATTTAGGACACTTATGCTCAAATTAGGTCACGAGACTAATAATAGAGTAATCAAGGTCAAAGATTATCAACTCAAGGGGACCAAGATCAAGTATCATCAAGGAATAAGAGGTCTATATCTAAAAGATGTTCTAGATCAACAATATTAAGTCATTAGAAACATATAACAAGATTAAGTGGTTGTCCATTAGCAACAAGATTAACAATTTGGGGTAATGTTCATCATTAAAGTCCAAACTATGCACATATGTACAAAAAGGGTCATGATGAACAATAGGGAGAGTAGGACCTTCATTTAGTTCAAGTATATAACACAAGTACAAATTTAAGGATCGGGGTAGATTGAGCATCAAGATCCAATCATTAATCATAATCATGTGTTAAGAATATTCAAAGTAGTCAAAGGTTACATCTTTATACATATAATGACACTAGAAGATGATTTAGGGTCTAGAAATATGCTCATGTGGTAGGCCTTTTCGAGAGGATCAGTTTGATATATAGTTTTGCTATATTTGGCCCTAGGATGGGAGAGTTATGATTTTTGAAAGATTTTGCATCAGAACTATAGGGATTGAGATTGATGGTGTTACCATGATTCATTGACGAATCCCAGCCACCAAATGAAGACCCAACAGTTTGCATTGGGCCTCTCACAGACGCTCTGCAGACCAAGCTCTTCATTGATGTGGCCCGCAACCATTAGCCGCCGCCCCTACCCAAAAGATGCCTTCTGTCTCTCGTGACTGCGCCCCAGCGGTGACGCGTGGCTGGTGACCACAGCGGGTCGCCTGCTACCGCAAAAACCCGCCCGCAACAAGCTTTCCAGGCCACGGCGGAGGCTTCAGTATAGCTCGCCAGATAAACAAAGACAGAGAAGAGAAGGGTGCGGGAAGAAGCTCCGAACCATCTCCAAAACTCACAAAGGTCAGGCGAGCATAGGCCTAGAGTCTTTTCCACCAAGGGGGGTTGTTGCAGCAGTGCCCAAAGATGCCTTGGTTGGCGGCGCCGACTAGGGCTAGAGGAAGAAGAAGAATAGGAACTAGGGTTAAATGGGGGGCGGGCTATATAAGACATCATGAATGCTGGGATTTAGATCCCAACAATCCTGAGCATCCTTACGTTGTCCGTTTTGGAAAGGAAGGAGGACGGCGGATGCTTACCTTCCATGCTTTCCCAAAGGAGAAGGGGGGGGGGGGGCGTAAGGGAATTGCCTCAGATGGGCCCATGGATAGGATGGCCAAACAAGAAAGCAAGGAAACAAATGCACTTAAAATCAAGGCAAAACAAAGCATCTTCAAGCTTTCATAACTCATGCTACAAAGGTCTAATTGGGTTGATTTTTGTGCCGTTGGATTTGTAATTGAATCCACTACATTGTGGTTCATATTAGAACGACAAAAGATCATGGCGATGAGGTTCAAAACTAGATCCAAGAAGGTGATATGATATAGCAAGATACTTAGTTTAAAGGTACGAATTAAAGTCACACACTGCGAAATGGACCATTGTATTCACCAAATTGGAACATCATATCTATCCAATTATGAAATTATTATCAAATTGAGTAAGAGACACTTGATGAGAGAGCAGTACAAAAGAGGAGAGAGAAATTTGAAGTTGTCACATCCTTCCCTCCTTATAAGGAATTTTGTCCTCGAAATTCATCCATGATTACAGTTTAGAGTCTAGTCAGGATCCATCGGGTCTGTGTATTCAACCATGGTTGTCAAGCCATTCCCTACAATGGGATGCATACATAGTCTATCATCACGTAGGGTGTACCCATCTCGATAATGTACATGTTACTTAGTGTTCCCTTATAATGTGGAATCATCATGGCATTAGGGTTTACCCATCCTTTCGTGTCCATATATCAGGGTTTTTGTACTAATCTGCATACACGACTAGGGTGTATTATCAAAATCTATGTTATCACTTTTCAAAAGAATCATGTTTATGGTCATGACTTCAAATAAGACTATCATCGAGTGTGTATCTCATATTTACTCTAGATTTCATGCATGGTTTTGTTTTCCCAAAAATTTCCACCAACTCTAATCAATTATGTTCGTTATTTTTCCTTTTAAATCTAAATTAAACAATTTATTCATCATGTTCATCTGATTTATGACTCCAAGAGTATCGTCATATCAAGTTGATCATTTGAGGATGAGATTAGGCACGTTACCCCTAATTATTCAAGCTATGTTTTTCATGACATCATCATATTATTTTCATGATTTCAAGGCTACATCTTTTATGTATAGTATGATTTCATATTAGGTCTAGCTTATGAGAGTGGCTTATCCTGCATATGTTAACTTTTTAATGTACGTGAGCTATTTCATATATCAAGAACCATATGAAGAACAACATTATCATCAACTTAGAGGTTTTGAAGCTTCCTCACTTGTATCTAGAAAGAGCTCCACAAGCTCAAGCCACTCAAGATAAGCCATATATGTGTCTGACCAAACATGTTCACCACAATTTTCTACCTGTAACATAAATTTCTACCCATCTTAAGGGTAAACACTAGATTCCCTTATATACAACTACTAACCCAAGTATGAGGCTCATCATGGATATCACACATCATCTTGCGTCTTGGGACATCTCCCCCACCTATATATCAAGCATCAAATATTCAACTGCCTCTTTCTCTAGGGTTAGATATTTTCATAGGACATCTAGGGTTCAACATTTTCAAGGAAACCGCACACTCTAGGCCACTCAACTCATATACTTAGAAGTATTCTAGCTAGGGACTCATCATCAAGTATTTCATCATTCATATTATTCAACATTTCAAATATTTTGGAGTTTAGGTACTCTAACGTTTTCCCGATACGGGTCAACTCATATCAACATGTCTTCCTATTCATATGTCCCATGCTAGAGGTCTTCCTTTGTATAGAGATTGAGGCCTGTGTTGGTCTCGAACCATATATCATATCTTTACACATACAAGGCTAGGTACAAGCAAGCATGTCCACCCAATAGCTATGTTTAGCACATCAACCAAGTGGTATGTATCATACAAGGTGCTAGGTTTAGCTAGGGTTGCATCATCAAACTACTTGGCCTTCTTAAGGTCAAACTTGGGTCTTATCAATATCAACATCATCATCAACATCAAGATCGACATTAACATCATTATCATTATCATCACTATCATCACTATCATAGGTTATCTAGGCTACTCACTAGCCTAACCTTTATCATGTCTCTAGACAACTCTAGATACTAAAACTATCATCTAAACTCTCATCTAGACTTGATGTTACATCTCTTTCTCTTAGGTTGCATGGAAACTCACTTCCTCTCTACGTGTGGCAACATTTTTCATATGTATATATAATAATACTTGAAATATGTTTTCTCTAACGTTTAAACAGGCGATGAAAACCACCATACTCCATTCCAATAAAACCAAAACCAAAATGAGTTACCACACTCATTAGGCAGTATAGTATCATGACACCTAGAGAACTAGTAAGAACATGGTGCAAACTTGTGTAGACATCCTAAGCACATGTCGCGAATCATGTCTAGGGAGGTAACTTACACAAGTCTACACCTAGTTCTAGAACATCTAGGTTCTATCCTAGAGGCTAAGTCAACCTAATCCACAAAGGACATCTTATTAAGTTTCTAGGGTTGAGATGTAGGGTGAGTTTAGTTTGTGTTTCATGTGAGCAATGTTTGGTGTAATTATTATTCATGCTATGATACCATCTGTCACGGAACCGGAATCCAGTCCCATGAACCAAACAAACACCAAATGCAATATGCAGAAGCGTAAAGCTCAGAACACATGAACATATAACAAGATAAAGGCACCAACATAATCTCAACAATCAACAAGATATATTAAGGAACATCATTATATTACATGATTTGAATTACATATTCAAGAGTCACTTTGTACAAGTCTGCTCATGTATACTATATTTGGATCTTACAACAAGTACACCTAGCATAGCTCACCAAGCCCATCAACCTTCTAGGCATCTCTAAACCTAAAAATAACATACGAGAAATGGGTCAACACACGAGGTGTTGAGTATGGGGCTGAAAGATACACATATATATAAGATTTGCATAATTTTGAAAATATTTCAAGATTAAATGAGCAAGAATAAACATGTTAATTGTTTAACAAATGCAAAACCATATTTTATGTCATTTCACTCCATTATATCAACAATATCAAACATGTTTAAGGCCTTTGACCAACTTCCCGTCGGAAGGGTCCGTAAGGGTGCTCAAGCTTAGCTAACCATTTTATACGAGAGGGACCTCAAGGTCGCAACCAGGAGCCCTTTATCAACAATATTATAATGGAGTTCCATATATATATGTGTGTTCAAGTTATAAAACAGACGAAGCAAACATCGAGTATGACATAGCACTACATGGCAATATTTGAGAAAATAGACAAACAAGCATATAATATATGTCTTTTCAAGCAAGAAAGAGGTAGTCATATAACTAGATAAGGCTCATACCTAATACAGAGATTCTTAACTTAACACATTCATTACCATCTAGATCATAAACCAACCTGATTAACAACAAGATTACATATAAACATTAGATTCTCATCATTAACCCTAATTAGATGCATTTTAGGGTTTTGGCCAAGATGGGTTCCAAGTTGCTTATCAGTTCATTAGATGATCTTTTACTGATTTAGAGTCCATCATGTGGGTGTGGTTCAAGTTTCATATCCTTTTGAGGTTTCATCTGGACATGATAAGATTTAGGACACTTATGCTCAAATTAGGTCACGAGACGTATAATAGAGTAATCAAGGTCAAAGATTATCAATCAAGGGGACCAAGATCAAGTATCATCAAGGAATAAGAGGACTAGATCTAAAAGATGATCTAGATCAGCAATATTAAGTCATTAGAAACATATAACAAGATTAAGTGGTTGTCCATTAGCAACAAGATTAGCAATTTGGGGTAACGTTCATCATTAAAGTCCAAACTATGCACATATGTACAAAAAGGGTCATGATGAACAATAGGGAGAGTAGGACATTCATTTAGTTCAAGTATATATCACAAGTACTGATTTAAGGATCGGGGTAGATTGAGCATCAAGATCCAATCATTAATCACAATCATGTGTTAAGCATATTCAAAGTAGTCAAAGGTTACATCTTTAGAAATATAATGACACTAGAATAAGATTCAGGGTCTGGAAATAAGCTAATGTTGTAGGCCTTTTCTAGAGGATCAGTTTGATATATACTTTTGCTATATTTGGCCCTAGGATGGGAGAGTTATGATTTTTGAAAGATTTTGCATCAAAACTATAGGGATTGAGATTGATGGTGTTACCATGATACATTGACGAATCCCAGCCGCCAAATGACGACCCAGCAGTTTGCATTGGGCCTCTCACAGACGCTCTGCGGTCCAAGCTCTTCAGTAACGTGGCCCACAACCATTAGCCTCCGCCCCCTATCCATCAGACGCCTTCAGTCTCTCGTGACTGTGCCCTAGCGGTGGCGCGTGGATGGTGACCACATCGGGTCGCCTGCTACCGCAAAAACCCGCCCGCAGCAAGCTTTCTTGGCCACGGCAGAGGCTTCAGTTTAGCTCGCCAGAGAAACAAAGACAGAGAAGAGAAGGGCTCGGGAAGAAGCTCTGAACCATCACCAAAACTCACAAAGGTCAGGCGAGCATAGGTCTGGAGTCTTTTCCGCCAAGGGAGGTTGTTGCAGCGGCGCCCAAAGATGCCTTGGTTGTGGTGCCGACTAGGGCTAGAGGAAGAAGAAGAACAATAACTAGGGTTAAATGGAGGGCATGCTATATAAGACATCATGAATGCCAGGGTTTAGATCTTAGCAATCCTGAGCATCCTTACGTTGTCCGTTTTGGAAAGGAAGGAGGACGACGGCTGCTTACCTTCCATGCTTTCCCAAAGGAGAAAGGGTGGGGGGGGGGGGGGCGTAAGGGCATTGCATCGGCTGGGCCCATGGATAGGCCGGCCCAACAATCAAGCAAGGAAACAAATGCACTTAAAATCAAGGCAAAACAAAGCATCTTCAAGCTTTCATAACTCATGCTACAAAGGTCTAATTGGGTTGATTTTTGTGTCGTTGGATTTGTAATTGAATCCACTACATTGTGGTTCATATTAGAAAGACAAAAGATCATGGAGATCAGGTTCAAAACTAGATGCAAGAAGGTGAGATGATATAGAAAGATACTTAGTTTAAAGGTACAAATTAATGTCACACACTGTGAAATGGACCGTTGTATTCACCAAATTGGAACATCATATCTATCCAATTATGAAATTATTATCAAATTGAGTAAGAGACACTTGATGAGAGAGCAGTACAAAAGAGGAGAGAGAAAATTGAGGTTGTCATAGGTGTCTACCTAAAAAGTTGAATCCCACGGGGGTGAGACAATTAAAAATTGTCCCAGTGAGAGTTATAACTCTCCGCCAGAAGCATTGTTATTGCAGATAATAGAATAACACTGAGCAATAGGATTATGAATATTCAACAGTAGGTAAATCATTGAATAAACTAAATAGAGCAATATTATCTAAGAAATCATTTCAATTATAACTTGATTGAGTAACAAGTCATTTAATCAATAAGGAATATGAAGAACATGTATATTATTTGTCCAATTAGGACTTAATAAACAATGTATCATCAAACATTGTTTCTCATAGTTCAACCTAAGCAATTATGCTACACGGCTGATTACATTTTACAAACATATTTATGCCCTAAGGAGATGAGGTATACCACTCATACTCCAACCGACCATTGCGAATAGGTCATCAGAAGAGCCAGGTTTCTATTACCTCATTCTCCTCAGTCAGTGTGAGGAACAACATGCAGGACATCTTGTGTCTCTACTATAATAATAGCTTTCCAAGGTATTCTGGAAACTTCTCTATTAGAGTTATAGTGGCATGTTGTACTCTCTTCGCAATCGAGGGATTTCTTTTTTATCTCACATCGATTTGGCATTAACAACATCATCGGGAGATTAGTGATACATCATCCTGACTTATACATATAATGAAGGATCGAGAGATTAAATGTCCATCTCACATCAATTCCCCCATTAGGACGTAAGGATATTCACATCCATAACCCCTACATACTCAAAAGTATGCTCTCTAGGAGTTCCCTTAGGAAAACCTATTTCACCATCATCTAACTTCTGACGATGATGGATCTATGGTCAGGGCTCTACATGATATCATTATAATTGATTATTTAAGTACATAACATCATTCTTTTAGCATCAGGCATGTTTTCAAACATAAACCATTAAAACAATTGCAATTAAGAAAGAGTACTATTTGTATCAAGTTCATTTCACCTCTTTTTAACATTGGGATCTCAATCCCTAACCATCTCATCATTATGATTCAGGAGTATGGGTGTTCAAACCCTTAGATCATCAAACCACTTATTATCACCTTAACATGTAACTTATCGACATCAAGTCATCTAATAGTGTAAACATAAAAATTTTAATGTAGGTATTTCATGTAGCTCTTAAGGCCAATAAACCTGCTTTTGTCACCTTTCACTAGGCAACAAAGCATAAACATTGCTTACACAACCCATTAAGTGTTTCCAATAAACAAAGTATCATAGCTCATACCTTGCTATGTTCAATATCTCATAAAACCTGCATAAGTGGTACAAGTGATAACAGGCATATCAATTTCCTATCATCATAATGCAAAACAAAGATAACTTCATTATTTAAGGGTTGCACCACTATGCCCTTTCTGGGGTTAGGGTTTCCCTTTTAAATTCAATTAGGGTTAATCAACCCCTTTAGCTTATTTAAGAATGGTGATTCCTCATTCCATTATCTAATCATAGATCTTCATGCTATAAAGCACAACCCAAAGTTAAGGTTTACTATTCACATTGTATCACCCTTGATTAGGGTTATAATTAATATCCCACCATTAGGGTTTACTATTCACCCCAAGTAGGAGTGATCAACAAAGTACCTTTAATTAAGGTTTACCATGTCATCATTATGTATTAGGGATACTTTCATTATTACCCTCAATTTAGGATTAAGATTCATTAACAATCATAATTAGGGTTTTCATGATCTCACTAACATGGATCGTACCCTACTTAGGCCTTCATTCATATTGGAAGTCCATTATTGATTATTATTCATATAATAAGCCTTTTCTCTCTCATTCCCTATTGGATGATATTAGCTTCGACCTTGATTAGGTTAAGTCAACTCAATCATGAAAGTGAACTGACTTCATGGTTTATATTATTACAATTGAAATCATTAGAGCTTAATTACTTCATGGGTTTCAGTCTCACTATCCCATTAAGGTACAAGTACCATGATCACCTTTGATTATATCATGAGTTAATTAACTAATTACTTTGTCCTTTAACCACTTTAAGTACCCATGGAGTTTAGGTTAAACATCCACCAAACGATCTTGGCTATTAAGGCCCCAAACAATCTTGACTAACTTAGACCACAAACAGTCTCACATACAAAACCTCCAAACGGTCTAAGACCGTTTGGACCTTCATGCGGTCTTGGTCTGCCCTTGAGACCGTTTGGTAAAGTTGCACACTCAAGACTGTTTGCTAAAGTTGGGGGTGAAGACCGTTTTCCCAAGTTTGACTTTTGAAACCGCATGACTTCAACCGATTTTGAAACCGCATGCACTCAACCGATTTGGAAACCGCATGAACCTAAACGGTTGGGGATCGTTTGGTCCCAAATAGTCTTGAGATCTATGGCTCCTACACAACGTACTCATTCAAAGGTCTTACCAAACCCATATCCCTCATTAGGAACTGGTGCCCTAGGTTTCAGTGCTGGCATCCTGTCTGCTATATACCTCATTGTAGTCATGAGTTGCCCAAAAATATTATGAACATCTGGGTTTCCTCTCATGATTTCATCAACATGAGCATTTTTAGGCACTGGTTCTTCCCTTGCCTGATCCCTTGCACCTCCTACTGGTGTAGCAACATTGCTCTCAGCAACGTATTCTTCATGTCCTTCAGACATCTTTATGTTATATATCTTCTTCTGCATAAGCAGAAGACACTATAAGATACACTAAAGTACACTTAGAACAGACTCAATACCTTAGTCCTATGTCTCTGTAGACTCAGTTAACCTAGAGCTCTGATACCACTAAATTGTGGCATCCAACTTATAAAATACGAGATTAACTAAGCGGAAGCGAATCATTTGCAGTGGATTGCTAAAAAATCACTAAAAATTAAAACTTTTTTGCAAAGAGATCCACACATAGGAAATCTTTTTCATCAAGATCCAAAGTATAATATTTACATTTTGTTCCAAAAATACACAACCTGTACTACCTCTTTTCGAGGATTGCAACATCAGCTGTCCTATTCAACATTATATACAGACATCATAAAAACCTCGAGGCATCAAGCTAAAATCTCAGATCGATTAAATGAAAACACTGACTACTGACTCTGAGGACCTTTGAGTACAGAGACGACACATATGACTTTCTAACTATAAGACTAGATAGGGACTATCTCCACCTGAGATATTACTGTTGTCCTCGATGTTGCTGCTGTTCTTTCTCTACTAAAGTTTTCCTTCCTCCTTGTCCACGTCCACCTAAAAACATTGGATCCCACAGGGGTGAGACAATTGTAAATTGTCCCAGCGGAAGATATAACTCTCCGCCAAAACATTATTATTGCAATAATGTATATAAAACTGGACAGAGGATATGCAGTTTAAAACATTCTCATCTTAAAGCATTGTAACTATTTATGATAGAACAATAGATCAGCTATTCACTTAATAAGGAATAGGAAGAACATGTATATCATTTATCCTTCGTATCATACCATCATGTCAAACTTCTCTTGTGACACTCATTATCTTGATGTCACCCATGAGACATTCTTAATTCAACTTATTGGCCTTGGCCAATCTGCTAAACATATTTTTGGTTATATTCGGCATGAGAGTGTACATCATCATGTCTTATTCAGACATTGGTCTATACCAATCCTTTATAAATATTTTAGGCATTGGATTACACCAATCATGTGCAACTAGTACAAGCATTAGACTTGTATTATTGATGTGTATCCATTCCAAGTATTGGACTATGTCAATCTTGTGCAACTATTCCAGGTATTGGGTTATTACCAATCCTGTGTTATTATTCCAGGTATTGCGTTATTACCAATCATGTGTTATCATTCCAGGTATTGAACTATGTGAATCATGTGACATTATTCCATGTATTGGGATTTAACCAATCCTGTGTTATTATTCCAGGTATTGGGTTATTACCAATCCTGTGTTATCATTCCAGGTATTCGGTTATTACCAATCCTGTGTTATCATTCCAGGTATTGGGTTATTACCAATCATGTGTTATTAGGTATTGAACAATGTCAATCCTGTGACATTATTCCAGGTATTGGGATTTAACCAATCATGTGCAATTGTTATTCCAGGTATTAGACTATGCTAATCATGTACATCTAGTCCATGTATTGAACTATATCAATCTTGTGATATTATTCCAGGTATTGGACTATGTCAATCCTATGACATCATTCCAGGTATTGGGATTTAACCAATCATGTGTAGTTGTTATTCCAGGTATTAGACTATGCTAATCATGTATAACCTTTAAAACATTTTGTTACCTCTCACTAGACAACAACCATCCTCATAGCTCATAAGGCCCATAAAACACCTTGTCACCTCTAACTAGGCAACATCTAACCATATGGCTCATAAGGCCATTACACATCTTTAGAATTCAGGCATGTTCGTTACTCTTAACATTTATCATTAAATGATTCTCAGTACAAGGTATGAGTTCATTTCTCATCCTTATCATGGTATGATTCCATCATACTCATTAGTTTGGCTTACCCTTATTCTCAAGGTATATTAGCCTATGCTTGTCAAGGTATATCAAACTCATTACATTTGATTGTAACAATTTACATAACACACTTCATATGTTTCTTACTCAAATAGATTGGATTTGAAATGCATCAAGGTATATCACTTTCCTCAGCACCTCTATCTTTCTTGAGTTATCAGCTTATCTTGTATTAAGGCACTTCCCATCTAAATACTTTCGTCCATTGACCTATCACTCTCATCATGCAGTGCATAGGTAACACACAAGAATGGTCCAACTACTTTAATGATATGGACTCATTTTTGGTTAAGGCATTGCCTACAATAAGGTTGCCTATACTCAATCCTTTAAGGTATTTCACCTTTATAAGGTTTCACTCTCTGCTTTATTATCAGGGTTCTGGTTTGTCTTCATATTGCTCAAGGTTAGGGCTTTAAATATTATAACTCCATTTAGAATTTCACCTACCTTTACCCTTTATTTGGGCTTTGGGGTTTCACTAACTATTCATCCCAACTAGGGTTTCTCATGACATCACCCTCAATTAGGGTTTCTCATGGCATCACCATCAATTAAGGTTTCTCATGGCATCACAATCAATTAGGGTTTCTCCTTTCCTATCAATTGGGGATACTCATCCCAATTAGGGTTTCACTCTTTATTCCCATAATTGGGGTTTTTCATTTACCCAGAACTAGGGTTAAGATTCATTAACCTCCTAGATTAGGGTTTCATGGTCTCCTTTTTAAGGATCATAACCTAATCATTACATGATCAATACTCATATATGAATTCCTCTCTATCTTCCTCCCAACTTCATTAGGTCACATCAACCCTTCAATCAAGTACATACAACTACAATTTACATAGTGTACTAAGACATTACTCTCATAACCTTTTAGGGTTAATTAATCTAAAGGTATTGATCATCTAGGTACTTTAGGGTTTCAACCTTTGTACCTAGCCTTAATAATCATCATTGGATCAATGGATCATTCATCATCTTAATTCTCAAGAGATTCAATCACATTGGACTTCCATTACATAAGGTATCCAAATGAATTGACCAATTGGATCTTCTATTACAATAGGTATCCAAGTGGATTAACCAATTGAGTCCTCAATTACATTAGGTATCCAAAAGGATTAACCATATTGATCCCCAAACAATTTTGATTGCTTGGGCCCCAAATGGTCTTGGTCTTTCAAATTTCAAACGGTTTGAAACCGTTTGGTAAAAGTGACCTTCAAGATCGTTTGGTAAAGTACCTTTTTGAAACCGCATGAACTCAACCGGTTTGGGATCGTTTGGTCCCAAACGGTCTTGAGACCGTTTGGTCAAAACCACCTCAAAACCGCATGGACCAAAGATGGTCTCAACTACTCCAATCGGTTTAGGGTTCTCAATGTTAATTCCATCAACCATTGTATTCGTGTAACTAATCATCAATAGGACCTATCACCATACATTGATTGAGTTAGGTAGGTCATCCTTCAACTGATTTGACTCTCAATTGACCCCCAATTGGTCATCAATTAGGGTTTGAATCAATTCGATTAGGGTTTGAAATCAATTATCCTTCAACATTAATAAATGTGTAACTAGTTACTTTAAAACTATTGGACCATCATCCAAATTGCACATGACCTGGCACCAAACTATGGGTCTTGAGACAGTTTGGGTGATCCCCAAATGGTTTTGAAATTGTTTGGGTCAATCAACCCAAAACATCATCTCAATCACTTGCAAAATCAGCACTTAGCCGATTAGGGTTCATACCATATCTTTAGATCTTCAAACACTTAACTTGTGGCAACACATCCCATTATCATACAGATAACGAGGTGTTACGCGAAAACGTGCGGAAATCACCATAACCACAACTCATCAAAAACATGGGTTAATTAAAACCGATTGCGGAAAACTGATAAACTGAGAAACATATTACATTCCAGTCCATATCTGGCAAGGAAACATTTTATATACATATCCATACAAGCCTGGATACCTGTCCACAGCTTAGAGCAATAGCTATCCTGTCATAACCATGAGTTCACCACCTGATCATATATATAAAGGCCCACATCTGGCCATCAGTAGGATATACAAACGATCTCGGTCGTACATCGTAAAACATCGTCAAAACACCGCCAAGGACCTGAGAGTACAGGGATGACTCTAGACCCTACACCAAAACATCAAAACAGCAGCATCTCCAAAGCTTGCCTTCTACTGATCTTCTCGCTGCTCGACCGCAACTCCGCGACCACCACCACGACAAGCTCGACCACCTAAAATGGGTACAAACCAACGGAGTGAGACAATTGAACATTGTCCCAGCGGGAGGCATAACTCCGCGCCAAAACTACAAAACCTCAGATAAGCATTCATATGAGCAGATATACTGATAAGGAATGTAATAGAAATAGTTTATGAAAAGCAAGGCCATCTGCACCATACAATTTACCAACTGTACCAAAAAGGCATATAACCTGCATACCTCTCAATGGAACATGATTGGCAAGATGAAATATATATAAACTCACCACATAGGAGTAATGCACAGACAACTGCAAGATAATTTAGGTTAACCACACAAACAAGGCCTCAACCAATGTTTCGTTTATCTTAAGCAGTACATACTAAACGGTTGTATTACGTTTTATTATGCCCTGAGGAATTGAACCGTACCGTTCAATTCCAACCTTCGACTGCGAAGCCCATAGCCGGTGCCATATAAGGTCAATGGAAGAGCCGGAATCCAAGACCTTCTCCGCCTCATGTCCGTACATAAGTATAATATAAGCAGGACCGCAGTCTCATGCTTGAAGTGGTGATAGCCACAGGGTTAGCTCTTCAGGCTACCCTCTGCTGCCGAACATGAGTATACATAAGCAGGACCGTAGTCTCATGCTAAAGTGGTCATAAGCCACAGGGTTAGATTGTCAGGCTACCCTCTGCCTAGCCCGCCTTGGTACATGTCACGACGCTAGTAAAACTGAGCTACGTGTCTAAACATCGTGCTCTGAGCCATGAGCGCATTCATGCTCAATATATCATATATATGGGCTATGTTCACCTCGCCCTTATCATCACTGGGCTATGTTCACCTCACCCTTATCATCACTAGGCTATGTTCACCTCGCCCTTGACTCTACATCCGCAGTTGCACTCTTACCTCCTCACTTTAGGCTAGGAGAAACCTTGCATATTCAAAAATATGCGCTCCGGGTTAACCCGCAGGAGAACCCGTTTCATCTATGGCCAAGGAAAACTACATGATAGGTTTTACTATGATTAATAAGTATCTTTTAGATGGATTGCAAGGTTCATCCAATTTGTATAACATGCAAGAAATAAAAAAAAGGAAAACAACATAAACTCAACATTATGCATTTCCTACAATTTACATCACACAGATCCATCACAAGGATCTCACATCACATGTTATCAATTGGCCTCTTGCCAACCATCTAGATCTTTCTCAAGGATCACCACATACCATGGGATCTCAACCCCTCATTTTATAGTACCATAACCTCTCAAGGCTTTCAACATCATTATGGAACATCAATCATAATACACCTATCATCACAGTATTCACATTAACCATTTCTCATAGCCTTTCATTGGGCTAAGCATTACCTGCATAGTTAGCATCATCCAATAACCATATGAATAATCAAGAGATTCATCATTATTAATATAAGGTGACAATTAGGGTTATGTACATTGCCATTACAAAGAGACATTAATAACTATATCCGTGCCCCATTTTAATGTTACCCATGTAGGCACATCACCAAGCAACCCTAGTGCATTCTCAAGATCATATTGGCATTAAAGAAATAGAGTAGTTACATTCATATGCATGTACTTAGCCACAAGAACATAATTCTCGTTATTAAGCAATGAATCGTCATAAGAGCATCATAACAGGTCATGCCCTCACAATAGATAACAACAACCCTCACTAGAAGTCACCCCCGGGCAGAACCCACTCCTATCCAGCGCCTATCGGGCGTGCAGGCCTAGCAGGCGTGCACAGCAAAGCTTGTTCGGGTGAGTAGGTACCGAGCGATACAAGGTGCCAACTGGTGTGCACGATGAAGCTAAGCGTAGAAGGCAAACGGGCGAGTAGAATCAGGTTGATAAGGGTGTCTCGGGCGACAGGTCCACCGGGTGAGCAAAGCATTATGTCGGGCAACACAAGTGCAGGGCGAGCAGGATAAAACTACGTGAGCAAGGCCTGTCGGGCGAGCCAAGGCATGAGCGAGAAGGCACGTCAGGGGGAAACCGGGTGAGCAACACATTGAGCTATATGGCGAGCTAAGCCACTGGGCGAGCCAAGGTCATGTCGGGTGAGCCAAAGAGAGTCGGGTGACACAGGGTGTGCAGAGCATGTAAATGAGCAACCAAAAGTAGGGTGAGCAGGCTTAGGAGGTGAGTGAGCTACTGGGTGAGCAGCCTGTCGGGAAAAGCTGGCTCAGGGTGAGCAGGGTCTGGTTGCTCACCCGCCCAAGGTACAAAAAGAGGAGACTTGCTCCCTCAAGCTGTGCAAGGGGAAACTAGGACAGGGGATGTCGGGCAGCACCTTCCCAAAAACATCTCGACTAAGGTTCAAGCCATCTAAAAGAGCTCACCATCTTGCCCAAGGTGAGAGAAGAGTCTTGCTCAAGCCACAAAGTAATGTGCTCACCTCAATCGGGTAGGAAAGAGGAGTGGTGCTCATGGCATTAGAGCTCAAGATCACTCATCTAGACCAAGGGGAGAAAGGAGTGTTTCTCTCCTAACCCTAGCACACATGGATCGGCCTACATGCAAGCTAAACAAGAACCAACTACTAACATATAAAGGCAAGATTGAAACAACATCTGAAAGAAAAGGATGGAGTAGTTTAGGGTTAGAGTCATGCAACCTGCCTTAAGATCCAAGGAAGAAGATGCACTCAAGCTCCAAGGGTATGTCGACCACCAAGGCTCCTCCAAGAGTGTGTATCGGCCACCACCTTCCTTCTCCAAGGGTGTGTCGACCTCCAAGCTCCTCACACAAGGGTGTGTCAGCCACCTTAGCTCCTTCTTCAAGGGTGTGTCGGCCACCAAGCAAGGGAAAGATGGAGGGGATCGTGCACAAGAAGGAGAGGAACTAAAGGGACCTCAAGCTAAGGAAGGGACCACCTATATAGATGAGAAAGGAGGAGAAACCAAGGTTCTCCCAAGCTATGTGTCGTCCACCCAAGGGACACATGTCCATCAACTCAAGCCACCTCTCATGCAAGCCATAGGACACTTGTCCAAGATGTGCACCATGTGTTCTCCAAACAAGACCAAGGTTGGACCAAGCTTCATGGGCAACACACCAAGCTGCCCTAGGCCGACACAAGCTATACTTGGCCGACACAAGGCCCAAGCAAGCCCAAACAAGGAACTCCAAGGCCCAAACAAGCTCAACAAAGGCCCAAAGAACTCAAGCAACAAGCCCAAACCTTCCTCTCAACCCTAGAGGAAGCAAAGAGGGAGACGAACACCTCTCAAGGTGGCAAACTTGCTCACAAAACCCTAGAATTGGGTTATTTGCGAGTAGCACCTCCAACTCTCAACAAAGCACAACCAAACCCTAATCACCACTAAAGGTGATTAGCAAGCATCAAACCATCAAGGTTAAGCAAAACAAACAGGGTAAGCCCTAAACGTAGGTCAGGTTCCTTACAATCTAACCCCCTTTAAGGGATTTTGTCCTCAAAATCCGAAGAGAAAAGTGAGGGGAACTTCCTCCTCATCTCTTCCTCAAGCTCCCACATGGTTTCCTCGATGCCACGACGTTGCCAAAGAACCTTCACAAGAACCAGGTCCTTCTTCTTCAGCTTCTTGATCCTTCTGTCAAGAATTGCCACAGGACCTTCCTCGTAGGTCACATCTGCATTAAGCTCAACCTCAACTGGCTGTATCACTATACCTGAATCTGGATGACTTTTCTTTAGCATACTAACATGGAACACTGGATGCAACCTGTGCAACTCAGGAGGTAACTCTATCTCGTAGGCTACTTTTCCAACACGTGCTGTAACTGGATAAGGCCCCATGTACCTGGGTGCCAACTTACCCTTCCGTCCAAACCTCAGCACAACTTTCCACGGCGAGACTTTAAGATATACTTTGTCTCCTACCTGGAACTCCAACGGTCGTCAGCGATTGTCCGCATAAGACTTCTGCCTTTCCTGTGCCACTTTCAATTGTTGTTGCATTACCTTGATCTTATCTGTCGTCTGCTGCACTAACTCAGGACCCAAAAGCTGATACTCGCCAGACTCATACCAACACAAAGGAGATCTGCACTTTCTTCCATACAGAGCTTCATAAGGAGCCATATCGATGCTTCGCTGATAGATGTTGTTATAAGCAAACTCTATCAAACTCAGATGAACATCCCAGCTGCCTAGGAACTGCAAAACACAAGCTCGAAGGAGATCCTCCACAATCTAAATAGTCCTTTCAGACTATCCATCTATCTGCGGATGAAAGGTTGTATTGAACCTCAATTGCGTTCCCAATGCTCTGTGCAACTGCTCCCAAAAACGACTGGTAAACTGAGGACCTTTGTCAGAAACTATCATTGCTGGCACACCATGCAAACGAACTATTTCATCCACATACACTCTGGCGAGCTTCTCTGCTGTGTACATCGTCTTCACAGGCAGGAAATGGGAATACTTTGTCAATCTGTCCACTATCACCCAAATGGAATCATGATTCCTAGTTGTCTTGGGTAAACCAAGTACGAAATCCATGGTTATATGATCCCATTTCCACTGTGGTATCGACAAAGGTTGTAACGTACCTATCGGCTTTTGATGCTCAGCCTTCACTTGTTGACAAACTACACATCTTGCCACGAACTCAGCCACATCTTTCTTCAAACCGGGCCACCAATACAAGTCCTTCAGACTATGATACATCTTGGTGACACCTGGATGCATCACATATATCGACGTGTGTGCTTCCTCAAGCACCAACTTCCTCAGATTATCAGCATCTGGAACCACCATTCTACCACGATAGCATACTAGCCCATCCTCAGACTCATGAAACCCATCACGCTTGTTGCTGCCGAACTCTGATCTGATCAACTGTACTGCCTCATCTGACTGTTGTGCATCCTTGATCTGCTGCCTCAATGTAGGCTTGACTTGCATTTGTGCGAAAAGACCAGATAGCAAAGAAACTTCCATCTACACATTCAAATGTCGCAGAAAAACAAACATATCCCGCCTATGGCAAACTAGGGAACTCAACTGTGCCTTCTTTGAAGAAAGAGAAGATTTTTGACTAAGTGCATCTGCTACCACATTCGCCTTACCAGGATGATACTCGATAGTGCAGTGATAGTCATTGATCAACTCCATCCATCGCCACTGTCGCATGTTCAACTCATGCTGCGTGAAGATATACTTCAGGTTCTTATGATCTGTAAAGATCTAACACACTTCCCCATATAGATAGTGCCTCCAAATCTTTAACGCATGAACCACCGCCGCCAACTCCAAATCATGATTCGGGTAGTTCTCCTCATGATTCTTGAGCTGTTGTAAGGCAAAAGAAACCACATGATCTTCCTGCATCAACACGCAACCTAAACTTTTCTTGGAAGCATCACTGAAAACAACATAGCCTTTCCCAGGCTATGGCAAGATCAACACTGGAGCACTAGTCAGCTTCGCCTTCAAACTCTTGAAAGCTTGCTGACATCGGTCATCCCAAACAAAAGGTACATCTTTCTTGGTCAACTTCATCATCGGTAACACGATCACACTGAAGTCTTTGATAAACCTCCAGTAGTATCCTGCTAAACCAAGGAAACTACGAACTTCTGTCGGCGTCTTTGGCTGTTCCCAATCTGCAACAGATTCCACCTTCTTCGTATCTACCTTGACTCCCTCAGCGGATATCACATGGCCCAAGAAGGTCACTTCATCCAGCCAGAACTCACACTTACTAAACTTGGCATACAATTGATGTTGGCGAAGAAGAGTCAACGCTCAACGAAGATGTTGCTCGTGCTCAAGCCTATCCCGACTATAGATCAAGATGTCATCTATGAAGATTATGACAAACTGATCTAAGAACGGACGGAACACTCTGTTCATCAGATCAATGAAAGCTGCAGGTGCATTGGTTAACCCAAACGGCATAACCACAAACTCATAATGACCATACCTCGTCCTGAATGCTGACTTCGGTATGTCATCCGCCTTTATCCTCAACTGATGATATCCGGACCGTAGATCGATCTTGGAAAACACTGTAGCACCACACAACTGATCAAACAGATCATCTATCCTCGGAAATGGGTACGTGTTCTTGATCGTGACCTTGTTCAACTGTCGGTAGTCTATACACAACCGCATCGAACCATCCTTCTTCTTGACGAATAGTACTGGAGCACCCCAAGGCGACATACTCGGTCAGATAAAACCTTTATCCAGCAACTCTAGCAACTTCTTCTTCAACTCTGCCATCTCTGCTGGTGCCATTCTGTATGGTGTCTGCGCAACTGGCTGCGTTCCTGGTACTAGATTGATCTCGAAATCAATCTCTCGGGGTGGGGGAACACCAGGAAACTCCTCAGGGAACACAACGAAAAACTCACAAACAAGTGACACCTCCTCAAGGCTAAGACCTTTTGCCTTGGCAGCCACTACGGTATCTACCACGTGGGCTAGGAATGCCTAACATCCCTGTTGTAACAACTTATCCGCCACCATAGCTGATACCAGACACGTCAGAAGAATCTTCCTATCTCCCTGGAAGATCCACTTATCTCCAGCAACATCAAACACTGCCTGCTTGGAACCACAGTCCAAAACAACCTTATACCTTTCTAAGGTATCCATCCCAAGGATAACATCGAAACCATGCATATCAAGTGGTATGAGGTCCACTTGAATGCGATGTCCTGAGAAGGACAAAACACAAGATGGGCACTCTTCTCGAAGCAAAGAGGAACCATCAAGAGGGGTTTCTAACAACAAACTATCCTTTTTATAGCTAACAGGTAAACGACAGTTCTCAAGCATACTATAGGCAATAAAAGAGTGCGTAGCACCCGGGTCAACCAGAACAGATATAAAGCAAGACGAAGACATATCAGAATGAAATAACTCCATCTGAACTGTCACTACTTGCGGGTTGACTACCGCCTCCGGCTGATTCATAGCATAGAATCGAGTCGTTGCTTGCTGTCCACGACCTCTGCTTCCCTGAGCAGACGATCCAGCCTGAGATGCTTGACTGCGTCCTCTTCCTATGCTACCACTGGGCTGTGGTCTCTCAGACCCCTGAAGGTTCTGTCTCGGCTGCTACGTTACTTCAACATCGTTGTAGGGACAACTTGACCTGATATGCCCTATCTGACCACAAGCATAGCATGTCCTAACATCATCTCGAGGCCTAGATGGTCATGTCACCACCACAGAAGCCGAACTTTGTGCCTTAGAAGGAGAAGAAACATAGCCTCTCCCTCTACTCATAGACCACTGAGATGGCCTACCAGAACCTCTCATCGATGTTGGTGCTGAAAACCTGGGCTTCTTGAAGCCACCAAACCTCTGACTCTGAAACTGAGCAGGTCTCTTCTTAGCCATAGACTCTCTCTTCTCCTTTACAGAACGTTCGATCCTCCGAACAGGTTCCACAAACATCACAAACTGTTCTCGGTTCTCCAATGCAGAAACCGGTGTCGTCAGCTCAGCACTCAGACCCTTCTCGAAACATCTGATCCGTTCCTCATTCGTCGTCGCCATGTGAGGACAAAACCTCAACAGATCCATAAACTTGGCTTCATACTCGGTGATTTTCATCGTTCCTTGTCGCAAACTCTTGAACTGACGAATCGTCTCATCCAGATACGTCTTGGGAAAGTATCTGGTGACGAACTTGCGTCGAAACACTTCCCAACAGATCACCTCACCAGGCCGCTTCTCTTCCTCGATGGTCCACCAGTGACCAGTACTACCTTTCAGAAGGTAGACACCATGCTTTACTTTGCCTGCTTCGGGGATGTCGAGGTTCCGGAAAGCCTTCTCAAGACTTGTCATCCACATATCTGCATCCACTGGATCAGCCGTTCCAGCATATTCTGAAGCTCCGACTCAGCGAAGCCGCTCAAAGGTCTTCCCAATACCTGATGCTTCTCCATGGGGAACCTGTACTCGCGGAGGAGGCACTGGTAATCGTTCAACCATGAGATTCATTGTAGCCATCATCTGCCCCATATGCTGTTGGTAGGCAGGGTGTTCAAGAATGGCTGAGTCAGGTTGGGGGACCTCAGGCACCCGATCTTCATGTGCCTGTCCTACGGCTCCATCAACAGATGCAGCATCGCTGTACTCAGCAACGAGTTCTTCATGGTTTCCAGACATCTTGGCTTTTCTTCCGCTGAGGCAGAATATTTCTATGAGAAAATCTAGAAAACACATAAGACCGAACACAACCTAGTCCTAGATCCCTGTAGACTCAGCGAACCTAAAGCTTTGATACCAAAACTTGGGGCAACACATCCCATTATCACACAGATAACGAGGTGTTACGCGAAAACATGCGGAAATCACCATAACCACAACTCATCAAAAACACGGGTTAATTAACACCGATTGCGGAAAACTGATAAACTGAGAAACATATTACATTCCAGTCCATATCCTGCAAGGAAACATGTTATATACATATCCATACAAGCCTGGATACATGTCCACAGCTTAGAGCAACATCTGTCCTGTCATAACCATGAGTTCACCACCTGTTCATATATATAAAGGCCCACATCTGGCCATCAGTAGGATATACAAACGATCTCGGTTTTACATCGTAAAACATCGTCAAAACACTTCCAAGGACCTGAGAGTACATGGATGACTCTAGACTCTACACCAAAACATCAAAACAGCAGCATCTCCAAAGCTTGCCTTCTACTGATCTTCTCGCTGCGCGACCGCAACTCCGCGACCACCACCACGACAAGCTCGACCACCTAAAAAGGGTACAAACCAATGGAGTGAGACAATTGAACAATGTCCCAATGGGAGGCATAACTCCGCACCAAAACTACAAAACCACATATAAGCATTCATATGAGCAGATATACTGATAAGGAATGTAATAGAAATAGTTTATGAAAAGCAAGGCCATCTGCACCATACAATTTACCAGCTGTACCAAAAAGCCATATAACCTGCATACCTCTCAATGGAACATGATTGGCAAGATGAAATATATATAAAACTCACCACATAGGAGTAATGCACATACAACTGCAAGATAATTAAGGTTAACCACACAAACAAGGCCTCAACCAATGTTTCGTTTGTCTTAAGCAGTACATACTAAACGGTTGTATTACGTTTTATTATGCCCTGAGGAATTGAACAGTACCGTTCAATTCCAACCTTCGTCTGCGAAGCCCATAGCCGGTGCCATATAAGGTCAATGGAAGAGCCGGAATCCAAGACCTTCTCTGCCTCATGTCCGTACATAAGTATAACATAAGCAGGACCGCAGTCTCATGCTTGAAGTGGTCATAGCCACAGGGTTAGCTCTTCAGGCTACCCTCTGCCGCGGAACATGAGTATACATAAGTAGGACCGTAGTGTCATGCTGAAGTGGTCATAAGCCACAGGGTTAGCTCCTCAGGCTACTCTCTGCCTAGCCCGCCTTGGTACAGGTCACGGCGCTAGTAAAACTGAGCTACGTGTCTAAACATCGTGCTCTAAGCCATCAACGCATTCATGCTCAATATATCATATATATGGGCTATGTTCACCTCGCCCTTATCATCACTGGGCTGTGTTCACCTCACCCTTATCATCACTGGGCTATGTTCACCTCGCCCTTGAGTCTACAACCACAGTTGCACTCTTACCTCCTCACTTTAGGCTAGGAGAAACCTTGCATATTCAAAAATATGCGCTCCAGGTTAACCCGCAGGAGAACCCATTTCATCTATGGCCAGGGAAAACTACATGATAGGTTTTACTGTGAATAATAAGTATCTTTTAGATGGATTGCAAGGTTCAACGAAGTTCTATAACATGCAAGACATAACATAAAGGAAAACAACATAAACTCAACATTATGCATTTCCTACAATTTACATCACACTAATCCATCACAAGGATCTCACATCACATGTTATCAATTGGCCTCTTTCCAACCATCTAGATCTTTCTCAAGGATCACCACATATCATGGGATCTCAACCCCTCATTATATAGTACCATAGCCTCTCAAGGCTTTCAACATCATTATGGAACATCAATCATAATACACCTGTCATCACAGTATTCACATTAACCATTTCTCACAGCCTTTCATTGGGCTAAGCATTACCTGCATAGTTAGCATCATCCAATAACCATATGAATAATCAAGAGATTCATCATTATTAATATAAGGTGACAATTAGGGTTATGTACATTGCCATCACAAAGAGACATTAATAACTATATCTGTGCCCCATCTTAATGTTACCGATGTAGGCACATCACCAAGCAACCCTAGTGCATGCTCAAGATCATATTGTCATTAAAGAAATAGAGTAGTTATATTCATATGCATGTACTTAGCCACAAGAACATAATTCTCGTTATTAAGCAATGAATCGTCATAAGAGCATCATAACATGTCGTTCCCTCACAATAGATAACAACAACCCTCACTAGAAGTCACCCCCGGGCAGAACCCACTCCTATCCAGCCCCTATCGGTCATGCAGGCCTAGCAGGCGTGCAGAGCAAAGCTTGTCCGATTGAGCAGGTTCCGGGCGAGACAAGGTGCCAACTGGCATGCACGATGAAGCTAAGCGCACAAGGCAAATAGGCGAGTAGAATCAGGTTGATAAGGGTGTCTCGGGCGACAGGTCCACCGGGTGAGCAAAGCATTGTGTTGGGCGACACAAGTGCAGGGCGAGCAGGATAAAACCGCGTGAGAAAGGCCTGTCGGGCGAGCCAAGGCATGAGCGAGCATGCATGTCAGGGGGAAATCGGGTGAGCAGCACATTGAGCTATCGGGCGAGTTAAGCCACTGGGCGAACCAAGGTCATGTCGGGCGAGCCAAAGAGTGCCGGGTGACACAGGCCTGCAGAGCATGTAACTGAGCAACCAAAAGTAGGGTGAGCAGGCTTAGGAGGTGAGTGAGCTACTGGGCGAGCAGCCTGTTGGGCAGAGCTGGCTCAGGGTGAGTAGGGTCAGGTTGCTCACCCGCCCAAGGTACAAAAAGAGGAGACTTGCTCCCTCAAGCCGTGCAAGGGGAAACTAGGACAGGGGCTGTCGGGCAGCACCTTCCCAAACACATCTCGACTAAGGTTCAAGCCATCTAAATGAGCTCACCATCTTGCCCAAGGTGAGAGGAGAGTCTTGCTCAGGCCACTTAGTAATGTGCTCACCTCAATCGGGTAGGAAAGAGGAGTGTTGCTCATTGCATTAGAGCTCAAGCTCACTCATCTAGACCAAGGGGAGAAAGGAGTGTTGCTCTCCTAACCCTAACACACATGGATCGGCCTACATGCAAGCTAAACAAGATCCAACTACTAACATATAAAGGCAAGATTGAAACAACATATGAAAGAAAAGGATGGAGTAGTTTAGGGTTAGTGTCATGCAACCCGCCTTAAGCTCCAAGGAAGAAGATGCACTCAAGGTCCAAGGGTATGTCGACCACAAAGGATCCTCCAAGAGTGTGTATCGGCCACCACCTTCCTTCTCCAAGGGTGTGTCGACCTCCAAGCTCCTCACACAAGAGTGTGTCAGCCACCTTAGCTCCTTCTTCAAGGGTGTGTCGGCCACCAAGCAAGGGAAAGATGGAGGGGATCGTGCACAAGAAGGAGAGGAACTAAAGGGACCTCAAGCTAAGGAAGGGACCACCTATATATATGAGAAAGGAGGAGAAACCAAGGTTGTCCCAAGCTATGTGTCGTCCACCCAAGGGACACATGCCCATCAACTCAAGCCACCTCTCATGCAAGCCATAGGACACTTGTCCAAGATGTGCACCATGTGTTCTCCAAACAAGACCAAGGTTGGACCAAGCTTCATGGGCGACACACCAAGCTACCCTAGGCCGACACAAGCTATACATGGCCGACACAAGGCCCATGCAAGCCCAAACAAGGAACTCCAAGTCCCAAACAAGCTCAACAAAGGCCCAAAGAACTCAAGCAACAAGCCCAAACCTTCCTCTCAACCCTAGAGGAAGCAAAGAGGGAGATGGACACCTATCAAGGTGGAAAAATTGCTCACAAAACCCTAGACTTGGGTTATTTGCGAGTAGCACCTCCAACTCTCAACAAAGCACAACCAAACCCTAATCACCACTAAAGGTGATTAGCAAGCATCAAACCATCAAGGTTAAGCAAAACAAACAGGGTAAGCCCTAAACGCAGGTCAGGGTCCTTACATAACCATACTCAACCCTAGACCTCCAAATGGTCTTGGGTGATCCCCAAACGGTCTTGAGACCATTTGGGTGATCCCCAAATCGTTTTGAAACCGTTTGGGTCAATCAACCCAAAACATCATCTCAATCACTTGCAAAATCAGCACTTAGCCGATTAGGGTTCATACCATATCTTTGGATCTTCAAACACTTAACCATACTCAACCCTAGACCTACAAACGGTCTTGGGTGACCTCCAAACGGTCTTGAGACCGTTTGGGTGATCCCCAAACGGTTTTGAAACCGTTTGGGTCAATCAACCCAAGTTTCCAACTTAATCAAATTACAAATCAGCACTTAACCCGATTAGGGTTTTGGTGATTGATGGACCTTCAACTCATGAACCAATTGGAACTAATAAATCATAATTGATGGGTCATAACCTAGATCATTTTCAACAAATCTCCAAATGGTCAACCCTGGTCAACACCACCAAATGGTCTGAAACCGTTTGGTCTCATGCGGTTTGGTGAAACCGTTTGCTTCTAAACGGTTTGACACTGTTTGCTCCCAAACGGTTTGGGAAACCATTTGAGCAACAAAAGTAAACCGTTTGCCTTGGATATTTTGTATAGATGTGTGCTTATCATCTTCAAGCTCTGAACTCACGAAACTTGTTGTGGTTTCCATGGTGATTGCATCCATCAACCAAATCAATTATCGTGAATGTGGAAATGATCATTATTCGATAGGGAATTGAATACAACAACAAAATTAAGGGTTCAAGTTATAAAACCCGCCTCCAATTGAGCTCCCAAGCTCCAAGCTCATGGTAACAATGTAGGATGAAGCTGTTGCAACTCCCCCTAGGCTCGTCCTCAAGCTTTTGGTTGAAAAGTTTGGCTAGGGTTGAAGAGGAGATCAAATTAAGAAGAAATCAATGCTTTACTTTCAATTTCCACCATGGAATCAAGGGGAAAAGAGGTCAAGAACCTTACCAACAGGTTGGGGTCGTCCTCCTACTGTTCCTGAGCTTCTCTTGGGGTCGGCCAAGGCAAATAAAGAATGGAAATCCGAAAAGAAGTCCTTAAGTGAGTGGAAAAAGGGATATGTAGAAGGAAATCCCAAGGAGAGAGAAAATGGGATTATTTCCTTTAATTCCCAAAATAATTTCCACCAAATCCCCCTCCATTTCTTATCCAAGAATCCATCTTCATGTTCTTGCAAAACCTCTTCATTATCCAAGAATAAAGGGAAAAGAAATTAAGCACCTTAACCCTTATAATATTAATATCCATTTTTGAGTGGAATTTCTTTTTCTTATAATAATGGTGAGTGGAATTTCACCTCCTTAGGATATTCTCGTGCCTTTGCAAGACTTAAGCTCGTCCACTCACATCTGAATCCAACCATATTAATTTTGGTTGAAGGCCGCTTCAATTATTTTACTTATTTTGGCATTAAATTGAATTAGGTTCCAATCAGGATTAAATCTTGATTATTTTAATAACAAGATTCTCTCTCCTCCAACTTAATTCAAATGAGGCACTCCTCTCATTTTCTTTGCTCTAAATGATGTCAAGAAACATTAGGGACCTTATTGAAGTGGTAATTTTCATATTGAACCTTAGGTTTTGGGTAAATTGCACTTTACACTAAAACTAGGTTTTAATGCACAAACATTGTCCAACAAGCTCTATCTTGGTGTTCAGGCTTGTGGAAACCATACCACTACATGATATTCATTCTTATGATGTCTCAACATCAGAGAAACATATTATTATGTAACATTTGTAAGTTAGACCCTTAATTTGGGTAATTTGCACTTTAGTCCAAAATAAGTAAACATTGCTTCAACATTGTTCAAACATGACCAAAATTGATGCATAAGTTCCTCATGAGCCCTAATTACATTTCACAAGATAAGATTAAGCATATAATCATCTTTCTTTATTAAAACACCTAGGCTTGAAGCATAACCCAGGTCAGGGATGTTACATATTATGATATGAAGAGTGAGGAACATGATAGTTAATAAAGTGCATACTACCTAATTTCACAATACTTGTATACCCTGGCCAGGTATATGATTATTGTAGATAAGGCAAGTATGAAACTCGTAGATTGTTATCTTTTTTATTACTCTGACCAAGTAGTCATTTTGAAACAATCTAGAGAGTATATTGAAATTAAATAGGAAGAACTAAGTGAACTTTTCCAAATAAATTACTCAGTGAACTTTCTCAGTGAATTTTTCCAAACAAATTACTTAGTGAACATTCTCAGTGAACTTTCTCAGTGAATTTTTCCAAAACAAATTACTTAGTTAACATTCTCAGTCAACTTTCTCAGTGAATTTTTCCGAAACAAATTACTTAGTGAACATTCTCAGTGAATTTTTCCAAAACAAATTACTTAGTGAACATTCTCAGTGAACTTTCTCAGTGAATTGTTCCAAATAAATTACATAGTGAACATTCTATGTGAACTTCCTCAGTGATTTTTTGCAAATAACTACTTAGTGAACATTCCCAGTGAACATTCTCCGTGAACTTTCTCAGTGAAATTTTCCAAATAAATTGCTTAGTAAACATTTTTAGTGAACTTTCTCAGTGAACTTTCCCAAACAAATAAATGATTGTTGAATGAAATACTTCTGTTATATATATATGTTTCTCTTTGGTAAATATTCTTGGGTGATGATAGAATTATGTTCTTTTATGCTCTTCATATGGACATCATATGTTATGGGTTTATGCTCTGCATAAACATAAACATTGATAAGGCTGAATTAATGATGTGAACTTTGTGTAGATTACAGATCCATGATATCTGCATGATATTAAGATATTATGCGGAGATTTTAGGGCATGACTAATGAATAATCTGTCCCTCCTTTTTCCTGAGACTTCATGGATGAAATCCTTGTTAGGGGTTTATAATTTGTAACATCCCTGACATGGGTTATGTGCTAACCCTAGATGATTTGCCTAATAAGGTTGAGTATATGCTTAATCTTATCTTTTGAATAGTAATTAGGGCTCATGATGAACTTATGTTTCAATTTTGGTCCTGTTAATTTTGGACTAAAGTGTAAATTACCCAAGTTGAGGGGTTAACTTGCAAATTGCACATGATAAAATGTTACTCTATTGTTGAGACATCATAATAATGAATATGATGTAGTGGTATGGTTTCCACAAGCTTGGGCACCAAGATAAAGCTTGTAGAGCAATCCTTGTGCATTAAAACCTAGTTTTGTTGTAATGTGCAATTTACCCAAAACCTAGGGTGCAATATGTAATTTACCACTTCAATAAGGTCCCTAAAGTTTCTTGGCATCATTTTGAGGCAATAAAATGAGAGGGGCGCCTCATTTGAATTAAGTTGGAGGAAAGAGAATCTTGATATTAAAATAATCAAGATTTAAGCCTAAGTGAAACCCTAATTCAATATAGTGCAAAAATAATCATATTAATTGAAGGGCTTTCAAAAAAAAATTAAAATGGTGGAATTCAGATGTGTGTGGACGTCCTTGAGCTTTGCAAGGACCGAAAATATCCTAAGGAGGTGAAATTCCACTCACCTTATTATAAGGAAAAGAATTTCCACTCAAAAATATATATTAATATTATAATGGATTAAGGTGCTTAATTTCTTTTCCTTTAATCCATGGATAATGGAAGGGATCTAGGTGTTATTGAATTGCCTGTTCATGCAATAAAACCAAGGAGGAAGTGGTGGAAACATTTTTGGAATTAATTGATTTTTATAAAACAATTTTCTCTTTCATCAATTTTCTTATAAAAGAGCTTTTTCCAACCCAGCTAAGGATCTTTTCGGATTCCTTTCTTCTCCTTGCTAGCAAAATCAACCAAGAGATCTAAGAACAGCAGGAAGGACGACCCCATCCTGTTGGTAAGACTTTGACCTTCGTTCTTCTTGATTTCATGGTGAAAATTATAAAACAATGTATGATTCCTTCATTTCTTCACTCGATCTTCAACCCTAGCCGATCCTTTCACTCCAAAAGCTTGAGAAACGACCTTGGGAGGTTTCTAGATATTCAAACACCATTATAGCCGTGGAGCTTGGAGCTGGAGACAATATTTTGAGGTGGGTTTTATAACTTGAACCCTTAATATTATTATTGCAATCCATTCTTCAATAATTGTTGAATATATTCTTCTATTTGGTACTCTTGTGATTCATTGCTGAAATTCCCATGGAAAATGACTATTGTTCTTGAATGCATGAAGGAAGAAGATGATGAGATCATCTTAGATGCTTATACAAAGAAAATCTCAGTCCAAACAGTTTCCATCAGTTGCTCAAATGCCTTCCCAAACCATTTGGGAGCAAACGGTTTCAAACCGTTTGAGAGGAAAGAGTTTCACCAAACCGCATGAGGGCAAACGGTTTCAAACCATTTGGAGGTGTTGACCAGGGTTGACCGTTTGTAGATTTGTTTACAATGATGTTGGTTAATGACCCACTAATTATAATTGATATGTTTCAATTGGTTCATGAGTTGAAGGACAATCAATCACCAAATCCTAATCGGGTTTACTGCTGATTTCTAAATTGATTGAGTTAGAACTTTGGGTTGATCGACCCAAACGGTTTCATAACCATTTGGGAATCACCCAAACGGTCTCCAGACCGTTTGGAGGTCAACCAAGATCGTTTGGAGGTCTAGCGTTGAGTATAGTTGTGTATTTGAAGGTCCAAAGATATGGTATAAACCCTGATCAAATAAGTGCTGATTTTGCAATTGAATAAGTTGATGTTTTGGGTTGATTGACCCAAATGGTTTCAAAACCGTTTGGGAATCACCCAAATGGTCTCAAGACCGTTTGAGGGTCACCCAATATCGTCTGGAGGTCTAGGGTTGAGCATGGTTGGGTATTTCATGATCCAAAGATACCAAATTGAAATGCAATCAATTGTTGATTTGATGATCATTCCAATGATACAAAACCTAATTGGATGACATGGATTTTGATGTTGGAATGGGAAAATGGTCTCAAGACCGTTTGGTGATCATCCAAATGACCTCAAGACCGTTTGGGGGTCATTCAAGACCGTTTGATGTCAGGTATTATCATATAATGATGATGGTTCATTGATTTCATGCAACTGAATTGGTTTCACAATGTTAACCATTGATGGTTCCTCAGTTCCAAAATCCTAAGTGATGGTTTCTTGACTATCAACCCTAGTTCAATTGGGTTCAAAACCGTAAATTGAAGGTCTAATTGAATGGTGATTCAGTGGTTTAATGGATGAATACTTTAGTGGTCCACTTGATAGTTGGTTCATGGATTGGAACCTTGAATCGATTAAGTGTTGAAGGCCCTTTTTAGTCGATTAGGTTTTGAGAGGGTTTGGACCAAACGGTCTTAAGACCTTTTCAGTCCAAACGGTCTCAAGACCAATTGGGAAAAAATGGTCTCATACTATTTGGAGCCTCAAGTTCATTCCGTTTCAAGATGTGTTGTCTAAACGGTTTCAAGAACTAACTTTGTGAAACAGTTTCAAACTATTTGAACTTAATTGGTCAAGACCGTTTGAGGTCTAAGTGACCAAGACCATTTGAGGTCTAAGTGACTAATACCTTTTCATGTTCAAATTAATTAAACCATTTGGACATCTAATATGATCAAAGGTCAATTAAATAATTGATTATTAATGATGTAAACCAATGATGATTGTGAAGGTTAACCCTAACTATGTGTACTTAAGTGAAGAGTTAACCTAGATCAATCTTGGATTAATTTGCATCCTAGAGAGGATGATAGGGAGAGATAATGAGACAGATGATTGTTTATGTAATAAGCCCTAATTGTCTCATTATGAAACAATCTGTAATCAGGGTTTGATCCATAATATGAGATCATGAAATCTTCATTGAAAACATTGATGCACTTTGACCCTATTTTAGAGCAAGGTTATGTGAAACCCTAATTTAGGGCAAAGCTCAGTGAAATCATAATCTAGGGTGGTGATGTTACCCTAATTTAGTGTAACAAAGTAAGAAACCCTAATTTAATGGGAATTGTACATCCTAACCCTAATTTGGGTATGAGGTAAGAGAAACCCTACTTGGATGTGAATGGTAAACCTTAATCCCTAAAATGTGGTAAAGGTGCATGAAACCCTAATATATTTTAGTGCTACTAATTCTAGGTGAAGTCCTATCACTGGGTGATGTGTTGTGAAATCCTAGTTTCACATAATACTAGGTGAAACCCTGATATAGAATGATGTTATGTGAAACTCTAATGAAGAGTGAGCCTAGGTGAAATCCATATATATGTGAGATTCTAAGTGAACCTCAAATTATAATTGTGGAAATCTTATTTCTATTAATATAATAGTGATTCATGTATTGACAAATGTAATACCTAGAGGGGTTGATAATGGATATCCTCACATTAATAGTTCCTGACTCAAGGGTGAGTCCATATCATTGGCAATGGTTGCATTTTCTAAATAGATGAACTATGACCAATACATTGCAAGATGAATGTGATGATCTAGTTCATAATGTATTAGGAGGGAGAATACCCTAATACAAGTTAAGTGTATGAAATCAAGTAAGATGAAGGTGTTGAGGGAAGTGATACATCAAGATATGATAGATACCACATCCAACACCCCAATTTTGATATACCTTGATATGTTATAAGTCCATTATAATTGGAATGGATGACACATGAAATGTGTCATGTCAATTGTTACATTAAGATGTAATGCACCTTGATGAATGTAGGCTAACATGCCTTATGAAAAGGTTAATTCAAATCAATATACTATGATACAATCATATTCTGATAAAGATGAGAGAGAAACTCATACTTCGTGTTGATAATACATTCAATGATGAATGATGAGAATAAATAAGTATGTTTGAATACTTATGATATTAATATTAGCTTCTAGCTGTGAGAAGCAATAAAATAGGTTAGATCATTAATAATATGATCTTAAGAACCCATGTGGCTATTTATGGAAAACCCTAATGGAGGGTGATGATATAAAACATATACCATGAACCCTAAAGAGGGAATAGTGTTATTACTTAGTGTTGTATGGTTTTGATATGAAAGAGAAACCATGAACCCTAAAGAGGGAATAGCGATATTACTTATTGTTTCATGATACTGATATAAAAGCATTATAATTTTTATCATGAATACTAATCATGCAGGGATGATGAGATGAGGAGTATAGCCAGGTATGGGCTATGATGCTTTGTTTATTGAGAATGTTTTATAAGACTTCATATGCTCTGTGTAGTAAGAATCATTGAGCTTTGTGTGCTATGTGCAATATGTTGTGTAGCAAGAATCATGATGTCCTTGGTCAGATGATCTGAAGGTATTAAGTTACCTAATAAGTGTTAATAAGTATCCTATTGTGAGATGTGGGTTCAAATACCCAGATGTTATAATCATGATGATGAACTTGTTAAGAAGTTGAAATTTTACTTGGTGAGTTGAGGGATTAAGATCCCAACACTTTGTTAAAAGAGTATGGCTACAAGCCATGACTCCACAAGGACAATGCCAAACATTATATATATAATTTAATCTTGATGAGAGTTAATGTTGTGGTAATGATTCTGTATTGAATAAATGTTATACATGTTCTTCATATTCCTTAATGGATAAAGTGACATGTTGCTCTTTCAAGTTATACATGCAATGTTTTAGAAAACAATAATATTCTAATCTGTTAGACATTGAATTAACTCCTGTCAAACAAATATGATTCCTCTATTGATATTTATCTTCTTCAGCTACAATAATAATGTTACTGGAGGAGAGTTATATCTCTCGGTGGGGCAATTTATAATTGTCTCACCCCCGTGAGAACTACATTTTTAGGTGGTCTCGGACGAGGAGACATGAATCCTTCAGTAAGAGAACGACAACAACAACATCAGGGACAATAGTGAGTCTCAGGTGGAGACACTGGCTATTATGCCATGTATAGATGTAGATAGAGTCATATGTGTCGTCTTTGTACTCTGAGGTCCTCGGAGTAGTAGTAGTAGTGTTTTCGAGACTTTGGCTCAATGCCTCGAGATTTTCATAATGCTTGTGTTTAGTTTAACAGGATAGTTGATGCTTGTAATTCACAGAATAAGATGATACAAGAAATGTACCTCTGAAAACAAAATGTAAATGTGTTGTTTTGTTTTATGTGAGAAAGTATTCATTTTATGGACCTCTTGGTAAAAAGGTTTTATATTTACGTGATTTTCGGTAATCCGCTGCTTAAAGAATGCTTCCACATTAATTAATTATGTTTTTATGAGTTGTATGACACGGTATCAGTGAAACCATGACTCAGTCCGTGCCAACACTACTACAGAAATGACTTATAAAGTCACTTTTCAAGGCGTCGATTGTATAAATAAACCGAAACCTAAACTCTACAGTGTCAGATGATAACATAAACCGACATCCAATCTATGAAGGGCGACCAGACACATGTACCGCTTTTATTAAGTGTCGGTTACTTAATAAAAAATCGACACCTAAAATTAACCGCCAAATCCAAAATTTTCCAGTGAAAAAAATTACCTCCAAAATTTGACATATGGCGTCGGTTGATAAATAAAGAACCGACGACTAAAGGATATTTGCGAGATAGAAATTGGGCACATTTTGGTCATCGGTTTTACTACAACTACCTACGCTTATGAGTTTTCCCGCGCTATCCACGGGGAATTTTTCACACCCTTTAAGCTTTAGTTTTAAGTAGAAACTGACGACTATGGTTATAAATCGAGAACGATTTTTTTAATCGACATATGAATATAGACGTCGGTTTTTTTTGTAGTTAAAAACCGACGACTATAATCAACTATTGGTGTCAGTTTTTGTTAATAACCGACAGTATTAGTTTTAGTTGTCGTTTTTTTTGAATAACCGACGCCTATGGTACAGTTAATAGCCCCGCAAACAGAACTTTTCCCCATTGTTCTCTGTTTCATTGCGACGTGCGCTAGGTCTGGTGATTTCCCCCGATTGGTCCCTGCCGCCGTTCGTCTCCTCACGCGCCGCTCGCCGCCGTTGTCGTCTCTGCCGCTCGCTGCTCGTCGCCGCTCGCCGCTGTCGCCGCAGTTCTCGTCATCGTCGTCGCCGCCTTCGCCGCAGTTCTCCTCTGATCCTCACCGCTGGCACTGCCAGCGTCACCTCCAGCTGCTCTCCTCTGCTCCGGTGCTGCCAGCTTCACCTCGTTGCCCTCAAGGAACGCCGGCTTCTTCCTCTCCTCGTTATGCTCCTCGTTTTTCCCAATTTTGAGTGCCGGTATGGGAACCATATGCAGGTGGGTCGTGTTGATAGCCCCGTAGGTGGGAAATCTGATGACAATGTTTTATTATCACAACCATATACATTCTTCTTTCCCATGATTTATATAATAATAAAAATTGTCAAAGAAGAGTGGGTAGTAATAGCTACAAAAGATCATGAAAAGCACAAATAACAGTGAGTAGTAAAGTTGAATACCTTGTTGTAGGCTACACAACATATGAAACTATAGTAGCATTTTCTTGTATATGTGTTTGATATTCTTATATCACTAGAAAGAAAGACTGCCATTTTCATTACTAACAATCTAATAGTCCATGATAGAACAAAGCATACTGATGTTGACTGCAACTTTGTGCGTCATGCTATTCTAAATTACGTGTATATGTACTTCATAATTGAATGTTTAAGCAAGTTATAGATATCTTCACCGAACCTCTTTCGGAAAATTGTTTCATTGTTGAGCATATTGAGAATCCTAATCACCCTTCTTGCTTAATGAAGAACTGTAATGCACACATGTCACATGCTTGGAATGTAAATGATGAACTTTTCCCTAAATTGCCAATCATGCTTTTAAAGACATCAATAATCACCCTAACTTGAAGAACTAGGATTTTAGGTATAAGAATGAGAACACATTATTTGTTGGCCTAGAAACCCATCCATGATTTACTCCATAGGAGTAAATCTTGGATATTCCCCGGTTTAGGACTGTTCTTGAACACCTAATCTTCCTTAGGATGTAAGTTTATAATGCGTATTGGGTTTCCAAGAAAATTTCGGCAACATTTCACCATTTGTTCTCTAAGTACATATGTACTTGGAGAGCAACGGGAAAATGCTGCCGAAATTTTCTTGAAAACCCAATACACATTATACACTTACTAGTGAGATTAGGTGTTCAAGAATAGATAGGTGGTACACATATATTATATATAATAATGACATCACATGTATTTGTTAACCCTAGACCCTAATCTTATTGTAATGTATACTTGTTTTCTCTTTGATCATAGAATGGATAGATCATGGATGTCCATTCACAATCGCTGCACCCCAAAGTTTATTTCTGGTCTTGACCAGTTTATTAGATTTGCCGAGGAACATAGGAAACAACATGGAGATAGGTTCTACTGTCCATGTAGGCATTGCGGTAACAACTTGAAAGTCAACACTGGTGAGGAAATCAAAACTCATGTCATGTGCAACGGGATTATACAAGGCTATACAGAATGGCACTGGCATGGAGAGATTTCAAACCCGAAACCGGTGGATGTCGATAGCAGTGCTTGTGTTGAAGAAGAAATTGCATACGATGACGTAGATGTGCATGAACCAGTTCCAGTAGACATCGTTGATGCGATGCTGGATAGTTGTGGGGTAGAGCACACTGATCCACCTCCCATTTTTAGAAACATTGTGCATGATGCTGAGATACCGTTATAGACAGGTTGTACTAAGTTTATGAAGCTTAGCACTGTGTTGAGATTGGATAAGTTGAAAGCTAACAATAGATGGAGCGACAAAAGCTTCACGTCATTGTTGTCTTTGTTGAAAGAAATGCTTCCTGAAGGAAACGAGCTGCCAATCTCAACATACCAGGTAAAGAAATTGTTGTTCCCAATGGGAATGGATGCCAAGAAGATACATGCATGCCCGAATGATTGTGTATTATTTCAAAAGGACTATGGTTCAAAATGTGGTGCGTCACGGTATAAATTGATGACTTCGGGGGAGTCCAAAAATGGTTCTCCTGCCAAGGTGATGTGGTATCTACCTATAATATCACAGTTTCAACGCTTGTTTGCCAATCCAATAGATGCGAAGAATTTGAGGTGGCATGCAGATGTTAAGAAAAATAATGATGGGATCCTACGACATGCGTCTGTTTCCCCACAGTGGAAGAAGATTGATCTATTGTAACCTGAATTTGGTGAAGAAGTCAGGAATCTAAGACTTGGGCTTTGTACAGACGAGATGAATCTGTACGAGACATTGAGCAGCGAACATAGCACTTGGCCATTCATGCTTGTTATATACAATCTTCCTCCCTGGCTGTGTATGAAAAATAAATATGTAATGATGTCGTTGTTGATATCGGGCCCTAAAAAACCTGGAAATGACATCGATGTTTATCTTGAACCTCTGATTGATGACTTAAAGAAACTCTGGGGTGAAGGTGTGATGACCTATGATGCTTCACAAAGAGAGACATTTCGTTTGCATGCTATGTTGTTTTGCACTATTAATGACTTTCCAGCATATGGGGATTTGTCTGGATATAGTGTCAAAGGAGCTAAAGTGTGTCCTATATGTGAAGAGAACACTGATTCAACAAGACTAAAACATGGCGGTAAGACTGTATATCTCAATCATCAAAGGTTTCTTCCAAAATTCCATCCATATCGTAGGAAGCGCAAAGCATTCAATGGATTGAATGAGGAACAGAGTGCACCTAAACCTATACCAGGGGAGGTTGTTTATGAAAGAGTAAAAGACTTTGTCAATGAATTTGGTAAGAGATCACAATGTACTATGGCCACACAGAGCGACAATTCTTCATTCAAGAAGAAGTCAATATTTTGGGATCTTCCTTATTGGATTTCTTTGACAGTCAGGCATTGTATCGATGTAATGCACGTTGAGAAAAATGTCTCTGATAGCATCATTGGTACTCTGTTAAATATACCAAGTAAGACTAAAGATGGGATAAAATCCAGACTGGACCTACGTGAAATGGGAATAAGGTCAGAATTAAAAGAATTATGTGAAATGGGTAATAAAAGAACATACTTACCTCCCGCTTGTTACACGTTGTCTAGAAAGGAGAAGAAATCTTTTTTGTGAATGCTTGGTAAATGTTAAGGTGCCACATGGTTACTCATCCAACATCCGTAGATTGGTATCAATGAAAGATCTGAAGTTCATAGGTCTTAAATCTCATGATTGTCACACTCTAATGCAACAAATATTGGCCGTGGCAATTCGGTCTATATTGCTGAAGCATGTAAGGTTTGCAATCACCAGACTTTGTTTCTTTTTCAACAGTCTCTACAACAAAGTTATTGACCCTGATACTCTCGATAGTTTGCAAAGAGAAGTGGTTATTACCCTATGTCAGCTTGAGATGTATTTCCCTCCTTCGTTCTTTGATATCATAGTACATCTTGTTGTCCACTTGACTAGGGAAGGGAAAATCTTGGGACCGATTTTCTTGCATTGGATGTATCCCTTTGAACGATACATGAGCATTTTTAAAGGTGATGTTTGAAACCGTTATCATCCTGAAGGGAGTATTATTGAAGGTTATGTGGCGAGAGAGGTTATGGATTTTTGCAATGACTTTCTAAGTGGTAATGACACTCCTGATAATGACAAGAATATTGACGAGCTATTTGGCAAAGGAATTTTGGGATCACGTGTGAAAGTAATCAGCCGTGAGCAGTTGGAACAAGGTCACTTGTATATTTTACACAACATGGACGAAGTGAACGTTTATATCGAGGAACATACCAATTTCATCAAAAGACAATATCCTCGAGCCAATACAATGTGGCTTGCTAGAGAGCATAACAAGACATTTATTAAGTGGTTTGAAGATAAAGTCTTACATCAACTATCTCAAACACCAGATGATATTACTGAAACTATCAAATGCCTCGCCTTTAAACCAAAATTGACTGTCATGTCTTATGAAGGGTATGACATTAATGGATTCACATATTACACAAAGCGCCAAGATGATAAGAGTGTTGTCCAAAACAGTGGGGTCACCCTTCAAGCATCGACTATGTTTTTTGCAAGTGCAAAGGATGAGAGTCCATGTGAAGCTAAAATGTCATATTACGATGTCATTGAAGACATATGGGAATTTGACTACATAGATTTCAGAATTCTGCTCTTCAAATGTAATTGGGTTGATAACACCAAAGGAGTTATAGTGGATGAATTGGGTTTCACTTTAGTGAACTTTGAAAAGATTGGCGAGAAGGGTGAACCATTCATATTGGCATCACAGGAGAAACAAGTATTTTATATCGATGATCTTGCAAATGATAAATGGTCGGTTGTTCTTCATGGTAAAAGACAGTTCATTGAAGATCCTATAGATGAAGAACAGTACTATGATAAGTATGATGACTCCTGTCCATTCTCGGTTAGGTTGCCAACACCAGAAAATATTGAAACTAATGATGACTTGTATGTGCGCGGAGATCACAATGAAGGATTGTTAATTGATAAAAATCACAATATTAGAGGTATTTTTTATTTTATACGTTTTTATTTTTCTGAATATGTGAACTTTACAATTTGAATTAATTTAACTATACAAAATTCTGAAAATTTAATATATTGTTCAAAACTGAGTATCAAACCATCACTTAAAATTTGAGCTTAATTTATAATGTGAATTACTTTACAATGTGAATGTGAACTTTACAATGTGAGCTTTACAATTTGAATTACTTTACAATGTGAACTTTACAATTTGAATGTGAATTTTCAGATGGCTGAGCATTCTCTTGATGACCATGCTGATGATTACCGTGAGGGTGATGAAATAAATGTGCCGCCTCACAATGTATGTTTTAAAAATATATCATATATTTATATCTATATGTCCATTTATAGTTATATCTTGTAAATGTGTTTATTTTGTCAAATTTTAGGTTGATGATGCACATGTACCATCTGAAGCACTTGCGGCACTTGATCATCAACACTAAAAAGTTGATAAGAGAAGGGGCATCACTGTGATGAAGAAGTTAATTGCGCAAAAGGGCAATGGACCCAAACTTGTTTTGGATTTTGATAATGCAGGAAATGCATATGGTGTGAATCGCAATTCATTTGTTTCATATCTTGGGTTTGTTACTCGTAGCCATTGTGGTTGTAAGATAGATTCTTGGCATAAAGTTTTAAGGAGACAAAAGACTTAATATGGAGGGATTAATGTGTGATTTATTATTAATTTGCAATTCTATTTTTTAGATTACTAAATTTTTAGATACTAGTTAATATCAATTCTATTTTGTAGAGTATATATGAATTGGATGAAAAGCTACATCATTAATGCATGATGCAACGCTGTGGGAGAGTCCTAAGGAACTATAGGACAAATCTCACCCGAGAATACATAAAAGAAGTTGACAAGAGGAAGAAGACAACCACTGAATAGTGGAACTTCCTGGACAAAGAAGAATGGGACGCGTTTGTCACTTCAAGACAAACTGATGAATTCAAGGTATTAGGTGTCAGTCTCAATCTTATTAATTAGTATATGTTGTATTCACTTATTCAAGATTAACATTTAGTGTTACTAACCAAATCATTAATGTGCATACTAACTAGGCCCTCAGTGAGGCACAAAAATCAAGGCGTGCGCTGAATGTGCATGACCACACAATGGGTCCAAAGGGGTATGCAAGCATTCTCCAAAGACTACAGTCTGAGGCTACTGCTCAATCTGCTGCTACTCAGGAGTCCTCTACCATAGGTAGCACACCTCTGCCTCGCCATGATGTCTGGATAGCTGGGAGGAAAAATAAGAAGGGAGAAATAACGAAGGCCGCAACTGCTGAGGCGGTTGCAAAAATGGTAAAATACAACTCTTACAACAATCATTCGAATATTGATTATTTGTGTTGTTTAATTAATTACAAATTTTTGTTTTGGCAATTAGCGGGAGCTGCACGAGCCGAGGAAACAAGGCAAGTTCGTCCCTGAGAGAACAAGGGATGAATTGACAGTTGCTCTGGGTAACCCAGATCATCCTGGACGTGTTAGGGCTATAGGCACTGGTGTGGGCATCAAAGCTTTTTTTGGGCCATCCTAGCGCAAACATGTCCCAAAAGCGGGACTTTCACAAGAAGAGGTAACATATTCTTTCTTTATAATGTTACTATAAAAGAGAATTCAATAATTAGAATTTGACGCTTCTTTTATCCATGTATAGGTAGATAAGCTATTTGATAGGAAACTCGAAGAAGCAATGAAAAAGTGGCATACATCTTAGACTACCACTTACCAGAAAATACCTACTACAGGCTCTACTCCTACTCCTATTGTAGAGGTTGGGAGTAATCTTGTAGAACCACCACCTAGCACATCCTCTGTAAGTATTTTTATGACATAGTAACTAGTTTTTTAATTCAAGATGATATGTGTATATGAAATTGTAGTCGTTTCAAAAAAAAGATGATATGTATATATGTATATAACATTCTTTACACAAAAATTTGTAGGGGTTGAAGCCATGTCGTCTAAAAAGTAATGAATATGTCATTGCAGAGGCGCCAGCTTACCCATCCCTACCTGGGGAAATGTTTCACGGGTCTCCATTACCATCTGGTTGGATTCGTGTGATCCCGGTACATATATTCCAAGGATGGGTGGATCTTCCATTGCCATATGCCCACCCAGATTGTAAAATGCTTGGTGAGGCAGAAGGCAGAGCGATATTGTGGCGAAAAGTGGATGTCCTCTTTACTGAAAATGAATGATAAATTTACATTATGTTAAATTGTTAGTGTGTGTATATGATGTCAGTTGATATGAAATTATATGTATATACAGGTTAAAAAGAAGACACACACATCATCTAGGCCTCCACTTCCACATCCTACATTACCCAGTTGGGTTCCACAGGACCTACCTATCCCGTTAGGTCCTAACTGTAGGGGTATGACAATATGGTTAGGCGAACATGATATAAACTGCCCTATATCTATTTCTTTATATTCAGATTCTGCATGTCAGTCATACGAAAGCAAACTATTTATACAAGATATTTTGGAGTTGTTTGGATATGCTTGGCTAAATACATCTGTGATAGAGCTATGGATAAGGTGAGATCTTCTTTATACATCCATATACCTTGTGTATGATCTGGTGATCTAGTTTCTTATTTATTAATGCATGTATAATTCATAGATATTTTATAGCTACTTAGACAAGATATGTGCAGATTTTGGATTCGAACATGTAGGATTTTTGATTCCATCTTTGATTAGTCTAGTAGCTAAAGACCCTATGTCAGTTCAACAATACTACTGTGAGGCTTTTACAAATTTTTCTTTAAATAAGAAGACAGTGATAATGGATCCACTCAATGTAGAGTAAGTTTACTTTGCTTATTATAATTTGGACTTAAGAAAATTACATTTTTATTGCGGATTTTGAGTTATTAATTTTTAACTTTTTTACCTCTAGTGATAGGCATTGGGAGTAACTGGTTATTGTCCCCGAGACGGTCACTGTTTATTATCTTGATCCTAAGGGGAGTAAATTGAATACAAGATTTGGACATATAATGAAAATGGCATTATTCTGGTGAGAAATATTTCATTTTCATATCCGTTAACATATGTTATTACATTACTATTTAATTGCAATGTTCTGTGTTACATTAACATGTAGGGTTTTGATGAGTTCAAAAAGGCTGGAGGAAAGGTCCACACGAAAAAGAACCAGCCAATAATTTGGAAGAACGTTAAAATAAGTTCCCGGTTGCAATATATGTATATATTATTTTTGTGAACAATGCTTAATTAGTTGTATTTTTTAATATTTTGTATGTTTGAATTTATAGTGTGCTACAAAAGACAACAGATGGACAGGTGGATAATATGTGATGTGATATATGCACATGATTATCAAACATGCCGCACTGGACATCGATTGTATTTCTCAGGTATTATATAGTCTCATTAGATAATATGAAATATAACAATATTATTTATAGCTCATTAGTTATATATATACATCATTCTCTTTACTATAGGAACGGACTTACCAGATGTACATGCTCCCTATATGATGGGACAATTAAATGAAGTAAGAGAAGAATGGGCAACATCCATACAAATAGTGGGGGTTTTAAAATATAATTGGGATGCTAATAGTGAATAATGACTAAAGAATGATATTTTGTAAATGAATTTCTGAATTATAATATATGTGTGAATTTTTCTACATGTCTGGATGTTTCTACATGTGTCTGAGTGAAAATGAATGAAAGTGTTGGTTTCTATATGAATGTTTCTACATGTGTGAATGTGAATGAATGGAACTACATATTGCTAGCTATATGAATGTTTCTAAATCTGTGAAAATAAAATGGAACTGCAGGTTGCATTGCTAAATGCATGTGTGAATATTTTTGGTGTTAATTTTGTAGGTTTGCGGCCTGTTGTTGGCTGATATCAATGGATATCATAAAACCTGCAATTTATAACTGAACTACAGGTTTCTCATCCTGCGACCAGCCACAGCAGGTCTGCAGATTGACAGAAAAAAACAAAACAATAGGCGTCGATTATTTGTATAAAACCGACACACAAAGGTATAGTGTCAATTTTATATAAATAACCGACATCTATTTCCTATGGCGCGAAGGTACACGGCATTGATTTCTTATCTAATAACCAACGGTGATAGTGCCCAAGATGGCGCCCTTTCTGTGGCGCGAAGGTGTATGGTGTCGGTTTCTTACATAATAACCGACGCCTATAGTCCCCTGATGGCACATTTTCGATGGCACGCGAAGAGTTTGGGCGTCGGTTTTGGAACCGACGCGTAATGGTTGAGCTTTTAGTGTCGCCCACATAGGTGTCACTTAGAAACCGACACTAAAGGCCTTAAATAACCGACACTAAAGGTAGGTTCTGTAGTAGTGCAGTCTTTGCCTCCACCACACCTGGTGCTTCATCCTCAGCCTCAGCCTTTACAACGCCTACCTCCTCTGCCTGAGCTCCACCTCCTCAGCCTCCTTGACCTAGCCTTTCTTCATTTTGTGTATCCAATGAAACCCTAATGGGCTACATGATGCACCAAAAAGCATACAACCAACAGGTTCAGGAGCACCTACATCAGGATCTATGTTCAATCATGCCTACCATGAACATATCCTTGCACACCCCTATACCACCTACCAGCCTTTCCCCGATAGTTATTATGCTTCCTATGCAAATCATTATTACTACCCTACCCCCGAGCCTTCCTCCGGTGCTGCTCCTCCACCCTTTGTTGCTGGTGGTCTTGATCCTTCCTACTTGTCGTTGCCTGCTGGCCCCCTGGCCACCCTATTTCCCAGTCTTTGCAATTTTACTCCATCCTTTCCTCAATCCAATGAGCTCTATGCTCTTGGTATGACTTGGGATGTGCATAATGCTCGTTGGCCCGATCATGGTTTTGGTCCTCCTACAAATGAAGAGATGCCTGACCAGGCTGATGATGCTGAGGCTACTGCTGATGACGATGATGGCGATGGTGAGGATGCTTCAGATGATGGTGATGGTTCTGGTGTTGATTCTGGTGATGATGGCACTACAGATGCACCTTCAGATGGTGACGAGGACTATGAGCCTGGAGCTGATGATGATGATACTGTGGACATAGATAGTCTAGATGTCTAGTTTGTTTCTTAGTTTCTAGTTTAGTATGTTTATCATATATATATTTCTAGGCAATTTTGTATTAGAAACACCTGGGCACATTATCTGAGATGTACTATTTTTATCTTCAATTTCTCATCACTTCTAGCTTGTAGCTACTTTTATGGGAACATGCTTCTGAGTTGTAATCTATATGATGTGCACTCTTCCTCTTTGATCTTGTTATATATTATGAGTTGGTGCATGTTCCACCATATTTTGATTATGTCTGAGATTGTGTGTTTCTTTCGTCTCTAGTTGACATATGATCTGAGATTGCATGTATGATTATCTATTTGATTGTGTTTGGAGAAGACCTGATTATATGGTCTTCTAACCCCCTTACTTTTTGAAAATGTCAAAAGGGGGAGAAAACTTCAATGTCTTGAAACTCAATCATATTGCTATTCTTTGTTATACTATTATCTATTGCTTATGAGATCCTTTTCTTATTCATTTAATTTTTTTATCATGTGACTTGCAAAGGACCATATAGTACATGTATGTCATAATTGCTTTGCATAGATAGTCTAAATATGCAGGTTAAAGTAAGCATAGATTGAGGGGGAGCAATTCACATTGTTCACATCTTGAATCCCCCTAATTCACAAGGCAAAGGTATAATTTCCATATGCTTTTCAATATGTTTGAGGAATGGTTTGTCATTGTCAAAAAGGGGGAGAATGTTGACCTAGAGGTTTTACATTGTCCATAATATGATAATGACTTAACCGATCCATTCATATGTATCTAATATGTGTATTCGAGACTGATTTCAGGTGTTAGGTACATGAAAATGATCAAATTACTCCAGCCCTAATTTTCTACAGTTCAAGTCAAAATCTATACAAGTGTGTAATTTAGGAAATCCATATAAATGACCTTAGAAGATTTTTGTAATCACTTTTATTGATGGTATGGCTTGTAGATAAGATGAGAAAATTGATTGGGACACTTTGCACCAAGTTTTAATCAATATAGATGCAATTTAGAAAATTGATCACTAGCAGTCAATTAGTCGAGTTAAAATCTTTTTATTGATGGATCAAAGATTATTTTATACAGACAATTAATCGATCATCATGTCTGCTCGCCTAGGGTTCTCCTGACGCGGCGTCCGTGGGGGAACTGTTGGCGGCGACAGAGGCCATGGCCACCCTCATCGTCTGCCCGATCCAAGAAAGAGTGTCCAGCGTGATGTGATCTCCATTCAGGACGTCTCAGGGACCGACAAGGCTTCTCCTACCTCTTCCCATGCGGGGGGGGGGTGTAGAAATGGAGACAGAATCCATCCACACCGTTGAGAAAGGTGTGAAACCATCCTACGCAGAAATGGTCAGTGGACGACCGCTTGGTATGCTTACGTATGAGAACCCGATCTCACTGGATGTTCTTCAGGAGGCTGATATCTGTGTGGATCTCAGTGGGGTGCTCCCATCTTTCTCGATCCGCAATGCCGCCATGCAACCCCTTTTAGAACCATGGAAGTTCGTCGTTGTTGTCAAAGCTATTGGCATCAATGTCGGGTTCAAGGCCCTGATCAATAAGATTTACTCCATCTGGGAACCAAAAAGTGAATTCCAATTCGTAGACCTGGAGAATGATTACTACATAGTCCAATTTTCTGGGCAAGATGACTACTTTACCGCCATGACGGGCGGACCTTGGATGATATTTGGCAATTACCTATCTATCCAGTCTTGGTCGCCAGACTTTCGCCCTTCTGATCCAATCCCGAAGAAACTTGTCGTCTGGGTGCAAACCCCTGAGTCACCTTCCTTCCTCTTCCAGAACCAGTTGCTCACATCCATTGGCAATGCTGTCGGGAAGACGATCAAGGTTGATGAACATACCCTCTTGGGACATCACGGGAAATTTGCGAGGATCGCCGTTGAAGTCGTGACATCCAAACCTTTGCTGCCAGTGGTGTTCATCAATGGGGAGAACTTTCGTCTTGAGTACGAAAATCTCTCGGTTGTCTGCATGAAGTGAGGCCGCGTTGGCCATGCGGACAAGGACTGTCTGCAGGCTTTCCGTGCTGAAACCTGCTAGGCGTCCTCCTCAGCAATCCTCATTCCTTTGCCTGGTGTCACGTATACCATGGCAATACATGCCAAGCGTCCCAAACCAAGGAAGCAGCCACCAAAGAAGAACATCACCAAGAAGACGGACACAGCAGATTCCGAGAGGCCTATCCCAGTCTCGGATACTGAAGCCGAGGTCCATGACGAGGGCTTCACAAAAGTGGTTAGCAGGAAACAAAAGCAAATGAATAAGAAAGCGAGCACGGCTACTGCCGTTCAGGACGTTCAGCCCAATGTCCCCCAGATGACTAATAACTCAGTTGTCTCCCTGGTGGGAAATGAAACCAGTGTTGGCCGTTCTCCCCATGGTGATACTGATCAGCCATTCCAGTTCCAAGCTCCGCCATCCTCCCAAGGGCAGAACCCATGCAGACCTTTCAATAGGCAAGGGAAGGACCCCAGTAATGGTTTCATCATCTTGAGAAATCGTAAGGTGGTTTATCAATCTGTTGTTAGTCCTGACCGTGTCCGCAAAAAGGCAAGCCAGATACAGGTGAGGCCATACCACCTGACGAAGACGGTGTCGCTAACGCGCATCATCACCAAGCTAAAAGAGCCCTGGAGTTTGATATTGATCAACCCGGCGGCGCTAGATATCCACATGAGCACAAAGCTAGAACAACAATTTGATGGATTGTTGGCTGTCGTCTAGTGCAACAACCACCTCCTCTCCTTTTCGCTTAATATACTGCTGCTGGAACATTCAACGAGCTTCTCAAGACAGGAAAATTCATCGTATTAAGGAGATCAAGTTCTCCTATAACCTGCATCTTCTTGCTATCATAGAACCCCGCTGCAGTGGTGATGTTCCTGATAATGTCATCCATCAATTGGGTTTTCCTTCCTCCCACAGGGTTGAGGCCCTAGGCCTCTCCAGTGGCAAATGGATCCTTTGGGATCAACGAAAGTGTGATGTGGATGTCCTCCTGAATCATAGGCAATTAATCCATTTGAAGATTAATAATAGTTGGTTGTTAACCATAGTCTATGGTAGCCCCAATCCTACAGCTCGCAAGCATCTGTGGGATCACCTGGAAAACCTTTCCTCATCTGCAAATACTAAATGGGTAGTCATGGGTGACTTCAACACCATGCTACACATCTCTAAGAATAAGGGAGGCAAGCACTTCGATTGAAGCTCCTGCTCCCATTTTAATGAAGTCCTTCTGAATACTGGCCTATCAGAACATCACACACAAGGCAACTTCTTTACATTTCGTAGAGGTAGTCTGCTGGAAAAGCTTGACCGTGCCATTGCTACAAATGACTGGCTCCACAGCTTCAGCGAGGCCGCTGTTACTGCCCTCCCTCGGCTGTGTTATGATCATAGCCCCCTTCTTCTGCATACCAGTTACCCTAAGAAGTCTAGAAGTGCCTACTTCAAAATGAAAGCTAGTTGGTCTCTCGATCCAGACTTCTGTTCTTCCATCATGCCACAATGGGACCCTACACAATCCTTTCTAGACATGGTGCGAGACTTCCAGAAGCCTGTACGCAAATGGGAAGCCAACTACTTGAGGAAGCTACGTAAAGAGAAGGACAATCTCCTCATCCGTATCAGCCGCATCCAGGTACAAGCCACGCTGCACCCGGATGATCCTATTAATCTAACTGAAATTGAATTGCAGGAGAAGTATAACCAAATCCTTCTCAAGAAAGAGCTTGATAGGAAGCAACGTGCCCACATTGACTGGCTCAAGCACGGTGATGGGAACACAAAGTTCTATCAATCCTTTGTCAAGGCACACATTCATCATAATAAAATCACCCAACTCAAGGACGACATGGGGGATTGGATCACTGATCCTGAGGCTCTTAGTAGGCATGTTCGGTCCTTCTTTGCTAACCTCCTGTCGTGTTCATTCCACCCCAACCTCGCAGATGTGTATTTCTATCCAGGAGTTTTCAAGCAGCTCACAGCAAAAGATGTCGCTCGTATACAAGTTGTACCCAGCCCACGTGAAATACACGTCACAATGTTCAGGATGGCACCGTCCAAGGCGTCTGGACTCGATGGAGTATACAATGAGTTCATCCAAAATAATTGGGCCACAGTTGGTCCTTCTCTATCGAAGACAATACATGACACCTTCACTTATGGAGTTGTTGACGCCACCACTGCGAACTCGCACCTTGTGCTCATTCCTAAAACCAAAGCTCCGACAACCTGCAGTGATCTACGACCCATCTCCTTGAACAATGGCTGCTTTAAATTGCTCTCGAAGTTAATTGTGGAACGTCTGAAACCTTATCTTAATGCTTGGATTTCCAATCACCAAAATAGTTTCATCCCAGGCCGAAAGATCAGTGATAGTGTTCTTCTCATGCAAGAGATTATACACTCTATGATAGCAAAGTGTTCCAGAAAGAAGTGGGTTTGCATCAAACTAGATCTCTCCAAGGCTTTTGACAGGATGCACTGGAGTTTTGCCGAAGACACTCTAAAGCAAACGAGTATTCCTTCAAAACTCCGGTCTATTATCATGCAGATCATTACTGCCGGCGAGACCTCCATTATGTGGGGTGGTCAACCACTACAACCTTTTAAAGCAACATAAGGGGTCCATCAAGGAGACCCCATAAGTCCTTATCTCTTCGTCCTCTGTATGGAATGACTGTCTTAGTCCATCACAGCAGCTGTTGAAGATGGCTCATGGAAACCCATTAGGCTCACCCAGGGGGGAACACCTGTGTCGCATGTCTGCTTTGCAGATGACATCCTCCTCTTTGCTGAAGCCTCCGTCTGCCAAGCACAGAGTATTAACTCAATCCTTCAAACATTCTCCATTGTCTCAGGACAAATTGTCTCTAAAGAGAAGTCCAAATGCTACTTTTTGGCGAATGTCACCCAAACTGAGCATAGGCTGGTGAACAGCAAGCTAGGCTTCCCTTGGACACTTGACCATGGGAGGTACCTTGGAGTTCCCATTCTACACCACAGAATCAATAAGCAAACACATGGGCATATCACTACGACGATAAAGGACCGTCTCAACAGCTGGGCAGCGCGACACCTCTCCATGGCCGGGCGCATCACTTTGGTGAAAAGCACGCTTCAGGCTCTACCAACCTATACTATGCAGACGATCAGGATCTCACCAGCTCTCTATGATGATATTAATCAACATGTCCGGACCTTCATATGGTCAAAAAATGGCAGCAAGAAAATTCCTTTAGTCGCTTGGAGGAAGGTCACAACTGCAAAAGATAAGGGCGGACTCGGCCTCAGAGACGCCCGAGACCAGAATACAACGCTTATGTTGAAGAATGTATGGTCATTTCTAAATGAACCAGAGAAGTTGTGGGTTCAAATTCTTAAAGTGAAGTATATCAGCAATGGTCATCTTCTAACGAAACCCTGCTCCCCAGCCTGGAGTTTCATCAAGAACAAGTTAAGCATCATCCAGCCTATGTGTTGCAAAGTCGTCAATGACGGTAAATCAACTAATGTGTGGCATGAAAGATGGTTAAACAATCGTTCGATTATGGATATGGACCCTAATTGGTCCATTCCTCCGTCGCTCGACACTCTGCAAGTTAGTTCTATGTGCCTGGACAACGGTGACTGGGATTGGAGCTTCATTAAAGCCTATCTACCTTGTCAATCTTGGCAGGTAATCCGGACTACTCCTCCTTCGTGCCCTACAGGTGGTGCGGACCAGTGGTCATGGACGTTAGATAATACTGGAGCTCTGATCAGCAGGTCAGTATACCGCATGCTACGAGCAGATATTGAAACCAACATTCTTGGAAGTTGGAACTTATATGGAAGGCAAGGCTGCCAGAACGCATCCGCCTCTTTCTATGGTTATTCCAGCACAAGGCACTCCTTACTAATGCTGAGCCTGCTTTCCGAAACATGGTCGTCGATCCACTCTTCCCTATATGTAATAATGCTGCTGAAACACTTCTCCACACTCTACGTGACTGCCCGGAAGCTAAGAAAACATGGAAAGAACTGATCGCCGACAACTCACACTTTGACCTCAGTGAGAACGACTGGATAACTTTCTGCATTCAGTCGACCAAGGGGGACAACCACATGGTAAGCCTATATGCAGTCACCTGTTGGTACAACTATAGTCTACGTAATAAGTTTGTCCATGAGCATCATGCCACCCCACTTGCTAGCCGTGTCAAGTTCATCACTGAACATTGCCAATCCATCCATAAAGCTTGGATTAGCTCTCAGCCACCCAGAAGATATCAAAGCATTACTTCCCCCATCATCAACAAATTGTGATAGTGGATGCCGCTTATCGGATTCAAAATGGCCACAGTGGCTTGGGTCACTTCATCCGCGGCAATATAAGATAGGATACCTTCTTCGCAGGTCTCCCTATAGTGACCTATTCAAGCTTGGATGCTGAGATACTTGCGATCGTCCATTGTGTGACTAAATGCCAAAAGATGAACCTGGGAAGCTATCTTATTCTATCTGATTCCAAGCAGGCAATCGCCTGTTTAACCGGTAAGACGAAGAGTAATGGCAGGCTGAAACCTCTTCTCAACCGATATCGTGCACTCCGACGCAATGATAATAACCTTCTCTACTATGTCCCTAGAAACCTAAACGCTATTGTCGATGGCTTAGCTAAGAATGTTCTTCGCTCTAGGCATGCCTTTTCGACATCCCAGCAGCCATGCTGGCTGAACTGTAATGTCCAAGAGGCAATTGATTTACTGTCCACCTATTTTAGGGCACGGGATGAATAAATAGGCCCTAATTTTTCCAAAAAAAATATTTTTATTGATCCACTGGATCAATTCTCTGAAGAGTTCATCGGTCGAGTTGTGCATACACATTACTCGACCGATGGGGTTACTGACCAAACACAACTTTCATTGGTCGGTCGAGTTTCTCAGGACAAACTCGACCGATGGTTTGAAATTTGGGTTTGTCTTTTACCCAATTGGTCGAGTTCCCTTTATTGAAACTCGACCAAATGCACTGTTTGAAAATTTTAGAAAAAGTGATTGTGACCGTTGGTGACTTATTTGGGCAAAAATAAATCTATTTCCTTGAGCAAAAATGGCTATTTTTCGACCCTAAGTGTTCCCCAACTCAAAGGGGCACCCCCATCTATAAATAGGACCACTTGGAGTTCATTCCAAGGTTGCTCATTCCATATATCCTTGGTTCTTGCTTAGTTGAGAGTGTTGCACACCTTTGAGCCCCTTTCTCTCTCTACCATCAAGTCAAATCTGTGAAAATGAGTGAGTTAGGATCTATTGTAAGAGAGCTACCCTTTGTATTCATGTAAACCTCTCCACCATCACCTCCCAACCCCCTTTCCTTATTGAAGTAAAGGCTTGAAGATCTTCTCTGAGTGAAGGAGAAGGAGTTGATGTTCTTCAAGGTTGAAGAAAGCATGGTGTTCCAGATCTTCGAGTGAAGGAGATAGGCAAGGCGAATGTTCAAGAAGGATAGGTAATTCCTTGAAGGCTAATGACTTGAAGAAGGAGTGGGTAATTCCTTATTCAAGGCTAAAGACTCCATGGTTCAAGTGTTGTTATGTATGCCCTGAGAGCCAATCATGGGATGTTTGGTGGGATACATTAAGATTGATTTGATAAACATCAAAGTCAAGCAATCAATTTATTCTGGTTAAGTCAGTTATGAGATAATTACAGAATAGATTGAATGTCTAGAGAATGATAGTACTCAATGACATATGCCTTCAAGTATGTGACTTGAACAATGAGATCAAATGGATGTTATGAGTTTGTACATTCTTTTTATGTCCCTATTCAGATGTCATTGTGGAAGGTTGATAGACAACAATGACACACAAGACTAGATTGTGTGTTGGTTGATGACAAAATCTCATTAATCATGATATAGTGATATCAAACCAAGCACATATGTACTTATTAGAGAACAAGTGTATCAGACAGACCCACCGTGAGAGTGACACATGGAACCATGACTTGGTAGTCACAGTCAACTCTCACAGTGATGGTGGTGAGTGTGATTATTTGATCTAAAATCACTACACTCAACACATGTCGTTGGGTACACTTTGACATCATCAAACATAGTCCTGAAATATAGATTGTTATAAAGGTGATGATTGGGTGACTCTGACACATGAGGCTTTTGAGGGGTGAGTGATACATATCGGATTTGTCCCTCCTGAGGGAGTTTGATGCCCATGGCCAGTTGATGAGTAGGATTGAGAAAGGCATGCACATGCATGTGTGAATCAATATGTGACATTGATGTCACACATATCTCATCCGGTCTTCTCTGAGATCAAGGAAGTGAATAAATGTTTAAAGGATGATTGTTCCATTCCTTGAATTCATTCATAATATTCATGACAAAGTAATTATACATTCACTGAAACAGTTATGACCCCACCTCCCGATAACCCCCAATTATGAGAGATCGAGAGGTGGAAGATGCACCCATAATTTCTGGATCAAAGGTTCGGCAATTAACCAAGAATAATAATCAAATTTTAACATACTATACTGAAAAGCTGTAAGAAAATAAATTTTTGCATACCTTTTTGAAAACTTGGATCTCTAAACTTCTATCCACTTAAGGATTCTACTCTAACTAATCATCCTTGTATTTTACTTCATGTATTATGATTTAATGTTTGTCCTTTTGGCTTGTACCTAAAACACCGACAAACAAAACGTCGGTCAGCCGAAGCCGGTATGTGGGAGAAACAATAAGCGTGCAACTATGATAACCACATAACCATTCAATTAATCATTTAACAATCAAGATTACGTTTTAAATATAACTCCGCGATCCAAGGGTACCCTATCCTCCGTGTTGTCCCCATTAAACCCCTCATGATCCACCTATAAGTGAACCAATTTCTAGGGTTGCGTCACGTGACACTACTCGTAAGTATCCCACTCCTTAACTCATGGCAGGCCAATGAGTCTCATGGCACTACACGTAGGTAGCCCAGTTTCTAACTCTCAGTAACCTAGACCTTGCTCTAGGTTTACCCCCCTTTTTAGCCTTTTCAAAGCAATAGAGGTGGACCTGGATCTAGTCAGTTATATATGCACATTTAAAGTGATAGTCATTGTCACTTTATAGTTGCATGAAATAAATAAACATCCAACAGTTATTTTCAAGCAACCGATTAAAACTTCAGGAATCGCCATGAAACTAGAGCAATTATTCATAAGCGTAACCACATACCTGATCCATAGTAACTTGATGTCCATGCATTAACATTCAACACAATTAAACAAGAAATCAAAAATATCCTGAAAATAATGCATAACATTCAAGTGTCATTGTTTTATTCAAAACATCCTCAAGGTCAACTTGGATTCCACTTTATGATTTCTAGGCCAACTTTAGGGTTTTATTAGGCTTTTAGCCTTTGTTATGCATTTATCACTTTTAGTGTTCTTTTAGTTCACAAACCCTAATTTCTACATCATAGGCACAATTGAATGTCAATTAAGTCTAATATGTTTCTTTTACACTAAAACTATTGTATTTATCCTTTTCGATCATATCCAAACCATTAAGGCTAATTATCATCTTCAGTTTCTTTCAAATTGACAAATCATATTTCATTATAGTTCAACTCACATATATGAACCTTATTTATCACTATTCCCACTTTTATACACTACGAAACTCTATTTATCCAAATAATTCACATTAAGGATCTTTGGTACTCAAATTATCTTTGAATCATCATATCTCTATTTTATTCATGGATTTGTACAATTAAAACCATTAAAATTCATATCAACATAAATTAGGGTTTCTAATCCCATTAATGCATATGCATGTACATAGAACCCTAAATTAATAAAACTATGCATAAAGATCATCCTTTTGAATCTAATATGCCCTTTGTATACTATTTTAAACACCCATATAACCCTTTCTAATTCATTAATCATCAAGGGTTATGGTTTTTCATTAATTAAACCATTAAAGATAGCATCTTTACATACTTTTTGAATGTCAAGCATAATTAGGCTTCAAATACAATTTCTTTGTGTTCCTCTCATTCTCCTGATCAATTTTCATATATAATACTCCTATATACGGGTTATCAGTCTTTTCCTACGATTTTTGCAACTTATTTACTTTTAAGCCAATCATACGAGGACACGTCATCAAAAGCAAGATATTACCTTACTTTCAAAAGAACGAAAGACCATTTTGCCCTCTCCTTTCCGTGTTGGACTCGGGGGTAGGATGGTCTTTTCCACACTATTATCTTCAATCTCTCGCGAGTCCTTCCTCGATGTTGTACCGAGGACAGGGAGTCAACTCTCACGTTGACTTAGCGCCCTGGAGCCCCGACGACGAAACTGAGACCGCAGACGAGAAAATCACGTCCCACTCGACTCCTCGATCAACCCGCGGTGGAGAATGATGGTTGAAGCAGTGCCAACTACTTCGACCAAGAGGTAAAAATAGGTAGAAATAGGGGAGCCGCCGTGACCAAGGTTCAGAGAAGATAAGAGGTAGGAAGAGGGCTCTGGGGCGAATGCAAAATCACTCCTTGTTTTTTTTTGCTTCCTCAAATGGGATCTGTGATCCCTTATATAGGCCCCTCTCTAACAATGTCAGTTGCCCATGGAGGAACTCTTGTCCCAATATGGGAAACCCCAATCATGCACCAACCCTGTGGAAACAGGGGTCTATCTGGTCCGATTTCCCCTCGCAAGCCCGACTATTTTATGTTTAGGACTCCTTATTCCTCAGGGAAGGAGGATATGTGGACCAATTTCCTTTCATTACGATTACTACTTCCCAAAACGGGCTGGAGGTGGAAGACAACCAGATCACTGTTGGATCTCAGATCAACGATTCACATAGGACGCGCCCAAGATAAGCAATCCTATTTTGAATGTGAATTGTGACATTTAATGATATTACATTCACTTTAGGAAACTTTGAAAAATTGTATCTCCCAATATGTTTATCCTTTTTCAACCAAATTTTAAGGGAAACTTCCTCTTGTCTCAATCTAGTTGCATAAAAAATTTGAGTCCGAAATTCCAAAACAAAAGGACATTATTATCGTATGCAAGTTATCCTTTAATAAAACTTATCTTAAGCATAATTTCTCTCTGTTAACCTTTTATTTTCTTTATTGTGATTCCTTTTACCATTAAAAACCATGTGGAGTCAAAATCTCATTTATAATTATTCCATTATCTATATTTCCACATATTTCTTATATTTTCATCATTATTTCAACTTTCCTTCTTAATAACACTTTATTTGATTTTATCTCTTTTTTCTCTGATTATCTTTGCAACTTGGACTCATTGGAACCCAAAAAAATCCTTAGATTTTGAAATCCTTGTTGAATGATACTTACTATCCTTCTAGATGCATCTACATGCATTTCTTCTCATTATCTTATTTCTTTTTTTAAAAGATTTCTTTTCAAGGATTTCTCATTATCTTTTATTTCCTTTTCTCTTTTCCTATTTCCTTCATTAGAAATCTCATAGAAACGAAATTTATTTAATCGTGGCCATTAATGCCAAAGTCAAGATATTTCCAAATATTTTTCATAAATATTTTGCTTAATATTTATTACCTTGTATCTTTTCTACTATTTGGACTTTTCTTCTCTTTTATATCCATTAATGGATAATCTAATAAAAGGAACCACGAAACTCCTATCAAAAGGGATAATTGCAAGTAATCCTTTGTTTTAAGAAGAACATACAATCTTTTTAATCATTACATTTTAATTATGAAAACATATGCAAAATTGAGGTTGTAACATCCTTCCCCTCTTATAGGAATTTTGTCCGCAAAATTCTATCAAGCAAATAAATAATTCAGGATAAGACTTTTCCATGTCCATCATTGGCCCCTATGTGGCTTTACCTTACTCATGGCGCTTCCAAAGAACATTAATCATCACATATTCTTTTTTCTGAGTTCTTTCATCCTGGCATCTATAAACTACACAGGTGACTCAGGCCATTTCAGCCTCCCTTGGGGCTCACTAGGTTCATTGCTCAGCACATGATCGGGGTACTTCACATAGTGCGCTTAATTGGACACCTAGAACTCATCACCGATTTCTTTATCCTGAGGGGTAAGGTTAACCTTCTCCACCAATCCATCTCAATGGACCCATGTATCTGGGACTCAACTTTCTTAGCTATAGCTCAGAGGGGTCAGATTTTCATGTCACATATTCTCCCACAGTGAACTGCATGTCAGTCTACTTTGCATCCGCTCATGACTCCCGTTGTTTCTAGGCTCCTTTCAGCCATTTCCTGATCAAAGTGACTTCATATGTACACATTGTGGTCCTTTTCTAACCATCACATGGTCCTTTCACCAACATCACCTTACTGAAGTGGTGACCGATACATCCTCCCTTACAGAGATTCTTTAAATCTCGATACTGGCTATGGTGGTCATCATCGCATCTTTCATAGGACAAGAACTGTCTCTAGATATCACCCTGAACGAGCACACATGCTCTCATCAGACCCTTTAGTCTGGATTATACTAACCATTAGTTAGGGGTGATGAACTATACTAACATTGAGTCCTTCATGTACCTATTTCCACCTTTTAGAAGGGAACCTTTAGGTCAAACTCAAGAACCTTTGAACTCGCTTCATGGTGTAGTTGAACCATCTCTCTCATGGATAGTTCAACCCGATCTCTCCCTTGACATCTCTCTTTCTTTCTCATGTTATCTAGGTAAGGCGATCTACCATAACCCATATTTCATCTCGACCTTCCTTGGTCTAGGGGAGACTTACAACATCCATAGTGATGAAATCCCTTTCACTTTCGGGGACTCTTTATCCCTTATATCAATGCACTGTGTTGCTGGTGTCCGTCCCTCTCCCTCGGCTTACATGGCCATATATCTCATGCAACTTTATCTTAGGCATCTAAAGTACTACTGTCACTTATTATCTTGGTAGTACCACGGTGTATGGTGATCTTCAATCATGATTTCCTATATGTCATGATTCCTCAAGGTCGATGCCTCAGAAACCTTAAACCACTCTAGTCGGGGTTTCATCACCTTCCTTTCCAAATAAGTTCATTTGAGGTCCTACAACCATCCTTTCATCGCATCAAGGCCTAGGTTGGCTAACCAAACAACCATTAACTTGTTCAACAGATCTCATTACATTTGAGTATTAGCCAAACATATCTCCTTTACAAACTTGGGGTTTTCCTAACAACCTCTTCTAGTATCTAGCCAAACTAGGCAACTATATCTCAACTAGGGCATCCATTACTACTTCACCCTCTTATGTATTAGGTAACATTGAAGACATACACTTCTATGTATTTCACTTATCGTCTCACCTCAAACCCTATGTCTACCTCCATTAAGAACAGTTTGAGCTCATCTTCTTGGTGATCAACCTCAACTTTGTATGACTCCTATCTCATGATAAAAATAACCTCATAAGGTGACTACCTCATTCCTCTTAGTGTTAGTAAACCATCCGTGTATTGTTCACTCTACCAGGGTATGTTATCCTCTCTATCCTCATAACGCGTAGCAACATTTCAACTCACATCATCTTTTATCCTTGGTGTATGGCATGCATACTGTCCTATCTCTCACTCCCATAACAAGAAGAAATAAGCATTTGGCTGCAGTCCAAATACATAGTTCTTCCTGTTTCAAGAGTAGAGATGGTACATCCCACCTTGCCTGTACACCTTTAAACCTAAGTTGAAACGTGCCACATATGTCACTTCATCACAATCATCTCGATATCATAGTTACTTCCATGGAAAACTAGTCTTGAACTGTAACATCCCTGACCTGGGTTATGAACTAACCCTAGGTGTTTTGCTTAAATATGTAATTAAGATGCTTGTAATTATCTCTTGGTATGTAATTAAAGTTCTTGAGGAACATATGTTTCTATTTCTGTCCTTTTTAAACAATGTTGTAGTATTGTTTTGTAATGCAGGGACCTATGTACAAATTACCCAATTGAAGGGGTTAACTTGCAAATTGAACATGTTAAGATGTTCCTTTGATGATGAGACATCATATGAGTAAATATGATGAAGTGTGATGGATTCTCCAAGCTTGGGCACCTAGATGCAGCTTGTGGAGCAATCGTTGTGCTTAAAACCCTAATTTTGGTGTAAAGTGTAATTTACCTAAAATATGGGGTGCAACTTGTAAAATACACCTTATAGGGTATATTTTATGACTCTTGACATCATTTAGAGTAAGAATGATGAAGAGGGTACTTCAATTGAATAATCAAATAAGAATGGTAACCCTTGTAATTAAAACACCAAGTTGTAAGTGAGGAGACCCTTATATATGTGCACCTTAGTAAGGAGTTGACCTTCTTTGCCTTTAGTCCTTGGTTTTAGAAGGAGTTTTGCTTTAATATATGAGGAGAAGGGACGTGCCTAAAGGAGAGAGGGACATATATGAGAAATCAAGAAAATAGGGTCCTTATGTTGAAACTTAACCCAAGAAAATAGGCTACTTAGTAGATTGACCCATGTTATGGTTAATGGTGAACATTACCAATGTGCCCTTGAAGGATTCAAGTAGATGACACCCCTTGATTATGAAAAACCCTAATGATATGATAGTGGTGACTTAACTCATGTTAATCAATGGTGACTTGACCTAACCTAATCTAGAGTGATGTGAACAACATCTATTAATGAGAGGAGAGAGAAGGCTCCAATTATGATTAGAATTCAAGTACAATACCTTCAATACATGTGAATGCACATGATTAGGGTATGATCCATCAAGGTGAGATCATTGAAACCATAATTATGATAATTGATGAATCCTAAACCTAATTGAAGGTATCAACTATGATAATTTCATACATGGTGATGCTATGAGATCAATTCACTATGAAGTGAATAGTAAACCCTAATTTCAGGGCAATAGCATGTCATGTGAATAGTAAACCCTAATTGAAGGTAATCTAATGAAATGTACAATAAACCCTAATTTCATATTATGCTTTAGGCAGGAACCTTCATGATTAAATTATGAGAAGAGGAATCATTATTCCTAATCAGAATGAAAGAGATTTAATAACCCTAATTGATGTTAATAAGGGAACCTAGCCTTAAGTGAAGGCATGAAGGTACAACCCTGATTTGAAAAGGTTATTCATGCTTTATAAATTGCGGATCTGGAAATGAATTGTGTGTTATTATTAGTTGAATTAATCATGCAGGTCCTTATAAGAGAGTAATCATAACCAGGTAAGGATTATGATATTATATTCAGTGAAAGCATGTTGTAGGCTTTATGAATAGTGATGTATGCTAAGTTGCCTAAGTTAAGTGACAACATATGAGATGAATGGGCTGTAAGAGCCATGAGTAACATCAATGTCATAACTGATTATATGACTTATGATGAATTGATATCCATTTGATAATTGATGTGAGTTAAACTTGATACATTTAGTATTCTTCTATTATAGCAATGTTTTATACCTAAATGATTGGAAACATGTTTGATGCTAAAAGAATACTAAAATGTACCTAATTAATCAAGTATAATCATACCATGTAGAGCCTGGATCATAGATCCATCATTGTCAGAAGCTAAATGATGGTGAAATAGGTTTTCCTAAGGGAACTCCCGGATAACATACTTTTGAGTATGTGGGGGAATATGTACGTGAATCTCCTTACATCCTAGTGTAGGAATTGATGTAGATGTACCTTAATCTATCAATCCTTCACTAATGTGTTTATGCCGAGATGATGTATCACTAATCACTCGAGGAATCTTTAATGCCACATCGATGAGAGATAAACATGAGATCTTTCGATGACGAAGAGAGTACAGAATGCCACTGTGACTCTAATAACGAAGTGCCAGAATACCCTGATGAGCTATAGTAGCAGAGACACTAGATGTCCTGCATGTTGATCCTCACTCTGACTGAGGAAGATGAGGTCATAAGAATCCAACTCTTTTGATGACCTAGGTATGATACCGATGTGACTTAATAGTGATCGGTTGGAGTATGAGTGGTATACCTCATCTCCGCAGGGCATAATAATGTTTGTAAAACATAATCAGCCGCGTAGCATATCTGCTAGGGTTAAACTACGAGAAACAATGGTTGATGTTACATTGTTTATTCTAAATATCTTGTTCAAGTATGCAGCATACATGTTCTTCATATCCCTTAATGAAGATTCTTTATTTATTATCAAGCCTACTGTTGAATATTCTAAGTTACTTTACTTATATTAATCTTTGATTTCTATAACAAAGCTTCTGGCAGAGAGTTATAACTCTCGCTGGGACAATTATTTAAAATTGTCTCACCCCGTAGACTTCAACATTTTAGGTGGTCGCCGAGGATGAAGGAACCCGTCTGCGTGTGAGCAATATCAGCAGCAACAACACCAGGGGCAACACTGAGTCTCAGGTGGAGATACTGACTGCCGAGTCTTGTAGTTAGTTGGTCTTATGTCGTCTCTGTACTCTCAGGTCCTAGGAGTCTGTAGGTCTGAGATTTTGATTTTAAATCTTGAGATTTTGTGTTTGTATGTATATAATCACTCAAGAGGTGATTTTACAGAGATGTAAACGATTTATCTTGTTCCTTATAAAGGAGTTTTATGACTTAAAGATCTTTTCTCGAAAAGTTTTAATTTTTAGTGATTTTTTGTATTCCGCTGCTAATCGAATGCTTCCGCTGAGTTTATCTCGTGTTTTGGAGATCGAACCCCACATGAACCTACTGAGGTTTACACACATCCCTTGGTCATCTCCTCTAGGTCTATAGGGTGCCGACACTTTTGGAGTCATCCCTCTTCCCTAATGCATCAAGAGAGTTCCCTACTCATCTGTCCTTTCAGTCCCATGAGTTCATGAAGGTGATCAATCTCCTAACCCAGGGCCCCAGACAATGATAGTTGTTACCTCCCGACCCTATGGTCATGTGCAACTTAGGGAATTAGGTAACTCCTACTTCCATCGATCTTATCCCTACCTGACCCTAGGACAGACTTAGGATTCTCTTATAGTACATGTCCAACTCAGAACCTTACCCAATCCTTCATCATCTCTCTTTCTGCATTCATGGGATGACTTTTATCCGTTCATAGGGATCATGGCAACCTGCCTACCCTGGTCAAGCCCCATATCGGTTACCTCCATGGTAACACATCCACATGCACTTAGAGATGGATATCTATGGGTCTATAGGTTCATTCTCATACCATGTACTTTTTGACTTAGCTTCTCAAGATCCTATGAGAGTTTCCTCAAAAACCACAAAACTGGTATACACCCTACCAAAGGGTCCCTCTCCCAAATGGGAGGAAACTACAACGCTTGACAACAAGGTCACAAACATCCTTAGGGTTTATATCCACATGAGCCTACTTAACCCTAGAAAGATATTAAGCCATGAGCAGATCACTTACTGAACCATACTAGGTCCTACTTGTTCTCTTTCTTCAACGTTGGATCAATATCATACCTTCCCATGTCATCTACTTAGTTGGAAGGGGTTCGTCTTAAACTTAAGGGGTTACCCTTTCCTCTATAGGAACTCAACTCTCATTAGGTACACCACTTCCCTTCTTAGGCCTAGGAACCCTAGGTTCACTTGTATGTGTCCAACTACATGCTCTATCTCTTAACCACGAACCAAGCATGCAAAAAGGCATGACATGCACTTCTTGTCATCCTTCAACTCGAGCAACACTTAGAGTTGGGTCCCCCTTAAGGACAACCAACAAGGTACAAGGCCTCATAACCTGTTACTAAACCCCTCCAGGGTATACAAAACTTCTTCTTCCTTTATTAGAAGGTAAACACTTATACCATAGGCCAAAAGCCTCATCCTCTCTCTAGGGTTTGATTCTACTAAAGGAAACCAAGATATCATCAGCCTCTAGGGGGTCAAGCATCTGGCGACCACTATCATCCACTTAGGTTGCATCATCCTCAACTCCCTATTATATCTCGGAGTCTAGGTTTCCAACCTTCTTGCTTGGTTTCCTTCTCTCTCTCTAGAGCTAGAACTACAACCAACCTCACCATTAGAGGTACTCTCTTCAGGAAGGATTAACCTCATAAGCATCATCTACATGGGTGAAGTCTATGTTTAACTCATGTTCGCCTAAGGTTATCCATAACCCCTTATGCTTATCACATAAGCTAACCATCAAACTCTCCCGACCAGAGCTTCAACCTATGGCTCACACTACTAACGTATCCTGGGTGCATGCTATGCCCGACACGCATAAGCCCATAGGGTTTATAAGGTCCTTTACTAACATCATCATCTAAGGAGCTATCCTTTACCCTAACATGCACGACCCTTCCCAGGGTTGGGTTGCCAAAGGTGCTAGGTCACCCATGGATCATATGGCATCCCAAAGGCATGTCCTTTCTAACTCATCTCTCTTTAACCTTCACTTAGGGTTAGGGTTAGTGTCATCCTTAGAGGATGTGCCAGGTCTCTACTGGAAATGGAGATCTCTATCTCCAAGACTAACTTATCCTCCTGACAAGAAGGTCTAGCCTCAGGTCTCTTCTGAGGACATGACAACTTATGTCATACGACCTAAGCATGTATCTATTCTTTAGTTTGCGCTTAATCTATTAAGCTTATGTCCATGACATATTATTTGCACACCTTTCAAAAATTTGGTGGAGGATTCCTTAAACCTTATTAACCTTACCCATACCTCAAGAGGGTGAGGAGAAGAAAGAAAACCCTAATGCTTTAGGTCCTTATCAGAATTTTGTGATGAGAAGGGATGAATAGGATGAGAAGTCCTAAAGGTATCTTATTTTGATTCATACCCTAAAACTTTGGCCAGGCAGTCACACGGATCTGAGAGTCCTCGTATTCCGACTAGCGGTGCGGAAGAAAATATTGCCAGCCCCCGGTCGTGATCCTTTTCTAGACACCTCCATCTTTCATATAATCCTCTAATATCTCCCTTGGGTTCTATGGAGTTTGTAAAATTTAATAATGATTAATGGTTAAGTGAGGAACCTACACTCTGATACCAATTGTTACGACCCCACCTCCCGATAACACCCAATTATGGGAGACCGAGAGGTCGAAGACGCACCCATAACTTCTGTATCAACGTTCGGCAATTAACTAAGAATAATTATCAAATTTTAACAGACTATACTGAAAAGTTGTAAGAAAATAAATTTTTGCATACCTTTTTGAAAACTTGGATCTCTAAACTTCTATCCAATTAAGGATTCTACTCTAACTAATCCTCCTTGTATTTTACTTCATGTATTTCACAACATGACGATTTAGTCCTTTTGGCTTGTACCTAAAACGCCGACAAACAAAACGTCGGTCAGCTGAAGCTGGTATGTGGGGGAAACTATAAACGTGCAACTATGATACCACATAACCATTCAATTAATCATTTAACAATCAAGATTACGTTTTAAATATAACTCCGTGATCCAAGGGTACCCTATCCTCTGTGTTGTCCACATTAAACCCCTCATGATCCACCTATAAGTGAACCAATTTCTAGGGTTGATTCACATGGCACTACTCGTAAGTAGCCCACTCCTTAACTCATGGCAGGTTAATGAGTCTCATGGAACTAAACGTAGGTAGCCCAGTTTCTAACTCTCGGTAACCTAGACCTTGCTCTAGGTTTACCCCCTTTTTTTAGCCTTTTTAAAGCAATAGAGGTGGACCCGGATCTAGTCAGTTATATACACACATTTATAGTGATAATCATAGTCACTTTATAGTTGCATGAAATAAATAAACATCCAACAATTATTTTCAAGCAACCGATTAAAACTTCAGGAATCGTCGTGAAACTAGAGCGATTATTCATAAGCGTAACCAGATACCTGATCCATAGTAACTTGATGTCCATGCATTAACATGCAACACAATTAAACAAGCAATCAACAATATCCTGAAAATAATGCATAACATTCAAGTGTCATTGTTTTATTCAAAACATCCTCAAGATCAACTTGGATTCCACCTTATGATTTCTAGGCTAACTTTAGGGTTTTATTAGGGTTTTAGCCTTCATTATGCATTTATCACTTTTAATGCTCTTTTAGTTCACAAACCCTAATTTCTGCATCATATGCACAATTGAATGTCAATTAAGTCTAATATGTTTCTTTTACACTAAAACTATTATCTTTATCCTTTTAGGTCATATCCAAACAATTAAGGCTAATTATCATCTTCGATTTCTTTCAAACTGACAAATCATATTTCATTATAGTTCAACTCACATATATGAACCTTATTTATCACTATTTGTACTTTTATACACTAGGAAACTCTAATTATCGAAATAATTTACGTTAAGGATCTTTGGTACTCAAATTATCTTCAAATCATCATATCTCTATTTTATTCATGGATTTGTACAATTAAAACCATTAAAATTCATATCAACATAAATTAGGGTTTCTAATCCCATTAATGCATATTCATGTACATAGAACCCTAAATTAAACTAATTGTGTGTAAAGATCATCCTTTTGAATCTAATATGCCCTTTGTATAACAACAGGTTAAAATCTATTTTAAACACCCATATAACCCTTTCTAATTCATTAATCATCAAGGGTTATGGTTTTTCATTAATTAAACCATTAAAGATAGCATCTTTACATACTTTTTGAATTTCAAGCATAATTAGGCTTCAAATATAATTTCTTTATGTTCCTCTCGTTCTCTTGATCAATTTTCATATATAATACTCCTATATACGGGTTACCAATATTTTCCTATGATTTTGCAAATTAATTACTTTTAAGCCAATCATACGAGGACACATCATCAAAAGCGAGATATTACCTTACTTTGAAAAGAACAACGAAAGACCAGTTTGCCCTCTCCATTCCATGTTGGACTCGGCGGTAGGATGGCCTTTTCCACGCTATCATCTTCAATCTCCCGCGAGTCCTTCCTCGCTGTTGTACCGAGGACAGGGAGTCAACTCTCATGTTGACTTAGCGCCCTGGAGCCCCGACGACGAAATTGAGACCGCAGACGAGAAAATCATGTCCCACTCGACTCCTCGACCAACCTGCAGTGGAGAATGGTGGTTGAAGCAGTGCCAACTACTTTGATCGAGAGGTAAAAATATGTAGAAACATGGGAGCCGCCGTGACCAAGGTTCAGAGAAGATAAGAGATAGGAAGAGGGGTCTGGGGCGTGTGCGGAATCGCTCCTTGTTTTTTTTTTGGTTCCTCAAACGGGACGTGTGATCCCATATATAGGCCCCTCTCTAACAATGTCAGTTTCCCATGGAGGAACTCCTATCCTGATTTGGGAAACCCCAATCGTGCACCAACCCTGCGGAAACAGGGGTCTATCTGGTCCGATTTCCCCTCGCAAGCCAAACTATTTTATTTTTAGGACTCCTTATTGCTCAGGGAAGGAGGATATGTGGACCGATTTCCTTGCATTATGATTATTACTTCCCAAAACTGGCTGGAGGTGGAAGACAAGCAGATCACTGTTGGATCTCATAGCACGCGCCCAAGATAAGCAATCCTATTTTGAATGTGAATTGTGACATTTAATGATATTACATTGACTTTAGGAAACTTTGAAAAATAGTATCTCCCAATCTGTTTATCCTTTTTCAACCAAATTTTAAGGGAAACTTCCTCTTGTATCTATCTAGTTGCATACAAAATTTGAGTCCCAAATTCCAAAAAAAAGGACATTATTATCGTATGCAAGTTATACTTTAATAAAACTTATCTTAAGCATAATTTCTCCCCGTTAACCTTTTATTTTCTTTATTGTGATTTCTTTTACCTTTAAAATCCATGTGGAGTCAAAACCTCATTTATAATTATTCCATTATCTATATTTCCACATATTTCTTATATTTTCATTATTATTTCAACTTTCCTTCTTAATAACACTTTATTTGATTTTATCTCTTTTGTCTCTGATTATCTTTGCAACTTGGACTCATTGGAACCCAAAAAAATCCTTAGATTTTGAAATCCTTTTTGAAGCATACTTATTATCCTTCTAGATGCATCTACATGCATTTCTTCTCATTATCTTATTTCTTTTTTTTAAAAGATTTCTTTTCAAGGATTTCTCATTATCTTGTATTTCCTTTTCTCTTTTCCTATTTCCTTCATTAGAAATCTCATAGAAATGAAATTTATTTAATCGTGGCCATTAATGCCACAGTTTAGATATTTCCAAATATTTTTCATAAATATTTTGCTTAATATATATTACCTTATATCTTTTCTACTATTTGGACTTTTCTTCTTTTCTTCGCTTTTATATCCATTAATGGATAATCTAATAATAGGAACCACAAAACTCCTATCAAAAGGGATAATTGCAAGTAATCCACTGTTTGAAGCAGAGCATACAATCGTTTTAATCATTACATTTTAATTATGAAAACATATGCAAAATTGAGCTTGTAACATCCTTCCCCTCTTATAGGAATTTTGTCCTCAAAATTCTATCAAGCAAATAAACAATTCAGGATAAGACTTTTCCATGTCCATCATTGGCCCTTATGTGGCTTTACCTTACTCATGGCGCTTCCAAAGAACCTTTATCATCACATATTCTTTTTTCTGAGTTCTTTCATCCTGGCATCTATAAACTGCACAGGTGACTCAGGCCATTTTAGCCTCCCTTGGGGCTCACTAGGTTCATTGCTCAGCACATGATCGGGGTACTTCACATAGTTCTCTTAGTTGGACACCTGGAACTCATCACACATTTCTTTATCCTGAGGGGTAAGGTTAACTGAGGTGCGACTAGGCACCACTCTTTTCTTGGGAAGTCATAAGTGTTATGGACTTTCACTACCAATGTGAAATGGGCATGCAAGGTCACACACATAGGATTTAACCTGGAAGAGGAGTTTATCCATGAATGATGTTTAGATTGTTTAATAAATTTGTTTAGTAGTTCAATTAGACATTCAATCAATTGACTTGACTCAGAATCACCAAGTTCAAGTGTTGGACTAACTGATTTGGGTGTCAAATTGATTCATAACTGCATTGACCAATTTCTGCACAACCTAGACTGTCAACCGTCCGGTTCAAGCTGTTGAACTGATCGACTCAGGGTCAAGTGAGATGACTGGTTCAAGTGTTGAACCGATCGGTTCAGCTGGACCAAACGAGCCAGTTTGGGAAAGTTAAGTTGGTGAGAAAATATTTTCATTTCACTTGTACAATTCAATTGGGACAGGTATTGATCTTTGGATTAATTGCAAACGTATAGAGGAAAGTCAATTGGGAACTGCCCTGGGAAGTGAAATGACCAGTTCATGAATGAATCGATTGGTTCATCTCCCCAAACAACCGGTTCATGAGATGAACTGATCGGTTCAGTCCCCAAACAATCAGTTTGTTTGTGAAACGACTGGTTCACCTGTCGTAGTGTATCAAATTCATAGAAATTATGGAACCTTCTACTCCCACTTTAGTCCCACATTTCCCGGGGATGAGAAACCTGACCCTGACTGTAACACCCAGGCCCACTGCCCAAGGCTCTAGTAGAGTTTCAGGAATGACGACTAGCCCCACAAACCACCACTAGCCTTAACTGTGCACTTTGTCCACACTGACACGCAAGCCAAGATCACTATGGAGTTCTTCAGTGATGGGCTCCCGAAAAAGGAGGTGCACCTTGGTGATATGGGTAGTCCAATCATTCCTTTTAATATCAACTTATCCAAGGCCTCAAATCCTAGGATATTACAATCTCCCCCACTTAGACTCTTGACGTCCTCGTTAAGGCTCAACTATATGGCCTCATAATCATTCCCCATTTCAGTACTGACCCAAATGAACCATGTACACCCATAATCATTCCCCATTTCAGTGATGACCCAAATGACCCATGTACACCCAGCTCCCGATCATGACTGCCAACGCAAGGGCGGCTCCATCAACTCGGATAGCCCTTTCCAACATGCCTGGACACTACCAGCGCATGGGCGACTCCATCAACTCGGATAGCCCTTTCCAACATGCGTGGACTGCACAGCTCAAAGACTGGCATTCCACAGGCCCATGTGGGCCCCACCTATTGGAGGGGAATTGGCTCTGATACCATTTGTAACGCCTGGTCCCACTTCCCAAGGCTCTAGTAGAGTTTCAGGAATGACGACTGGCCCCACAAACCACCACTAGCCTTAACTGCGTACTTTGTCCATACTGACGCGCAAGTCAGGATCAACTTCCCGACTGGTCACCCATCCTAGTACTACTCCAAGCTGAGCACGCTTAACTATGGAGTTCTTTAGTGATGGGCTCCCGAGAAAGGAGGTGCACCTTGGTGATATGGGTAGTCCAATCATTCCTTTTAAGATCAACTCATCCAAGGCCTCAAATCCTAGGATATTACACTGACCCGTCCTATATATAGAGGGGTACTGGGGGCTTCTCAGATAGAACAACTCAGACAACACCAGTTGCTCTTCAATGTTGTCCTCTCTGATTGTGAACTGGGATAGACTGAGCAGGTGCTACCTGACTAGGAAGGCATAGCGAGGGAAAGACAACTATAGGACAAAAACGGGTGGTGGGAGTTTACGTCAGTGACTAGTACACCAACAGAAGGGGATGGCTCCTTCCAGTGTCATATACGATAGGACGACTGGAGTTTTCAGCGGTTCATTATAGAGGCGGGAGATTTCTGCCGCTCGGAGGACAACCGTCAATCCGACTGTCTGGGTGGGACCAGGAGCTGCACAGACATTGTCCAAGACCGGAGGTGAAGACCGTTCTCGCCGTGAGGTTACGTCACCGAGCAATCCTCGGGACAAGGTACACCTATACAAACCATCCTTCCTATCGTATAGATGTCGACAAAATATCTTTGGGTTTTGCTTTGGGGAGAAATTTTTTGGTTTCCTCTACCATCTCTGCCTCCCCTAAAACCCAACAGTGGTATCAGAGCCACATCAATGTTCTATGCTTTAGGATAATCAATGTGATCAGTTTTTTGGTTTCTTGACTTTTGTTTATTGCATACAATGCAAATAATTAATTGGATTTATACATGTCCAATATAAATCCACAAATCCCTACATATACATATATGATATGGTATATAAATGCATTCGATACACGTCGCCCTTAAATAGTTTCTGTGGTGATTGTAGCATGATTGTGGCAATAAACCCTAAATCTATGTATGGTTGATTGTTGTTTCTTGCATCTCGATCTACGCACTATTTCCGTACCTCCTATTCCTGATGTAACTCGAGATAACTCGAGATTCTTTCCTACCTTTAGTCTCCCCCGAATGTAACTCGGGATTTCCCAACACAATTGTAAATAGGATTAGTTTATTTCATGTTATGTCAAAGAACGGCAGACACCTAGAGGATCAAGACGATCGTCTCAGGCGTGAGACTATCAGCTGGTGGACCAAGGTGGTCGGTTCCTGGAGTGCGATGAGTGGACATCGACATGAGGAGATGCACGACGACGAGTGAACCGATCGGCTGGAGGTTCCATTCGATCGGCTTGTGGCACCCAACCGCCCAGCCTGATGGCGAGCCGATCAATCATGGAGATGAGTTGATCAAACCCGAACGGCACAACACATAGTCAATCTTGTACATGTTGCATGTCATGTGGACCTCGATGACTGTGATTCCTCTTGTCTCGAGGAATCACATTAGGATGGACAAATCATTGCTTTTTATCATTTCACATGTTTTTTGTGGGATATAGCATGTGTATGATACATACTATATATTGTGGTGATTGGATATGTATATGTACCTATAAAAACAAATCCCTCAAATATTATGTTTTAGATGCCTTACAAATGTGACACATGTGAAAAGATTGATCGACCAAGTGTGGGCACACCCTATCATTGTGCACCGTCTATCTCGTAGAAGCGTGAAGGATGGATATGTGGGTCTGCCCTAGTAGGGTGCATATTCATCGTGTTGGCTTTGGGTCAGACTTAACAAGGTGACCTAGATAGGATATAGAACCTTGAGGCATGGAGGTGATCATGGCAAGAAGTTGCGCATGACATCTTTCAAGAGTTGCATATGATGCAATTGGCAAGAGATGCCTACATGGAAGATCTAAGTTGTGGGTGACAGCCCTAGATGGTCCATGACTGAGAGGATTTCGGGATCTTGACCCACTAGAAGGTTGTATGCTGAAATCTTCTGAATTGATGGTGAGGGCTATCAATTTGAACAAAAATAGTGGGAGCGATAATTAATTAAAGTCATAATTATATTGTAAAACTTTTTTAAATCAATCAAATAAGTCAAAAATGAGTTTGTGGACTAAATTACATATATTTACTTTTGTAAGAAATGGCTATAAACAATAATCACTTTCTTTGAGACTGGTCCTTGAGACAAACAAACTAAATGGGAATAATTCCACGATTGAATAGGACGTTGAGAAGTGTTCTCAATTAAAGAGTGAAAGCTCTAAGTCGTTGTTATACCAGAACCGGATGAACTCACTCCCACCATACTAAAGGCTAAAAGGGATGCTGACTGGAAGCATACCAAGGATGCCATTTATGTGGAGTGCTTGATGTTGTATTCTCTGAACTGTGAGTTGTAGAGACAACATGAGACATATGATGTCTCTAAGACACAATCCTAGTATGTCATGAAAGAAGGAGATCCAGTTGGTTCTCACACACTCAATGTGATTGGGTATGTGGAAAACCTAACTAGACTAGGATTCCCTCTAAGTCAAGAGTTGGCTACTGGTATGATACTACAAATGTTGTGAGAATCATATAGTTCATGATGAAATACAACATGAACAACTTTGATAAGCCATTGACAGAGTTGATGTCCATGTTGAGGACAACTGAGGAACATATGAAGAAGGACAAGCCTATGTCTGTGATGTTGATCAATAGAAAGAAATGTAGGTCCAAGGGCAAGGGCAAGGGAAAAGCTAAGAAGGGTTTTGATGCTAGCCAACAACCCAAGTTGTCTTCAGCCTCAAGGCATATGGGAAGGGTGAACGAGGGAGGAGAAATTTCCCTGTATATCTGGAAGAACAAAAGAAGATGAAAGGAGGGGATAGAGATCTCCATCATTGGTATCATGAAATAAACACTTCTTTATCTGAGGTATATGATACCAAGTTGGAGATCTGACATATATGACATGCAAGATCTAAAAAGAAGTGATGGCTTATGTGAAAGGACAAATAAATGAGTATTCGTCATTAGATCAAGTGTTGCTACCATAGATAGGAGTACCTTTCAGTTTATTTCAGCCTAAATGGCACGAAATAGAGTTGATAACTGCTATTTCAATTACTAATAGAAACACTTTGTTGTTGCATCTTGTAGTGACAAGATGGCCATCAATATAGTTAATGTTTCAATTTCAAAGATATGATCTTTGTGGCGTTGCCTTTCTTTATCTTGTGGTACTTAGTATGCATAAGATAAAATGATACCTAAAAGTTATTGATAACTCAAACAACGAATTAGCATTATCATGAGAAATTCATCTCTAGTTTCCATGTTGATGGATAAGCTAGAATCTTTTGGTTTTGAACCATTAAAAGACATGAATATCTTGGACATGATGTCAAGTCAATCTTCACTAGATGTAGTGGGAGAATGACTATCCTATTAGGTATAGTACATAAGATTTATTTACATATCCATTGGAATAAATGCTAATACTTCAAATGATGTTTAGAGAAATACCAATGTGAATATCTTGAAGTGTTCAGGAAGATCATGAAAGAATTACAAATTTCGTAAACGTAATAATTCTTGATGTGATCAATGAATGAGATACTTAAACCAAAAGGAGTCATACTCTAAGGAGTGATTATGATAGTGTATCATATAGAACTCATGATTAAGAAATAGTGATGTCTAAATAAAAAAAGGAGTCATACTCTAAGGAGTTAGAGGATGATTATCAAATAACTAAATTCTTCTTAAATAGAGAATACCTTACACTAGTAAAGAATAGTAAGAATCACAAAGTGTTGTGAGCTCTCAAATTATTTAACAGATACACCTCAAATATCTATATGATGAGTTGGTCATATGATGAGTCAACAATGTAGATGATATTGAGGAACCAAATTTTGAGTTATGGTTTATGACCATAAGGTCTTAAATGACTTCCATGTGAACCATAAGGTATGACCTTAGGGGTAGCACCCATTGGGATAAAATCCATAAGTGTGAATGAGTCTTAAGCATTAAGACACATGGATGACATTTTGAGAAGGATCATGCTTGTTGATTCCAAATTAATGACTAAGACATTTGGCATATGGATATTAAAACCACATTCCTATGAGGAATAAGACAAGGATGTGTACATGACACAACCTATAAGGTTTATGAACCCATTAATGCAATTGAAGTCTATAAGTTACAATGGACTAATCAATGTGATTAATTGAGTACAAGCAACTTAGAGTTGGGATCTATTCTTTGATAATATAGTCAAGGGGTTTGACTGATATGACAAAGATAAAGAAGTAATATGTGATTTAGTGGGAGCGTATTTGGATTCCACATGTGATGAGGAATGGGATGTTCTAGAATGGAATCCTTTGATGAAATTATCTTTAGGGAAGATAGAGACGTTTCCTAAGTGATAGGAATAGAGACCTATAGAGATAGTTCTCAAAAACCTCTTGACCTGGAAAAAGAGAGACCATATGTTGGCAATCTGTACTGAAGGGTTCAATGTGCATAGATTCTGAGGGAGAAAACAAGTCCATGTTACATGGAGTTAGTATCCCAAGGACAAGTGTCCAATTCTCATGAAGAATGGGAACACAAAGAATAGATATGGATCTATCATGTATGTAATAATCTCGTTATCTTACATGTATGGACATAGCAAGAATAAAATGCATTTATCATCTTGTATGTAGGACCTGACAATTTGTTATGTTCATCCTGATAACTCGTATGTGGAACATGACGGGTGGATGTTTGTCTAGTTCTAGTAAGGGTTACTGGAATACCATGAGAACTTGATAAGTACTTGAGAAGTACTAGTTCTATGGAAATAAGGAAGAGTTCACTGTAAAGAGTTACACTAATGCATTTCGAAAAGGACAAAAAAATTATTGCAAAATATATATGGGATATATAAAAATGAATGTGTGTTGAAAAATGGAAACGTTCCAATAAAGTCGTTTTAAAAGGAAATGTCGAGTATTCGTGTGTTAGAGAACAATACTGGATACTATATGGATCTGGGAGTTCATAAAGATGAACTTATAGATATTCCAATCATTGATGACATGTAAGGAGTGCTTGGTCATGCAATGAGGCTAAAGGTTAGCAAAAGAATATTGGATCACAAATTACCGCAACTCCATCTCATACGTAAGACGTACAATGAAGAGATGTGAGACATGCAATAATACCGGCTTAGGCAAAGTATTTCCATACCTCACTATGTTAGCACTAGAACATGTGGGACATGTTTGGAGATCACTAAGAACATGATTCAAGGGTGATTGGCTCACAGTGCAAGTAGGAGTCTATTGGTATGTATTCCCTGAGATTCAATCATGGGATGAATTGTGGGATACATTAAGATTGATTTGATAAACATCAAAGGCAAGCTTCCAATTCATTCTGGTTTACTTAGTTATGAGATCATGACAGAATAGATTGAAGGTCTAGAGAATGACGGTACTCAATGACATATGCCTTCAAGTACGTAACTTGAACGATGAGATCATACAGATGTTAAGAGTTTGTACATTCTTGTTATGTCCCTAGTCAGATGTCATTGTGGAAGGTTGATAGACAACAATGACATGCAAGACTAGATTGTGTGTTGGTTGATGATAGAATCTCATTAATCATGATATAGTGATATCAAACCAAGCACAAAGGTACTTGTTAGAGAACAAGTGTATCAGACAGACCCACCGTGAGAGTGACACATGGAACCATGACTTGGTTGTCACAGTCAACTCTCACAGTGATGGTGGTGAGTGTGATTCTTTGACATGAAATCACTACACTCAACATATGTCGTTGGGTACACTTTGACATCATCAAACACAATCCTGAAATTTAGATTGTTATAAAGGTGATGATTGGGTGACTTTGACACATGGGGCTTTTGAGGGGTGAGTGATAGATATGGGATTTGTCCCTCTTGAGGGAGTTTGATGTCTACGGACACTTGATGAGTAGGAATGAGAAAGGCATGTGCATGCATGTGTGAATCAATATGTGATATTGACATCACACATATCTCATCCAGCCTGCTCTAAGTTCTAGGAAGTGAATGAACGTTGAAAGGATGATTGTTCCATGCCTCTAGTTCATTTGGGATATCAATGACAAAGGAATTATACATTCACTATAACACCAATCATGGATTGTAGGATTGAAAGTTGTTCTCCAACTATCCTTTTAACTTGGGTAGCACTGATGTTTGACTAGGCACCGCTCTTTGCTTGTGAAGTCATAAGTGTTATGGACTTTCACTGCCAATGTAAAATGGGCATGTAGGTCACACACATAGGATTTAACTTAGAAGAGGAGTTATCTATAATGATGTTTAGATTGTTTAATAAATGTGTTTAGTAGTTCAATTAAACATTCATTCAATTGACTTGACTCATAATCATCAAGTTCAAGTGTTGGAAAAACTGATTTGGGTGTTCGATTGATTGAGAACTGCATTGACTGATTTCTACACAACCTGGACTGCCAACTGACCCATTCAAGCTATTGAACCAATCACCTCAGGGTCAAGTGAGATGACCGATTCAAGTTTTGAACCAATCGGTTCAGCTGGACAAAACAAGCCAGTTTAGGAAAGTTAGGTTGGTGAGAAAATATTTTCATTTCACTTGTACAATTTGATTGGGACAAGTATTAATCTTTGGATTCATTGGAAATAAAAAGAGGAAAGTCAATTGGTAACTGGCCTGAGAAATGAAATGGCCGATTCATGAATGAACTGTTCAATTCAGCTCCCCAAACGATTGGTTCATGAGATGAACCAATCGGTTCGTTTGTGAAATGACCGGTTCACCTACCGTAGTGTATGAAATTCATGGAAATTTTGGACCCTTCTACTCCCACTTTAGTCTCACATTGTCCAGGGTTGTGAATCCTAACCTCTCCTATATATAGAGGGATACTGGGGGATTCTCAGATACAACCACTCAGACAACACCATTTGCTCTACAAAGTTGCCCTCTCCGGTTGTAAACTGGGAGAGATCGAGCACGTGCTACCCGACTTGGGAGGCACAACAAGGGAAAGACAACTGTAGGACAACAACTGGTGGTGACTAGTACGCTGATAGAAGGGGACGACTCCTTCCAGTGTCCTATAGGATAGGACGACTAGAGTGCCCGATGGTCCGTGTGGACTTCTATAGAGGTGGGAGATTTCTTCCGCTCAGAGGACAACCATCAATCTGACAGTCTGGGTGTGACTATGAGCTGCACAGACGTCATCCATGATCGGAGGTGAAGACCACACTCGCCGTGAGGTTACGTCACCAAGCAAGCCTCGGGACAAGGTATGCCTCTACAAACCATCCTTCCTACCATATAGACGTTGACAAGATCTCTTTGGGTTCTGGGTTCAGGGAGGAAATTTTTGTTTCCACTGCCTTCTCTACCTCCTCTAAAACCTAACATCAAGTGGGTAAGTTCCTTTGGTAGGTTGAAGATCCTTTCTTGATGTAATATGTCCTTGGATGAATGTGGTTGTTATCTTGTAATCTTATGAATGAATATAAGAGCATCAAGATTGCAGAGTCCTAGAGCCTAACCACCTCTAGGTAGTGGATGGATTCACTTCTAGTTTGAAGTGTGGAACCACTCTAAACCACTTTCTCCAAGTGTATGTTCTTACTTGTCTCTCACCCTTGCTATGCATGTTAGTTAGGACCTCAAATTGGCTGTATGTTTAAGTTTCTACACTTAATATAATTTGGTGGTCTAATTCCTCTTGTGAGATTTGTGATGCTCTATTCACCCCCCCTAGAGCCCTTGATCCAACAATAATTTCAAAAAGCATCTATTAATTAGAGAAAGATTATGTACAAATAAAGTAGATATTATTACAAAGTTTAAAGATTATATGACTTACTCATAAAAAATGCATAGTTACAGTCATAATACGTTTGATATCTCTTACACATTATAAATCATCTACTGATTAAAAGAAACAAATCAAGGATCATCAGCCAATATGATTCACCAAGTAACCCTAATAGATATGCTACACAACCGATTTACATATGTTATTAAGCCCTGAGTAGTTTGGGGTATACTACTCAAACTACTAGCTGACTACTGTGAATTCACAATCAGGCCCATACAAGATCTAGGATGTCTAGAATCCTATGATCTCTATCTCTCACTCATTACATGTAAAAAAAATAATGCACGTCGTTTTAATTACTAAAACAACATAGTCCATCATGGGTACACATGCCATGACATTAGTATCTAGGGTATACACCCTCAAAATCCAAGTTAGACTGTAGTCACTTTCAACACATCATAACTCCAAGACGCGACCACGACCCCTCTCTAAAACTTTGGGATCTAGATGGAAGAGATATACCCTCCCTCGAACTGCATATACGCCATAATATATAACTTCGAGCTCCTCTTTGGATTACTTATTTCACTATCCAACAAGTTTTAACATTAATATAGTTCTATGATCTCATGGTGCTACATGATTGGGGTTATATTTGATAAATAATGTTGTGTAAGTATTTTGACTGCACCACTCAAGTTACATACAAGATTCTATGGTATGTAAACAAAAATTAATTTTAGAATACAACTTCTAAAAATGTAAAAAGTATGAAACATGTCACATGTCATTCCATCATGGTATGCTTTGTCACTCTTGGCCTGGTAGAGGCCTAAGCATCAAACTAGGACACATAACAACCCAAAATATGATTAACTCAAAATAGTAATGACTTCCTATAGGAACATCATCATCGTAAATTTTACAGAGAGTTTAACAAGGAAAAACAAATTATATCACCATAAATTTCAGCATAAAAATACATTGTATATAAGAGTTATGGAATTTCTAAGAGCATGGCATTTACGTGACCAAAACTATAAGACACATGACCTGTGCTTTGGGTTAACCCTATTTTCTTAGGCTTGATGATGTGTTTCAAACCTTGCTCTAATTGTTTGGGATGATCTTAGACCTTGTCAAGAGCTTAAGTTTCTAGTTTGAGCTTGTTCGGATGACATTTGTGCTTTGTGTTCCTGTTTTGGTGCAACTTTCAATTTACCTATGTTGAGGTGTTATCTTGCAATTTTGCACCTCTAGAGTGTTCCTTCTTTCTCTTGGGTTCATGAGATAGGTTTTGGTACATTTGGGCACCTTGTTTGAGCTTTGGTTGAGTTGTGGAATCACCTTGGGTGATTAGGGTTTTTCAAGGGTTTGTCTACGTTGTGTATTGTCTCGACCTAAGTCACAACCATGGTTGTGGTTGGAGGGTGTCACATTTGAGACACCTCCTGTAACAACCAAGGATTTGAGGCCTCAGATAACATGATCTTAAAAGGAATGATTGGACTACCCATATCACCAAGGTGCACCTCCTTTTCAGGGAGCCCATCACTAAGAACTCCATAGTTAAGCGTGCTCAGCTTGGAGTAGTACTGGGATGGGTGACCTATCGGGAAGTTGATCCTGGCATGCGAATGAGTGGACAAAAAGTGTGTAGTTAAGGCTAGTGGTTGTCTATGGGGCCAGTCGTCATTCCTGAAACTCTACTAGAGCCTTGGGCAGTGGGCCCATGCGTAACAAATGGTATCAGAGCAATAACCACTCCAGTAGGTGGGGCCCACATGGGCATGTGGCATGCCAGTCTTAAGTCGTGCGGTCCAGGCAAGATGGAAAGGGCTATCCGTAGAGATGAGATGGATCCGCCCTTGCACTGGTATCCATGGACTGGAGCTGGGTGTCCATGGGCCATTGTGGTTCTGCACTGAAATGGGGTCAGATTATGAGGCTATATAGTTGAGCCTTGACGAGGACGTCAAGTGTATAAGTTGGGGAGATTGTAACATCCCAGGATTTGAGGCCTCGGATAACATGATCTTAAAAGGAATGATTGGACTACCCATATCACCAAGGTGCACCTCCTTTTCCGGGAGCCCATCACTAAGAACTCCATAGTTAAGCGTGCTCAGCTTGGAGTAGTACTGGGATGGGTGACCTGTCGGGAAGTTGATCTTGGCATGCGAGTGAGTGGACAAAAAGCGTACAGTTAAGGTAGTGGTGGTCTGTGGGACCAGTCGCCATTCCTGAAACTCTACTAGAGCCTTGAGCAGTGGGCCCGAGCATTACACCTCCCTTAGGTGTGGTTGTTGTGACTGAGGTGGTTTTGGGTGATCTTGGGTCGAGATAGTTGCCTTTGTATAGAGTGTTTAAACCTAGGAAGGGTTTGGTGACCTTATGTTGCAACCGTTTTGTGTTTGGTGGTGTTGTCATGACCATGAATGGTGTTCCATGGTGGGTCATGACCGCGACCATGTTGGGTAACCCAAGTGGTTGAGAACCAACATTGAGTGTATCACTATCTCTTGCATGTGGGTTTTAAGTGGTTGCATGTTAGTTTCTTGGGTAGACAAGTGTCCCTTCGGAGCCCTATCTTGTTGACACCTTATCTCTTGCCCTACCTCTCTCCTCCTTTTCTATGTAAAACCTCTTTTCTCCATAAAAGTGATCTTTTTTGGCAATTCTACTTCTCCTTTTCTTTATGCTCATTCTTGGAGCTTAGTGGATCAATGAGGTGTTTCTCTTAGTTCTTTGGAGGAGGTTCAACCTTGCATGTGGTGCCTGTAGTGATGCTTGATCATCTTCTACTTTGGAAAATGTTTGCCTTTGCTTCATGGTGTTTTCCTCAGACCTTCTACCCCATATTCTTTCCTTTTCTTGACCTTAGACCATGTTTTGACACGGTGGTCGTTCTTGAGAGTAAACTCTCTCCTCACCAGGGTCATAGGTCATGTTTTGACAAGGAGACACCCAAGTGGGAGGAATTTTCTTCTCTCTTTTATCCGTTCTATCTTTTGGTTGGACCTTGAGCTTCTTGATATTTTTTCTTACCTTTGACCATGTTGTCTTCTATTTATTGAGGTGCTCTTGTGGCCGAGGGTGGATCTTTTGGTGGAGCTTCATCATCCTTGGGATCGTGTGTTTGGAGCTTGTAACCCTTGGAGTGACCTTCTTTTTGGTGGGTTATATAACTCTTAACCTTCTCTATTAATGCACTTTTTCTACATGCATGCTATTGTTTTCTCTCTCAAAACTATTTCCTTAACATTCTAGTAGATGATTATAGACTCTAGAACTTGGGTGATGATAAGATCATTCTTGGTTTTAGATGGAATTCGAAACCCTAGTTTTGTAACCGATTTTGGTAATTGTGGTGTATTGATGGTCATTTCCTATCTATTGACCTTGGTTTTGATCACATGCATGATGAATGATTTTTTTGATGATCTATCAAGTTAGGGTTCTATTCTGGTGGTGTTAACACAATTTCTCTCTATTGCTGAGATCCCTCACATGATGATCTCATGTTGTAAGTTTTATGGTTTTAGGAATCAATTTTTGGGAGATGTTTTCCTCCTTGAGATTGATGGTGTTCCTTGTTGTTATTTTTTTGTATAGCCATGCTTGTCTTTGGTTTTGACCTTGATTTGACTATGGTCCTTTGTCTTGGGAGTAGTTTGACCGTGGGTGGTCATTACCCCCTCAAACTTTTGAGGTTTCAATCGAGATGATGGTTTTCCATTTAGTCAAGATATCCACAATGAATTAGTTGGGACCTTGCTTCTATTTTGTATGAGATTTATGATCTAGGATGTTAGTCACCTATACTCTTGTTGCGGTCATGACATCACACATATCCTTTTGTTGGTCGCGACCCATGACATAGTTTGAAGTTGAGACAACCTTGGTTTTGATGAAGTTGCTTCCCTTCAGGTTGGAAGTCGCGACATGTTTTCTTTGGGTGGTTGGAATATTAGCCCTTGTTGGGTAGAGACATGCCACTCTGTAGTGTGTCACAATCGTGACATCATGGTGTTTGTCATGGTCGAGATACCATAGATGGTGGGTAGTCGCGACCCATGTCGGTGTGTGGTCGTGACACATTGTTGATGGATGGTTGAGACACATGCTTGAGTGCTTAAGCAATACACATCTATGAGTGATGTATAAGCCACGTGTAGTGATGTGTGGATAGTTGTTTGCTTAAACCTAATAATGATTCCTAATCCTAAAGTGTTCCAAGAATATGGGAGTTCTCATGCCTAGGGTTTAATGCTTTAATGTATCTACAAAACCCTAATCGGGTAAGCATGGATCCCTAACCCTAATTATGAACTAAGTGATGTGTTTTCTTTCCCTCTGTTGAGATGGACACCTTGTAATAATGTTTTCTCTCTCTTTTTTATAAGCCCCTAACATTTTAGGTGACATCTATGCCATGGTTTGTGTATACTACGATGAAATTACATAATACAAGTGGTGTTCATGTAAATTGATGACATATAATGTGATGAGGCATATGCAGGGTGTAATTTGACGGGTCTCGTGACCTGATGATGGCTTAATGCCTAATGATGGATGACACTCTCAAGTGATATGCCTTCAAGTACGTAACTTGAACGATGAGATCATACGGATGTTAAGAGTTTGTACATTCTTGTTATGTCCCTAGTCAGATGTCATTGTGGAAGGTTGATAGAAAACAACGACACACAAGACTAGATTGTGTGTTGGTTGATGATAGAATCTCATTAATCATGATATAGTGATATCAAACCAAGCACAAAGGTACTTGTTAGAGAACAAGTGTATCAGACAGACCCAACGTGAGAGTGACACATGGAACCATGACTTGGTTGTCACATTCAGCTCTCACAGTGATGGTGGTGAGTGTGATTCTTTGACATGAAATCACTACACTCAACACATGTCGTTGGGTACACTTTGACATCATCAAGCACAATCCTGAAATTTAGATTGTTATAAAGGTGATGATTGGGTGACTTTGACAGATGGGGCTTTTGAGGGGTGAGTGATAGGTATGTGATTTGTCCCTCTTGAAGGAGTTTGATGTCTACGGCCACTTGATGAGTAGGAATGAGAAAGGCATGTGCATGCATGTGTGAATCAATATGTGATATTGATATCGCACATATCTCATCCAGCCTGCTCTAATTTCTAGGAAGTGAATGAACGTTGAAAGGATGATTATTCCATGCCTCGAGTTCATTTGGGATATCAATGAAAAAGGTATTATACATTCTCTATAACACCAATCATGGATTGTAGGATTGAAAGTTGTTCTCCAACTATCCTTTTCACTTGGGTAGCAATGATGTTTGACTAGGCACCGCTCTTTGCTTGTGAAGTCATAAGTGTTATGGACTTTCACTGCCAATGTAAAATGGGCATGTAGGTCACACACATAGGATTTAACTTAGAAGAGGAGTTATCTATAATGATGTTTAGATTGTTTACTAAATGTGTTTAGTAGTTCAATTAAACATTCATTCAATTGACTTGACTCATAATCACCAAGTTCAAGTGTTGGAAAAACTGATTTGGGTGTTAGATTGATTGAGAACTGCATTGACCGATTTCTACACAACCTGGACTGCCAACTGACCCGTTCAAGCTATTGAACCAATCACCTCAGAGTCAAGTGAGATGACCGATTTAAGTTTTGAACCGATCGGTTCAGCTGGACAAAACAATCCAGTTAGGGAAAGTTAGGTTGGTGAGAAAATGTTTTCATTTCACTTATACAATTTGATTGGGACAAGTATTAATCTTTGGATTCATTGGAAATGAAAAGAGGAAAGTCAATTGGTAACTGGCCTGAGAAGTGAAATGGCCGATTCATGAATGAACCGTTCAATTCATCTCCCCAAATGATTGGATCATGAGATGAACCGATCGGTTCATTTGTGAAATGTCTGGTTCACCTACCGCAGTGTATCAAATTCATGGAAATTTTGGACCCTTCTACTCCCACTTTAGTCTCACAGTGTCCAGGGTTGTGAACCCTAACCTCTCCTATATATAGAGGGGTACTGGGGGATTCTCAAATACAACCACTCAGACAACACCATTTTCTCTACAAAGTTGCGCTCTCTGGTTGGAAACTGGGAGAGATCGAGCAGGTGCTACCTGACTTGGGAGGCACAAAGAGGGAAAGACAACTGTAGGATGACAAATGGTGGTGACTAGTACGCCGATAGAAGGGGATGACTCCTTCCAGTGTCCTATAGGATAGGACAACTAGAGTTCCCGGTGGTCCGTGTGGACTTCTATAGAGGCGGGGGATTTCTTCCGCTTAGAGGACAACCATCAATCTGACAGTCCGGGTGTGACTATGAGCTGCACAGACGTCGTCTATGGTTGGAGGTGAGTACCGCACTCGCCGCGAGGTTACGACACCAAGCAAGCCTCGGGACAAGGTACGCCTCTACAAACCATCCTTCCTACCGTATAGATGTTGACAAGATCTCTATGGGTTCTGGGTTCAGGGAGAAAATTTTTGTTTCCACTTCCATCTCTACCTCCCCTAAAACCCAACATCAAGTGGGTAAGTTCCTTTGGTAGGTTGGAGATCCTTTCTTGAAGTAATATGTCCTTGGATGAATGTCGTTGTTATCTTGTAATCTTATGAATGAATATAACAACATCAAGATTGCAAAGTCCTAGAGCCTAACCACCTGTAGGTAGTGGATGGATTCACTTCTAGTTTGAAGTGTGGAACCACTCTAAAAAACTTTCTCCATGTGTATGGTCTTCCTTGTGTCTCACCCTTGCTATGCATGTTAGTTAGGACCTCAAATTGGGTATATGTTTAAGTTTCTACACTTAATATAATTTTGTGGTCTAATTCCTCTTGTGAGATTTGTGAAGCTCTATTGACCCCCCCTAGAGCCCTTGATCCAACAATAATTTCAAAAAGCATCTATTAATTAGAGAAAAATTATGTACAACTAAAGTGGATATTATTACAAAGTTTAAAGATTATATGACTCACTCATAAAAAATGCATAGTTACAATCATAATACGTTTGACTTCTCTTACACATTATAAATCATCTACTGATTAAAAGAAAATCAAGGATCATCATCCAATATGATTCACCATGTAACCCTAATAAATATGCTACACAACAGATTTACATATGTTTTTAAGCCCTGAGTAGTTTGGGGTATACTACTCAAACTACTAGCTGACTACTGTGAATTCGCAATCAGGCCCATACAAGATCTAGGATGTCTAGAATCCTAAGATCTCTATCTCTCACTCATTACATGTAACAAAAATAGTGCACGTAGTTCCAATTACTAAAACAACATAGTCCATCATGGGTACACATGCCATGACATTAGTAGCTAGGGTATACACCCTCAAAACCCAAGTTAGACCGTATTTACTTTCAACACATCTTAACTCCAAGACGCGACCTCGACCACTCTCTAAAACTTTCGGATCTAGATGGAAGAGATATACCCTCCCTCGAACTGCATATACTCCATAATATATAACTTCAAGCTCCTCTTTGGATTACTTATTTCACGATCCAACAAGTTCTAACATTAATATAGTTCTATGATCTCATGGTGCTACATGATTGGGGTTATATTTGTTAAATAATGTTGTGTAAGTATTTTGACTGCACCACTCAAGTTACATACAAGATTCTATGGTATGTTTACAAAAACTAATTGTAGAATACAACTTCTAAAAATGTAAAAAGTATGAAACATGTCACATGTCATTCCATCATGGTATGCTTTGTCACTCTTGGCCTGGTAGAGGCCTAAGCATCAAACTAGGACACATAACAACCCAAAATGTGATTAACTCAAAATAGTAATGACTTCCTATAGGAACATCATCATCATAAATTTTGCATAGAGTTTAACAAGGAAAAACAAATTATATCACCATAAATTTCATCATAAAAATACATTGGATATAAGAGTTATGGAATTTCTAAGAGCATGGCATTTATGTGACCAAAACTATAAGACCCTTGACCTGTGTTTTGGGTTAACCCTATTTTCTTAGGCTTGATGATGTGTTTCAAACCTTGCTCTAATTGTTTGGGATGATCTTAGAGTTTGTCAAGAGCTTAAGTTTCTAGTTTGAGCTTGTTCGGATAACATTTGTGCTTTGTGTTCTTGTTTTGGTGCAACTTGCAATTTACCTAGGTTGAGGTGTTATCTTGCAATTTTGCACCTCTAGAGTGTTCCTTCTTTCTCTTGGGTTCATGAGATAGGTTTTGGTCCTTTTGGGCACCTTGTTTGAGCTTTGGTTGAGTTGTGGAATCACCTTGGGTGATTAGGGTTTTTCCAGGGTTTGTCTACGTTGTGTATTGTCTCGACCTAAGTCGCAACCATGGTTGTGGTTGGAGGGTGTCACATTTGAGACAGCTCCTGTAACATCCCAGGATTTGAGGCCTCGGATAACATGATCTTAAAAGGAATGATTGCACTACCCATATCACCAAGGTGCACCTCCTTTTCCGGGAGCCCATCACTAAGAACTCCATAGTTAAGCGTGCTCATCTTGGAGTAGTACTGGGATGGGTGACCTGTTAGAAAGTTGATCCTAGCATGCGAGTGAGTGGACAAAAAACGTGCAATTAAGGCTAGTGGTGGTCTGTGGGGCCAATCGTCATTCCTAAAACTCTACTAGAGCCTTTGGCAGTGGGCCCGGGCGTAACAAATGGTATCAGAGCAATAACCCCTCCAGTAGGTGGGGCCCACATGGGCATGTGGCATGCCAGTCTTAAGTCATGCGGTCCAGGAAAGTTGGAAAGGGCTATCCGTAGAGACGAGATGGAGCCTCCCTTGCGCTGGTATCTGTGGACGGGAGCTGGGTGTCCATGGGCCATTGTGAGTCTGCACTGAAATGGGGTCAGATTATGAGGCCATATAGTTGAGCCTTGACGAGGACGTCAAGATTCTAAGTTGGGGAGATTGTAACATCCCAGGATTTGAGGACTCGGATAACATGATCTTAAAAGGAATGATTGGACTACCCATATCACCAAGGTGCACCTCCTTTTCCGGGAGCCCATCACTAAGAACTCCATAGTTAAGCGTTCTCAGCTTGGAGTAGTACTGGGATGGGTGACCTGTCTGGAAGTTGATCATGGCATGCGAGTGAGTGGACAAAAAGCATGCAGTTAAGGCTAGTGGTGGTATGTGGGGCCAGTCGTCATTCCTGAAACTCTACTAGAGCCTTGGGCAGTGGGCCCGAGCATTACACCTCCCTTAGGTGTGGTTGTTGTGACCAAGGTTGTTTTGGGTGATCTTTGGTCGAGATAGTTGCCTCTGTATAGAGTGTCTAAACCTAGGAAGGGTTTGGTGACCTTATGTCGCAACCTTGTTGTGTTTGGTGGTGTTTTCATGACCATGAATGGTGTTCCATGGTGGGTCATGACCGCAACCATGTTGGGTAACCCAAGTGGTTGAGAACCAACATTGAGTGTATCACTATCTCTTGCATGTGGGTTTTAAGTGGTTGCATGTTAGTTTCTTTGGTAGACAAGTGTCCCTTCAGAGCCCTATCTTGTGGACACCTTATCTCTTGCCCTACCTCTCTCCTACTTTTCTATGTAAAACCTCTTGTCTCCATAAAAGTGATCTTTTTTGGCAATTCTACTTCTCCATTTCTTTATGCTCATTCTTGGAGCTTAGTGGATCAAGGAGGTGTTTCTCTTAGTTCTTTGGATGAGGTTCAACCTTGCATGTGGTGCCTGTAGTAATGCTTGATCATCTTGTACTTTGGAAAATGTTTGCCTTTGCTTCATGGTGTTTTCCTCAGACCTTCTACCCCATATTCTTTCGTTTTCTTGACCTTAGACCATGTTTTGACATGGCGGTCTTTCTTGAGAGTAAACTCCCTCCTCACAAGGGTCATAGGTCATGTTTTGACAAGGATACACCCAAGTGAGAGGAATTTTCTTCTCTTTTTATCCTTTCTATCTTTTGGTTGGACCTTCAGCTTCTTGATATTTTGTCTTGGGTAACCTTTGACCATGTTGTCTTCTCTTTATTGAGGTGCTCTTGTGGCCGAGGATGGATCTTTTGGTGGAGCTTCATCATCCTTGGGATTGTGTGTTTGGAGCCTGCAACCCTTGGAGTGACCTTCTTTTTGGTTGGTTATATAACTCTTAGCCTTCTCTATTAATGCACTTTTTCTACATGCATGCTATTGTTTTCTCTCTCAAAAATGTTTCCTTAACATTCTAGTAGATGATTATAGACTCTAGAACTTGGGTGATGATAGGACCATTCTTGGTTTTGGATGGAATTCGAAACCCTAGTTTTGTACCTGATTTTGGTAATTGTGGTGTAGTGATGGTCATTTCCTATCTGTTGACCTTGGTTTTGATCACATGCATGATGAATGATTTTTTTGATGATCTATCAAGTTAGGGTTCTATTCTGGTGGTTTTAACACAATTTATCTCTATTTTTGAGATCCCTCACTTGATGATCTCATGCTGTAAGTTTTATGGTTTTAGGAATCAATTTTTGGGAGATGTTTTCCTCCTTGAGAGTGATGGTGTTCCTTGTTGTTATTTTTTTGTATAGCCGTGGTTGTCTTTGGTTTTGACCTTGATTTGACGATGGCCCTTTGTCTTGGGAGTAGTTTGACCGTGGGTGGTCATTACCCCCTTAAACTTTTGAGGTTTCAATCGAGATGATGGTTTTCCATTTAGTCAAGATATCCACAATGAATTAGTTGGGACATTGCTTCTATTTTGTATGAGATTTATGATCTAGGATGTTAGTCACCTATACTCTTGTTGCAGTCATGACATCACACATATCCTTTTGTTGGTCGCGACCCATGGCATAGTTTGAGGTTGAGACAACCTTGGTTTTGATGAGGTTGCTTCCCTTCATGTTGGAGGTCGCGACATGTTTTCTTTGGGTGGTTGGAACCCAAGCCCTTGTTGGGTAGAGACATGCCACTCTGTAGTGTGTCAAAATCGTGACATCATGGTGTTTGTCATGGTCAAGATACCATAGATGGTGGGTAGTCGTGACCCATGTCGGTGTGTGGTCGTGACACATTGTTGATGGATGGTTGAGACACGTACTTGAGTGCTTAAGAAATACACATCTATGAGTGATGTATAAGCCACGTGTAGTGATGTGTGGATAGTTGTTTGCTTAAACCTAATAATGATTCCTAATCCTAAAGTGTTCCAAGAATATGGGAGTTGTCATGCCTAGGGTTTAATGCTTTAATGTATCTACAAAACCCTAATCGGGTAAGCATGGATCCCTAACCCTAATTATGAACTAAGTGATGTGTTTTCTTTCCCTATGTTGAGATGGACACCTTGTAATAATGTTTTCTCTCTCTTTTTTATAAGCCCCTAACCTTTCAGGTGACATCTATGTCATGGTTTGTGTATACTATGATGAAATTACATAATACAAGTGGTGTTCATGCAAATTGATGACATATAATGTGATGAGGCATATGTAGGGTGTAATTTGACGGGTCCCGTGACCTGATGATGGCTTAATGCCTAATGAGGGGTGACACTCTCATGTGATGTGATTAGGGATTGATATTGCACAGTGATGTGTAACACTGGTGTTGGCCTTGTGTATGGCAGAGCGTTGAGTACCATGCGGTGATTGTGTGACCAGTTCACACCTTGCACGTTTTATATCTTCTGGAGTTTCTATGTACCCTTATTTCTTGTAGAGTTTGTTTTGGATTTATACATTGTAACTTGATTGATGCTAAAACTCACCCATTCTGCATAACTAATCAAGTGGAACCTAATCATGTAGTTTTCCCTTTGCCATAGATCCAATTATAGTGTCAGCTTTATTTGCTGGATTGGTGAAATTAATTTAACTTAGGGCTCATATTTTTTAATATGTAGGGGTGCAGGTTAAGTATCTCCTTACATCCACAATTACAGGTTGTCTAAGACAGCCATGTGTGAGACAATCTCCTTGTGATATGGATGGTCATGCGTGAGACACTCCTTTTAAGAACGGCCATGCATGAGCATGTTCTTCTAGCATCATTACCTATACCAAGTTGGGCTAAGTGTTTTATATGGACAACCAAGCATGAGATGATCCTTCTATTGACTATATATCACTTTCTTTATAGTTGATTGATATGTCTCTGTGGTGTTTTCTCTTATGTTGACCAAGATGTGTGGAGAGGTTTTGGATTCCGACTCTTCCATGGACCTTGTATGGCACCGTCAGTTTCCCTTCGTAGGGGGCAGTTGGATTTGGCAGGTATGACTCAAATCCTCGAGACATAATACAAGATGTATCATAGTCGTGTAGTATTTGTGTTTAGGGTGACATACATCTCACATTGATTGAGCCTTTGCCTTATGTTTGTACTGATTTATTGAATTATAAGGCTATAAGAGAAATCAATTGTTATATGATGCGTGCTTTTGAGCACATCTTTTTCTGCGAATTATTAAACTTGTCACTTCGAATTCCTCCATATATCTCATGAAAGTTGCACAAATTGATATTTTCTCATTCTATCACAAAATTTACATTCATGTGCATTTTATTGCAGTTTCAGGACATGAGTCGATCGATTGGTAACTCAACCAATCGTTTCAAAGAATCAAACCGATCGTCTGACTGCATGAAACGCTCGTTTCGCTCCAAAAGCATCGATCGTTGATCTCACCAAACGACGACTGGGATCGCCCGACTCCAGCAACAGCCGCTCGGCTAATGCCCATTACCAAGCAGCAGTTGTTCTCTTATTCCGCCACCCTAACTAGGGTAAGCAGCCGAACGTATGGCTAACTTGGACGTTCCAGAACCTTCCAACCGATCGGCTGGTTGCCTAACCGGTGGGTTGGCGGCGCGCAGACTGCAGAAATTCCCAGCCGTCAGCACCCAATGAACTCTAAACCTAATGTACTTTCTCCCCCCTCCTTCTACTATAAAAGGAGGGGCACTTCCTCCTCTTAGTTCATCTTGGACTTCTTGTATTATTTGGAATTCTGCAGCAATTGATCGTGTAATCGTTCTCTTATTATGCAATAAAGTAGTTTTATTTCAAGCACCGTTCTTCCATTCTTGTTCTTGTCTCCTCTTCTCGCCCTTGTCTTAATCTACTTTTCTCCATGCTTTTTTGCTGGAGCAAGGAACAAAGGACAAAGCCATTTCATTGACTCTAGCATAAGGATTCATCTCCTGATTTTTGGGCTAGACTATGGCTTTTGTACTTTCTTCCTCCGTCTCCTATTTCTCCATGTGTGAGTAGTTTCTTATCGGGGCAAGGGGAATAACCCCTTATCCATTGTTTTAGCAACTTAATCTCAAATGATTAGATGGTAATCGATTTTACTTGATTGATCTTCGGATCGTATGTTAATCCGGATAGATATGACCATGGAAATCCGGATTTAGAACAATAAAATCGATTACATAGACGTTTTGATATGACCGTGGATTTTCGTCTCTTAGGATGATAAACTAGGAAGCATGAGCACCAAGACCAATGGGCTCATGTGGAGTTTCTCTTTTGTGAATTTAAAATTCGCAAGCCTTCATCGAATCGTCGTTTAAGATTTAGTTGCTATCACCTAGGCTAAGGTGGTGAAAACCCCTACGAGCCTCGATTCCTTTCTCTTGATTTCAATAACCGACTATCTTGCTTGCCTTTGCTTTCTTTAATTCTTAGTCTTTTCAATTCATATAGTTCTTTTTGTGCTAACAATAGTCTAAATTTCCCTTGTGCATTTTCTTTATTCTTGTTAGTGCATTTGCAATTCTTAGTATAATCACCAACACCCAAACCCGACTTTTACTTTCTGTTCTAAAAATACAAAAAATAACAAAATAATTCTTCAAAAATAATTGGGATAAAAGAAACAATCTCTAAAGTTGTCCTGTGGGATCGACCCTTTTATACTACCTTTAAAACTGGAAGTAAAAAAGGTTTAAAGTTTGGGATTAACCATCTTAGTGATTGATAGTGCAAAACGACGATTATCATTATACATGTTCTTCATATTTTTTTTAGAATATAACCTGATCTACTATTCAGTGCTAGCTATTTAGTGTTGCTTAATCTGCTTCTTTTTTTAGTACATATCATTTAGTTGAATTTGATGAATCTTCTTAGTATGTTGTTTTTCTACTTAGCTTATTTGTGCTTTAATAGAATTGGTAGAGTGTTATATCTCTCACGGGACATTTGGTCCTACCCTGTGGAATTCCACATCTTTTAGGTGGTCGTGCATGAAGAGTTAGAGGTCGCGCAACTGAGGAAGAGAAGCATGAAGAACAATAGAAGACAAGTTTGTATGTGTTGCTAGTCTTTTGGTGTAGATCCTAGAGTCGTCCCTATACACTCAGGTGCTTGGGGTTTTTTTGAGGTGTTTTGTAGTTATGTTAATGATACATGGTTTTTCATCTTGTGTGTCATGGTTGTATAGATACAACATGTGTTCATGTATATATGTGAAACTAATATCTCACATAATAGGTTGATGACAATAATGTTGAACTACAGTAATGTAAGCATCACATGACATCCTCTGTAATACATGTGGCAAGTTTGTGGCCTCATACATAATAAATTTTTGGCCTGTGGTAATTTATGAAAATGGTTATAATTTCCTATGCATTCTGGTATTCCGCATGCTTAGTGTTAATTTCATAGTTTGTCTTTGAGTTTTCTCTTTTGTAGTGCATTAGGGCATCATAGTTTGGTTAGTATTATTGTTGGGTTTTAGGGGAGGCAGAGAAGGCAGCAAAAACAAAAATTTTCTCCTCCAAACCCATAACAAGGAAACGTGTCAACGTCTATACAATAGGAAAGATGGTTTGTGCAATCATACCTTGTCCCGAGGCTTGCTTGGTGACAATACCTCGCGCCTTGCACGGTCTTCACCTCCGGTCTTGGACGGTGTCTATGCAGCTCCTGGTCGCATCGGGTCTGACGACTCCTGGTCTCACAGGGACAGTCGGGATTGACAGCTGTCCTCCGAGCGGCAGAAACCTCCCGCCTCTAAAGTAGTCCACACGGACCACCTGAAACTCCAATCTCCTTTTCCCACAAGGAATTGGAAGGAGTCGCACCCTCCTGTCAGCGTACTAGTCGGCAACACACTCTCCTTCCACCAGTCGCAACTGCAGTTGTCTTTCCCTTGTTGTGCCTCCCTTATTGGGTAGCACTTGCTCGGGCTCTCTCGGTTACCAATACTAGAGAGAATGACAAGTTTGTAGAGCAACTGGTTTGCACTGAGTTTTACTTTGAGAAGCCCCGAATACCCCTATATATAGGAGGGTCATGGGATAGGGTTCTCCATCCTGAGCAATGTGGGACTAAAAGCAGGGGTAGAAGGGTTCAAGATCTTCCACAAAACAGCCAACTCGCAACCTGAACCGATCGTTTCACAACTGAAATGGTCGGTTGGGGACCTGAACCGGTAGGTTGACACATCAACCGATCAATTGGGACCCATGAGTCGATCGGTTCACTCTTGAACCGGTCGGTTCGTGGTCCTGATCAGTTCCCGATTGACTTTCCTTCTTTTGTTTCTAAGTGGTATCAAATACCAATCCTTGTTCCAATCAAATTGGGCAAGTGAAACGCAAGGAAAATTCTCACCAATCCTACTTTCCTAACTTGCTCGATTGCACCTATTGAATCGATCATTTCAACACTTGAAGCAATCGTTTCACCGTGTGCATGAGCCAATCGACTCACCACCTGAGCCGACCGGTTCACCAAGCTCAGCCGATTAGTTCATCACATGAGTCGATCGGTTGGGAGTGCAGATTGTGTAGAATCAGTCAATTGTGATTTCAATCAATCTGATACTCCAATCAATGTGTCCAAAACCTTGAACATTATGATATTGAGCTATCAATTAATTGAGTGTTTACTTGAACTACTAAACTCCTTTAGCAATCAATCTAAACATTGTTTGTGGACAAAACCCCTCTTCCAGGTTAAATCCTATGTGTGTGACCCTACAGGTCCATTTCACGTTGGCAGTCAAAGTCCATAACACTTATGACTTCAAAGAAAAGAGTGGTGCCTAGTCACACATCAGTGCTACCCAAGTGAAAGTAGAAAGTTGGAGAAAAACTTTCAATCCTACAATCCGTGAATGGTGTTATAGAGAATGTATAATTCTTTTGTCACTGATATCCCAAATGAACTCGATGCATGGAACAGTCATCCTGTCAACGTTCATTCACTTTCTTGATCTCAGAGCAGATTGGAAGAGATATGTATGACGTCAATATCACATACTCATTCACACATGCGTGCGCACACCTATTTCAATCCTACTCATCAAGTGGCCTTGGATATCAAACTCCCTCAGGAGGAAAAAATCCCATATCTATCACTCACCCCTCAAAAGACCCCATGTGTCAAAGCCACCTAATCATCACCTTTATAATAACCCATGTTTCAGGACTGCGTTTGATGATGTCAAAGTGTGCCCAAGGACATGTGTTGAGTGTAGTGATTTCAGGTCAAAAAAACACTAACCACCATCACTGTGAGTACTGACTGTGACTACCATGTCATGGTTCCATGTGTCAAACTCACGGTGGGTCTGTCTGATACACTTGTTCTCTAACAAGTACCTATGTGTTTGGTTTGATATCTCTATATCATGACTAATGAGATTATGTCATCAACCAACACCACAATCTAGTTTTGTTTGTCATTGTTGTCTATCTTCCTTCCACAATGACATCCGACTAGGGACATAACAAGAATGTACAAACTCTTAGCATTTGTATGATCTCATCGTTCAGGTCCTTAACCTGAAAGAATACGTCATTGAGTATTGTCATTCTCTAGACATTCAATTTGTTCTATCACTATCTCATATGACTGAATCAGAACGAATTGGAAGCTTGCCTTTGATGTTTATCAAATCAATCTTAATGTATCCCACCAATCATCTCATGATTGGCTCTCAGGGCATACATACCAACAGACTCCCACTTGCACTGCGAGCCAATCACCCTTGAATCATATTCATAGTGATCTTCAAACATGTCCCACATGTTACTGTGCTCTAGTGCGAACATAGTGAGTTATGGCAACACTTTACCAACGTTAGTTTAAATTGCATGTCTCACATCTCTTCGTTGTACGTCACACGTATGAGATGGAGTCGCCATAATATGTGATCTAGTATTCGTTTTCTAACCTTGAGCGACATTACATGATAAAGGATTCCATACTTGTCATCAATGAGCGGAATGTCTATAAGTTCATCTCATAAACTTCCAGTTCCATATATTATCCACTGCTGTTCTCTAACACACAAATACTCAGCATTTCCCATTTAAATGGCTTTATTGGAACACTTCCAATTATCAACAAACTTTCACTTTTATATATCCTATATATATTTTGCGATTAATTTTCTATCCTTTCAGAAGTTTGCATCAATGTAACTCTTTACATCAAACTCTTCCTTATCTCCATAGAACTAGTACTTCTCAAGTACTTATCAAGTTCTTATGGTTTCCAGTAACCCTTACTGGAAGTAGACAGACATCCACTCGTCATGTCCCACATACGAGTTATCAGGATGAGCACATCATATTTTCATGTCCTACACACAAGATGATGAATGCATTTTATTCTTGCCATGTCCATACATGCAAGATAATGGGATGATAACATACACGATAGATCCATATCTATTCTTAGTGTTCCCATTCTTCATAATAATTAGACACTTGGCCTTGGGATACTAACTCCATGTAGCATGGACAAGTTTTCTCCCACTGAATCTTGTGCATACTGAACACTTCAGTACAGATTGCCAATGTATGTTCTCTCTTTTCAGGTCAAGAGATTTTTCGAGAACTATCTCTATATATCTCTATTCCTATCACATAGGAAACATCTCTATCTTCCTTAAAGATAATTTCAACTTTTGGATTTCCATTCTAGAACATTTCCATTTTACATCAACATGTGGAATGTGAATACGCTCCCACTAAATCACAGATCCCTTCTTTATCTTTAACATATCAGTCAAACCGTTTGACTATATCATCAAAGTAAAGATCCAATTCTGAGTTGCTTGTACTCAATCAATCATATTGATTAGTCCATTGTAACTTATAGACTTCAATTGCATTAGTGGATTCATAAACCTTATAGGTTGTGTCATGTACACATCCTTGTTCTATTCCTCATAGGAATGCAGTTTTAGTATCCATATGTCAAATGTCTTAGTCATTAAGTTGCAATCAACAAGCATCATCCTTCTCAAAATGTTATCCATGTGTCTTAACACTTTAAGACTCATTTTCACATATGGATTGATCCAATGAGTGCTACCATCAAGGTCATACCTTATGGTTCACATGGATGTCATTTAGGATGTAATGGTCATAAACCATAACTCAAAATTCGGTTCCTCATATTCATCTAGATAGTTGACTCATCACATGACCAACTTATCACATATATAGTTGAGGTGTATCTATCAAGGATATAAGAACTCACAACTCTTTGTGATTCTTAATGTCCTTTATTAGTGTGGGGTATTTTCTTATTAAGAAGAATTCAGTTATTTGATCACCATTCTCTAACTCCTCAGAGTATGATTCCTTCTTGATTTAGACATCACCATGCCTTAATCATGAGTTCACTATGATACACTATCATAATCACTCATAAGGATCTCAAAAATTTGGTCCAAGTATTTCATTCATTGATCTCATCAAGAATTAACACTTTACCAAATTTGTACTTCATCTATGATAATCTTGAACACTTCAAGATATTCATATTGGTATTTCTCTAAACACCATTTGAAGTATTAGCATTTGTTCCAATAGGTATGTAAATACATCACATGTATTATACCTAATAGGATAATCATTCCCCACTACCATTAGTGAAGATTGATTAATCATGTCCAAGATATTCATGTCTATTACTGGTTCTCTAACCAAAAGAGTCTAGATTTATCCATCACATGGAAACTAGAAATGAATTTCTCATGATTAATGCTAATTTTATTGTTTGAGTTATCTATAACTTTCATGTATTATTTTATCTTATGCATATCAAATACCACAAAATAAATAAGGCATTGCCACAAAGATCATATCTTTATAAATTGAAACATCTCTTTATTTATTGCCATCATTGTCATACAATATTCAAACTAAAGTGTTTCTATCTATTGGCAAATATGAAATAGCAGTTCATAACTATATTACATGCCTTATAGGCTGAAAATAAACTAACGTACTCCTATCTATGGCGGCAACACTTGCCCCATTTATTGAGTGCTTTACAATTTACATCTTGGTATCATATACCTCAAAGAGTGTTGCAAGTTTACTTTCATGACACCTTTAAGTAGAGATGGTTGTCGCCTCCTACTTCTTTTGTTCTTCCAGATAGAGAGGACAATTCGTTTTCCAATGTCCTGGCTTTTGACAATGGTGGAAATTTCCTTCCTTGGTCACGCCTCCCTTGGCCTTGAGAGCTGAAGACGACTTGGGCTCCTGGCTAGCATCAGAACCTTTCTTAGCTTTGCCCTTGCCCTTGCGCTTGGTCTTGCCTTTCTTTCTCGTGATCACCATCACAGGCTTAGGCTTGTCCTTCTTCATCTATGCCTCGGCTGTCCTTAACATGCCCAACAACTCTGACAGTGGCTTATCAAAGTTGTTCATGTTGTAGTTCATCACAAACAGACGGTAGGATTGTGGCAACGATTGTAGTATCACGTCGGTAGCCAACTCTTGGCTCAATGGAAATCCTAGTCTTTGCAGGTTTCCACATACCCAATCATCTTGAGTGTGTCAGGACCAACTGGATCTCCTTCTGTCATGACGCACTTGAACAAAGCCCTTGAGACATCGTATCTCTCTTGTCGTGCTTGATCTTCATACATGTTCCTGAGATGTTGAATCATCTCAATGACACCCATGTTCTCATGTTTTCTCTGCAACTCGTTATTCATAGAGCACAACATCAAGCACGTTGCATCAATGGTATCATCAGAATGCTTCTTATAAGCTTCCCTTTCTACCTTTGGTGCATTAGGAGAAGGTTCCTCTGGAGTTGGAGTATCCAGGACATAGAGCTTTCTCTCTTGAGTGAGAACAATTCTCAATGTCCTATACCAGTCATGGAAGTTTGTCCCATTTAGCTTGTCCTTTTCAAGGACCGGTCACAAAGAAAAGTGATTGTTGTTTGTTGTCATATGTACTACAAAAGGAAATATGCAATTTTAGTCCAAAAACTCATTTTTGACTTATTTGATTGATTTGAAAAGTTGACGATATAATTAGGCCTTTAATTAATTATCACTCCCACTATTTTACTTCAAATTGATAGCCCGCACCATCAATTTAGAAGATTGCAGCGTACAACCTTCTATGGGGCAAGATCCTCAAATCCTCTAAGTCATGGACCAGCTAGGGCTGTCACCCACAACATAGATCTCTTAGGTAGGCAACTCTTGCCAATTGCATCATATGCAACTCTTGATAAGATGTCATATGAAACTCCTTGCCATGATCATCTCCATGCCTCAAGGTGCTAGATCCTATCTAGGTCACCTTGTTAAGTCCGACCCAAAGAAAACATGATGAATATGCACCCTGCTTGGGCAGACCCACACATTCATCCTACACGCTTCCACGAGATAGACGGTAAACCACGCTTGGGCGTGCCCACACTTGGTCGATCAAGCTTTTCACATGTGTCACATTTGGAAGGCATCTAAAACTTAATATTTAATGAGGGATTTGGCATTACATACATATACATATCCAATCACCAGAATACATAGTATGTATCATATACATGCTATATCCCACAGATAATATGCAAAACGATAAAAGCAATGGTTATGGCCATCCTAATGTGATTCCTCGAGCCAAGAGGATTCACGGCCATCTAGGTCTACATAACATGCAACCTGTATAAGATGAACTTTGTGCTTTGCCTTTCTGGGTTTGATCAACTCATCACATGACTAATCGGCTCGCCATCAGGCTGGTCGGCTGGGTGCCACCAGCCGATCGGTTGGCTCCTCCAATTGATCGGCTCGCCTGGTCATCGTGCATCTCTTCATGGCCGCCACCCGCTCGTCTCACTCCTCGAATCGGTCATCAACCGATCGGCTCACTCCTTGAACCGATCGTTTGGAACGTCAACCGACTGGTTCACACGTTGAACCGATCATTTCAGATGTTTTCGTGATGTCCTCCTTTCTTTGACATATCAGGAAATAAAATCTATCCTATTTTACATTGTAAAAGAGAAACCTCGAGCTACATTCGAGGGAAGCAAAGGTAGGAAAGAAATCTCAAATTATTTTGAGTTACATTAGGAAATAGGAGAAAGGGAAGATCAATGCACAAATCGAGATGCAAGCAACCACATACAACCATACACATATGGGGTTTATTGGCTATAACCACACTATACATCCACCACAAAACTTGTTTAAGGGTGACGCGTATCGAGTGCATTAATAATACATATCACATATGTAATTGGGATTTGTAGATTTAGGATTGGACATGCATAAAGTCAATTTTATTTTCGTGTTATGCAATAAATAAAGGTGACAAAACCAAAATCGATCATATTGATAATCCTAAAGTATAGTGCAGTTGACGTGGCTCTGATACCACTGTTGGGTTTTAGGGGAGGCAGAGAAGGCAGCAGAAATAAAAATTTTCTCCTCGAAACCCAGAACAAGGAAACACGTCAACGTCTATACAATAGGAAAGGATGGTTTGTGGAATCATACCTTGTCCTGAGGCTTCCTCAGCGTCAATACCTCACGCCTTACGCGGTCTTCACCTCCGGTCTTGGACGGTGTCTGTGCAGCTCCTGGTCACACCGGGATGACTCCTGGTCTCATCGGGACTGTCGGATTGACAGCTGTCCTTCGAGCGGAAAACACCGCCCACCTCTGAAGTAGTCCACACGGACCACCTAGAACTCCAATCTCCTTGTCCCACAAGGAATTGGAAGGAGTTTCACCCTCCTGTCGGCGTACTAGTCGCCAACACACTCTCCTGCCACCAGTCGCAACTGCAGTTGTCTTTCCCTTACTGTGCCTCCCTTATCGGGTAGCACTTGCTCGGGCTCTCTCGGTTACCAAAACCAGAGAGAACGACAACTTTGCAGAGCAATTGGTTTGCACTCAGTTGTACTTTGAGAAGCCCCCAATACCCCTATATATATGAGGGTCATGGGACAGGGTTCTCCATCTCGGGCAATGCAGGACTAAAAGCAGGAGTAGAACGGTTCGAGATTTTCCACAAAACAACCAACTCGCAACTTGAACCGATCGTTTCACAACTGAAACGGTCGGTTGGGGACATGAACCGGTCGGTTGACACCTCAACCGATCAGTTGGGACCCATGAGTCGATCGGTTCACTCTTGAACCGGTCGGTTCGTGGTCCTGATTAGTTCCCGATTGACTTTCCTTCTTTTGTTTCTAATTGGTATCAAATACCAATCCTTATTCCAATCAAATTGGGCAAGTGAAACGCAAGGAAAATTCTCACCAATCTGACTTTCCCAACTTGCTCGGTTGCACTAGTTGAATTAGTTGTTTCAACACTTGAAGCAATCATTTCACCCTGTGCATGAGTCGATCGACTCACCACCTGAGCCGACCGGTTCACCAAGCTCATCCGATCGGTTCATCACATGAGCCGATCGGTTGGGAGTGCACATTGTGAAGAATCAGTCAATTGCTATTTCAATTAATCTGATACTGCAATCAATGTGTTCAACACCTTGAACATTATGATATTGAGCTACCAATTAATTGAGTGTTTAATTGAACTACTAAACTCCTTTAGCAATCAATCTAAACATTGTTTGTGGACAAAACTCCTCTTCCAGGTTAAATTCTATGTGTGTGACCCTGCAGGTCCATTTCACATTGGCAGTGAAAGTCCATAACAATTATGACTTCACAAGCAAAGAGCGGTGCCTAGTCACACATCAGTGCTATCCAAGTGAAAGTAAAAAGTTGGAGAACAACTTTCAATCCTACAATCCGTGAATGGTGTTACAATGAATGTATAATTCCTTAATCACTGATATCCTGAATGAACTCGAGGCATGGAACAGTCATCCTGTCAATGTTCATTCACTTTCTTGATCTCAGAGCAGATTGGAAGAGATATGTATGACGTCAATATCACATACTGATTCACACATGCGTGCGCACGCCTATTTCAATCCTACTCATCAAGTGGCCTTCGATATCAAACTCCCTCAGGAGGGACAAATCCATTATCTATCACTTACCCCTCAAAAGCCCCATGTGTCAAAGCCACCCAATCATCACCTTTATAACAACCCATGTTTCAGGACTGCGTTTGATGATGTCAAAGTGTGCCCAACGACATGTGTTGAGTGTAGTGATTTCAGGTCAAAAAAACACTTACCACCATCACTGTGAGTACTTACTGTGACTACCATGTCATGGTTCCATATGTCAAACTCACGGTGGGTCTGTCTGGTACACTTGTTCTCTAACAAGTACCTATGTGTTTGGTTTGATATCTCTATATCATGACTAATGAGATTTTGTCATCAACCAACACCACAATCTAGTCTTGTGTGTCATTGTTGTCTATCTACCTTCCACAATGACATCCGACTAGGGACATAACAAGAATGTACAAACTCTTAGCATACATATGATCTCATGGTTCAGGTCCTTAACCAGAAAGCATACGTCATTGAGTACTATCATTCTATAGACATTCAATATGTTCTATCACTATCTCATATGACTGAATTAGAACGAATTGGAAGCTTGCCTTTGTTGTTTATCAAATCAATCTTAATGTATCCCACCAATCATCTCATGATTGGCTCTCAGGGCATACATACCAACAATTACAACTAAGGGTTCATTGAGTCTACAGGGACCTAGGACTAGGGTTTGTGTCTATTCTCGTGTCCTCTAGTTTTTTTTATAATGACTTATACTTATGCAAAAGAAAATGAAGGGTACAGAAAATGACTAGAGAACATAAAGAACATGTTGTACAAAGCAGTGTTGCTTCATCTGGTGGTGGTCCGAGGGTTCTGGAAATTGAAGATAGGGCTCCTACTGATCCCCAATTTGAACTGGCCATGATAGAGAATGCTACCTTTTAGTCTCTATTAGGGCAGTTCATGGTGACAATGACATACATGATAGACAAGATGCATACTCCTCAGCCTAACTTTATTGTTTCTAGTTCTGAATCTCCATGCTCTAGGAAGACCTTTGAGAGGCTAAGACGCATCGGTGTTGTAGAGTATGCTGGAACAAATGATCAGACAGATGCTGATGTTTGGCTATTGGAGCTAGAGAAGGCCTTTAAGATCCTTAGCATTCCTGAGGATGAGAAGGTGAATCACACAATATATCTTCTAAAAGGGAGTGCTAGACATTGGCGGGCCATTAGAGAGGAGAAACAACAATGGGTTGATGTAAGTTGGGAGGATTTCTGATGGGAGTTAGTCAATACGTACTTCCCACATACCTATCTTGATGAGAAGATCTCTCATTTTGAGAAGATCAGGCAAGGACCCATGTCATTCAATGAATATGAGGCAAAGATTTAGGAACTATTGAGGTTTTGTCCTCACATGACATCAACAGATGATGATAGAATCCAATGTTTTGAGAAGGGTCTGAACGATGAGCTGATGACAGTAGTGGCATCACTTGAGAATCGTGAGAAGTTTGTGACATTTTTTGAGTCTATTAGGAGAGTTGAACGGTCTGTGGTGGAGAAGTGAGGTAAGGGTGCTAAGAAGAGGCTAACACAATATCAAGGGAAGTCATCCGGAGGCTTTAAGAAGTCTAGGTTTTTTACACCGCCAGCACATCAGAGGTCCAGTGCATCGACTCAGTGGTCACCCAGTAAGGGTAGAGGACACAATATTCCACAAGCAGGAGCTCAGAGTGTAGCATCAACATTGATGACATGGCCATCTTGACATGGTATGAAACGAGGATGTGCTACAAGTGCAGACATGTTGGGCATACAAAGTTGTTTTTCCCTATGAAGGATGAAGTAGTCACCCAACAACTAAGGCAGAGCCAATAGGGCTCACAGAGGCAACATTTTAGTAGTGGTCGAGGAAGGGGATGTGGATAAGCATCTCAAGCTGGTTCTTCAGGATAGACCACCAAAGGATGAGGGCAGTAACAAGCGACAACTAGATTCTACACTATGAGTTAGCTAGAGGGAGTGGTCAACCCATGAGTAGTGACAAGTTGGATGGAGTTATTTTATTCTGATTTGTCTTCTTCTTACTTTATATCTATTTTAGTTGACTCGGGTGCAACACACTCTTTCATCACTCAAGAAGTGATGATTTTTCTTTGAATGTTAATCGTAGACATGATAGTCTTCATTTAGAATCCCCATTAGTGGGTTCCGCAGAGTTGCGGGAGGTGTGTCCTTCCTGTGTCTTTTCTTTCTCAGGACATAGCATTCAAGTGGATCTCTTACCACTTGATATGCATGTATTCAATGTGATCCTTAGAATGGACACTTTGGAGAGGTATCAGGTTGTCTTGGACTGTAGTTCCAAGGTGGCGACATTTATAGATGGTGGTGTGTCATGAATCTTCCAACGTGATAGGAAGATTCTCCCTATCAGTCTGTTGTCAGGGATGGTGGTTGAGACTTTGATGAGATAGGGTTGTGATGCATTCTTAGCACATATAGTGGATACCAAGATGAGGGATCTGAGTATCTAGGAGGTGATAGTTGATATAGAGTTTGAGGATGTTTTCTAGACAAGTTTCTCGGTGTTCCTCCAGTTAAAGAGATTAATTTTAAAATCAGTCTAGTCCTTGGCACACAATCGATAGTGTAGATACCATATAAGATGGAGCCATCATAGATGGCAGAGTTAATGAAATAGTTGCAAGAGCTTCTTCAGAAGGGCTTAATCAGACCGAGTACGTCTCTATGGAGTAGTCACATGCTTTTCGTGAATAAGAAAGATGAATCCATGAGGCTATGTATAGACTACATGCAGTTGAACAAGGTAATGATAAAGAACAAGTATCCCTTGTCGAGGATAGTTGACTTTTTTGATCAGTTACGAGGTGTTGCAATTTTCTCCAAGATAGATCAGAGATTAGGGTATCACCATTTTTGGTTCAAGGGGGATGACATACCTAAGTCAGATTTTGGGACTCGGTATGTAAGGAATGGGTCCCATAGGGGCCACTCCCTACTATTAAATTGAAAATAGTAGGGGTGCCAAATTATTCCTAGATAATTGGGGTGCCAAATTATTCCTATATAAATGGTCCATCAAGTCATTTAAAAATATAGTAGCAGAAATAACTAAATTATTACATATTTGAAAATAGTCTCAAAAACATCTCTTATGTCAACTAGGAAAAATAAAATGAAGGGATATCTAAACACATCTATTACAGTAGGCAACCTAGTCATCTCAGAAGTCTCAATCTACTGTTGCACATTTCCTTCAATTTTTGGGCCCGCAATCTCTTATTATTCAATAGGATTCTCAACGGGCTGATCTGTTCCTATGTGGTAGGGAACATCACCCAGGATGGGAAATAAAATAAAAAGCTGAATCAATAAAACTGGGTATTTATGTGAAAAGATTAACTAGGGCATGATACATTTCAGATGTAAAGTATGATGTTCCCATCAAAAGGGACTATTAAAATTACGTAAGCTTCAAGGAGAAGAAACAAGAGAATGGTTTTTCAAAAGAATGCAGCAGTATGAATATCCCAATAAATAATAGTTCTTACCACCATTAATCATCGCATTACAACAAATATTTGCATGTAGATATATTGGACTAAATTAACTATAGTAGGGCCAAGACACCACTGAGTCATTGACCTGAATATATTTTGGGCACAAAAGCACCCCATTAGGCAGAAAAGCACGCCTCTGTATATATAAGGGTAGAAAAGCACACCCTGAGTAGAAAAGCACACCCTAATGGTTAAGCATAAGCGTCTACGATAGTTATCTAGTCAAATTATTTACCACGCTTAAAATTGTGGCAAAACATATAATTCATAAGACATTTTGGTCATAAGACAAGCACAATATCATGTGGGGTCATTGACCCAATTCAACTTGTAAATAATAATATGCAAAGAATGGCATATGTAAATAAGAGGAATAAAAGAGTAAGTATTTCCATGAATTGCCTCATTATGGAAAAATGTAGTCATATAAAGCCCAGTTAAAAATAGGGAAGAGTACATACCTTAAGTTTTGTTTAAGTCTACGTAAAGGTCACATAAGTTTTGGCCAAGATTATTATCACCTACGCATAACATTATAATGTGTTAATATTGTTCCTTATGCAATATTTACTCCATCTAAACACTCCCCATGAAAATCAATATTCGGCTCAAAGGTTTGAGCTAGACGCCGAGAAGATCCCATGTATGGAATCACATATTATCACATAGTTAAACCATACAATTTCTGAAATTGTTGCAATTATTACAAGGCAAATAACAATTACACACTCTGATTTCCCAACATCGGTGTCAGCAGGCATGGCTTGCAATTCAGAAGCATCGACACCTATAAGAGAAATCGAAAGGATTGGAACTCCCTTTTGGGTGAATCCCTATACAAAGATCAACATCCTCATAGGTGGCTAGCCCTCCTACCTATTCCTTGGATTCCCAATCTCATTCATCTGCTCCCAATTTCATCTGACAGGTGAATAAGGACTCACAAATCATGGAATCAAGATGAGTTCCTTGCCTTCGAAACTCGGCAAACACTCTTGCAAAACAACTTGACTCGTACCTACGCTCCCGGTGGTCAACTCGGCGACCCCACAACCATCATCATTGTCAATGACACCGACACCGGAAGGAGACAAAATTCCTGGGATGAGATCGTAGGTAGGAAGAAAGCCCAAAACGGATCATAGGTGTACAAATATTGGCCGTTCCAACCCAGGCTACTCAGCAAAAAACATGGCAGAAATAAAATAAGGCCCGAAAACCTTCTTACGTGAAAAGCACAACGAAGTTCGGGTTGGAAACTGGCATATGAAGATCCCAAAGAAACCAACAACTTTTGTCAAACCAGAAGTCATGGTGATCACAATGCAAAATTTAAGTAGTAGAAAAGAAGCATAGGGACTAATGACAGTGTGTTTACCTTTAATTGGCTGAAGGCAACCACAACGATACCACGTCCTGCTCCTCGCTGAAGACAACGACCACCCATTACGGTGTTAAGGCTACACACGAGGGGAGTATGGGTTGGATGAGGCACCAGAGGAGAACCTGTGTTCATGTATGGATGTGCTTGTGGTTAGGGAAAACTCAAAGTAATTGACCACAAGCAAGAGGGTGAGACCATCATTGTCTCATAGGTTATATCTTATGCTTTCTTGGGCATATTGCGGCTAGGTAACCAAGGCCTATATTTAGGAGTTGAAGGGATTGGGTCATTCTCTCAAAATGGGTGCTAGGTAACGGTGATCCATTAAAACTCAACATCAACGAAACTGACAAAAAGGGAGTCGTCATAGTTTGTAACTCCTACGTGCGACTATGGGAGATGATGAGAGTCCATCTCGCTCCCAGTTCTTCCTGATCAATAGGTCATAACGACCCGGCGATATGCGTTACCAATTCTGTGTTGCGGTCAGTATCCAAGTCAAAGTATGGCATTCAATTGAAATGGTATTTATCAATTTTATATATATTATTCTACGCAATTCAAAGGGTGCAATTAACCTTATTTGGACCCTCGATATCAAAAGTTGTCCATTAAACTAGTAAGGAACCTAATTTTACCTTAAAAAAAATTAATTATGCTAATAATGAATGTTAACGAATAGGTGTTAAATAGCCTAATATAATCATTAGTTATTTTCCCTATACTTAGTATTAGCTCTAGTTGTTATCTTCCTTGTAGTCTCTCTTTCTATGGAAAATGTAATATTATATCAATCTCAATCCCACATATAAAATTAAGTCTGGCTACAACAAAATATGTGAAACAAATTCTAAAATTTTTCTCAAGTCACATAAAGTCTAATGCTATGATACCTTGTTTTAGGGTCAATGACAGTTACTCATAATAATTCAAGGGAAGGAATAAAATTTAAGTTTTTAAGAAAAAGGAAATGGAAATAGATACCTTTATTTGAGGTCGTTATAACACACCACCCATTAAAAAGATTTCATCCCCGAAATATCAAGCAAATAGTGAGGGGTGAGTCCGTAACATTTCTCCTTTGAGCTCCCAAGTGGTCTCTTCAAGTCCATTATACTGCCAAAGGACTTTCACTAGTTCAATGTGCTTATTCTTCAACTCTTTCACTCTGGAGTCTGTGGTTTTTACAAGTAGTTCCTCATACGACATATCTTCTGACAACTCAATAGGTTTAATAGATAAGACATGTGATGGATCCTTCACATACTTCTTCAATACTGACACATGGAAAACATTGTGAATCTTTCCATAAGAGGGAGGAAGAGCTAGACGATAGGAACACTCTCCCACTCTATCCAAGATTTCATATGGTCCCACATAACATGGACTTAACTTGCCTTTCACCTTATATCTAGAAATTGATCGGATAGGTTTTATATTTAGTAACACATAATCACCTACTAAGAAATTCACATCCGATCACTTATTATCAGCATACATCTTTTTCCGATTTTGTGCAACTTTCATTCTTTTCTTAATCAAGCATATCTTATCAGTTATCATCTGCAAGTCATCATTCTTCATCAGCATATGCACCCCCACCTCATCCCAATGTAGTGGGGAATGACAAGGTCGACCATAGAGTGCCTCAAAAGGGGGCATACCAATGCTGGCTTGGTAGCTATTGTTGTAAGCAAACTTGGCCAACGAAAGGTATCTATCCCAAGAACCTCCCCAATCTGTCACACATGTGCATAGTAGGTCTTCCAAGATTTGTACAGTCCTCTCAGAATGTCTATCTGTCTGGGGATGATATGCAATGCTGAAATGTAAATCAGATCCCATCTCTTCCTGTATCTTCTACCATAGATGTGATGAGAATTTCAGATTTTGGTCAGATACTATCACCTTAGGAACTCTGTTTAAATGAACAATCCAGTCCACATACAATTGTGCCATGTCCAAAACCTTGTAAGTACTCTTAAAGGGAAAAAATTGAGCCGTCATAGTTAGGCGATCAATAACAACCCATACTGCATTCTACCCATGCTTTGAATTGGGAAATCCGATAACAAAATCCATAGTGATTTTCTCCCATTTCCACTCAGGTATCTCGAGAGGATGGAGAACACCACCGGGTTGCTGATGTTCGATCTTCACTTGTTGGAAGGTTAGGCATTTTGTGACATATGCAGCAATGTCTCTCTTCATGTTCTTCGACCAGAAGCCTCGCTGAAGGTCCTTATACATCTTTGTTGTTCCAGGATGAATCATGTACTTGGAACCATGAGCTTACCCCAAAAATCTCTATCTGATATCAAAAACATCGAGTATACATAGCCTATGGAGAAAGCAAATGGCACCATCCATGCCGATAGAAAAATTGGACTGTGGTTTCTCGATCACCAACATCATCTCAGTCAACTCGAGACCACAGAGTTGTGAATTAACCACTTCAGATAAACGGGTAGGAGTAACAAACAAGCTTGCCATCTCAACAGTCAAATTCTTCACACTAGGATCCAACTCGACTTCGAGTAACTTTGGTCTCCATCTTGAAACTTGCTCCAAACTCCTCCATAAGAAACATTGAATAGAGGCACACACAACATCGTTCTTCCTACTCAGAGCATCCTCTATGACATTGGCCTTATCAGGGTGATAAGTGATAGCAAAATCATAATATTTGAGGTATTCCATCCATTGCCTTTGTTGTAGGTTCATATCCTTTTGCTTCATTGGATAGCACAAACTTTTATGATCACAAAAAATTTTAAATTGGACTCCATACAAGTAGTGACACCAAATCTTTAGGGCATGTACTATGGCTTCCATCTCTACATCATGTGTATGCCAATTTGTTTCATTCGACTTCAATTGGCATGAGGCGTATGCGATTACCCATCCTTCTTGCATAAGGACACACCCTAAACCGTATCTAGAAGCATCTGTATAAATGACATATGGTGTGCCTTCCACTAGTAAAGAAAGAATAGGGGTAGAAGTCAAATGTTTCTTCAGTTCCTCAAAGCTCTTCTCACACTCAGGCATCCAGACAAACTTGGAATCCTTACGAGTTAACTTTGAAAATGGTAGGGCTAGATTAGAAAAATTCCACACAAACTTCCGATAGTAACCGACCATTCCCAAAAAAATTGCGTATCTCGGAAGGATTCTTTGGTGGTTGCCACTTCACATCCTCAATCTTGACAGGATCCACAGTGATACGACCCACGAAGATTACATGGCCAAAAAACATAACTTCATCAAGACATAATTCACACTTTGAGAACTTTGCATAGAGTTTGTCATCCCACAAGGTTTGGAGGACAATTCGTAGATGCTCCTGATGTTGCTCTATGGATTCATAATATATGAGCATGCCATCAATAAACACCACCACAAAACTATCTAGGTATGGTTGGAAGACTCGATTCATCAAGTTGATGAAGGAAACTGGGGTATTAGTCAAGCCAAAGGACATAACCAGGAATTCATAATGCCCATAATGAGAACAGAAAGCTATTCTTGATACATCTTCATCCTTTACGTGCATCTGGTAGTATCCTCTCTATAAATTCATCTTTGAGAATATGGTAGCAGACTTTAGCTGGTCAAAAAAGTCATCAATACATAGGAGAGGGTAGTGATTCTTGATCGTCACCTGATTCAGCATCCAATAGTCCATGCACATCCTCATGGAACCATCCTTCTTCTTCATGAAAAGAACTGGGGTTCCCCAAGGAGAAACACTTGGGAAAACAAACACCAACTACAGAAACTTTTGCAACTGTTTCTTAAGCTCAATCAGTTCAGGAGGTGCCAAACGATATGGTGGCTTTGAGATTGGAGTTGTACTGGGTATGAGATTGATTGAGAATTCAACCTCTCGTGAAGGAGGGAGTCCTGGAAACTCATCAGGGAAGACATCAAGATAATCTCGCACCACGTCGATATCCTCAACTGTGGTGGTGTAGAATTGAGGGTGATTGATGCCAAAAAGGCTCTACATCCGTGTGAAACTAACTTTTTGGATTTGAGTGATGATGTTATGAATTGTCATTCATTGTGCTTCCTGCCCTTAAGACAGATACATTCACCATCAGGGTGCAACAAAGTGACCTTCCTATCTTTGCAAAATAGATCTTCCTTGTACTTCTATAGCAAATCCATTCCCAAGATGATATCAAAGGTTGTCATCTCAAGGATGATGAAATCTATCGGGAACATCTTCCCATCTATGCTCAATTCTACAGTTGGAATTTTTAGAAAGGAAGAGACTACCCACTCGCTAGGTGTCTGAACATCTAAAATATAGTCCATATACAAGATCTCTAGGTCTAACATTGTTACGAGTTTGGCGGGTATGAAAGTATTTTGAAGATCCAGAAGTGAATAAGGCTTTAACATGGTGTAGAAGTAGGTGTATCATACCTTCAATGACTCCATTATCTTCACCGACCTCTATGGTATCATTGGCATAGACTCGACTAGCATGCCTCCTCATAGGTGTACGACGACCATACTAATGAATGCATATTCATCCCCACTCCAACAGTCACCGGGTGGATGATGTGCATCGACTACAGGAAGTTAAACAAGGCAACACGTAAGGATCATTTCCCGATGCCTTTTCTAGATCACGTCATAGAGCGATTGGCTCACCAGGAATATTTTTGCTATCTCAATGGTTACTCCAGATTCTACCAAATTCATATACATCCATATGACCAAGAGAAAACTACGTTTACCTGCCCCTTTGGAACATACGCCTTTAGAAGGATGCCATTCAGACTTTGTAATGCGCCTGCAACCTTCCAACGTTGCATGGCAGCCATATTTTGCTGGTTTAACCGAAACCATTATGGAAGTTTTTATGGATGATTTCTCTGTATATGGGGATTCATATGATTCATGCCTAAGGCACCTCTCCCTTGTCCTCAAATGATGCGAAGAAACACATCTAGTGCTTAATTGGGAGAAATGTCATTTTATGGTAAAAGAATGTATTGTCCTTGGACATAGAGTCAGTAATCGAGGAATTGAAGTGGACAAGGCCAAGATCGAAGTGATCTCCAAACTATCGACCCCTACCAATGTAAGAGAAGTTCGTGCATTCCTTGGTCATGCGAGCTTCTACAGAAGGTTTATCAAGGATTTCTCCAAGATAACCAAGCCCATGACAAACTTGTTGTTGAAGGATGTTGATTTCCATTTTGATGAAGAGTGTATCAAGAGTTTCAACAACCTAAAGCATGCCCTTACAACAACACCCATCATTCGAGCCCCGAATTGGTATCACCCATTCGAAATTATGTGTGATGCCAGTGATTACGCTGTGGGTGCCGTTCTGGGCCAATGTATAGAGAAGAAACATCATGTCATCTATTATGCATCAAAGATCCTTGACGAAGCTCAGAGGAACTATGCAACTACTAAGAAGGAACTCCTAGCAGTCATATACGCATTTGATAAGTTTAGATCCTTCCTCATTGGTTCAAAGGTGATTGTCTACACTGATCATGTTGCTATTCGTTATCTTCTAAAAAAGAAAGATGCAAAACCAAGGCTAATAAGATGGATTCTCCTATTGCAAGAATTTGATCTTGAGATTTGAGATAAAATAGGCACATCAAATGTTGTAGCAGACCACTTAAGTCGTATCCACACTCTAGAAACTGAGAAGATATCAATTAACGACTCTCTTCTAGATGACTAGCTTATGAAAGTCTCAGAAGCTACTCCTTGGTACTCAGACTATTGGAACTACCTTGCCGCCGGTCTCATACACCCTGAGTGTACTGGCAATGCTCTAAAGAAATTCATGCATGATGTGAGGCAATATCACTGGGATGAACCGTACCTCTTCAAGCTCTATGTTGATGGTCTCTACAGATGTTGTATCACTGAGGAAGAAGCCCAACTTATTTTAGAACAATGCCACTCAGGCCTAGTCAGAGGCCGTATGAGTTCTAAGAAAAAATCTTTGAAGGTTTTGCAATGTGGTTTCTTTTGGCCAACCATATCCAAAGATGCTTATAACTTTGTGTTGTCATGTGACAAGTGTCAGAGGACGGGAAACATTACAAAAAGAGAAGAGATGCCACTTAATCTATGGCAAGAAGTCGAGATTTTTGATGTTTGGGGAGTGGACTACATGGGTCCATTCCCATCCTCATATGAATTTTCTTACATCCTAGTCACGGTTGATTATGTCTCTAAATGGGTAGAAGCCATACCAATCGTCACTAGCAATTCAAAACATGTCATTAAAATGTACAAAGATATTATCTTTTTTCCCATTTTGGAATCCCACAAACTGTGATATCTGACGGAGGTTCTCATTTTCTGGAAAAAAGCTTTGAAGCTTTGTTAAGAAAATATGGTGTAACGCACAAGGTAGCTCCCCCTACCACCCACAAACAAGTGGGAACGTAGAGGTTTTGAACCGTAAACTCAAAGCTATCCTGGATAAGATAGTAGGACGCAACCGAAAGGATTGGTTAGTGAAAATCAATGACGCTTTATGGGCCTACCGAACCGCATTCAAAACTCCTCTTGCAACAACACCCTTCAGACTTATCTATGGAAAATCATGTCACCTGCCCACGGAGCTAGAACATAAAGCATGGTGGGCAATCAAACAACTAAGTTTTGACATGAAGAAAGCAGGCGAAGCTAGGATTCTGCAACCTCAAGAGCAAGAATAACTCCAGATGACGGCTTATGAGAATGCACGAATCTATAAGGAACGCACAAAACTTTGGCATGGTGATCATCTGAAGAGGAAGGACATTCAAGTGGGAGACCAAGTTCTGCTGTTCAACTCAAGACTGAAGTTATTCCCAGGGAAACTCCATTCTCGATGGTCTGGACCATACATTGTCAAGAACATCTACCCACATGGTGCATTTACTTTATGGAGTGAGAATTCAAGTGATTTTGTGGTAAATGGCCAACACTTGAAGAGATATTTCACCACAGCTGATACTAGAATTGACGAATTGATGAATCTGTCCAAACCGACATACCTACCAGAGAGCTAAAGATATCATGTCGAGCCATCGACGTAAAACAAAGGCGCTTGTCGGGAGGTAACCCGATCTTTAACTTAGCTTTTACTTTTAGTTTTGTTTTAGAAAATTTTGCACCTGGTAGACAATGCATCACAAGATGCAGTCTTAAGTTCTGATAGTTTCCATTTTTGAGATTTCAGATGGAGGATGCATCGCCGAAAGGAATGCAACCAGATCTGGTGGACCAACCAGCACGAGTTTACCCCTCCATCTCAGATTTAGAGTTTTCTCGGGACGAGTAAATTTCTAAGTTCGGGGTGGAGGTTGGGTGGTACGTACTTTACTTTCCACCCTCTCCTATCCGTTTTAGACTTAAGATTTCATCGTAGAAACTTTGTTGCAATTTTGAGTAGATTTTTTCAAAAACTTTCAAAATTTTCAAAACGTTTTCATAGATGTTTGTATAGAAACTTGATGAAGTTTTGACGCTTTTATTTCGATCAAAGCCTTTACCTAACCGGATATCCTATTTTTCCACGTAGTTTTGAATCATTATACCCTCCTTATTCGAAGCGAAGCATCAAGGAGAACAATTTTTGAAACTAGCCAATGATTAGAAATCACCGTTTGAAGCTTATGAATCCTAACATCATGATCAGTAGATATGGCAAGTATCTGTCGACCTGAGAGGGATCAAACATGTTGTGCTTCCTATCTGAATAGTAAACAATACCATGGAATCTCCATCGGATCCTCATCAAGTCATTATTTGAGCAGAGTATGATAAGGAGAACGACTCGGTGCACTGAATTGTAAATCAAGTTGCACTCTGATCTGAACTCTCTTCTACACTTCTTCCATCATCTTCTCACCCCTTCGCTCATAAAAAACAAACAAAAATAGCCAATATAGTGCCAAACCCTAAGTTTGGGGTGGCACACTCTATCTCTCTTTACGCTTCTTCCACACCCCTCGCTACGAAATAGGGGTGTATCACCAAGAAAAGATGCTTAAGTGAACACAAAAAGAAATGCAATCTCGAGTCGAATAGAGGAGAGATTCACACAAAAAAATTGCAATCAGTGAAATTACAATTCATATAATAAAAATCTCGAGTCGAATAGAGGAGAGATTTATTTCTTCCTTCCATACCACCCTTCACTCCCTTTTCCACCTCAAGGCACAACGAATGCCTCCCTGATCCTAAAAACACCAGTGTTAGATCAAGTGCACACTTGTTGCTCTGCGGGTATCTCTGGACTCTTACGAAACTCTCTGACATGCTTGATTTTGGAAAAAGTAGAGAGGAAGTGATATTGGGAAGCGAACTCAGAAACGAAGATATGGTAAAATGTGTTCTGTGATCTCAGGATGTTGAGACACTTAGTCATATCGAGCAGAAAAGAAATAATCGTGATGTGAAGATGAGGCAATCACACAAGTTGAAAGTATTCATCCGGCTATTGTTTTATATTTTGTGTTACTCAAGGACGAACAACATTTAAGTTTGGGGTATTTTGATGAATGCATATTCGTCGTAGTTCAATCATCTCGTTTAGCCCAGTTTTGGTTGCATTCATGCATTTATTGGCTTTTATCTTCCAATATGTGCTTTTACTTGGCTAATTGCTTTAATGAGATTTTATTGGCCTTATCTTCTTATATGCAACTTATATTGGCTTATTTGATTTTACTCCTATTTCTATTGATTTTCTTCACCCTTGTACAAGTCGTTTTGATGTTTGGGCTTCATCTCCTAGGCCCATATCCATTTCAACCCTTGGATTAGGCTCGGTCAACCTTGGTCAACGGACCCTTGCTCCCTCACCCTTGTTGTTGTGCCTTAACCTCACCATCGTGACCTGCCTCTGAGGTCGCGGCTCTACTGCACCCCACCACAATTGCGGTCGCAGAAACGCTCCAACTAACCGCGACCTGCTCGCCTGCTGAGGAATCACGATCGCGGCTCCAGTGCCTTGACTACAAGAAAAAATCACGACCTGCAGGACACCGCGGACACCTGTCCGTGATTCCACGTCCACGATCGTGGAAACACAACAACTAACTGCGACACCACTGACACCAGTAGTAAGCCCGCAATCTCTTCCAAGCCACACTGCGGCCACGGTATTTGAAAAGCCACGACCGCGACATTCAAAATGCCGCAACTGCGTCATTATTTCAATAGTCGCGACCGTGCAAGAAGCCATGACCGCGACATCATTCCAATAGCCATGACCTTGCAAAAATCCGCGACCGCAGCATCATTAGCAAAGTCACAACCTGCAGCTAAAGAACGACCGAACCAACAAGCCGCGACCGCAACATGAAAAAAGGCTACAAATGAGGCATGCAAAAAGTTGCGACCGTGGCATGCAAAAAGCTGTGACCGCGGCATCATTACTAAGGTCGCGAATCTGAGCCGGTGCCCAACCTGCCTATAAATAGAACATGACTCCAGTCAGTCAGATCACCATCTCCAGACGTCGTTAGGCTGCAGGTCTGTCCTGGGCCTAAGGAGACGATCTCCATAGACAAGAACCGGGCCCCCGTGGTGGTTTTGCGGCCTGTTCACCCAGATCTGGAGTGAAGACTCGGATCTGCAAGCCACCTCGTCCAGATCTAGATCTAGATCTGCTGCATCTACGCCACTTCTACATCACCATCTCGTCCACGAGCTGCTCCTCCTGTTGTAAGCGAGGACTATGAGAAGGAGAAGAAAGTGGAGAGAGGAGATCTGCCCCGTCTTTTGTGGTGTTCTTCTCTCTTCTTCCATATCTGCCCCGACGATTTGTAGAAGACCGTTTCTCCACAGAGTTGAGATCATCTTCTTCACCATGTTCATGGCAGAAACTTCTCTCTCTCTTGTTATTCTTGATTCTCTCACCATGAGCGAGTAGTTTACTTTCACTGCGGTGCGGGGACTAGCCCCGCTACCCATGCTTTCATATCGTTTTGTTAAACATTCCATGGCATGTATATAATCTTTCATTTCATTGTTAATCATTGATGTGTGCTTGTGGATTGATCACCTGCTTGCATTTATCTTGTTCGTTTCCTATGTTACGAGAACTTCAATGCGTAGGTTTTGAATGTCGATTAATGCGGTTGACTCCCAAACTAGAAATAGAATGGGATTCCTTGAGGTCGTAAGTGTATGATCTGTGTGCTGACAAGACATCTAGCCCATGATAACGCTTATGCGTGCCTGATGCCTGTATAGGGGGCCCACAACTTCATTTGGATTTTTGTATCTTCGGAGCCGTAAGTATATCATCTGGATGGTGATGAGACATCTAATACCTAAGGTGATTCTTACACGAACCTGAATCCCGTATGGGGGGTTCTACAGTAGTTCTATTTGAATGGTTATATCTTGCCTGGATGTTTGATGTTTGAATGTGATTGCATGTGTAGTGGTGGTGAAACTCGGGACCATCCCAATGATTTCCATCATTAATCTTTAATCAACCTTTAATCCTGCTCTTTTACTTTTCTTGCATTTAGTTTAATTAAACTCAAATCAATCAACCTTGTTCTAAATATTTGTCTTGATTCAACTAGAATCGACTAAAGAGAGATTCCTAAAAATGTTGTCCATTGGGATTCGATCCTCAACTATACTTCGATAAGACTAGTCCGCTTGCGGGTGGTATTATTACACGTTCTTTTGGTTAAAAACATAGGGATTTCAACCCTAAGTGAGTTTTTTGGTGCGATAATATAAGCCACGTCACCTACTGATGGTTATTGTTGATGTTGTGGTTGTTCCTCTGAGGTTGTTGTGGTCGTTGAGGTGGTGGTGGTTGTCGTGGAACTCTTGGCAGAGCATGAATTGGGTCCTTCTGTATACGGGGGAACTGGTACCTAATATGTCCTTCTTGGCCACACGCATGGCAAATCACCTGCCTCATGTCTCTTAGTTGTGCAAAATTCCTAGAAGGGCATTTCTCTAGAAAGTGATGATAGTGATAACGTTTGCACTTCTCACAAGCATCCTCAGAAACACTCTTTTGTTTGTTGGGGCTAGATGATGACAACTGGTATCTCGGATAAGCTTCAACAATGAGTGCATTATCCACCATCTACTTAAATGTAAGTTAGAGCTGTTGTACCAAGGCTCGACTAATTTGATAAGACAAACCTTCAAAGAATATCCAAGAATGGCAGTCTTCATGCAGGTTCATAGCATAGCACTCTAGCAATAAAAACTTTTGGACGTATGCGGACGCGCTTAGTGAACCCTACTTCAGGCTGTAGAACTTGGCATGTTTCTTCTTTAGACCAGCTGAACAAATGTATTTCTCACTTAAAAGCGTCAGGAATTTCTCTCATGTCATCTTTGAGGTGTCACGGGTGCACATAATTCCATTACACCACACCCTGGCTGGTCTGTCTAGCACATATGCAGCAAAGTGAACCTTTTCTGCAGGAGGGCACACCATACCCTAGATAGTACGCTCAATGGACAAGGCCCAATCATCATCCTTATCCCCCATCTCGATCTCTACCTCACCCTTGAAGTAGGGCAGCTGCATCTTAATGAAGTCAGTGATGGAGTACTCCTTGGGCTAGGTTGATGAAGAGGCTGCATTGACTCACCCACCATCAAATTAGACACAAGTTGGTGCTGGAAGGCCAACTCTTGCTCTAGAGTGAAAGTTGGAGAGGGTGGGATCCGTGAAAGGGGAGGCGGCACGGTAACCACCATTTGACCTCTAGGATGAGCCTGTGCAGTTGGGATCTCCAAGGGGGGATCCATATAGGGCATGTCAAACTAAGGATTTGGTGGTGTAGTGTATTCATCCTCCCTATTGAATAGTTAATAGGATCCACTACTTCTCCCTCCAAACAAATTGGTTCTCCTGAAAAAAGATTATCAGGGTAAGAAAGCTACATAAGGTTTTATGAGATCCTAGACTACCGACTGCTATGTTCTGATACCATTTTGTATTGAATGGTCCCATAGGGGCCAGTCCCTACTATTAAATTGAAAATAAATAAGCACAACCCAGAGTTCAAACACTGCATATAGATAATTGGGGTGCCAAATTATTCTAATATAAATGTCCATCAAGAGCATTTAAAAATATAGCACCGGAAGTAGCTAAATTATAACATATTTGAAAATAGTCTCAAAAACATCTCTCATGTCAACTAGGAAAAAAATAAAGGGATATCTAAACGGATCTGTTACAGTAGGCAACCTAGCCATCACATAAGTCTCAATCTACTGTTGCACATTTTCCTTCAATTTTTGGGTCCACAATCTCTTGTCCTTCAATAGGGTTCTCAACGGGCTGATTTGTGCCTAGGTTGTAGGGAACACCACCTAGGATGGGAAATAAAATAAAATTCTGAATCAGTAAAACTGAGTATGTACGTTAAAAGATTAACTGGTGCATTATACATTTCAGAAGTAAAGTATAATGTTTTCATTAAAAGGGGCTATTAACAATTAGGTAAGCTTCAAAGAGAAGAAACAAGAGAATGAATTTTCAAAAGAATGAGGCAGTATGAATATCCCAATAAATAACATTTCTTGCCACCATTAATCAACACATTACAACAAATATTTGCATGTAGATATGTAGGATTAAGTTAACTATAGTAGTGCCAAGATACCACTGAGTCATTGACCTAAATATATTTTGGGTGGAAAAGCACACCCATAGGTAGAAAAGCACGCCTCTATATATATAACAGTAGAAAAGTACACCCCGGGTAGAAAAGCACACCCTAATGGTTACGCATAAGTGTCTATGATAGTTAGCTAGTCAAATTATCTTCCATTCTTAAAATAGTGGCAAAATGTATTATTCATCAGACATTTTCATCATAAGACAATCAATTGGGGTCATTGACCCAACTCAACCTGCAAATAATAATCTGCAAAGAATGGGATATGTCAATAACTGGAACAAAAGAGTAAGTATTTCCAAGAATTGCATCATTATGGAATAATGCAGTCATATAAAGCACATTAAAAAATAGAGACGAGTACATAACTTTAGTTTTGTTTAAGTCTACCTCAAGGTCACCTAAGTTTGGGCCCAGATTAATATCACCTACGCATAACATTATACTTTGTTAATATTGTTCCTTATGCAATATTTACTCCATCTAAACACTCCCTATGAAAATTGATATTCGTCTCAAAGGTCTGTGTTAGACGCCCAGAAGATCCCATGTATGGAATTACATACTGTCACATAGTTAAACCATACAATTTCCAAAATTGCAACAATTTTTACAAGGCAAATAACAATTACACACTCTGATTTCCCAACATCAGAGTAAGCAGGCGTGTCTTGCAATTCAGAAGCATCGACACCTATAGGAGAAATTGAAAGGATTGGAACTCCCTTCGTGGGTGAATCCCTATCCAGAGATCAACATCCTCGTAGGTGGATAGCCCTCCTACCTATTCCCTGGATTCCTAATCTCATTTATCTACTCCCAACTCTGTATGATGGGTGAAGAAGGATTCATGAATCGTGGAATCAAGATGAGTTATTTGCCTTCAAAACTCGAAAAACACTCCTACAAAACACCCTAACTCATACCTAGGCTCCTGGTGGTCAACTCGGCGTCCCGATAACCATCATCACTGCTTGCGACACCGACGTAGGCATGAGACAAAATTACTGGTATGAGATTGTAGATGGGAAGAAAGCCCAAAATGGTAGGTGTACAAATACTGGCCTTTCCAACCCAAGATCCTCAGTGACAAACATGACAAAAACAAAACAAGGCCTGAAAACCTTCTTATGTGAAAACCACGATGGCGCTCGGGTTTGAAACTGGCAGATGAAGATCCCAAAGAAAACAATGACTTTCATCAAACCAGAAGTCGGGGTGATCCCAGTGGAAAATTGAAGTTGTAGAACAGAACCATAGGGACTAATGACTGTGTGTTTACCTTTAATAGGCCAAAGGCAACCACAGCGATACCATGGCCTGCTCCTCACCGGAGACAATGACCACCTGGTATGGTGTTGCGGATGCACATGAGGGGAGTATGGGGTGGCTGAGGCACCATAGGAAAACCTGTGTTCGTGTATGGATGTGCTTGTGGTAAGGGAAAACTCAAACTAATTGACCGCAAGAAAGAGGGTGAGACCAGCGTTGTCTTACAAGTTAGATCTTATGCTTGGTTGGGCATATTGTGGCTAGGGTAATTGAGTCCTCTATTAATGATTCAAAGGGGTTGGGTCATTCTCTCAAAATGGGTGCTAGGGAATGGTGAGACATTAATGCTCAACGTCAACGAAACTGGCAAAAAGGGATTTGTCACAGTTTGTAACTCCTACTCATGACTATGGCAAACGATGAGAGTCTGTCTTGCTCTCAGTTCTTCCGGATCAATAGGTTGTAACCACCCGGCGATATGCGTTACCAATTCTACGTTGTTGTCATTGTCCAAGTCAAAGTATGACATTCAATTGAAATGGTATTTATCAATTTTATATTTATTCTTCTATGCAATTTAAAGGGTGAAATTAAACTTATTTGGACCCTCGATATCAAAGGTTGTCCACTAAACTAGTAAGGAACCTAATTTTTACCTTGAAACTCCATTTTAATTATGCTAATAATGAATGTTAACAAACAGGTGTTAAATAGCCTAATATAATGATAAGTTATTTTCACTATACTTAGTATTGGCTTTAGATGTTCTCTTCCCTCTAGTCTCACTTTCTAGGGTAAATGGGATGTTATACCAATCTCGACCCCACATCTAAAATTAAGTTTGGCTACAACAAAATATGTGAAATAAATTCTAAAATTTTCTCAATTCACAAAGTCTAATGCTATGATACCTTGTTTCAGGGTCAAGGACAATTACTCATAATAATTCAAGAGAAGGAATAAAATTTAATTTTTTAAGAAAAAGAAAATGGAAATAGATACCTAGATTTGAGGTCGTTACACGGTATAGCCATTATGAGTTCATGGTTATGCCATTTGGGCTAAGCAATGCATCGGCATCGTTCATGAACCTAATGAATAGAGTGTACTGACCATTTCTCGATCAATTTGTGGTGGTTTTCATTGATGATATCTTGATATATAATCAGGATAGTCAGCTACATCAACAACATCTTCGTCAGGTGTTGACCATGTTGACGTAACATCAACTATACACCAAGTTTGGCAAGTGTGAGGTTTGGCTAAAGGAGGTGTCTTTCCTATGACACATGATATCCATTGAGGGAGTTTGTGTGGACCCAAAAAAGGTTGAATCCATGCTGGAGTGGGAGTAGTTGAAGACATTGATGGCGGTGTGCAACTTTTTGGGTTTGCAAGGCTACTTTAGGAGGTTCATTAATAACTTCAACTCGGTGGCGTTACCCCTAACTAAGCAGACGAGGAAGGATATGCCTTTTGTCTGGGATGACAAGTGTCAGCGTGCCTTTCAATTTCTGAATGAGAAGTTGATGAGTGCACTAGTGCTAGTTTGTCCTCAGTAGGGGAAATATTACATAATTTTTTGTGATGCATTGGGGAATGGTTTGGGGTGTGTGTTGATGCAAGATAAGAATGTGATATCTTTTGCATCATGATAGTCAAAGAAGCACGAGCAGAACTATCCTACCCATGACCTGCAGTTGGCCACAATGATTCATGCCTTGAAGACTTGGAGGCACTACCTTTATAGTGAGACGTGTTAGATCTTCACAGATTACAAGAACATAGAGTACAACTTTTCTCAATAGGAGTTGAATATGCAATAGAGTCATTGGATGAATTTAATCAAGAACTATGATTGTACCATTGATTACCATCCAGACAAAGAAAATGTCATTGAAAATGCGCTAGCAGGAAATTTTCATCAATATCATCTGTAGATAGTGCATAGTTGAACTCCTTGGTGTGCCATAAAAGACACATGTTAGTCTCCTTACATCAGATGAATGCAAAGATAGAGGTGTCTATGCTATCATGGCTGTTGGCATAGTTATAGGTAAAGCCCATTTTGAGACAATAGATAAAAGAAGCACAACAAGCCACTATTGTGATACAACAAATACAATCAAAGTTTGGAAGCAAGAAGTGTGATAGGTTTCAGGAGGTAGATGATGAGATAGTGTGTCTCCAAGGTAGAGTTGTGGTTCCTGATGCTATTAGTTTGAGAAGGATGGTTCTAGAAGAGGCTCACTTTTTGATGTAAGCTATGACCCAGGTACCACCATGATGTACCATAATCTTAAAGATCTATATTGCTAGCCTTGTCGAAAGTGGGATGTAGCTAAGTTCATGGCCAAGGGTGTATCTTGTCAGCAAGTGGAAGCAGAACATCATAGGCTTGTAGGGATATTGCATCCATTACCGATACCACATTGCAAGTGGAATGATGTCACGATGGACTTTGTGGTTGGTCTGCCTAGAACAGCCAAAGGACATGATTCCATATGGGTGATAGTTGACCGCTTGAAAAAGTAAGTGCAGTTCTTTCCAATAAAGATGACATTTTCAACAGAAAATCTCACTCATATATTCATGGATGAGATAGTGCATTTTCATGGTTTCCTAGTTACTATTGTGTCAGATAGACATCCTCAGTTTATGAGCCACTTTTGCGAGCATTTGCACACAACTTTGGGTATGTAGTTTATGTTAAACACTACTTTCCACCCACAAATAGATGCTCAGCATAAGAGTGCCATTAAAACCTTAGTGCATCTATTGAGAGCTTGCGTCTTGCACTTCTTGGGAAATTGGGACATATATCTCAAACTAACAAGAGTTTTTTTATAATAATAGTTATCAGTAGAGCATCAACATAACACCATATGAGGCGTTGTATGGGAAGTGTTGTGGGTCTCCATTATGTTGGTATGAGATAGGTGAATACCAGGTTCTTGGTCTCAAGCTAGTGTAGTAGACAACAAATAAGATTAAAGTAATTCAACAATAGTTGAAAGCAACCCAGGATAGACAGAAGTCATATGCTGGTAACCACCATAGACCCTTGGATTTTCAAGTAGGAGACAATGTGTATCTTAAAGTCTCTCCTTGGAAGGGTGTTATGAGGTTTAGAAAGAAGGGTAAGCCGACTCCCACGTATATGGGACCTCACCCTATGGTAGCATATGTTGCAATGGCGTCTTATAGGATGGAACTTCCACCTAATGTGCATAGCTTCCACTCAGTGTTCTATGTGTCCATGTTGAGGAAGTGCCACTCTGATACTGAGTTGGTTCTGCAACCAGTACAGGTTGATCTTGATGAGGATATGTCCTATGTTCATGGACCTATGTTGATCCTTAATAGAAGAGTGAAGAAGCTGAAGAAGACGGACAAAGTGCTTATTAGGGTTTTATGGCATAACTTTGGCATTGAGGAAGCCATGTGGGATCTTGAGGAAAATATCGAGAGGAAGTACCTGTCTCTTTAAACTTAGGATTTTAGGGGAAAATACTTATTAGGGGATTATGGCTTGTAAGACCCCTGACATGTGTTTTGGGTTAACCCTATTTTATTTGGATTGATGATGTGTTGAGAACCTTTCTTTGATTCTTTGGGATGATCTTAGATCTTGTGGAGAGATTAAGTCTCTATATTGAGATTGTTCGGATGACGTTGGTGCTTTGTGCCCTTGTTTTGGTGAAAATTACAATTTATCCATGTTGATGGGTTATCTTGCAATTTTCCACCTCCAAAGTGTTCCTTCTCTCTATTAGCTTCATCAGAGAGGTTTTAGAGGTATGGGGATCCTTTTTTTATCTTTGGTTGAGCGGTGTAATCACCTTGGGTGATTAGGGTTTTCTATTGTTTGTATATCTTATGTGTTGCCTCGACCTTGGTTGCGACCATGGCTGTGTATGGAGGGTGTCATGGTTGAAACACCTCCCCTAGGTGTTGCTGTCATGACCAAGGTGGTTTTGGGTGATATTGGGTTGAGTTAGTTGACTTTGTATAGAGTGTCTCAACCTAGGAAGGTTTTGGTGACCTTGTGCCGTGACCTTGTTGTATTTGGTGGTGTTTTCATGACCATGGATGGTGTTCCATGGTGGGTCAGGACCACGACCATGTTGGGTAACCCAAGTGTTCAAGAACCAACATAGAGTGTGTCACCATCTCTTGCATGTGGGTTTTAAGTGGTTGCATGTTAGTTTCTTGGGTGGAAAAGTGTCCCTTTGGAGCCCCATCTTGTTGACACCTCATATCTTTCCCTACCTCTCTGCCCCTTTGCTATACAAACACTCTTGTCTCCATCCAAGTGATATTTTTCATCCATTCTCCTTCTCCTTTCCTTTGTGCTCATTCTTGGAGCTTTGTTGAGATAGGAGGTGTTATTCTTGGTGCTTTGGAGGAGGTTCAACCTTGCATGTGGTGCTTGTGGTGATCCTTGATCATCTTGTACATGGGTGAGTCTTTGTCTTTCCTTCATGGTGTTTTCCTTGAACCTTCTATCCCATCATTTTCCCTTTTCTCGATCGTAGACCATGTTTTGACATGGTGGTTGTGATAGACTAGATTTCTTTTGGATTAATCTCGAGGACAGAATTTGTTTTATTCATGTGTAGGATGTGATGAAGTGAACTTTTGGAACCTTTTAAATGCTTAATGACATAATGATAGTCCCTCAAGTAGATTTTGATCATATGAATGTACTCCAATTGGTTTGGTAAAGAACAAATGACACTTTTTATTGTTATCATGATTTATACCCCTAAGTATGTGCCATTGTTGGATTAAGTGGCTAATTGGTCAAATAATGGTAACATGGCATCAAAATCTAATAGAGTGTTGCTTGAGTGATTAGGAAGCTATGATAAAAATTTAGTGATGATTAGACCATCTGATCAGAAGTTATAGATGTTTAAAGTTTGTGAAATATTTAATATCTTTATGTAGTTAGGACCGAGAGATATTCCCCTTTGCCTAAGTTTTGATAGTAGACAATGTCACACTTCTCTTATCTTGAGTAAACACATATTGACTAAATGGCCTCATGACAGCCGTTGGATGGTCAGATCCAATGGACCATGACACTTTCTCCTACCTTCAGTTTGAGTGGAGGATGTGGGTGACTAGAGAGGGAAGCTTTGATCACTAGTCCAAGGGTGATCATGGAGGAAACTGACCAAGAAGTCGATCCCAGCTTGATGAGGCCATCTCATAGACCCTCCACTTGAGCCTTACAGTAGAGCATGGAGGTAGGATAGAAAGCATGTGATTCTCTCCTAATCTCCATCATTTTTACAAGAAAAAAGGGAAGAAGGAAGTTGGTGAGAGGAGGGAATATGTGTGAGAGTCTAAGATAAGTAAGATGAAGAGGAAAATTTGAGATTTCACATGGAGATGCAAGATTTTGTGGAGGCAGCAAGCTACGGAGAAACCACCTCATCTTCAAGATTTAGAGGACACTGTGGGATCTAAAGAGGATATCATCAGACATCTTGAACTCAAGAAGGTGGTAGCGCCTCCAGCCTTGTGCAAGGATACACAATGAATCTGTCTTTGCTCGCCAGAATGAAGCCCCACGGTGGCAGCCCTTTTCCAAGAGACGGCGCATGACAGGCGTCAGGCTACAAGCAGAGAAAGGGGATCACGAGAGAAGAGTTGAAGAAGATGTAAGAGGATGCGGCAGCAGGAGCATAAAGTGAAGAGGAATCCAGTCTATTTCTGGCTTCTCTCTATGGATGCCCCTTGCGGCGGCGACTGTGAGAACCAGTCTCGTGGACTCGTATGCTCATTTTACAACGCAAGAGAGAAAGGCAGGACGAACTGGATCAATCTAGTGAACCAGACCTAATCCGAGACAGAACTGAGTCAGACCACAAGAACTGGCCGGCTCAGTGAGAATCCATGCCAGTGAAGGTCTGCATCCCCTTGAAGTCCATGCTGCAACTTCTAATTGGCCAAGAAGCTGATAATCTTCTAACTCTTTCATATACAACAATAATCAGTACAATTATCAAAAACTTACAAGTAATATACCAAAATTCTCAAAATAATGAGTAGAACACAGTAAAATTATAATATCACACTTTTGATAGACTAATATTAGTCATATCATGTAAGTGGTGAAATGCTTTTTTCATGGGTAATAAATACCAAATGATGAACTCAAATTATGAAAATGTTCCAGTAACTCCTAAATGTGGCTTATAATCCATATGATGTCAGTAATTGTAATATTGATGCACAAAATCATGTAATTTGCTCCATCCGGCAAATTATAGATAATAACCCTAATTAATGTGTAATAATTGCAAAGATGCTCAAGAAACCCTAAAAATTTCTGAGTAAGATCATATTAATAACTGGAAGCTAATTTGGAACTTTGATATCAATTAGGGGCATGAAATTATTGTTATATGAAGATGACCCTTATTACATGTTTTGAAACCCTAAATTAGGTTAATGATGTAACCTAGGGTCAATATGGGCACAAAATACTATGGATGTGACACCTAATCACGCTAATCGAGATTACTCAAAACACAAAACATGATCAACTACTAATTAATCACATAGTAAAAAATGCGGGATAATTAAAACCAATTCCAACAATGTAATAAACTCTAGAACATTTAAAAAAAGTCCATCATTCCATTCTCATATACTGTAACATGTATTTAGATATGGGTCCAAAGACCTCAGTCACATCTTGCATACACAAAATATTTCACACGTACATGCCATATATTTATAAACATTGGCATACTACCAAAATCTCGTGTTGATACAAGTATATAATCTAGACAACACATCCCATACCTGGACCTGAGAGTACAGGGATGACACTAGGACTCTAATACTAACAATAACTAGAACAAAATAGGGAACACCACAAAAATTTGTCATTCTAAACAAGCATGATTTCTCTATGCTTAGATCATCACATTCAAGCATAAACATGAACTAACAATCTTCTAGTAAGCAGTATAAGTGAAGAATGTTATATAACTCACCTCTATAGAGTAGGTTAGATATCAAACAGAAAGAATCTTGAGCAAATAAGGCAAGAAATCCTTAGATTCTGATCTGAACTTGGCCAAATAGGAACTTCTCTCCACAAAGAAGCAAAACCCTAGAAAAAGAAACAAGAAGGAAGGATTTTTGGGTTCTAAAGTCATTTTCACCATGGAACAGCAGGGTTCTGACCTGGAGAGATATAGGAGAAAGAAGAGACAAGAAATAAACGGAGTAAATAAGGTAATACTTACACTTTTAAGTCAATATCAATACGAAGGAGCTTTGGGAACCCCTAAATTAAGTCAATTTCAACCTTAGATCCTTTCTTCAAGAAGATCCCCACTTTATTCTTACTTGGGCAGGAAAATTCGCAGCTGAACAGAGGGAGAACGAGGTTGGAGAAGGAGGGAAGTAATGGAGAGAAAGGGGCTCGTTTTGGTGCTTGGGGATAAGTATATGAACTTTAATATAAAGCAAAAAGAAAAAGTTGAAGTTCTAGTATCTATCCAAGTGTCCATGGATTTATTAAGAATATACAAGCAAACACACAAGCAACTCTCCCATTATCTGTATAGACCTGGTTAGCTTTCCTTTGTCGAATTTCCCAGCCAATCACAGTATTCCTAGTTGATAGCTACTAAAGGTAGCTCATCCATGAAGGGGTAAACCCTAAAATACCCTTGATGAAAACACCTTCAAATCATGGCTCAAATAGGAGCCCCATGGCTCAAAAATTTCAAGAATGCTAATATAACATCTAAGATACAGATTGTATGTGAAAAATTGCAAAGAAAACCACTTAATTGTGTAAATTGCAGAAAAGTCCAAAATGTATAGAAAATTGTATAACTTGCTCAAACAGTGTCCAAATTGGACCAAATTTGAAACCTAAGCTTGTATTATCATTTAAAAACATATAAAAGGTCAGATTAGGGTTATAACCATTAAATTATGGTAATTAATCTCATTCAACTCATTACACTATAAACCCCTAACAAGGATTTCTCCCTGAAATCCTACATAAAAAGAGATGGGTATTTTCTATGCATCTCATTCTCTAGTTCCCGTGTGGCTTCCTCTATACCATGGTGATTCCACAAAACTTTCACAAGTATTAAATCTTTTCTCTTTAGCTTTTTTGCCCTTCTATCCAGGATCAACACATGACCCTCAACATAGGAGATATCCTCATCTAACTCAACATGTATTGGTTGGATTATCTGGTTAGTATCTAGCTGGCATTTCCTCAACATAGAGATGTGAAATATATTATTCAATCAATGTAGCTCTAGTGGTAGCTCCAACATATATGCTACATTTCCAACACGAGCTAGGATAGGGTATGGTCCCATAAATCTAGGAGCCAACTTATCCTTCCTTCCAAACCTCAACACATCTTTCCAAGGAGAAACCTTAAGATATACTCTATCTCCCACTTAGAACTCAAGTGGTCTATGTAACATCCCTGACCTGAGTTATGCACTAACCCTAGGTGTTTTTCCTAATTAGGTGGATTAAATACTTGCTTGTACTTCTTAAAATGTAATTAAGGCTTTTGAGGAACTCTTTTTTTTTCAATTTAAGTCCTTTTTGTTTAATGTTGAAGCATTGTTTTGTTAATAATGGACTAAAGTGCAAATTATCCAAGTTGAGGGGTTTACTTACAAATTTCACATTTTAATATGTTCCTCTGATGTTGAGACATCATAAAAATGAATATGATGAAGTGGTATGGATTCCACAAGCTTGAGCACCAAGATATAGCTTGTATAGCATTCTTTGTGCATTAAAACCCAGTTTTTGTGTAATGTGCAATTTACCCAAAACTGAGGGTTCAATATGCAAGGTATCAACTCTAGATGATATCTCATATTTCTTGTCATCAAGTAGAGCAAATAAAATGAGAGAGGTGCCTCATTTGAATTATCATGGAGGAGAGAGAAACTTGATATTGAAATAATCAAGATTTAAGCACAAATGGCTCTTTTATACAACCTAATGTAAAAATAAATAAAGTAATTATGGATCCCTTCAATCAAAAGATGGAGGATGTGTTTGTAACAATTTGGACAAGCTTGTTCCATGCTTGGGCACCAAAAAGATCATGGTAGAAGTGAAAGTAACTCACACGAATTATATATTAAGCAATATCCAATAAGGGTGGATATTAATATACATTTCTTTAAGATGTTTAGTTCCTTTTACTTTAAACCTTGGTTAATGGAAGAGTTTTGCACAAGTTATAGAAGGTGGCCACGTATCCAAATAATGGAGCAAGCCTTGGTGGATATGTTTGGGAGATACAAGGAAATAATCCTCTATTTCCATTTTCTCGATAAACCCATAAATATATATAGGTATCTTTTCCAAACAACACAAAGGATCGTTTCCCTTAGTTCTTTTCCTTATCTTCTTGCTTTGGCTGACCAAGGGAGAGATCTGGACCAGAGGTAGGATGACCAAGCTAGTTTTGTAATATTGGAACATCTCCTATCTCGAATTCATGGTGGAAGACCTAAATCAATGGTTAGTAATTGGTTTTCTTCACACAATTTTCCTTTCTAGCCATCTTGTTCATCCAAAAAGTGAAGAAGGAACCTTGAACAACTGTAGGAGCTCAAACTACCATTAAAGCTACAGAGCTTGGAGCTCTGGATCAGTTCTAGAGGAGGGTTTTATAACTCTAACCCTTAAGCTTTGTTAATGCATCTTATCTCCTAAAATCGTTGGTTAATTCTTCTTCTTTTACTACTCTTATGTTCTTGCTATGAATTCTGTAAAGAACAACCCTTGTTCTTGGTTGGACAGAGGAAGACGAAGGAGGCGTTAATTTTGTTGTTTATCCAAAAAAAATTTACATTAGGAAACGGTCTCCAATCCTTGTTCAAACGGTTTCCCAAACTGTTTGGGAGCAAACAGTTTCAAACCGTTTGATTGCAAACAGTTTCACACCGTTTGATTGCAAACGGTTTCAACCAAACCACATAGAAGCAAATAGTCCAAGACCGTTTGGAGGCGTTGACCAGGCGTTGACCAGGCGTTGACCATTTGGAGGTCTGTTGAAAAACATTTAGATCAAAAATATATAAATAATCATCAACTAATTTCAGTTGGTTCACCAATCAAAGGTCCATCAACCATCTAAACCCTAATCGGGTTAATTGCTGTTTTTGATAATTGAATTAGGTTGAAGTTTGGGTTGAGTGATCCAAATGGTTTCAAACCATTTTGGGATCACCCAAACGGTCTCAAGACCGTTTGGTGATCACCCAAGACCGTTTGGAGGTCTAGGGTTAAGCTAGATTGACCAATTGAAGCACCAAAGGTATCAAGGTGATGTGTAATTAATTGTTGATTTGGTGACCAGTCCTAGGATTCAAACCCTAAGTGAATGAATTAGTTATTGATAAAATAATGGGCAAATGGGTTCAAGACTATTTGGAGGATATCCAAATGATCCCAAGATCGTTTGGGTGTCACCCAAGACCGTTTGCAGGTCTAGGGTTGATTATGGTTAAGTGGTTGAAGATCTAAAGGTAACAAGTTGAAGTGCAATCAATTGTTGACCTAGTGATCAATCCAATGAGCGAAACTTTAATTGGTCGAGTTAGTTTTTTATGTTGACTTGAGAAAACGGTCTCAAGACCGTTTGGAGGATATCAAAATGATCCCAAGACCGTTTGGGGTCAGGTCATGACCAAATTGGATGTTGGTTCAATGGGTTCAAATCAATTAAACTCACATTGGATTATGTTGAAGGGTCATCGATTCCAAACCCTAATCCAATTGATTCAATCCCTAATTGATGATCAATTGAGGGACAATTGAGGGTCAAATAAGTTGAAGGTTGACCTAATTAACTTAATTGAATGATGGTGATAGGTACAATTGATAATTGAATACATATATGCAACTGTTGAAGGATCCAACAATGGAAACCCTAAATCAATTGGAGGTGTTAGGACCATACTTGGTCCATGCGGTTTTGAGGTGGTTTGAACCAAACGGTCTCAAGACCGTTTCATTCCAAATGGTCTCAAGACCGTTTGGGACCAAATGGTGTCAAGACCGTTTGGGACCAAATGGTGTCAAGATCGTTTGGGACCAAACGATCCCAAACCGTTTAGGTTCATGCGGTTTCCAAATCGGTTGAGTGCATGCGGTTTCAAAACCGGTTGAAGTCATGTGATTTCAAAAGTCAAACTTCACCAAACGGTCTTCACCCCCAACTTTAGCAAATGGTCTTGGAGGTCTACTTTACCAAACGGTCCCAAGGGCAGACTAAGACCGCATGATGGTCCAAACGGTCTTAGACCGTTTGGAGGTTTAGTGTGCAAGACCGTTTGAGGTCAAAGTTGGTTAAGATCGTGTGATGGCTTAAGGCCCAAGATTGTTTGGTGGATGTTTAACCTAAACCCCATGGGTACTTAAAGTGATTAAAGGACAAAGTGATTAGTTAATCAAAGGTGATCATGGTATTGGTACTTTAATGGGATAGTGTGATTGAGACCCATGAAGTAATTAAGCCCTAATGATTACAATAATAATGACATAAATCATGAAGTTAATTCTCTTTCATGATTGAGTTACTTAACCTAATCAAGGCTGAAATAAACATCATCCTATAGAGGATGAGAGAGAGAAGATTCCTAATATGAATGTTAATCAAGTATAGGACTTCCTATATGAATGCCAAATTACAGTATGATCCATGTTAATGAGATCATGAAAACCCTAATTATGATGGTTAATGAATCTTAACCCTAAATTTAGGGTAATAATGGAAGTATCCCTAATATATGATGATGTTGCGAACTTAGTTCATAATGATGGCATGGTAACCTGTTACAACCCCAAATTTGGATTCTTTTGGCTGGAAATGCAATTTCCCCAATAAAAGGTATGACTATGTATATTGAATGTTTGAATAGATTCCTTTGATAAATATCCTTGTGTGTTTGGGTTTCGTGGGCCTTGTTGGCTATTAGGCCCAATAGCAAGAAAAAAAAAATATATATATATTGTTTTAGATGATTAAAAGAGTAATTATCTGGACATTTTGGATAACACAATGTTAGAGACATCAAACAATAATATTCCAATTTATATTTAGTACACATGAAAATAATATTGGAAAATAAGAGAATTCTATAATTTCGGAGAAAAAAGGAGGATTCATGAAGCAACAATACTTGCTTTAATGATATGCTTAAAAGATCGAGTCTGTATAAAAAGCCATCCCAATAAATCTCAATTATAGAATATTATTGAGGTAATATTAATAAGTTCTTATATTGCATTTAGAGGATAAAGCAAAGAGAGATAATAAGGAACTATCTTTTTTGTACATGTTTCCTTTGGAAAGACTCTCTTTACAACAACAAAATACTTTCCATGAAGGCACTCCGTATTTGTGAAGGAGGCCAAAATAAGGCAAGAAAAGGGAGTACCTTGATGGTATATAGGAGTAATGAAATATAGAAAAGAAGTGGTTTATCTGTTAGTGTTTGTGATATAGGGAAACTCCTACCCATATCAATATATCGTGACCACAACTCTCTTTACAGAAAAGGGGAAAGTGGGACTTTCCTGGAGGACCAACCCTGTATATCAGGATAAAAGGGGACCTACCAAGTTTGCCGTCATCCTTCTCTTTCCATCACTCTTCTACAAACCCTACCCCGATGCTATATAAGATGAGCCATCCCTCCTTCATTTGGATGTGTCTTAGAGATCAAGGACTGAAGGACATCGGCAGCATGGTTGCAGATCGTGGAGGCATGGTAACCATCCGGAGCCCCTCCCCCACGTTGTGCCCTGGTCTAGGCAGACAACCCTGATTACTGCAGGAAGATCTAAGATCTCGCCCATCCCCGCCATGACGCCCAGTAGGTGGTGTAGTGGCCAAGGCGGTGAGTAGCAGACTTGGCAGGGTCATGCCGCTGGTACGGAAAGAAGGAGACAGAGAGCTCACCAACCTTGAGCGTCGAGGGGAAGGGTAGTGGCTGTCCAAGTCCGCTCGTAGTTGACTTCAGTCCCGACATCGAGCGTCGTCGGCGCTAGCTCGGGGGGGGATCTACGGGGCCAGGGTATAAGAAGTGTGAGTGGCATGAGGGGGGGGCGCCATTAGGATGCCTCCGGCAGCAACTGAGGACTGAGTCGGGGTGACCGAGGAGCACCGAGCGGCTTGCGCATCGGCTCTGGCGTGACGGCATCGGGCACAAACCTGGTGTGCAGGAGGATCTGCTCTGAGGAAGGAAGGCCCTTACGGAGGCCTTTCTGGGGTTTGGAACCCCCATCCTCGTCGGGCGGCATGGAGTTGGACTGCTGCCACGGCGGACGCACGCGGAGCCCGGCTCCTGCGCAAGGTAGGGGAAGAAACAAATCGAAAAGACGAAACCACGCCCAGCACGCAAAGGAAGCCAATCTACCGAGGTAAGGGCATTTAGGTCTTGTAGTTATGTTTTCAGGACCGGCCCGTGTGGCATATTAGGCGATGCAAGCGCTGACGTGTCAGCATGTTATTGGTCCAAATTTGATTAACTTGCAAAATATGTAATTAATTATTTGTATGTCGAATAAAGACATGTTATACATGAAAGTTGATCAGGAAAACATGAAGAATCCAATAAAAATATAATTAAAGCCTGATTCCTTGTGCAATTCGAAACGTAATGCAAGATATCAACTTTAATGTAGTAATGTTTAAAGAACCCTATTTTGGTATGATTAAAGTGATTAATAGGGTTTAGTAGATGATTAAAGTTGATATTAGCCTGTTAATTATAAAAAGGAACATTAGGAAGAAAAAGGATGACTTTGTATATAATTAGTTAATTTAGAGTTTCATATGCATGAATATACTTTAATGGGTAGCTCTGTATGACTGAAGATGTTTGTTTATGGTTGTTGCTGTTGGCGAGACCTTCTATTTTTGAGCTTCTTCTTTACCTTTTGAGGGTAGCTCCACTTTGATGGTTCTCTGGTTGCTACGTTTACAGCTTGTTTTGTTGGTTCTTGGAACTCAAGTCCATCCTTGACTCAGGACCTGGCCTGCTCTCTTTTATGTTTGTAAATGATGTATAGAACCTTTTTCTTTCAGTTGGTTCTTAATTGGGACCAACATGTTCTGTAACTATTACAAACAAAAAATACAAAAAAAGCAACAGAAGTTTTACCGACCAAAAAATATACTTTAATGGGCCTTGAAACCCTAATGTTGATTAATTTGACTATCAATGGCTTTAGTTGATTAATTTCATGATTAAAGTTGGAATATGCTGAATCTAAGATATTTTGAGAATTAAAGTTCCTAATTTGTGGATAATACCATAAATGTAGTAATTAGGGTTTTCTCATGAATAAAATGTGGAATTAATTGCAAATCGAGTTTATATGCGATTTGGATCATAAAGAACTATGAATTAATAATAAATGTGAATAATGATCTTGTCATGGATTAAAAGGATAAAATTAGTACCTTTAATAAAAAGAGGCTTAATGAGCTTAATTAATGGTTAATTATGCCTTTAAACCAGAATTGATAATTAGATGTGCACATAAATAGGGTTTGTGATCAATTGTGTTAAATTAGGGTTTAAAATAATAAAAGATGAAGGGACACCCTAATTGCAATGGAAACCCTAAAAGTGGACTAGAAACCCTAAGAAGCGAGCTAGATTTAATAGATCTTAATGACATGAGTAATAAAAGGAAATTGTATAATTGTTTCAGGATCTTATTGAATGCTTGCTTGCTCGTTGTTGATTATTGTTGCACCTGAATCTACATGTACATGTATGTGGTTACGCTTATGACTACCCGAATTAGTTTTCTAGGATTATGTCGATGTTTTCATCGTGACTTGAACTAAACTGTTGGATGTTTTAATTCATGCAAATTCTAAAGTGAATATGACTATCACATAAGAGATATGCCTACTAGCTCAGATCCTAGTCCCCTCTGTAGCTTAATGGGTTGACCTAGTAAATGGCTACCAATGGGGTAGGCCCATCAGGTCATTAAATGACTTAGTAATGATTACCAATGGGGTAGGTCCATCAAGTCATCATGAGTCAGGGATTGGTCTACCTTTGGGTAGGACCATGCGACTCCATAACCCTAGGTATTGGCTACCTGTGTGGTAGGTCCATGGGGGTAAGCATCTACCATATGAGAGAGGTGGTATCCATGTCCACTGCAGGGATGTTACAGAGAAAGGGGATAGGCAAGGATTGAGTAGTATTGCTTAAAACATAATCTTGGTTGTTAAATGATATTTGGTTGATTACATTTTTAACATAGTTGCACAATTATTGTTTCCCCCACATACCAGCTTCGGCTGACCGACGTTTTGTTTGTCGGAATTTTAGGTACAAAGGAACAGAACAAATAGTAAAGTGGCATATGTGGAATTAAAAGAGAAGTAACGTGCACAGGAGGATTAGTTAGATTAGTATCTTCATGGATAGAAGATTAGAAATCCCAAATTTTAAAAGGTAAACAAAGTTTTATTTTATACCAGTTTTCAGTTTAGTTGGTAAAGTTTATTAATTGTTATTGATTATTTGTCGAACCTTTGATCCTGTTAATTGAATAACGGCTCTATCCTTCGGGTCTCCCTTAATTGGTGGTTACCAGGAGGTGGGGTCGTTACAATTGGTATCAGAGCATAGGTTCCTCAAGTAATCTTTAATAATTATTAAATTTTACAAATTCTTTAGAACCCAAGTGAGTTGTTAGAGGATTATCTGAAAGACAGAGGTGTCTAGAAAAGGATCACGATCGGGGGCTGGCAATATTTTCCTCCGCACCGCTAGTCGGAATACGAGGACTCCCGGATCCGTGTGACTGCCTGGCCAAAGTCTTAGGATATGACTCGAAGTAAGATACCTTTAGGACTCTCTCATCTTGTTCATCCCTTCTCAACTCAAATTCTGTTAAGGACCTTAAGGATTAGGATTTCCTCTCTTCTCCTCACCCTCTTGAGGTATGGGTAAGGTTAATAAGGATTAAGGGATCCTCCACTAAATTAATGAAAAGCATGTAAATAAGATGTCATGGACATAATCTTAATAGATTAAGCGCAAACTAATGAATAGATACATGCTTAGGTCGTATGACATAAGTTGTCATTGCCCTCAGAAGAGACCTGAGGAAAGAGGATGAGTAGAGAGAGTTAGTCCTGGAGGTAGAGACCTCCATTAAAAGTAGAGACCTAGCACATCCTTTGAGGATGATGGTAACCCTAACCCTAAGTGAGGGTTAGAGAGAGATGACATGATGAGTTAGATGTCATGGTAGACCAGGTGTTTGGATATACCTGCCTTGGATGCCATATGAGCCCTGAGAGGTTAGATGATCAAGTACCTATGGAAACCCAACTCTGGGAAGGTTCGTGCATGTTTGAGCGAAAGATAGATCCTTCGGGGATGAGGTTAGAGAAGAACGTATAGAAACCTTATGGGTTGTTGCAGGTAGGGTATATCTTGCACCAAAGTACGTCAGTGGATTGCAATAGGTTGAAACCATGTCTGATATGCATAATGGATGGCTCATGGGATGAGAATAAAAGGCTAGGTATAATCTTGAGCCAAACATGAGTTGGGCATAGGCTTCACCCTCGAAGAGGTATACCTATGAGCTTGATCCTTCATGGAGAGATGACCTCCAGTAGTATGGCTGGATGTGGAGTTAGCTCTAGAGAGAGGATGACGCTTCTAGTACCTATGGTATAAGTGATTACCTGCTGGATGAGATAAAGAGTACTTTAGACCCTAAGGAGGTTTAAGTAAATGGTTGTGAGGCTTTATACCTAGTTGGTTGTCCTTGAAGAGGACTCGACTCTGAGGTCTTACTCATATAAAAGGATCATGAGAGTACATGACATACCTTGGACGTGTTTGATTCGTGGTTAAGAGTTTGAGCATGAAGTTGGATATCCATAGGAGAACCTAGGGTTCCTAGGCCTAAGAGGGGAAGCAGTGTATCCGATACTCCTGAAGAGATTTGAGTCTCTATATTTTCGAACATGGTACTCCTTGTGTGTAGAGGTAGAGGAAATCCCTTAAGTTAAGGGTATGTTTGATGAACCCCTCACCGTTAAGTTGATCTGATGTTGAGGAAAGAGAACAAGTATAACCTAGCATACTTAATAGGTGGTCTTCTTGTGCCTTGGTAGCTGTTGGATTAGGCATGCTCATGAGAATGTAAAACCTAAGGATGCTTGTGACCTTTGTTATCAAGGTGTAGTTTCCTCCCATCCTGGGAGAGCGACCCTTTGGTAGGGAGTTTACCAATTTCGTTGGTGTTGAGGAAACCTAAGGAGGTTTCATAGGATCTTGAGAAGCTAGGTGAAGAGTACATGGCATGAGAATGAACCTATAGACCCATAGATAGCCATCTCTATGTTCATGCGGATGTGTTGCCATGGAGGTAACCGGTATGGGGCCTGACCAAGATAGGCAGGTCGCCATGATCCCTATGAAAGGATGAAAGTTAGTCGTGAATGCAGAGAGAGATGATGAAGGCTTGGGTAAGGTTCTATGTTGGACATGTACTATGTTAGAATCCTAAGTCTATCCAGGGGTCAGGTAGGGATAAGACTGATGTAAGAAGGAGTCGCCTAATTCCCTAGTTGCACATGACAATGGGGTCGGGAGGTAACAAGTATCATTGTCTAAGGGACATGGGTTAGGAGATTGATCACCTTCATGAACTCATGGGACCCAAAGGGCAGATGAGTAGGGCACTCTCTGATGCATAAGGGAAAAGAGATGACCCCAAAAGTGCCGGCTCCCTATAGACCTAGAGGAGATGACCTAGGATTATGCTTGAACCAAGTAAGTGCGAGACCAGTTTTCCCGGGAAGTAGTGTGGATATCATGATGTGTGTGATATAGAGACATAAGATGCATGTTTCAACTTGGATTTGAAAGTGTACGGGCAAGGTGGGTTGTACCATCTCTACTCTTGGAATAGGAAGAACTCTGTATTTGGACTGCAGCCAAATGCTTATTTCTTCTTGTTATGGGAGTGAGAGATAGGACAGTACGCATGCCTTACACCAAGGATAAAGATGATGTAAGTTGGAACGTAACTACAAGGTATGATGATAGAGATGATAACATACCCTGGTAAAGTGAATGATACATGGATGGTTCGCAAACACTAAGAGAGGTAGTGTAGTCAGCTTATGAGGATGTTTTATCAGGAACTATGTGGAACTTGCAAGTTAACCAAGGTCGAGTTCGATCACAGTGAGGACGAGCTCAGAGCTTCTTGATAGACTTAGAGTTTGAGATGAGATGATAAGTATAATACATGGAGGTGTATGTTACCTAACACCTAAGAAGTGGTAATGAATGCTCTGGTTGAGATATAGTGCCTAGTTTAGTTGGAAGCTAGAAGAAGTTGAGGTTGTTCGACTAACCCTATGTTTGGAAAGAGGATGTGTTTTGGCTAACACACAAAGGTAACAAGATATGTTGAAAAAGTTAATGGATTGATGTAGTAAAATGATGGTGATAGAACCTCAGATACACTTCTTTGTATAGGAAGATAATAAAACCCTTTTGAGAGTGGTTTAGGGTTTCTGAGGTATCAAGCTTGAGGAATCATAACATCACAGGAGGACATGATATACCTTGGTGCTACAAAGATATTAAGTGATGGTAGCATTGTGGATGCTTAGAACAAAGTTGCATGTAGCATGTGGCCATGCAAGCCAGGAGGTGAAGGACGAACACCATGAACCCAATACAGGGATATAAAGTATAAAGAGTTCTCGAGAGGGAATGGGAGTTCATCACTATGCATGTTGTGAGTCTCTCCTAGACCAAGAAGGTCAAGATACAATATAGGTTATGGTAGATCGCCTTACCTAGATGACATGAGAAAGGAAGAGTTCTGCCAAGGGATAGATCTGGTTGAACTACATATGAAAAGAGACGGTTCAACTACACCATGATGCGAACTCAAAAGTTCTTGATGTGACCTAAAGGTTCACTTCCATGAGGTGGAAGTAGATACATGAGGAGCTCAGTATTTGTACAGTCTATCACCCCATACTAATGGACAGTATGATCCGGACTAGAGGGTCTGATGAGGGCATGTGTGCTCATTTAGGGTGATACATAAAGACAGTTCTTAAGATGTGATGTTAACCACCATAGCCTTTATCGGGATGCAAGAAGTTCTATAAGGAGGTTGTGTCAGTCACCACTTCATTATGATGATGTTGGTGAAAGAGGCCTCGCGAAGATCAGAAAAGAACCATAATGTGTGCAGATGAAGTCGCTTGATCGTGCAATGGCTAAGAGAGATCCCAAGGGTGACATGAGTCACGAGCTGATGCAAAGCAGACTGACATGTAGTTCACTGTGGGAGAATATGTGATGAGAAAATCTGACCCCTCTAAGCTACAACTGAGAAAGATGAGTCCCCGATATATGGGTCCATTAGAGATGGATTGGTGGAGACGGTTGTGTTTAACCTTACCCTCAGGATAAAATGACGTGTTGCATGAGTCCGATGTAGAGCACTATGTGAGGTACCCAAACCATGTGTTGAGCCTTGAACCTGTTCAGCTTTTGAGAGGTTGAAATGTCCTGAGTCACCTATGAGGGTATGATATACCAAGGTAAGAAAGAACTCAGATGGAAGAATATGAGATGATGAAGGTTCTTGGGAAGCACCATGGAAAGGTGAAGCTACATGGGAGCCATGATGGACATATGAAAGGATTATCCTGTTTGTTTTCTTACTTGATGGAATTTTGAGGGCAAAATTCTTATAAGAGGGGAAGGATGTTACAACCCCAAATTTGGATTCTTTTGGGTGGAAATACAATTTCCCCAATAAAAGGTATGACTATGTATATTGAATGTTTGAATAGATTCCTTTGATAAATATCCTTGTGTGTTTGGGTTTCGTGGGCCTTGTTGGCTATTAGGCCCAATAGCAAGAAAAAAAGAAATAAAATATATATTGTTTTAGATGATTAAAAGAGTAATTATCTGGACATTTTGGATAACACAATGTTAGAGACACCAAACAATAATATTCCAATTTATATTTAGTACACATGAAAATAATAATGGAAAATAAGAGAATTCTATAATTTGGGAGGAAAAAGGAGGATTCATGAAGCAACAATACTTGCTTTAATGATATGCTTAAAAAATCGAGTCTGTATAAAAAGGCATCCCCATAAATCTCAATTATAGAATATTATTGAGGTAATATTAATAAGTTCTTATATTGCATTTAGAGGATAAAGCAAAGAGAGATAATAAGGAACTATCTTTTTTGTATATGTTTCTTTTGGAAATACTCTCTTTACAACAACAAAATACTTTCCATGAAGGCACTCCGTATTTGTGAAGGAGGCCAAAATAAGGCAAGAAAAGGGAGTACCTTGATGGTATATAGGAGTAATGAAATATAGAAAAGAAGTGGTTTATCTGTTAGTGTTTGTGATATAGGGAAACTCCTACCCATATCAATATATTGTGACCACAACTCTCTTTACAGAAAAGGGGAAAGTGGGACTTTCCTGGAGGACCAACCCTGTATATCAGGATAAAAGGGGACCTACCAAGTTTGCCGTCATATCCTTCTCTTGCCATCACTCTTCTACAAACCCTACCCCGATGCTATATAAGATGAGCCATCCCTCCTTATTTTAGATGTGTCTTAGAGATCAAGGACTGAAGGACATCGGCAACAGGGTTGCAGATCGTGGAGGCATGGTAACCATCCGTAGCCCCTCCCCCACGTTGTGCCCTGGTCTAGGAAGACAACCCTAATTACTGCAGGAAGATCTAAGATCTCACCCATCCTCGCCATGACGCCCAGCAGGTGGTGTAGTGGCCAAGGCGGTGAGTAGCAGACTTGGCAGGGTCATGCCGATGGTATGGAAAGAAGGAGACAGAGAGCTCACCAACCTTGAGCGTCGAGGGGAAGGGTAGTGGATGTCCAAGTCCGCTCATAGTTGACTTCAGTCCCGACATCGAGCGTTGTCGGAGCTAGCTCGGGAGGGATCTACGGGGCCAAGGTATAAGAAGTGTGAGTGGCATGAGGGGGGGCGCCATTAGGATGCCTCCGGCAGCAACTGAGGACTCAGTCGGGGTGACCGAGGAGCACCGAGCGGCTTGCACATCGGCTCTGGCGTGACGGCATCGGGCACAAATCTGGTGTGCAGGAGGATCTGCTCTGAGGAAGGAAGGCCCTTACGGAGGCCTTGCTGGGGTTTGGAACTCCCATCCTCGTCGGGTGGCATGGAGCAGGATTGCTGCCGCGGCGGACGCACGCGGAGACCGGCTGCTGCGCAAGGTAGGGGAAGAAACAAATCGAAAAGACGAAACCACCCCCAGCACGCAAAGGAAGCCAATCTATCGAGGTAAGGGCATTTAGGTCTTTTAGTTATGTTTTCAGGACCGGCCCGTGTGGCATATTAGGCGATAGCAAGCACTGACGTTTCATCATGTTATTGGTCCAAATTTGATTAACCTGCAAAATATGTAATTAATTACTTGTAGGTCGAATAAAGACATGTTATACATGAAAGTTGATCAGGAAAACGTGAAGAATCCAATAAAAATATAATTAAAGCCTGATTCCTTGTGCAATTCGAAAAGTAATGCAAGATATCAAATTTAATGTAGTAATGTTTAAAGAACCCTATTTTGGTATGATTAAAGTGATTAGTAGGGTTTAGTAGATGATTAAAGTTGATATTAGCCTGTTAATTATAAAAAGGAACATTTGGAAGAAAAAGGATGACTTTGTATATAATTAGTTAATTTAGAGTTTCATATGCATGAATATACTTTAATGGGCCTTGAAACCCTAATGTTGATTATTTTGACTATCAATGGCTTTAGTTGATTAATTTCATGATTAAAGTCGGAATATGCTGAATCTAAGATATTTTGAGAATTAAAGTTCCTAATTTGTGGATAATACCCTAAATGTAGTAATTAGGGTTTTCTCATGAATAAAATGTGGAATTAATTGCAAATCGAGTTTATATGCGATTTGGATCATAAAGAACTATGAATTAATAATAAATGTGAATAATGATCTTGTCATGGATTAAAAGGATAAAATTAGTAGCTTTAATAAAAAGAGGCTTAATGAGCTTAATTAATGGTTAATTATGCCTTTAAACCGGAATTGAAAATTAGATGTGCACATAAATAGGGTTTGTGATCAATTGTGTTAAATTAGGGTTTAAAATAATAAAAGATGAATGGAAACCCTAACTGTAATGGAAACCCTAAAAGTGGACTAGAAACCCTAAGAAGCGAGCTAGATTTAATAGATCTTAATGACATGAGTAATAAAAGGAAATTGTATAATTGTTTCAGGATCTTATTGAATGCTTGCTTGCTCGTTGTTGATTATTGTTGCACATGAATCTACATGTACAGGTATGTGGTTACGCTTATGACTACCCGAATTAGTTTTCCGGGATTCTGTTGATGTTTTCATCGTGACTTGAACTAAACTGTTGGATGTTTTAATTCATGCAAATTCTAAAGTGAATATGACTATCACATAAGAGATATGCCTACTAGCTCAGATCCTAGTCCCCTCTGTAGCTTAATGGGTTGACCTAGTAAATGGCTACCAATGGGGTAGGCCCATCAGGTCATTAAATGACTTAGTAAATGGCTACCAATGGGGTAGGTCCATCAAGTCATCATGAGTCAGAGATTGGTCTACCTTTGGGTAGGACCATGTGACTCCATAACCCTAGGTATTGGCTACCTGTGTGGTAGGGCCATGGGGGTAAGGATCTACCATATGAGAGAGGTGGTATCCATGTCCGCTGCAGGGACGTTACAGAGAAAGGGGATAGGCAAGGATTGCTTAAAACACAATCTTGGTTGTTAAATGATATTTTGTTGATTACATTGTTAACATTGTTGCACAATTATTGTTTCCCCCACATACCAGCTTCGGCTGACCGACGTTTTGTTTGTCGGCATTTTAGGTACAAAGGAAAAGAACAAACAGTATAGTGGCATATGTGGAATTAAAAGAGAAGTAACGTGCACAGGAGGATTAGTTAGATTAGTATCTTCATGGATAGAAGATTAGAAATCCTAGATTTTAAAAGGTAAACAAAGTTTTATTTTATACCAGTTTTCAGTTTAGTTGGTAAAGTTTATTAATTGTTATTGATTATTTGTCGAACATTTGATCCTGTTAATTGAATAACGACTCTATCCATCGGGTCTCCCTTAATTGGGGGTTACCGGGAGGTGGGGTCGTTACATAACCTTAATTAAAGATACTTTGTTAATCACTCCTACTTGGGGTGAATAGTAAACCCTAATGGTGGGTTATTTTTGATAACCCTAATGAAGGGTGATTCAATGTGAATAGTGAAACCTAAACCAGGGTGATGTGATGGAATAGTAAATCCTAATTCAGAGTATGTTAAATAAGAACTCTTATCCATAGATATGTGATATGTGTAGTAAACCCTAATCATGGGTTATGTTTTATAGCATGAAGCTCTATGATTGGATAATGAAATGAGGAATCACTATTTGTTAACTAAGTTAAGGGGATAATTAATCCTACTTGAATTGAAAAGAGAAACCCTAACCCTGGTAAGGGTATAGTGGTGCAACCCTTGAATAGTGAAGTTATCTTTGTTTTGTAAATGCTGATGTGAAATTTATGTACCTATTGTCATCTGTGCTAATGTGCAGGTTTTATGAAATATTGAATATATCCAAGAAAGAGCTATGATGCTTTGTTCATTAAAAAGTATTTAATAAGCCTTGTAAGTAATAATATGCAATGTTGCCTATTGAATGGTAACAAATGAAATTGGAAGGTTGTATGAGTCATATGAAATACCTGCAATGCTACTATTATGATTACACTATTAAATGACTTAATGGCATTGATTTACCTGTTAAAGTGGTAACAAGTGATTTGATGATCTAAGGGTTGAAAACCCATATTCTTGGATCATGATGATAAATTGATAGGGGATTGAGATCCCAATGTTGATATAGCAATGAAATGAACTTGATTCAAATAGTACTCTTTCTTTATAGAAATTGTATTAATGGTTTATGTTTGAAAACATGCATGATGCTAAAAGAATACTGTAACGTACTTAAATAATCAAGTAAAATAATATCATGTAGATTCCTGACCATAGATCCATCATCGTCAGAAGCTAGATAATGGTGAAATAGGTTTTCCTAAGGGAACTCCTGGAGAGCATACTTTTGAGTATTAGGGGGCTATGGATGCGAATATCCTTACGTCCTAATGAAGGAATTGATGTGAGATTCACATTTAATCTCTCAATCCTTCATTATATGTTTATGACGGGATGATGTATCACTAATCTCCCGATGATGTCGTTAATGCCAAATTGATGTGAGATAAATAAGAAATCCCTCAATTGTGAAGAGAGTACAACATGCCACTGTAACTCTACTAGCGAAGTTGCCAGAATACCCTGGAAAGCTATTATAGCAGAGACACACGATGTCCTGCATGTTTCTCCTCACACTGACTGAGGAAGATGAGGTCATAGAAATCCGGCTCTTCTGATGACCTATGTATGGTACCGATTTTGACGTCGAGGAAGGAGAATCCCAGTATTGGGTGAGCAGCAACAACAACAACAACAACATCAAGGACAATAGTGATCTTCAGGTGGAGACACTATCTGTTAGGTCTAGTATATAGAGAGTCCAGTGTGTCGTCTCTGTACTCTCAAGTCCTAGGAGTCAGTAGATGGTTTCATATAGATTTGAGATTTTTGGCCTAATGCCTCGAGATTTTGTATACTGCTCATGTACAGTTTAACAGGGCAGTCAGTGTTATGACTCTCGAGATGAGATAATACAGAGATGTACTGATGAATCAGTTGTAAATAACTTACCTTGTATCTTTATGAAAGAGTTTTTCCGTTTGAGGATCTCTTTACAAAAAGTTTAAATTTTTAGTGATTTTTAGTAATTCCACTGCTAATTAATTGCTTCCGCATTCGTTAATCTCATTATCGCAAGTAGATTGTCACAAATTAGTGGTATCAAAGCCCTAGGTTCGTTGAGTCTATAGAGACATAGGACTAGGGTTGTAGAGTTGTTCTAGTGTCTTCCAGTATATCTGATAGTGTCTTCTGCTCTTATAGGAGGAGAAGAGAAAACTAAATATGTCTGGAGCACACGAGGAACACGCTGCTGAGAGTAGTGTCACTGCACCTAGAGAAGGTGCAAGAGACCAAGAAAGGGAGGAACTTGTACCTGAACCACCCCATTTCAACTCAACTGACATGGGGAACCCAGCCTTCCAAGCCATGTTCAGGCAGTTCATGACTGTCATGACACACATGACATATAGGATGTCTATATTGTTGGTACGTATTCCTTTAGAGCCAGTCATGGGATGATTGATGGGATACATTAAGATTGATTTGATAAACATCAAAGGGAAGCTTACAATTCTTTCTCGTTCAGTCATATGAGATAGTGATAGAACAGATTGAATGTCTAGAGAATGACAATACTCAATGACATATGCTTTCAGGTTGAGCACCTGAATGATGAGATCATACGGATGCTAAGAGTTTGTACATTCTTGTTATGTCCCAACTTGGATGTCATTATGGAAGGTAGATGGACAACAATGACACATAAGACTAGATTGTGGTGTTGTTTGATGACAAAATCTCATTAGTTATGATATAGAGATATCAAACCAAACACATAGGTACTTGTTAGAGAAAAAGTGTACCAGACAGACCCACCGTGAGTTTGACACATGGAACCATGACATGGTAGTCACAGTCAGTACTCACAATGATGGTGGTGAGTGTGATTCTTTGACCTGAAATCACTACACTCAACACATGTCGTTGGGCACACTTTGACATCATCAAACGCAGTCCTGAAACATGGGTTGTTATAAAGGTGATGATTGGGTGGCTTTGACACATTGGGCTTTTGAGGGGTGAGTGATAGATATGGGATTTGTCCCTCCTGAGGGAGTTTGATATCCATGGCCACTTGATGAGTAGGGTTGAAATAGGCGTGCGCACGCATATGTGAATCAGTATGTGATATTGATGTCATACATATCTCTTCCAATCTACTCTGAGATCAAGAAAGTGAATGAACGTTGATAGGGCGACTGTTCAATGCCTCGAGTTCATTCGGGATATCATTGATAAAGGAATTATACATTCGCTGTAACACAATTCACAGATTGTAGGATTGAAAGTTGTTATCCAACTTTCTAGTTTCACTTTGGTAGCATTGATGTGTGACTAGGCACCTCTCTTTTCTTGTGAAGTCATAAGTGTTATGGACTTTCACTGCCAACGTGAAATGGACCTGCAGGGTCACACACATAGGATTTAACCTAGAAGAGGAGTTTTGTCCACAAACAATTTTTAGATTGATTACTAAAGAATTTAGTAGTTCAATTAAACACTCAATCAATTGAAAGCTTAATATCATAATGTTCAAGGTGTTGGGCACATTGATTGGAGTATCGAATTGATTGAAATCGCAATTGATTGATTCTGCACAATCTGCACTCCCAACCAATGGGCTCATGTGATGAACCGATCGATCGAGCTTGGTGAACCGGTCGGCTCAGGTGGTGAGTCAATCAGCTCATGCACAGGGTGAAACGATTGCTTCATGTGTTGAAACGATCGATTCAATTGGTGCAACCGAACAAGTTGGGAAAGTAGGATTGGTGAGAATTTTCCTTGCATTTCACTTGCCCAATTTGATTGGAACAAGGATTGATATTTAATACCAATTTGAAACAAAAAGAAGGAAAGTCAATCGGGAACTGATCAGAACCACGAACCGACAGGTTCAGGAGTGAACCGATCGGCTCACGGGTCCCAACCGATCGGTTGAGGTGTCAACCGACCGGTTCAGGTCCCCAACCGACCGTTTCAGTTGTGAAATGATCGCTTCAGGTTGCGAGTTGATTGTTTTGTGTAAAAATCTCGAACCCTTCTACTCCTGCTTTTAATCCCACATTACTCGAGTTGGAGAACCCTGTCCCATGACCCTCCTATATATATAGGGGTATTGGGGGCTTCTCAAAGTACAAATCAGTACAAACCATTTGCTCTGCAAAGTTGTCGTTCTCTCTGGTTTTGGTAATCGAGAGAGCCCAAGAAAGTGCTACCCGATAAGGGAGGAAAAGCAAAGGAAAGACAACTACAGTTGCGACTGGTGGCGGGAGAGTGTGTCAGTGACTAGTACACTGATAGGAGGGTGCGACTCCTTCCAATTCCTTGTGGGACAAGGAGATTGGAGTTCTAGGTGGTCCGTGTGGACTACTTCAGAGGTGGGAGGTTTCTGGCGCTCACGAGGACAACTTTCAATCCCAACAGTCCCGGTGAGACCAGGAGTCGTAAAGCTCGGTGCGACCAGGAGCTGCAAAGACACCGTCCAAGACCGGAGGTGAAGACCGCTCATGCTGCGAGGTATTGTCGCCGAGCAAGTCTCGGGACAAGCTATAATTCCACAAACCATCCTTTCCTATTGTATAGACGTTGACACATTTCCTTGTTCTGGGTTTGGGGGAGAATTGTTTTGTTTCTGCTGCCTTCTTTGTCTCCCCTAAAACCCAACAGTGGTATCAGAGCCACATCAACTGCTCTATACTTTAGGAATATTGATATGATCGATTTTGGTTTGTCACCTTTATTTATTGCATACGATGCGAATAAAAATCGCTTTATGCATGTCCAATCCTAAATCCACAAATCGCAAATTACATATATGATATGTATTATTAATGCACTCGATACGCGTCGCCCTTGAACGAGTTTTGTGGTGGATGTATAGCGTGGTTATGGCCAATAAACCCTATCTGTGTATGGTTGTATGTGGTTGCTTGCATCTCGGTTTAGGCACCGATCTTCCTTCTCCTATTCCTGATGTAACTCTAAATAATTGAAGATTTCTTTCCTACCTTTTCTCCCCTCGAATGTAACTCGAGTTTTCTCTTTTTAACAATGTAAAATAGGATATAATTTTATTTCCTATTATGTCAAAGAACGGAGGACATCCCGATGACAGTTGAGATGATCGGTTCAAGGCGTGAACCGATCAGTTGATGTTCTAGATGATCGGTTCAAGGAGTGAGCCGATCGGTTGATGACCAGTTCGAGGAGCGAGACGAGAGAGTGGTGGCCATGATGAGATGCACGAAGACCAGGCGAACGGATCGGTTGGAGGAGCCAACCGATCGGCTGGTGGCACCCAACTGACCAGTCTGATGGCGAGCCGATCAGCCATGTGATGAGTTGATCAAACCCAGAAAGGAAAAGCACAGAGTTCATCTTGTACAGGTTGCATGTGATGTAGACCTAGATGACTGTGATTCCTCTTGGCTCGAGGAATCACATTAGGATGGCCATAATCATCGTTTTTATCGTTTTTCATGATTTATGTGGGATATAGCATGTATATCATACATACTATGTATTGTGGTGATTGGATATGTATATGTATATAAAACCAAATCCCTCATAAAATAATAAGTTTTAGATGCCTTCCAAATGTGACACATGTGAAAAGCTTTATCGACCAAGTGTGGGCACTCCCAAGTGTGGTGCACCGTCTATCTCGTTGAAGCGTGAAGGATGAATGTGTGGGTCTGCCCAAGCAGGGTGCATATTCATCATGTTTGCTTTGGGTCGGACATAACAAGGTGACCTAGATAGGATCTAGCACCTTGAGGCATGGAGATGATCATGGGAAGGTGTTGCATATGACATATTATCAAGAGTTGCATATGATGCAATTGGAAAGAGTTGCCTACCTGAGAGATCTAAGTTGTGGGTGACAACCCTAGCTGGTCCATGATTTAGAGGATTTCAGGATCTTGCCCACTAGAAGGTTGTACGATGCAATCTTCCGAATTGATGGCGAGGGCTATCAATTTGAAGTAAAATAGTGGGAGCGATAATTAATTAAAGGCCTAATTATATCGTCATCTTTTCAAATCTATCAAACAATTCAAAAGAGTTTTGGACTAAATTTCATATATTTCCTTTTGTTAAAATAAATGGTTAATCAACAAATCACTTTATTTGCGATCGGTCCTTGAGACCAATAACTTAAATGGGAATAATTCCACGACTGGTTAGGATGATGAGAAGTGTTCTCAAAGAGCAAAAGCTCTAAGTCCTAGTTATACCAAGACCAGACAAACTCAATCCCACCACATCAATGACTGAAATTATGCTTATAGAAGCATACCGAGGAAGACATTGATGAGGAGTGCTTGATGTTGTATTCTCTGAACTATGAGTTGCAGAGACAACATGAGACATATGATGTCTCCAAGACACTGTCCTAGTATGTCATGACAGAAGGAGATACAGTAAGGTATTCACACACTCAATGTGATTTGGTATGTTGAAATCCTGACTGAGAAGAATTCCCTCTGAGCCAAGGGTTGGCTATTGGTATGATACTGCAAATGTTGCGAGAATCATACAATTCATGATAAGCTACAACATGAACAACTTTGACAAGCGTTGACAGAGTTGTTGGACATGTTGAGGATAGTAGAGGCAAAGATGAAGAAAGACAAACCATAATATTTGATGTGATCAAAGAGAAAGGTAATTCTTAAGGGCAAGGATAAGGGCAAAGCAAAGAAGTGTTCTGATGCTAGCCAGCAATCCAAGCCGTCTTCAGCCTCAAGGCACATGGGGAAAGGGTGTATGAGGGATTGCCCTCAATATCTGGATGAACAAAAGAAGATGTAGGAGGGGATGGAGATCTCTACCTAAGGTATCAAGAAATGAACCACTTCTTTATCTGAGGTATATGATATCAAGATATGGATATGTCATATATGATATGCAATATCCACAAAGAAGTGATGGCCTTTGTGAAAGGACCAAGAAAGAAGTACCCATCATTGAAGCAAGTGTTTCTGCCATAGATAGGAGTATCTTTCGGTTTATTTCAGCCTAAAGGGCACAGAATAGAGTTGAGAACTACTATTTCATATATTGCCAATAGACAGAAACACTTTATTTTTACATATTGTATGACAATGATGACAATTAATAAAGTAGATGTTTCAATTTCTAAAAATATGATCTTTGTGGCAATGCCTTGTTTATCTTGTGATACATGGTATGCATATGATAAAATGATACCTAAAACTTATAGATAACTCAAACAATCAAATTAGCATTAATCATGAGAAATTCATTTCTAGTTTCCATGTGATGGATAAATCTAGACTCTTTTGGTTAGAGAACCAGAGACATGAATATCTTGGACATGATTAATCAATCTTCACTAATGGTAGTGGGAGAATGATTATCCTATTAGGTATAATACAGATTATGTATTTACATACCTATTGGAACAAATGCTAATACTTCAAATGGTGTTCAAGATTATCATAGATGAAGTACAAATTTGTTAAAGTGTTAATTCTTGATGAGATCAATGAATGAAATACTTGGACCAAATGTTTGAGATCCTTATGAGTGATTATGATAGTGTATCATAGTGAACTCATGATTAAGGGATGGTGATGTCTAAATCAAGAGGGAATCATACTCTAAGGATTCAGAGAATGATATTCAAATAAATGAATTCTTCTTAATAAAAGAATACCCCACACTAATAAAGGACATTAAGAATCACAAGGAGTTGTGAATTCTTATATCCTTGACAGATACACCTCAATTATGCATGTGATGAGTTGGTCATGTGATGAGTCAACTATCTAGATGAATATGAGGAACCGAATTTTGAGTTGTGGTTTATGACCATTACATCTTAAATGACATCCATGTGAACAATAAGGTATGAACTTGATGGTAGCACTCATTGGATGAAATCCATAAGTGCAAATTAGTCTTAAGTGTTAAGACACATGGATAACATTTTGAGAAGGATGATGCTTTCAGATTGCAACTTAATGACTAAGACATTTGGCATATGGATACTAAAACCACATTCCTATGAGGAATAAAACAAGGATGTGTATGTGACACAACCTATAAGGTTTATGAATCTGCTAATGCAAATGAAGTCTATAAGTTACAATGGACTAATCAATGTGATTGATTGAGTACAAGAAACTCAGAATTGAATCTTTACTTTGATGATATAGTCAAAGGGTTTGATTGATATGTCAAAGATAAAGAAGGGATCTATGATTTAGTGGGAGTGTATTCACATTCCACATGTTGATGTGAAATGGAAATTTTCTAGAACGGAAATCCAGAAAGTAGAAATTATCTTTAAGGGAGATAGAGATGTTTCCCATGTGATAGGAATAGAGATCTATAGAGATAGTTCTCGAAAAGCTCTTGACCTAAAAAGAGAAAGCATACATTGGCAATCTGTACTGAAGGGTTCAGTATGCACAGATTCAGTGGGAGAAAAACTTGTCCATGGAGTTAGTATCCCAAGGCCAAGTGTCCAATTCTTATGAAGAATGGGAACACTAAGAATAGATATGGATCTATCATGTATGTAATCATCCCATTATCTTGCATGTATCGACATGGCAAGAACAAAATGCATTCATCATCTTGTATGTAGGACATGGCAATATGATGTGCTCATCCTGATAACTCGTATGTGAGACATGACGAGTGGATGTCTGTCTACTTCCAGTAAGTGTTATTGGAATACCATTAGAACTTGATGAGTACTAATTCTATGGAGACAAGGAAGAGTTCAATGTAAAGAGTTACATTGATGCAAACTTCTGAAAGGATAGAAAATTAATCGCAAATTATATATAGGATATATAAAAGTGAAAGTTTGTTGATAATTGGAAGTGTTCCAATAAAATCATTTAAAAGGAAATGTCGAGTATCTATGTGTTAGAGAACAACAGTGGATACTATATGGATCTGGAAGTTCATGAGATGAACTTATAGATATTCCACTCATTGATGACAAGTATGGAATCCTTGATCATGCAATTTGGCTAAAGGTTAGCAAAGGAATACTAGATCGCATATTACAGCAACTCCATCTCATACGTGTGACGTACAACGAAGAGATGTGAGACATGCAATTTATACTGACATTGCAAAGTGTTGCCATTACTCACTATGTTGGCACTAGAGCACAGTAACATGTGGGAAATGTTTGAAGATCATTATGAATATGATTCATGGGTGATTGGCTCGCAGTGCAAGTGGGAGTCTGTTGGTATGTATGCCCTGAGAGCCAATCATGGGATGATTGATGGGATACATTAAGATTGATTTGATAAACATCAAAGGAAAGCTTCCAATTCTTTCTGGTTTAGTTATATGAGATAGTGATAGAACATATTGAATGTCTAGAGAATGACAATAATCAATGACGTATGCTTTCAGGTTGAGGACCTGAACGATGAGATCATACGGATGCTAAGAGTTTGTACATTCTTGTTATGTCCCTAGTCGGATGTCATTGTGGAAGGTAGATGGACAGCAATGACACACAAGACTAGATTCTGGTGTTGGTTGATGACAGAATCTCATTAGTCATGATATAGAGATATCAAACCAAACACATAGGTACTTGTTAGAGAACAAGTGTACCAAACAGACCCACCATGAGTTTGACACATGGAACCATGACATGGTAGTCACAGTCATTACTCACAGTGATGGTGGTGAGTGTGATTCTTTGACCTGAAATCACTACACTCAACACATGTCATTGGGCACACTTTGACATCATCAAACGTAGTCCTGAAACATGGGTTGTTATAAAGGTGATGATTGGGTGGCTTTGACACATGGGGCTTTTGAGGGGTGAGTGATAGATATGGGATTTGTCCCTCCTGAGGGAGTTTGATATATGAGGCCACTTGATGAGTAGGATTGAAATAGGTGTGTGCATGCATGTGTGAATCAGTACGTGATATTAATGTCATACATATCTCTTCCAATCTGCTCTGAGATCAAGAAAGTGAATGAACATTGACAGGATGACTGTTCCATGCCTCGAGTTCATTCGGGATATCAATGAAGAAGGAATTATACATTCACTGTAACACCATTCACAGATTGTAGGATTGAAAGTTGTTCTCCAACTTTCTACTTTCACTTGGGTAGCATTGATATGTGACTAGGCACCACTCTTTTCTTGTGAAGTCATAAGTGTTATGGACTTTCACTGCAACGTGAAATGGACCTGCAGGGTCACACACATAGGATTTAAACTAGAAGAGGAATTTTTTCCACAAACAATGTTTAGATTGATTACTAAAGGAGTTTAGTAGTTCAATTAAACACTCAATCAATTGATAGCTCAATATCATAATGTTCAAGGTGTTGGACACATTGATTGGAGTATCAGATTGACTAAAATTGCAATTGACTGATTCTGTGTAATCTGCACTCCCAACGGATTAGCTCATGTGATGAACCGATCGGCTGAGCTTGGTGAACCGATTAGCTCAGGTGGTGAGTCGATCGACTCATGCACAGGGTGAAATGATTGCTTCAAGTGTTGAAACGATCGATTCAATCGGTGCAACTGAGCAAGTTGGGAAAGTAGGATTGGTGAGAGTTTTCCTTGCGTTTCACTTGCCCAATTTGGTTGGAACAAGGATTGGTATTTGATACCAATTAGAAAAAAGAAGAAGGAAAGTCAATCGGGAACTGATCAGGACCACAAACCGACCGGTTCAAGAGTGAACTGATCGGCTCAGGGGTCCCAACCGATCAGTTGAGGTGTCAACTGATCGGTTTAGGTCCCCAACCAATCGTTTCAGTTGTAAAACGATCAGTTCAGGTTGCGAGTTGATTGTTTTGTAGAAAATATTGAACCCTTCTATTCCTGCTTTTAGTCCCGCATTGCCTGGGATGGAGAACCCTATCCCATGACCCACCTATAAATATAGGGGTATTGGGGTCTTCTCAAAGTACAACTCAGTGCAAACCAGTTGCTCTACAAAGTTGTTGTTCTCTCTGGTTTTGGTAACCGAGAGAGCCCGAGCAAGTGCTACCCGATAAGGGAGGCACAACAAGGGAAAGACAACTGCAGTTGCAACTGGTGGCAGGAGAGTGTGTCTGTGACTAGTACGCTGACAGGAGGCTGCGACTCCTTCCAATTCCTTGTGGGACAAGGAGATTGGTGTTCCAGGTGGTCCGTTTCGACTATTTCCGAGACGGGAGGTTTCTGCCGTTCAGGAGGACAACTGTCAGTCCCGACAGTCCCGGTGAGACCAAGAGTCATCAGTCCCGGTGCGACCAGGAGTTTCACAGACACCGTCCAAGACCGGAGGTGAAGACCGCGCAAGCCACGAGGTATTGTCGTCGATCAAGCCTCGGGACAAGGTATGATTCCACAAACCATCCTTTCCTATTATATAGACGTTGAAGTGTTTCCTTGTTCTGGGTTTGGGGGAGAATTTTTTTGTTTCTGCTGCCTTCTCTGTCTCCCCTAAAACCCAACATATACCTGTATCTAGGGCACCTACCCATCCATATGGACAAGGAACTGGCAAGACGTTTGAACAACTACGTCGGGTTGGAGCCACAGATTATGCTGGAAGAACTGACCCAACAGATGCTGACTTATGTCTAACTGAACTAGAGAAGGCCTTTAGAATTTTGAACATCCCAGAAATTGAGAAGGTTAGACATGATGTGTATCTTCTCAAGGGAAGTGATGGCCACTGGTGGACCATGGAGGAAGGGAAAAGGCCGGGTGTGGAGATCGAATGGGAAGTTTTTCGACGGGAATTTGTCAACAGGTACTTTCCTAAGACGTTCTTGGATGAGAAAATCTCTCGGTTTTAGAGGATAAGACAAGGACCGATGAACATTAGCGAATATGAAGCTAAGTTCATGGAGCTATTGTGGTTCTGTCCGCATATGGCAGCTACAGACGAAGAAAGGATTAGGCGTTCTGAGAAGGGATTAAACGTTGAGTTAACCACCCCTGTATCTACTCTGGAGAATAGGGAAAGGTTTGCTACCTTTGTGGAGTTGGTCAGGAGGATAGAGATGTAAGGACCCTGACCTTCGTTTAGGGTTTACCGTGTTTGCTTTACTTAACCCTGGTGCTTTGTGGCTTGCTAATAACCTTTGGTGGTGCTTAGGGTTTTGGTTGTGCCTTGTTAAGAGTTGGAGGTGCTACTTGCAAATAAACCAAGTCTAGGTTTTGTGGGCAAGTTTTCCACCTTGTGTGGTGTTCCTATCTCTCTTTCCTTTCTCTTGGGTAGAGAGCAAGGCTTGGACTCGTTTCTTGGGTTCTTTTGGGCCTGGTTGAGCTTGTTGGGCCTTGAGGTGCCTTGCTTTGGTTTGGTTGAGCCTTGTATCACCCAAGATAGGGAGTGTATCGGCCAAGGTGTGTGTGTCGCCCATGGGGATGAGGTGTGTTGCCCATGGTGCTAGTGTTGTGTCGCCCATGACCTTTGACCTAGCCTTGACCTTGTTTGTGTCACCACTAGTGGACACTTGGTACATACCTTGGACATGTGTATAGAGCTTGCTAGAGTGGTGGCTCGCGCACTAGGACAAGTGTCCCTAGGTAGGCGACACCTTGCTTTGTTCCACCTTGTTTTCTCCTCCCTGTCCTTCTATATAGGTGGTTCCTTTCCTTTGCTTAGAGTCCCTTTGGTTCTTTGGTTCCTCTCCACCCTAGTATGCACGACACACCCTACTCTCTTGCATGTTGGTGGCCGATACCCCTTGAAGGAGCAAGCTGGTGGCTGATATCCTTGTTGTCTTCTTCTTCTTGCTTGGTGGTGCTTGGATCTAGGAGCATGAAGCTTGCTTGAGGTGGGTTACATAACTTCTAACCCTAACTACATTATCTCCTTCTATGATCTTGTTTACATGTTCGTAGATAGTTCTTGTTAGTTTCTCCATGTTGGCCGATCCTTATGATCTAGGGTTTCTTTGTGAGCAATACTCCTTTCTCCCCTTTGTTCTAGTATCATGAGAAACACCCCTCTTTCTCTTAGACGATTGAGGTGAGCTTGTGTTCTAGTTTCTTGAGCAACACTCTCCTCTCACCATGGACTAGAAGGGTGAGCTTGGTCATGGTGGTGACTCTTTCTAGGGTTTCTCCTTGTGACCTGTTTGGTGATAGAAGATGTGCAAGACCCCTCTTTCTTAGTTGATTGAGGTGAGCCTCTTCTTGACCCACTAGGGTTTTAGGTGTTGTTGTGCTTAAGGTGGAAGATGACCTTGTAAGTTAACACCTTGGTCGACATGAGCATGGGGAGGTGCTGCTCAACAACCCTCTTGACCTAGACCCCTTGCACGACACATGTGTGGATGATATCTCCTTTGGTCCCTGTTGGTTACAGGCGTCACAACCTTGCCTTGCCCCGTGACGACGGTTAGGCCATGGTTTGGATGGCTGGACAATAGGTATGTGATGCTTAGTTGAGATGAACCCTTGGACGATACCTCTTGTGGAGCACCTTTCATGGTTTGCTCTTGAGGTGAGTGTGGATGTGGCGGGCGCGCACACTAGCTCTTGACGCACGACACAAGCCCTGCACGCTAGAACAGGTTGCATGCTACCCGTGCACAGGGTAACCTTGAGCTTGACACCACGTCGCCCGGCAGTTCACGCCTGGGCTGCGTGTCACCCTGCCCGGTACCGTGTCACCCGACAGAACTGCACGCCCCCAGTGCACGTTACATAGACGATACCCTGCTACCCGTTAGCATGCACGTCATGGCACGCATTGCATTAGCCGATATACCCAGCACGACACAACTGCACAACTGGTCCTTGGCCATTTCCCGGTATGCCCAAGTGCACGACATTTGACCCAACGTTGCTTAGCTGCACGCTTGAGAGCCGTTACCCTTGGTAGCGCGACATTGCATGTTGCACGTTGGCCGTTGTGAGTTGGATATGAGTTGAGGGTAGGTTGCCCGATACAACCTATGGTGAGGGTGAGCCCTGCCTGATACAGTTTTTAGTGAGGGTTTTGAGTACTTCTTGTGAGGGTTCTGCTTGTCATGAAAAGTCGATGTGTTGTCTATACTCTTGTTAATCTATGGTGACTCTTTGCATGATAAGTATTTATTATTGTAAAGCTTTTCATCTGAACTTAACATAGCTACACACACAAATGTGATCACCTTGATTATCTGTATAAAGAACAATAATGAGAATGCAGTAAGGTTGCTTAATGCCGTGCCTTATGTATGTGATCATAAGATGAGGCATGATTAAGAAAAGGATATAATCATTAATGTCACTTTGTAAGGTCACCCTGTGTTGATAATACGAGTTTCCAAGTTATTCATGATGATTATTGAATAATGCTAACCATGCAGGTAATGCATAGCCAAATGAAAGGCTATGAGGAATGAATATATGAGAACAATGAGATAACAGGTACATTATGAATGCTATTCCATGATGATGATGATGATGTAAGCCCTGGGAGGCAGAGGCAACATATGATGAGGGATTGAGATCCCATGGTATGAATCTGGATCTTTGGCAAGAGGCCAAGTGATAACATGTGATGTTGGATCCTTGTGTTGGATCGATATGATGTGAATTATAGTAAAAGCAACTGTTGAGTTTTATATTGTTTACCTCTGTTATAATTGCATGTTATACAACTTGGTTATATCTTGCAATCCATATAAAATATACTAATTAATCACAGTGAAATATATCATGTAGTTGCCCTGGCCATAGATCCATCATCGTCAGGAATTGGTGATGGTGAAACGGGTTCTCCTGCGGGTTAACCAGGAGTGCATATTGTTGAGTATGTGAGGTTTCTCCTAGCCTAAAGTGAGGAGGTAAGAGTGCAACTTCAGTTGTCGATTCCAGGGTGCGGATTCAGGCCCGTAGCCCAATTGTGATAAAAGAGCATGGTGAACAGGCCCATGGATCAGGATATGTGATATGAGGAGCATTAATGCGTTCATGGCTCAGAGCACGGTGAACATGCCCGTGGCTCAGTTTCACTAGCATCGAGACTTGTACCGAGGTGGGGCTAGGCAGAGGGTAGCCTGACCCTGTGGCTAAGACCACTTCAGCATGAGACTGCGGTCCTGCTTGTGTTGTACTCAAGCATTGACCATGAGGCAGAGACGTCGTGGAGTCCGACTCTTCCATTGACCCTGTATGGCATCGGTTTGGGTTTAGCAACCGAAGGTTGGATCTAAGCGGTACGACTCACTTCCTCAGGGCATAATAATACATAATCCAGCCGTTTAGTATTTACTGCATTAGACAAACACGAAACATTGGTTGATGCCTTGTTTGTGTAAGTTACTCTCAACATATCTTGCAGTTGCTTATATGTCCCTCATATGTAGTAAGTCTTATATATATCTTGTTTTCTTAATCATGTTCCATAAAGTAATACTTGAGTACTTCTAGTAAGCTTGCTAGGTATAGACAACTTTATTTCATAACTGCTCTTTTATACTTTTGATCAGTTAGCTGCTATATATACATTTGAGGTATTGTAGTTTCGGCAGGGAGTTATGTTTCTCGCCGGGACAATGTTCAATTGTCTCACCCCGCTTATTTACACCCTTTTTAGGTGGTCGAGCTAGACGTGGTGGTGGTCACGAAGTTGCGGCCGAGCAGCAAGAAGAATAGTAGAAGGCAAGTGTTGGACACGCTGCTATTTTGGATGTTTTGTGATGGAGTCTAGAGTCATCCATGTACTCTCAGGTCCTTGGAAGTGTTTTGACATTGTTTCACGATATATATCTATAGATGTTTTGTATATCCTACTGTTGGCTAGACGTGGGCCTCTATGTATGTATAAACATGTGATTAACTCATGTGACGACAAGACAGTTGTTGCTCTAAGCTGTGAACATGTATCAAAGCTTGTATATGATTATATAACCTGTTTTCTTGCAGGATGAGGACTGGAATGTAATGGTTTCTCAGTTTACTCGCCTTCCGCAATCAGTTTTAATTAACCCGCGTTTTGATAATCTGTGGTTATGGTGATTTCCGCACTCTATAGCGTAACACCTCGTTGTTTGTGTGATAGTGGGATGTGTTGCCACAACGTTTGGTATCAGAGATTTAGGTTTGCTGAGTCTATAGGGATTTAGGACTAGGTTGTGTCTGTTCATATGAGGTTTCTAGATTTTCTCACAATCATCTTCTGCCCTCAGCGGAAGAAAAGCCAAGATGTCTGGAAATCATGAAGAACACGCTGATGAGCACAGTGATGCTGCATCAGTTGATGGAGCTGTAGGTCAGGCACATGAAGATCGGGTGCCTGAGGTCCCCCAATCTAACCCAGCCATACTTGAACATCCTGCCTACCAACAGCTTATGGCACAGAAGATGGCTACGATGAATCTCATGGTTGAGCGATTTCCAGTGCCTCCTTCGAGAGCACATGCTCCCCATGGTGAAACATCGGGTATTGGGAAGACCTTCGAGCGGCTTCACTGAGTCGGAGCTTTAGATTATGATGGAACGACTGATCCAACAGATGCAGATCTGTGGCTGACAAGTCTTGAGAAGGCTTTCCGGATCCTCGACATCCCTAAAGTAGACAAAGTAAAGCACGCTGTCTACCTTCTGAAAGGTAGTGCTGGTCACTGGTGGATCATCGAGGAGAGAAGCGGCCTGGTGAGGTGATCTGTTGGGAGATTTTCCGGCGTGAGTTCATCACCAGATACTTTCCGAAGACATATTTGGATGAGAAGATCAGTTAGTTTGAGAGATTGCGATAAGGAACGATGAACATCACTGAGTACGAAGCCAAGTTCATGGATCTACTAAGGTTCTGTCCTCACATGGCAGCAACAGATGAGGAACATATTAGACGTTTCGAGAAGGGTCTGAGTTCTGAGCTGACAACCCCTGTGTCTGCGTTGGAGAATCGAGAGCGGTTTGCTACTTTTGTGGAATCTATCCGGAGGATCGAACGATCAGTAAGGGAGAAGAGAGAGTCTATGTCTAAGAAAAGACCTGCTCAGTTTTAGGGTCATAGGTTTGGTGGCTTCAAGAAGCCAAGGTTTGCAATACCATCAGTGATGAGAGGTTCTGGTGGACCGTCTCAGTGGTCTCTGAGTAAAGGAAGAGGTTATGTTTCTTCACCATTGAAGGCACATAGTACAACTTATGTGGTAGTAACAGGGCCATCTAGGCCACGGGTTGACGATAGAGCATGTCATCTGTGTGGTCAAATCGGGCATTGGAGGTTCAACTACCCGAATAGAGATGTTGAAGTGACGCAGCAGCCAAGGAAGAATCATCAAGGATCAGACTGACAACAGCCCAGTGGTAGCAGAGGATGAGGATGCGGTCAAGCGTCTCAAGCTGGATCGTCTGCTCAAGGAAGCAGAGGGCATGGAAAGCAAGCAACGACTTAATTCTATGCTATGAGTCAGCCAGAGGCGATATTCAACCTGCGAGTAGTGACATGTCAGATGGAGTTATTTCATTCTGATATGTCTTCTTCTTGCCTTATATCTGTTCTGGTTGACCTGGGTGCTACGCACTCTTTTATCGCCCATAGTATGCTTGAGAACTGTCGTTTACCTGTTAGTCGTAAGAAGGATAGTTTGTTGTTAGAAAACCCTCTTGATGGTTCCTCGTTGCTTCGAGAAGAGTGTCCATCTTATGTCTAGTCTTTCTCGGGACACCGCATACAAGTGGATCTTATAGCACTTGATATGCATGGGTTTGATGTTATCCTTGGGATGGATACCTTAGAGAAGTATAAGGTGGTTTTGGACCGTGGTTCCAAGCAGGCAGTGTTTGATGATGCCGGAGAGAAGGGCATCTTCCAAGGAGATAGGAAGATTCTTCTGACGTGTCTGGTATCAGCTTTGGTGGCAGAGAAGTTGCTACGACATGGATGTGAGGCGTTCTTAGCTCATGTGGTGGATACCGTTGTAGCTACCGAGGCGAAAGGTCCTAGTTTGCAGTTGTCTGGAAGTTTGCAGATGTGTTTCCCGAGGAGTTCCCTAGTGTTTCACCTCCCCGATTGATTGATTTTGAGATCAATCTGGTGCCAGGAACACAGCCAGTTGCTCAAACGCCATATAGGATGGCTCCAGTAGAGATGGCAGAGCTGAAAAAGCAGTTACAAGATTTGTTGGACAAATGTTTCATCCGACCGAGCACGTCACCTTGGGGTGCTCCCGTGTTGTTCGTCAAGAAGAAGGACGGTTCAATGTGGTTGTGTATAGACTACCAGCAGTTGAACAAGGTCACGATCAAGAACAAGTACCCGTTGTTGAGGACAGATGATCTGTTTGATAATTTGTGTGGTGCTACAGTGTTTTCGAAGATCAATCTACTGTCCGGATATCATCAATTAAGGATCAAGGCGGATGACATAACAAAGTCAGCTTTCAGGACGAGGTATGGTCATTTCGAGTTCGTGGTTATGCCGTTTGGGCTAACCAATGCACCTGCTGCTTTCATGGACCTAATGAACAGAGTGTTCCTTCCGTTCTTAGATCAGTTTGTTGTAGTCTTGATAGATGACATCTTGATCTATAGTCGGGACAGGCTAGAGCATGAGCAACATCTTCGACAAGCGTTGACTCTTCTTCGCCAACATCAGTTGTATGCCAAGTTCAGTAAGTGTGAGTTCTGGTTGGAAGAAGTGACTTTCTTGGGTCATGTGATATCTACTGAAGGAGTCAAAGTAGATCCGAAGAAGGTAGAATCTGTTGTAGATTGGGAGCAACCAAAGACGCCGACAGAAGTTATCAATTTTCTGGGTTTAGCAGGATACTACCGGAGGTTTATCAAGGACTTCAGTGCGATTGCGTTACTGATGACAAAGTTGATGAGAAAGGATGTGCTTTTTGTCTGGGGCCTTTTGTCTGGGATGGTCAATGTCAGCAAGCTTTCTAGAGTTTGAAGGAGAAGATGACTAGTGCTCCAGGGTTAATCCTGCCAAAGCCGGGGAAGGGTTATGTTGTTTTCTATGATGCTTCCAAGAAAGGATTAGGTTGTGTGCTGATGTAGGATGATCATGTGGTTTCTTTTGCTTCTCTACAGCTTAAGAAATATGAGGAGAAGTATCCGACTCATGAGTTGGAGCTGGAAGTAGTGGTTCATGCGTTAAAGATTTGGATACACTATCTTTATCGGGAAGTGTGTCAAATCTTTACAGATCATAAGAACCTGAAGTTCATCTTTACGCAACAAGAGTTGAACATGCGAAAGCGTCGATGGATGGAGTTGATCAATGATTACGACTGCACTATCGAGTATCATCCTGGTAAGGCGAATGTGGTAGCTGATGCGCTTAGTCGGAAGTCTTCTTTTTCTTCCAATAAGGCACAGTTGAGTTCCCTGGTATGCCCTAGGCGAGATATGTTTGTGTCATTACGGCAGATGAATGTGCAGATGGAGGTTTCCTCGCTAGCGGAACTTTTAGCACAGATGCAAGTCAAGCCTACGTTGAGGTAGTAGATCAAAGATGCCCAACAGACAGATAATGCATTACATTTGATCAGATCAGAATTCGGAAGCGAAAAGCGTGATGGGTTTCATGACTCTGAGGATAGGCTAGTCTGCTATCGTAATAGGATGGTGGTTCTTGATGTTGATGAGTTGAGGAAGTTAGTGCTCGAGGAAGCACACATGTCGATGTATGCTATGCATCCAGGTGTCACCAAGATGTATCATAGTCTGAAGGACTTGTATTGGTGGACCGACATGAAGAAAGATGTAGCAGAGTTCGTGGCTAGATGTGCGGTTTGTCAACAAGTGAAGGCTGAACATCAGAAGCCAGCAGGTACGTTGCAACCTTTTCCGATACCGCAGTGGAAATGGGATCATATCACCATGGATTTCGTAGTTGGTCTACCCAGGACAACTAGGAATCATAATTCCATTTGGGTGATAGTGGATAGATTGATGAAGTCTGCCCACTTCCTACTAGTAAAGACGACATATACATCACAGAAACTCACTCGAGTATATGTGGATGAGACAGTTCGTTTGCATGGAGTACCAGAAACAATAGTTTCTGACAGAGGTCTGCAGTTTACAAGTCATTTCTGGGAATAGTTGCACAAGGAATTGGGAACGCAGTTGAGATTCAATACCGCTTTCCACCCACAGACAGATGGACAGTCTAAGAGGACTATTTAGATTTTGGAGGATCTTCTCCGAACTTGTGTTTCGCAGTTCCTAAGCAGTTGGGATATACATCTAAGTTTGATAGAGTTTGCTTATAACAACAGTTATCAGCGGAGCATTGACATGGCTCCCTATGAGGCTTTGTATGGGAGGAAGTGCAGATCTCCTTTGTGTTGGTACGAGTCTGGTGAGTATCAACTTTTGGGTCCTGAGTTAGTGCAACAGACAACAGAAAAGATCAAAGTGATACAACAATAGTTGAAAGAGGCACAGGACATGCAAAAGTCTTATGCAGACAAGCGCCGACGACCTCTGGAGTTCCAGGTAGGAGACAAAGTATATCTTAAAGTCTCATTGTGGAAAGATGTGTTGAGGTTTGGCCAGAAGGGTAAGTTGGCACCCAGGTATATGGGGCCTTACCCAGTCACAACACGAGTTGGAAAGGTAGCTTATGAGTTAGAGTTGCCTCCAGAGTTGCATAGGTTACATCCAGTGTTCCATGTCAGTATTATGAAGAAAAGCCATCCAGACTCCGGAATAGTGATACAACCAGTAGAGGTTGAGCTTGATGAAGATGTGACCTATGAGGAAGGTCATGTGGAGATCCTCCACAAAAGAGTTAAGAAGCTGAAGAGGAAGGACGTGGTTCTTATGAAGGCTCTTTGGCTTCATCGTGGCGTTGAGGAAGCCACGTGGGAGCTTGAGGAAGAGATGAGGAGAAAGTTTCCCTCACTTTTCTCTTCAGATTTTGGGGACGAAATCCCTTAAAGGGGGTTAGCTTGTAAGGACCCTGACCTTTGTTAAGGGTTTACCCTGTTTGCTTTGCTTAACCCTGGTGCTTTGTTGCTTGCTAATCACCTTTGGTGGTGATTAGGGTTTTGGTTGTGCCTTGTTAAGAGTTGGAGGTGCTACTTGGAAAAAAACCAAGTCTAGGGTTTTATGGGCAAGTTTGCCACCTTGTGAGGTGTTCCTGTCTCTCTTTTCTTCCTGTTGGGTAGAGAGGAAGGCTTGGACTCGTTGCTTGGGTTCTTTTGGGCGTGGTTGAGCTTGTTGGTCCTTGAGGTGCCTTGCTTTGGTTTGGTTGAGCCTTGTATCGCCCAAGATAGGGAGTGTATCGGCCAAGGTGTGTGTGTCGCCCATGGGGATGAGGTGTGTCGCCCATGGAGCTAGTGTTGTGTCGCCCATGACCTTTGACCTTGCCTTGACCTTGTTTGTGTCACCACTAGTAGAAACTTGGTACATACCTTGGACATGTGTAAAGAGCTTGCTAGAGTGGTGGCTCGTGCACTAGGACAACTGTCCCTAGGTAGGTGACACCTTACTTGGTTCCACCTTGTTTTCTCCTCCCTTTCCTTCTATATAGGTGGTTCCCTTCCTTTGCTTAGAGTCCCTTTGGTTCTTTGGTTCCTCTCCACCCTAGTATGCACGACACACCCTCCTCCCTTGCATGTTGGTAGCCGATACCCCTTGAAGGAGCAAGCTGGTGGCCAATATCCTTGGTGTCTTCTTCTTCTTGCTTGGTGGTGCTTGGAGCTAGGAGCTTGGAGCTTGCTTGAGGCGGGTTACATAACTTCTAACCCTAACTACAATATCTCCTTCTATGATCTTGATTACATGTTCATAGCTAGTTCTTGTTAGTTTCTCTATGTTGGCCGATCCTTATGATCTTGGGTTTCTTGGTGAGCAATACTCCTTTCTCCCCTTGGTCTAGAGGAGTGAGTTTGAGCTTCTAGTATCATGAGCAACATCCCTCTTTCTCTTAGCTGATTGAGGAGAGCTTGTGTTCTAGTTTCTTGAGCAACACTCTCCTCTCACCATGGACTAGAAGGGTGAGCTTGGTCATGGTGGTGACTCTTTCTAGGGTTTCTCCTTGCGACCTGTTTGGTGATAGAAGATGTGCAAGACCCCTCTTTCTTAGTTGATTGAGGTGAGCCTCTTCTTGACCCACTAGGGTTTTGGGTGTTCTTGTGCTTAAGGTGGAAGATGACCTTGTAAGTTAACACCTTGGTCGACATGAGCATGGGGAGGTGCTTCTCGACAGCCCTCTTGACCTAGACCCCTTGCACGACACATGTGTGGATGATATCTCCTTTGGTCCCTGTTGATGATGGACGTCACAACCTTGCCTTGCCCTGTGACGGCCATTAGGCCATGGTTTGGATGGCTGGACAATAGGTATGTGATGCTTAGTTGAGATGAACCCTTGGACGATACCTCTTGTGGAGAACCTTGCACGGTTCGCTCTTGAGGTGAGCGTTGCTGTGGCGGGCACGCACACTACCTCTTGACGCCCGACACATGCCCTGCATGCTAGAACAGGTTGCACGCTACCCGTGCACGGGGTAAGCTTGAGCTTGACACTGCATCGCCCGGCAGTGCACGCCCGGGGTGCGCGTCACCCTGGCCGGCACCATGTCGCCCGACAGAACTGCACGGCCCCAGTGCACGTTACACAGCCGATACCCTGCTACCCGTTAGCATGCACGTCCTGGCACGCATTGCACTAGCCGATATACCCTGCACGACACAACTGCACGACTGGTCCTTGGCCGTTGCCCGATATGCACAAGTGCACGACATTTGACCCAATGTTGCTTAGCTGCACGCTTCAGAGTCGTTACCCTTGGTAGCGCGGCGTTGCATGTTGGTCGTTGTGAGTTGGATATCAGTTGAGGGCAGGTTGCCCGATACAACCTATGGTGAGGGTGAGCCCTGCCCGATACAGTTTTTAGTGAGGGTTTTGAGTACTTCTTGTGAGGGTTTCGTTTGTCATGAAAAGTCGATGTGTTGTCTATACTCTTGTTAATCTATGGTGACTCGTTACATGATAAGTATTTATTATGATAAAGCTTTTCATCTAAACTTAACATGGCTACACACACAAATGTGATCACCTTGATTATCTGTATAAAGAACAATAATGAGCATTTAATAGGGTTGCTTAATGATGTGCCTTATGTATGTGATCATAAGATGACACATGATTAAGAAAATGATATAATCATTAATGTCACTTTGTAATGTCACCCTGTGTTGATAATATGAGTTTCCAAGTTATTCATGATGATTATTGAATAATGCTAACCATGCAGGTAATGCATAGCCAAATGAAAGGCTATGAGGAATGAATATATGAGAACAATGAGATAGCATGTACATTATGAATGTTGTTCCATGATGATGATGATGATGTAAGACCTGAAAGGCAGAGGCAACATATGATGAGGGATTGAGATCCCATGGTATGAATCTGGATGTTTGGCAAGAGGCCAAGTGATAAGATGTGATGTTGGATCCTTGTGTTGGATCGGTATGATGTGAATTATAGTAAAAGCAACTGTTGAGTTTTATATTGTTTACCTCTATTATAATTGCATGTTATACAACTTGGTTGAATCTTGCAATCCCTATAAAATATACTAATTAATCACAATGAAATATATCATGTAGTTGCCCTGGCCATAGATCCATCATCGTCAGGAATTGGTGATGGTGAAACTGGTTCTCCTGTGGGTTAACCCGGAGCGCACATTGTTGAGTATGTGAGGTTTCTCCTAGCCTAAAGTGAGGAGGTAAGAGTGCAACATCGATTGTAGACTCCAGGGTGCAGATTCAGGCACGTAGTCCAATTGTAATAAAAGAGCATGGTGAACAGGATATGTGATACGAGGAGCATGAATGCGTTCATGGCTCAGAGCACGGTGAACAAGCCTGTGGCTCACTTTCACTAGCGCCGAGACCTGTACCGAGGCGGGCTAGGCAGAGGGTAGCCTGACCCTGTGTCTAAGACCACTTCAGCATGAGACTGCGGTCCTGCTTGTGTTGTACTCATGCACTGACCATGAGGCGGAGAGGTCATGGTGTCTGACTCTTCCATTGACCTTGTATGGCACCGGTTTGGGTTTAGCAACCGATGGTTGGATCTGAGCGGTACGGCTCACTTCCTCAGGGCATAATAATACGTAATCCAGCCATTTAGTATTTACTACATTAGACAAACACGAAACATTGGTTGAGGCCTTGTTTGTGTAAGTTACTCTCAACATATCTTGTAGTTGCTTATATGTCCCTCATATGTAGTAAGTCTTATATATATCTTGTTTTGTTAATCATGTTCCACAAAGTAATACTTGAGTACATTTGGTAAGCTTGCTAGGTATAGACAACTTTATTTCATAACTGCTCTTTTACACTTTTGATCAGTTAGTTTCTATATATACATCTGAGGTTTTGTAGTTTCGGCGGGGAGTTATGTTTCTCGCTGGGACAATGTTCAATTGTCTCACCCCGCTGCTTTACATGTGGTCGAGCTAGACATGGTGGTGGTCGCAGAGTTGTGTCCGAGCAGCAAGAAGAACAGTAGAAGGCAAGTGTTGGACACACTGTTGTTTTGTGATAGAGTCTAGAGTCATCCCTGTACTCTCAGGTCCTTGGCAGTGTTTTGATGTTGTTTCACGATGTATAGCTATATATGTTTTGTATATCCTGTTGTTGGCCGGATGTGGGCCTCTATGTATGTATAAACAGGTGATGAACTCATGTGACGACAAGACAGTTGTTGCTCTAAGCTGTGAACATGTATCAAAGCTTGTATATGATTATATAACATGTTTTCTTGCAGGATGAGGACTGGAATGTAATGGTTTCTCAGTTTATTCGTCTTCTTCAATCGGTTTTGATTAACCCGTGTTTTGATAATCTGTGGTTATGGTGATTTCCACACGCTTTAGCATAACACCTCGTTGTCTGTGTGATAGTGGGATGTGTTGCCACAAGAGAGGTCTGTGTCAGAGAAGCGATAGACCAAGAACAAGAAGATGTACCCCCAATTTCAAGGATCCTCATCTAAAGATTTCAAGAAACCTAGGTTTTCTATGCCTACACCACCACCTAGATTCAGTACCCAGATAAAGTGGATGTCAAATAGAGGTAGAGGATGAACCTTACCACTAGAAGGAGCTCATAGCTCAGCATCTATGTCGGTTACAGGACCATCTAGACCACAAAAAGGGATTGGAAGTTGTTACATATGTGGAAAAGTGGGACATCTGATGAAGGATTGTAGAGCCAGAGAAGTGAGTGTGACTCAACCTCAAAGGCAGAGTCAGCAAGGTCATCAAAGGAGACAATTTCCAGGTAACACTAGAGGATGTGGACAAGCGTCCCAAGCTGGATCATCGGCACCAAGTCATCGAACACTGAATAACCACATGTGACGACGAGGGTTTACGCGATGAATCCACCTGAAGCTGTGATCAACCCTCATGTTGTGACAGGTCAGATGGAGTTGTTTAATTCTGATATGTCAACACCTTGCGTCGTATCTATTTTAATTGATTTGGGTGCTACACATTCCTTTATCACTCGAAGAGTGATTCTTGACTGCAACATGACTACAAGTCATAGAGCAGATAGTTTGTTGGTAGAAACTCCTTTGATGGGATTTGTTGTGTTGCGGGAGGTATGTTCTCCCTGTATCCTCTTCTTTTTTGAACATCGCATTCAAGTGGATCTTATACCAATTGAGATGCAAGGGTTTGATATAATTCGTGGGATGGATACCTTAGAAAGGTATAAGGTCGTCCTGGATTGTGAGTTCAAGCAAGCTGTGTTCACAGATGATAGTGACACATGGATCATTCAAGGAGATAGTAAGATTCTTCCAACTTGTTTGGTGTCAGCTATGGTTGCTGAGAAGCTGATGAGGCAAGGATGTCATGCATTCTTGGCCCATGTGGTAGATACCACCATGGAGAGTCCTAATCCTGCTGAAGATCCTGTAGTCAGGGAATTTGAAGATGTATTTCTTGAAGAACTTCCAGGTGTACCTCTGCCCCGAGAAATAGATTTTGAGATTAATCTAGTTCCGGACACACAACCTATAGCACAAAGACCGTATAGGATGGCACCTACTGAGATGGCTAAACTCAAGAAACAACTATAAGAGTTTCTTTAAAAGGGTTTCATCCGACCGAGTACTTCACCGTGGGGTGCTTCGGTCCTCTTTGTTAAAAATAAAGATGGATCAATGCGGTTATGCATTGATTATAGACAATTAAATAAAATAACCATAAAGAATAAGTATCCTCTGCTGAGGATTGATGATCTCTTTGACCAGTTGTGTGGTGCAACCGTCTTCTCAAAGATAGATTTGAGGTCGGGATATCATTAGCTGCGTATTAAGGAAAGTGACGTACCTAAGTCTTCTTTTAGGACAAGGTATGGACACTATGAGTTCACAGTTATGTTGTTTGTACTAACTAATGCACCATCTGCATTTATGGAACTCATGAATAGAATCTTTTGACCTTTTCTCGATCAATGTGTTGTTGTCTTTATAGATGACATCCTGATCTATAGTAGAGATGCTCGGCAACATGAGCACCATCTTCGTCAGGCTCTAACTTTGCTAAGAGAGCATAAGTTATATGCTATGTTTAGAAAGTGTTAATTCTGGTTACCAGAAGTTTCTTTTCTTGGACACATAATATCTGCTTCAGGTATATATGTGGACGCAAAAAAGGTAGAATCTATCCTGCAATGGGAACAACCAAAGACACCGACATAGATTCAGAGTTTCTTAGGGTTGGCAGACTATTATAGGAGGTTCATTAAGAACTTCAGTTCTATAGCTTTACCCCTGACTAGGTTAACCAGGAAGGATGCTCCTTTTGCCTGGAGTGACAAGTGTCAGCAATCTTTTCAGTTGTTGAAGGAAAGGTTGATGAGTGCACCTGTGCTTGTGTTACCTGAACAGGGGAAAGGGTATATAGTTTTATGTGATGCCTCTAAGAATGGACTAGGATGTGTGTTGATGCAGGATAAACAAGTGATTTCTTTTGCTTCTCAATAGATAAAGAAACACAAGGAGAATTATCCGACACACGATCTAGAACTAGATACTGTAGTCCATGCCTTAAAAATCTGAAGACATTATCTTTATGGAGAGACATTCTAGATTTTCACAGACCATAAAAATCTTAATTATATCTTTTCTCAGCATGAGCTTAACATGAGGCAACGTCGCTGGATGGAGTTAATCAAGGACTACGATTGTACAATTGATTACAATCCAGGGAAAGCCAATGTAGTTGCTGATGCTTTGAGTAGGAAATCAACAACACCAATCCTAGATAAAGCACAACTAAATTTCTTAGTGTGCTCAAAGAGGGATATTCTTATCTCTTTAAGGCAGGATAATGTACAGTTAAAAGTATCATTGTTATCAGGGTTGTTAGCTGAGATGCACATAAAACCTACTCTGAGACAACAAATTAAGGAGGCACAACAAGTTGATGTTGCAGTTCAACATATTAGATCAGAGTATGATAGTGAGAAACAAGATGGTTTCCATGACTCAGATGATCAAGTAGCCTGTTATCATGGTAGGATGATAGTACCAGATGTTGATAACTTGGGGATGTTAGTCCTGGAAAAAGCTCACTCTTCAATGTATGCTAAGCATCCAGGAAGTACCAAGATGTATCATAACTTGAATGATATGTATTGGTGGCTTGGTTTGTAGAAGGATGTTGCTCAATTCGTTATGTTGTGCCCTATGTGTGATCAAGTTAAAGCTGAACATCAGAAGCCTACAGGAATAATGCAACCTTTACCCATACCACAGAGGAAGTGGGATCATGTAACCATGGACTTTGTGGTCGGTTTACCCAGAACAGCCAAAGGTCATGATTCCATCTGGGTAACAGTTGATAGGTTGGCAAAGACAACACATTTCTTACCTGTCAAGACAACCTATTCTGCTGAGAAACTGGCACAGTTGTATGTAGATGAGATAGTGTGGCTGCATGGAGTCCCAGTTACCATTGTTTCTAACAGAGGTCCCCAGTTTATGAGTCATTTTTGGGAGCGACTTCATAAAGCCTTAGGCACGCAGTTAAGGTTTAGTACAGCCTTTCATCCTCAAACTGATGGACAATCAGAAAGGACCACACAAACTTTGGAGGACTTGCTTAGAGCATGTGTTCTTCAGTTTACAGGAAGTTGGGATCTACACTTAAGTTTAATAGAGTTTGCCTACAACAATAGCTATCAACATAGCATTGACATGGCACCTTATGAAGCTTTGTATGGTTGACATTGTAGATCTCCCTTATGTTGGTATGAAACTGGTGAATATCAAATTTTAGGTCCTGATCTCGTGCAGCAGACCACTGAGAAGATTAAAATAATACAACAATAGTTGAAGAGTGCACAATATAGGCAGAAATCTTATGCTGAAAAGCATCGCAGACCTTTATAATTCCAGGTTGGAGACAGAGTGTACCTCAAGGTCTCACCTTGGAAAGGAGTTCTTAGATTTGGAAGGAAAGGAAAGTTAGCTCCTAGGTTTATGGGGCCTTATCCAATCATTGAACGGATTGGAAAAGTAGCTTATAAGCTAGAGTTACCACCTGAGTTGCAGAAGTTACACCCAGTGTTCCACATTTCCATGTTAAGGAAATGTCATCCTGATACAGAATCAGTTTTGCAGCCTATGGAAGTAGAGTTGAATGATGATATATCTTATATAGAAGGACCTGTGATGATCCTTGACAAGAGAATTAAAAAGTTGAAAAAGAAATACATAAGTCTTGTGAAAGTTCTCTGGAATCACTGTGGTGTTGATGAAGCCACATGGGAACTAGAGGAAGAGATGAGGAGGAAATATCCTACTCTTTTCTCGTAATATGTTTTTGTAATGATTTCGGGGATGAAATCCCTGTAAGGGGTGGATAATTTGTAACATCCCTGACCTGGGTTATGTACTAACCCTAGGTGTTTTTCCTATTTAAGTGGATTATATGCTTTCTTGTACTTCTTGAAATGTAATTAAGGTTTTGAGGAACTTATTTTTTCAATTTAAGTCCTTTTATTTAATGTTGAAGCATTGTTTTGTTAATAATGGACTAAAGTGCAAATTACCCAAGTTGAGGGGTTTACTTGAAAATTTCACATTTTAAGATGTTCCTCTGATGTTGAGACATCATAAAAATGAATATGATGAAGTGGTATGGATTCCACAAGCTTGAGCACCAAGATATAGCGTGTAGAGCAATCTTTATGCATTAAAACCCAGTTTTGGTGTAATGTGCAATTTACCTAAAACCGAGGGTTCAATATGCAAGATATCACCTGTAGAGGATCTCTCATGTTTTTTATCATCAAGTTGAGCAAAGAAAATGAGAGGGGCGCCTCATTTCAATTATCATGGAGGAGAGAGAAACTTGATATTGAAATTATAAAGATTCAAGCACAAATGGCTCTTTTATACAACTTAATGTAATAAGAAATAAAGTAATTATCGAGCCCATCAATCAAAAGATGGAGAATGTGTTTGTAACAATTTAGACAAGCTTGTTCCATGCTTGGGCACCAAAAATATCATGGTAGAAGTGAAAGTTACTCACACTAATTATATATTAAGCAACATCCAATAAGGGTGGATATTAATATACATTTCTTTAAGATGTTTAGTTCCTTTTCCTTTAAATCATGGTTAATGGAAGAGTTTTGCACAAGTTATAGAAGGTGGCCACGTATCCAAAGAATGGAGCAAGCCTTGGTGGATATGTTTGGGAGATAAAAGGAAATAATCCTCTTTTTCCATTTTCTCTAAAAACCCTTATATATATAAAGGTATCTTTTCCAAACAACACAAAGGATCGTTTCCCTTAGTTCTTTTCCTTATCTTCTTGCTTTGGCCGACAAAGGGAGAGCTATGGACCATAGGAAGGACGACCAAGCTAGTTTGGTAAGATTGGATCATCTCCTTTCTCGAATTCATGGTGGAAAACCTAAATCAATGGTTAGTAATTGGTTTTCTTCACACGATTTTCCTTGCTAGCCATCTTGTTCATCCAAAAAGTGAAGAAGGAACCTTCGACAACTGTTGGAGCTCAAACCACCATTAAAGCCACGCAGCTTGGAGCTCTGTATCAGTTCTAGAGGTGGGTTTTATAACTCTAACCCTTAAGCTTTGTTAATACATCTTCTCTCCTAAAATTGTTGGTTAATTCTTCTTCTTTTACTACTCTTATGTTCTTGCTATCAATTCCGTGAAGAACCACCCCTATTTTTGGTTGGACAGAGGAAGAGGAAGGTGGCGTTAATTTTTATGTTTATCCAAGAAATTTACTTTAACAAACAGTCTCCAATCCATGTTTAAACGGTTTCCCAAATCGCTGGGGAGCAAATGGTTTCAAACCGTTTAATTACAAACGGTTTCAACCAAATCGCATTGAAGCAAACGGTCCAAGACCATTTGGAGGCGTTGACCAGGCGTTGACCATTTGGAGTTCTGTTGAAAAACATTTAGATCAAAAATATATAATAATCATCAACTAATTTCAATTGGTTCACCAATCAAAGGTCCATCAACCATCTAAACCCTAATCGGGTTAATTGTTGTTTTTGATAATTGAATTAGGTTGAAGTTTGGGTTGAGTAACCCAAACGGTTTCAAAACCATTTGGGGATCACCTGAATGGTCTCAAGATCGTTTGCTGATCAACCAAGACCGTTTTGAGGTCTAGGGTTAAGCTTGATTTACCAATTGAAGCACCAATGGTATCAAGGTGATGTGTAATTAATTGCTGATTTGGTGACCAGTCCTAGGATTCAATCCCTAAGTGAATGAATTAATTATTGATGAAATAATGGGAAAACAGCTTCAAGACCGTTTGGAGGACATCCAAATGATCCCAAGACAGTTTGTGGGTCACCCAAGACCATTTGGAGGTCTAGGGTTGATTATGGTGAAGTGGTTGAAGATCTACAGGTAATAAGTTGAAGTGGAATCAATTGTTGACCTAGTGATCAATCCAATTAGCTAAACCTTAATTGGTTGAGTTAGTTTTTGATGTTGACTTGAGCAAACGCTCTCAAGACCATTTGGAGGATATCAAAATGATCCCAAGACCGTTTGGGTTCAGGTCATGACCAAATTGTATGATGGTTCAATGGGTTCAAATCAATTAAACTCACATTGCATTATGTTGAAGGGTCATCGATTCCAAACCCTAATCCAATTGATTCAAGCCCTAATTGATGATCAATTGAGGGACAATTGAGGGTCAAATCAGTTGAAGGTTGACCTAATTAACTTAATTGAATGATGGTGATAGGTCCAATTGATAATTGAATACATATATGCAACTGCTGAAGGATCCAACAATGGAAACCTTAAATCAATTGGAGGTGTTAGGACCATACTTGGTCCATGCAGTTTTGAGGTGGTTTGGACCAAACAGTCTCCAGACCAATTGAGTCCAAATGGTCTCAAGACCGTTTGGGACCATACGATCCCAAACCATTTAGGTTCATGCAATTTCCAAATCGGTTGAGTGCATGTTGTTTCAAAACCGGTTGAAGTCATGCGACTTCAAAAGTCAAACTTGACCAAATGGTATTCACCCCCAACTTTAGCAAACGGTCTTGGAGGTCTACTATACCAAACGGTCGCAAGGGCAGACTAAGACCATATGATGGTCCAAACGGTCTTAGACCGTTTGGAGGTTTAGTGTGCAAGACCGTTTGAGGTCAAACTTGGTTAAGATCGTTTGATGGCTTAAGGCCCAAGATTGTTTGGTGGATGTTTAACCTAAACCCCATGGATACTTAAAGTGATTAAAGGAAAAAGTGATTAGTTAATCAAAGGTTATCATGGTACTGATACTTTAATGGGATAGTGTGATTGAAACCCATGAAGTAATTAAGCCCTAATGATTACAATGATAATGACATAGATCATGAAGTTAATTCTCTTTCATGATTGAGTTACTTAACCTAATCAAGGCTGAAATAAACATCATCCTATAGAGGATGAGAGAGAGAAGATTCCTTCTATAAATGATAATCAAGTATAGGACTTCTTATATGAATGCCTAATTAGGGTATGATCCATGTTAATGAGATCATGAAAACCCTAATTATGATGGTTAATGAATCTTAACCCTAAATTGAGGGTAATAATGGAAGTATCCCTAATATATGATGATGATGCGAACTTAGTTCATAATGATGACATGGTAACCTTAATTAAAGATACTTTGTTAATCACTCCTACATGGGGTGATTAGTAAACCCTAATGGTGGGATATTTTTTATAACCCTAATGAAGGGTGATTCAATGTGAATAGTGAAACCTAAACCAGGGTGATGTGATGAGAATAGTAAATCCTAATTAAGAGTATGTTAAATAAGAACTCTAATCCATAGAGATGTGATATGAATAGTAAAACCTAATCCTGGGTTATGTTTTATCGCATGAAGCTCTATGATTGGATAATGAAATGAGGAATCACTATTTCTTAACAAAGTTAAGGGGATAATTAATCCTACTTGAATTGAAAAGAGAAACCATAACCCTGGTAAGGGTATAGTGGTGCAATCCTTGAATAGTGAAGTTATCTTTGTTTTGTAAATGCTGATGTGAAATTTATGTACATATTGTCATTTGTGCTAATCTACAGGTTTTATGAAATATTGAATATAGCCAGGTAAGAGCTATGATGCTTTGTTCATTGAAAAGTATTTAATGAGCCTTGTAAGAAATAATATGTAATGTTGCCTATTGAAGGGTAACAAATGAAATTGGTAGTTTGTATGAGTCATATGAATTACCTGCAATGCCAATATTATGTTTACACTGTTAAATGACTTAATGACATTGAGTTAACTATTAAAGTGGTAACAAGTGATTTGAGGATCTAAGGGTTGAAATCCCATATTCTTGGATCATGATGATAAATTGATAGGGGATTGAGATCCCAATGTTGATATAGCTGTGAAATGAACTTGATTAAAACAATACTCTTTCTTTATAGCAATTGTATTAATGGTTAATGTTTGAAAGCATGCATGATGCTAAAAGAATGTTGTAACGTACTTAAATAATCAAGTAAAATAATATCATGTAGAGCCCTGACCATAGATCCATCATCGTCAGAAGCTAGATGATGGTGAAATAGGTTTTCCTAAGGGAACTCTTGGACAACATACTTTTGAGTATGCGGGGGTTTATGGATGTGAATATCCTTACGTCGTACTGAAGGAATTGATGTGAGATAGACATTTAATCTCTCAATCCTTCATTATATGTTTATGACAGGATTATGTATCACTAATCTCCCGATGATGTCGTCAATGCCGAATCGATGTGAGATAAATAAGAAATCCCTCAGTTGCGAAGAGAGTACATCATGCCACTATAACTCTAATAGTGAAGTTGCCAGAATACCCTGGAAAGCTATTATAGCTGAGACACAAGATATCCTGCATGTTTCTCCTCACATTGACTAAGGAAGATGAGGTCATAGAAATCCGACTCATCTGAAGACCTATGTATGGTACCGATTTCGACTTCGTAGTGGTCGGTTGGAGTATGAGCGGTATACCTCATATCCTCAGGGCATAAGTATGTTTGTAAAATGTAATAAGTTGTGTAGCATAATTTCTTAGGTTGAACTACGAGAAACAATGATTGATGAAACATTGTTTATTAAGTCCTAGTTGGACAAATAACATACATGTTCTTAATATTCCTTATTAAATAGATGACTTGTTACTCAATCAAGTTATAATTGAAATGATTGCATAGAGATTACTGCTCTACTTATCTTATTTAATGAATTGCCTGTTGTTAAATAATTATAATTTTAGTGCTCAATGTTATTCAATCATTTGAAATAACAATGCTTCTGGCGAATAGTTATAACTCTCGCTGGGACAATTATTCAATTGTCTCACGCCTGTGGGATTCAACTTTTTAGGGAGGAACCCATTAGTGGGTGAGCAGCAACAACATCAAGGACAACAATGATCTTCAGGTGGAGACTCTATCTGTTAGGTCTTGTATATAGAGAGTCCTATGTGTCATATCTGCAGTCTCAGGTCCTAGGAGTCAATAGATGGTTTAATATAGATCTGAGATTTTTTGTGTAATGCCTCGAGATTTTGTATACTGCTCATGTACAATTTAACAGGGCAGTCAGTGTTATGTCTCTCGAGATGAGATAATACAGAGATGTACTGATGAATCATTTGTAAATAACTTACCTTGTATCTTTATGAAAGAGATTTTCCGTTTGAGGATCTCTTTACAAAAAGTTTTAATTTTTAGTGATTTTCAGTAATTCCACTGCTAATTAATCGCTTCCGCATTCGTTAATCTCGTTTTTGCATGTAGATCGTCACAAATTACTGGTATCAGAGACCTAGGTTCGCTGAGTCTACAAAGACATAGGACTAGGGTTGTAGAGTTGTTCTAGTGTCTTCCAGTATATTTGATAGTGTCTTCTGCTTTTATAGGAGGAGAAGAGAAAACTAAATATTTATGGATCACACGAGGAACACATTGCTGAGAGTAGTGTCGCTGCACCTTGAGAAGGTGCAAGAGACCAAGAAAGGGAGGAACATGTACCTGAACCACCCCAGTTCAACCCAGCTGACATGGGGAACCTAGCCTTCCAAGCCATGTTCGGGCAGTTCATGACTACAACGACACACATGACAGATAGGATGCCTATACCTATATCTAGGGCACCTACCCATCTAGAAGGACAAGGAACCGACAAGACGTTTGAACGAATACGCTGGGTTGGAGCCACAAAATATGCTGGAACAGCTGACCCAACACATGCTGACTTATGGCTAAATGAACTAGAGAAGGCCTTTAGAATTTTGAACATCCCAGAAGATGAGAAGGTTAGACATGCTGTGTATCTTCTCAAGGGAAGTTTTGGCCACTTGTGGACCATGGAGGAAGGGAAACGGCTGGGTGTGGAGATCGAATGGGAAGTTTTTTGACGGGAATTTGTCAACAGGTACTTTCCTAAGACGTTCTTGGATGAGAAAATCTCTCAGTTTGAGAGGATAAGACAAGGAGCGATGAACATTAGTGAATACAAAGCTAAGTTCATGGAGTTGTTGCGGTTCTGTCGGCATATGGTAGCTACAAATGAAGAAAGGATTAGGCATTTTGATAAGGGATTAAACGATGAGTGAACCACCCTTGTATCTGATCTGGAGAATAGGGCAAGGTTTGCTACCTTTGTGGAGTTTGTCAGGAGGATAGAGAGGTCAGTGTCAGAGAAGCGACAGACCAAGAACAAGAAGATGTATTTCAACGATCCTCATCTAAAGGTTTCAAGAACCCTAGGTTTTAGGTGCCTACACAACCACCTAGATTCAGTACCCATACATAGTGGATGTCAAATAGGGGTAGAGGATGAAGCTTACCACTAGAAGGATCTTGCAGCTCAACATCTATGTCGGTTACAGGACCATCTACACCACAACAAGGGTTATAAGTTGTTACATATGTGGAAAGGTGGGACATCTGATGAAGGATTGCAAAGCCAAAGAAGCGAGTGTGACTCAACCTCAAAGGCAAAGTCAACAAGGTCCTCAAAGAAGACATCTTCCAGGTAACACTAGAGGACGTAGACAAGCGTCCCAAGATGGATCATCGACACCGAGTCATCGAACACCGAATCAACCACAGGTGACAACGGGGTTTTACGCGATGAATCCACCTGAAGATGTGATCAACCCTCGGGTTGTGATAGGTCAGATGGAGTTGTGTAATTCTGATATGTCAACACCTTGTGTCGTATCTATTTTAATTGATCTGTGTGCTACATATTCCATTATCACTTGAAGAGTGATTATTGACTGAAACATGACTACAAGTCATAGAGCAGATAGTTTGTTCCTAGAAACTTCTTTTGATGGGATTTGCTGTGTTGCGGGAGGTATGTTCTCCCTGTATCCTCTTCTTTTTTGAACATCACATTCAAGTGGATCTTATACCACTTGAGATGCAAGGGTTTGATATAATCATTGATATGGATACCTTAGAAAGGTATAAGGTTGTCTTGGATTGTGAGTCTAAGCAAGATGTGTTCACAGATGATAGTGACACATGGATCATTCAATGAGATATAAAGATTCTTCCAACCTGTTTGGTGTCAGCTATGGTTGCTGAGAAGCTGATGAGGCAAGGATGTTATGCATTCTTGTCCCATGTGGTAGATACCACCATTAAGAGTCCTAATCCTATTGAAGTTCATGTAGTCAGGGAATTTGAAGATGTATTTCTTGATGAACTTCCAGGTGTACCTCCGCCCTGAGAAATAGATTTTGAGATTAATCTAGTTCCAGACACGCAACCTATAGCACAAACACCGTATAGGATGGTGCCTACTGAGATGGATGAACTCAAGAAACAACTACAAGAGTTGCTTGAAATGGGTTTCATCCGACTGAGTACTTTACCCTGGGGTGCTCCGGTCCTCTTTGTTAAAAGGAAAGATGGATCAATGCGGTTATGCATTGATTATAGATAGTTAAATAAAGTAACCATAAAGAATAAGTATCCTCTTCCGAGGATTGATGATCTCTTTGACCAGCTGCGTGGTGCAACCATCTTCTCAAAGATAGATTTGAGGTCTGGATATCATCAACTGCGTTTTAAGGAAGGTGGCGTACCTAATTTTGTTTTCAGGACAAGGTATGGACACTATGAGTTCACAGTTATGTCGTTTGGACTAACTAATGCACCATCTGCATTTATGGAACTCATGAATAGAATCTTTTGACCTTTTCTTGATCAGTGTGTTGTTGTCTTTATAGATGACATCCTGATATATAGTAGAGATGCTCGGCAACATGAGCATCATCTTCGTCAGGCTCTAACTTTGCTAAGAGAGCATAAGTTATATGCTAAGTTTCGCAAGTGTGAGTTTTGGTTACCAGAAGTTCCTTTTCTCAGACACGTAATATCTGCTTCAGGTATACGTGTTGACCCTAAAAAGGTAGAATATGTCCTGTAATGGGAACAGTCAAAGACACTGATAGAGATTCAAAGTTTCTTAGGGTTGGCAGGTTATTACAGGAGGTTCATTAAGAACTACAGTTCTATAGATTTGCCCCTGACTAAGTTAACCAGGAAGGATGCTCCTTTTGCCTGGAGTGACAAGTGTCAGCAATCTTTTCAGCTGTTGAAGGAAAGGTTGACGAGTGCACATGTGCTTGTGTTACCTGAATAGGGGAAACAATATATTATTTTATGTGATGCCTCTAAGAATGGACTAGGATGTGTGTTGATACAGGATAAACAAGTGATTTCTTTTGCTTCTTGACAACTTAAGAAACACAAGGAGAATTATCCAACACACGATCTAGAACTAGCTGATGTAGTCCATGCCTTAAGAATCTAGAGACATTATCTTTATGGAGAGACATTCTAGATTTTCACAAACCATAAAAACCTTAAGTTTATCTTTTCTCAGCATGAGCTTAACATGAGGCAACACTGCTGGATGGAGTTAATCAAGGACTATGATTGTACAATTGATTCCCATCCATGAAAGCCAATGTAGTTGTTGATGCTTTGAGTAGGAAATCAACAACACCAACCCTAGTTAAAGCACAACTGAATTTCTTAGTGTGCTCTAAGAGGGATATAGTTATCTCTTTAAGGCGGGATAATGTATAGTTAAACATATTGTTATTATCCGGGTTGATAGCTGAGATGCCCATAAAACCTACTTTGAGATAGCAGATTAAGGAGGCACAACAAGTTGATGTTGTAGTTCAACAGATTAGATCAGAGTATGATAGTGAGAAACAAGATGGTTTCCATGACTCAGATGATCAAGTACCCTGTTATCATGGTAGGATGATAGTACCAGATGTTGATAACTTGAGGAAGTTAGTCCTGGAAGAAGCTCACTCTTCAATGTATGCTATGCATCCAGGAAGCACCAAGATGTATCATAACTTGAAAGAAATGTATTGGTGGCCTGGTTTGAAGAAGAATGTTGTTGAGTTCATTATGCGGTGTCATGTGTGTCAGCAAGTTAAAGCTAAACATCAGAAGCCCGTCGGAACAATGTAACTTTTACCCATACCACAGTGGAAGTGGGATCATATAACCATGGACTTTGTGGTTGGTTTACCCAGAATAGCCAAAGGTTATGATCCCATCTGGGTAATAGTTGATAGGTTGACAAAGACAACACATTTCTTACCTATCAAAACAACCTAATCTGCTGAGAAGTTGGCACAGTTGTATGTAGATGAGATAGTGCAGCTGCATGGAGTCCCAGTTACCATTGTTTCTAACAGTGGTCCCCAGTTTACGAGTCATTTTTGGAAGCAACTTCATAAAGCGTTAGGCACGCAGTTAAGGTTTAGTATAGCCTTCCATCCTCAAATTGATGGACAATCAGAAAGGACCCTACAAAGTTTGGAAGACTTGCTTAGAGCATGTGTTCTTCAGCTTACATGAAGTTGGGATCTTCACTTAAGTTGAATAGAGTTTTCCTACAACAATATCTATCAGCATATCATTGACATGGCACCTTATGAAGCTTTGTATGGTAGACGTTGTAGATTTCCCTTATGTTGGTATGAAACCAGTGAATATCAACTTTTAGGTCATGATCTCGTGTAGCAGACCAATGAGAAGATTAAAATAATACAACAACCGTTGAAGACTACACAAGATAAGAAGAAATCTTATGTTGATAAGCGTCATAGACCTTTAGAATTCCAGGTTGGAGATAGAGTGTACCTCAAGGTCTCACCTTGGAAAGGAGTTCTTATATTTGGAAGGAAAGGAAAGTTAGCTCTTAGGTTTATGGGGCCTTATCCAATCATTGAACGGATTGGAAAAGTAGCTTATAAGCTAGAGTTACCACCTGAGTTGCATAAGTTACACCCAGTGTTCCACATTACCATGTTAAGGAAATGTCATCCTGATACAGAATCAGTTCTGCAACCTATGGAAGTAGAGTTGAATGATGATATATCTTATACAGAAGGACCTGTGATGATCCTTGACAAGAGAATTAAAAAGTTGAAAAAGAAAGATATAAGTCTTGTTAAAGTTCTCTAGAATCACTGTGGTGTTGAAGAAGCCACGTGGGAACTAGAGGAAGAGATGATGAGGAAATACCCTACTCTTTTCTCTTAATATATTTTCATAATGATTTTGGGGACGAAATCCTTGTAAGGGGTGGATAATTTGTAACATCCCTGTCCTGGGTTATGTACTAACCCTAGGTGTTTTGCCTAATAAAGTGGATTAGATGCTTGCTTGTATTTCTTGAAATGTAATTAAGGATTTTGAGGAACTTATTTTTTCAATTTAAGTCCTTTTTGATTAATGTTGAAGCATTGTTTTGTTAATAATGGACTAAACTGAAAATTACCCATGTTGAGTGGTTTACATGCAAATTTCACATGTTAAGATGTTCCTCTAATGTTGAGACATCATAAAAATGAATATGATGAAGTAGTAAGGATTCCACAAGCTTGAGCACCAAGATATAGCTTGTAGAGCAATCTTTGTGCATTAAAACCCAATTTTGGTGTAATGTGCAATTTACCCAAAACCGAGGGTTCAATATGCAAGATATCACCTCTAGAGGATCTCTAATGCTTCTTGGCATCAAGTAGAGCAAAAAAAATTAGAGGGGAACCTCATTTGAATTATCATGGTGGAGAGATAAACTTGATATTGAAATAATCAAGATTTAAGCACAAATGACACTTTTATACAACTTAATGTAAAAAGAAATAAAGTAATTGTGGAGCCCTTCAATCAAAAGATTGAGGATGTGTTTGGAAAAATATTGACAAGCTTGTGCCATTCTTGGGCACCAAAAAGATCATGGTAGAAGTGAAAGTTACTCACACTAATTATATATTAAGCAATATCCAATAAGGTTGGATATTAATTTACATTTCTTTAAGATGTTTAGTTCCTTTTCCTTTAAACCTTGGTTAATGGAAGATTTTTGCACAAGTTATTGAAGGTGGCCACGTTTACAAAGAATGGAGCAAGCCTTGGTGGATATGATTGGGAGATAAATGGAAATAATCCTCTTTTTCCATTTTCTCTAAAAACCCATAAATATATATATAGGTATCTTTTCCAAACAACACAAAGGATCGTTTCCCTTAGTTCTTTTCCTTAACTTCTTGCTTTGGCCGACCAAGGGAGTGCTCTGGACCAGAGGAAGGATGACCAATCTAGTTTGGTACGATTGGATCATCTCCTATATCGAATTCATGGTGGAAAACCTAAATCAATGGTTAGTAATTGGTTTTCTTCACACGATTTTCCTTTCTAGCCATCTTGTTCATCCAAAAAGTGAAGAAGGAACCTTGGACAACTATTGGAGCTCAAACCACCATTAAAGCTATGGAGCTTGGAGCTCTGGATCAGTTCTATAGGTGGGTTTTATAACTATAACCCTTAAGCTTTGTTAATGCATCTTCTCTCCTAAAATCGTTGGCTAATTCTTCTTCTTTTACTACTCTTATGTTCTTGCTATAAATTCTATGAAGAATAGCCCCTATTGTTGGTTGGACAGAGGAAGATGTGGTGGCGTTAATTTTGATGTTTATCCAAGAAATTTACTTTAGCAAACGGTCTCCAATCCTTGTTCAAACGGTTTCCCAAACCTTTTGGGAGCAAACCGTTTCAAACCATTTGATTACAAACAGTTTCAACCAAACTGCATAGAAGCAAACGTTCCAAGACCGATTTGAGGCGTTGACCATTTGGAGGTCTGTTGAAAAACATTTAGATCAAAAATCTATAAATAATCATCAACTAATTTCAATTGGTTCACCAATCAAAGGTCCATCAACCATCTAAACCCTAATTGGGTTAATTGATGTTTTAGATAATTGAATGAGGTTGAAGTTTAGGTTGAGTGACCCAAACGGTTTCAAAACTATTTGGGGATCACCCAAACGGTCTGAAAACCATTTGGTGATCACACACAACCATTTGGAGGTCTAGTGTTAAGCTTGATTGACCAATTGAAGCACCAAAGGTATCAAGGTGATGTGTAATTAATTGTTGATTTGGTGACCAGTCCTAGGATTCAAACCCTAAGTGAATGAATTAGTTATTGATGAAATAATGGGAAAACGGTCTCAAGACCGTTTCGAGGATATCCAAATGATCCCAAGACCGTTTGGGGGTCACCCGAGACCATTTGGAGGTATAGGGTTGACTATGGTTAAGTAGTTGAAGATCTAAAGGTAACAAGTTGAAGTGCAATCAATTGTTGACCTAGTGATCAATCCAATGAGACAAACCTTAGTTGGTTGAGTTAGTTTTTGATATTGAATTGAGAAAACGGTATCAAGACCATTTGGAGGATATACAAATGATCCCAAGACCGTTTGGGGTCAGGTCATTACCAAATTGGATGATGGTTCAATGAGTTCAAATAAATTAAACTCACATTGGATTATCTTGAAGGGTCATCGATTCCAAACCCTAATCCAATTGATTCAAGCCCTAATTGATGATCAATTGAGGGATAATTGAGGGTCAAATCAGTTGAAGGTTGACCTAATTAACTTAATTGAATGATGGTGATAGGTCCAATTGATAATTGAATACATATATGCAAATGTTGAAGGATCCAACAAAGGAAACCCTAAATCAATTGGAGGTGTTAGGACCATACTTGGTCCATGCGGTTTTGAGGTGGTTTGGACCAAACGGTCTCAAGACCGTTAGTGTCCAAATGGTATCAAGACCGTTTGGGACCGAATGATCCCAAACCGTTTAGGTTCATGCGGTTTCCAAATTGGTTGAGTGCATGCGGTTTCAAAACCGGTTGAAGTCATGCGGTTTCAAAAGTCAAACTTGACCAAACGGTCTTCACCCCCAACTTTAGCAAATGGTTTAGTGTGAAAGACCGTTTGAGGTCAAAGTTGGTTAAGATCATTTGATGGCTTAAGGCCCAAGAGTATTTGGTGGATGTTTAACCTAAACCCCATGGGCACCTAAAATGATTAAAGGACAAAGTGATTAGTGAATTTAATGTGATCATGGTACTGGTACTTTAATGGGATAATGTGATTGAGACCCATGAAGTAATTAAGCCCTAATGATTACAATGATAATGACATAAATCATGAAGTTAATTCTCTTTCATGATTGAGTTACTTAACCTAATCAAGGCTGAAAAAACATCATCCTATAGAGGATGAGAGAGAGAAGATTCCTTCTATGAATGTTAATCAAGTATAGGACTTCCTATATGAATGCCTAATTAGGGTATGGTCCATGTTAATGAGATCATGAAAACCCTAATTATGATTGTTAATGAACCTTAACCCTAAATCGCGGGTAATAATGGAAGTATCCCTAATATATGATGATGCGAACTTAGTTCATAATGATGGCATGGTAACCTTAATTAAAGAGACGTTGTTAATCACTCCTACTTGGGTGAATAGTAAACCATAATGGTGGGATATTTTTGATAACATAATGAAGGGTGATTCAATGTGAATAGTGAAACTTAAACCAGGGTGATGTGATGAGAATAGTAAATCCTAATTCAGAGTATGTTAAATAAGAACTCTAATCCATAGAGATGTGGTATGAATAGTAAACCCTAATCCGGGGTTATGCTTTATAGCATGAAGCTCTATGATTGGATAATGAAATGAGGAATTACTATTTCTTAACTAAGTTAAAGCGATAATTAATCCTAATTGAATTGAAAAGAGAAACCCTAACCCTGGTAAGGGTATAGTGGTGCAACCCTTGAATAGTGAAGTTATCTTTGTTTTGTAAATGTTGATGTGAAATTTATGTACGTATTGTCATCTGTGCTAATCTGTAGGTTTTATGAAATATTGAATATAGCCATGTAAGAGATACGATGCTTTGTTCATTAAAAAGTATTTAATGAGCCTTGTAAGAAATAATATGCAATGTTGCATATTGAAAGGTAACAAATGAAATTGGCATGTTGTATGAGTCATATGAAATACCCGTAATGCTACTATTATGACTTAATGGCATTGAGTGTTAAAGTGGTAACAAGTGATTTGATGATCTAAGGGTCAAAAACCCATATTCTTGGATCATGATGATAAATTGATAGGGGATTGAGATCCCAATGTGCATATAGCTGTGAAATAGTACTCTTTCTTTATAGCAATTGTTTTAATGGTTTATGTTTGAAAACATGCCTGATGCTAAAATAATGTTGCAACGTACTTAAATAATCAAGTAAAATAATATCATGTAGAGCCCTGACCATAGATCCATCATCGTCAGAAGCTAGATGATGGTGAAACAGGTTTTCCTAAGGGAACTCCTGGAGAGCATACTTTTGAGTATGCGAGGGTTATGGACGTGAATATCCTTACATCCTAATGAAGGTATTGATGTGAGATAGACATTTAATCTCGCAATCCTTCATTATATGTTTATGCTGAGATGATTTATCACTAATCTCCCGATGATGTCGTTAATGCCGAATCGATATGAGATAAATAAGAAATCCCTCGATTGCAAAGAGAGTACAACATGCCACTATAACTCTAATAGCAAAGTTGATAGAATACCCTGGAAAGCTATTACAGCAGAGACACAAGATGTCCTGCATGTTTCTCCTCACACTGATTGATGAAGATGAGGTCATATAAATCCGGCTCTTCTAATGACCTATGTATGGTACCGATTTCGACTTCACAGTGGTCGGTTAGAGTATGAGCGGTATACCTCATATCCTCAGGGCATAAGTATGTTTGTAAAATGTAATCAGCTGTGTAGCATAATTGCTTAGGTTGAATTATGAGAAACAATGATTGATGAAACATTCTTTATTAAGTCCTAGTTGGACAAGTAAAATACATGTTCTTTATATTCCTTATTAAATAGATGAATTGTTACTCAATAAGTTATAATCAAAATGATTGCATAGAGATTACTGCTCTACTTAGCTTATTTAATGAATTGCCTACTGTTAAATAATTATAATTTTACTACTCAATGTTATTCAATCATTTGCAATAACAATGCTTCTGGTGAAGAGTTATAACTCTTCCTGGGACAATTATTCAATTGTCTCACCCCCGTGGGATTCTACTTTTTAGGTAGACGCTGAGGAAGGAGGAACCCATTAGTGGGTGAGAAGCAACAACATCAAGGACAACAGTGATCTTCAGGTGGAGACATTGTCTATTAAGTCTTGTATATAGAGAGTCCTATGTGTCGTCTCTATACTCTCAGGTCCTAGGAGTCAGTAGATGGTTTAATATTGATATGAGATTTTTGGCATAATGCCTCGAGATTTTGTATACTGCTCATGTACAGTTTAACAGGGCAGTCCGTGTTATGACTATCAAGATGAGATAATACAGAGATGTAATGATGAATCAGTTGTAAATAACTTACCTTGTATATTTATGAAAAAAAAATTCTGTTTGAGGATCGCTTTACAAAAAGTTTTAATTTTTAGTGATTTTCAGTAATTCCATTGCTAATTAATCGCTTCCGCATTCGTTAATCTCATTTTCACAAGTAGATCGTTACAGTCTACATCGGTTATCTGCATAAGATTTTTTTCTTTCCTTCGATGCTTTTAACTTTTATTGTATCACTTTAATCTTTTATGTAGTCTGTTGTACTAGCTCAGGACCCAAAAGTGGATATTCACTGTCTCATACCAGCAAAGAGGAGACCGACATCGTCTCCCATACAGAACCTCATAAGGAGCCATATAAATGCTTCTTTGATAGCTATTGTTGTACTAAAACTCTATCAGAGTCAGATGTACATCCCAACTACCAAGAAATTCCAGCATACATGCCCTCAAGATATCCTCTAAAGCCTGAATAGTCCTTTCAGACTAGCCATGAGTATGTGGATGAAAAGCTGTGCTGAATCTCAACTATGTTCCCATTGCTGAATGTAGACACTCCCAAAAATGACTTGTAAACTGTGGACCTCTATCAGAAACTATAGTCACTGGAATGCCATGCAGACAGACTATCTCATCAACATATATTTGTGCCAATTTCTCTACTGTAAACGTCGTCTTAACTGGCAGAAAATGAGCTGACCTAGTCAAACTGTCTACTATCACTGATATGGAATCTTGACCCTTGGATGTACAAGGAAGGCCAACCACAAAGTCCATAGTAATATGATCCCATTTCCAATGTGGTATTAGCAAGGGTTGTAATGTCCCTACAGGCTTCTGGTGCTCAACCTTCACTTGCTGACAAATTGGACATTTGGCAATGAACTCTACTACATCACGCTTTAGACCTAGCCACCAATTGATGTCTTTCAAGTTTTAGTACATCTTGGTACTTCCAGGATGCATTTCATACATCGAGGAGTGAGCCTCCTCATGTACCATCTTCCTCAACCCATCAACATCAGGAATTACTGTCCAATTATGGTAACAAACTATACCATCATCTGCCTCGTGAAAGCCATCATACTTTTCACTACCAATCCTTGATCAGATATTCAATATCTTAGTATCATTTTGTTGTGAATCATGAATCTACTTTCTCAAGGTAGGTTTCACTTGTAACTATGCCAACAATCCTGCTAACAAGGAAACTTCTAGCTGTACATTCATATGGAAAAGAGACACTAGCACTCTCTTATGGAACATCAATGAATTTAATTGTGCATTAACTGTTGATGATGAAGATGACTTTCTACTCATTGCATCACCTACCACATTAGATTTCCCTATATGGTAGTCTATTGTGTAATCATAATCCTTAATCAACTCCATCCATCTCCTCTAACTCATATTCAACTTCTATTTTGAGAACATATATTGTAGATTCTTATGCTCAGTGAAGATCTGACACTTTTCTCCATAAAGATAGTGTCTCTAGAACTTTAAGGCATGGACCACCGCTGCAAGATCCTGATCATGTGTTGGGTAATTCTCCTCATGTTTCTTAAGTTTTCGCAAAGAAAAAGAAATCACATTTTTATCCTGCATCAACATGCATCCCAACCCATTCTTTGAAGCATAAAAAAAGACAATATAGCCTTTTCCTTGCTCTGGAAGTACTAACACTGGTGCACTTGTCAACTTTTCTTTCTAAAATTAGAAAGAGCATTGACACTAGTCATTCCAAGAAAAAGGAAAATCCTTCCTGGTTAACCAAGTTAGGGGTAACACTATAGAACTGAAGTCTTTGATGAACCTCCTCTAGTAACCTATCAGACCAAGGAAACTACAGATCTCTGTCTGTGTCTTTGGTTGTTCCCATTCTAGTACAGATTCCACTTTCTTGGGATCAAAACAAATGCCTTTTGTAGATATAACATGGCCTAGAAATGACACTTCAGATTACCAGAATTCACACTTGATGAAATTAACATATAGTCGATGCATCATCAACATTGTCAATGCCTGGCGACGGTGTTGCTCATGTTGTAGACTATCCTTGGAGTATATTAGGATATCATCTATGAACAAGACCATACACTGATCAAGATAAGGTCTAAAATCCCTATTCATTAGATCCATAAAAGCTGCAGGTGCATTGGTTAGCCCAAATGGCATAACCACAAACTCATAATGACCATACCTAGTCCTAAAAGATGACTTGGGTATGTCATCAGCCTTAATTCTCAAATGATGGTAACCTGACCTCAGGTCTATCTTTGAAAACACAATGACACCTCTCAACTGATCAAAAAGATCATCAATCCTCAACAAAGGATACTTATTCTTTATTGTAACCTTGTTCAACTATCTATAGTCTATACAGAACCTCATTGAACCATCCTTCTTTTTAACAAACAACATGGGAGCACCCCAAGGGGAAGTGCTAGTCCTGATAAAACCCTTCTCTAACAATTCTTATAACTGTTTTTTAACTCCTGCATTTCTGCTGGTACCATTTTGTATGCTGACTGTGTTATGGTTTGTGTTCCAGGAACAAGATTGATCTCAAACTCAATCTCTCTAGGAGGGGGAATTCTAGGAAATTCCTCAGGAAAGACATCCTCAAATTCTTGCACCACTGGTACCACCTGGATACTAGGATCTACCACCTTGGTATCCACAACATGAGCTAAGAAAGCCTAACATACTTGTCTCATCAATTGCTCAATTGTCATAGCTGACATCAAACATGTAGGAAGAATCTTCCTATCACCCTAAAAAATCCACTGTACATCTCCATCATGTAACGTCGCCACCTTAGTACTACAGTCTAAGACTACTTGTATTTTTCCAAGGTATCCATTCCTAGGATTACATCAAAACCATGCATGTCAAGTGGCAAAAGATCCACTTGAATGTTGTGTCCAGAAAAAGAAAGAACACAAGTAGGGCACACTTCCCGCAACTCAGTGGAATCAACCAAAGGAGTCTCTAGCCGCAGGCTATCAGATCTATGACTAACAAGTAGATAAAAACTACCTATCAGCTCTCTAGTGATAAAAGAGTGTGCTGCACCTGGGTCTACTAACACAGATACGAAACAAAAAGTAGACAAATTAGAATGAAATAACTCCATCTGACCTGTCAGGACTTGTGGATTGACCACTACCTCTGGATGGGTCATGGCATAGAACCTTGTTGTTGCCTATTGTCGTCCATGTCCTCTACTTGCTTGTCCATAGGATCCTGCCTGGGATTCTTGACTACATACTCTTACACTACCACTACTAAACTGTCATTGTTGTGGATCTTGTTGACTTTGCCTTGGCTACTAAGTCACCTCCTCATCTTTCATATGGCAATAAGGTCTTTTATTCCCCACTTGCCCACACTTGTAACATGTTCTGGTGTCCTGATATGCCCTAAATGGCCCTGTCACTGAAACCAATGAGGTATTGTGGGCTCCCTTTGGTGGAAAACTGTGACATCTATACCGAATCGGGGTCCACTGTGATGGTGAATGTGATCTTGGTTCAATGAAGGTTAACCTTGGTTGTGATGGCAGTGGGAAAAATCTTGGCTTCTTAAAGCCTCCAGATGATTGCCCTTGAAACTGCATAGGTCACTTCTTAGCATTAGCTTCACGCTTCTCTATGGAAAACCTCTCAATCCTCCTAACAGATTCCACAAAGGTGGAAAACCTTTCCCTATTCTTCAAGGTTGATGTTGTAGTAGACAACTCTGTACTCAGACCCTTCTCAAATCTCTGGTCAACTCTGTACTCAGACCCTTCCTTGTCTGTTGCAGCCAGGTGCAGGAAGAACCTCATAAGTTCCAAAAACTTTGATTCATACTCATTAATAGTCATATCTCCCTAACGAATCTTATGGACTGAGAGATTTTCTCATCTAGGTAGGTCTATGAAAAATATCAGCTAACAAATTCCCTTTGAAACTCCTCCCATCCTATCACAACTCCTGGCCTTTCTCCTCTTCTATGGCCCACCAGTGGCCAACACTACCCTTCATGAAGTATACTGCATGCTTAACTTTGTATTCTTCAACAATGTTTAGAATTTTAAATGCCTTTTCCAACTCGGTCTACTACATGTCAGTGTCTGCTGGATCAGAATTACTTGCATTCAATTGTCCCAACACATCTAAGATGTTCAAATGTCTTCCTGACACCTTGGGACTCCACATTAGAGGCGACAACCCTAGATTGAGGTGTTGGTGCTTTGTCACTGATATGTGTAATTGTGGCCATCGTCTGTCTAAATATAGAGTGAAACTCAGGATTGGCCATCATTGTTGGGTCTAGATGAGGCATTGCGGGCTTCTCTGGCACTACTTCTGGAACTCTCTCATCACATTCCTACCTCCCTAGACCTCCTCCTGGTGAAACATAGCTACTCTCAACGTGTTCTTCATGTCCTCCAGACAAATCTGCATAAGCATAAACTATGATCAGATATGTTGGATACATAAGAACAAACTCAAACCTAAGTCTTATGTCCCTGTAGAATCAGTAAACCTAGAGCTCTAATACCAACTTAACTGTGACACCTCATCACGCAAAATGAGTTTACTCAAAGTACAAAACACGATCAACTACTAATTAATCACATAGTAAAAAATGCGGGATAATTAAAACCAATTCCAACAATGTAAATAAACTCTAGAACATTTACAAAAAGTCCATCATTGCATTCTCATATACTGTAACCAGTATTTAGATATGGGTCCAAAGACCTCAATCACATCCTGCATACAAAAGATATTTCACATGTACATGCCATATATTTACAAACATTGACATACTACTAAAATATTGTGTCGATATGAGTATATCATCTAGAAAACACATCCCATACTCGGATGTGAGAGTACACAGACAACACTAGGACTCTACTACTAACATCTACAACTAACCAACCTTCTGAATCTATTAAACACCAGGTTGGTTCTCTTCCACAGCGCGACCTCGACCTCGTTGCCCGCAACCACCTAAAAAATTGTGGTGACCCATGTGTGAGACCCAGTCCCAGTGAGAGATATAACTCTCTCCAAAATATATTGATCATAACATATTAATTAATAGTAAATACATTAAGTAGGTTAGGGTATTGAATAAGCAATATGTACAGATTGAACAATTTAAGCATACTAAGCAGTTAAGTAAATAAGTTGTAGCATCAAGTATAATTATACAATTTTCATAAGTCTGCATCATGTACGAACTATGTAGTGTAAAGATAAGACAAGGGTTAATCAACCAATGCAATACATATTAAACCCTAGCAATTATACTACAAGGCCGGTATTATATCTTTTATTATTATGTCGTGGGGAGTTTGAGTTGTACCACTCAAAGTCCAACTGACCACTGCGAAGTGCTATTCTATTTTGTATAAGATATTGGAGTGCCGATATCCTAAGATCTATTCCCCTCGGTCAGTACGAGTAAATAGTAGTGACATACCAGTCAACTGCCAACAGTGACATATAGTCAACTGATAACAACTTGTTTGTACTTGGTACAAGTTACGACACTAGAAAATAGGGTATACAAAACCCTCTAATCCGAGGTAAAACAATAGATATCCTCAATCACATCAAATGTCAGAGGCATGACCATACCCTTCCTCCATAACCTGCAATTGTGGATGACAAGGATATATCCTCAACTTGCCACCCCAAATACTCAATAGTATGCACTCTGAGTTTCCCTTAGTAATACTCATTTCACCATCCAGTAAGTTCTGACACTGAAGATGGCTCTACAACACATGGCTCTACATGATTAAGGTTACACTTGATTAATGACTACCAATTGAATGCATTAAGGCTTTATCATACAAGTGGACATTCAAACCCTAATTATTTTCTAACAAGAGTATATGTATAACAACTTCAAAGGATATAAAACATTTGAGATATAAATTGTAATCACATTACCACATTCTATCATTCATTGCAAATTAATGGACCACACTTATCATCATACTATTACAAGATACAAATATCTTATCACAAATTCCATGGTTTTAACTCTTATTGGAACGTGAAGAGGATTTCACCTCAATCATGGCTTCAAACATGCCCAAAGGTCTTTAAGACCATCACATTATTCACAATAAGGTTATCATCATCATTCCATGACTTAAACAAGGCTCAAAAGATCATTAGCACATATGTGTTTATAGATATTAACATATCATGGCATTATGACATTCAAGTAATACTACATTGTGGTTTCAAAACAAGAAGAGTGTAACTCATTATCACAGTAATCATTCAAGAGGTCTGATTATAACCTTTCAACATGATATAATTACATTAAAGTTAGGTATAACAAGCTAGATCACATCAGAGTTACACATCCACTTATTATATTGACTTATCAAATATAACTATATAATGGTAAAGGTAAGACTACCAATTAATGGTATTGAACCATTGAATTATCTTCACTAGGACCCACATATAATACCATGTAATTTATTCTAATCAATTGGATATTAAACCATCCAATATATTCAATGGATCAGGTTCATTGTTCAAGGTTAACAATTGAAGTATAAGTCTAACCCTTAAATCAATTGAACCAAGGAACCATTGGTTTAAGGTTTAGTCAAATCTACAATTTCATTACTAATTCATAATATACGGTGATGACCTAATCAACCATTAATTGTGATCATTAGGTCACCATTGGTTGCTAGATCAGTAATACATTCAGCTAACACCATCATATATTAAGCCAATATCACCATCGATTAATAACATCATTAGAATACTTAGTGGATGATAATTAAATGTCTAATTGAGCCAAAACCTGGCCTAAGGGGTGACCATACGTTGTCACCATACATTTCACACCCTTCATTATGAACATCAGTTGCCAAGATAGAAACACCATTAGTTGTTGAATGGTATGTCCATCATATGTCCATCGATTATGTGATAGAAAAGGAAATAACTTGAAAACCCTAATTTGAACCATCAATTATTTTTTTCTTAGCACCATAGGTTGATGCTATCAACCTGTCCCAGAACATGTTACACCATATAAAGATCGTACACATGTTTACAAGTTCATATAGAACTGGAAAAAAATAGGGAACACCGCAAAAATTCGTAATTCTAAACAAGCATGGTTTCTATATGCTTAGATCATCACATTCAAGCATAATCATGAACTAACAAGAAAATGTTATATAACTTGCCTCTATAGAGTAGGTCAGATATCAAACAGAAAGAATCTTGAGAAAATAAGGCAAGAAATACCTAGATCCAGATCTGAACTTGGCCAAATAGGCACTTCTCTGCACAAAGAAGCAAAACCTAGAAAAAGAAACAAGAAGGAAGGATTTTTGAGTTCTAGAGTCATTTTCACCATGGAACAGCAGGGTTCTGACCTGTAGAGATATAGGAGGAAGAAGAGGAAAAGAAATATATGGAGGAAATAATGTAATACTTACACTTTTAGGGTCAATATCACTAAGAAAGAGCTTTAGGAACCCCTAAATGAAGTCAATTTCAACCTTAGATCCTTTCTCCAAGAAGATCCCCACTTTCTTCTTCCTTGGGAAGAAAAATTCACAGCTGAATAGAGGGAGAACAAGGTTGGGAGAAGGAGGGAAGTGGTGGAGATAAAGTGGCTCGTTTTGTTGCTTAGGGATACGTATATGAACTTTAATATAAAGTAAAAAGAAAAAGTTGAAATTCTAGTATCTATCCAAGTGTGCATGGCTTTAAATTATTAAGAATATACAAGAATACACACAAGAAGATCTCCCACTATCTGTATAGACCTTCTTAGCTTTCCTTTTTCGAATTTCCCAGCCAATCACATAATTCCTTAGTTGATAGCTACTAAAGGTAGCTCATCCATGAAGGGGTAAACCTTAAAATACCCTTGATGAAAACAACTTCAAATCATGGCCCAACTAGGAGACCCATGGCACAAAAATCTCAAGAATGATAATATAAATTCTAAGGAACATAATTCATGTGATAAATTGGAAAGAAAACAACTCAATTTCATAAATTACAGAAAAGTAAAAAAAGTACAGAAAATTGCATAACTTGCTCAAACAGTGTCCAAATTGGACCAAATTTGAAACTTAATGTTGTATTATGATTTGAAAACATATAAAAAGGTTAGATTAGGGATATAAGCATTCAATTATGGTAATTAAGCTCATTCAACACATGAAGAATGTTCAGAGGACTTATAATGGTAGCTAATGTTCAGTTGATGAACCCTAATCTATAACATAATTGGAAAATATAAGATCTGTAAGATATTCCCAAGACAAGAATACAAGTAAAAGTGGGAATATCCTAATAAGATAAGGTAAACTCTAAAATGGACATAACTAGGGTTAAGATGATGAGATTCTGATGTTAGTACATAATCTTGTCTTAATCAAGTTTTGATCAAGATGTAGTTGACATCAAGAATGTGGTATTGACTTGTTATATCTTCATCAAGGTACACCATTACCTCTTACTTGGCTTATTATATAGTATGCTTACACTATATTTGTAGTAAACACTTGACATATGATATTGGATGAAATGCTTGTTCTTGTATGATACGTTTCTTGATTTTCCATACTTATGGCTATGAACACATGAAACATAATAAATTTGTTCCATTATATGAAAGCACTAATCTCTTTGGTAGTACAATGCTTGGAAGTGGCTTAACTCTTTGATAGTCAGTCACATTGTACATATGATCTAACTCTTTGGTAGACAATCATAAAGGCCTTTATCTTGAGCTCCTTGAGAGTCAAAAGAATGCATTAAAACCTATGGCGGTCAATGCATGGATATATAATGGAAAATGTTCTTAAAACATGTGTTATCTTTTGTTAATAAACATTCTTGTTCAGTACATGCCTTCTGTTATATTCTTTTGTTACTGCCAAGTATTTGTTTTATCTTATTGCCAAGATTTGTAATGAGAGGTATATAAAAAGACACCTAGGTGTATTCAATACAATATTCTTGAAGGATATATGATCTTAAAGACAAAGATAGTTGAGTGTTATGTGGCGAGCAGATGTACTGGTGGACCTGTTGTCTTAAGATCCTGTTGTTTAGTGGTAGTACATGTGCATGTAGTGCTATTCAATATGTAATATGAAATGTTGTAACAATTCATGTTGTAATTATATGTTGAATGGTGAATATGTGTTGAATGGTTTTAATATTGGTCATGTGCATGTGCTACTATTGTTTCCTTCTGACTTCCTATGATTTTCTTCTTCTTATCCTAGTGTGGGGTGTTTAAATTGGGATTCTCACTGAAGTGAGGGTTTCAATTTGGATGTCACACATTAGATTAAGTGTTATAAAATTCAGGGACGTCACAGGTGGTATCAGAGCATGAAAACTAGCAAAGCCTAACATTTTCTCATTATGCAACTCAAACAAAAGAAAACCTTGATCTTAATGATCTTTAGAATTAGAATAGTTGTCTTTTAGAGACTATATTTGACCTAGCCTCTAGGTTAGCACATAGATGTCTGAGAACTAGGCTTAGACTAGTGCCTATTGTAAACTAGGTCTTGAGGCGTCATTCTTTCCTTGTAGTGCAGCGATATGGGATGCTGCATTATTTGAAAATGATGTACATCATGGGAAGAGAAACCTTTGACATATTATGTGTGGGACACCCATTTTGTGGATTTGGTTTTTGATTCCAATCGGATCGAACCTCGATAGTTTTCTTTGACACATGTTTTATCGAAGAAAAACTATATAATATTTTATTATATATGTAAGTACTACAAAAATGTGTACCCACACACTTAGAAGTAGAGTGAGTGACATCAGTCTAGCAGAGAGAGTAGTTCTATATTAGATGTCTAGAACCTTGTTAGAATATTTGATAGTTGGAATATGTTTAGATGATAATATTTAAGCCTTATATAGATGATATAATATTAATTGTGATGATATATGTTTATCTTTAGGACTTAAGTTTAGATTTGAGGTTTTGAGATAAGATTGATTATGCAAGTATGTGTTCTCTTCTAAGTTAGATAAGCTATGCTAAGACAAGGTTGTGAGTGAGAAGGAGTCTCAAACTCTTTTATGAAGGAGGACCTCTAGTATTAGGACCAATTTAGGGTTAACTCTAGAGAGAGTGAGACCCACTGGGAGAAGGTCAGAGAATCTAAACTCCATGATATGAGATATGAGATATGAGAAATATGTGATAAGTTATGTCCTAAAATAGAATACTCCATAGTGATCGAGTTGAGTTGCTTAATATAAGATTCCAATAGTCTTTTTGGACCCTAGTTGTCCTTGGAAAGACCAAACCCTAGAGTCAGAGAGAGGTTTGTTATATATGCATATTTGAATATGAGGACCTACCATCTGGGTGAGGGAGAGAGTCCCAAGACCCTAGAGGAGGCAACTCAGTTAGTGTGATGTAAAGCCTCATGCTCGGGTTGATGGTTTCTTTTAGGAATCTAGTGGTTGTTTATAAGAGAAAGAGAGTTGGGAAATAGTATGTCATGGGTAGAAATCTATGAGTAGAATGTCCTAGCATGTTTTGGTTTGTGATTATGTTGCTAGAGCTTCTAAGTATATCACTAGTGCCAATGAGGTAATCTGAGAACCCTAGAGTAAGAGAGGAAGGATAAAGTATATGCATATGAGATACTCATAGAGTTGAGCATTCTCAGAGAGACTGTGCATTACGCTACCCTCATGATACGAGCCAGGAGAACCTCTTTTGGACTAGATAAAATTGTAATACATGTTTGATAAGACACTTCAATAAGTTTTCTTAAACACTACCCTCATGTAATACATGCAAAGATGTGATCTAATCTCGATATGTGATATATAGAGATAATATGATGGAAACCTAGAGACGGTTTGATAGATTTTTATGTATAAGTGATAAACCCCACTACAAAAAATATGGTCTTGAACTATGATTTTTCTAATTACGTATAATTTCTATGTAGTTAAATCCCTAGTTAGCTACAAATTTGAAAAGTATAAATAAAATAAGTATAGTTAACTCAATTCATAAGACATAGCTACACTTATCCTCTCCATGTCTTAAATGTATTAACTAAATATAACTAAACGAGAACTTTTTAAAATATAATCAAACTTCATAATTAATAAAAAATTTATCCTCTTGTCATCCTCTCCCGCGTGCAATATTCCCAGTAGGTGACTTGAAAATCACACAAGAAGGCTCTAAAATACCCACTATTTCACCCACTGATCAACCGCGTAAAGTGCCTCCAGGCGATCACCCCTGGTTCTGCACGGATCGCTCACCCACAATTTCTCCCACCGATCAACCAGGTAAAGAGCCTCCAACTGATCATTGCTGGTTCTGTCCTAAGCGCTCGCCCGCCCGTAGTCCATGCACTGAGCTCCCTGCCCAGCAATCTGAGGACAACATCGCCGCCCAGCAGCCGCACGGTCCCTCCATCGTCTCCGGTCCCTCCATCATCTCCGCCCAACATCAAAGCACTCAGACGTCCATCTCCGCCCAACAACCCAAGGGCATGGTCCCTACATCGTCTCCGGTCCCTCCATCGTCTCTGCCCAGCATCAAAGTGCCCAGACGTCCAGGTTAGGGCCTCTGATTTTAATATCACATATGCCTTCTTTCACGAAGACCCATATGCCTCTGGAAAAGAGACGAGCTTCACATATCTTTGTTGCATTTTGAGATGAGTTATGTGTGTATGTATTGTCTGGCTTCGCATTCTGGGGTTCCTTCTTCACTTCTAGTCGTTCTTCTTCACTAAGAGCCCGTTTGGTTGGGTAGAAATTGAACTCGTGTTGCCACACTGAAATCTATATGGTTAAAACTCATCACAGAGATTTTCAGATTAGATCATTAGAAGAGATCAACCCTCGAGCAAAGTTATAAATCTACTAAACTGAGACCTAGTAAGTCCTAGGCCAGGCTTAAGAGTTATCTAGACACTTGAACTCATTAAGAATAATATTCCAAGGGTTGTTCCTGGGCATTTCATTTTCTTCATGCACACTAGAATTTCTCTCGTTTTATATCCAATGCAAAATGCATAGCATAATAGATGCCATCTCTCAAGTAATTTGTTAAGACTATATTGTGTAATTTTAATCTTGTTAAAATTTTATGTAACTCGATTAGTATGTTATTCATAGTATTCCGTAAGGAAATCTGAAGTTGTGATAGTCATTATACAATTTATAATTTTTCATTAAGCTTGTATAGAATATATTAGTATGTTGGTTTATCAAATGATTTATGAATTCGAGATGTATATCTCCTACCTTATAAGTGCATAGAGATAGTCAATAACTACATTTCTAACTATGTGTGTTCCATTTGTAGTCGGTAACTACTTTTCTTTATAATTTATAAAAATTCAAGTAATACAAATATAGTTAATGGTAATGACTACAAATTTGACTACAAATCTCATTTGAACTCATATAACCTTCCTCTCGACGCCCGTTGTAAGTAACTTTTTTCATTTTTCAAGGGTGATGGTGAAATTTTTTCCCTCCTACTTTTTAATTGGAAATACATATATGTATCTTAATGTATACATTCTTAAAATATCAATCTAACTTTTCACATTTTAATTTTTGGGTGACACCAACATTCCCTCCCCTTTCATCCAACCTGCGCGCGGTAGTCCATGTTTTGTCTCGCACGATCGCTTTGTATCTTCCCTAACCGGTCATGTGCACAATCACTACCTAGCTCAGCATCCGCACATCAAGGAAACCCTGATCGACTGTTCTCTCCCACTGCGCTCCCCCAGCCGTAAGCAAACACCTTGGAGGCCATCCAAGGAAAGCTTCTGTCTGAGGAAACCCTGACATCAACGATCCTCTACCACCAGGGCGGGCAGCCATTTCCTCCCGATTGACCAGCCACTATGAGTTCTCTTGGTCCCAGATAAATCACTCTATGGCCGTCTGTGAAGATTCATCCTAGCCGCATCCAACAATCTATCTTCAGAACCACTCGCAAGGTACCTCTTCCACTCCCATTATCCCCTCCCACAAATGCATGTCTGTTCCTGACTTGTGGTCCTTCTCACTGCTATATTTTCCAGTGCTAGGGTGTCTTTTCCAACTATTAGCTCTCCTCCAATCTCCTGCGGCTTCCTCCCTCTCACGTAAGTCATTGAATAATGGTTGTATATCTCTTGATTAGCTCAAAGGATCAACTTAAGGGTACAACTGCTCCTCCTCCTCGCGGTTGGATTCATTTTCCTTCTCCAAACATTGACCAGATTTGTGTACTTTATGGCATATCTATATATTGTTGGAGGGAATCATGAACAAATATATAATCAATGGTTCAAATATACATGCCAACCCTTATTTTTGTACGATATCATAGGTTTGAACTGCATCAAGTTATACATGACTGAGTGCTACGTCTATAATCTAAAACATTACAATAGAAATAGCGAACAACTCAATCTCCTACTCAATACATGTCTAATAGATAATTACCATAACTTCTTATTAGACTCCATCCATGCCATATGATGCCTTTCTGCTATTTGATGTACATTGTGCATGTATCACACCTTGACACACTGCTTAAATGCAGCAATACATGCTAGGTAAATTTTTTGTATATTAGCTATATAGTTCTATATACATCAAACTGTCTCTTTATTATTTAGATATTAGATTTTGGAACAAAAAATGTTAGGTATGAATATGTTTCTATCTAGGAAGCACAAACACTTCCTGGAGGTTTTTGTGTCCGTGTCTGACACGTGTCCTACCTGGACACGCCTTGGACACGCGTGCACACACGGACACTCCTCTAGTGTGTCTAGATTCATATTTTATATATTTACAAACTGGACACGTCGTGGACACATCTAGGACGCTTAGTGGACATGGCCAACCCAACCCACATAAGATCTAACTAAAAATAAAAGACAAAATAAGATCCAACCATGTAGACTCCTCAACCAAACCCCAACTCCTCAGCAAAACCCTCATCCCTTCCCTGTAGTGCACACCCCCATTAGTATTGGAAACTTTGGATCATTGTTTGTAATTAACTTCTAATGATTCTCCTATATTTCATTTCATCATTCTTGGATGGTATAATAATTTAATATATCATTTTGTATGCTAAATTTTGTAGCATCAACAATATGAAGTGGATATCGTGGTAATCTTTGTTTCTGTTTGTTTATAAGAAATTTGGATCTTCTTATATTCACAAATAAATTATATACATGTGTCTATAACTGTATATATTTATGTAAATTCACAACGAATAAGGTAGTTCCATTGTACAGTTTGTTGATAAACTTCCAAGACAATCACTAGGGTGCATGACTAAAGCCATTTAACGGATGAGAGAATACATAATTCACTTCATTTGACTACATTTACAAATTACTTGTAAGGTTTTATATTTTTATAGTTTGGAAAAAAACACTCAAGGGCACTCTAGAATATTTGGCATGTCTTACTTCACCTCCTCTGATTGTGGTGGCTTATGATCTTTACGTAGAATGGCCAAGTACTACTTGACAAGCCTCATTGCTTTTTGCATTATTATTTTGTATTTACTTACTTGTGGGTGATTATAATAAGAGATTTATTGTTTCAAATTTGTTGAAATTCCATTTATCATGATCTTGTGTTTCATCTTAATAGGGGCTAGTGAGACATTATTATTTTGTATTTACTTACTCATTGGTTGAGGTATATTTCATCATAATAGGTGTTAGTGATCTTGTGTGTTTATACTCATTAATATGGTTGAAATAGTCTTTCCTTTAAGTATTTGTGGCTCTAAACTTTGGTAAGTGTTGAGGTCTCTATCTTTTAGGCCAGTTGCTGAGTCAAGTGACTAGGCTGGATGGGATCCTAACTTGTGTGATGATTCTTGATGGGTGGTCGCGTCATCATTTAACTCAAATGTTAGACAATTACTAATTCCAAATCTCACTTTGAAATAGTCTTTTAGAATTTGGAAATTATGGCAGTGTAGGATCCCAATCACATTTAAGTGTTTCTAGTGTCCCATTCCACCACTAGTAGGTTGGTTCTTTCCTCAAAATGATCATACTCAATTGTTCCAACTGGAACCAATTGTCAAGGAGATAAGATTATTTCGAGTTGCATTAAGCTCTATAACACACACTTAGTAAGAAAAAGTCTTGCAATGTAAATGGTTTTGAACATGAAACTCTAGACCTAATTGGGTTAAAGCACTATGTTTCAGATACAACTCATGGTCTTCATCGTTGACATTCCTTGATATAGTTTATACAACAAAATATGTACTTATATTTTGGGTTCCCTTTGGGCTTTATAATTGAATAGATATCCTTGTTTTTCATATTATAGTATTTTGGACATTGATGGTCAAAAGCATTATCACGGACATTAATTTCTTTACTTTCATTGTGAAAGAGTTATTCCTTTAAAAGGTTCCAACATTTACAGACCCAATGGTAGATTACAAGTGGGACCTCCCTATTTTTGTGAGATTAGACATCTACATGCCTCGACAGATTCTAATTTCTTTTGCCAGTCTCTCATGTTTTTTCATTTCAGTGAGTAAATTAATTGTTTCCATTATTAATGTCCATGCCATACTTTTGAATGTGTTTAGGGCTGTTTTGGTTTTTTGGGTCTCCTGAATAAATTTAGGGAAATAGCCTAGAAGCACAAGAAAAATGAAACTACAATAACATTTTTTACATGTTTAGTTGTTCTCGAGGCCAAGCTACATTAAGGTTGCACAATAATTTGTTGGATGGAAGGGTCTATTCCCCCTAGAACTTCTAGCAAATGAAAGGATAACACTGCAACTCGATGTTGGGTTGGAAATTATGCACTGGGTTGTGCAAGAAATGGAAGAGGTGCAACCAAAGGTATACTTTAGAGAAATAGAGAAAAGGCAGTTTGATGCCAAGCAGACCTCATGTTTCTATCATCATACAACACTGTTGTTGGTCGAATAGGTCACATCATAAACATACATGTATGTAACATAACCTATGTAACTAAGTTTTGAATTCAGATGATCAATTTCATAGTATATGAATGCTATCACAACACAATAGTGAGTAGGTGACTATGGTTGGCTAATAGAAAATCAGATATGTTAATTTATATAAATATGTTTGTTTCATGATTGCTGACAAAAACAGTTGTGTTATACATGTTTCACATCAAAAGCATATGTAGGAACTATCTGGAAACTACATGCTCGAGTTCCAAAATTTTAAATGCCATGTAGTTATTTTTTAGTGAGGACATAAAATTATAACATGTGGTTAAAAATTATGCTCAAGCAAGAAATATCAGATTCACCATATATGGGTGTGTGGTATTTTCCATGTTCACCCTAATAATGGCAGTAGAGTCAACAAAGTTTTCCTTGTTCCCTTGACAGTAGAATGCATGGAAGGAATAGAGTTGGAGCATCACAATTGTCATACATTCATTCTCGGATCTATTGAAGATGAGAAAATCTCCTGGGTAAACTATTCAAGTGGACCTCGAAGATTCACATGTCCAAAGTATAATTTTTTTTAGAGGCAGGTTGGACGTGAAATTTCTAAATATATATTATTCCCTTGCCAATGTCACCTAAATTATAACAATGCCTACACCTAAACATGAGTTTTGTTGTGACTTGTGTCCTTGGAGACACACTTTTTATCAGAGCTTCACTTCAAAATCAGACAATTAGATTATGATGTACATCATACTCAAGTACGTATTGGGTCTTCAAATGCATTGTATGAGGCAAAAGTCATATTCAATATTGTGTTGAAGCTATGAAAATATGGTTGCATGAACCACCTATTATGCCATGAACTACCTAACTAGCTATTATATAGAATGAAAAAAATTATTATGGAGGAATATTTTGCATGAACTACCTATCGTATAGAACGAACAAAATAAAAGTAGAGGAATATATGCATGAACTACCTATTACGTACAATAAACATAATCAAGGCTACACATTCTTTAGCATTCCAGGCTACACATTCTTCACGATGATATTCAGTAGGTTCATTTTAACATAGCAACACCATCTTGATTGACAAACATGGATGAAACCAGTGGGACTTACCCATGCGAAAAAGTACATAAACTTAGTTACATCAATAGATATCACCTTACAAAAGCCATACTCCATGTCAGCAAGTAGCTTTATGATGAATTCAAATTAACATTTTATCATTTGTAGTGTATGTGTCGGTGTCCGTGCTAGAAACATGTCCATGCTTCCCTGGTTGAACCTTATCATCATAGTCCAACAAGACAACACAACTATTTTGATATTTATTACCAATATGTCATAGATAAATAGATACATACATGGCTTGTCAAAGTATTATGTATACTATGATCAGTATTATACTTTTTTGATTTTCTACTTATTTATATATTTAATATTTCATTATTTTAAATTTATGTATACTTTTTTACCTTCTTTATTATGAATTTTTTTAAAATATTTCCGTTTGGTTAATAATTTCTACATATATATTGATTATATTGATGTGTTTACTTACATTTATCTAGGGAAGTATGATCGAAAAAAGCTGGATAATTGAGGAACACAGGACCAGTACAAAGTACTTAACTGGGGTAGTCAAATTCATAGAGGAAGCTTTCAAAAAATGTAGTAGGAATGAGACTATCTTATGCCCTTATAAAATGTGTCTAAATACACAAAGACACAACCGTCATGTGACAACCGAGCACCTGTTATGGAATGGTTTTTTCAGCAGCAACATTGATTGGATTTTTCATGGTGAGACTTCTTCTGACGCCACAGAAGATTCTTCTATGCAAGAAAACATGCCATTTGATGATATGTGAGACATGTTGCACGATGCATATGGAGTCCAAAACTGTCGAGAAACTATAGACAACGACGACGATGAGTCATTTGTATTTGTTGATGACGAAGAAGCTGAGCAATTCTAAAAATTGTTGGAGATTGCTGCACAAGAGTTGTATCCTTGAAATAAGAAGTATTCCAAGCTGTATACCATCGTGAGGTTGTTCCATTTAAAATGTAGCAATCATTCGAGAAATAAATCATTTACTGAGCTGCTCAAACTTGTGAAGGATTTCCTTCCTAAGGGTGACACGTTGCCTGGCTCATACTATGAAGTAAGGAAAATAATTAGGGACCTTGGTCTTGTCTATGAGAAAATTGATGTCTATATAAATAATTGCATTTTGTATCGCAAGGAGTTTGCAAATAATACTTCTTGCCTGCGTTGTCATGTTTCTAGATATATAGAGACTGAAACTGATGTAGACGGTGCACAAAGTATGGCAATTAAAAAGAAAAGAGTTTCTTTGCAAAGTTATGCACTACTTTCCCTTGACTCCTAGGTTGAAGATATTGTTTATGTCCTCAAGAGTCGCACCACTAATGCGATGGCATGATGAAAGTCGCACCAAGCATAGAGTTTTAAGACATCCAACATATTCACCTGCATGGAAGACATTTGATCACATGCATGCTGACTTTGCATCTGATTCTCGTAATGTGTGTCTTGATTTAGCATCTGATGGATTTAATCCATTTGGGATGATGAGTCAATCATATAGTGTTTGGCCAATCATACTGATTCTGTACAATTTGCCACCATGGTTATGCATGAAGACACCTTATTTTATCCTTTCTATGATTATTCCTGGTCCAACTCAACCCAGAATGAAGATAGATATCTACTTACAACCTCTGATTGAAGAGTTGAAAGAATTGTGGGAAGTTGGTGTTGATACCTACGATGCTGATCGTAAAGCTGTATTCAAATTGTGTGTCGCCTTACTATGGACGATAAATGACTTCCCTGCCTATGGTTATTTATCTATTTGGCAAACTAGTGGGTATGATGCATGCCCTATTTGCAATAAGAACACATGGTCTATTAGACTACCTCATAGTAGGAAACAATGATTCAAGGGCCACAGGAGGTTCCTTCTGACGGATCATAAATTCTGTAGGGATATGTCCTCATTTGATGGAAAAGAAGAATTACGAACTGCTCCAAAGATGTTGTTTGGAAATCAAGTTTTAGTTCAAACCAAAGATGTAGACAATATGCCTTACAATTGGAAAAAATAATGCATTTTCTTTGAGTTGCCATACTGAAAGTACAACCTTATTCGTCATAATCTTGATGTAATGCATATTCAAAATAATGTATGTGAGAGTTTGATTCACACGTTGCTTGGGATGGACAACTCAAAGGATAATGAAAAATCTCGTTATGACTTTTTAGAGATGGGAATAAGACCTAGACTGCACATTATCAAGAACATAAGTACGAATATTATTCCACCTTCTTGTTTTATGTTGAAAAAGGAGGAAAAAGAATTATTCTGTAAGTTTTTGAAGTTTGTATGGGTTCCAGATGGTTATTCCTCCAATATCTCGTGAAATGCATGCATCAAAGAAAGAAAATTGTTGGCATTAAAGAGTAACGACTACCATATATTAATGCAACAATTTCTGCCATTGGATTTATAGGTAGCATTGCCGAGAAAGAACATCATAACTGTGATAACAGAGTTATCTAGATTTTTCAAAGACATATGCTCAAAAGATATAAATCTGTATGCTATTGAGAAGTTAGAATCTAGAATTGTGGTGACTTTGTGCAACATGGAGAAGATTTTCCCGCCCTCATTTTTTGACATAATGGAGCATGTGGTCATTCATCTTCCACGAGAAGCTAAGATAGTTGGACCACCATTTTATCATTGGATGTATCCAGTGGTAAGGTAGTATGTTTTTACTATTTGTTTCACTAAAATTTTATCAAATGTATTTTTTGATTTTAAACAAATTCTATTTATCATTATAGATACTTGAAAACTTTGAAAGAATATGTGAAGAATAAAGCTTCTCCAGAAGCTTCCATAGCAGAATGTTACCTGGCAGATGAATGTTTAACATTTTGTTCAAGGTATCTCTCCGGGGTAGAGACAAGGTTCACAACATTGGCTAGAAATGATGTTGAATATGACGATATTGTTACTGACGATGAGTGGTCTATATTTTCACACAAAGGGCATCGAATAGGAAAGAGTATTCATGTTTATCTTGAAGATGTGATGTTGAAAACTGCACATCATTATATTTTATCTAATTGTGTTGTAGTTGAACTGTTCATGGAGTGAGTTCATTCAATTATTAAGAAATATGCATGCTGACCTTTAGATGTATGTACACATGACTTATGTACTTGTTAGTAGGGAACACATTCGCCACGTGAAGAAAATGAATCCACGTGCAAGACATTGGGAAATCAGTAATATTCATATGAACACTTTTAGTGATTGGTTTAAGAAGCATGTAAGTCTATAAAATTAATTTTATTTAATATTATTAGAGCATTGTAATAACTCAATTCATAAAGTATACAAATTGAAGAGAAGGCCAAATCAGAAAAATTACCGTCAAATCTACTAACTCTGGCTCGGGGACCACAAAATATTGCAAACAAATACAATGGATATGTAGCAAATGGATATAGATTTCAAACCAAGGAGGAGGAACATGGTAAAACAACCCAGAATAGTGGGATAATGGTGAATGCCCAGATAGAAAGTTTTTCCAGTTCCAAGGACAAAAATCCTAAATTGGGTCAAGTTTCCTACTATGGGGTACTCCAAGAGATTTTTGAGATTAGTTACTATGAGCAACTGAAAGTTGTACTATTCAAAGTTGATTGGGTCAATGCAAACAAGGGTGTCAAAAAAGATGAAAATAAATTTACAATGGTCAAATTAAAACTCATCGACTTAATTCAAAATCTATTTGTATCGGCCTCTCAAGTACAACATGTGTTTTATCTGACTGACATCAATCACCGTGGGTGGAGCTTTGTCATGCAGACGACACCACATGATACTTATGACATGCATGACAAGCTTACTGAAAATTTCATGGATGGGACATGTTTACCTAAAGATTCACATGCCGATGATTGGGAATCTATTTTTAGCGATGTTTCTGATGGATCTGATTTGGTTAGAGAAGATATGGAGGGTACAACTTTTTATGATGGCAAAAATGATGAGCAACTTGATTGAGATCATTGTGATCTATCATATGTAGTTTTTAATATTTTGTATATCGATGTAGCATTATAAGAATTTCATTTTATTCATTTAATATTAATTATCAATACCATTGTTCTTCCTTTAATATGCATACTATTTCTCTTAAAATTTGCAAACTTTTTTTTATTCTCAATAATCAAATCAGCAATTGTTTTATAATTTTTATATCAGGTAGCCCCTACAACCATTATTATTTAACTATATTTTTATGGTTATAGTTTTGTTTTATTAATATTTGTTATGCATTATATTTTCAGGTTGTTGAAAAGACTTTCACAATTGTTGTCTGCACGAGAAATTGATGATGCAAACAATGGAGTAATTAAATTAAAATTGGTGGGTACGGTGACATATAATTTATCTATTATCATTTTGTACTTATAGTTGTAAGATTCTGTCTTAATATTTATCTTTTTAGGCATGTCTAAATGATTACAAATGAATGGAGGCTATCTTGGTTCAGTTAGTGCTGATATGGGAATGAATGGAGGTTATCTTGGTTCTGTTAATGCTGATTTGGGAATGAAAGGAGGATATCTTGGTTCCATTAATGCTGATCTTGGAAGTTCTAAAGCTGATTTGAGTAATAAAACTAATAAAAAGGTTGGTGCATCATCTGTTTTCAGCAGAAAAAAATGCTAAAGTACACATCAGAAAAGAGAAGCATCTACATGTGTCAATGATAAATCATGATGTTCCAATAGGTGGAAGGATGTCTCTATTGTAATTGATGAGGACTTCAAATTGGTTGATGAAGAAACTACTGCTAATCATGATGAAGGTACATAAGTTTCTAATCAACAATTTACACCAATTAGCTATTACCTCTTATTTTAGCATTTATATGTAAATTTTAAAAATAATTTCCTCATATTGTTTTAAATTTTTAGGTGGTGATGTGTATAATAAAAAATGAGGCTATTCTAAGTGTCTTCGATTATGGAGTAAGACAGGGGATGCAAAATTGCCAATCACATTGGATGAAAATGGAAAACCAATTGGACCTCATAAAAATGAATTGTCTTCTTTTTTGGGAACAATTGCTAGAAATTTACAACTGGCACCATTGGATTACTTGGATTGGCGACAAGTACCAGCTGGAAAGAAAACTGAAATATGGAATTATGTCATGGTAATATATTTTAGTAAAATGTTATTGAAGTGTACATTTGTTATATTCATTCTATTTTTCATTTAACAGAAGAAATTTACTATTGACCCAAAGGGAAAGAAATTGGTTCTACGCACAGTTAGGGATTGTTGGAGAAACGTCAAATCTGAAATCCAAAGAAAAAATTATATGCACCACAAAGACAAAACAAACAAACTTAATGATTTACCTTCCCGTGTTGACCCATTGCAGTGGGCTTTTCTTGTGAATTTCTAGGACTCTAATGACGGAAAGGTAAGATAATTAGTTATATATTATGTCTTCTCTTAGTTTTTGTTAGCGATAATGTTAATGTTCATGAACTACAGTTACAGAGTGCAAAGAATAGTATGAGTAGAAATTTTGTGTGACGTCCCTGAATTTTCGAAAACTTAATCTGATGTGTGACATTCAAATTGAAATCCTCACCTCTGTGAGAATCCCAATTTAAACATCCCACACGAGGCTAAGAAGAAGAAAATTAAGGGAGTCTGAAGGAAACAACAGTAGCATATGCACATGAACAATAATAAAACCACACACACATGTCACCATTCAACATATAATTACAACATGAATTGTTACAACATTTGATATTACATATTGAACAACAAACTTATACATATACATGTACTACCACTAAACTACATGATATAAAGACAACAGGTCCACCTGTACATCCGCTCGCCATACAACTCTCACTATCCTGGATATTCAAGAGCATAACCACAACCTAAACAAAAGATTACATGTGGTACATGTCAGCACAATATTCAAGAATATTGTACTGAGTACGCTTACGTGTCTTTTATTTACCTCTCATCATATCTTGGCAAAAAGATATAACTAATATACTTGGCAGTAATAGAAGAATATAAGAGAAGCATATGCTTACACAAAGATATTCATTAGAAAAAGTGAACACATATTTTAAGCACATTTCCATCATACATCTCATGCGTCTACCACCAAGTGGCTTTGACGTCTTTAGGCCTTATGATCTACCACCAAGTTGTTTGTGATCATTATACAAACATCATATGATCTACCACCAAGTGGTTGTGATCATTATGCATGCACTCTACCAACGAGTGGTTTATGAGCTATCTTATGATGGAACATTTATATTATGTTTGATGTGTTCATAGCAATAAGTATGGAGAATCATGCAACATATCATACAAGAACAATCATCTCATCCAATATCATATGCCAAGTATTTTACTACACATATAACACAAGCATATTGTATAATAAGCCAAGTAAGAGGTAATGACATACCTTCCAAAGAGATATTCCTAATCACATATCACTGATGTCAACTATAAGCTTGGTCAATCTTGATCAAGACAAGACCATATACTATCATCAGGTTCTTATCATCTCAACCCTAGTTATGTTAATTAGGGTTTGCTTATCTCATTATGGTATTCTCATGATTACTTGTATAATTGCCTTAGGATTATTTTACCGATCTTATATTTAGATTATAGTTCATCAACTAGATATACTCATGTGTCACATTATTATGTAAACATATTTAACAATATGTCACTTCATTAGCCATATTAGGGTTACATCACATGTATCAAGGTTCATCTTCATACAACATAGATTTTGTGAATCGTCATGATCTCATAATTAAAAAAAAACTAAGGTTCGATATACTGATATGAGCTTATTCTGTAAATTTCATCATTTATTAAGCATGTACATATTTATTGCAATTTATTTAGAGTTATTAGCCCTAGATAGGCATTCTAAGAAAATTACATAATTTCGTGCATCAACATCATAAAATCTGACCTTATATGTATTATGAACATGATTTATGATTTATTGATATTTTTTCATAATTTTAGAATATCGTTTGATATTTATTATTCATGAAATAAGCATTATACATATTACATAATATCACTAATATTTAAGCATCAAAACATTAAGATAAAGGTTCCATGTTGTTCTAATAATGTTTTTGAGAATTTTGATATATTATTTGTAATTTTCTAATAAGCATACTAATTACTAGGAATTTTTGAAGATCTGAGCATTTATTGAGAATTTACCTTTTCGGATCAACTAGACGCCTCCACGTGGCCGCGCACTCCTTGCTAGAACAACTAGACCCGCCTGGTTGTTGGGAGCTGAATCAGCCGGTCCATGTCAAGAGCCCTAGGTTTGGGCCGGATCTGCCTGATCTCTCAATCAGTGATCAACGCGTTCACGTTTTCATCTTCATGCCTAAGCGCCGCTTCCGCCGCGCCGTGAATCAAGTCAGCGTGAGGAAGCAGTGATCGGTTGCTTCTCCTTCTCTGGATCATAGAGTCATTGTTTTCTCTATTTCTCAGCAGCGTGGCAGCCGTCACGGCTAGGAACCATCAACGAGGGAAACAACTACCAACATGGCCTCTTCACCGGTTGCTCGACGCTGCTTCTCAGCCTCAACACAACGATCACCCCATCCTCACCGATGATGAACCTGCAGGTCTACGACATTGCTCATTCTCATCTCCTGACTTCTGGGTGAGCGATCAGTAGCATGTCCTCCTCCTTAGAACTTCCCAACCTTGAACTCAATGGCCATGGCCGCCGCCTGGACTAGATCTGACGAGGAACCAACAGAGCATGTGCTCCACTTCGTGAGTGCCGCTGCATCTTCAAACTCTAGCGACAGGTCGACTACTTCCAGATCTTCACACCCGCCTCGAGTTTCTCACAATTGTAGCACCGCAGGTGTGTCTCCTCCTCTACAACTACATCGGCGCAACACCTCTCTTCTCAACACCTTCGTGCATCCGTTCTTGGCACCATCTTCGATCCTATCTCTGGTGTGTGGTCATCCGCCAAAACGTTCTCGTCGCTACAAGTCTCTACTACTATACTGCCTCCTCACTTTCTTGCTCTAACCTTCCCCTGCAACACCTAAAAACTCATTGGAGAGGGGCAAGTGGTGATGGGGTTGGATCGGTCTCCCTTCGCTCCCTGATGTGGTGAGGACAACCGCCGGTTTACGACTTTGCCTGAGCCCACGTTCAACGATGTGGTTGGGCAGTTTGATGGCTCTGTAACTCACCAGCATCGTGCGAACAAGGACTTGAATGTAAAGTCGTGGTCATCCGTTCTCTCCATATGATGAACACTAAGATGCCACACCACATATTTGTGGCTCAGATCCTAGTCATGCCCAGCCGAGGTCAAAGGGTGTGTGACACTGTGTAATCAACAACTTAGGATAAATTATTAAATACTTCACTCCAACTTATGTAATTCATCAAGGAATGGGATGATTTCAAACCTATATAACTCTCTCTAGGAAACTTGAAATTCTATGAAATTTCAACCATAGATTAACCATAACTCAAATTGCGTCCTATCCAAAATTGATCAAAACTCAACTATATGATCCGTCAATTAAATACTTCACAAAGGTATAAATTAAGGATCTTAATTATGATATCAACCTCAATCAACACTCAAGTTTAACCAAAACACTTAGGAATCTCAAACAACTCAACATGCATGACTTCACTTACGTCATTGGACATTTTAAGATTCCAAAAGTCCACTCCATCACATCCTACACACCTTAAAAGAAATTATGTCCTCAAAATTAAGCCAGAAATCCAGTCTTTCATAGTTTGTTACCACACGACATACATCGGGGTCGATGCCCTATGCTTGTGTGAGAACGAATGTGAGTGGTTTGCCACATAATGATAATAATATCAGAACACATTCACACTCTACTTATACTTTATTTGTGTGTTAATAACAGTTGCAACAAAAGAATAAAGGGGGTCCTATTAGTCGATTGTAGTTGTTTGTTGCTACCCATAAGAAGAAGGATGGTACTCCTGTAGATGCAAAATCAACTGAACTAATTGTAAGTATAAAATTATTTATGAAATATTTGACTTTATTTGCTCAATTTTTTATCATCATTATGGTTACAGTTGTAGGACAAGTTACAATTAGCAGTTGAAAACAATCATCCAAATCTTGATGAAGATGAAATTACTTATCAAATATTGGGTGCAAAGAAGGCTCGTGTGAACCATGAGACTAACGAGTTTAGTCAGGAATATGTGGAGGGTTTTGAAGGTACAATCAAAGACCTACATCACATATGCGAGTCACACAAAATAGAATTTTTGTATCTGAAAAAATGACAAGAATATCTCAAAGCAATAATTTTGGGAAAATCAAGCGGGAGTGTTCCATTTCAAGCAAATCATGTAATTATTCAAATTTTTACTAATAATTATAAGTTATGATTTTATTAATTTGATAAGTGTTTAGTATTGTTGAATATGGAAACCACCAGGAATGAAGGAACACCCATGCCAGAAAAGTCATGTAGCGGAACCACCATTACAGAAAGACATGTTACTAAACAAACAAAAACTCCTAATATCGTTGATTCTTGATATGTAAAATTTTACATTGTAATTCATACAACTTATAGGTCATGAGGTTGTTAAGTTTTGATGATGGAACGTCAATTGTATCTCAAGGACAAGTGATAGGTGTGAATCCTAACCTTGTAATAGGAGGAGGAAAGTTAAGGTCTGCATTTGCTACTCTTTGCATTGGTGTGGCAATTAAACCTGAAGAGAAACTGGTTAGACCATTTGACAATTATCAAATCATTGAAGATGCAATCGGGTCAAGAATAGCTTGGCCAAAGAAGCTACTCATGGTTCGGTAATTTTTTTTTTCAATGTGCTATAAGTGTAACATGTCTATATAATGGTTTTAGATAATTATTTTTGTTTTTGTAGGTAAAATGCTTGGAGCGAGGAAAACCATAAAAGTTCCTTCAGAATTCTCTAGATGCTAGTTTTCCTCTTTTCTATAGGTTTAGAATAAAGTTTTTGTTTGATGTAAAGCTTGTCAATTCATTCCATATAGAAAGGATTGTCATCCAAACCACCATTACAACATTGTTTTCCATTTCTCTTGCTACATAAGACCGTGATATGAATATTCTATAGTATTGGTTAACATTTAGACCACTTTTATGGATAAGAATGATTAATTATTTGGTTTTCCTTATATAAGTTGTTTCTCTCTTACTGCTTCTATCAGGGAACTTCATTGCACTAACTTTCTTTAGTAACATATGGATTTGAAAATGTATCATTTATGACATTTCTAAGGCCATACCAAATTGTTCAGTGATACTTTTCTCTTAGTTTTAACATAGCAACACCTTCCTTTCTTATGTGGATCTTATTTCAATGGATTCAATATCCCAATACATTAGTTTTCCTTGTGCTTTCTGCAAGGCTTCCCCATATTCAAAGATGTATTCTAGTGCATAAATAACTGTCGATTGAAAGTATTCATCCTGCCATGAATATTGTATTTTAATGCTTAACCTGATGCCTGTGACCTGTAAAACTAAAATTAATCCTCAAGTTTGTTAATGGTTAAGCATGTGGATCTAAAACATTGCAATATCATCTTCAAGTTAACATCACTCAAAGGTAATGCGTACATGAAGGAATTTACACTATTAATGGAACAACTCCTAGTGTTTACCTCCCATTTTTTTGTATTATTAAGAAACAGTAAGATATATATATATATATATATATATATATATATATATATATATATATATATATATATATATATTTATATCTTTTATCGTACATTTTTTTATTTATCCTTTCTCATTTCCTAGATAGATTATAAACCATGCTATTTCTACCTATTTAAACTAGAAAAAAGATGATGTTTTCATGTTCTATTAAATGTTTTGCCAACTTCGTTACATGTGCTCATCATTTCTTAACTTGATATCTAGCTTGGAAACCTCCTAATAGATAAGACCATGAACTCCAATGAACCACACTCAAGGTAGCCAATCTGGAGATCAAAGAAGAAAATATATTTCTCACTATTGTGAATATTTAAAGGCACATTAGATTGATCAAATACTACTGTGGTAGTTTGTTTATGTATCTACATGTTGTATCATGAAGCTTTATTCTTCCATGTTTTTTTTGTTTAACTTGCAAGATTGAGGCTCTATGGAAGTTCAATGTCCCTCCAATATGATGGCTGTTGAAGGAGTTTGGCATCTCTTACCTGCATCGGTAATGTATGTTTGGTATTTATCTACTTTTTGTGGATGTTCTTGTGTTGTGTGAGCTTTAGTGGAGTTATTCTTTTTAGCCAAGCTTATCAGGGATCTAAGGCCTTAATGGAATTCGAGGTGTGGTATGGATATGATTTTGTTGTTTGGCAGGGGATTTTAGTGGTTTTTTTTTGGACCCAAGGTCATTTGTTGCTCTTTGAAAAATAGGTTGATGGTTGTTAGAACAGCCATCATGCTTGAAATGTGATGCTAGGATATCTTTGGCTCAGGTGTTTGCATAATGGGAAACAAATCATGGACAAAGTCAGATGGAAGTTCACTTCAAGGTGGATGTCTCAAATATTGAGGCACATTGATGATGTAGACATGATCATTGCAATCCAAAAGATGAGATGGGACAAATTTCCCGACAGTGTTCTAGTCATCTTGTTAGAAGAAAGTGTAAGTGTTATCTGACCTTCATGTTTTCATGGTTGATATTTTCTCTGACACCCTCTGGATCTCTAATCTGTTAAAGAAATAGGTTTTGGAGGTTTCCTCTTAATATATGAGCTAATTATGGTTGTAATGCTGATTATTGAAGTGTGTAGCTTGAGAAGTTGGACAATAACCAATGCACATCTTAATCACAACCTAAATAGGATACATGTAAGATTTTAGTGACATGCATGCATCTTTATGCATTTGGTCATCATTTCATCACTCATATTTTTTGTCCAAAATATTCAAATTCAAGCAAACTTATAACTTTGTTACATTACATGTAATGTTCATTAAAATTTTCGAGTGTTGGAGGGTATTAAAATGGACATACACTTTTGGATATCACTGACATGAGACAATATTTTAAGTATATATAAGGTATCACTACTAAAGAACACGCCTTTGGCGTTGGTTGTTTAACCCGTTTTAGCGACGGTTTTCAAGCAAAGCCTATGTGGGCGCCGCTAAAGGTCGAACTCTTCGGCGTCAGTTTTATACCCGATGCCTAGATAACCTATAAGCGTAAGTTGTATATAGTAAGACGATGCCAAAAGGGCTCGCGCCACAAAAAAGGGCGCCATCTAGGACACTTTCTGCATCGGTTATCAACTAAGATTTATTCATTTGATCCATGGTTACATTTGGTGAGTACATATCTTGTATGATTTTTTTTAGGTGAGGAAAACTCTGGACTTGAATGTGAAGATCAATGTGCTGAGAAGGAGCTTCATATCTTTTTTCATGCACAGACTGCATCAAAAGAATTTTCTTATTTTAGGACGTTACTTTCTGATCATACTAGGTAAGTCCAACTATGATACAATTTTATGCATCTAGAAAGTGCATTATGGGTAAAGAAGTTTTCACAAGCAGTAACATTTTTCCTCTATATTGCAAAGTATTCGATCCTTTTTCACCAAGTTCTTACAGAACCACTCTAGTCAGTTTTTTTTTGTTTGAATTGAATGTGAAATTCACCAAGTTCTTTCATCATAGATTCTAGCACAAGAATGATACATTGTTTCTCTTTGTGGATGTGGATGTGAAGAGAGTCATAGCAATAAAAGATAGTATGGCACACACAATGTACAAGGACATAGGTAAAGATAATTTACCCAATAAGATTTCAACATGAGTCAGGGACCCTCACATACAAGTTTTATTGTAGTAAATATGTCAATTGCATACTTCATCACAATTTAAGGTATAGTCTGAGTCAATAATGCAACTTGGTTGTTTGATGAATGGTCCTCTGGTCTATGAGGAAAATGGATGGAAGTAAACACAACAGAACAAGATTCTATCTACTGACCAACTGTCCATTGGAACTTTTCTACATTTTAATGCTGGTTTTATCCTAGATCTTTGTGTATCTAGTTTACTATGAATATTAGTGTTATAGGTTGACATGAAATTGGTAAAACAGACTGTCATGACATCTATTTATGACATCATTTACATTGGTTCCATAGAGCAAAATCAGATTAAAAGAATGGAGTTTCTCCTATGATAATGAAATTTGTGATGCGTTTTGTTATGCTGCAAAAGGAAGGGATGGTTGTAAATTATAATGTTCAATGATAAATCTTAGTCCATGCACTGGTGGTATCTTATTGCATTGGTCTAACTTGGATTTCTTTCTTTCTTCATAGGTCACTCTGACAGATTTTGAGGAGATGTTTCAAGCTGCACATGGTATCATGAATTGGCTGGGGATATTGTGCAAAGGTATGCAATTATGTTTGTATTCTTTACTCATCCAGTGATCACCTATGTATGCCATCTCCATAGATGTAGTACCTTTCTTGATTTAGTTACTTCGACATTAACTTTGAGAATTTTAGCTATTTTGGAGCTACCATGAGCCATCACGAGATTTGTGTTTCTTATGGCTTTTGTTCCTTTCATGTTGTTTTTTCAGAGATCAACAATGGTGACTATTAACAATGCTCCTCTGATGACAATGGTGACTATCAACAATGCTCCTCTGATGATAATGGAACACATAATGTGGATTGGTACTTGGGTTTCTCTACAATGTGTGGGGGTCGCTGAACAAGCAAATTTTGCTACTCTAAAATGTGGTAGTGGGGACGTAATGGGGTTGGAGAGGATGACTGTTGCTATTATGTTTCATATGAAGGGGAAACATGCACAATGTGTGGTAAATGGTTGTTTGTTGTACTGCAGTTTGTGCTCTTGAAGTAGCAATGGTGAAGGTGGAGCAGTAGTGAGGCATACCATTGAATTGAGGTCACATTGCAACAATGATGATAAGGATGATGGATGTGGTGATGCAATGTGTTGGTCATTAGTAGGGAGATGGAATGGTTTGCAATGGTGACATGGTTGTGGTTGGGCTGCATCTTGTTGCATGTTTTCTCTATAAGGTTAAACTAAGCTATTGTGTATTCCTCTTCTCCGATTCTGGTGTACACATGTCTATGTTTTGTTTCTTTCTTGGTTGTCCAACTTGTAATAAGCATGCCAATGAATGAAATATAGGATCTGGAACCAACATTGGATGGAAGAAAACCATCATCATTAAAGCGACATCATCGGCTTGTGTGTTTCTTCTTCTAGGTCTACTTGCATTATTCATCATCTATAGGAGTAGTAGTGTGAAGTGAAGATGAGGTAATCAATATGATTTTGAAGTTCCTTTGAACGTTACTGAGGCTCTTTGATAGTTTGATCATTTCTCTGTAGTAGTCAGAAAATGTCATGAATAGTTTCTTTTATAGTTTTTTATGAAATTATGATTGAGTTTTCTGTATGTCAAAAACTCAGATCTCTTCCTTCTTAGACTCCATAAGATTATATAGAATATAGAAAAGCACGAGTTCTAAGGTCATGTGTATCTCCTGGATGTTCTAGTACAGGTGTGACAACTTTCCAATTGCCATGTGGGACTCCAATTAGACATATGGTTGTGGTGGTTATGTATGGAATGATGACTCACGTAGTAATTTGAGTGTCTTTCATGATGGGTTCTAGTGTTGCTTCTCCTAATTTGGTTGGAAGTGGGGGAATCATGTAGAGTATGCTTCTGGTTATAATTTAACTTATGGGGATAAGATTGATCATGACATTTTGTCAGAGATGGACTGTATCGGTGCATTACGGAAACCTTGAGACTTTACCCCCCATTAATCATGCTCCTTTGGTACTCCCACAATGACTTCTCCATGAAGACCCAAGAAAGGAAGGAGTATGACATTCCAAAGGGGCATGTGGTTGCTGCACCATCAACATTTGCAAACCGCTTTTCACATATATACAAGAACCAAAACTCCTACAATCTTGATTGGTTTGTGGCTGGAAGAGATGAAGACAAGGTTGATGGGGCATTTCCCTACATCTCCTTTGGTGGTGGCAGGCACAGTCGTCTTGGAGAGCCTTTCACTTACTTGCAGATAAAGGCTATATGGAGCCATATGTTGAGGGTGTAAAAAAGTGAAATCACTTCTCTACTAAAAATTTGAACAATAGAACCTCCAATCCAAACACACTCAAAAGGTGTGATGGAGTGGGTGTAAAATTTTCAAATCTTTATATAATGGTAATCAAAAGACCAATGTATAGCAGCGGAAGAAAATATTTGACTATTCAATTATAAAACAAAGGGTTACAAACTTACATCACAAGGATCCATGTAGAGGGAATCTAAACCACCTCAAGTTTGTCTCCAAGCTTTATCAACTCAAGCTAAGTCTAGGTCAACACGTCTTGCCATCCATGTCCTCCACCTAGGGTTGGAAGCATACCCCAGCAAAAGAGAAACAAAAGAAAATATCAGCAAAGGCTGGTATGTGCATACTAAAAGAAACATTGAGCAATATAAGGAATTAGGGACATCAAAATAAAAAGGCTTCCCATGCAAGAGATAAGTACCACCCAATCGGGTATCAAGAGAAAAGATTATAACAAAAAGGATACTTGCCATAAAACAATATATAAAAGGATTGTGCCGTAAATAAATCCACTACCATGGTGGGAAACAAAGCACAAGTAGGGCTCACACCCCACAATCAATATCCTGCATGCATTGTGAGATAAACATAACACTAGAACAATATAAACACAATTGGCGGCCACCCCCATAAAGCTGAAGCCTGATAGAGAAAGGAATACTGCCAATCTCCCAAATATATAAAATTTTGAGCATGGATTACTACCACACTCGATTTACAGAGGAATGGTATACTGCCACCCTCCAAATAAACAATAGGGAAATACTGCCCCAAAACCAATGTAATTACACTACTCTAGTGCTACTGAATCACATTGCATGTATAATGTAGAGGCAAGTAGAAAAGTATAGTCAGAATAAACAATGTTGCCACCACACAATGGACAACACAACATATAGCAAATCCACTTCAAAGTGGACATATAACAACAAGTAAGAATCCACATCACAGTGGGCATATAATATCAAAAGTCCAACATGCACCAAGGCATATGAAAAAGAGTCAAGAGAATATCCATGATCATAAGATCAATAAAAAATAGATAGTTCACAAGAACCAAAAGATAAGAGCAATGTGTATAGGCTATTGTCCATAGGACCAAGAGAATGATAAAGATAGGCTATTGCTCAATATAGAAATAATATGGGATGCAAGCATACCTCAACTTCAGAGTCAACAGATCCAAAAACACTTCTAGGTCCAATCCTAGGCTTCCAAAGCACCTATTAGCATATATATGGGATTATGGTTAGATTTATATTGATTATACAAAACCCTAAAAATCACCTTTTTATTAATATATGAATTAGGTTTCCAAAACGATTCCATATTTTAGATTATATTTTCCTGAGTTCAAAACATATTTTATTATATTTTTCTAACTTATAAATTATTAGTTATGAATTTTAGAAGTTAATTCATCCTTAATTAGATCCATTAAAAACAAATGTTTAAAACATCAGATTCAGGCGATAAAACCAACACCATAAGAAAGCCCTTATTTTTCTAAATCCAACGAGTATTTATTTGTAATTTTCTGATCAGTATTTAATTAGTTATGGATTTTCAAAGATCGACCGATCAAATAATTAGATATTGCCACATAGGCGAGAAAATCCGCGAGAAACAGGCTGGGCCCGCATGACTTGGCCCAATGGGTGCCAGCCAAGTCATCGGGTCAGCGGCTCGTTGACTCGATCCAAAGCAAAGGATATGAGCGCGAAATGACTAAATTGCCCCAGAAAAAAACAAAAGATAAAGGAAATCGAAGGGCAGACCAGACCAATCGCCAAGGTCGTATTCTTCGTTTTCACAGGATCGCGAGAACGGCAAGCAGCAACAAACCTCAACAACAAAGAACTCAACCCGAGCTACAAAAGCCAAAACATCTTGGCGATAACATCATCGAGTTTGCAGGAGTCAAACGGACTCAGAGAACAAGAAGCGAGGTGCAAGGGCTCCCAAAAGACCATGAATTTATCTTAGTTGCAGACAAACAAGAAGGAAGAGCAAAAGAGGGAAAAGCAACCTGCAAGTAATGGGATCAAATTAACCATCCAGGAAGCTCTGGGTACCCATGAGGATCTCCCCTAGACCTCTTCGATCCCCAGCTAAGCCAGGAGAGGTGGCCCCGGTCAGAGTTCTCCGTCGAGGGTGACTGGAGTCAGGGAATAGCTCGCAGCGGAGAGAAAAGGCGGACCAATGTCGGCTTCCAGTACGGTGAAGCACGACGAAGGTCATGGAGGGTTTTATGAGGGATACGAAACTCTGTGGTGGCGAGATGAAGGAGAGGAAGGGGAAGAACATGGGAGTGTGTGAACCCTTCATCGACCGGCAACAAGGAAGCATGAAACCTAGGGAAGTCAGGCTCGAACGACTCGTCAGCCAGTAAGGGTCGTGAAGAAGTCGGTATTTGTAGGGGAGGAGGCAAAGAGAAAGTGAATCGCAGAAATAGAAGATCGGGAAACTATAGCTGAGAAAACGGAAAGGAAAGCGAGGAGGAAGACGAAATCTGGTCCGTCAAAACCAAAATCAACGATTATAAATAACACGCGCATCAGATAAGTCTGTGACAACTATTAAATCCGATTAAAACTAAAGTTGGAAAGCATTATCTCCCTATTTTCTGTTTCTTGATTTGAGGGTTCCAACATTATCCAAATTAATCCGAACTTGGCGCACAAGTTAAGTTAAACATGTAGACTCCAAATTTCCAATTAGATTTCACTTTTGGAAACTTTAGTTGTATTATTTAATATATTCTTTGTTTCTCTTTCCTGATGCATTAATGACACATGGATTATCCAAATTAGGTGAAACTTCATCCTTAAGTAATATTTGATGTGCTGAATACGAATTTGACATCAATTTTACATATTGGATATATTTGCATATTTATTTAATATCTTGAAGGTTTTACACACTTTCTCTCTCCTGATTTTACCTTTTAAGCAAACTTTCTCCAAACTGGATGAAAATTCACCCAAAGGCTATATTTATTATGTAGATTACAAATCTAAGATTATTTTCCTCTTTTGGAGTCAATTATTATATTAATTTATTAATTACACCTTTTAGGCAATTTCTCTCTCCTAAATATTACCATATTATTTCAAGGTTGTCCAAAATAAATGAAAATTGACATGTAAGCTCATTTTGATATGTAGATTACGAATTTGAAGTCTATTATTTAATTTGAGGCTTTATTACATGGATTATGCCATTAGGCCCATTATAGGACCATTAGCCATATTATGCATCCAATTAAGTTATTTATCATCATATTATCTCGAAATAAATTATATGACATATTAGATTACATTTTCATGCATTAGATTATTAGCATCATCCTAACCCCAACCTTGTTTGGAAAATCACCAAAAGGTCAAAGTTCTAGGGTAGGGTTCTAGATCTGGTATGTTACAGAGGGAACTTTGAGTTTGAGCTTATCTCTCTGTTCCCAGAAACTAACTGGAATGCCATGGTTGTGGACGTCAAGGGAAAAGTGATGGTGCAATACAAGCGATGAAAACTCAATCACTAGCTAAATCAAATGACCTTTTTTCCTCCCACCTAATTTCAAGACAATTTCCTTAGATGCTCCTTTAATAACTTGCTTACTATTATATATTTGATTCTCTAGTTAGGTTTTCCTTTTGTTGATCTAGTCTTGTTACTCTTGTTAGCTTGCTTAATTACTTTATATTTTTTGGGCCTTCAGCCTTGGATCTTCGTTAGTGTCCTATCTTTTAAAGTTTAATATTTAGTTAGCATATGTGAATATGCTATTGTATAACAACAACTGGTGCTTTTCCCATTCTGTTTGAACTTGTGCTATTATTTTTTTGTGAGGTTAGTGTATGATGACAAGGTTATGTTTTAATTGATATCCCAATTGAATCACATCTATAGAGGCATCCAATACCATCATATCAGACATCGAACAAAATAAGTTAAATTTTAACCATCTTTAAATCAAAATAAAGTTATTATTTGCTATAGATATCCAATACGGTTTAACATTTGAACGAAAGCAACTGGAGATGACAGGATCTACTGGGTTAGCTCCTCAAGTTTAGCTTTGAAGGGCTGATGCTTTTTTCCCTGCGTTTGAGGAAGTTTTTCTCCCATATAACGATCTTATGTGTACTAATTTCCTAGCATGTATGTTGACTTAGCTATTTTTTTCCCTTGAAGTAGGTGCTTTATATTAATTAGTATATGTGATGCTAATTTCTGACTTGTTTTATTAATGTTGTTAAGGTTTTGGACATGATTTTAGATTCAGCTGATGATGAGATGCAACACTAAAATATGACGAAAGGACATGAGAACTTTGGTCGAAGGTTGCAACCACCTATTGGATCAAATAATAAAGTTGAACTTTCAACTGCGTCAGAAGGTAATTTGATATTTGTGCACAAACATGGAGTGTTATTTCTATTGTTATAAATATAAGAGGTCTGGGTAATTTGATTTTTTGTACAAACATATGCTATTTACATGGATATGAGCACATGATACAAAATCACAACTAGCATGTGCATCTTTATTTCAATTCCATACAATGTGTAATTCTTCTTCCCTATTTGAAAAGCTAGATTTGTGCACCACCCACTGTACAATAGATCATAGATCGAGGTGAGAACTTTTTCTCCTTAGTCGATAATTTTTATAATTTTGATGTCATTTATAGTCCTGAATTCAATTATTTCCTTTTCTCATTTCTATCTTATATGCTTTCTCCTCTTAATCTACTATCAGTAAAGAATATTTTTACATTTCACCTTATTATACATGTCTAGTTTGTACTACTTCACTTATTTTCCATAGCTTTTCTCGAATTAAGTGGTTCCTCCAGTGGTGGTGGCATGAACAATTCTTGAATCTCATTTTGCAGCATAAGGAGTCGACTGAAAATCCATCTAGTAACCCGCTTGTACATTAGTGGCAACTGTCCAGTATTCTGTTTATTTTGCAACACGGTGTCCTTATTTATGTGTGTCTCTAGACACACAATCACACACAAATTTACACTCACCATGGCATTGCACTCAGTTTTTTCGTTACAGATTCACTTGGACCGTCCAATGAGCCTAGCTTTAACATATTAGCTAGTTACGCTAGGTTCATTTCTCTAAATAATAAACTGCATGTATTCTACCCATATCATATTATGTGTACATGTACTCTATCGTGATGCTGCCATTTATGGACATACATGCTTAGTCTATTTAAATTCAACCGATGGCTAGAACAGACTTTCTATTTCATGTTTATAAATTAGCTTGCTTCTTGAACTACTAACACTAGGATTAGGATTTGTAGATCGGAAAGTTAGATGATCGTCCTGGTGATAAATCATTCTGGTGCTATCACACTTAAAAGGTGTATATATATTTCCAACAATAGATCAAGGATGATCCATTTTTTTCCATGTTTCCATGTAATGGCTCAACTATGGGAATCTTTCAAGTGTTTCATTTTAATTGGCAGTCCCCATATATGAGATGAATATTGTTTCCCAATGATGTACAAAATAGGGAGAGTATAAGACTCGTTGAGTAAGGTAAAGTACATGTATCCTCTAGGCATTCTTGTATATGCCTACTACACCAGCCATAAGTGGGATATCAAATTTCTTCATAGTTCAAGTTGTAATGTTGATCTCTGATACACCAGCAATCACTGGGAGATCTGATTTCTTCCTTATTCAAGCTGTAATGTTGATCTATACATTTCCTCCTAAAGATAAAACCCAGGAAGCCCAACAATGTTGAACAAAGGCTCTGACTAGTTCCTTCTTTTACAATTGAAAGTAAGCATTCAAAATTTCTAGCTACTAGTAAATTAATAAAGCTACTAGTTATAGTTATAGGTAATCAATTCCTTAGATGTTGAAATTCCATTACTATCCATCTATGTGTGTAGGGACATATCCAAGGTTGGTATATATAAGAAAAGACTAAAATTATGACTGTTATATCAATTTGTGACTCTGTGACAAGACATCTAATTAAGAACAAACAATAAGTCTAAGTTAATTTAGCTCAATGAAATGGAACATAGTCAAAGGCCAAGGAACAATTGTAAAATGATTTTTGTTGGTTGTAGCAAGATCTGTTGATTTCTCTATTGTTTAATCACATATGCAATTATCATATAAAGATGTTTGAATGAATCTAAACTAATTAATTTGATTAGTACAAGAAGCTGAAAATAGTTGGCCATTAGAATGGACTCAATAATTGTAGAAGGTATGAGCAGCTTAATTGTATTTATGAGCTGGTAGGAGCATCTGAAAATACTATTTGTCTTCCCTCTTGTAGATGACCCCACATGTTGTGGTAGTGTATGACCATTTGTAATGTTCTTATTTGTATATTGCTAGTGTGTTTTCCTCCATATGGTATCAAAACATCACCTTGTTATATTTTTGGTACACCTATAATACCCTGATAACTTTCTATCCCTCAAGGATCCCATTGACCTTTATTCTATCAGACAAGGCTGGGAGTCCTAGCTTTTGTCACATTCATTAGTAGTTGGATATCTTTTGGAGGCCAACCAACACTCTCTAGATGAGGCAAAAGGAGCAAGTAGTGGGATAAAGGTGGAGGGAAAAGGTAGGTAGTTGTGACAACCTCAATTTTCTCTCTCTTCTATTGTACTCTTTCTCTCTCATAAAGTGACTTATAATCAATTGAATATCAATTGCATAGTATGAGTGTGGTTATACTTTCTTTTAGTCACACCAGTGATCAGTTGAGATGTTTGACATTAATTTACCTTTTTGAACTAAGTTCCACACTTCCATGTCACCATCTTAATATATATGTTGGACCTCATTTCAATAAATTATTTCCAATATAAATCATGTTGTAGAGTTTTCAATAACGAGTCCAATGGCGCAAAATTCACCCTATTCGGACATTTGCAGCCCAAGTTATGGCTTTTCAAAGTCAGCTCGGATTTCACTTGAATTATTCTAATCCAACTTGTTTTATGCCTTAATGGGCCGATTTGGGTGGGGCGCGGACCATACGCCACCCTCACTTGAGAAAACCCTAGCGCGTTTCTACTACCCACCGTTAGATTTCCCCTTCCTTGATCCGATCCATATCCAACAGATAAAAACCCTCCTCCTACTTCTCCTCTTTGATGCTGGAAGGGGTGGCGTTGCCGCCACATACCCCCACCATGGCAACAACAAATAGCACTCCCCCGATCCCTCTCTCAATCATTTGCATAGTCCATACCTATTCTCTATGCATCCCGCTCGTTTCCCCTCTTTTTCAGGCCCTAGGGTTCTGCTACGTAACTCCCATCTCCAAGAAACTCCATGGTCTCCGCCACCATGGTGCACCTTTCACAGATCCACCTAGGCCATCCTTGACGGTATATGAGAGCGGATTCGAGTCTGTGGAAGAGATGCGGTGTCAAGCAGCCTCTTGGCATGTGTTTTGGTGGCCTCCTCACCACTCAACCTGGTTGTTCCGGTGAGCAGCAACTGCAATGTCGTCGTGGCTAGGAATAGCCTGCACGCGGGCTGCTGGCTGGGGAGGCTGGTGTCCCACGCCATAAGATCCAAGGTGGACGACTTAGATGCATACTACTCAGCTTTCTCTCTCCCCACCTCTCTTCCTCATGGTGGGGTCTCCTTGACCAAATGTCCAATAGCATGTCTCTACGTGGTCACAAGGTCAACCGACATGGACCACTCTCCTGTGCAAGATCCCTGGCCACCCGATCACCCACCGACGACTCTGATGCGCCCTGACATGATATCAAGGGTAACCAGCTCTTCCACTATAGTTTTGAATGTTAATCTTAAAAAAAATGCATACCTCTCTTTTCCCTTTGCTAAATATAGCAAATCTATATATCAAATTGATCAACTTGGTGAGACCTACAACATGGACATATTTTTAGACTCTAAATCCTCTTCCAATTCCACCATTTTGCACAAATATGCAATTTTGACCATGATGACCATATTTAATGCAATGTTATGATGAATTTTGGAACTTTGATGCATATATACCCACCTAAGTACCAAATTAGTAACAATAATGTCTTTATAACCCTAATTAAGATCATATTATCCCTATTTCTCATAAATGACTCCTTTCTGTGTACATATGTGACTAGTGCAGACTTTAATGATGAACCTTGCCCTAAAATTTGCTAATCTTATTGCTAATGGACAACCACCTAATCTTGGTATATGTTTCTTATGGTCTAATGTTGATGTTCTAAATCATCTTTTAGATCTAGACCTATTGTATGCTTGTTTGTCTATTTTCTTAAATATTGCCATGTAGTATTGCTATGTGTTACTCGATGTTTGCCTCGTTAGTTTTATAACTTGAACACACACACACACACAGATATATATATATATATATATATATATATATATATATATATATATATATATATATATATATATATATATATATATAGGGCCCATCTTTATTGCCCGCACGGGTAGCTACCCGCCCACCATTTCAGTTACTTTTTTTCAAGTTGGTTACTTTTAACATGTAGAGGGTTACTTTACCTTGCAAACTACTAAGTTTGGTGCATAGATAGTTACGTTGCAACAACAGATTTCAAAACACGGATACATATATATCTGTTGTATATTTTGTACAGAGTTACTTTTTCAGTCGCATAGTTACTTTTTGATCAATATAGTTACTTTTTTGATAGCAGGGTTACCTTTCTGGCCAGAATAGTTACTTTTTTGGCTACCGGGTAGCAAAATCCAGGCTACCCGCACGGGCAATGAATGAACGCCCACATATATATATATATAACTCCATTATAATATTGTTTATAAAGAGTTAACTCTTGGTTACGTCCTTGAGGTCCCTCTCGTATAAAAGGGTTAGCTAAGCTTGAGCACCCTTACGGACCCTTCCGACGGGAAGATGGTCAAAGGCCTTAAACATGCTTGATATTGTTTGTATAATGGAGTGAAATGACGTAAAATTGTTTCACATTTGTTAAATAATTAACATGTTTATTCTTGTTCATTTATTCTTGAAATCTTTTCAACATTATGCAAAGCTTATACATATATGTATCTTTCTGCCCCATACTCAACACCTCGTGTGTTGACCCATTTCTCGTATGTTGTTTTTAGGTTCAGAGATGGCTAGAAGGCTGATGCGCTTGGTGAGCTATGCTAGGTGTACTTGTTGTAAGATCTAATTTTTAGTGCACATGAATGACTTTTACGTTGACTATGGAAATATGTAATTGAATTCATGAATATAATGCATTTTGTATATTTTATACTTGTTGAATGTTGAGACTATGTTGGTGCCTTTCTCTTGTTACTTGTTCATGTGTGCTAAGCTTTACACTTCCGCATTTCGCCTTTGATATACGTTTGGTTCATGAGACTGGGATTCTGGTTCCGTGACAGTAGTACAAAAGTGTGGTGGCACCATGGAAAGCTATTGGAAAGAAAGGAAGTGAAGATCATTCGTCTACTTCACTATATGTATCCTTCAATTGGATGTCAAAGCATATGTAAACTTTCTAGAATTATGCTGATTTAAAATTTATTGACATCCAAGTAGCCCTTGGCTTGATATGGTTTAGTGTTTTTCTATTGTTTTTTGAATCTCATCGTTCCTCTCTTTTACTGCTAGTACAAGTGATGGGCCCCATTGGTGCTTGTGTCATCACCATTATCATCCCCCCTACCCATGCTAAAATCTTTTGTTTATAGGTCTCCGTTGGGCTGAAAACAAAACATATATGCCTGTAGGTTGGATTTATAAGATTCTCATTCATCATGCCATACTCATCACGATGCACATTATTCCCATTTCCATGATCCTGGCTCATATTTGTCTCATGAGTACTAAGAGGTTTACGATTAGGGTCCCTTCGAGTGACATGTTATATTCTTGCTATAATATTTCCAATAGTTTAAAGGTTTAAGATTCCTATAGAACATGGGACTTGATAGTTAGCTACTTGTATCTTCAAGGATTATGTTCCCATAATTCATGTACTTTTTGCAAGTCAGAGCAGGCATGTAATGTAGTCTTCTTATTTCTTTGTCACAGATGACAACAACATACTCTTGTGTTATTTGTATTTGGCATTGATCACCTATATTCATTTATTCATTCTTTACCTCTAACCACTAAACTAATGCATTCAATTAGGAAACAAGAAATTGGAATTTAGTGTTTGTGCCATGTGATAGCTTAACCAGGATTTTCCTAACCTCAAAGATTTTTTACATACACCAACTCAAGTCTGAATTAGAATAGTCAGTTACCTTGTGTTATTGTACTGCATATATTTTTTGGGATGGGCTTCAGGATAGTGTATGCCCTACGAACACAGGTTAGAGTACTATAAAATGTTTGTTTTAGACATAAGATCTATGTTAGTTATAAAATTATGGATCTTATGTTCTACTTATCCCTTTTCTAGCTGCTCATTCTCTATATTGGGAAAATTGAGGCCACATTGTGTCTCCCCCCTACTCTTACCTACACCCTCAGAGAGGTGTATACCAAGTCTTCCATGATACCCTTCTCCATAAGATGCAATAAGAGCAATAACCTCGATAGAAATAGTAACAAATACTAATTCAAGCATGATTATATTGCATTTTACAATAGACATCAAACAACTATGATAGTGTCTACTCGCCAAATTGTTCATAGAAAATTTTGATTCATAAATTATAGGATGACCTGTAACTAAAATAAAAAATGTTATTTTTTTCTCCTTTTTTTACATTTTTTGAACCTATCTTCAACTTTTATTGCATGCTGCTACTAATTAATTTTATTGCTTGCTACATACTAAAGGATTGGATTCTTTCTATTTCCTGATTGAACAATCTTTTATTTGTAAACATTGAGGTAGACCATGCTTGTTTTTAGGTTGAGTTCTTGGATCTATTTTGGTTGTCCTCTTCAGTTTTAATGTTACAGCTGTTGGAATCTATCTAAAAAAGCTTGGTCTATTTAGGTTGTTATTGGTTGTTGAATGCTCCTTCTAAGGGTTTATGTGAACCCATAGTTTTTGAAGATGATCATGACATGGCTCAAATTTCTCTTGTGAGAGCCATTCTCCTTCAGAATTACTTCTTGCTGCTGAAAAATCAACATTTCACTTGAATCACAATGTATGGTAATGATTTTGCATCTCACCTCTTTGAATTCTCTTCATAAGTTGAATTCATAGTTCTTCTCGAACACACTGGTAATGATTTGAATTTTCTTCACAGTGCTGCTCAAATACACTGGTAATGATTTGAATTTTCTTCAGAAGTTTTTTAATGGATTGATTTTTGTCTTTTTGGATCTTTTATAGTTTTAGATGGCTTTTTAAGGTGTTTTTGAATCTCATCTCCAGTAGAGTTTCGACCAATGTAGCGGAAACTATGATCATGTTGCTTCATAGGAATTCTTGAAGGGCTTGACAAGTCTTTCTGCATTTTTTTCTCACTGCTACATGTGTAGAAATGGAGGTAAACCTTACTTGTTATTAGTTCCTAGAAAGGAAATGTCATGTCAATTTATCCCTCAGCATGAAGATCCTTGATATACATGTGAACATCCTGGTGAACAGAGGCTACTATAGAGTTTTTTATGTTGTCCAAGTACAAGGTTGATCTTGGTGAACAAAGGTTTTTGTATGTACTCCTCTTCCCAGGTATATATGTGCATGTGTCTCACTATAATGATTTATCTAGTCAGACATTGTCAATATTAGCAGTTTAAGAGGTCATGTATTAAGTTCTAACGAAACAAACTATAACAAATGCAAGTACAATGCATAACAAAAGATGTATTTATGACAAACAATATATTTGTTAATGTCAATTCTCCCTACTCAACCCCCTTGAATTTGACTCCATATTGATAGGATATGAGTCCTAGATAACATATATAGTTTCTAAAGATTTCTGCACTAAAATTAGAGGGTTCACGAAGACAAGGGCATGCATTCTGATGTTCTCTAAAGGATTATTCAAAATGAATTTCTTAGCATGTTATAGAGTTTATTGAAGTTGATTTTTGTTTTTTGTTTCTCTGGGTTTAAGTCTTGTGGTTTTCTCTACTATTTTAGAATCCAAAATTTGTTAGAGTTGTGTTGTTGAGGCTCATGCAAATATTGTGAAGCCTTCTTGGGCTTACTATTCTAAAACTTAAGAATGATCTATCTTTTGATATTAGTCTTGATTCTTCTCAGGTTACATTTTGTTCCAATATGATTGTTGTCCATAAAATCATTAGCTCTTTTATTGCTATCTGAGGCCTTCTGCTCTAGAAGATTACAATATGATTTTCTTCAGCTTCTAAAGAGTTGTTTAAAGAGGTTTCTCTTCTTTACTACTCTAGGTTCCTATAAGTATGACGCAAATTCAGTATTCAGATACTATTTGAGATGTCAGATAACTTCTTTACCACTTTAGAAGTATGATGCAACTTAAAAATGAAATAATTATTCTATTCAATGACTGTAATTTTGATACATATATGATGCAGGATAAAAAAAGGCCTCAATGTCAACTTACTGCTAAAAAAGAATCCCTCTTTGGGTCTATATCAAGTCCAACAAAACATAGTACAAAGAAGATTCCTATAACATCTATGGATGGTCCACGTTGTAACAGGAAGATATCACTATGACGAGTGATGCTACAATCTTCAAATCAAGAGTTCTTCCATTCAACAAAATCAACCCAATCATCAAGGAAATCAGAAAACTTTGTGCAACACAAGAACCCATGCTATCGCCAACTCATTGAACAAAAGGAGAAGACAACACCAATTCTAAAATTGGTCAAAAGGGATACATACTCTTTTTCCAAGATGCATGTAGACCTCACCGAATTTATTAGTATATGTGTATCCTTTGCTTTGTACACATTATGTAATAGGGTCAAGGTATACGTCCTCCCCATGTACCTTTGATGTTTCGGTATAAATGAAAGTAAGTTTGTTGGCATAAAGAGCATAACTTGGTCAAACTACTACAAATTTGTTACTAAAAGAGCTTCTGGACTAATTACACAATACATGAATAATCAAACTATACATATATGTATATGCGGCACTACATATGTAGCTAGTGCATAATCCAATTACATATATATGTGTGCAGTTGATGTTGCCTTTCCCTACACATTAACTACATATAATTTTTATTAACTTCATGTTTTTGCTACATACTGACTATATATACAATTGTAGGCATACATTTAACTATAATTATACCTACATTTAAATATGTAAGGACAATATCTAGCTACGCTTCTGGATACATTTGAATTTGTAGTGAAATGGATTATCTAACTACATATTTGAAACATATAGTTAAAGGCTTTAGCTATACAAGCATATACTACAATTTGTATGTGTAAAGGAATATGTAGTCAAAGCCTTTCGCTACAAAATATGGGGATTTCGCTACAATTTTTTATAGTTAAAGACATTTTTTAGTAGTGCCCCCTACATGAATCTTGATGATATTGTGATATAGTTGGTTAATGAAATGATGAAGTAGCTAACAAAGTTTGTAACCAAATATGAAGGTGATTAATGACATATGACATACAAGATGTTACTATTAGGGCTTAATGAATATGTTGTAATAAATAACACAATATAATGATGATGGCACCTTGTTATGATCTAGATGGATAAGGTGGGTTAACTATATTTAACTCCCTTCTAAAAGGCATATGTTAATGTTGAAAATGTTCTAACAATTAACTCAATAAAATGTTGATGACACTCTGATATAATGGGCTAATTTTAGTTAATTCCTTTAGAACATGGTAATATGATGTGAAAACCCTAATTCATAGGTAAAGATAAGGATTCAACCCTAACATATGACATATGTAATGACATAAATAGAATTTCTAAATTGTTGTTTCAATCATTTATGACAGGGTGATTCACCTGACATGTTTTAAAACCTCCTAATCTCGATTTTGATATGATTGTGGAGCTTTGTATTTTGATATGTTACACATAAAGTGGTGTCCTACATATGGATGGAGACCTTTTGGTTTTTCCTTGAAGTAAGAGAATGGATTAATTTTGATGAAAAAAATTCTATTAAGATGTATATGATGTGATAGACTAGATTTTTTTAGCTTAATTTTGAGGATGAAATTTGTTTTAAGGTGTGTAGGATGTGATGAATTGAAATTTTGGAACATTTTAAATTCTTAATGACATAATGATAGTCCCTCGAGTGAATTTTGATCTTATGAATGTACTACAATTGGTTTGGTAAAGGAAGAAAGTCACTTATCATTATTATCATGATTTATACCCCTAAGTATGTGCCATTTTTGGATTAAGTAGTTGATTGGTCAAATAATGGTAACATGCTATCAAAATCTAACAGAGTGTATCCTGAGTGATTAGGAAGCTATGATAAAAATTCTGCACTGATTAGACTATCGAATCAGAAGTTATAGATATTTAAAGTTTGTGAAATATTTGATATCTTTATGTATTCATGGCCAAGAGCTATTCCCTTTTTCCTATGTTTTGACATTAGACAATGTCATGCTTCTCCTATCTTGAGGAGACACAAATTGACTAAGTGGCCTCATCACAGTGATTAGATGGTCATATCCAATGGACAAGGACACTTTCTCCTACCTTTAGATTGAATGGAGAATGTGGGTGAGTGGAGAGGGAAACTTTGATTTCTAGTTTGTGGGTGACCGTGGATCCAGAGAGGAAACTAACTGAACATTTGATCCCATCTCAATGAGGACATGTCATAGACCCTCCACTTGAGCCTTGTAGTAGAGTGTGGAGGTAGGATAGTAAGCACCTGATGCTCTCCTCATCTCCATTTTTTTTAAAGGAGAAAAGGGAAGAAGGAAGTTGATGAGAGGAGGGAATATGTGGGAGAGTCTAAGATAAGTAAAATGAAGAGAGACATTTGAGGATTCGTGTGGATATGAAAGATTTTATGGATTCTCCCCTGGTCACAAAACCCAACCTTAACAACAATGAACTCTAGTTCGCTAGTGGTGGAGGTGGCAGGCTATGTCGTAGCCACCTCGTCCTCAGGATTTGGGGGACACTGTGGGTTCCAAAGAGGATACCATATCACAAATTGACTTCATGAAGGTGGTACCTCCTTTAGCCTTGTGCAACGATCCAAAAAGAATCTGTCTTTGCTCGTGAAGATGAAACCCCATGGCAATGACCCATTTCTAATAGACGACGCACGCAGGTGTCAGGCTCCATGCAGAGAAAGGGGATCATGAGAGAAGAGTCAAACAAGGTGTAAGAGGATGAGTCAATAGGAGCATGGAATGAGGAGGACTCCAGTCCATTTTTGGCTTCTTCCCAGTAGGGTTGCCCCTAGTGGCGGTGGCCATGGGAATGAGTCATGTGGACTCATACGCTCATTTGAGAATGTGATAGAGAAAGGCAAGCTGAACCAGATCAATCTAGCAAACCTGACCTAATATTAGACAAAACTGAGCCAGACCGTGAGAATTGGTCCTCCCAATGAGAATCTAGGCCAAAGAAGGGATGCATCCCCTTGGAAGTCCACATGGCGTCTTCTAATTGGCCAAGAAGGTAATAATCTTCTAAATCTTTCATAAACGATAGTAATTAGTACAATTTATTACAAGTAATATACCAAAATTCTAAAAAACATGAGTAGAACACAATGTAATGATAATATCAGGCTTGATGCACTAATATCAATGATATCATGTAAGTGGTGAAATGCTTATTTCATGGGTAATAAATATTGAACAATGAACTAAAATTATGGAAATGTTCACTGATAATCCATCTGATGTCAGTAATTGTAATATTGATGCATGAATCACATAATTTACTCCATATGGATAATTAGGGCTAATTACCATAATTTATGTGTAATAATTGTAAATATGCTCAAGAAACCCTAAAAATTACAAAGCAAGCTCCTATTAGTAATTGGAACCAAATGCGGAACTTTGATATCAGTTAGATGCATAGAATTCTTGTTATATGAAGATGACCTCTAATACATGTTATGAAAATCCTAAATTAGGTTAATGATGTAACCTAGGGTCAATTTGTGCACAAAATACTATGGAAGCTAATGTTCAATTGATGAACCCTAATATGAAACATTATTGGAAAAAATAAGATCAGTGAGATAATCCCAAGACAACAATACAAGTAAAAGTGGGAATATCGCAATGCGATAAGGTAAACCATAAAATGGACATAACTAGGGTTAAGATCATGAGAATCTTATGTTAGTACATTAACTTATCTTAATTAGGTTTTGATTAAGATGTAGTTGACAACATGAATGTGGTATAGACTTGTGATATCTTGATCAAGGTACACCATTACCTATTACTTGGATTATTATATAGTATGCTTGCATTATATGTGTAGTCAAAACTTGGCATATGATATTAGATGAAATGCTTGTTCATGTATGATACTTTTCTTGATTTTCCATACTTATGGATATGAACACATGAAACATAATATATTTGTTCTATTATATGAATGCACTAACCTCTTTAGTACTACAACGCTTGGAAGTGACTCAACTCTTTGGTAATTGGTCACATCGTACATATTACTCTTTGGTATTCAATCATAATTCCTTAATCTTGAGCTCATTGAGGTCAAGAGATTGCATCAAAACCTTCGGCACATGGGTCAATGGCCATGTTTTGACAAGGTGACACCCAAGTGAGAGGAAGTTTCTTCTCTTTTTTCCGCTTATTTCTTTTAGTTTGACTTTGAGCTTCTTGGTCTCTTTTCTTGAGTAACCCTTGACCTAGATTCCTATATCTCTTGAGGTTTTATTGTTGCTGAGGTTGGAGATTTTGGTGGAGCTTCATGTTCCTTGGGATCATGTGTTTGGAGTTTGTAACCCTTAGAGTGAACTTCTTTTAGGCAGGTTATATAAATCTTAACCTTCTCTATTTATGAACTTTTTCTATAGGCTTGCTATTGTTTTCTCTCCCTAAAGTTCCCTTAAAATCCAAGTCGATGATGATAGATTGTACAACTTGGGCGATAATGTGATCATTCTTGGTTTGGATGGAATTTGAAACCCTGGTTTTGTATAAGATATTGGTAATTATGGTGTAATGATGGTGTTTTCACATCTCTTGACTTGGTTTTGATCGCATGCATGAAGAATGAGTGTCTTGATGTTCTATGAAGTTAGGGTTCTATTTTAGTGGTGTTAAATGTGGTTTCTCTCTCTTTGTGATCTCATGTTGAATGTTTTAGGTTTTTAGAAACCAATTTTGGCAGATGTTTTCCTCCTTGAGAGTGATAGTGTTCCTTGTTGTTCTATTCTATTTTAGTTGTGTTTTGTTTCTATTTTGAACGTGGTTGGTCTTGGTATGATGATGGTCCTCTATATTGGGAGTAGTTTGACCATGGTTGGTCATTTCACCTTTGGTCTTTTAAGGTTTTGATCGAGATGATGGTTTTCCATTTAGTCAAGATACCCACTCTAAATTAGTTGGGTCCTATGACATGGAGATAGCTTAATGCCTAATGAGGGGTGACACTCTCAACTGATGTGATTTGGGATTGATATCCCATAGTGATGTGTAACAATGGTGTTGCCCTTGTGTATGGTAGAGCTTTGAGTACCATGTGGTGATTTTGTGACAAGTTCACACGTTGTACATTTTATATCTTTTGGAGTTGCAATGTACCCTTATATCTAGTAGAGTTTGTTTTGGCTTCATAAGTTGAAACTTGACTGATGCTAAAATTCACCCAATTGTCTTAACTAATAAAGTGGAATCTAATCATGTAGTTTGCCCTGTGCCATAGATCAAATTCCAATGTCAGGTTTATTTGTTGGACTGGTGAAATGAGTTTAACTTGAAGTGTATATTTTTGAATATGCAAGGGTGCAAGTCGAGTATCTCCTTGCATCTAGAATTATAGGTTGTATGAGATGGCCATGTGTGACCCGATATCCTTGTGATATGGATGGACATTTGTGAGCCACTACTTCTTTTAAGAATGGCCATGCGTGAGCATGTTCTTCTAGTGTCGTTATATGTACCAAGGTTGGCTAGATGTTTTACATGGAGGGACATGCATGAAATGATCCTTCTATTGACTATATGTCACTTTCTTTGTAGTTGACTAATATGTCTTTGCGGTGTTTTATATTGTACTAACCAAGATGTGTGGAGAGGTTGTGGATTCCAACTCTTCCATGGACCTTGTATGGAACCATTGGTTTCCCTTTGCAGGGGGGCGGTTTGATTTGGGTGGTACAACTCAAATCCTCAGGGCATAATAATATACATAACACATTTGTGCAGTATATGTGCTTAGGGTGACATACATACCACATTGGTCGAGCCTTTGCCTTATGATTGTACAAATTTCTTGAATTATAAGGCAATAAGGGAAATAAACTTTTGCACATATTCTTCATATCCCTTTTTAGAATATAACTTGATCTAATATTGAATGGTAGTTGTGTAGTCTTTTTAAATCTACTTCATCTATTGAGTACATATCATTTAGCTAAATGTACTCAATCTGCTTAGTATGTTGTTTTACTTGCTTTGCTTATATGTGCTTTAACAACATTGGTGAAGAGTTATATCTCTCGTTGGAACACTTGGTCTCACCCTATGGGATTCCACATCTTTTAGGTGATTTTGCATGAAGAGGTAGAGGTCGTACAACTGAGGAAGAGTAGCAACAAGAATAGTAGAAGACAAGGTTTAATGTGTTGCTACTCTTTTGGTGTAGAGTCCTAGAGTCGACCTTGTACACTCAGGTCCTTGTGGTGTTTTGATGTGTTTTGTAGCAATGTTATATATGGTTTATGGCTTGAATTCCATGGTTCTATCGATACAAAATGTGTTCATGTATATATGTGGAACTAGATCTCAAACAACAGGTTAATGATAGGAATGCTAGACACTAGTGATCTAAGCATTATGTGACATACTATGTAATACATGTGGAAGGTTTGTGGAATCATATGTAATAAGTTTTTTGGGTTATGGTGATTTATGAAATCAGTTATAATTTCTTGTGCATAGTGGTAATCAGCTTGCTTAGTGTTAATTCCACAGTTTGGTTTTGATTTATCTTGTTTGTGTCATGTCGGGTGTCACAAGAACCTAGTATGAATGGGCTACTTTCAGCATTATGAGTTTGTCTAGCTATCATTTCATAATCAAAACAATAATTAAATGAATTAATAATAACATCAATTAACCTCTATATATTAAGTTTTGAAGTGTGGGTCAGACTTACGTACATTGAGTACTGAAACAATACATATTTGACATTTTTAGAGATCATTTCCCCAATTTTTTCATATTTCATACCTTGCATGTTCTAGAAAATCTCATTTATAGAAGAAGAAACATTCACAGGGTCTAAGGAAAACTTAACAACTTATATCATGATTTTCATATCAAACAGTGCACAAAAAGGCCATCTTTCCTTATATTATGAGTTTTTGAGAACAAGATTTACTTAAAATAAGTTGAGCAGGAAAGAAAAGTATTAGAATTTATATCACTCGCCTCAAGGTGAAAAAGAACATCCAAACAACAAGGCATCCTGAAGAAGAGAAGATGAAACTCGAGCTTTACACTTTATAGGCTCCAAGGTAGCTCCTATGTTCAAGAACAAAGTAGATCTAGAGCAAAAGTGAGACCAAAAGTAGGTTCTTCACCCATGAGCATGGGTTTCCTACAAAGAGCACCATAGATCTCGACCATGGTGGATCTCGACAATGGTGAAGAGGAGAAGAAGGAGAATAACAAGAAAATGAGGTATAAGTCGGAAGATTTTATGTGCACAAAGTAAGAAACTAGACAAGAAGGCTTTGATCCATCCAAGAAGAGCTAGATTCAAGCCCTACTACAAATTGCAACTACGATCTAGCAAGGCCTTTTCCTCAAGAAGCTCCTCCTTCATCAACCAAGGGTTTTGGATGAGATCGAATAATAGAAATGTATTTAGAGTGGACAGATTGTTTGAGGAAAGAAGGAAGGGGTATATATTGGTAGGATGAGATATAAAGGAGGTTAATAGAGCTTTTAATACTTCAAAATTGAGTTGGAAACTTAAAGTAAAGAAGGAGAAAAAAAGGAGACTTTGATTTAGAGTGGTTCCAACCTTTAAATATAAGGTTGTCACTCCACTACCCAATAGTCTTCAATTGGGATTTTGAATGTGATTTATTTTATTTACCTTGTAAGGATATTACAACAAAATACAATAATCTTCCACCTCCTTGAAGTAGACTTCATCTTGAAGTAGCCTAAACCTCCTTTAAGCTGCCTTCTTGAAGTAACCTCAAGCCCTTGGAGAAACCTGAACTACCATGAAGTATTTCCACCACCTTGAGGTATGCCTTCACCTAGAAGTATCTCCAACCTCCTTTGAAGTAGCCTTTTTGAAGTAACCTCAAGAACTTGGAGCAACCTCTACCACCTTGAAATATCTCCACCACCTTAAGGTAGCCTTCACCTAGAAGTAGCTCCAACCTCCTTTGAAGAAGGATTCTTGAAGTAACCTCTAGCACTTGGAGCAACCTTCACCTTGAAGTATCTTCGATCACCGCCTTTAAACAGCCTCCAACCCTTGGAGTAGTTAAGGAGAACAATAATACAATACAAAATAAATATATTGGAAGAAAGAAACATTTAGCCAATGGAGTACAATGTCTAGAAACATTTAGCCAATGGAGTACAATGTCTTGATTCGTATGTCAAGCATATAGATCTCATATCCACTTAAGATGGATGTTTCTATGTCGTGGCTAGGAGATTGCAGCTATAGCACACAACTTTAGAGCTCAAGGAAGAAGATAGAAAGTGATTCTCATCTTTGTTTCTTTCTAGAATGAATGTTGAAGTGTATCTTATGTGTCCTGGGTGTTAGAAGGCTTCTCCTATTCATATGAATGGTTTGAAAGTGGTTCGAGATGTTGTGGGAAGTCTCTAGAGTGTTCTTAGCGCTTGACTAGCCATTAGGTAGAAAGTAGTTGTTGTATTGGATAAAATGTTTGTGTTTAGAAGAACAATCCAAAACCCAATTCAGTCGATAAGTTTTTCGATCGACCATGTTTTGGTCGAAATTTTTTTCAACTAATCCTGAGTTTAATGAAGGTGTGTTTCAATGGCTATCCTTAACCCCCAACCACTGAATCTAATAGTTATATGATTTGGACTGAGGATGTGTTCAGTCGACAATAATTTTGACCGATATTGATTCACAACACAAATGTGTACAATTTTGATTGCTGCTCTAAGTCCTAGTCGAGGTCTTTCTCGGTCGACAATATTTTTGACCGAGGGTGTCTCGGTCGACTAGTTTCTCGACCGAGAGTGTCACTGGTGCATGTTTTTAACCACTATTTTTTATTGTTCTAATGAGGGGTAATAACCGTAATCTCTAAGGGGATCCTAATTAAATCTTATGAGAGGATTGAGGACATCTAATGCTTGATTTACATGTTATCAAAGTATTTGTACATTATATACTTGTACAAGTTTTTACATTGAGTACAATCATGAAAACTTTAAGCATTTAAGCGCATCAATTTTCAATTATCCACATTGTATGGTCTCCTCATCTTCTTGATCCCTAAAATACTCAAAAATCATGTTAAATCCAAAAGAATGAAATGTTTGTCATCATCAAAACAAAGGGTATCCTAATGTCCAATTTAGTCAGCAATCTCTCCCTTTTAGAAGATTGAAAACACTTCTAAAATATAACAAAAATATTAAAAGGTTGAATTTTATACCTGAAAAAATCCAATCCTTGGGTGCATTAAAATGTTTTCTAGTATGCTTAGAGAGATATGTAACATAAAATGCATCTTGAAATAAATTTAACATCAAATGTTTTTTCTATGAGTAAGATCGTGAAACCATACTGAAAACTCAAGGAATATTTTGCTTTATATTTTGTTTAAATAATTGACTTAGAGAACTAATGTGTATGATTTTAACCAACACTCTGAGTCCTAGAATGTGGTGGTTCTCAGTTAACAATATTTTCGTCTGAGGGTGTCTCAGTTGACTAGTTTCTCATTCGAAAGTGTCATTGGTGCATGTTTTTGAACCACCTATTAAATGATTATTTTGATGAAGGATAATGACTCTAATCTCTAGGGGGATCCTAACTAAGGGTTATGAATAGATATAAGAGATCTAATTCTTGATTTACCTGATATGTAAGTACTTATACATTATATATTTGTACAAGTTTTTACATTGAGTACAATCACAAAAATATTAAGCATTTAAGTGCATTGATCTTCAATTATCCACATGGTATGATCTGCTCATTTTCTTGAACCCTGAAATACTCAAGTAGAACGTTAAATTCAAAAGAATGAAATGTTTGTCATCATAATTACAAAGGGTATGCTAACGTCCAATTTAGATAACAATCTCCCCCTTTTTGAAGATGGCAAGCATTTTTGAAATATACACAAATTGTAAGGATCTTTTTAATTCTTGATAAAATCAAATCCTTGAGGGAATAAAAATATGTGCTAGTATGCTTAGAGAGAGATGTAACATAATATATGTAATGACCCCACTTCCCGGTAATCCCCAACCAAGGGAGACCAAGAGGTCGGAGGCATTATCCTAAAATTCAGGATCAATGGTTTAACAATTAAATCAAAATTAATTATCAAATTCTACTAAATAAACTTGAAAGATGGAATAAAATAAAACTTTTGCATATCTTTTTAAAATAGGATCTAAGATTTCTATCCATAGTATAAATCTAACTATCTAATCCTCCTTTGGATTACATAAATTCATCTTCACAGATTTCACTTTAATGTTTGTCCTTTTCAGATAATACCTAAAATGCTGACAAACAAAATGTCGGTCAATATATTTCTATACTGGTATGTGGGGGACAATCAAAATTTCCAAACATAGTTTTAAACAACCTAATTATCACAAATAAGTTATTAACAATCCAAATTACGTTTTCAATGTGACATACTCAACCACTTTTGCCCTAAACCCTGGATTACCCTCTCTTAGGTTTGTGTCCTTGCAAGGGACATAAGGCCACCTTCTACATCCTGAGCTTGGTGCCTGGGGTCACCTATCGCGGTGCCCAATGGTCTTCCCTCTGGGGGCTTGACCATATAGACATTCCCTCTGGGGCTTGGTCATGCATCATACATCAAGGTGGCATGTAGGTTCGAGAATGCACATATATAGTTAATTGTGATAATCATAGTGACCTTGTATGATTGCATAAATAAACACTCAACAGTTTAGTTTCCATCCAATCGATCAAACATTCAACAAAACTTCGTGAAACTAGATTGATTATTCATAAATAACCACATACATGTTTAGTAGATTCAGTGCTAATAGTAAATCCAAGAAAGAAATTGTCCAAGAAAGCAGTTCAATCCACACAAGCAAGAATCCTGAAAAGTACATGTACTCTTTTTACTATCTAATTTATCAGATTCTATCTATTCATCTTGAGCTCACTTCTTAGGGTTTCCTACTTCTTTTTACATTTCATTAGGGGTTTTCTTTATCGTTATCACTACAAAACCTGAAGTAGAAAAACTGGTTACAACCCTTAACTAGCTTGCTAAAAATTTCCTAACTGGCTTAGGATCAACTCAAAACTACTTCCTTCCAAGCAATCTCGAATTAACAACATTAAACACGTTTTACCCAAAATTAGGGTTTCTATATGCATTACAACATACTAATGTTCATGGAACCCTAAATTAAGCCAATAATGCATAAATATCATCTTTTTAGACCTAATTTTCTCTTTTATTAACAACAAGTTACTATTGGCTTTAATTATCTAAAGCACATCATTAAATCCCATAACCATTAAGACTTAGGGTATTTCATTAATAATTTCATTAAATGTAACAACTTCTGCTACTTTTAAAATTTTAAGCATAATCAGGTTTTGTATATAATTTTTTTTGTGTTCCTCTCATTCTGAGGATCAATTTCCATATAATACTTGACTCAATCCATGTTTCATAGAATTAGTTACGATTTTTGCAAATAAAACATAAAGTGGCCAATCAGAAGATGCCACGTCAGCACTTACCTATCATTTTTTTTGGAAATAGGTAAATAGTATTTCCAAAAGCCATAGAGCAAGCTACACAAAAAGAGAGGCACCAGGCCCAGATTTACTAAAAGGAACTAAGCCAGAAAGCTAAGCGGGGGTGTTATCTACAAAACCCCAATACAACTTTGTATTCATACCGAAGTTAGCAGTCAGCTCGAGTTTGGTGGAAAAAACCCAGCCCAAATTAGAAGTAATCATCTTCAACAACCCTTTTTCAACCATCGACCCACTACTATGGATTCGTTTGTTTCTTTCTCTCCATATATGAAAGCAGACGCAAGCAAGGAACAAGTCGCAAATGCTAGAACCAATCCCTTTATTATCAGATATGCTCATTATCCAGTTAATGACATCATGAAGGTTGTTAGGCACCTGATAACCCCACTCATTCCGTAAGCACACAATCTGCCAAATATTCTTCGAGTATTTGCAATCAAAAAATAAGTGATCCTTAGTCTCGATCCCTGAAGAGAACAGGGAGCAGACTGTGTCCACCTGGATGCCCCAGCTATCCATCCTATCTTTAGAGGGGAGTTTGTTAAGCAAGGCTCTATACAAGAGAATGCTCCATTTAGGACATTGAAACCTGCCCCCAAATAGCGTGGAACCACTGAACATCAGGTTCGTGACTAGTGTTGATGTTGGGTAGAGTAGGCAAGGCACCAATCTGACCCAACGAATCCACCGAAGGAACACCAAAGTTGTCCTTATAGAGCTTACACATACTTCTCCATATCCTGGACGGATTGGAGCATCCCTCCATAGTAATGAGGGGTCCATATCTATTTCACATCCACTGGACCCAAACATTGTCTGGTGTATTACAGAATTTGTTAATTCTCTTCATAGTGCTCAACTCCATAATCTTATGGCCATCGGCAAGCTGAAGCACTTACCTATCATTTGTTGTTGGTTTGGTTGATAAAGAAATGACCCGCTCACCCTAGGAGTTTGAACATGCGTGGAGGGGTAATAGATTCTTTTGACTCTATTACTCCTTCTTCCTCGTGCAGGGGCGTGATCCGCACGATGGAAAAACCCGACATTGGCGCCCGATGCCCAACCAATGGCATCCACGAAACCACCTCCAAGGCCCCCTCATCTCGCCATGATCAGTGGGTGGCAATGGTCCATCAAGGGCATCATCTTCTGGGGCTCCACTGCTCCGCATTAGTGTTGCACCACCAAGGTATGTCCCTGACCTCACGTAGGGCGACTCCAGGCCCTATTCTCGCGCACATGGTCATGTCACACATCACTGACCCTTGTCATCCACCTCCTCTCTTATAGAGCCATCAACTGCCGCACCTACCCTCAAGCTGCAACCGCCACCTCTTTTTCGCTCTACACTCCTTCACCGGCCGCTGAACTCCCAGCCTTGTAGGTAGTGCAGTACATGTGGAGCAAGTAGTTTTGGCTATGGAGGATATTCCTCTGGCTACTTCCTCCTCACCTTGACATCCATGCAGTGCTTGGCCCATCTCCTCAATGGTCGTAGACTTCTCATTGGGGTTTTGGCCAAACATGGAATCATCTAGTATTTCCCTTGGTGCACACAAGGAGGAGGTGTTGTCTTTGAGGGATTCACAGCCTATTTTCTTCCACCGACAAGTGGTATATCAAGACTTATATTAGCATCATACATGAAGATAAGAGTGAAGAGACGGATAGCATGATCCCAACAAGAAAGGTCTTGTTAGTCTTTCTGATAAACATGTTGTGTGGATATCCTTCATGCGCTAATACATCTCCTTTAGGCAATAAAATAAAGTCATTCCACTTATCTTTATAACTCCTAAACCGCACATCCGATTGATCCCAATTTTTAGAGGAAAGTTCATAAAGACTTAATCTATTTATATTCCATGATTGAAGCCGAAACTCAAAAGGAATAACTCCTTTTTTTTATTTTCAAGTCAATGACTCATAAAGCATGTATTATGTATAAAAACACATATTTTCTCTCTCCTTCTTTCCTATTTTCTCTCTCCTTCTTTCCTATTTTCTCTGTTTCAAATTTTATAAAAATTATAAGGCAAGTGGAGTCAAAACCACTCTATAATGATTCCATTATCCATATTTCCACATTTTTCTTATATTTTCATCATTATCTCACATCTCGTTCTTAATAATGCTTTATTTGACTTTATCTCTTTCTTCTCCTATTATCTTTGCAAATCAGACTCCTTGGAACCTAAGAAATCTTAAAGATATGAAATCCCTCCTTGAAGGATAATTCGTAGCCTTCTAGATGCTTTGAAATCCTTCTTTTCTCATTATCTTAGTTATTCCTTTATTAATTGATTCCCTTTCCTTTTTATTTCCTTTTTCTTATTATTGGGCCCAATAGCCAACAAGGCCCATGAAATCAAACACATAAGGATATTTATCAAAGGAAACCACTCAATTAACTTAAATCATATGAATTACAAAATCATACATTTATTGGGGGAAATTGTATTTCCAACCATGTGAACTCAAAAATTGGGTTGTAACATCCTTCCCTTCTTATAGGAATTTTACCCTCAAAATTCCACCAAACATACAAACAAAGCAGAAGGATAAAACCCTTCCATGTCCATGTGGTTTCATCCTTTTCCATGGTGCTTCCAAAGAACCTTTATCATCTTATATTCTTACATCTGAGTTCTCTCTCACCTTGGCATCTCATACCCTCGTAGGTGACTTAGGATATGTTAGCCTCCCAAGAAGCTCAATAGGTTCATGGCTCAACATATGGTTCGGGTCCATCACATAGTTCTCTAGAACAGACTCATGGAACACCTCATACATCATGTTATCCTGAGGGGTAAGGCTAAACAACTCACAGGGGTCGAGTTTTCATAACACATGCTCTCCCACAGTGAACTACATGTCAGTCTGCTTTGCATCAGCTCACGACTCATGTCGCCCCTGGGCTTTCTTAGCCATCACACTATAAAAGAAACTTCATCTGCACACACTGTGGTCTCTCTAGCCTTCACAAGGTCCTTTCACTGACATCATACTAATGAAGATATGACCAACACGACATCCCTTAAAGATCTTCTTACATCCCGATACTAGTTATGGTGGCTATCATCATGAGCAAACTCTTTTAGGGGCAAGAACTGCTCCCACATATCACCCTGAATGAGCACACATGCTCTCATCAAACCCTATAAAGTCTGGATCATACTTTCTTGATTGTCCATCATTCAGGGGTGTTAAGCTATACTTCAACTTCAATCTCGCATTGAGTTCTTCATGTACGTACTTCCACTGCATGGAAGTGAAGTTGAGGTCATGCTCCATATATCAAGCTTAGATCATGGCGTAGTTGGACTATCTCTTTCTCACACATATAGTTTAACCAGATCTGTCACATTGACAACACTCTCTCTTAGGCAAGGGGTTAGGCCAACTGGGTAAGGAGATCTATCGTAACCCATATTGTATCATGACCTCTATTGGTCACAGGGAGACCCATCACAATGTTTATGGTGCTCTACTCACATCCTCTCTTGGGGATTCTTCAATATCCATAGCAACTTACTAAGTTACTTGGTGTTCAACCTCCACCCACTGGCATGCATGGTGACAAGCCACACACAATTCTATCTACTTCTTTATCCCAGGTATTCCAAGCACTACTGTAAACTTTAATCATCTTAGTAGTACCACTATGCAGGGTGTAGTTAACATCGCGAGCCCCTGCATGTCATGATTCCTCAGGGTTGACTCCTCAGGAACTCTAAAACACTCTAGTTGTGGGTTCCATCACCTTCATTTCCTAAGATGTGTATCTGAGGTTCTTACATCCATCAAGTTCTATGGTGGCTAATCAAGAAACCACTACTTGGCAATAGGTCTAGTTGTATCAAAGGATTATCCCTGCATGTCTCACGAACTTAGGGTTTACCTAACAACTTCCTCTAGCCCCTATATTAGTTAAACAGATAGATGTGTCTCAACTAAGAGAATGTATTACCACCTTACATCCTTATGTTCTAGGTAACAGTGAAGACATAAACTTTCATATTCCACTTATCATCCTCACCGAGTCAAGAGAACTCTAAGCTCAACATCTTGGTTATCAAACTCAAACTTATATAACTCAAATTCCATATCTCTCTTGATAAGTACATCCTCATGAACCCTAAAACACTCTAGTTGTGGGTTCCATCACCTTCATTTCCTAAGATGTGTATCTGAGGTTCTTACATTCATCAAGTTCTATGGTGGCTAATCAAGCAACCACTACTTGACAACAGGTCTGGTTGTATCAAAGGATTATCCCTGCATGTCTCACGAACTTAGGGTTTACCTAACAACTTCGTCTAGCCCCTATATTGGCTAAACAGATAGATGTGTCTCAACTAAGAGCATGCATTACCACCTTACATCCTTATGTTCTAAGTAACGGTGAAGACATAAACTTTCATATATTCCACTTATCATCCTCACCGAGTCAAGAAAACTCTAAGCTAAACATCTTGGTTATCGAACTCAAACTTATATAACTCAAATTCCATATCTCTCTTGATAAGTACGTCCACATATGATGATTACCTTGGCTCTCTTCATGTGTGTAAACCATCCATACATCGTACCCCCCACAAAGGTATGCTACTACCTCTATTTTCATACATTGTAGCAATGTTTCAACTCACATCATCATTACCCTTAGTGTATGTCATGCGTATTGCCCTATCTCTCACCTGCATAACGAGAGGAAATAAGCATTTGGCTGCAGTCCAAATACAAAGTTCATCCCATTCTAAGAGTAGAGATGATGCATCACACATTGCCAGTACACTTTCCAAACTAAGTTGAAACATATATCACATGTCTCCACATTATACACAGCTCCATTATGGGTCTACACCCATGGGAAGACTTTTCCCATCACCTTTTAGATCTTAACATATCTCCTTTATCTACAATCCTTAGTCGTTACCTTAAGGTCTCTAGGGTGTCGACACTTTTGGGGTGATAAGACCCTCATGCATCTAAGGAGTGCCTCTCACTTTTACCCCTTAGACCCCATGAACTTATGAAGGTGGCCAGCCTCCTAACCCATGGTCCTTGGGAAAAGGTAGCTTCTACCTCCCGACCCTATGGTCTCATGCATCCAAGGAATAGACAACTCCTACTTCTATCAGTCTTATCCCTTCATGACCTTAATATTGACTTAGGATTCCATCATAGCACATCTCATTCTTGAATCTTTACCCAAAACTCCATCATCTCTCTGGGCACAAACTTACATCCTTTCATAGGGATCATGGAAACCTACCTTACTTGGGTAGGTGCCATAAGGTTACCTCCATGGCAATATATCTTCATGTCCCTTAGAGATGGTCACACAAGGGTCTATAGCTTTGTTCTCATTCTATGTGCTCTCCAGTTGTCTCATAAAACTCTTATAAGAGATACCTCTATAGGTTACCTCAAACCTAAACAAAAATTGATAGTCACCCTACAGAAGGGTCCCTCCCTAGGATGGGAGAAAACTATCTCTTAATAGCAACACAAGTCACAAACGTCCTTATGTCTAAGGTTTACATCATCATGTGCATGCTTAGCCCCATCAAGCCACTAAGGCACGAAGCTAGCAAGAAGACCACTTACTAAACCATGTTAGGTTTCCTTGGGATGTCATACTAGTTCCTATTCCTCAACATTGGACCAAAATCATACATGCATACGTCACAAACCTATGCGAGAGGGTTCATCAAACATATACCTTAGTCCAAGGGGTTTCCTTTTCCTCTAAACATGACGGGATGCTAAACTTGAATCTATAGGAACTCAAACATCATTGTGAGCACCAGGTGCACCAGGTATTACCACTTCCCCTCTTAGGTCAAGGAACCCTAGGTTTACTTTTTATGCATTAGCTGTCTCACCATGAACCAAACATGCACTAGGTAGGGCATACACTTCCTACCATACTTCCACGTGAACAACACCTCACAGCCCTACACAAGAACAACCAACTGGGTGTGAGGCCTCAAAACTCATCACCATACCTCCTCGATCTAAGGAACTCTCTTCTTCTACCTAAAAGGTAGGCACCTATAACATGTATACATCAACTCCAGAAGCCTCTTCCTCTTTATAAGGTTTGGTTCCTCTAAGGCAACCACAATACAACATACCTCCAAATATCATGCATGATGAAACCACAACTATCTACTCAGGGTCGTCTAAAATAGGTCATAGCCTTCCCAACTTCTCATGATTCTTCATGTATCAGGGTCAAGGTGTTCAACCTTCCTCAACGGGTCTCTCTCTCTCTTTCTAGAGCTAACCCTACAAGTGGAGGTTCTCTTTTAGAAAATGGGTCAAGCTCATAAGGATACATGTTTCTACCTACTTGGGTGAAACGTACTATCAAGACCTATGTCCAACCCAGATCATCCAAAGCTCTATATACTCGTCTCATGAAATATGAGGCATAACTTTCCTGGCCTAGGTCTCAAATCAACTATCAATCTTGATGTCATTCTCTTCTACATAGGTGCATGCCTCCTTTGTACTCATATATATCTGTTAGGGTTCCTATATGGTTACTACTAACCTTCTCAATGAAGGATCTATCCTTCACCCTAACAAGCATGACCCTTCCAAGGTTGGGTCACCAAAAGGCACTCGATTAACCAAAATCACATAGCTCATGTTTCTCACACATACTCAAAAGCAAGACGCATGTCAACCCACATATATACACACATGGTCAACTATGATATCCAACTCATACCTTCATCTCTTTCTCAAACTCCAGCTAGGGTTAGGGTTAGCATCGACCTTAGAGGATGTGCGAGGTCTCTGCCTCTTCCTGGAGGCATCTACCTTCAAGGCTCTACTCATCCTACTGACAAGAAGGTCTAACCTCAGTGCTCTCCAGAGGGCACGACAACAAATGCCATGCAACCTTACGCAAGTAACTAATATCTAGTTTAGCTTAAACTATTAAAGCGTATGTCCATGACATCTTGTTGACATGCTTTTCATTGATTTGGTGGAGGATTCCATAATCCTTATCGTACTTGTCATGTCCTCAAGAGGGTGGGGAAGAGAGAGAAAAACCTTTAACCCTATAACCTTAATTGAATTAGGGTTGAGAACGGATGAACATAGATGAGAGAGTCCTAAAGGTATCTTCTTTTGACTCAAGACCTCATACTTTGGCCAGGCAGTCACACCACATCCAGGAGTCCCCATGACTGACTAATGGGGAAGAGGAAAATATTGAGAGCCCCCGGACCGTGATCCTTTTCTAGACACCTCTTTCATTGGAAAATCCTCTGATAACTCCCTCGGGTTCTACACAGTGTGTAAAATTTAATAATTATTAAGGATTAAATGAGAAACCATTCACTCTGATACAAAATGTAATGACCTCACTTCCCGTTAACCCCCAATCAATTGAGACCAAGAGGTAGGAGGCATTATCCCAAAATTCAGGATCAATGGTTTAACAATTTAATAAAAAATAATTATCAAATTCTACTAACTAAACTGGAAAGCTGCTATAAAATAAAACTTTTGCATACCTTTTCAAAATAGGATCTAAGAATTTTATCCACAGTAGAAATCTAACTATCTAATCCTGCTTTGGCTTACTTGAATTCATCTTCACATATTTCACTTTATTGTTTATCCTTTTTAGACAATACCTAAAACATCGACAAACAAAATGCCGGTTAGTATTTTCTATAATGGTATGTGGGGGACAATTATAATTTCCAAAAATAGTTTTTAACAACCTAATTAGAACAAATTAGTTATTAACAATCCAAATTACGTTTTCAATGTGACATTCTATACTGCTTTTGCCCTAAACCCTGGATTTCCCTCTCTTAGGGTTGTGTCCTTGCAAGGGACATAAGGCCACCTTCTCCATCCTGAGCTTGGTGCCTGGGGTCACCTCTCGTGGTGCCCAATGGTCTTCCCTCTGGGGCATGACCGAATAGACCTTCCCTCTGGGGCTTGGGCATGCATCATACATCAGGGTGGCATGTAGGTTTGAGAATGCACATATATACTTAATTGTGATAATCATAGTGACTTTATATGATTGCATAAATAAATAGTCAACAATTTAGGTTGCATCTAATTGATCAAATGTTTGAGAAAACATTGTGAAACTAGATCGATTATTCATAAATAACCACATACATGTTTAGTAGATTCAGCAAGCTAATAGTAAATCCAAGCAAGAAATTGTCCAAGCAAGCAATTCAATCCACAGAAGCAAGAATCCTAAAAACTACATGTACTCTTTTTATTATCCATTTTATCAGATTCTATCTATTCATCTTGAACTTGCTTCTTAGGGTTTCCTACTTCTTTAAAGGTTTCATTAGGGTTTTTCTTTATCATTATCACTACAAACCCTAAACCAGAAAAATTGGTTACAACCCTTAACTAGCTTGGTAAAACCTTCCTAACAGGCTTAGGATCAACTCAAAACCACTTCCTTATAAGGAATCTCAAATTCACCACATTAAACACCTTTTCCCTAAATTAGGGTTTCTATATGCATTACAACATACTCATGTTCATGGAACCCTAAATTAAGCCAATTATGCATAAAGATCATCTTTTTAGACCTAATTTTTGTTTTATTAATAAAAAGTTTCTATTGGCATTAATTATCCAAAGCACATCATTAAATCCCATAACCATTAAGACTTAGGGTCTTTCATTAATAATTTCATTAAATGTGACAACTTCAGCTACTTTTAAAATTTTAAGCATAATCATGTTTCAAATATAATTTCTTTGTGTTCCTCTCGTTTTGAGCATCAATTTTCATATAAGACTTGTCTCAATTCGAGTTTCCTAGAATTAGTTACGATTTTTGCAAATAAAACATAAAGTGGCCAATCAGATGATGCCACATCAACACTTACCTATTATTTGTTGCTGGTTTGGTTGATTGAGAAATGACCCGCTCGCCCTAGGATCTTGACCATGTGTGGAGGGTAAATAAAGTCTTTTGACACTATTACTCCTTCCTCGCGCATGGGCGTGATCCACACGATGGGCTGACCCGACGCCGGCGCTTGGCGCCCAGCCAATCGCAGCCACGTCGCCACCTCCAAGGCCCCCTCAACTCGCCATGATCAGTGGGCATCATCTTCTGGGGCTCCACTACTCTACATCAGTGATGCAACACCAAGGTATGTCCCTGACCTCACGTAGGGTGACTGCAGGCCCTGTTCTCGTGCACATGGTCGCATCATGCAACACTGACACTGGTCATCTGCCTCCTCTCCAATAGAGCCACCAATTGCCGCACTTACCCTCAAGTTCCAACTGCCACCTCTTCGTTCCTCTACACTACTTCACCGGCGGCTAAACTCTCAGCCTTGTGGGTAGTGCAGTACCTGTGGCACCAGTAGTTTTTGTTGCGGTGACTATTCCTCCATCTACTTTCTTTGCACCTTTAACTCTTGGCAGCACTCAACCCATCTCCTCAATGGTCGCAGACTTCTCATTGGGGTTCTGGCCAAACATGGAATCATCTAGCATGTCCCTTGGTGCACAAAATGAGGAGTTGTTGGCTTTGAGGGATTCATAACCTGTTTTTCTCCACCGACAGGTGGTATGTAAAGACTTATATAAGCATCATACATGAAGATAATAGCAAACATAGGGATAGAATGATCCCAACAAGGAAGGTCTTGATTGCCTTTCCGATAAACATGCTTTGTGGGTGTCCTTCATTCGATAATACATCTCATGTAGGCAATAAAATGAAGTCATTCCACTCATCTTTATAACTCCTAAACCACACATCCAATTGATCCAAATTTTTAGATGAAAGTTTATAAAGACTTAATCTACGTATATTCCAAGTTTGAAGCTGAAACTCAAAAGGAATAACTTGTTTTCTTCATTTGCATGTCAATGACTTATGAAGCATGTATTATGTATAAAAACACATGTTTTCTCTATCCTTCTTTCCTATTTTCTCTATTTCGGTTTTTATAAACATTATTAGGAAAATGGAGACGAAACAACTCTATAATGATTCCATTATCCATATTTCCACATTTTTCTTATATTTTCATCATTATCTGAAATATCCTTCTTAATAATGCTTTATTTGATTTTATCTCTTTCTTCTCCTATTATCTTTACAAATTGGACTCCTTGGAACCCAATAAATCCTAAAGATATGAAATCCCTCCTTGAAAGATAATTCTTAGCCTTCTAGATGCTTCCACATCTTTCTTTTTCATCATTATCTTAGTTATTACTTTAATAATTGATTCCTTTATTAATTGATTCCTTTATTCCTTTATTAATGGATTCCTTGTATATTTTCATCATTATCTTAGTTATTCCTTTATTAATTAGTTCATTTTATTTTTTATACAATGCCAATGAAATCACACATAAGGCTATTTATCAAAGGAAACCACTCAATTAACTTAAATCGTACGAATTACAAAATCATAGATTTATTGAGGGAAATTGCATTTCCAACCATGTGAACCCAAAAATTGGGGTTGTAATAATATATATCTCGTAAATCAATTTAGCATGATATTAATTTTTTCCAAGAGTAGGATCGTGAAAGCATCATGAAAAATCAATGATTTTTTGCTTTATATTTTATTTCTCTCCCTTTGTCATCTCAAGAAGATAGCGAGAAATAAAAAAAGCTCCCCCTAAATGAGATACTCCCCATTAATAAAATGTCCATGTTTTAACATCAAAGTAAAAATTTCCAATGAAAACGCTAATTCAAAAACCAATATTAATTTCTCAATCATTTACAAGGGGTATTAAGCCCTGAAATGATTTGAGATTTCTTTAGGATCATAATGGGATCAATAAATGTATCTTTAACCAAATATAAGCGATATTAAGCCCATATTGGTGTAGAGAATCCAATTAAGAGAAAGACGAAAAACATATGCACATTATATCCAAGAATTTTATGAGCTCCCCCTAAAATTGTCAAAAGTGAGATAAAAACGTTAAGATATTTCTAATTATAACCAACTTTAAAGTCTATTGATCAAGTAAGACTATGAGTCAATTTTTTATGATCTTTAAGAAATTTTCTTTCTTGCACAATGTTTAATTAGTAATTTTTCTTCTTCTAAACATTTGTTATGAATTATCATGATGATCAATTTACATGTTAAATATATAAATCTTAGTTACAAAATAATTTGATTTACAATATGCATCAGTCAGGTTTATTTTTGGTCGACCATGACTTCGAAAGGGGCACCCCTCGGTCGAACTCCTTGTTGGCCAAGAGGCATTTCTTCATAATTTCAGAACCTACAACTTATCTAAAATGATCCAATATGTAACATTTTATTATATATATGCATAAGTGACCAATCATATTTCTTTTTGTATGCATACTCAGTCTTGTTTCAGGTCATGCGTTTAAGAAACATATATTTCTTCTTTTATGATTCTATGAAGAAAACAAATTTTCCATCCATTTGAAGAGTGTGATGTCCTTATGAGTGACTAGAGACAAATAACATTTGAGTTTCCTCAAGTCTAGGCATAGATGCATAGGTCATATCCAAGTCTATTTCCTCTCATTATATCCTATATTTATTTATTTCATCATGCCTGCTTTGTTCCAATAAATGTTTTGCCTTTAGGTCTAGCAACTGATTCTTATAAATTATTCTTGGTAATCTCATATAGCAATTGTCCAACAATCAAGTCTTTTCAGAGATATGACTATGTCTTGCATTTGTTGTGTATAATCATCATTTATTCTTCAATTTTCTTGGATGTAGACTTATAAGTCCTAGATGTTTTTCTAGATGTTGAATATTCCAAGATAAAGCCTTTTCATGACTTAAGATTGAATTTGTCTGTACCATCTTTGTAGAAGAGAAAACAACATCCTTATCCAAAAATAAAAAAATTCTCATAGGGAAAAATGAGTTCTAATGATCTAGTAAGCAAAGTTTTAGTTTTGAAAAAAGATCTTAATTTGCTCTCCTAGAATACAAAAGTCTCATATTTATCAATACGAAGTTTAGGTAATGATCATGTTCGAAGCAACTTTCTTGTATGAACAATCCTTATATGCTATAAACAATTCATTATTTGCAATAAGTCATTTAATAATAGTATCCATAGAGTTAAGAAATATACAATTATTTTTCCATTATCAACAACCTTGATGTTTCCTTATGAATCATAACTATTGTCATAGCACTTAAGATGTAGTTCTTTGACAAGTAGAACATTTAAAATTTGTACTAACATTACCTATGCAATAGTTTTTCCTTTTCTCCAAGTATATAAAAAGCTTCTTTATTTCTGGTCATATGTTTTTAGAGCAACTTTATAGACCATCCAAACCTACAACATATGAAAGTTTTGGTACCCATATAGTGACCCTTTTGGTTATGAATGCTTTTCATTATTTTGAATATACATGAATCAGAATGAAAGGCATTTTATAGACGTCAATTATTGATTAAAAGTAAATGGCTTCACTTGCAATAATTTTTGATAGAACTGTTTTCGGTCGAATTTGTTTTTTGACCGATAAGCATCTCATTTGAGATTCTTATCGACCAAATATAGTTTTGTATATTTTTCAGAACATGTACTACTTCTAATATGAACATGATATTTTGTATTTCATTTGTTTTAACACATTTAATTAATCAACTAATCAAGATATACACATTGAGCTTATTTTAGTTGAGATAAGACATTATGAATTTCAAAATGAAGTTTAGGTCAAACCTCAAGAATATGTCCAACATTTCCATGTTGGAGGTTTTGGAACCCAATCCAAGTCAACATCTTTCTTTTTCTTGTATGGACAAGAAAATGAATAATGACCAAAACATAAACAGTAATGACAAAAAATAAAATCAATTTCATTTCACTTTTTGGCATTATGATCATGAGCTAGATTGTCTTTAGGCGCATACATGACCTTGGTCTTAGGCACTTGTATCTTTGTAGCTCTATGCTATTGATGGGATTATCTTGGGGTACATAACCTAGGCCTCTCTTTCCAACTTGTCCAACAATTTTTTCTAAGATGTTACCAAGGATATTATTATTCTTCAAGTCACTAATATACTTTTGCAATTTAAAATTTTCATTCATTTTCTTTGTAATATCAAACATTGCTTGATCTAAGATAGAAAGCAAGTTATCTCTTTATTTAACAACAACATCATATCTGAATGAGTACACAAAATAGGTTGAGTTTAAAAATTATTTATCTTAGTAAGCAATTCAAAAGAAGATTATTATTGGTTTCTAGAGAAAGCACTTGATATTGTAATCATTAATAGATGATTTCAAGATATCTTTTTTAGATATAAGGTTTTCATTTTTTAAAGAAAGACCGTTCAATTTAGCATACAAATCATCGTTAGTTTTTGTAAGCTACTTCAATTTCCTTTTACAATCAACATATTATCATGTAGTTCTTCAAGACTAGTGACTAGCTCTTCTTTGGATAAATCAAAAAGAATTACCTCATTTTCTTGTTCATAGGTTGTTACAATGAAACAACTTACCTTGTTCTCTTTACTCTCACTTTTTTTTAAAGCCATACAACTTCTACATGTAAAGGGAGATACACCAACCGAACACAAAAAGGTAATGAGCAGATACAATAACCAGAAACTCATATTGGAACATGATAAGTACAATGATGTATTGATCTCTCTTCTATATCGTTGATCCAAACATCTTTTTGTGAGAGATTCCTTCAACCTGAGATTATATTAGATATAAAGTATATGCTCCAAACCAGTGACCGAAGGAGGGATCACCTTCGCACTTGCTGCCATATAACATAACCAAGCAAAACAACACAAAGGTGAGACACAACAGAACACATGCCTACACACAACGATGAAACAAGACATGAAGCAAAGCAACAAGAAGGAAAAACACACACGGAAAAACCATTGAACATGTAGTGTGCACCACCTAGTTAGCTTCGGGGAAGGGAGCCAAAACCTTAATAGAACCACCACCAGGAATAAGAAGGCCCTGGCAAGTTTGAAGTGGGGGGTAGAGGGCTCAGGGAACCCCACCACCACTTCCAACCAGCTCCGTAGTCCCTACACGCTCAAGCACCGCCTGAGTGGAAGGACAAATAGAGGTGTGAAGGCACCTCTAGAAACACAGTTCCCCCGCTTGATCTCCAGTCCCTATTGACATTTCAGGGGGCGCCCAACTAACGGCCGACCACCAGGTAATGAGCACACCTACAAAAGAGAAAAGAGGAAGCTCAACCACCGAAAGCCTCTGGATAGGAGAGGCCCTGAGCAAGCCGACACCATGATTAAATGAGTAGGGAGAGAGGAATATTGCCCAGGGGGAGAAGGTCGCACTCGGCTGCTAGCCGACTGCCTCCCTCCCCCCGAGCAAATACTTCTGCCAAGGAAATGAAATGCCAGAGTTCCACAAGCCCAATAGAACCTGTCAGCACTAAGTTGGATAATGGTAATCTTCTTTACTCTCACTTGATTGTTCCCTTGTGGCTTTGCAGAACTTTTTTCCTTTCTTATTCTTTAGACAACCGAATGTCGAGTGGCCTCTTACTTCACATTCAAAGCACCATCTACAATCTTGGCCACTTGTTGATATCTAGCTCTCCTGTGTCCTTTCGATGTTGAGGTTTCTAGAAACACCATCCCCCATTACATCAAGACCTATTAGGGATCCTTGAAGACCTGCTCTGATACTAATTGAAAGATCTTGAGGGGGGTGAATAGAGCTTTTGGTACTTTAAAACTCAATTGAAAACATAAAGTAAATAAGGATGCGGAAACAAGGAAGACACTTTGATTTATATTGGTTACAAACTTTGAATCAAAGGTTATCATTCCACTGCCAAATTTCCTCCAATCGGGATATTGAAAGTGATTTATTAAATTTACCTCAGAAGGATGTAACAACAAAATACAATCACCTTACACCTCCTTGGAGTAGCCTCAACCTCCTTCATGCAGCCTTCTTGAAATAACCTCAAGCCCTTGGAGAAGACTTAACCACCTTGAAGTAGATCCACCACCTTGAGGTACCCTTCCGCTAGAAGTAGATCCAACCTCCTTTGAAGTAGCCTTGTTAAAGTAACCTCGAGCCCTTGGAGCATCCTTCACCACATTGAAGCAGCTCCACAACCTTAAGGTATCCTTCAACTAGAAGTATTTCCAACCTCTTTTGGGGAAACCTTCTTGAAGTAACCTCAAGCACTGGGAGTCGCCTTCACCTTGAAGTAGCTTTGATCACCTCCTTCAAATAACCCCCAACCCTATTAGTAGTTACGAATAACAATAATACAATCCAAAGAAATAGATTGGTAGAAAGAAACACTTATCCAATGGAGTACAACGTCTTTATTCCTATATCAAGTGTATATATCTCCTATCCACTTAAGATTGACATTGCTATGTGGTGGCTAGGATATTGTAGCTATAAGACACAACTTTATAGAACAAGGGAAGAAGATAGCAAGGTATTCTTAGCTTTTTTTCTCTCTAGAATAAAAGGTCAAGTGTATCGTTTGTGTCTTGGGTGTCCAAAGGTCTCTCCTATTTATTTTGTAATTGATTAGGGATGATGTAGGAAGTCTTTAGAATGTGTTTAGTGCTTAACTATCCATTAGGTAGAAAGTAGTTGGGTTGCGATGGCTAAAATGTTAGAGTTTCGAAGAACAATCTAGAACCATGTTTGGTAGACTAGTTTTTTTGACCGACCATGTTTCACTCGAGAATGTATTTGAACGAGCCTGAGTTGAATGCAAGTGTATTCCAACGGCTATCCTCAACTCCCAACCACTTGATCTAATCGTCATATGATTTGGACTGAGGATGTGTTTGGCCGGCAATAATTTCGACCGAAATTGACTTACATGACAAATATTTATGATTTCGACTGATGATCTGGGTCCTCGACTGAGGTGGTTCTCATTCGACAATATTTTCGACTGAGGGTGTCTCGGTCGACTAGTTTCTCGATCGAGAGTGTCACTGGTGCAAGTTTTTCAACCACCTATTAAATCATTTTTCTGGTGAAGGATAATGACTCTAATATCTTGAGAGATCATAGATAAGTGTTATGAGTGGATAGAGGAGATATTATTACTTTATTTACATGATATATAAGTATTTTGACATTATATACTAGTACACATTTTTACATTGAGTACAAGCATGAAAATATTAAGCATTTAAGTGCAATGATCTTCAATTATCCGCATGGTATGATATATTCATCTTCTTGAACCCTAAAACACTCAAATAGCACATTAGATCCAAAAGAATCAAATGTTCATCATCATCAAAACAAAGGTTATGCTAATGTCCAATTTAGCCAATAAAAGGTTGAAAACTACTTTAACATCAGTCAAAGGTTAGGTTTTCCATCTACTTGTACAACCAGAACAACCATCAATTTGTATCCCTCAAGGAAGACCATTCATTGTTGAGAGTGTAGAACAACCATCAAGTTGCATATTGCATGGGAGACCATCGGTTTGCAACCCAGTGCAATCATCGAGTTGCATCTTCCAAGGAAAACCATCAGTTTTCAAACCTAAAGGAAAACCATCCATTTGTAGTTCCTCAAGGAAAAACCATATGCTAGAAATTCCTCAAGAAAATACCATCTATTTGTAGTTGCTCAAGAAAAAAAAATCTATTTGCAGTTCCTCAATGAAAAACCATCTATTTGTGGTTCCTCAAGGAAAAACATCTATTTACAGTTCCTCAAGTAAAAAACATATGTTTGTCGTTATTTCTCAACCTTACCTCAGTGGATAGGGGTATGGGAGAGACATTTTAAAAAGGAATTCATGTAGATACAGTCAGGCTAGTTCTCAAGGAAAAACCGTATGTTTGTAGTCCCTCAAGGAAGTACCAATAGTTTGTAGTTCCTCAAGGAAAAATCATCTGTTTGTAGATCCTTAAGGAAAAATCGTTGGTTGTTGAAACCAAACAAGCATTAGAAAGTGCAACTACCTTCACTTTATCAAATTATGAAGAATTACTTTGAAGCAAAATCGACATGTGCTAAAATTGCAGATTGATCCATAGAAAGGGGAAAATTGCATAAAGGGCCACATATGTAAAATTTGCTAAACTTAAGAAAATGAAGTTAGATTTGGACCAAATTTGAAACAAAACTTTATCAACTGATATCAAAACGTAAATTAATGTTTAACTAAGAGACTAAGCACCCAATTAAATCAAACAAACATGTTTAAGCATAAAATCAAATCATAGGTCTTACATACTAAGCCAGAGGGAACCCAATGGTTTTTATGGAAGCATGGTGACGATCTAAGGAGATTCAAGATGATAAATATTTCTGTCTGGGCTAGGATACATGATCTACCTATGAAGTCATGGGACATGAGGTTGTTTACAAGAATTGGATTCTATCTCAAGTGTCCTCTTTACCCTGATAGACTAACACAACTTCAGGATGTTAGAGTTTGCTGAACTTCAAGTTCTAATAACATCTTCATTTGAGTTTCCTATAACACTAGAGGTCACTATTGCAAATTGTAATCCTTGAGTATGAATGGATCTCGACTACTTGTTATGTATGCAACCTATTTGGTCATAATGACTATAAATATGACACCAAATCAAGTACAAAGTATATTTATGTTATATAAAAAAGGTGGATCCTCCAAATTCTTCAAAATCCATCAATGACCCTATTATTGAAGTTCTTGTTCCATTGCCTACAACTGGTTATAGTGATTCTAAACTTGACATGTCCAAGGATAGTAAAACTTTATGAAGGGGTGTTCCATGTGTTAAAGGACTCCTTTTATGAAAATATCTCAGTCTCTTCTGATCTTGTATTTGAGGAAGATATCAAGGTCTTCAATGAGAGTTGTCCTCACGAATGAGCTATAGTGGACCATACCGCTCCTCCAAATATTGTGGAACCTTTGGCTGCTAATAGCATTTTCAAAGTTCCTAACGGGAATAAGTAAAAGGAAGTTAAAGGGAAAGGAAGGAAGGTTGGTCCTAGTTCTTAGGATTATGATAAAGACATCAAGACCTCTCTTTCTAACAAGTTTGGAAACTTAGAGTTAGTTTATGATGTAGGTAACAAGTCTCAAGCCAACCAAGTACTAGCAACTAATACTTACCAAAAAAAAGTACTAGCAACTAACATTTTTTGGTTGAAGTGTGTGTCACCATTATCTCCTGAGTGTTAGGGGACTTAACACTAAGGCTCCAAAAGTTTAGGAAGCAGTTTTGAGGATTCATACTCAGATTATTGTCCTTGCTGAAACAAAAGTCAGAGTGAGGAAGATTCATAAGTTTATAAGAATGTTTTTTTGGTAATTTTCTTTGGGTTTCCCATCACAACAATCACGTTCTTAGAAGTGTCATTGTGATCGGGGACAACTCTATATGTTCATTAAAAAAATCAAATCAATGATTTCACTTCAAAGTTTATATTGAAGAGAAGGATTTTTTTCTCACTATTTTTGATGGTTAGAATCATGATGTTGACAGAGTTAGAATTTGGAAGGACAATAAAGTCAATCATAGTAATATACAAGACTTGTGGGTTATTCTCACTGGCATTCAATGAGGAGAAGATGCAAAAAGATCCCAGTATTAGAAAGTCAGTGGATGACTTTAATGATTGTATGCTTAATTGTGCTTTGTTCAAACTTTCCTTGAAAATTCCCTTATTCTCTTGGAATAATGATCTTGGAGGTTTGAACTATGTCACTTCCAAGATTAATAAAGTTCTTCGTATCAACAACTACATGGATGATTTTCCAAAATTTCAAGGTACTCTTGTTCCTAATATCATTAGTGATCACAAAATTCTCTCTCTTATGATTATAATGAAAAGAAAGATCATGACTCCTTTCAGATTAATCAATGCTTTGGCTAACAGGCAAGATTTTGTTGATGTTATTAAAAATGCAAGGAAAATGGCGACATATACAGAAACAAAAATAAAAAATTTACTTCCATATTTATATCTATAAACGGTGTGAGTACGACAACACCCAGAATCATACCCATCTAATTCAACAAGTACATGTATAGGTTTAGACATACATTTTTTATGAATCAAACCTGCACCATACATGGACCTGAAAATATGTGAGTATATGGTGTGGGTCCATGGGTATATGATTCTACATAGACTCTAAAGTCTTTTAGTTCTAATATTTTAGTAAACAATTGGCATCAGAAATAAATCTCCTCCACTATCCAATCATTAACATCATGTTTTTTAGTTTTATAGTAATAGTTCTAAATTTATACTAGTTTAGAAAAGATAATGATAAATTTCACTAGGACTCAACCACTTGTGTAGTACACCATGACATTTGTTATAGAATAAACATGAAATAAAATATCAATAACAACTACAATCTACATGAAAATGTGAAAAATGAGTAATTGATTTGTCAAGAAAACAAACAGTCAAGCAAGCAAATTAGAAGTGGTAAAAGGAGAATGTGACGAATATGGGAAGCTATTTAGAAGTACCTTTTGGTACCTTGTGATTTTTTTCAGAAAGACATATGGCCAAGAATGATGAAGAAGAAGTGATTAAAGCATTTGGAGGCCATAAAGATATAGGTGCTTTGGACTCGACTAGGTGGAATGTTGATACGATGGAAACACCATCTGGAAAGGGATGCCCACAAGGAATGGAGCCTAGAGTCAGTGGTGTTTGGGGTGGAATATAGTTGGGTGCTGACTGTGAAGGCTTGAATTCGTAGGCAGCTTGGGGTGTCTGTAATCCTTGGGCACCTAAAATTGCTGGAGGTTGAGCAAGATGATGGGTTACTGGAGTTGGATGCTCCTCAGTTGGAGCCCAGATTCATTGTAGTTAGAGGCAATGTGTGAAATGAAATGTGGTCAGGTGGTTTGTTTATTTTTGAACTCTATAAAGGGTTACAATGTTAACCATCAGACCATGGAGGAAACATTTCTTCCATTAGATTCTTATAAATAAAATATGTATATAATATATTTTTGGTAATGTGAGTATACAAGTATTGCAGGTATGGGTATGTCCATACCCATTATTGTACCCATAATAATATGAGTATGTGGGTACACCGGTATGAGTGTATGCAGATATAGAAAAACATACCCGTGACGGGTTTTAGTGGGTATGAAAATGTGGGTATATGGGTCTACACCTACCCATTTACAACCCTAGCCATATTTCCTTAGACAGAGGATAACATCAAAAACTATGTAATGGGAAAGGGGGTTGCAAGGTATATACCTAGTCTTGGAGTATGTCCAGTGACTTATCCTTGTAGTAGCATGCTTCTTCTTCAAGCAACACTCGAAAAGTCATCAGCAACAACCTCCTTGTGCAACACCATAGAGGACAGTTGATGACGTCCTCCTAGCATGTGGGAACAACCTCCATGCCTCTACATAGTCTACAAGGGACACTAGAATCTCGACATTGTGCTACCATAGTCATCATAAAGGAGTTGTCTCTACCTTGATGTCCCTCCTTTTCATGGATAGGACTTGCTCAGGCTCTCTAGTTACCACAACTAGAGAGGATAAAAAATTATCAGAGAGATTGTTTCTCTAGAAAGCCTCGACTACCACTCCCTTCATAGGAGGGTCAAGGTTAGGAGTTCTAGTCTGAGTAGTCGAACATACAAAAATTCATGAATTTCTCAAAACCTACAAAACATGAACCGATCGGTTCACACATGAGATGATTGGTTCAACATTTGAACTAGTAATTTCACTATGTTTCCTATTCATAGTTGTATTGGCATTTAGTATATGGTTACTGTACAATATGACATCAACATTAATCATTGATCCCATCATACTGATCATTGAATGGTCATCTCATATATGAAATGGTAAATTCACACTTTGAAATGGTAAGTTCATTTCTGAACATGTCATTTCATGTTCTGAATGTGGCAGTTCATTTGTGAGCATGGTAGTTCAGGGTTCATGTTCTACCAATGTACAACCAATGTTGTTTATATTGAATATTGAAACACTTTAGTACTCAAGTTAAACTAAATTCATGAGTAAACTCCTATTCCAAGTGTATCCTATGTGTGTGACCCTATAGGTCACAAATTACATTGGTAGTGAATGTACATAACCAACATATGGCATCACAAGCAATGAGAGGTATCTAGAAATACATCATTGCTACACAAGTAATTCAAAAGTTGAAGAAATTCAACCTACAATCCATGACCAGTGTTATTGTGATCATATAGTTCCTTTGTCTTTGGTATCCTGATTGAAATTAAGGCATAGAATCATCATACTTTCAATGTTCAATTTATGTTCCTTAAACTAGAGCATACTATTTGAGTTGTATCTGCTACACAAGTAATTCAAAAGTTGAAGAAATTCAACCTACAATCTGTGACCAGTGTTATTGTGATCATATAGTTCCTTTGTCTTTGGTATCCTGATTGAAATTAAGGCATAGAATCATCATCCTATCAACGTTCAATTTAGGTTCCTTAAACTAGAGCATACTATTTGAGATGTATCTGAGTTCAAATATATTATATTGAGTCACGAGAGTATGGCCATACATTTCTAAGTGTTGTTTATCAAGTGGCCAGGATATCAATCTCTAAAAGGAGGAACAAATGCCATCTACATCACTCACACTCAATCCCCATCTTTCACAATGCACTTGAGCATCACCTGTATAGCAACCCTTGTTCAAGGTCATGTTAGATGATGTCAAAATACACCAAACAACTTGTGATCAGTGTAATAGTAATGACTCATCCCCTTGTTATCCCCAGTTAAGGTGGATCGAGAGGAAAAAGGGCCATTACTATAATACATGATCGATATTTTTAGCAATTAACCAAAAATATTTAATAAATTTCACTAAATGGGAAAGATTTTAAACAATATAAAATGTGAACGCTCCACTATGGAGTTACATTGGAAGGGAAAACTATTAATTGTAACTGGAATTAAAAACTAAGTATCTATATCCTTCAGGATTTCATTAGATTTTTTCATTTGGTGCATTCTTCTCTAGATGTCCATTTTTCATCATACTTGAATAAATGATAGCAGATTATCCTAAAATTCCGAGAAATAAAATTTAGTCACTATGAAAAGTTATATCGGTATGTGGGGGAAACAAAATGTTTGCATTTAGATATAACAAGATTTTCAACCATGGGAGCAAATACGATTACAAAAAATTAATACTTTCATTTTCTTTCTAACCTTCCAACTTTGTCTCTGTGGGACACTCCCTATCTAGAATATTCATGTGGGGAACCCTCTCTCTAAGGTTAGTCCCTAAAGTGTAGACATCATACATAAGCCTTGGTCCAATCACCAGTCACCATAGTGACATTCTTACATGGGCCCTTTCAGATCATTGGTCACCCATTTCTTACATTGGACTTAGCCTGAGATGATCTTCTTATCATGTCCTGGTCATTTGTCACCATAGTACAATATATTACATCCCACATGTATCACTTACATCCATCAGAGTTAGTTGAGAAAGTTATACTTATATAATGTTATAATCATAGTCTCTTTAAAGATTGCAGGATTTAAGCAAAAAAATATTTGCAATCAATATAGGAAACCTCAAAAAATCATTAGGAATCTTGTAAGTCAAGCAGTCATAGGTGTAACCACATACCTTTCTCTATAGTAACTTGATATCCAAGTAAAAAGTTAATAACAACAACCATTCAAGCAACTATCCTAAAATTAAAGCACAATACTCATGTATTATCATTTTATCCAAAATCTATCATTATGACAGACATGGGGTCCAAGTTAGGGTTTTGGGGTCAAATTGGGGTCTCATTAGGGTTTGGGCTTCTCAACACCTTAATGATCACATTTCATGTGTTTTTGGTTCGCAAATCCTAATTTTATCATCATATACATTTTTAATCAGAAGAAAACTCTAATTATCCTACTTTATGAATAATTAATCCCAAATTAGATTTGAGATACGCTTTTTATACAAAATATTGTCTTTCATTATTAAGATCTACTGAACATATTTAGATAATCAAAGCCTAGAATTCAGGGGTTTTATGCATTAAACATATGAAAGATAGAAATTTTGTGCACTTTTTGAGTAGTGAGAATTAGGTTTTGATTATATTTTTATTTCATTTCCTTATATTTTTCCAAGCAAGATTCATATATTATATGTTTTCATTGGATCATCCCATAATTTATTACAATATTTGCACAAATAATTAATTTCAACCAGTCATAAGCCCCCACCTAGGCAGCGCCCCTCAGTCCTGGCCTTGCCAACTAGGTTTGGCCGATCAGTGGGCTTGTCCCACTTAGGCTAAGTAAGCTTTCTTGGACGCACACTCAGATAGACAAAAAGGAGGGAAAATGATAGTACTGTCGTTACTGGTGTGAAGAGGAGTCGAGGGTATTTCATTATGTTTACTGTGGGTCTTCTATTACCTCTATTCAATCTTCTCGTATGAGCAACCGATTAACTCTCTAGTCGAATTCGCGACTGCATTCCTCAGAGTGTTGGGCAAAGGTTCGATCACCTTCATTGTTCCATGAGGAATCTGTTGTTCATCTCATTTCCCTCAGTGATGATCAAAGTCATTGTGACAACAATGGACTTCTCTGGCGAGGGAGTGAGAAGAACCAAGGGTGAAGGATAGGATCTTTTTGAACAACATAGAGGTGTGTTTGAGAAGTTGAGGGTGATCTTTTTGAACAATTAGATGGGATGTAGAGGGATTATGCCCCCTTTTATATACTTGGGTTGGGTATCACCAACTTTGTGAATTGGGTGAATCCTGTAGAGTCCTCCACTTAAGCAAAACTTGGTATGGTTAGGTGCTATTTGTTCTCTTGAAGCCATTGGACTTGTTTCCTAGTTTGCTCATGCATTAACTCACGTGGGAAATAGTTTGGAAACTTTCCATAGCGAAGCACATGCTTCCTTTCCTAGTCTAGATAAATGATGACCACAAGCCTTTGGATACAAGATCCTACAACTCATATTAGGGCCCGTCTGGTAGGGATGCGTTCCAACTTTTGCAGATACAACTCAACCTGATTTGGAATTCCATGTGTTTGGTTGGATGTCATTTTAACCCAGACGGGAACTGAAACTGCAGCACCATTTTCAAATATGTACAAAATGAGTGAAACTGGACTGCGCCCAAATTAGGCGCGGTCCATTTTCCTACGATGCTCCCAGCTGCGAGCTACCGAAGTTACAGCCAGGGGTATTGAATAACATGCAGTTACCTGCTGTTGTCTGCATCTTCAACCTCATCTACTATTCAAAAACTTCAGAGATAAGACCACCGCGTGTTATGAGATCATTGAAGTTCCTCCAACCAAATAAAAACAATGGAACCAACGCAGCTCAAAATGCAAGCAACCAGACGGACAACGTTGTGTTTACTTTCTCGTTTTTAAATTCCTGTTTTGAAACACACACTTAGAAATGATACTGCATGCAACCAAATAAGCCCTTATTCAAGAAACTAAAAGGCCAAATTATTACTATTTCCCACAGAAAGATGAAATCATGACATTTAATACAAGTCCTTTATAAACCACTAAGGAATTCTAGAAAATTCATAACTCCTATTCTATTAATCCTTTCAATCCCAAATCTTAAGGGAGAGTCTCTAATGACATTATCTAGTTCTGTGAAAGGTTTTGAGACCAAAACTTAAAAAGAAAATATTTTTTCTTAATATCGAAGTCTTCCTCTTATAAGGCACATTTTATGCATTAAATAACCCTTTTATCTTTCTATCTTTTCTATATTCTTTATTTTCAAAATTTTCTTATTAGGAACCATGTGAAACCAAAATCAAACCATTTATGATCATCCTTACTACTTTCTAGAAAATCTCACAAGTATATTGTTTATTATCTATTGTCTTTGGTCTTTTTCTTAATATTGGCTTTTCTTCTCTTCCTTTTCCTTTGTGTAATTATTATACTAACAAAAATAGTAGAAATCACAAAATTCATAACAATGGGAATTCTAAAAAAGGGAGGCACATAAATGTCCAATCATTACTTTTTTTTAAATAATTCTATTTCAACTAAGTAAAATACATGTAAAAACCACATCCTTCCACTATTATATGAATTTTGTCTTCAAAATTCGACTAGTCATTCAAACAATTCAGGATCACACTTTTCCATGTCCATCTTTAGCTCCCATGTGGACTTCTCCTCTCCATGGTGCTTCCAAAGAACCTCTACCATCTCTATATTTTTATTCTTGAGATTCTTCACCTTGGTATCCAATATCCTCATAAGTGACTCAAGGTATATTAGTCCCCCTGAAGTTCAATAGGATCAAAGCTCAATAGATGGATTGGATCATTCACATAGTACTTCAGATTGAACACATGGAACACATCACTCATCATATTATATAGTGGGGGTAGTTGCTATACAATAAGAAGCTTCACCAATTCATTCTAGGACCCACATATCGAGGACTTAGTTTTCATCATTTCTTAGCTATATCTCAGAGGGGTTGGGTTTTTAGAAACACATGTTTACCCACAACGAAGTGCAAATCAGTCCTCTTCGCATCAACATATGCATTGAGCCAACTATGAGATATCTTTAGCCTTCATTTGATCAAACCAACTTTGTTAGCGTACAATTGTAGTCTTCTGACATCGTCTAAGTCCTCTCACTGAAATCATCCCACTAAAGTGGTGTCTGACACGATCTCCCATTAAGAGATTCATACAGAGGCATCCTGTTACTGGCTTGGTAGCTATTATTATAGGAAAACTCCACTAATGGTAAGTAATGCTCGCATGATCCAACCAAATTGATCACACATGCTCTCAACAGATTCTCTAAGGTTTTAATCATCCTCTCTGACTATCCATCAGTCTGGGGGTGATAAAATGTGCTAAATTTCAACCTTGTATCAAGTTCTACATGAACTTGCTTCTATAACTTAGAGGTGACCATTAGGTCAAGATAAAAAATAATTGAACTTGAAAACACCATGCAACTGAACTATATCTCTAACTTATAGTTCATCTAGGTCTGACACCTTGAAAGTGATCTTTAGGGCAAGGAAGTGTGATGACTTGGCTAGCCAGCCCACCAAAACCAATATTGCATCATGAACTTTCTTTGTCTTGGGGAGACACACCACAAATCCATAGTGATATGGTCAGGGACAAAACTTAGGAATTTCAATTGATTGTAGTAATTCATTTGGTTGTTGGTGTTCAACCTTCACTCTCTAGCGCATGAGAAAATTGGCTACATATGAGGCTATGTCTCTCTTCATCCCTAACCACCACAAGTATTGTTTCAAGTCATTAAACCTCTTTGTAGTGTCACGATACACTGCATACTTAGAGCTATGATCTTCGTACAAGGTATGAGTCCTTAAGGGTGAATATTCAGGAACCTACATACAGTTCTTATTTCATATTTCACCATCCACACCCACCAAGAGATGTCTCTGGGGATTTTCTATCAAATCTTTGATCGCATCTAGCTTGGGTTGTCTAACTGGGATACTACAAGCTGTGATAACTTAGGTTTTAGGGTTTTGATAACCAATATAGTATTTTAAGACCATGTGTGTCATTTAGAGGATTGATACCAAATAGAGGAATTGGTTATCCAATTAATGACTCTTCTCACTCAAAGAGTTAACTAGATTCCCAATTAATGATTAGAACATTAATTCTGTTCAGATAAGATGAATGGAATTGATTAAGTGATTAGTGTACTTATGAGGCTAAGAGGACCATTGAGTAGTTTCAATGATCTTGAGGGGTCAATTAAGGAATCCTGAGTTTATGTGTATCCTAAAAAGTCTTTTGAGATTTATTTAATCATGATTTTACATTAATTGGTATTTATATACGGTTTATACACTTATTTATGATATTAATCAAGGAATTAAGTTAGATGAGAATTTTTTTCAATTTACATTTGTAACTTATTAGTATGAGGCCTTGAGTTTTAAGGGGTCTATGGTTCAATTTTCATGTAAATAAGAGGTTTCTACTAGAAGATATAAGAGTTTGAATTTATTGATACTTGATTTTAATGCCAAACCTTAGTCATCTGGAGTTTAATTTAAGAAACATCAAAGGCTATGAAATTGAAGTGTCACACAGCCTGGACTTTAGCGCAGCTACATTCCCCCTGCTTATATGTCATGCTACTGGAGCAACCCTTAGATCATTATCTGACGATGATGACATCTTCTTCTATCTCTGAAATAGAAGGAATAGAAGAGAAGACCGAGTCCAACATCTAGCTAGGCGATAATCTCTATCTAGGAGTGCCCCCTTCAGATTCCGTTGCCAGTATTTATACCACACCACAAATATGATCTTATAGACCCCTAAATGGATTCCTCTCGTGGCTAGATGTGGCAGTTCTTTCCCTCTCTTCCTCTCTATATCAGTATTAGATCATTTAATGAACTTATAAGAAACTTGGAACCTATCTTGGCCAAAACCCTAAAATCCTTCTAATTAGTATTAATGATGATAATCTAAAGCATGTATGTAATCTTCTTGTTGATCAAGTGATGACCAGATTATCTAGATGATCATGGATATATTTATATATGAATCTCTGAACTCAGGTACGTGGTCTTATAAGTATAAGACTAGATTTCTTGGTTTCTTATAATGTGTAATATCATGAATTCTATTATTTGAATATTCATTGCTTGGTTGAACTATTATGAGTTATACTTCGCCAAAATCTAATATAACATAAAAGGATATGGATGGGTTGTAGCTACTAGTGTACCTAGCCTAGTATGGATGTCTGATGCCTAACATGGATGTATGATGCTTTGGCCCATGTTAGATGTATGATGATATAATTTTTGCCCATACTAGATGTAAGTCAAGTGCAGATAAGTGTAGTACAACTGCATCAAATAAATGTAATAACAAGGATGTTTACCTGATTTTCACTTTAAGAAATGGTTTTTCTCTCTTTCATCCTTCTTCAAGTATTTTCCTTTATACAACCTTACTATTATATCTTTTACCACGTACAAACTTTTGTTTATTCATTTGTTTCATGTATTTTTTAGGTTCAGAGATAGCATGGGAGAAAAAGAACAAGGTTTGAGCAAGTTGTTCGGGTTACCTATAGTGTAGATCCTAGTTTAGCATACATGTTCTTAGACTGTATAATTTCCATTCAATATGTAATCATAAATTATTGTGTAATAATTCATGTTGTATAAATATACATGTTGAATGTTGAGAATGTCATGGTGTATGTTATGGTTGTATGTTCATGTATGCGCGTATTGCTTCCGCAATGCACTTTGATACAATTGCTTAACGTTTTTAGATTTTTTCTTCTCATCTCCATGGGGTTTTGAGAAGGTGAAAATCCAGGGACGTTACAGTTGGTATCAGGGCATGAACATTAGCTACACCTAACAATTGCTCACTATGAATCATATAACCTAAATTTCACCTTTCACTTTAAACCCTAGAAACTTACTAAGTTGTTCTATAGGAATAAGGTTTGACCTAGCCTCTAGGTTAGAACCTAGATGTTTGAGAACTAGGTTTAGACAAGTGTGTGAAATCCTATCCATATAGAGCTCGTATGTATAAGGTTTCTACACTGGTATACATTTTGTTCTCACCATTTCACTAGGTGACATGAAACTGGACTATCTACTGTATGTGGGACACATTTTGCTGATTTGGTTTTGTTTTCTAATCGGCTCGAGCCTCGATAGTTTTCTTTGTTGTCATCTTTCTTGAAGGAAAACTATATAATATTTTATTATATATATGTAAATATAAAAATGTGTCCCTCATACTAGAGAGTAGTTAGTGTGCATGAAACCTGAGTGAAAGGGAATGACTTCAGTCTAGAAGAGAGAGTAGTTCTATTGTAGATATCTGCAGATTTATTAGGATATGTGATAGATACATAGATAGTAAAATGATAGATGATATAAGCAAGAACGATCTTATATAAATTCGATCTGTGAAGTATAAGTTCTTTATAAGAATCTGAATTGTATATGGGTTGTATCATATTTGATGTTTTTAAGATAAGTCTAGATGATGAAAGTGCATACTATTTTCTTACTTACGTTGAGATAAATTAAGATAAATTTTAATATGCATGAGCCTCAAGCTCTTTTACAAGGGACGACCTCCAGTGTTGGGACAAGATACGTGGTGAACTTCAGAGAGAGAGAGAGACCCACAAGGATAGGGTCATAGGACCAACCCTACAAAATATGAAAATTATGAGATATATGTGAAATGATGTGTCCTAAATTGGGTTAATCCTGAGTAGATGAGTTGAGTCCTTATGTATGATTCATATATTTGATCTAAATTCTAGATGTGAGAGTTGGGTAAAATAAATTATGGGTAGATGACTCATAATGAGAGTGTCAATCCTTATGTTGAGTTAGGTCCTAGCTTGGTCGACATATGTTTGTGAATATCATCATTAGCTCCAAGTGAGGTGATATATGAAACTCTGGTTACGAGGGTAAAATGATTTTTGCATAAGATACTCATAAATATTGTTCCTCCACTTCTCTTTCTTAATACATGATATTGAAAACCTCATTTGATCTATATAGATGATTTATATATGAGGAATCACTCGTACAAGTTTGACCTATTATATATTCCCTTTCTATATCATACATGTAATATCCAAGTTTGAATTCATTGAAAGATTGTCCTAGTATATTCTCATTCCCCTTCTGTCATACATGAAAGATATTAGTTATGATAGCATGATCTTAACACAAAGGTCCCTTTGGATGATATATATTGCATGACAATATAGTGCTTTACCTTAATCCTTCTAAATACAAGCTTATAGTTGAGAATTTACTACACCATGAGGTGGAACCATAATATTCAAGCATGTTAACTAAGACCCACTCACATGATGAAATTATGATATGATGTTGATCATAAACCTGGACTAGTGATGTTAAGTGCCAACATTCTAGTAAATGATGCTTGATATCTCCTTACATGTGTTAGTGGAGTGAAAGATTGAACCTTGAATCATACCATCTTAAATTCATATGTATAAATAAAATCCTTATCCTTAAGTAACTATGAAGATATAAATCCTAAAATGTAATAATGTCATGTGATGATTAAGACACTTAGTGATGCTACAATTCCAAAAAAGAAAAAAAATGATGCTTCAACCTATATAAGATGAGGTGGGCACACCCTACATGCTTAAATATCAAAAGAAGACAACTTAGGATGAACCTAGAGTAATGATACTCTTGGCACTTAGTAGTGGTGGCCTAGAGGCATAAAAGACTCCTTGATATCAGCTTAAGAATGAGACTAGTTGGATTTTGAGGACGAAATTTCATATAAGATGGGGTGAATGTGATAACCTAGGTTTTAGGGTTTTGATAACCAATATACTATTTTAAGACTATGTGTGTCATTTAGAGGATTGATACCAAATAGAGGAATTGGTTATCCACTTAATGACTCCTATCACTCAAAGGGTGAACCGGATACCCAATTAATGATTAGAACATTAATTGTGTTCAAATAAGATGAATGGAATTGGTTAAGTGATTCGTGTACTTATGAGGCCAAGAGGTCCATTGAGTAGTTTCAATGAACTTGAGGGGTCAATTGAGGAATCCTGAGGTTATGTGGATCATACAAAGTCTTTTGAGATTTATTTGATCAAGATTTTAGATTAATTGATTTTTATATAAGGTTTATACACTTATTTATGATATGAATCAAGAAATTAAGTTAGATGAGCATTTTTTTTCAATTTACATTTTTAACTTAGTAGTATGAGGACATAGGTTTTGAGGGGCCTATGGTTCAAGTTTCATGTAAATAAGAGGTTTCTATTAGAAGATATAAGAGTTTGAATTTATTGATACTTGATTTTAATGCCCTCCCAAACCTTAGTCATATGGTATTTAATTTAAGAAACATCAAAGGTTGTGACATTGAAGTGTCACACAGCCTAGACTTTGGCGCAGCTACATTCCCCCCTGCTTATATATCATAGTACATGAGCAACCCTTGGATCATTATTTGACGATGATGACATATTCTTCGAGCTCTGAAATAAAAGGAACAAAAGAGGAGACCGAGTCCAACATCTAGCTTGGTGATAATCGCTATCTAGGAGTTCCCCCTTCAGATTCGGTTGTAAGTATTTATACCACACCTCAAATACGATCTTATAGACACCTAAATGGAGTGCTCTCGTAGCTAGACGTGGCAGTTCTTTCCCTCTCTTCCTCTACCCTCTCCACCTAAATGTGCAGAAGAGGAGGCGATGGTGAGATGGGGAAGGAAGGAGTTAGAGTAGAACTCATGGGTAGTATGAGTTTTCCACCACACCCACAAACATCCTCAGCCACTTACCTGTTAGTGGTTAGGTTTCTCTGGAGCCGGAAAGCTCCACCATTACCAGACGGAAGGAGGAGTTGGGGGAATGACCCAATGGTCTTTCAACAACGATCTGGAACAACCCATGAGTTCCCTGGGAGGCCGTGGTTCTTCTCAAGTTATTTCCGAAGCTAGGAGATGCACAGGGATCAAAGCCCCAATCTCACCACACCTTCTTCACCATAGATCCAAGATGATGATCGTCGTGGTGTCTCCAACCACATACCACATCCAAGAGCAGCCGTTATGGATTTGAGTTCCTCCAAGAAGCTTTTAGAATCATGGAATCAGGTAGAGGATGAGCTTCCGTCTGCCAATCGCTCACCAAAGTCTACTCACACGATGGCTGCGCTAGTAAGAGAACATTGTTCCCGTGTTGCGGAACAGGCAGATCGGACAGAGGGGTATGAGCCATTGCTCGTCCCCATGGAACCCATATGAACCAGCCGGACCAGGACAGGCCGCTGAGCCACGCCACCACTATTCACCAACATGGACCTATGAAGCGCCTCCACCTCAGGAAATGACAAGGTAAATAACTAATAATATCCAGAAAAATGACATTTCCTTAGACAAATGTCTGAAAAATAGCTTTAATGGCCTATAAATGCTCGAAATATATCCCTAGACTCAAAAACACATCCCCTGTATTACTGGACTCTTACATAAGTCTTTTAAAGAAATATAAATGTATGTTTATAAAGAAAATGAAATTACTTATTTTAGAATGTTTTAAATGGTATAATTAGGATATCATGAATAATATATCTGAGAAAACTATTGTTGAGCTCTAATATTATCCTCAAACTAATGATGGAGCCTGATCTATTATTAATCCAAAGTACAATGTATCTTCTTACTAAATCATGATTAGATTCTTTTGGTCTCATATTAATTATAGAAAATAGTTTAAGCATCAAAAAAATATGTAAATTGGTTCAACCCCTAATATGACCTCTAGATCAGTATAAGATCATTTAATGAACTTATAAACAACTTAGAGCCTATCTTGTACAAAACCCTAAAATGCTTCTAATTTGGATTAATGATGATAATCTAATGCATGTGTGTAATCTTGTTGTTAATCAGGTGATGATCAGATTATCTAGATGATCATGGATATATTTATATAGGAATCTCTGAACTTAGGTATGTGGTCTTATAAGTATAAGACTAGATTTCTTTGTCTCTTATGATATGTAATATCATGAATGCTATTATTTGGATATTCATTGCTTGGTTGAACTATTATGAGTTATACTTCGCCAAAATCTAATATAACATAAAAGGATATGGATGGGTTGTAGCTACTAGTGCACCTAGCCCGGTATGGATGTATGTTGCCTAACATGGATGTATGATGCTTTGAACCATGTTAGATGTATGATGATATAAGTCTTTCCCATATTGGATGTAAGTCAAGTGAAGATAAGTTTAGTACAACCACATCAAATAAATGTAATAAAAAGGATGTTTACCTTATTTTCGCCTTAAGAAATGGTTTTTCTCTCTTTCTTCCTTCTTCAAGTATTTTCCTTTATGCAACCTTACTAGTGTATCTTTTACCACATACCAACTTTTATTGATTCATTTGTTTCATGCATGTTATAAGTTCAGAGATAGCATGGGAGAAAAAGAACAAGGTGTGACCAAGTTGTTCAGGTTACCTATTGTGTAGATCCTAGTTTAACATACATGATTGTATAATTTCCATTCAATGTGTAATCATAAATCATTGTGTAATAATTCATGTTGTATAAATATCCATGTTGAATGTTGAGAATTTCATGGTGTATATTATGGTTGTATGTTCATGTATGCACATATTGCTTCCGCAACACACTTTAATACAATTGCTTAACATTTTCAGATTTTGTCTTCTCATCTCCATGGGGTTTTGAGAAGGTGAAAATCTATGGATGTTACAACAAGCTCAGTCAACATGTCAGACTTAATTTGACTTTACTTGGTAACTCAACCAAAAATTAGATAATTACTCTTGTGTTGTTCATGAAAATAATTCTTACATCTATATCATTCAATTTACACTTGTTAATTATATTCTTATTTGTGAATTTTATTTGGTAGTTACCTTGAATGCCATTTATTTAATATTCTCTCATAGGGGTGGGATAACACCTCAATCCTTTGATTATTCTAAGTGGATTTCAACTTAAGTATTCATTTTTTTATATATAGCATGTGTCTGTCCCGTCTCTCACACTTATAACAAGATGAAATGAGCATTTTTCTGTAGTCCAAATACAAAGTTCAACCCATTCCAAGATTAGTGAAAACGCATTCACATTTTAATTTTAGTCATGAATCCAAACCACAAATGCATCTATTCCTTAATTCTATGCACATATAGGAAAAGTTTATCATATAAATTTTAAGTCTTAAGAATAACTTTTTTTAAGATTCTTATTCAAACATTATCACATGTCTTCTTGTACACATTTCATGTCTCATCATCCTCAATCACTCCCTCAATATATCAAAGCATAGGTACTGTAACACCCCTGACCTGGGTTATAACCTAACCATGGAAGTTTTGCCTAAATATGTAATTAATATACTTGTGAACACTCCCTGGCATGTAATTAAGTTCCTCAGGAACATTTACTTTCAATTTTGCTCCTTTTTGTATAAAGTTGTAGCATTGTGTTGTATGCAGGGACCTATGTGCAAATTACCCAGTTTAAGGGTTGAACTTGCAAAATTCACAAGATAAGATGTTCCTTTGATGTTGAGACATCATGAGGATGTCTATGATGAAGTTTGAGGGATTTCCTAAGCTTGAGCACCAAGGTGCAGCTGTGGAAGCAATCCCCATGCTTAGAAACCCTAATTTGGGGTAAAATGCAATTTACCCAAATTGAGGGGTCCAACTTGTAATTTTCACCATCTAGAACATCTTTTATGACTCTTGTCATCATTTAGAGTAGAAATGATGAAAGGGATACATCATTTAATAATCAGATGAGAAAAATGATCTTTGTGATAGAAATCACCTAAAATGGGTATGAAACCCTTTCATGTATGTACCCTAGTTGAAGGTTGGATTTCTTTACCCTTAGATCTTGAGATTTCATGAGATTTGCATAAGGATAGATGAGTTTGGACGTGCCTTTGAGCAAGGAGGGACCTAGATGTGATTTCCAATCTTGTAAGGTCCTTAGGGTGTAAAAGGGGCTAAAGTATATAAGCCACTTCTTTACAAGATAAGTGAACGATCTTTCCTTTCCTTCATTCTCTTCTCTTCTTGCTCAAACGGCCAAGGATAGCTCTGGAGCTCAGGGGGACGACCAACCTGTTCTAGGTAAGAGAACCCCACCTTCTAGCTCGTATTCATGGAGGAATTCACTTTCTAAGGTTGGTTTTGTGGTTAGCTTACTTAGTTTTCTTGATCTAGCCAACCAAACCAACGTTTCCTTGGAGATTTCACCCCTGACCAAGTTGTGGAAGCTCAAGGACGCCATTAAAGCTTGGATCTTGAAGGCTTGGAGCTCTAGGATCAACCTTTAGGCAGGTTTTATAACTCTAAACTCTTGCTTTATATGTATGCTTAATTCTTGCAAATTTACTTGTTAAAATCTTCTTCTACCTCCCTTCATCCTTGGACGTTTGCAAGCAAAATAGTGGGGGAACCGACCTTGCTAGAGGTTGAAGATGAGGGGCGTGATTCCCTATGTTACTTTTTCAAATGACCTTGGACCCTTTTGGTCCAAACGGTTGCAAACCGTTTGGGTTCAAACGGTTTCAAACCGTTTGCTCTCAAACGGTCTTGCAAGACCATTTGAATTTAAATGGTCTCAAGACCATTTGAAAGAGTTGACCAAGGGACGAACATTCGAGCGTCTGTTCCTAATATATTGAATTTCATCTCTGCAAAGAATCAAAGCCTAATTCTTAACCAATTGAGAGTTGAAGGCACTTCAACATGAAACCCTAATCGGGTGAAAAAGTGCTAATTTGACACATAGATCTTGTTGAGTTTTGGGTTGAAGGACACAAACAGTCTCAAGACCGTTTGGGGATTCCTCCAAACGGTCCTAAGACCGTTTGGGCACAACCCAAGACCGTTTTAAGGTCTAGGGTTGAGTTAATCTAATGGTTTGAGGGTCCAATTGTAGGCAATTGATGAAATTGATGGAAATTGCTGATTTTGACCTAATTGGACTTCAACCCTAGTCAAAACGACTTGGATTTTGGTAAAACTTTGGGAAAACGGTCTCAAGACCGTTTGGATGATGTCCAAACGACCTCAAGACCGTTTGGGCCAAGTTTGAGCCCAATTGGAGGTCAATTGATAGGTTCAACCTTGATTTGATTTACATTGTTGAACATTGATGACCAACCGATTTGAAACCCTAATTGAGAACGATTGAACCCTAATTGGCTTGCAATTGAGGGTCAATTTGATGTTCAAGTGTCTAAGGCTAACCCTAATTGACTCAATTTATAAGGGGTTAACATAGCTTTGACCAATTGAGGGCTTCAACCAAAAATTTCATGAACATTGGTAACCTTTGAACCACTTTGGAGGTCCAAACGGTTTGAGCCCATTTGGACCAAACGGTCTCAAGACCGTTTGGATCCAAACGGTCTCAAGACCGTTTGGGGCCAAACGGTCTCAAGACCGTTTGGGCTCAAACGACCTCAAGATCGTTTGGTCCAATCGATCTCAAGCAAATTTGATCAAACGGTCGCAAACAGATTGAAGCTCCAAACGGTTTGGAAGTCAACCCTTCCAAACGGTCTTCACCTCCAAACGGTCTCAAGACCATTTGGGGCCAAACAGTCTCAAGACCGTTTGGGTGGTTGAAACCGTTTGAAGGTTGAAACCGTTTGGAGATTGGTGATGGTTTGTACTTAACCATTTGATGGTGTAATTAGTTCAATGGTGATCCAATCTAAACCCTAATGGTAACCTAGGTCATTAAGGGATTATGTGATTAGTGAGTTAACCCATGATGATGATAATGTGGTAAATTACCTAAATACCCTTGAAGGGTCTAAAGGGATCAAACCTTGTTCTAATCAAACCCTAATCGCATGATGTTGATGTTTTGGCTTATGTTAGTCAATGGAGACTTATCTCAACCTGATCTAGAGTGGTGTTGTCACCATCTACTAGTGAGAGGAAAGAGAAAGTATCCTAGAGAGAGAGAAAGTATCCTAGAGAGAGAAAGTACCCTTTTTAAGGTGGAAACTCAAGTAAGATACTTCAATTACACATGAATGTGCATGATTAGGGAATGACCCACCTATGTGAGGTCATGGAAACCTTAATTGTGATATCTAATGGATCTTAATATTAATTAAGAGCCTTAATGATGATGTTTCTCATACATAATGATGTAATGAGTACAATTCACCATGGAGTGAATAGTAAACCCTAATTTTTAGGGTGATGACATGAAAGATGAATAGTAAACCCTAGTTGTTGAATTGTTTACTATTATCTGTTGAATTAACCATGCAGGTTGTTATGAGATGATGGTCATATCCAGGTATGGAATACCATGTTATATTCATTGAAAGCATGCCTTAAGCTTTATGAATAGTGAATTATATTGATGCACTTCTAAGTGACATCTATTGTGATTTATGGGCTGTAAGAACCATAAACACCATCAAGGTCATGCTTGACAGATGACTTGTGATGAGATAACTGAGAACTGGTGATTGAAATGAGTCAGGCCTGCTACATTTTAGTATTCTCATATATAGCTGTGATGCTAATGTTTTTGTATGATGTTAAGAATACTGAATGTACCTAACTAATCAAGTGAAATGTAGAGCCCTGATCATAGATCCATCATTGTCAGAGTCTAAATGATGGTGAAATAGGTTTTCCCCAGGGAACTCCTGGATCACATACTTTTGAGTATGTGGGGTACATGGATGTGTAGAACCTTACATCCTAGTGTAGGTATTTGATGTAGATTCTAGTAGTCCGTCATACCTTCACTAAAAGAGAATAGGTGAGAGGATTTGGTGTAGATTCATGTAGTCCATCATTCCCACCACAAAGTCCAAAAGGTGAGATGTATCTCTACACTCCCTTAAAGACACAAACACCGCATCGGTGAAAGATAAACAAGAAATCTTCCGATGGCGAAGAGAGTACAGAATGCCACTGTAACTCTAACAATAGCGAAGGTCCAGTTTACCCTGGAGAGCTATTATAAAGGACATCCCGCCAGATGTCTATCAAACAATCCTCTAACTGACTGAGGAAGATGAGGTCATAAGAATCCGACTCTTTTAATGACCTATGTATGATACTGATGTGACTTCTTAGCGATCAGTTGGAGTATGAGTGGTAAGCCTCATCTCCACAGGGCATAACAATAATGTTTGAAAAACATAATCAACATCGTAGTATATCTGTTAGAGTTATCTATGAGTTATTTGATTGATGTTACCTTGAATAGCATAGATGTTCTCATATTTCATAAATGATTGAACTCTTACTTAACATCAGAATTGCTAGTGAATACCTGGAAGGCTTTTATTGCTTTAGTTATTCCCTGCCTTGCTTATAAAGCTTCTAGTGGAGAGTTATAACTCTCGCTGGGGCAATTATGTATAATTGTCTCACCCCGTAGACTTCTACTTTTTAGGTGGTCGTCGAAGACGGAGAAACAAGAACACAGGTGACCAATCCCAGCAACAGCAGCATCAGGAGCAGTAAATCTCAGGTGGAGATTCAGCCTGCTTTATGGTGTAGTTAGAGTCAAGTCCTATGTGTCCTCTGTACTCTCAGGTCCTGGAATGTTTTGAGTATGAAATCTTGAGAAGTTTTGTATCATGTTGTATATAATTACTCAAGAAGTAATTTGTCAGTGATGTAAACAGTTAAATCCTTTTTCTATGGAAAAGGTTTGTGGTTTCAAGCTCCTGTCTCGAAAAGTTTTAATTTCCCGTGATTTTTGTCTTCCGTTGTTTACCGATTGTTTCCGCACATGTTTAAATCGGGATTCATTTGTGGTTTGGAGATCGGATCCCACAATTAAGTGGTATCAGAGCTCTAGGTTCGCCGAGTCTACAGAGGCATAGGACATAGGAAGTCGAGTCTATCTTTAGTATTCCTTCCTTATCTAATAGAATCTTCTACTCCTCAGGAGAAGAAGATACTTAAGAATGTCAGAGCCACATGATGAGTATGTGGGAGAAAGTAGTGCCAGTGCACCTCAAGGCGGTGCAGGAGTACCAGAGGTGGAACAACCTGTACCAGAACAACCTAGAGAGCCACCCTAGTTTGACCCAGCTGACATGGGTAACCCAGCAGTCCATACAACGTTTGGGCAGTTCATGACTGCCATGACACACATAACTGACAGGTTGCCTATGCATGCACCTAGGGCACCTGTCCAACCCGAGGGGCAAGGTATCGGGAAGACGTTCGAGCGACTACGTCGTGTCGGAGCTACCGAGTACCATGGGACTGCTGACCCCGCAGATGCTGATCTGTGGTTGACAGAGCTGGAGAAGGCTTTCAGGATCCTCAACATCCCTGAAGCTGAGAAGGTTAGACATGCTGTCTATCTTCTCATAGGAAGTGCTGGTCACTGGTGGACCATGGAGGAGCAGAAGAGACCTGGAATAGAGATCTCGTGGGAAGATTTTCGACGGGAATTTGTCCAAAGATATTTACCAAAGACCTTCCTAGACGAGAAGATCTCTCAGTTTGAGAGACTGAGATAGGTCATGATGAACATTAGCGAGTACGAAGCTAAGTTCATGGAGCTGTTGCGGTTTTGTCCGCACATGGCTGCCACAGAAGAAGAAAGAATCAGGAGATTTGAGAAGGGGTTGAATGCTGATATGACTACCCCAATGTCTGTCTTAGAAACCCGAGAGAGATTCTCTACCTTCATTGAGTCAGTCCAAAGGATAGAGAGATTTGTGGTTGAGAAGAGGCAAACACAGAAGAGGTATCCACAGTTCCAGGGTTCTTCATCTATGGACTTTAATAAGTCTAGATCCTCTGCACCTAACCCTCCACCATCTAGATCTAGTTCTCAGACTCAGTGGTCTCCAAGTAGAGGTAGAGGAAGAGGACAACCACCTCGGGAGACACAGAGTTCTGCATCAATGTCCACTACTGGACCACAAAGACCACAAGAGAGAAGTTGTTACAACTGTGGTAAGGTGGGACATTTGATGAAGGATTGCTGATCTAGGCATGTCAGTGTGACACAGCCTCTGAGACAAGGACAACAGGGATCAGATGAAGGACAATCTCAAGGAACAGGTCGAGGACGCGGACAAGCGTCTCAAGCTGGATCATCAGCACCACCTCAACAACAGGCTACAACGAGGTTCTATGCTATGAACCCACCAGAGGCAGTCATCAATCAACAAGTGGTGACAGGTCAGATGGAACTTTTATATTCTGATATGTCTAAATCTTGTGTAGTATCTGTTTTGATTGACCCAGGTACTACGCACTCTTTCATCACTCGAAGAGTGATTCGTAACTGCAATATGACAACTAGTCATAGGGTAGATAAGTTGTTGTTGGAGACTCCGTTGAGTGGGTCTGCTGTTCTGCAAGAAGTATGCTTCCCCTGCGTACTCTTCTTTTCTAAACATCGCATTGAAGTGGATCTCATACCACTTGATATGCAAGGATTTGATATAATCCTAGGGATGGATACCTTGGAAAGGTATCGAGTTGTCTTGGATTGTGAATCCAAGTTGGCAGTGTTTGCTGATGAAAGTGACACATGGATCTTTCAAGGTGAAAGAAAGATTCTGCCCACCTGTCTTGTATCAGCTATGGTTGCTGATAAGTTGATGAGGCAAGGATGCTATGCATTCTTGGCCCATGTGGTAGATGTTACCAAGGAGAGTCCCAACCCTGTTGAAGTTCCGATAGTCAGGGAATTTGAGGATGTGTTTCCTGAAGAACATCCTGGTATACCACCACCTCGGGAGATTGATTTTGAGATCAATTTGGTCCCAGATACGAAACCCATAGCCCAGACTCCGTATAGGATGGCGCCTGCCGAGATGGCAGAACTCAAGAAACAGCTTCAAGAGTTACTTGAGAAGGGTTTCATCCGACCGAGTACCTCACCCTGGGGTTCTCCGGTTTTGTTTGTTAAAAAGAAAGATGGATTGATGCGGTTTTGCATTGATTATAGACAACACAATAAAGTAACAATTAAGAACAAGTATCCTTTTCCGAGGATTGATGATCTTTTCGACCAGTTGCGTGGTGCAACAGTCTTCTCTAAGATAGACTTAAGGTCTGGATATCATCAAATCCGTATTAAGGATAGTGATATATCCAAGTCTGCCTTTAGGACAACATATGGTCACTATGAGTTCACGGTTATGTCGTTTGGACTAACCAATGCACCAGTTGCATTCATGGAACTCATGAATAGAGTCTTTCGACCTTTTCTTGATCAGTGTGTTGTCGTCTTCATAGATGACATACTGATTTATAGCAAGGATGCTCAGCAGCATGCACAGCACCTTCGCCAGACTTTGACCTTGCTAAGAGAACATAAGCTATACGCTAAGTTTAGCAAGTGCGAGTTCTGGTTATCTGAAGTGTCTTTCCTTGGACATGTGGTATCTGCCTCGGGAATTCGTGTTGACCCTACAAAGATAGAATATGTTCTGCAGTGGGAACAACCGAAGACACCGATGGAGATTAGAAGTTTCTTGGGGTTAGCTGGTTATTATCGAAGGTTTATCAAGAATTTCAGTTCTATAGCCTTACCTTTGACCAAGTTAACCCGGAAGGATGTTCCTTTTACTTGGAGTGATAAGTGTCAACAGTCTTTTCAGCTGTTGAAGGAGAGGTTGACAAGTGCACCTGTGCTTGTGTTACCTGAGCAAGGAAAGGAATATATAATCTTTTGTGATGCCTCCAAGAATGGACTTGGATGTGTGTTGATGCAGGATAAACAAGTGATTTCTTTTGCTTCCTGACAGCTTAAGAAACACGAGGAGAATTATCCAACACACGATTTAGAGTTAGCTGTTGTGGTCCATGCCTTAAAAATCTGGAGACATTATCTCTACGGAGAAACCTTCTAGATTTTCACAGACCACAAGAACATTAAGTATATCTTCTCTCAGCATGAACTTAACATGAGGCAACGTCGCTGGATGGAGTTAATCAAGGACTATGACTGTACAATTGATTACCATCCAGGCAAGGCCAATGTGGTTGCAGATGCCTTGAGTAGGAAATCAGCAACATCAACCATGGATAGAGCACAACTAAATTCCTTAGTATGCTCTAGGAGAGATATGCTTATCTCTTTAAGACAAGACAATGTGCAGTTGAAGGCATCATTGTTAGCTGGTTTGTTAGCTGAGATGCAGATTAAACCTACCCTTAGAGAGCAGATAAAGGAGGCACAACAAGTGGATGCTTCAGTTCAGCAGATTAGATCTGAGTTTGGTGATGAGAAGCGAGAAGGTTTTCATGAGTCAGATGACCAGGTGGCATTCTATCATGGAAGGATGATAGTGCCAGATGTGAATAACCTGAGGAAATTAGTTCTGGAAGAAGCTCATTCTTCAATGTATGCTATGCATCCAGGGAGCACCAAGATGTATCGAAACTTGAAAGATATGTATTGGTGGCCTGGAATGAAGAAGGATGTAGCTGAGTTTGTTCTGAGGTGTCCTGTGTGTCAGCAGGTTAAGGCTGAGCACCAGAAACCTGCAGGAACAATGCAACCCTTACCCATACCACAGTGGAAGTGGGACCATGTGACCATGGACTTTGTTGTTGGCCTACCCAGGACAAACAAAGGACATGATTCCATTTGGGTAGTTGTTGATAGGTTGACAAAGACAGCGCATTTCTTACCTGTTAAAACAACCTATTCCGCTGAAAGGTTATCCCAGTTATATGCTCAAGAGATAGTGCGTTTGCACGGAGTTCCTGTCACTATAGTTTCTGACAGAGGTCCCCAGTTTACAAGTCGCTTTTGGGAATAGTTACACAGAGCCCTAGTCACCAAACTAAGGTTTAGTACAGCCTTTCACCCCGAGACTGATGGACAGTCAGAAAGGACTATACAGACCTTAGAAGATCTGTTGAGAGCATGTGTTATCCAGTTTACCGGGAGTTGGGATCTACATCTAAGCTTGATAGAGTTTGCCTATAACAATAGCTATCAACATAGCATTGATATGGCACCATATGAAGCCTTATATGGTAGGCGTTGTAGATCACCCTTGTGTTGGTATGCAACTGGTGAGCACCAGTTGTTAGGCCCTGATCTTGTGAAGCAAACTACAAAAAAGATTAAAGTAATACAACAACAGCTTAAGACTGCACAAGATAGGCAGAAATCGTATACTGATAAACGTCGTAGACCCCTAGAATTCCAGGTTGGAGACAGAGTGTATCTCAAGGTCTCACCTTGGAAAGGAGTACTTCGTTTTGGAAGGAAAGGAAAGTTAGCTCCTAGATTTATGGGACCTTATCCAATTGTTGAAAGAGTTGGAAAAGTGGCCTATAGACTAGAGTTACCTCAGGAGCTGCAGAAGCTGCACCCTGTGTTTCACATTTCCATGCTGAGGAAATGTCACCCAGACACCGAGTCAGTTCTACAACCTATGGAAGTAGAATTGAATGAAGATATAACGTATCAGGAAGGACCAGTGTCAATCCTCGATAACAGAACTAAAAAGCTAAAGAAGAAGGATATAAGTCTTGTGAAAGTCCTCTGGAACCATCGTGGTGTTGAAGAAGCCACATGGGAACTAGAAGATGAAATGAGAAGAAAATATCCTGCACTTTTCTTATAATATGCTTTATCGATTTCGGGGACAAAATCCTTTTGAAGGGGTAAAGAATTTGTAACACCCCTGACCTGGGTTATAACCTAACCCTGGAAGTTTTGCCTAAATATGTAATTAATATACTTTTGAACACTCCCTGGCATGTAATTAAGTTCCTCAGGAACATTTACTTTCAATTTTGCTCCTTTTTGTATAAAGTTGTAGCATTGTGTTGTATGCAGGGACCTATGTGCAAATTACCCAGTTTAAGGGTTGAACTTGCAAAATTCACAAGATAAGATGTTCCTTTGATGTTGAGACATCATGAGGATGTCTATGATGAAGTTTTAGGGATTTCCCAAGCTTGAGCACCAAGGTGCAGCTGTGGAAGCAATCCCCATGCTTAAAAACCCTAATTTGGGGTAAAATGCAATTTACCCAAATTGAGGGGTCCAACTTGTAATTTTCACCATCTAGAACATATTTTATGACTCTTGTCATCATTTAGAGTAGAAATGATGAAAGGGATACATCATTTAATAATCAGATGAGAAAAATGATCTTTGTGATAGAAATCACCTAAAATGGGTATGAAACCCTTTCATGTATGTACCCTAGTTGAAGGTTGGATTTCTTTACCCTTAGATCTTGAGATTTCATGAGATTTGCATAAGGATAGATGAGTTTGGACGTGCCTTTGAGCAAGGAGGGACCTAGATGTGATTTCCAATCTTGTAAGGTCCTTAGGGTGTAAAAGGGGCTAAAGTATATAAGCCACTTCTTTACAAGATAAGTGAACGATCTTTCCTTTCCTTCATTCTCTTCTCTTCTTGCTCAAACGGCCAAGGATAGCTCTGGAGCTCAGGGGGACGACCAACCTGTTCTAGGTAAGATAACCCCACCTTCTAGCTCGAATTCATGGAGGAATTCACTTTCTAAGGTTGGTTTTGTGGTTAGCTTACTTAGTTTTCTTGATCTAGCCAACCAAACCAACGTTTCCTTGGCGATTTCACCCATGACCAAGTTGTGGAAGCTCAAGGACGCCATTAAAGCTTGGAACTTGAAGGCTTGGAGCTCTAGGATCAACCTTTAAGCGGGTTTTATAACTCTAAACTCTTGCTTTATATGTATGCTTAATTCTTGCAAATTTACTTGTTAAAATCTTCTTCTACCTCCCTTCATCCTTGCACGTTTGCAAGCAAAATAGTGGGGGAACCGACCTTGCTAGAGGTTGAAGATGAGGGGCGTGATTCCATATGTTACTTTTTCAAACGACCTTGGACCCTTTTGGTCCAAACGGTTGCAAACCGTTTGGGTTCAAACGGTTTCAAACCGTTTGCTCTCAAACGGTCTTGCAAGACCGTTTGGATTGAAACGGTCTCAAGACCGTTTGAAAGAGTTGACCAAGGGACGAACGTTTGAGCGTCTTTTCCTAATATATTTAATTTCATCTCTGCAAAGAATCAAAGCCTAATTCTTAACCAATTGAGAGTTGAAGGCACTTCAACATGAAACCCTAATCGGGTGAAAAAGTGCTGATTTGACACATAGATCTTGTTGAGTTTTGGGTTGAAGGACACAAACGGTCTCATGACCGTTTGGGGATTCCTACAAACGGTCCTAAGACCGTTTGGGCACAACCCAAGAGCGTTTGAAGGTCTAGGGTTGAGTTAATCTAATGGTTTGAGGGTCCAATTGTAGGAAATTGATGAAATTGAGGGAATTTGCTGATTTTGACCTAATTGGACTTCAACCCTAGTCAAAACGACTTGGATTTTGGTCAAACTTTGGGAAAACGGTCTCAAGACCATTTGGATGATGTCCAAACGACCTCAAGACCGTTTGGGCCAAGTTTGAGCCCAATTGGAGGTCAATTGATAGGTTCAACCTTGATTTGATTTACATTGTTGAACATTGATGACCAACCGATTTGAAACCCTAATTGAGAACGATTGAACCCTAATTGGCTTGCAATTGAGGGTCAATTTGATGTTCAAGTGGCTAAGGCTAACCCTAATTGACTCAATTTATAAGGGGTTAACATAGCTTTGACCAATTGAGGGCTTCAACCAACAATTTCATGAACATTGGTAACCTTTGAACCACTTTGGAGGTCCAAACGGTTTGAGCCCATTTGGACCAAACGGTCTCAAGACCGTTTGGGCTCAAACGACCTCAAGATCGTTTGGTCCAATCGATCTCAAGCAAATTTGATCAAACAGTCTCAAACCGATTGAAGCTACAAACGGTTTGGAAGTCAACCCTTCCAAACGGTCTTCACCTCCAAATGGTCTCAAGACCGTTTGGGTGGTTGAAACCGTTGAAGCTTGAAACCGTTTGGAGATTGGTGATGGTTTGTACTTAACCATTTGATGGTGTAATTAGTTCAATGGTGATCCAATCTAAACCCTAATGGTAACCTAGGTCATTAAGGGATTATGTGATTAGTGAGTTAACCCATGATGATGATCATGTGGTAAATTACCAAAATACCCTTGAAGGGTCTAAAGGGATCAAACCTTGTTCTAATCAAACCCTAATCACATGATGTTGATGTTTTGGCTTATGTTAGTCAATGGAGACTTATCTCAACCTGATCTAGAGTGGTGTTGTCACCATCTACTAGTGAGAGGAAAGAGAAAGTATCCTAGATTGAGAGAAAGTATCCTAGAGAGAGAAAGTACCCTTTTTAAGGTGGAAACTCAAGTAAGATACTTCAATTACACATGAATGTGCATGATTAGGGAATGACCCACCTATGTGAGGTCATGGAAACCTTAATTATGATATCTAATGGATCTTAATCTTAATTAAGAGCCCTAATGATGATGTTTCTCATACATAATGATGTAATTAGTACAATTAACCATGGAGTGAATAGTAAACCCTAATTTTTAGGGTGATGACATGAAAGATGAATAGTAAACCCTAATTGTTGAATTTTTTACTATTATCTGTTGAATTAACCATGCAGGTTGTTATGAGATGATGGTCATATCCAGGTATGGAATACCATGTTATATTCATTGAAAGCATGCCTTAAGCTTTATGAATAGTGAATTATATTGATGCACTTCTAAGTGACATCTATTGTGATTTATGGGCTGTAAGAACCATAAACACCATCAAGGTCATGCTTGACAGATGACTTGTGATGAGATAACTGAGAACTGGTGATTGAAATGAGTTAGGCCTGCTACATTTTAGTATTCTCATATATAGCTGTGATGCTAATGTTTTTGTATGATGTTAAGAATATTGAATGTACCTAACTAATCAAGTGAAATGTAGAGCCCTGATCATAGATCCATCATTGTCAGAGTCTAAATGATGGTGAAACAGGTTTTCCCCAGGGAACTCCTGCATCACATACTTTTGAGTATGTGGGGTACATGGATGTGTAGAACCTTACATCCTAGTGTAGGTATTTGATGTAGATTCTAGTAGTCCGTCATACGTTCACTAAAAGAGAATAGGTGAGAGGATTTGGTGTAGATTCATGTAGTCCATCATTCCCACCACAAAGTCCAAAAGGTGAGATGTATCTCTACACTCCCTTAAAGACACAAACACCGCATCGGTGAAAGATAAACAAGAAATCTTCCGATGGCGAAGAGAGTACAGAATGCCACTGTAACTCTAACAATAGCGAAGGTCCAGTTTACCCTGGAGAGCTATTATAAAGGACATCCCGCCAGATGTCTATCAAACAATCCTCTAACTGACTGAGGAAGATGAGGTCATAAGAATCTGGCTCTTTTAATGACCTATGTATGATACTGATGTGACTTCTTAGCGATCAGTTGGAGTATGAGTGGTAAGCCTCATCTCCACAGGGCATAACAATAATGTTTGAAAAACATAATCAACAACGTAGTATATCTGTTAGAGTTATCTACGAGTTATTTGATTGATGTTACCTTGAATAGCATATATGTTCTCATATTTCATAAATGATTGAACTCTTACTTAACATCAGAATTGCTAGTGAATACCTGGAAGGCTTTTATTGCTTTAGTTATTCCCTGCCTTGCTTATAAAGCTTCTAGTGGAGAGTTATAACTCTCGCTGGGGCAATTATGTATAATTGTCTCACCCTGTATACTTCTACTTTTTAGGTGGTCATCGAAGACGGAGAAACAAGAACACAGGTGACTAATCCCAGCAACAGCAGCATCAGGAGCAGTAAATCTTAGGTGGAGATTCAGCCTGCTTTATGGTGTAGTTAGAGTCAAGTCCTATGTGTCCTCTGTACTCTCAGGTCCTAGAATGTTTTGAGTATGAACTCTTGAGAAGTTTTGTATCATGTTGTATATAATTACTCAAGAAGTAATTTGTCAGTGATGTAAACAGTTAAATCCTTTTTCTATGGAAAAGGTTTGTGGTTTCAAGCTCTTGTCTCGAAAAGTTTTAATTTCCCGTGATTTTTGTCTTCCGCTGTTTACCGATTGTTTCCGCACATGTTTAAATCGGGATTAATTCGTGGTTTGGAGATCGGAGCCCACAGGTACCTTGAAGTCTTGATCTAAAACAAGAATGCACGCTCAAACATCATCAAAATAAGACCAAACTAGAAATAAAACATTGTCACATGTTAGATAAGCATCTCAAAGGATTAGATCAAGGTTTAAGCATCTTTTTATGCAAAGAAAGCATACTCAAGCATTAATCAAGGTTAGGCTCCTTACACTAGCCATCAAATGAGGCCTTATACAGGGATGCAAGAATTCTACACTATGTGTTTACTTTCCGCTCATTGGTCATCATGTAGTCAAAGAGCCCCAGGAGGCGGAAATTTTGAACATAGTCTGCCACAATCATGTTAACTTGATGCCATAGAATAATTTGATTTCCTCTCTCCTTTTTGGTGAATATCATGGAGAATATGGTACAATTATATGTCCATGCCATCTGTTACGTGATCAGGTCTAGATTCATGATGTAATTCTCCAACCAACGATTTGGTATTTCCTCAAGCTGGTGAGCAACAAAGGATACCTTCATGTTGGGTTGCACCACCAAAATGTTGAAACCATTCTCCATGGCAAAAATCTAGGCTTCTACCTTATCAACTACCTCAGGTTTGTCTTCACCCCAGAACTTCTATATATCCAACTCGACAAAATCAAGCATGGTGGCTCAATTATGAGGGTGGACATGTAGGGGTTCACTATTCTCGTTTCTGGAAACATGTTTTTGTGCAAGGGCCCTAAAAGCCTCTGTGAGCTCCTTCTATTGTCCTAAATAGAGGACATTAGGGGTATGAACAACTACTTGTGGAACTGTAGGTCCAAAACTAGTAGCATGGAAAGGGTCATCCTTGGGTACATCATCCATCATAGGCTTTCACCTATAGTCAGGACTGTCTTCATGGTCCGGGAGGTCAAAGGGACAATTTTTAGGATTGAAACTTTTCTTAGCAGTGACCTCCTTTGCTTCTTGGAAGTCTTGTATTCCCTTATCCCCCTTGAGTATATTGTGTTCTAGTAGGAGGAACTACCCTAATGGAAGTCAAGGATGACAATGGTCTTGGTGCGGGCCATTCTGTTTCTCATAAATTAACTTTATTAACATAGTTTCATACTAAGTTTATTAAAGCATCATAATAATTATGTCCATGACATCTTCTTTACATGCATTTTATTATTTGGCAGAGGATGCCTTAATCCCCAATATTCATAACCCTAGTACTCCGAAAGGTAGAGAGAGATATTATAGGTACATCAGGTTTAGTGAGTAAGGGGGTAGAGAAGTGATGAAGTTAGATATAAAGAAATCCTAGAGGTATTTTAATTCAAGTAAAATCCTCTAACTTCATCTAGGATGGATGCATGAGTCTGGGAGTCCTCGCAAGCCAAGTAGTTATTTAAAGGAAAGTATTTATAGCCCTAGACCATGGTCCTTTCTAGACACCATCGTCTTTGGAAAACACTCTAATAATTCCCTGGAGCTCTACAGAACTATTAAAATCTAATAATTATTCAAGGTTAAATTGTAAACGAGGCTCTGATACCAAATGTAAGGACCCCCTCCTCCTGTTATCTCCAATTATGATGAACCGAGAGGGCAAACACCTGTGTAACAATATCACTATGGTGACTGGTGATTGGGCCAAGGAGTATGTATGATGTGTCCACTACGAGGACTAACCCTAGTGAGAGGGTTCCCCACATGTATACTCCAGAGAGGGAGTGTCCCACATACACTAGGTTAATAAGTTATAAATAAAATGTTTCAATTTTTGTAATAAATATTTTCTCTTGTGGTTGAATATGTTGTTATACATAAATGCAAACATTTTGTTCCCCCATATAGCGGTATAACTGTTTATACTAACCAAGTTTTTTTTCTCATCATTTCAGGATAATCTGCTATCATTTCTACAAGTATGATGAACAATCGACATCTACAAAAGAAGGTATCAAATGGAAATATCTAATCAAATCTTAGAGGATATAGATCATTAGTTTTTAGTTACAGTTACAACCAATAGTTTTTCCTACCAATGTAACTCTTTAGTGGAGAGTTTACCTTTTATATTGTACAAACTCTTTCTAATTTAGTGAAATTTATTAACTATTTTTGTTTAATCGCTAAACCATAAATCTTGTATTCGAGTAATAGCCACTGGCCTCTTGATACACATTAATTAAGGATAATATTGGGAGGGGGTCGTTACAGTAGTGTCTTCAGGTCTAATAACCATAATCACCACTATCACAACAAGAGTTGATTGTGGCTACCATTCAATGGTCTCCATGCATCACTCTCAAGGTGGGTCTATTCAGTACATTATTCACAAACAAGTAGCTATTTTTGTTTGATATCGTGCATCAAGAGTGATGAGATTTTGTCAGCAACCAACACACACTCTAGTCTTATGTATTACTATTTTCTATTTTTCTTACATGTTAATATTTGATTTGGGACAGAACAAGAATGTATATACTCTTAACATACATATGATCTCATTATTCAGGCCTCCACCTAAAGACATATGTCATCGAGTAACATCATTCGTTAGACATCTAATATGTTTGTGTCATCATCTCATGATTGAAACAAACATAATAGATAGAGATACCTTTATCACTTATCAAATTAGGTATCTAATTCCCCTTTACAATCATCATATGATTGGTCCTCTGGGCATACATACCAATAGAGTCTAATTTTCACTTTGATCCAATAACCCTCAAATCTTATTCCAAGTGATCTTAACATGTCCATCATGTTCGTCTAGCGCTTTTATAGCGGGTAGCAATGTTGGCTTCTAGTCGATATTTTGCAAGTTTTACATTTCCTCATTGTTCAACTTCTCGTATGATATGCAATTGCCATATTATGTTATATGATATTCCTTGCCAATCTAGTGGCTCCACTGTTGTCAAAACATTTCTACTATGTCATCAATGGTTGGAACCTCGCACAAGTTCATCCAAAAGAACCTCTTAATCCATACAATATCCTCTGTTCTTCATAACACCAAGATACATGACTTATATTTTAGAATTTAAACAAGTGTCCCTTGCTCATGATTTTTCCAACTTATATATCTAGTTTGTGGTCAAACACAAATTTAGATTGTGAGTGCTAACTTTCTCATTTTAGAAGCCTACATCAGTGTAACTCTTTACACCCAAGTATTCCTTATTGCCTTAGGCAAGGAACTATTCCTTTTAGAGTTTCTCAAGTACTTAAGGATGTTCTTTATGGAAATCCAGTGACTCTCATCGGGGTCTGATAGATATCCACTCATCATGTCCAATACATACGAGATAATGAGATAAGTACATAATATTGTGAATGCAATCAGCATCTTAGTCACATATTCTTGTTCTTCACAAAAATTGGAATATAAAGATCTTGATGGACTAATTCTATGAGATATGGACAAGTTTTCTCTCATTGAGTACTCTATGTTGAAACTCTTCAACATCTTGCAATTGTATGTACTCTTTCTTGGGTCAAGAAACTTTCCAAATCCATCTCTATAGATCTTAGTTCCTATCACATAAGATGCTTTGCCTAAACCCTTCACAGAGAAGGAGCGTCCCAACCAGGTTTTAATATTTATAGTGTTAGGATGTTATTCCCCATCATAATTTAGAATACAAATATGCTCCCACTAAATATTTTTGTAATCACTAATTTAATCTTCATTTTTACTATAGTCGAACTCCTTGACTATTTTTTCAAATCCAAGATTGCAACTCTAATATGCTTTCTTCAATCCAAAAATTTACCTTTGTATCTTATAGATTTTATTTGTGATAATTGGATTTATAAAACCCTTGTTCCATGTCACACACACATCTTCATAACTATTCCTTTTAAGGAATGTGGTTTTAACATCCATATGCCAAATCTCATAGTTGAGAAACAAGCTACAATTGCAAGCATTATCCTGATGGATTTAACCATGTCAATAGGTGAAAAGATTTCATCCACTTCAACACTTTGAACTAGATGAAACCATGTACAACCAATCTTCTCTTATACATTTGTAAATACCATCCATGTCGGCCTTCTTCTACAAGACGCAAATGCACCCTATGGGTTTTACCCCTTCAGGTGGTTTCACTAATGTCATACCTTGATGGTGTACCTTGAGCACATCTTGGATCTATGGCTTCAAACCATTTCTCAGACATGGGTCCCTCAATAGCTTCTAGGTAGGTTGTTGGCACATCATCGTACAAGCTCAAGGCATGATCTACTAGATCTATGAGGTTTTGTGTTACATAAGAAACTTCTACTTCCACAATAATTTGTGATGCTCTTTGTTTCTATTGTACCTCTTCAGGTTCATGTTTTCATCCTACTCCCAAACTTTTTGAGTTCTACTTTTCTCCCATGGATTCCTTAAGAATTTGATTCCCTATAGGAATACAACCATCCTGGCAACGAACACTCTTGTTGTTGGATTGGAATAAAAGTAATATTAAAAAAAACAACAATTATGTGATTTGTGGAAAAAGCTTTTCAAGAAAAAAATTTCTTACACAAGATTTCAATCCTAATCTTTACAAAAGACATATCAAGACACTTACCATGACATATCTCATATGGTGTCTTTTGAACCATTTTAGACGGTACATCCTTTTAGTGTATAGTATGTGCCAAAATTGAAATTGGAAGATAGGCTAGTTTTATTGATGATAGCAACATGACTAGTAGGGTGTAATATTTTCTTTCTGATACATCAATATGTTTAAATAGGGGTTCATTGTGATACACTATCATGGTCTCCCAAAAGGTCCTCAAACTTTTGGTTTTAAAGTATTTACACATTGAACATATCCAAGTGTTCTAATACTTATATCAAAAGGGTCACTTACTTATTAATTATCTCCTCGAACCCATCAAGAGATTTATACTTGTATTTCATTAAAAACAATCTTTCATATCTACTAAGATCATCAGTAAATATAATGAGGTACTAGTAACTTCCTCTAGCACATATTCAAAAGGTCTAAATACATTAATATGTATGAGCCCTAATAGAATACCAACTCTCCCACTACATCTCGTGAAAAGTGAGTTCGTCATATTGCCCAAGAATTAAGGCTTGCATGTCTGTATTGGTTCTGTAAACCAAAGTTTCTAGAACAACCATCAATATGGATTCTAAAAATGCATTTCTCATTATGTTCTCTAGATGAGAATTTTGCACATTTTCATTGTTTGAGTCACAGAGTCATTCAACATATATATATATATATATATATATATATATATATATATATATATATATATATTTATATATATATAGAGAGAGAGAGAGAGAGTTAGGCAAGAATACACTCAAGTGTATTCATAGCAGAATACACTTAAGTAGTTTTCCATGATGCAACATTTTTTTATTAAATCTAATGAATTCATTTTCTTAAAAATCTTGTGAATATCTCATATATTAAATTTGATCCCATTTGGACATTTATATATCACGTTATGAAGACCACAAAAATTATGCTTTACAAATTAGTTCCGTGCGTCGATTTTGTTGCCCTTGGATGCGTGACTTAAACTCATCCAAATGGGCTCAAAATTTGTATGTATCCTAATTATAGTATGACAATGAAGATCATTGGTTTATATTTTGCAAAAACATTGTCTTGATATGCAAACACCACTTGAGTGTAGTGTGCAATATGTACACTCGAGTGTATTCTACCTTGACTCTCTCTGTCTCTCTCTCTCTCTCTCTCTCTCTATATATATATATATATATATATATATATATATATGTATATATACATATGTATATATATATGTATGTATATGTATGTGTATATATATGTATATATATGTGCATATACATGTATATATATGTATATGTATGTATATATATATTGTCTTCAGAACTATCAAGTATAGACTATGAGACAATGGCATTTCCATATAAGATGTTATCTTTTAAAAAGAAACATCAATTTATTCTTGTGATTCTCATCCATACAAGATACATGATATTTTCATCAATGACAAGTACATAATAGCAATTCACTAATTCTATTACATGCACATTAGGTTGAACAACATATTCCAATAGTAGTAGCAGCAACTCTTGCTCCACAAAGTTCTATCTTATTTCTTCTCTGGTCCTAAAGTGGATATTTCTATCTTCTTCTTCTTCTTTCATAGTTTCTTTTAAGTTCAAAGGAAAAATTCCTTTTCACTTACGTTTATCCACATTTGAGGGCAAAAGACTAAGGCTTCATCTTAGCCTCAAAACTCTCCTTGGCCTTGCCTTTTACATGGGGACCTCACTTTACTGATCATCATCACATATTTGTATTTCTTCATTCTTGATTCAACATTTATCAACATGCCAAATAATTTTGACAATAGTTTATCCAAGTTACTCAAGTACTAAGACTTGCTAAACTGACTATATGATTAAGGAAACAATTATAGAATCATATCCATGGCTAACGCTTGGCACAAAGGGGATTATGGTATCTATAGATGTTCCACATTCCCAATTATATGGAGCACATGGGGCTCTATTGGATCTCTGATAACCTCCTATTTTAGTAGTTTATCTTAGTCTTTTTCTTTAGTTTTCCATACTCTTTTTACGTTTATACTGTACATAAACCTAATTTTATCCCTTTTTGTAAATACATCATCAAACTAACTTTTTCCTTTTATACTTGCAGAAAAAGCACAAAAAAAAATCATAAAAGAATAAACCAGCCTCAAGGCCGAGTGAAGCCAAACGGTCCCAAGACCGCATGGAGTTCAAACGGTCCCGAGACCGCATGAAGCCAAACGGTCCCAAGACCGCATGGAGTTCAAACGGTCCCGAGACCGCATGAAGCCAAACGGTCCCAAGACCGCATGGAGTTCAAACGGTCCCGAGACCGCATGAAGCCAAACGGTCCCAAGACCGCATGGAGTTCAAACAGTCCCGAGACCGCATGAAGCCAAACGGTCCCAAGACCGCATGGAGTTCAAACGGTCCCAAGACCGCATGAAGCCAAACGGTCCCAAGACCGCATGGAGTTCAAACGGTCCCGAGACCGCATGAAGCCAAACGGTCCTAAGACCGCATGGAGTTCAAACGGTCCCAAGACCGCATGAAGCCAAACGGTCCCAAGACCGCATGGAGTTCGAACGGTCCCAAGACCGCATGAAGCCAAACGGTCCCTAGACCGCATGGAGTTCAAACGGTCCCAAGACCGTTTGACGCCAAATGATCTCAAAACCGTTTGACGCCAAACGGTCCCAAGACCGTTTGATGCCAGACGATCTCAAGACCGTTTGACGCCAGACGGTCTCAAGATCGTTTGACGCCAAACGGTCTCAAGACCGTTTGACGCCAAACGGCCTCCAGACCGTTTGAACCCAAACGGTCTCCAGACCGTTTGGACCTCACTCAAGGCCTATAAATAAGACCTCAAGGGCCATCCCTGAGGGGAGTCCAGACGTCCAGAGGCTGCCTCTCTAGTACCAGAACAACTTCATCCACCGCCCGAGGCTGCCGGTCTGAGACTCACGTTCCATTGCAAAGCTACCTTCTCTCTCATCAACAAAGAAGGTGAGAGGAGAAGATCTGTCATCAAGCAAGCCACGAAGGGTGAAGATCGTTGCTCTGTCCACCAAGGGTTCAACCTTCTCTCCTCAGTGGAGATGTTGTTCTTTCTATCTCCTCTTGCCTCCTCCTTTGTTGTTCCCTCTATGGGGAGCGAGTAGTTCCATTCACTGGGGCGCGGGGACTAGCCCCGCTGCCCATGTCTTGTACTTTGTACTAAAAAGATGTTATCCTTTCGTTTTAATACTAAATCGTTTCATACATGCTTGAATGATGGCCACGTTCTTGTATGCATCTATTGTCTTTTGTTGTGGTTTGTCTACGACCGCCCTCGAGACTCGAATATCGATTTAGTGTTGGTTTCTGGTGTGTGTATCCACCACGCATCCGTTTCGGTGTCTAGGAGTGTATCTCAAAGAGTGGAGTAAACTCACTATCATCCGTTGCACTTCCATCTGTATGGAAGTAACCTTGGTAAGTCGAGGAACACACTTTGCGAGGGGAATGATGTAAAGCATGTGACCATTTGATCGGGAATGGCTGGCGTTGCAACATTCCCGCACTTCTCGTAGCTAGGTTATCCGAATAGGAGACTAGGCCTACAAAGATACTATTCGATTTGATAATTATCGCTCGCTTGTTAGTTTTAGATGCACGTTTCATGAGGTTGAGTAAGATTCTCTCTTTGGAAGACTACATATCTTCATTGACACGTAGAAATGTACCGAATGAGAGCTACTTAACCCTTGAAGGATGCGATGCATTGCTCTTGTCTTATAAGGCATCGGTCTTGTGGAACATCGAAGGATGCAATGCATCGCTCTTGTCTTACAAGGCATCAGTCTTGTGGAACATCCTTGGATGCAATGCATCGCTCTTGTCTTATAAGGCATCGGTCTTGTGGAACATCCATGTATCTATCTTATAAGTCTTGCTTTGCTTAGTACATTTACAATTCATGTGTAGTGGTGGTAAATACCTGCTTAACCCCAGTGATTCATCATCATCATTTGTTAGAACTTAGTTTTACTTGCTTTATTTGCTTTTCATGCTTTAGTCTAAAAACCAATCAAAATCCAACTTTTCGATATAAGTGCCAATTAGTAAAATAACTAAGTGAAGTGATGTACGTTTTCCATCTTGTTGCTTGCAACAAGACCGTTGTCTTTTGGGTTCGATCCTAAATCTGTACTATGATAAGGCTTACATACTCTTATGGGGTTGGAGTTGTTATCTAAGCACCAGTTCTAGGTAAACCTAGGGAAGACATCAATCCTCTCTAGGGTTTTTGGTGTAAGATCTGGGACTCCCATTGGAAGAGTAAAAATCTTTTGGTGTAAGTCCCAGCTCCATCAAAAAATGTCCTCCATCTTACAGTCAGTGAGATCCTTTGAAACATCGTACCTTTCTTTCTTTGCTTGATTCTGGCTCATATTCTTAAGATGTGTGATCATCTCAAGAATACCCATGTCTGCATACTTCTTATGCAAGTTAGAGTTCAAACAACTTACCATATGGTGCTTAATATCTAAGGCACCATTGGCATGCTTCCAATAAGCATCCATCCAAACTCTAGGTGCAATAGGAGTAGGTTCCTCTAGCATTGGGGTATCCAAGACATAGGGCATATGCTCATCATTGAGAACCCTTCTCAAATTCCAGAACCAATCATGGAAAGTTTGACCCATTTAGTTTGTCCTTCTTAAGAACTAACCATAACAATGATTTGTTTTCCATTTGTTTCAAAAAAGGATATTTTGCAACTATAATCAAAACAATTTTGATTTGAATTGATTTGGTAAGTTAGATGATATTAATTAGGCCTTCAATTAATTATCGCCCCCACTATTTTGTTCAAATTGATATTTCTCACTACCAATTTGTAATATTGCATCGAACAACAATCTAGTGAGACACAATCCAAAATAATGAAGTTCATACCCAACCAATGTTGGTGCTCACAACCAATTATTAAGGTAGGAAACGCTTTTTAGTTGCCTTTCATGAATTTCTTTAATAGATGGTATGCACAACTCCTTGCCATAGTCCACCTGGTTTCTTCTAGATACTTAATCTCACTCAGATCACCTATTAAAGTCTGACCCAAATGCCAACACAATTGTAATGCACCCTGCTTGGTAGGCCCACATGACTACCATAACACTTCCACAATATGGATAGTGCACCACTCTTGGTATGCTTACACTTAGTCGATCAAGCTTTTCATGTGTGTTTCTTATGGAAATCATCTGAGACATAATCTTTGATTGAGGGATTTTATATTTACATAAATACATATACATAACCAATAACAACATAGTTATAGTATTTACAATATACATGCTATATCAACAAAAACATGCAATTATATAATACTAGTGAAGGTTATGGACAAACAATTGTAAATCCTTGGAGCCACAAGGAATTACTACCACCTAAGGACAACATTATATTAAGCAACATATTGTTGATGATGTTTTGTGACGGAACCAGTCTGGATTGTTTATTTCAACTCTTAAACCAATCGGTCAGCCTCATGGTCGGTCAGTTGGTCTCTCAGACTGGTCGTCTGGTCTCTAGTCCAAGCAACACCTGGACTCCTGTAGTTGATCAATTCATCTTCTAAAAAGGATGGTTGATCTGGTGCAGAACATCTTCTTTTCCATAACAAGAATGAAAACTATTTTAACCCTATTTAACATATTACATTGTGATAGGGAAACCTTGATTTACATTTTAGACTAGCATTGAATGGAAAGAATTAATTCTTTCATATGGAATAGGAGAGAGAGGCTCGACATACAAACTAAGATATAAAGAGGAATAACAACCATCCAACCAAGAACAAATATCTAGGGGTTTACATGGCATAACCATGCTAATAGCCACGATGAAGACTAACATTTAGGGAGACACACGTAATTGCATATATATATATACATATACATATACACATATATATATATATATATATTTGTGTATATATGTGTGTTTGTATATATATGTATATATATGTAGGGTTTGTATGTGGTATTTATTTGGATATGCACATTAATCATTTATATATTCACATACATGTAATAAATAAATGATAAAGTCGAAATCCGATCGTATTAGTGAAATCCCAAAACATAGTAAATTGATCATGCTATGATATTATTGTAGTGAAATATGCAACATATATGGTATTAAAGATAATTTTTTACTCCCATATTCCCCATAGAAAGAATATTGCATCAACAATGATGTAATGGGAAAGAGGATTGCAAGGTATATACCTGATCCCGGATCAAATCCGTCGACTTATCCTTGCAACATCGTACTTCTACTTGAAGTAGCACTTGAACATTCATCATCAATGACCTCCTAGTGCAACATGACAGACGATGGTTGGCGTCATCTTCCTAGCCGGTGGAAACAACCTCCATGCCTCTAAGTAGTCCATGCAGATCACAAGGAAATCATATTGTGATACAAGATCCAACGTATAGGAGTTTTCCCTTTGAATTCCAGTCTGCTAGGTTTGATTTTCTCTCTCGTGTTGTCTCTCCCTTTTTGTCCATCCCTTTTATGATAGGACTTGCTCGAGCTCTTTACTTACCACAACTAGAGAGGACAACAACTTGTTAGAGAGAATTGTAGTGTCTCTAAAAGCTTGAACTACCCCTCTATTTATAGGAGGGTCAGGGTTAGGAGTTCTAGTCTGAGCTGGATTCAAAGAGACACAAATTTCATTAATTTTCTATTACCTACAAATCATGAACTGGTCGGTTCACACATGAGATGATCAGTTCAACACTTTAATCAGTCATTTCACTATGTTTCCTATTCAAAATAGTATTGACGTATAATATATGATAAATTCACAACATGAGATCAACATCAATCCTTTATCAATTCATACTATTCCTTGAAATGGTCATTTCACGCCTGAAACTATCAGTTCATACATTAACATGATCAGTTCGTTTCTAAAATGGTCAATTCATTTCTTAACCGGTCATCTCATGTTCTGAACCTGGCTACTCAGAAGTCATGTTCAACCAATGTACAACCAATGTTATTTAAATTGAATGCCTAAACACTTTAATACTCAAGTTACACCATATACATGAGTAAACTCCTATTCCAAGTGTATCCTATGTGTGTGACCATATAGGTCCCAAGTTACGTTGGCAGTTAATGACCATAACCAACTTATGACACCACAAGCAATGAGCGGTATCTAGCAATGTATCATACCTACCCAAGTAATTGGAAAGTTGAGAACAACTTCAACTTACAATATGTGAGTAGTGTTACTGTGATCGTATAGTTCATTTGTCTCTAATATGCCAATTGAACTCGAAACATGGAATCATCATCTTCTCAATGTTCAATCCAATGTTCTTGAACTAGAGCAAATTATTTCAGAAGAATGTGAATTCAAATATCATATATTGATTCACATGAGTATGTTCAAACATTTCTCAGTCTCTCTTATCAAATAACCAGGATATCATTTGAACAAACAAATTCCACCTACATCAATCACTCAATCTCCATGTCTCACAATGCACCTGAGCATCACCTTTATAGAAACCCTTATTCTGGATTACATTGTATGATGTAAAAATACATTAAACAACATGTGATGAGTGTTGTGATGAGTGTAGTGAATTCATATCTAAGAACCCCAATAACCACTATCACTATGAGAGTCGATTCTAACTACAATTCCATGGTCTCCATGTATCACTCTCAAGGTGGGTCTCTACAATACACTATTCTCTAATAAGTACTATGTGTTTGGTTTGATATCACATATCATGACTTAAGAGATTCTATCATCAACCGACACACACTCTAGTCTTATGTATTAATGTTGCCTATTTTGTTTGCATAGTAATATCTGACTAGGGACATAACACGAATGTATATACTCTTAACATATACATCATCTCTTTGTTCAAACATATGTCATCGAGTAACATCATTCTTTAGGCATCTAGTATGCATGTTTCACCATCTCATGGTTGAAACAAAATTAACAGATAGAATTACCTTTATCATTTATCAAATCACATATGTAATGCCCCATTACAATCATCTTTGAATGGCTCTCTGGGCATACATACCAACTAAAAATTTGTGGAAAACCGAAGTCTGTTGATTTTCTATTCTTATTTTTTACATGAAGGCTGAAGTCTCTTGATTTCCTATGTTTTTTCTTTATATGAAGATGAGAACACTTAGGAATGATTCGTCTATACAGTGCAATAATGGTGTCGGAAAATTAGAATAAAGTATTGGAGCTCATGAGAAGAAACCTATTGACCCTCAAATTCTCATAGACAATGATCCTACTAATATTCTTCTATTGGAAAATGCTAACTCTTATAGGAAACTTGTTGTGAAGGTTTTTGTTCTTTAGTAGTCTTTCTTTAGGAAAAATGTAAAGTCATGACATGTGATATCAAGTCTAGCACACAAGTATATTCTAGAGAACAATATATTGAGGATACCCACCTTGAGAGTGATACATGGAGACCATGGAATGGTAGTCATAATGATCTCTCATAGTGAATGTGATGATTGTGGTTCTTAGACCTGAAGTACCTACTTTCATCACATATCATTCATGAACTTCGACATCATCAAATGTAGTCTTGAATAAGGGTTTCCATAACGGTGATGATTGGGTGCACTATGATATGTGGGGATTGAATGTGAGTGATCTCGATGGGATTTGTCCCTCCTATAAGAGATTGATATCAAGGGCCTCTTGATAAGAGGGACTGAGAAATGTACATCCATACTCATGTGACTCAATAGATGATATGTGAGCTCACGTGCATCTGAAACAGTCTGCTCTAGTTCAAAGAACATGGATTAAACATTGAGAGGATGATGATTTCATACCTCGAGCTCACGCAGCATATCAGAGACAAACAAACAATATGATCACGGTAGCATTGTTCAAGAATTGTAGGTTGATGTTGTTATCCAACTTTCTGAATTACTTGATTGAAAATGATGTGTGACTAGGCACCTCTCTTTGTTTGTGATGTCATAATTGGTTATGGACATTCACTGCCAACATAATTCTTGACCTATAGGGACACACACATAAGATCGTACTTGGACTAAACTAGTATATTCATGAATGATGTATAGATTGTATACTAAAGGTTTTTAAGTATTTAATTAAACAACCAATTAACTGACTAGACTAAAAATCATCTAGTTCAAGTGTTAAATAATTGGTTGGAGTGTTGAGTTGATTTGGAGTTGAATTGGCTGAATTTTGCATGAGTCAGGACACCAACCGATCAGCTCACTGGGTGAACCGATCGACTCGGGTTTGGTGGGATGACCAGTTAACCTGGAGAACCACATTGACTCAGTCATACCAACTGAAGCTTCTGGTGATTTCCCAGATTTATGAAGATAGTTGTTAGTTTCACTTTGTTCAATTAGATTTGTATAAGGATTACTTTTGGACATTAATTGAAAATGAATTGTAAATTCAATTGTGATAGGGAATCATCTTACTGGGTGAACCGATGGGATCACTGTGCCAGTCAACCAGTTCACATGTTGCAAATTGTAAAATTCATTGAAATTTTAGACCCTTCTACTCCCACATCGATTGGGAATACATAGCCTACCCCTCCTATAAATAGAGGGGTATTGGGGGCATCCAAACACACATAATTGAGAATCAGTTGCTCTAATAATTGTTGTTCTTTCTAGTTTTGGTAACCAATAAAGTTTCTAAGCAAGTCCTATATGTTAAAGGAAAGGACAACATGGGAGAGAACAATTGAGAATCAATTGTGGGAGAGCATGTCAGTTACTAGTATGCCCACAGAAGGGGACAACTCTTTCCTATTGACTCTGGTAGTGCTACATGGAGTTCTCGGTGGTCCGTGTGGATAACTCTATACGAAGGAGGCCATTATCTGCCTTTAGGAGGACATTGTCAACCATTGTATGTGGTGTTAAACCAAAAGGACGGTGGAGAAGGTTGTTTGAGTGTTTCTAGTGATGAAGGAACATGATTCTACATGAAGAAGAAGAAGCATATTGCAACAAGGGTAATGCCACTGGATACCCTTATTTGTAAAAAAGTACTACTTATTTGTAATTTTCAGTCAAAGAACCTATTTTTAGTAATTATGCAAGATTCATCAGTTTTCTTGAATATTTGATAGATAAGGCTATTTATCAAATTTACTCACTCGTTTGATTGATGGTCCACTGATCCACCTAAGGATCGGACGCCCTGCGTCGCTCACCCCCACTAGCTGCTAACTTAGCCGGCCGAAACCCGTTCTGTTGGATCTGCTCAGCTAGACCACGGTGGTCTTCCATCCTACGACTGCTGCTTCGCGTCTTCTTCCTTCTTTAAAATCTAGCCCGCAATGGCTCTGTGGCGGCTCCGCGGTGGAGGCTCACCGGCCACACCTCTTCTCGTCATCTCAGGGCATGAGGGTGTAGGGAACATGCTGATCAAGCTTGTCAGTGTGAGAGGAGTTGAGAGGGAGGGTTATATATAGGATTTTATGGCTCTTCTAGGGTTTCCCAACCCCAGTCGTCGCCTGCCTTTTTAGGCAATTTGGGATTTTTCTCTAGAAGCATCCAAAGTGCAAAGAACCTAGGTATAGGTTGTGCGGAATCCTCTCCCGAACTCAACCATACACTTTCCTTATACGTAGATGTGAAGATTCACGAGTAAAATTGAGTGGAAAGATCCCACTACCACCAACATGTTCCTAGTTTGGCTAGAACTAGAAGTCGAGTGGCCCTCATCGGATCAGGATCCAACGATCCTCATCACTCGTGCCCAAACAAAAGAAAAGCCTGATTTCTATTTTAAGAAAATCCTTTTCATTTTAGGATAATTTGGAAAACTCAAAACTCTTAATCCATGGCTTCATTTTATCCTAAATTTTGGGGGTATCTTACTAGTGACTTAATCTACCTCTCTGCCAAAATTGGGCTCATTATCTAAAAGAAAATGTACCTTTTCATTAGGTGCAAGATATTACTCCATTATGTATATTTCTCACTTATTTTCTCTTTCCTTTGCTATTAAATTTTTATCTTGGTTTCCTTGGATCCCAAGAAATCTCAAGATTTCGAAATTCCTTATCAATGATACTTATTACCCTTCTAGATGCATCTATATCCATTGTTTCTCATTATCTTAGTTAATTTTCTTATTAAAATATCTCTTTTCGAGGATTTCTCTTTATTTCTCTTTTTTATTTTCCTTATTGGAATTCCTTTTAACATTTGAAATCTTATGGATATGAAAATCCACCAAACATAACTCAATCATGAAAACTACTAGAGGGGGGGTGAATAGAGTTTTATAAAGTTTTTAATAATAATTTAAACTCAAACAACCACAATGAAAATATTGGACAAGGAGACACAGGGTTTAGAGTGGTTCCAACTATAGCAAATACTATAGCCGTTAGTCCACTACCCAGTTGCTTACCCAACCAGGATTTGAAAAGAAATTTATTTTATTACCTCGCAAGGAATTTACATAAAATACAATCTCTTTTCCCAAACCCTTCAAGCAGCCTTCACCTAGAAGTAATCGCCAACCTTGAAGCAGCCTTCCCTTGAAGTAGATGCACCAACTCCCGTTGCACCAGCCTTCTGAAGTAGCTTCCCTTGCGATAGCCTTCTTGAAGTAGCTTGAAGTCCCCTTCTCCACCTGAGAAGTCAACCCTCTCCTATCCGCAGCCTCCAACCCTAGGAGTAGCAAGGAGAGTACAAATAATAAAAAGAGAACAAGAAAGAAAAAGGAAATTACAACTTATCCTTTAAGCCCAAGGCTTGATATGCCTAGATCAAGCGTATAGATCTCCTAGCCAAGTGTGTGAACTTGTGATTGTTGTGGGTAGGAGAATCTAGCCTATAGGACAAGAGATTGAGCTAAGGAGAATGTAGACCAATGATCACAGTGCTCAAATTGCTTGCAACATATTGCTCAAGTATGCTCAAGTGTATTCTCAAGTGTAACAAGTGAGTTTTAGTGTCCTATGGCTTGTCCTATTTATAGGAATGGACTAAGTATGCTTATGGACGTTCTAGAAAACTTCTAGGGGTTTCTAAGTGCTTAACTAGCCGTTAGGTACAAGTTTGTTGCTTTTGCAACGGCTAATTACTTTACTCTGCAGTTTCTGTCAGAGATCGTCTCGGTCGAGAAATGGTCGACCGAGACACCTACTCGGTCGAAGTTTTGTCGACCGACAGGATCTCTGAATCAAGTGATTTGCAATGTCTATCTCCAACTGCCAACTAACTTGTCAGTTGTGTCTAACGGCTACTTTGGATCTTTCTCGGTCGAGAAGATTGTTGACCGAGAGTGTCTCGGTCGAGGCATTTGTCGACCGAGAAGGATCCTGTTTCAAGGTTTCAATTTAAACACTAATTGTATGTGTGAGTGTGCAAAGGTGATCCTATTCGAATGGGATGACTTGTCTAACTATGGTGCTTAGCTAGGGAAAATCTAACGCTTGATTTACATGCAATTCTAAGTACTTGTACATTATATTTTTGTACAAGTTTTTACAACATTGATTACATTGCATGAAAAATATAAATATGTGTGCTTGTGGATTTTCCCTAGTTGCTTTGTCATCCATCTTAGTCCTGCACACTCAAGTAGCACATTAGATCAACAGGAATGAAATGTTTGTCATAATCAAAATAAAGGGATTTATACATGTCCATTTAGCCAACAATCTCCCCCTTTTTGAAGATGACAAACATTTCCAAAATGTAAGTAAAGGAAATATAAAACATATGAATTTCATACCTTTAGATTGCCTTATGTAGCTATTCCTCTTGTTTATAAAATGTGTGCTTATTATTCCCAATGAATTATGGAACATGATATCCAGTTCATTAGGGAATATTAGCAACTTTCAATGTAAAGCCAAGAGTATATTTATGAGACTCATTGATTGAGTATTTCATTGATTGAGTATTTCATAAATCTAAGTTATAGTTTTATATATTTCTCCCCCTTTGTCATTTCAAAAAGATAACCGTTTGATAAAAACTCCCCCTTAATTAGATATCCCATCAAATCTAGCCAAAATGATGCAAGTAAACGTATTTGTTTTAAAAAAATAACCGTTTGATAAAAGCTCCCCCTTAATTAGATATCCCATCAAAACTAATGAGAAAGATGTACATGGAAAAGCCAAAATGATGCAAGTAAATGTAATTGTTTAAGAACCGCAAATATCAAAGAAAACATCTTCCAAAGGAGTAATAAGCAGTTGCTTCCTAATGCTGTGGAATTGATCTAGTGGAAGCGGTTTTGTAAAAATATCAGCCAATTGATTTTCTGTATCAACATGATGAAGGGAAACATGATTCTTGGAGATATGATCCCTTAAGAAGTGATGATGGATTTCAATATGTTTAGCCCGACTGTGTAAAATAGGATTGTGTGCTAAGTTTATGGAACTCGTGTTGTCACAAAAAATAGGTGTAGATGAAAGATTAAAACCATAATCGCTTAATACATGTTGCATATAAAGCACTTGAGCACAACAAGACCCGGCTGCCATGTATTCAGCTTCAGTTGTAGATAGGGCAACCGTATTTTGTTTCTTTCTAAACCAAGATACTAAGGCTCTCCCTAATAAGAAACATCCACCACTAGTACTTTTGCGATCAAGTCGACAACCAACATAATCCGCATCAGTATATGCTTTAAAATCCAAGGATTGTCCTTTTGGATACCATAAACCAAAACAAGTAGTGCCAGCTAGATATCGAAGAATTCATTTAACCGCTAGAAAATGAGATTGCATAGGTTGGGATTGAAATCAAGAACAAAGACCAACGGAAAACATAATGTCCGGTCGAGAAGCAGTTAAGTATATCAAACTACCAATCATGGCTCTATATAAGGAATCATCAATAGGTTCCCCATTTTCATCCTTATCAATTTTGATAGAAGTAGCCATAGGAGTAGTAGCATGTTTGCATTGATCCACCCCAAAACGTTTTAAAAGTTCTTTAGTATATTTTTCTTGGCTTATGAAAATTCCTGCAGGTGTTTGCTTAATTTGAAAACCAAGAAAGAATGTTAGTTCACCCATGAGGCTCATTTCAAATTCTTTTTGCATAATGTCACTGAATTGTGTGCATAATGAATCATTAGAAGCTCCAAAAATAATGTCATCAACATATATTTGCACAACTAGGAAATCAGATGCATATGTTTTGAAGAATAAAGTAGAATCTGAATTTTCAATAGAAAAACCATTATCAAAAAGATATGTCTTGAGCCGTTCATACCAATTCCTAGGTGCTTGTTTTAGACCATAAAGTGCCTTTTTAAGTTTATAAACATGGTCACCTTTTTCTGGTATTTCAAAGGCAGGTGGTTGAGCAACATAAACTTCTTCTTGTATGATGCCATTTAGAAATGCACTTTTGACATCTATTTGATATAGCTTAATGTTTTTATGGGCAGCAATAGCTAGTAACATCCTAATAGCATCAAGTCTAGCTACGGGTGCATATGTTTCATCAAAATCTATTCCTTCTTGTTGATTATATCCTTGTGCTACTAACCGAGCTTTATTCCTTATGACTTCTCCTACCTCATTCAGCTTGTTCCTAAAAACCCATTTAGTTCCTATGATAGTTTTATCTTGTGGTTTAGGAACTAAATCCCATACATCATTTTTAGTGAATTGATTTAACTCCTCTTGCATGGCTATTATCCAGTAATCATCCTTAAGAGCTTCGGATATCTTCTTAGGTTCAATGATAGAAACAAAAGCCATGTTTGCAACATCTTTGAAGGAAGACCGAGTTTTGACTTTATCATTTGGATCTCCAATAATTAGTTCTTGGGGATGATCCTTGATAAGCCTAGGTGTAGGTTGTGTTTCAACTTGGGGATCGGATATAGGAATTTTCTCACTATCATTGGGAATGGTTATATTTTCGAATTGATTAGTGAGATCAATGATATCTAGATTTTCAGATTTCGATTCTTCATGAAAAGAAACATGAATGGATTCCTCAACTTTTCTAGAGATAGTGTTATATACTCTAAAGGCTTTGTTAGAAGTGGAATATCCCAAGAAGAATGCTTTGTGTGATTTAGAATCAAACTTGTCTCTATCATCTTTGGTATTTAAATGTAGCATGTGGAGCCAAAAGTATGAAAGTAGTCAACTCTAGGTTTCTTAGAGTGTAGTATTTCATATGGAGTTTTCTTCAAATGAGAGTGAACAGTTACTCTATTAAGCACATAACAAGCAGTGTTTACAGCTTCATCCCAAAAGGTTTTAGGTGTGTTGTGTTCAAGCATCATGGTCCTAGCCATTTCCTGTAGGGATCGATTTTTCCGTTCAACTATACCATTTTGTTGTGGGGTACGTGGAGCAGAAAAATTATGAGTATACCCTTGAGATGTACAAAAGGTCTCAAATGTATGATTTTCAAATTCGCCACCATGATCACTTCTAATGGTACATATTTTATGTTGTAAAAGATTTTCAATCTTGGAACAAAATTGCATAAAGACATGAATAGTATCATCTTTAGTTGCAATAAAATGTACCCATGTATATCTACTATAATCATCAACAATAACAAAACAATATCGTTTACCACCAATAGATTGTGTCCTCATTGGTCCAAATAAGTCCATATGAATCAATTCTAAGGATCTACTGGTGCTAAGTACATGTTTTGATTTAAAAGATGTTTTGGTTTGCTTTCCCATTGTACAGGGTTCACAGTTTTCAACTTGATCAAAAGACAAAGCAGGTAATCCACGAACAAGATCATATTTCACTAAATTTTTAATAGCATGTGAACTAGCATGTCCCAGCTTTTTATGCCATAGTTGTAAGGTATTTTCATTTGCAAGCAAGCATTTACCTACTACTGATTTCATAGAGTTTGGTTTAAGGATATAAAGATTTCCAACTCTATTTCCTTCATAAACGACATTTATAGTATTTTCTATTAATAACTTGCAGCAGGTTTTGTTAAATAACACATCATAACCACTATCACATAGTTGACTTACACTTATTAAATTATGATGCAATCCATCAACAAGTAGAACATTTTTAATTTCGAGATTTGTTCCAACATTACCTATTCCAACGATTTTGCCCTTACCATTGTCTCCAAAGGTGACTGTTCCACTTTTCTTTTCTTCAAAAGTTTGAAATGCATCCTTGTTCCCGGTCATATGTTTGGAGCAGCCACTGTCAACTACCCATTCCTACATTAGAATGTAGATTTTGGTACCCCTGTGATGGTCCGATATGGTTAGAAACTTTTTAAGTGCTTATGTGTATAAAAGTTCTGATACAGAAAACCAGTCGGTCGACAATTGTTCGACCGATATCTGTCTCGGTCGACAATTTGTCGATCGAGCAGGTTACTGTATTACAAGCAAAAACACAGAAAAATTTCTCGGTTGACCAATTTTCGACCGAAATAGGTGCTGTAAATTTTTGATTTGTTAAAGACATCCAGTCGGTCGACAATACTTCGACCGACCCAGAGCTCGGTCGACAATACTTCGACCGACAAAGTTTCTGTTTCAGTACAGCAATGCAGAAAAATAATAACAATAACCATGGCACCTTTTGTTGAGATAAGACAATATAAATAGCAAAATTAAGCATTTGGTCATATCTCAACTATATTCCATTTTTCTAAGTTTGAGGTTTTGGGATCCAAACTAAGTCGGACTCCTTAGTCTTGTAGGGGCATGGAAAACAATAATGTCCAAGACATAAGCAGAATTTGCAAGTAATAGAGTCAACTTCATTTCTTTTTCTAGCCATTGTGTTTTTGGGTACAAACATAGTTTGGGTCTTTTTGGGTTGATTTTTCTTTGGAACATATCCCAAACCTTTTCTTCCATTGAAGACAGTACCAACTCTCAATATGTTGTCAAGAATATCTTTTCTTCTTAACTCATAAAGTTCTTTTTGCAACTTAGCAATGTCATTCATCTTCTTATGTATATCTTTTCTTGCTTGGTTTAAATCAGAAAACAATGAATCCTTTTCTTTTACAATATTATCATAGTCCGGATGGTTGCACAAGATAGGTTGAGTTTGAAAATCTTGTAGTTTGGCTAACAACTCAGTCTTTTCTTTTGATAGAAGATCAACATTGGTTTCCAAAGTGAGTAGCTTTCTAGTGCAATCATCTAAAGATGTTTTTAAAGATACATTTTCAAGATCAATTTTGTTCTTTTCAGAAGAAAGTTCATCTAATTTGGCAATGAGCTCATTATTTGATTTTATAGCCTTCTTTAGTTTCTTCTTGGCATCAACATACTTATCATGAGTTTCTTGTAAACTAGTAATTAACTCTTCTTTAGGAAGATCAACTAGGCTTACCTCTTGAGAGTCTTCATTTTCTTCTCTTGCCATTAGACATTCCACTTTCTCTTCTCCGCTTTCACTGTCACTTGACTCATCCCATGCAGCTTTATAGGCTTTTTCTCCTTTCTTCTTATGTGATCTTTTCTTTCCCTTCTTTGCTTTGGGACATTCATTTTTGAGATGCCCTTTCTTCCCACATTCAAAGCACCTGGGAGTAGAGGAACTAGAAATTTTGTTAGATTTAAACCTTTTGTACTTCTTACCGTTGACGATCAAGGCTTCTTCTTCTTCTTCTTCACTTGATTCCTCACTTTCTTGTGTGACGACTTTTGAGGCTTTGAGAGCCACATCCTTCTTCTTCCCACTTTGATGTTCACGTTCTCTTCTTTCTTCCTCTTCTAGATCTGCTTCATGAGCTTCTAAATTACCAATGAGTTGTTCCATTTTGCGGCGAGTGAAGTCGTTTGCTTCTGCAATGGATGTCACCTTTGGCTTGTATTTTGGAGGAAGTGATCGAAGAATTTTTGATACCTGATCTTCCTCAAGGACAGGTTTTCCTAAGGCACTTAAACCATTAACAATAGTAGAGAATTTTGAATACATTTCACTAATAGATTCATTAGGATCCATACGAAAATGTTCAAGCTTTGTTTTAAGAAGGCTAATTTTAGAATTTTTGACTTGGGCTGTACCGTCATAAGTGATAGACAATCTATGCCAAATATCATACGCTGTATCACAATTTGATATTCTATTAAATTCTCCTACAGAAATAGAACAATATAAAATGCTTACAGCTTTTGCGTTCATTTGGGCCTGTTTTACCGTGTTTGCATCCCATTCCGCAAAGTCATTTTGAGGGAATTCATAAGGAGTAGATACCATTCTCCATAGATTCCAGTTGACGCCTTGGAAGTAGAACTGCATCCTTCTCTTCCAGTATTGGTAGTTTGTTCCATCGAACGCCGGCGGCCTAGCAACAAGAGTCCCTTCAATGTTGAGGTTGTTGAGCATTCCATCACCCATTTCTTCAAGACCTTGTTAGGGTTCCTTGAAGCCTCACTCTGATACCAATTGAAAACTACTAGAGGGGGGGTGAATAGAGTTTTATAAAGTTTTTAATAATAATTTAAACTCAAACAACCACAATGAAAATATTGGACAAGGAGACACAGGGTTTAGAGTGGTTCCAACTATAGCAAATACTATAGCCGTCAGTCCACTACCCGGTTGCTTACCCAACCGGAATTTGAAAAGAAATTTATTTTATTACCTCGCAAGGAATTTACATATAATACAATCTCTTTTCCCAAACCCTTCAAGCAACCTTCACCTAGAAGTAATCCCCAACCTTGAAGCAGCCTTCCCTTGAAGTAGATGCACCAACTCCCGTTGCACCAGCCTTCTGAAGTAGCTTCCCTTGCGATAGCCTTCTTGAAGTAGCTTGAAGTCCCCTTCTCCACCTGAGAAGTAAACCCTCTCCTATCAGCAGCCTCCAACCCTAGGAGTAGCAAGGAGAGTACAAATAATAAAAAGAGAACAAGAAAGAAAAAGGAAATTACAACTTATCCTTTAAGCCCAAGGCTTGATATGCCTAGATCAAGCGTATAGATCTCCTAGCCAAGTGTGTGAACTTGTGATTGCTGTGGGTAGGAGAATCTAGCCTATAGGACACGATATTGAGCTAAGGAGAATGTAGACCAATGATCACAGTGCTCAAATTGCTTGCAACAGATTGCTCAAGTATGCTCACGTGTATTCTCAAGTGTAACAAGTGAGTTTTAGTGTCCTATGGCTTGTCCTATTTATAGGAATGGCCTAAGTATGCTTAAGGACGTTCTAGACAACTTCTAGGGGTTTCTAAGTGCTTAACTAGCTGTTAGGTACAAGTTTGTTGCTTTTGCAATGGCTAATTACTTTACTCTGCAGTTTCTGTCAGAGATCGTCTCGGTCGATAAATGGTCGACCGAGACACCTACTCGGTCGAAGTTTTGTCGATCGACAGGCTCTCTGAATCAAGTGATTTGCAACGTCTATCTCCAACTGCCAACTAACTTGTCAGTTGTGTCTAACAGCTACTTTGGATCTTTCTCGGTCGAGAAGATTGTCGACCGAGAGTGTCTCGGTCGAGGCGTTTGTCGACCGAGAAGGATCCTGTTTTAAGGTTTCAATTTAAACACTAATTGTATGTGTGAGTGTGCAAAGGTGATCCTATTCGAATGGGATGACTTGTCTAACTATGGTGTTTAGCTAGGGAAAATCTAACGCTTGATTTACATGCAATTCTAAGTACTTGTACATTATATTTTTGTACAAGTTTTTACAACATTGATTACATTGCATGAAAAATATAAATATGTGAGCTTGTGGATTTTCCCTAGTTGCTTTGTCATCCATCTTTGTCCTGCACACTCAAGTAGCACATTAGATCAAAAGGAATGAAATGTTTGTCATAATGAAAACAAAGGGATTTATAGATGTCCATTTAGCCAACAAATCATACCTCTTTCCACTTTTTTCCCATATTTTATCATTGTTTTCAATTTCTTTCTTAATAAAGAAATTTTAATTGATCTTTTCTTTTCTTATTGCATTACTTTTGCAACTTTTGAATCCTTGGAACCCAAGGAACCCAAGTGGCACGAAATCAAACTTCGGATAACATTCCTTTGCCTTCTAGAGGTTTCAACATCTTTCTTTTCTCCATTCTCTTATTTACACCTTTAATAATGGATTTTCCTTTGTCTTTTCCTTGTTATTGGGCCCAATACCCAATAAAGCCCACAAAACAACCAACAAGGCTATTGTAAACGAATTTTTTTTTTCAAAACAAATTATATCATTATTTGTTCAAATATCTTTAATAGGAGAAATTACATTTCTCACCAAAAGAACCCAAAAATTTGGGGTTGTAACACAAATGGTTTTGAGTATGTTTGTAGAAATGAATATAGGAAGAAGAAGTAGGGAACTATATTTGTTAAATCAAATTCCAATTAATTTTTCTCTATTTACCATGTTATTTGGTATGATTTTTGTAGATTTGGTCACTTGCTTTCTCATGCCCATTTAAGAGAAAGAGTGATACAAACAAGGTTTAGGTTCCAAGAACGTCTCTAGATGAGGTTTTAAAAGACATTGATCTTTAAGTGATAACTTTTTATCCTATTTTATTTATTGCATTAATTTTGGTCAATTTTTCTATTAATGTCTAATTTTGCAATCGATGTCTAATATGCAATCAGTTGGAAGAGATGTTTGTGATTTTTCTAGATTAATTGTTCTAGAAGAGTGTGTCTTGGTCAAAATACAGTTTGACCAAGGAGTAGTTCGATTAAAATTTTGTTTGCTAATTTTTTTTGTCTTTCTTGCGATAAGAATTTAGATTTTGTTTAATTCATTCTTCTATGATCTTTATAGTCTAAGATCAATTGGTATACATGTTGCAATGTTTTCCTTAATTCTTAAATAGATATCCTTGTCTTAGTTGTTTTTTACTGGTTTTAGCTCGTTTTATGAGTATGAGATTTAATGGAAGGTCATATTTTTTTATTTATGTTTATATATATGCTATTTCTTTAAGGGATTCACTATTTCATTTGTAGGATTAACATGCCCTAATATTGTCTTTGAGGGATTTTATTTTTTTCTTCTTTATGACACTCTTTATCATGAGTACTTGGCATTCCTTGCATAGTAATTGATATATCTTTCAAAAACATCATAGTTTAGTTTTCTTGTATCTCTTAGACAATGATGAACTTAACGCTTCTTATCATTCTCTAAGATAATTATTTTTTATTGTTTGTGACTAATATGACCTCTTTACCATGAAGGACTTAGAATTCTTCCCATTGATATCAAGACATACTTATCAAATTTTACTTGATTTAATTGTGTATTCTCTATATATCTTACCCTATTTTTATCTTTTTCATGTGTATGAGGTTTCCTCTCCATATGATTACTAGTTTGAGGGGGAGTTTAGAAAGTACTGCCACATTTTTTACTTTGACAACATGGGATAAAAACTCATGAGAAAATTTTTCTTTATATTAAAAACAAATGATATGATGATCTTACTTTGGCCATCTAAAATTTCTCTTTTGGAAATATTTGTCAGTTTAAGAAAGAGGGATATTGTCAGTTTTTTGTATATTCTACACTCTAATTTTGATTATGAAAATATTTCCCATTTGTGTTACTAATGTGTCAATTAGTATGTCGAGTGATAAGGAACATAGACAAGATCTAAAAAAAATGAATATTAAATGATATGTGTGTTTGGATGCATTACTTTATGTTGTACCTAGATTATGCAATGTATACATGAAAATTGTACAAGTTGATCAAATAAGGTATGAACAAGTGATGAATGATTTAAGAATAATTAAAAACATGTTTTAGAATTATATACACCCATAAGATTTCTTTAAAATTTTCCCAAATTAATTTAGCCATTTTCCAAAATTGAAAACCTATTGGGACAAAGTGTATTCTGTTGAATAATAATTTGACTGAAATGTATTGTAGTCAATATTTATATCGACCATGACACATACATTACACAAAAAGAGGTCCTAGAAGTCTTCCAGCCAAACTATTACTTGACCAGTTGTGTATTGGTCGAATCATAGTTTGACAGAGGGTAGTTACGTGGAAAAAGCTACTAATGTGCAATTGGACATTTTGATCCCACCAAGTTATCCTTTAAATATTTGTTCACACTAAACTCATCCTAAAAACACACAACAACTAACTTAGCTATTACTAAGTGTTATGTATATATATGAGTGATATTTTTACATCCAAATTAAACTTTACATGTTATCTATATCAAGCTTAAAAATATATTTTGCCACATTTAGTTGCTCCCAAGCAAGCCCAAAGTTAGACTAGATCTAGTGATCTACTCAACCAAATATAGACTTGCCTAAAATCATGTAGATTTGATAATCACTTGTTCATAGTGATACAACTGAATATCTGGTGAAGATTGTGTTGTACTTTTCTTATTTATCCATTTTGGTTCATTGGTTCATCCTACTTCCTCTGAGAAGGTTGTCGTTAGAGATACTTGTTTAAGAAAGTTGTGTTCAAAGGTGGTGAAGGAAGGTTTTGATCTTATCTATATACGACTATCCTCTGGAATCCCGCAAGGAAGCCAACAAGTCATACATGTGGATGAAAAGGAGGTTGGTCATGAGCCACAAAAGACACCAATATTTGTAATATGTTTAGGTCTAGAAAGGAATAATTTCTAGTTCACAAACCCCAGTCGGAAACAACTAAGTAGTGGATATATGCCATTTCAACAAAGAACCATTACAAATCTTGTGTCTTTTGTGTTCACACACTTGTGGCTTACTAAATTTAATCTCTGATACATGTATTTTTAGGAAACTTGCTATTAACCTTCCTTGTATTTATGTTTCGGTAGTCATGTCAGATTTCTCTATTCATGCTTCCCTCTAGAACTTTCAATGTCTTGTATGATTTGAGCATGATCAACATGTACTATCGAGAATCAGGTAATAATCATTCATTAGTTGTGAAAATTATCCTAGTTTACTTGAGAAGAACAAAAAATAAATTATTGATATATAGAAGTGAAAAAGATTTACTTTTAAAGTGCTTCACTTATGCAAATATCCAAGAAAAAAGGACAATTTCGGATCACAATCAGGATTTGTGTTTTTCCTGACGGAGATGTATGATGGAAGACTTTTGAGCAGAGAATGTTGGGGAATAAGGATGACTAATAAGGTAGTAGAAAAAAAATAGATTCCCCTATTCCTTTACCAACAATTCACATCAACAACTATGTATTCATGAAAGGGATAACAAGAGATATACCTAGTCTTGGAGCAAGTTTAGCAATAACTCTTGTACGCTGATGTTTACACTTCACAAGCTGCACATGGATAATTGTCAGGAACAACCTCCTGGTGTAGCTCCATGGATGATGTGGTTGTTGCCATCCTATCGTGGAGGCCACAACCTCCACGCATCTATGTAGTAAACATGGGCCACCAAGATCTCCTTGGTTCTCTAGCATAGCCAACAGGAAGTATTCACTCCTTTCAATGTCAACATGCTAGTGTTGACTTCCTCTCCCTTGTTGTCTCTTCCTTATTGTCTCTCTCTTTCACATGTAAGATTTGCTCGGGCTCTCTAGCTACCACAAGTAGTAGATGAAAACAATTGTCAGAGATTATTATTGTGTCTTTTGAAATCCTTGACTACACCCCATATTTATAGGATGGCCATGAGCAAGGTTCCCAGATAAATAGGGAGATGAATAGAGAATTTTTCCAAAATTATTGTCTGATCTGAATCATGAATAGGTCGATTCACATTTAAAAAGTTGGGTTCCTATCTGAATCGGTCAGTTCAACACTTGAACCCATCATTTCACATGCAAATTACTCAATTCAACATTTACTTCACTTGATTTTTTATTCCCAAATATATTGGTTTTCAATCTGACGATAAATGCACGACATGATGTCAACATCAATCCTTGATCCAGTCATAATAATTTCTCAACTAGTCATTTCACATCTGAAACAGGTGAGTCATATCATAAAATGGTCAGTTCATTTCTAAAATGACTGATTCATATTCTAAACTGGGTGGTTCACTTCTAAACTGATCGCTTCAAATTCCAATTCTGCAAATGTACAAAAAATTTTGTTTAAAATGAACACATGAGTAAACTCCTTTTTAGGTGCATCATATGCATGTGACCTTATAGGTACCAAACTAGGTTGACAGTGTATGTCCATGACTAATCTATGACATAACAAGCAATGAGAGGTATCTAGAAATACATGATTACTACCCAACACTACTACAGAAATAGCATTCAGTGTCGCTTTTCTGGGCATCAGTTATTAAGGAAAACTGACGCCTATCATATAACTGCGTCGGTTGTTTAAGCAAACCGACGTCTATATCCGAAGACCAGCCAGACACGAGTACCGCTTTGTATTCGGCATCGGTTGACAATAACAAACCGATGCCTAAAAGCTCCCGCGAAATCCAATTTTCGAGCGAAAAGAAAAAGTGTCACATACAGCGTCGGTTATTTAAATAGCCACCAATGCCTATGTGTGATGAAACTTTGCGCAAAAAGTGTCACTTTCAGCGTCGGTTTGTTATTGTCAACCGACGCCGAACGTGGTTCCTGCCAAACAATTTCGTGAAAATATCGTCCACTTAAGCGTCGGTTGGTTTAAACAACTGATGCTTAAGTTGTTTAGGCGTCGGTGTTGACAAACAACCGACACTATAGGTGAACTTTATATCCTGCAATCACCCGACTCTTCCCCTTTCTTCTGTTTCATCGCCTAAATAGCTCCCGCCACAACGACCCCTCTGTTGTCGCCCGACCCTCCACTCCGCCGCACCCCTCCACGACAGTGTCGTCGCGCCTTCTTCTCTGGCGCCGCCTTCTCCTCCGGTGCCTCCACGCCACCTTCTCCTCCGGTGCCTCCACGCCGGCGCCAGTTCCTCCACACCGGCCGCCGCTGCCAGGCCGACAGAAGCTGCTTCTCCACCGCCGTCACGCCACCGCTAGTGTTTAGGGTTGCTAACTGCTTCTCCGCCGCGCCGCCGGTTCGACCACAACTCCTCTCCACCACCGTCGCCCACTCTGTGCCGGTTTGACCCGCTCCTTCTCCTCTGCCTGTGCTCCTCGCCTCGCCGACGCTACCAGTGTTTTTGATGTGCGTCGCCGCCCTAGATTCTTCCAGCGTCGCCCGCCACCGTAGCTTCTTCCAGCATCGCCGCCCTAGCTTCTTCCTGCTTCATCCAGCGTCGCCCGCTGCCCTAGCTCCTTCCTCCCTACTCACGCCCGGTGCCGCCCCCTTCTTCCTGCTTCGACCACCACTGCTGGGAGCTCGCCTACTTGTCCTCCGCCGCTAAGGAAAGGTATGTAAGCTGAAATAATTGGGTACTGCTGTAATGCATCGAAGTAAATATCCTATTTCTCTATTATACTAGTAATGCATGATTAGTTTTACTGATTTCCTTGCTGCTTTCAGTGATTAATGATTGGTACTACTGGTTAGTATTACTTTAGTGATTACTTTAATTCAACAATTCGTAGTTTGTTATTTACAATTACTGATCTGCTTGCCGATTTTAATGATTAGAGATACTGATATGTATTGAAGTTCCTTATAAATATATTTTTTATATACACATACATGTAATTTTGTATAAAATATATGATGTAGTGTGATCTTAAATCCTAGAGTGTACCCCTTTTATTCTATGATGGTACCTATAACCCTAAATACATCCATAAGGGTCTATTGTATCCTAAAAAAGATTTATTTCTTCCTTCTGCCCTAATTTTTATATGGATCTTAATCTTATATCGCTTACTCATAAATAAGGAAATATCCTCCCTTATGACCACCTTGATGTGTATGTCGCATATAATCCACATGTTGGACCCTAATGATACAAATTTTTTATGTTGTAAATGAATGTATGTTTCAAGTGTTGAACCTAATGTTGGACAATGAACAATGAATTTATGTCCCATATAATCCACATTGTTCTTTATATTACTTGTACATTAGTATAAATTAGAATGAACAATCACTAAATTAAATAGTATTTGTATGGAGTCCGGCTTCATTGTAGATATCTATTATTGTGTTTGGTGGCCTAGAAACCCGTCCAAGATTGACTCATTAGGAGTAAATCTTGGATAGTCCCCGGTTTGGGACTGTTCTTGAACACCTAATCTCACTTAGGATGTAAGTGTATAATGTGTATTGGGTTTTCGAGAAAATTTCGGTAGCATTTCCCCGTTTGTTCTCTAAGTACATATGTACTTAGAGAACAACGGGGAAATGCTGCCAAAATTTTCTCAAAAACCCAATACACATTATACACTTACTAGTGAGATTAGGTGTTCAAGGATGGGATAAGTGGTACACATTTATTATATATAAGAATGACATCACATTATACACTTAGGATGTAAGTGTATACCCTAATCTTTTCCTAATATATACTTGTTTCCTAATATATACTTGTTTTCTCTGATCATAGAATGGATAGATCATGGATGTCCATTCGTAATCATTGCACCCCAGAGTTTATATCTGGTCTTGATCAGTTTATTAGATTTGCCGAGGAACATAGGAAAAAACCTACAGATAGGTTCTACTGTCCATGTAGGCATTGTGGTAACAACTTGAAAGTCAACACTGGTGAGGAAATCAAAAGTCATGTCATGTGCAATGGGGTTGTACAAGGCTATACAGAATGGCACTGGCATGGAGAGATTTCAAAATCGAAACCAGTAGATGTCGATAGCAGTGCTTGGGTGGAAGAAGAAATTGCCTCCGATGACGTAAATGTGAACGAACCAGTTCCAGCTGACATCGTTGATGCGATACTAGATAGTTGTAGGGTAGAGCACACCGATCCACCTCCTATCTTTAGAAACATTGTGCATGATGCTGAGATACCGTTATACACAGGCTGTGCTAAGTTTACGAAGTTTAGCACTGTGTTGAGATTGTATAAGTTGAAAGCTAACAATAGATGGAGCGACAAAAGCTTCACTGAATTGTTGACTTTGTTGAAAGAAATGCTTCCTGAAGGAAACGAGCTGCCAATCTCAACATACCAGGTAAAGAAAATGTTGTGCCCAATGGGAATGGAGGTCAAGAAGATACACGCATGCCCGAATGATTGTGTATTATTTCAAAAGGACTATGTAGATTTGAATGATTGTCCAAAATGTGGTGCGTCACGATATAAATTGACGACTTCGGGGGAGTCCAAAATTGGTTCTCCTGCCAAGGTATTATGGTATCTACCTATAATATCACGGTTTCAACGCTTGTTTGCAAATCCAAAAGATGCGAAGAATTTGAGGTGGCATGCAGATGTTAAGAAAAATAATGATGGGATGCTACGACATGCGTCTGATTCCCCACAGTGGAAGAAGATTGATCTATTGTACCCCAAATTTGGTGAAGAAGATAGGAATCTAAGACTTGGGCTTTGTACAGATGGGATGAATCTGTACGGGACATTGAGCAGCCAACATAGCACTTGGCCAGTCATGCTTGTTATATACAATCTTCCTCCCTGGATGTGTATGAAAAATAAGTACGTTATGTTTTCATTGTTGATATCGGGCCCTAAACAACCCGGAAATGATATCGATGTTTATCTTGAACCTTTGATTGATGACTTAAAGAAACTTTGGGATGAAGGTGTGATGACCTATGATGCTTCAGCAAGAGAGACATTTTGTTTGCACGCTATGTTGTTTTGCACTATTAATGACTTTCCAGCATATGAGAATTTGTCTGGATATAGTGTCAAAGGAGCTAAAGCGTGTCCTATATGTGAAGAAAACACTGATTCAATAAGACTAAAACATGGCGGCAAGACTGTATATCTTGGTCATCGAAGGTTTCTTTCAAAATTTCATCTGTATCGTAGGAAGCGCAAAGCATTCAATGGATGGAATGATGAACGGAGTGCACCTAAACCTATACCGGGGGATGTTGTTTATGAAAGAGTAAAAGACATTGTCAATGAATTTGGTAAGAAATCACAATGTAGTATGGCCACACGGAGTGACAATTCTTCATTCAAGAAGAAGTCAATATTTTGGGATCTTCCTTATTGGAGTTCTTTGACAGTCAGGCATTGTATCAATGTAATGCACGTTGAGAAAAATCTTTGTGATAGCATCATTAGTACTCTGTAAAATATACCAAGTAAGACTAAAGATGGGATAAAATCCAGACTGGACCTACGTGAAATGGGAATAAGGTCATAATTAACAGAATTACGTGAAATGGGTAATAAAAGAACATACTTACCTCCCGCTTGTTACACGTTGTCTAGAAAGGAGAAGAAAACTTTTTGTGAATGGTTAGTAAATGTTAAGATCCCACATGGTTACTCATCCAACATCCGTAGATTGGTATCAATGAAAGATATGAAGTTGATAGGTCTTAAATCTCATGATTGTCACACTCTAATGCAACAAATATTGCTCGTGGCAATTCGATCTATAGTGCCGAAGCATGTAAGGTTTGCAATTACCAGACTTTATTTCTTTTTCAATAGTCTATGCAGCAAAGTTATTGACCCTTATACTCTCAATAATTTGCAAAGAGAAGTGGTTGTTACCCTATGTCAGCTTGAGATGTATTTCCCTCCTTCGTTCTTTGATATCATGGTACATCTTGTTGTCCACTTGACTAGGGAAGTGAAAATCTTGGGACCGGTTTTATTGCATTGGATGTATCCCTTTGAACGATACATGAGCATTTTTAAATGTGATGTTCGAAACCGTTATCGTCCTGAAGGGAGTATTATTGAAGGTTATGTGACGAGAGAGGTTATGGATTTCTGCAATGACTTTCTCAGTGGTAATGACACTCCTGATAATGACAAGAATATTGAGGAGGGCAAAGGAATTTTGGGATCACGGGTGAAAGTAATCAGCCGTGAGCAGTTGGAACAAGCTCACTTGTATATTTTACAGAATATGGACGAAATGAGTGTTTATATCGAGGAACATACCAATTTCATAAAGAGACAACATCCTGGAGCAAGTTCAATGTGGCTTGCTAGAGAGCATAATAAGACTTTTACTAAGTGGTTTGAAGATAAAGTCTTACATCAACTATCTCAAACACCAAATGATAATACAGAAACTATCAAATGCCTCGCCTTTAAACCAAAACCAAATGTTATGTCTTATGAAGGGTTTGACATTAATGGATTCACATTTTACACAAAGCACCAAGATGATAAGTGTCATCCAAAATAGTGGGGTCACTCTTCAAGCGTCGACTATGTACTTTGCAAGTGCAAAGGATAAGAGTCCACGTGAAGCTAAAATGTCATATTACGGTGTCATTGAAGACATTTGGGAGTTTGACTACATAGATTTCAAAATTCCGCTCTTTAAATGTAATTGGGTTGATAACACCAAAGGAGTTATAGTGGATGAATTGGGTTTCACTTTGGTGAACTATGAAAAGATTGGCGAGAAGGCTGAACCATTCATATTGGCATCACAGGCAAAACAAATATTCTATATCGATGATCCTGCAAATGATAAATGGTCGGTTGTTCTTCATGGTAAAAGACAGTTCATTGAAGATCATATAGATGAAGAAGAGTACTATGATAAGTATGATGACTCCAGTCCATTCTCAGTTGGGTTGCCAACTCCACAAAATATTGAAGCTAATGATGACTTATATGTTCGCGGAGATCACAATGAAGGATTGTTAATTGATAAAAGATCACAATTTTAGAGACATGTATGTTTATACAAATGCTAAATGTTTTCCTTTTTCTAGTTTATACAAATGCTAAATGTTTGCCTTTTTCTAGTTGATACAAATGTTAAATGTTTGCCTTTTTAATGACATTTTCAGATGGCTGACCATGATGAGAATGATGTCCATGATGAGCATGAAATCTATCATGAGCATGTTGTCCATGACGAGCATGGCGAGGATACCAATGTAAGTTCTAAAAACATATCCTATATTTCTATAAAATTCATTATCTTCTAGTTATGTCATATATCCTATATTTCTATATTGGGCTAATTTAGTGTGTTTATTTTTGTCAAATTTTAGGTTGATGATGCACATGTACCCACTGAAGCAATTGAGCAACTTGATGCGCAGCAACAAAAACATAACAAGAAAAGGGGTATCACTCTGTTGAAAAAGTTAATTGCGCTGAGTGGCAGTGGATCCAAATTGGTTTTGGAGTTTGATAATGGAGGGAATGCAATTAGAGTGAACCACAATAATTTAATAAACTATCTTGGGGTTGTCACTCGAAGCCATTGTGGTGTTAAGTATGATAATTGGCATAAAGTTCCTCAGGCGAAGAAAGACTTGATATGGAAAGATTTATGTGTGAGTTATTATTATTTGCAATTCTATTTTGTAGATTACAAATTCTATTATTTGCAATTCTATTTTTGGATACTAGTTAATAACATTTCTATTTTACAGAATCTGTTTGCATTGGATGAGATGTTGCATCGTAAAAGTGTGATGCAACGCGCTGGAAAGATGCTTAGGAATTATAGGACAAATCTGAACAGAGAATACATAAAAGAGGGTGATAAGAAGAAGAAGTCAGCCCTTGAACAATGTAACTTCTTGGACAAAGAAGATTGGGACAATTTTATTGATTCAAGAAAATCTGAAGAATTCAAGGTATTAGGCGTCACTCCCATTTTAATTAATATACATTGTATTCACCTATTCAAGATTAACATTTAGTGCTACTAACCTAATTATAAATGTGCATACTAACTAGGCCCTTAGTGACGCACAAAAAGCAAGGCGTGCACTGAATGTGCATGACCACACTATGGGTCCAAAATGCTATGCAAGCGTTCGCCAAAGACTACAGGCGGAGTCTGCGGCTACTCAGGAGTCTGCGGCTACTCAGGATGTTACTCCTACTCAGGAGTCTGCCACACCCATGCCTCGCCATGATATCTGGATAGCTGGCAGGCAAAACAAGAAGGGTGAAATAAAGAAGCCCGTAACTGCTGAGGCGGCTGCAAAAATGGTAAAATACAACTCTTAGAGAAATTGTTTGAATATTGATTATTTGTGGTGTTAACTTACCAATTTCTGTTTATGGTGATTAGCGGGAGCTGCACAAGCAGAGGAAACAAGGCACGTTCATCCCTCAGGGCACAAGGGATGAATTGACAGTTGCTCTGGGTAACCCAGAGCATCCTGGACGTGTTAGAGGTGCCGACGCTGGTGTGGGCATCAAAGTATTCTTTCGGCCATCCCAGCGCAAACCCAGAGCAGGACTTTCTCAAGAAGAGGTAACCTATAATTTTTTTAGAATGTTACTGCAAAAGGAAATTCATTAATAAGAAGTTAATGTTTGTTTTATCCATGTATAGGAGAATAAGAGAGTCGAGGATATAGTTGCTAATAAGGTCAACGATGCAGTTGCTGAGAAGGTCAAGGAAGAATTGCTGTGGTGGCAGGCATCTCAGGCTTCCAATCAGCCTATGGCGACCCACTCTTCTCCTGGTGCACAGACTGCGAGTAATCCTGGAGACCCATCGCCTAACACGTCTGTTGTAAGTATTGTTTATGACACTGTAGCTAGTCTTTTCAAGATGATATGTTTTCAAGATGATATGTATATATGTATAACATTCTTTACGTAAATTTGTAGGCATTGAAGCCATGCCGCTTAAGAATGCAAGACTATGTTGTTGCAGAGGCGCAGGCTTACCAGTCCCTTCCTGGGGCAACGTTTCATGGGACTCCAATGCCACAGGGCTACATTCGTGTGAGCTCGATACATGTATTACCCGATTGGAGGGAAGTTGCGTTGCCATATGCCCACCCAGATATTGATACACTTGGTGAGGCAGAAGGCGGGGTCATATTGTGGCTCAAAGCAGATGTCGTCTACACGACTGAAATTGTAAGATAAATTTACATTGATTTAGACTGTTAATGTGTATATATGATGTCAACAGATCTGAAATTATATATACAGGTTAAAAAGAGGACACCAAGAGCACCTAGGCCTCCAACTCCACTTCCCGTATTACCAACTTGGGTTCCAACTGACCTAACATACCCGTTAGGTCCTGCTTGTAGGGGAATGGCATGTTGGCTACGGGCACATAATATACATTGCCCTATAATTGTTTCTTTAGATGCAGATTATGCAAGTCAATCATACGACAACTCTTTATTTATACAAGATATTATTGAGATGTTTATGTATGATTGGCTGAATACATCAATGATAGAGACATGGATAAGGTGAGATCTTGTTTATACATCCATATACCTTGTGTAAGATCCGGTGATCTGGTTTCTTATATATTAATGCATATGCCAATATGTTTTGTAGCTACTTAGTCGAAGATCATTGCAAACAATTTGCATATGATCATGTGGGATTTTTGATTCCATCATTGATTAGTATGGTAGCTAAAGACCCTGATAGTGTTCAACAATACTGTATAGATGCTTTTACAATTTTTGGTTAGCAAATGAAGATGAAAATAATAGCTCCATTCAATGTCAAGTAAGTTTACTTTATTTATAATTTGGACTTAAGAAAATTCCATTTTTATTTTGCATTTTGAGTTATTAATTGTTAACTTTTTACCTCTAGTGGTAGACATTGGGAGTTACTGGTTATTGTCCCCGGGACGTTCACTGTTTATTATCTACATCCCACAGGAAGTACATTAAACACTAAAATTGTACACGTAATGAGAATGCCATTATTCTGGTGAGAAATATTTCATTTTTATATCCGTTAACATCTTTTATTACATTACTATTTACTTATGCAATTTACTGTGTTATAATAACATGTAGGGGTTTAGATGCATTCAAAAAGGCTGGAGGAAAGGTCCCAAGGAAAAAGAACCAGCCAATAAATTGGGAGAATGTAAAAGTAAGTTCCCGACTCCCCGACTCCAATGTATATATTATTGATGTGAATTGTGCTTAGTTGTATTATTTTGTATGTTTCAATTTATAGTGCGCTACACAAGACAATGGTTGGGCATGCGCAAACTATGTGATGCGATTTATGCAGATGATTATCAAACATGCCGCATTGGACATCGATACCATACATGAGGTATTATATATAGTCTCATTAGTTAGTATGAAATATATCAATCTTATTTTTATATTATTACTTATATATATACATCATTCTCTTTGCAGGTATTTAATACTGACCACACTATAGGAAAACGCTTAAAAAATGTACATGCTCCATATACGAGGGAAGCATTAAATGAAGTAAGAGAAGAATGGGCAAAAACCATACAAGCAATGGCAATTGTAAGATATAATTGGGATGTTGATAGTGATGCTGAATGATACTTTGTAAATGAATATTTCTGAATGTTAATACATGTATTTGAATGTTTCTATATGTGTGAACGTGAGAATTGAATTGATGTCTGAATGTATCTACTTGTGTGAATCTTTTTTTGTTAATTTTGCAGGTTTGTGGCCTGTTTGTAGGCTGATATCAATGGATGTCGTAAACCTGCAGTTCAGAAAACTGAACTACAGGTTCTCATCCTGCTGACCAGCCACAGCAGGCCTGCAAACTGATATGAAAAAAAATAGATATAGGCGTCGGTTATTTACAGAAAACCATCAGCAAAGACATACAACGTCGGATTTTTGTAAAAAACTGACGCCTGATGTGACCAAAGCAGTACTTGGAAAAGGCGTCGACTGTTCGTCTCGAACCGACGCCTCTAATACATGTAGGCGTCGGTCTTTTAGGAGATAACCGACGCCAAAAAGTGTCCTATATGTCGCTGTTTTCTGTGGCGTGACCACTTTTGGCGTCGATTATTTATAAGCAACCGACGCCTATAAGTTAAATAGGCGTCGGGTAAAAAACCGACGCTGAAGTGTTCGACCTTTAGCGGCACCCACATAGGCGTCGGTCGGAAACCGATGCCAAAAGGGGTTAAACAACCGTCGCCAAAGGCGGTTTCTGTAGTAGTGCAAGTAATTGGAAAGTTAGAGAAAAACTTCAACCTACATTTCATGATCAGTGTTATAGTGAGCATATAGTTCCTTTGTCTCTTATATCTGGATTGAACTCCAGGCATCGAATCATCATCGTCTCAACATTCAATTCATATTTTTTTAACTGGATGAAACTATATGACATGCATGTGATCTCACATATCACGTATTGAGTCGCATGAGTATTGTCATAAGTTTCTAAGTCTCACTTATCATGTGTCTAGGATATCAATCTACTTTAGAAGTAACAAATTTCATCTACATTATTCACAATCAATCCACATGTGTCACAACATACCCGAGCTTCAATTTTATGGCAACCCTTATTCACGGTAATTTTGGATGATGTCAAAATACATCGAATGACATGTGATTAGTGTAGTGACTTCAGGTCTAAGAACCACAATCACTACTATCATTTGAGAGTTGATTATGAATGGCATTCCATGGTCTCCATGTATCGTTTGAGAGCGTATTCTGAACATTTTGAAAACCAATGTAGCAAGGGAATTAGTATAGATCGAGATGTTAATTAATCAACTTGGTATGGTTACAATCATTAGAGATATAGTGGAACTTTATTGTGACAAAAAATACACATGCTAAGGAACCAAGATCACATCACCATTTTAAGCACATACTATAATTTTAGCGTCTTATACAAGAGAACGTACGATGAGGAAATGTCACAATTTATATAGTACATTCTGAAATAAATAATTTTGATTACTTGGAGAGATAATATTCACTAAAAAACATGAAGTTCATGTTAGATCACATGGAACTTCATTCATGAGTGATTGGTTCTAGTCCAAGGAAGAAATTGTTGGTTGTATGTCCTTAGTACCATCATATGGTGATTGTAATAGGGATACAATGTGATGCTAGATAAGTAATCAAATTAAATTCCACTTATTATGTTTATTTTAATATTGAGATAATGATTTATTGTAACTTAAGAATGTTTTGAATCAATGACATGTGGTTTGGGTTTATCAGCTAAACATGATAGCATATATATATTAGGAGTATTAAATTTATTTTTATCCTTATTTGGTTCTTACTGGGGATATTGTATGACACAATTTTACATAAGACTAGTGTGTATGTTGAATAATGACTATGTGTGTTTATTCATGATATTTGTAATCATCTCAAATATGTTGGTGCTTGTTCGAGTACAAGTTGCACTAGACCAGCCTATTTTGTGAACGACACTTGGAAGCCATGTCATGGCAGTCAAATGCATAACTCTATGTGATAACAATGACTATGATCGTTATAAATTAAGTCACTACAGTGATCACATGATGTTATGGGTACTTTAAAACGAGACCGATGTGACTCTCAATAAGTGTTGACAAACATGTAGATTGGGTGCACAATAGCAGTTGATGATTATTCTGAGTGAAGTAGATGAGTTTCCTGCCTCCATTGGAGTGATACCATGGTCCTTTTATAAGGGAGACTTTGCAATGGACGACTATTCTCATGTGAGACAATATATGATATCACATCTCATACAATGTAAGTATTTTTATGTAGTTAAAGAAATGTGGATTATATGGGAATAGGATAACAACCACATGCATCTAGTGTGGGTAGAATATCCTAAGAGTCAATCATTTGTTGATTGTAGTGGCACATTTTGTAATTGATTTATCAGTAATAAAGGCCATTTTAAATGTTATTATTGCTTCAATATGAGATAATGAATAAATATATTAATACCCTAAGAACGTATGACTCAAAGACATGTGATTTCATGTTGAGGATCGAAACATGACATCATGTATGTGCTAAGAGTATCCATTCTTGTCTAGGTTCAAAGTATGCTATTATCTTGGAAATTAGGGAATTAATAATTCATTAAGATAAGTATGTGTGTTTCCTAATGACTACATATCATTAGTCATGATATTGGATATGAGGCCAAACACATAGGTCTTGTTATGAACAAATGTATTAGATATACCCACATTGAGTATAATACATGGAAGCTAGAAAATGACATTCATAATCATATCTCATTGAGACAGTGATGATTGTGGATCATTAGACCATAGCTCATTACAATAATGACATGTTATTGTGTTCAGTTCAACACTAACCAATGTGACCTTGAATAAGGATAACCATTTAGGTGGTCTTGGGTACATCGTGATATATGTTGATTATTATGAGTAATTTAGATGGAATTTTTCTCCTTTCAAGGTAAAATTTTGGACACTTGATGAGTGACACTATGAAATGCATGGCCATGCTCATGTGAGTCAATGTGTGATATTGAGCTCATATGTGTCTCAAATCGTCCCTTCCAAATCTAGGAACAAATATCGACACTCATAGGATGATGTTTGCATGACTAAGATTCAATCTAGAAATTGGAGTTAAATGTATTATATGATCATTGTAACACTAGTCACATCACTAGGATGAAGGTTTTCTACATCTTATGCAATATAATAATAGGATGAAGTCTTTCTAGATACCCATCATTGTTTGTGAAGTCATAATATAATTATAGACATCACTACCATCATAGTGGGGTTTAGACTACACTAGGCTTGCAAATAGAGTGAAAGAGAAAGTAAAGACCTAAACTAGCAAGAACAAAGCAAGATCAAGGTGAGAAGCTAACTAAGCGAGAAAAGAGATAACTAAATGAACACTAACTAAGCAAGAAGGTAATTTGGGTTTTTAATCAATTAAAACAGGTGTAGGTTGTTTAGGGGATGCACTTATCAATTAGGTTGGGAGTAACATGAGAACGTATTGATTTCATTTAGATTATCAAACCAAAATACAAGCTAGAGGCGAATGAATTATCCTTAACTAATAATTGCACATGGATATGCTGGGTTGTGTGTAGGGGAACTAGTCCCTAACACCCCCTACTACCCTTGCAAGGTTCAATTGGGTTATGTTTTAGGTGTAATTCAATTAGAGTCTAAACAAGCCTAGGTTTCTAGATTAAATGATCTTAGGATGATTAGGGACTGAGGTTAGTAGGAAGTGAGGTTTTTGGCTTCCCATCACCCACATTCTAGACTTGAGAAAGCTCCATGGTAAGCACACCAAACTCATCTAAACTAGATACTTATATCTCTTGGCTAGGGTTAGGAGATTGATTAGCATGTGGGAGTATGGGTGGCTAGCTAGGAATCCAATAATTGGACCTAGGAGTAAATCCCAAAATTCACACATCTAAGCAATTTCCTAAATTCCTAGGTGATTTCAAGCATAAACCAACAAGCAATTCTTGAAGAGTGAGATATAAATACAACATAACCATTAACAAATGAATGTTTTCAATGTTTACATATCATTTTCCCTCCACATGGTATCAAAGTAAAATTTTTGACCCGAAACAACCCACCTAAGGGGCCTACCTACTCATGGAAATGCAAAATACAAAAAGAAAGGAGAAAGAGGTAGAAGAAGTAATGGAGCCAGGTCTAGATGGAGCAATTCTCCACTTTATCTGCTACATGACGTCCTCCTCCTTATTCCATGGTGCAAGAGCATGGAATGATGGTGGAATAAATTCAAAACACTAGGAAACTAGGGTTTTGGTGGTGGAAATTGTCAAATGAAGTGGAATGGAGGGGGAAATGGAGTGGAATGTGAAAATGGGGATCTAGGAGGTGGTAGAAGGTAGACAAAATCATGCTAGAGCCGCCACCTAGGTATATATAGGTGTGGCAGAAGCAATAGGTCAAGTATGGGTAAAGTGGGAAATACAATGCAAAAGTAGGTAGGTTTTTGTGAGTAGCAAAGTTGTGGTTGTCACCACAAATGTGGTGGGAAGGGGTGAGAATAGTCGTGGTGGTATGGAATGATTGAGGTGAGAAATGGGGAAAATCACAATAACTTGGTCAAATTTGTACATGATGTAGCACGGCCGTGGTGGAGGTAGGGTAGCATGGTCGTGGTGGTCACCACGACCGTGGTGTCTTGGATCACTATGCCCATTCTTGGCTCCATGGTAATTTTACTTCAGCCGTCACACGGCCATGCAAGGTGGCACGGCCGTTCTAGGTCGGTCCACCATGACCATTCTATATGGAACAACTATGGTGATCTCTACACTTTGTTGGATTGACTCTGTTGTCTTTGGATGAGCCAGCATGACCATCCTGAGGTACCACGGCCGTGGTGGTCTCTGTTGCAACACTTTTCCATGATTCTTTGTTCATTCTTTGACATCTTTGCTTCAATGTAGCTCTTGCCACTAGGGGTACGTTGAGGGAGCCTCTAACTTCACTTTAGGCCTCTCTAAGGGTGGAGAAACCCTAGGATCACTACTTACCTCTCTCTTCCATCAAGTGTGGTCCAAATGCTTGAAAAACATGCAAATAATATCCATAAGTGCTATTTATACAAATATGCATATTAGGGGAAATTACATGTAATTTAATGGGTATAGATGTGATTGAAATGCAATATGACAGAAGATGAAGCCCTAAAATAGGGCTAAATTACAACCCCAACTTAAACATACTTTCCCTCAAGTATGCTCCAACTCAATCTCTATAAAATTTTTCCACAACCAAGAAATTACAAATGCAATGCAATATGTGATTATTCTGTAATTGGGCTCAAGGATGACTAAGTAGATGCATTTCACCTCTCTCCTCTCCTATTTCACAAACCAATCATCAATTGAGCATTGAGCATGTAAACTTCAAATATAAAGCATAGAAAACACAATCAATCCATATGGATGTCATATCACTACGAATAAACCGTCTCATTGTAGCAGAGGCCAAAAATGATTAATTTTGCTATTTTACATTCATGTATTCTATCTCATATGTCCATCCACACTAATTAACCCATGTATCTGCAAAAAAGGGTAAAATGAGCCAGGTTTGACATTTCCTTGCTCCATGGACATGCAAAGTGAAGAAAAGGTTGCAGTAAGAATTTAGAGTGATTTTACACACTCATCTTTTCTTTATTTACATGCTCTTAAACAGGAGCATCTTTTATTTTCTTTTTGTATTTCTATATTTTTTTTCTTTACCTTTGGTGTAGATGGGGTACACGACGATGAGACTGAAGTGGGGAGAATATAGATGTGGACACCCCAAACTTTTAGAGGCGGCTGCGGCTGATATGTGCACTTTGTCATCCTTTCATGAGCCGAAGAGGTAAGAAGATGTTGGAAGAAATGTCAGGTCAAAGAGGAGTTACTAGTGCAAACATCAACATGAGAACTCCTGCATAAAAACTACTCCAACAATTTCATCAAGCAGTGACACACTACATGAATGAGAAATATTAAAACCACAGTTTTATCATGAGATTCTACAAAACTCTAAGCGTTTATGACTTGCTTCAATCACAATTCAACCAAACATTTCACAAGCATGAGAGAGGTGATGCACATGTGAAAACTCAAAAATGAGGCCATTTAACAACAAATAATGATAAATCTCATACATTTGTCAATGGTCATCATTTTCCATTTAAAATGTGGAGATTAGGTAGAACACTCTATTTAGGAAAGAAGTTTTAAATTTGGGAAAAATTGGCCAAAATAGTTCCATGTTTCTCCAATCACATTTAAGCCTATATTATTGAACATATAACAAGCATCAAGCAAATCCTTGGTAAAACATGCAAACATTACCAAAAATCTACATGATGCGTGTTTCTTGGAAAAAAGAGATTTTTTTTGAAAATTACACAATAATTCATAGAGAGTAAATTACATGACATGTAACCATGCAAAGAAAGTAAAATCTATCTAAAAAGCAAGAGCTAGAAAACAAAACAAAACAAGAAAACAAAACTAAATGGTAGTTGAAATACAAAAAGAGTGAAATGAGAAAACAAGGAATATTTCCATACCACTCCAAACTATTGAATCATATTGTCCTTAGCATGACACTAAAGTATAGGAGTTATACTGTAGATGATCATTGTGGTGGCTCTGATGGTGTTCCTCCCTGTGGTGGAGGATGCTAGTAGTAGGAACCCTAGTAGTTCAATTGTGGAGGCATGTATTTATCCTGATATGTTGACAATATGCTCAACCAATCTTTCTCCTTAGTGGGGGTTACTCTGGGTGTGGGTGTGATGAAACTGATACATGTTTTTGACCATATAGTGCATCTACTGATGGTGTAACCACATAGCATTCTGGGTATGCTGGAAACCCTCGTGTGCCCTCAAAATACCCTCATGGGTTCTCAGTATGCTGTTCTATGTACTCTAGATGCCCTCCAACTATGCATATATAGTGGACATGTCCTATGCATTTGTTTTGGGCTATTGTGGTTGTTGTGATGTCTCTTCCTCACATCACCTCACCCTGTGTGTCTCTCACTCCTCAATAGTCCTCCTCCTATCGGTATCTGCATGTGACTCTACTAAACCTTCAGGCAGATCTTTTGGATGTTGTTGCTGCCATGTGTCTCTAGGGTGCTCCTCTTTGCACCTCCTCAAGAATTCCAATAAATCTGGAGATGGACCACATCCCTCTAGGAGAGGTGTGGCATGGTAGGGGAGATCTAGTGAAACCCCTACATAAGGATGGTTGACCTGGTAGAAAATCTTCAGATCAATCACTAAAATCATAGATCAGTGAATCAAGTAGTACAGTTCAACGAGTTGTCCGCCTTTTTCCTTGGTGTGGCCAGATACATCATGCTCCAGGGCCAAAGCAATGGAAGTCACAATCCTTCCCATAATAAAGTATTCTTGCTCTTGGATGGGATTGTCTTCATGTGATCAATGATTAGGGACCCCAAGTTTACATGCTTGCCCTGTACCATCCATCCTAAAACAAATAGGTCTTTGTTGGTGAAACTTCCTTGATTCTCATATCGGGAGAAGATGGTGTTCACCAAGACCTTCTGGATGTATCTCAAGATGGGATTGTGAATCAGACTTGTCTTTGATTTTCCCGCCCTAAAGTTTCTTTGCCCAGTAAGTCTCTTCCACATTGTTGTATAGTTCATAGTGGTTTCTCTATCTATACTCCCTTGATCAAGTAATTATACTACTTCAATGGTGGGAGTGAAAACTCCATTAACAAAAGATCATGTGATAAGGTCAGTGTTATTTCCCACAGAGACACTAATGGCATCCTGTGAGACATTCTATAGAGTTGCAAAAACTATAGTGTAAGCTCCACATAAGTGTCATGAATTGTGGTCAACACCTCAACTAGCCCAACACGCTCCAAGATATCATAAAAAATTCAAAGATGTCCAAAGTCTCCATTGTCTCCTGGAAAGCATAGAGAGTGGAAGTCACTCGGCGTGTGAGGCACTCCAGGTGATTTGGCTTCGTCACCTTCTTTCTCTTACCCTCAGGTATTGCCTTATGGTTTTCTTCAGGTGCATCCTCTTTTTGTGCTTCTGGCATTGTTTCATCTTCATTGTCTATAAGTAACCACCGTCGTGCTACCGATTGTGGCTATGGCTACAGTGGACGTCGAAGGTTGTGCAGTTGAAACTGACATTCAAACTACTGAAATTGATGGGCGGGCTGTCGAAACCAATGGTCAGGCTAATGCCCCACCTCCACTAGGTAATCAAGAGGACTCCTCCATCATGGGATCCACCGCCTCCGCCATATGGGGTGATTATCCTAGTGAACTAGAGGTTATCGATGGTGGTGGAAGGGAAGAGCTGCCGATAGAGCTAAAGATGATGCATTCTTGGGTCGACGTCCATAATAGATCACATATTTGGTCTTAGACCTCACTGTTTTAGCCATTTGCTTCATCTTTGATTGAAATTGGTGGAGAAACATGGGATTTTAGGTTTTATCCAAAGAACTAGGCTGTTGGGGCGGATTTGAGAGAAATGGGCGAATTTGTAGATGAAAAATTGTGGAATCTGGAGATTAAGGTAGTGGAAATGATGGGGGGTTGATTGCAGATGGATTGGAGTGATTTGGTGGTGATTTGAAAATGGTCAGGTGGTTAGGAGGTGTTGCAAAATGGCTAGTTTATCGATAATGGTCATGTTGTATGCAAATAGGAGAATAGAACTAATTTGGAAATTTGCAAAATGCTGACTTAAGTGCTTGAGTCATCCTGCATCATGGTCGTGCTACATGGAACGAGCGTGGTGGCTCTCCTATTGCACTATCATGGAACCCCACACGGCCATTCTGATTAGGTGGCTACACGATCATGCTTCCTTGCACAGCCGTGTTGGGTATGTTCTTTAGTTATCGAATTCTTTGAATTCTCTATTGATTTTGAGTGTACAACCACGGCCATTCCTTGTCACCACAGTCGTAGTGAGTACTATGACCAAATCTTTGATCCAAAATAAATTTTAAAGTATTACTTGTCAAAATTTCATCTTATTTTTCACATTTCAACCTATTTTCACATGTGCATCTCAAAACTATGAAAAAACTATTAAAAAAAAGTGTGTATGTTTTGTCTTGGAAAAGTGTTAAAATAAAACAAAAGTATAAAAAACAGAAGGTTGGGTGAAAAATTCTGAAACCTAATTGGGTTGCCTCCCACAAGCCTATGTTTCATGCCTTCAGCTGGGCTTCTTGGAGATTCACCAATCATTCATCCATTTGGCATACTCATGTACCCATTCTTGCAATAAATTCATCTCTCATTTTCACTCAATCTATGTTCCCCATCACTTTGATCAAAAATATCACCATAAATTCTCACATTCGAACCTTCTTCTCTCAAATGACCAGTTGAACTCTTAAAGTATCCATGTCTAATATCCTGATCTCGGGCTCGCTAGGTTGGGGTCTTGTACATATTGATCTTGATCTTTATCTTCATGTCCATGAATGAGACTTTCATTGCACCACTACGCACATGTATCTTTGCATCTGTAGTTGATAAGAATGGTCTTCCTAAGATGATAAGATTCTTCCTATCCTCTGGCTAGATATCAAGAATAATGAAATCCGCCAAGAACACTATGCCCTTTTGTTACAACCCCAATTGAACAATGAAATCCCCCAAGAACACTATGCCCTTTTGTTACAACCCCAATTTTTTGGCTTATATGGTTTGAAATGCAATTTCTCCAATAAGATGTATGATTTTGAAATTTTATGATTTATGTGTAATGAGTGGATTTATTTGATAATATTTCCTTTACATGTATGATTTCATGGATCCTAGTGAGTTAGTGGGTCCAACATGATAAAAAGGAAAGAAAAGTTGAAGGAAATGTAATATTGCATAAAAAGGGATATGCATTAAGATAATGATGAGAATCATGTATAATTCTCTAGAAATTTGTATAATTGATTATCCTAGATTAGATTTTGAATCCACATGGTTTATAATGGTAAAAGGAATCCAAATAAAGAGAATGAAAGAGTAAGAGAGGGAAAGTATGAATAAAATATTCCTTTTCAAGTGATAACTTGCATATGGAGAAAGGTCTCTCATATATTCTAATTTGAGTCCCAAACTTGGTACACAAGTAGTTTAAGTCATTATGGATTGTCATCTAAAATTTGGGTATGACTGGATAAGAGAGGAGAGAATTATGCAGTTGTTAGGAATCCTTAAAGTGAAGAGTTATCTAATTTAATAATGTGATTTATCACATTTCAATTTGCAATAGGAATCTAAGACTTGACCCTTTTAGGTGTCATGCACTCTCGGGGGCCTTAGATCGTAGATCAATGATCTACAGATCATCTCCTAGCTGTAGCCAAATTGGGGAGGCTGGCCACAGTAGCCCCTTTCAACTTTCAACTATTCTCCCTTTCCAATTCAAATGAGGACCAAGAATTGGTGTCATTGGATTCGGGGTGAGAAACCGGACCCAAACATCACTACAAAACCATGTTTTGGTAGGTATTGGGGACTTTCCCCTAAGGGACTGTAAGATTTAGGCTCCATTGAAGGCAAGCTTGATAGCCATGCCAATAAATTGGAAGATACTCACTTTGGGGGATCATCACACACATTACGAGACTATGTTGAACCAGACTATCCTACTTTGTCATTCCAATTTCTCCCAGAAATAGTGGGGCTTCATTTCCCTTTGTGCCTCCTCTTGACCTCCAGCCAACTCATGGATAATGTCACCCCAACCACATTTCTTTGTCGCTGATGGGTCGGATGCCTCCGGGGAGCTCAGGCAAAGGTGCCTATGGGGCTAGATCGGTCGCCATGGCTCTAGAAGGAGTCAACGGAGGCATTGACTACTACGGATCATTGGTAGGCTATGGTGTCCATGTGGTCCTAGGAAGGAGAAGGGGATAGAAGGAATTACCTGTCTGCCCCAAGCACACAGGTCCCAAAGCCCAGGGGCATATGGGTAAAAGGTTTTCCATCCTCAACAGGGTTCCTTGCTTGTGTGGAGAAGGTTGCCCGCTTGGCTGAAGCCTATTTCTAATGACAGATGCAAAACTTACAAACAAATCGTTACTAATTAAGCGGAATAAACATAAACAACGGATTAACAAAAATCACTAAACTTTAAAAGAATTTTGCAAGGAGATCCTTGTACAGAAAACTTTTACTGAACGATCCAAAACTCATACATATCATGATTTACATTGTATAACATTGTTTCATCTCATCTCGAGGACAACATATAACAGTTGCTCTATCAAAACACATACTGGAGCAACATAAAACCTCGAGGCATTCAAGCCAAAACCTCATATCATTCATGAAACCATAATGAACCAACACCAAGGACCTGAGAGTATAGAGACGACACATAGGACTTGTATCTACAAGATATGACAGTCAGTACACTCAACATGAGCTGTCACTGTTGTCTCTGCTACTATTGTTCTTTCTCTGCAGAAAGGTCTTCACCTCCTCGTGCTCGTCCACCTAAAAATTTGGATCCCACGGGGGTGAGACAATTGTAATTGTCCGAGCGAGAGATATAACTTTCTGCCGACCATATTATTATCACAGTTAAATAGTATTAAACTGAGCATAGGATAAGCAGTTTAGAACATTCTCATATTTTAAAGAATTGCAACTGTCCATGATAGAGTAGTAATTCATCTATTCACTTTATAAGGAATATGGAGAACTCGTATATCATTTACCCATCATACTATTTCAAGCTTATCCTGTGATGCTCATTATCATGGTATGTCATCCATGAATCATTCTCATTTCTATCTGTTGGCCTCAGCCAATCTGCTAACCAAATATTGAATTGTATCAGTCATGTGAGTATACATCATCATATCCTGTCCATGCATTGGACTATGCCAATCCTATGCAACTATTCCAGGTATTGAACTATATCAATTATGTGCAACTATTCCAGGTATTGAACTATGTCAATCATGTGACAATTATTCCAGGTGTTGAACTATGTCAATCCTGTGACAATTATTCCAGGTACTGGGTTATGACCAATCATGTGCAATTATTCCAGGTATTGGGTTATGACCAATCCGGTGCAATTATTCCAGGCATTGGGTTATGACCAATCCTGTGCAATTATTCCAGGTATTGGGTAATGATCAATCCTGTGCAATTATTCCAGGTATTGGGTTATTACCAATCCTTTGCATTCCAGGTATTGATCTATGTCAATCCTGTGATTATTCCAGGCACTGGGTTATTACCAATCCTGTGCATTCCAGGTATTGATCTATGTCAATCCTGTGATTATTCTAGGCATTGGGTTATTACCAATCCTGTGCATTCCAGGTATTGATCTATGTCAATCCGGTGATTATTAGAGGCATTGGGTAATTACCAATCCTGTACAATTATTCCAGGTATTGGGTTATTACCAATACAGTGCATTCTAGGTATTGATCTATATCAATCATGTGATTATTCCAGGCATTGGGTTATTACCAATCATGTGTATTCCAGGTATTGAACTTTGTCAATCCTGTGATATTATTCCAGGTACTGGGTTATGACCAATCATGTGCATTGCAGGTATTGAACTTTGTCAATCCTGTGATATTATTCCAGGTATTGGGTTATCATGACCAATCCTGTGCATTCTAGGTATTGATCTATGTCAATCCTGTGATTATTCCAGGCATTGGGTTATTACCAATTCTTACATCAATCTTTAGATCAATATCTTGTCACCTCTCATTAGGAAACAACTAATCACATGACTCACAAGGCCCATTAAACATCTTGTCACCTCTCACTAGGCAACAACTATTCCCATGGCTCACAAGGCCATTAAACATCTTGTCACCTCTCACTAGGCAACAACTATTCACATGGCTCACAAGGCCATTAAACATCTCAATGTAACAATTGACATAATACACTTCATGTGTTACTCATCCAAGTACATTGTATTTAAGGTGCATCAAGGTACATCAACCTTGAAATGCTGGATGTGATATTTATCATGTCTTGATGTATCACTTCCCTCATCACTTTTAACTTTACTAAAGTTCATCAACTTATCTTGTATTAGGGTATGTCCCATCCTAATACTTTATGCACTAGCTCATAACATTAATCATGTAATGTATTGGTCATAAGTCACACAATTGAATTATTCAACCATCATTAATGATATGAACTCATCTCGGGTTAAGGCATTATTGATATAGTATTAACCATTATCAACCACTCTAGGTGTTTCACCTATAAAGGTATTATCAACACAATTACTTGGTGTTACACTCATCACTCCTAAGAGTGTCTTGCCCTTACCTTTACAAGGTGTATAGGGTTAAATCATGTGCATATATTCACCATATCGGGTTGTAGGTGTATAGACACTCACCAAATCGGGCATGAGGTACTTTCTTTACCTCATATCGGGCACAAGATATATGTATGTGTCGCCAATGATACTTATGAGGTATCAACCCATCACCATGTCAGGCTAGAAGTACATTCAATCACCCTATCAGGCTAGTCACCATCTAGGGTTAGCCATGATGGGTTAGGGTTACCATATTGTTTACGGTTGTGTATCGTACAACCCTGTCGTGCAACCATGTCATACAAGGTCATGTAGTCCTCATGATACTAAGTATCAATGATGTATCACATGATAATATCATGCAATACCACTTGTTACTATTCACTTATATCGGGTTACCCAATTTAGGGTTTCTTGTCAATTTACAAGTATACAATTGACCTTGTATCGTGTATGGAGTCTATACTTGACTCCCTATCGTGCAAGAGGTGTATACTACACCCCCATATTGTGCAAAAAAGTATTCATTCATATCCATATCGTTCCAGTGAAGAAGGTGCATCCTCATATCGAGTTAAAGTGCTTTCTTGTGTGCTTACACCCGATATCACTTTTATAAGGTCATACCATCATCTTCAAGCTCTAGACCTTTGTTCTAACTGTTATAGTTCATGGCAACATGTCCAAGAAACTACTAGAATTCATAATTGCATCAACTATTTCAGGAAATTTGGAATTAAAAGTATTTCACTAATTATAATAGTTTAGGAGAATAATAATAACACGGTTGAGTTCAAGTTATAAAACCCGCCTTAAGAACCACTTAAAATCTTCAATCTCCAAAGCTCCATGTTCCTAAGGTTGAAGATGACTTTATCAAGGGCCAAGGCTCGTTCACAACTCCTTAGGGTTATGTTTTTATTTCCTTAGATTCTTGGCCAACACCCTACCACTCTTGGGTGATATGGACTTCCTCTTGGCTGACACAACTTTGCTTGTGGCCGATACCTCTCACTTGTGGCCAAAATCACTTCAATTGGCCGATATCAACTTGCTATGGACAATATCAACATGGTATGGCCGATACACTTGTTATGGCCGATACCCAAGGCCTATGCACGATACCCTTGTTCCCTTGCACATTATGCCAACCTTCTTGCATGATATGGCACTCACTTGCACGATATGGCACTCAACTCTTCACCCTATTGGCCGATATCACCTTATATGGCCAATTTCACCTACTTGGTCGATATGCTTTTGCTATGGGCATTATCCAATGGCCTATGCACGATATTCTTGATCTCCTGCACGATACAAGAGCCCCATGAACGATACCACAAGGTAGGAGGGTGGTAAGGGTCGAAAAATTTCACTTAAGTGTGAAACTAGGGGTATATATACTTGTTGCACATGAAGAAAGGTAAAAATGAGGTGTCAACATTTTGAGCTAGTAGGTGCCAAGTGTCATGCATGGGTGACACATGTCCATGCATTCATCATCATTTATCTTGTCTTGCAAAACAGTTGAGGATCATATAGAGATGCAAATTCGTCCATTGCTTATCCATTTGGATAAGTCATCTAGGTTTAATAACTATTTTAAGTCAAGCCGATACACTTTTTCTAAGGAAACTTGTTGACCGTCCCACCTCACCTCCTTGATGTTCTTTTCACGATATGGACTTTGCCAAGAGTTCACAAAACTATATGAGACACCTCCTTCGGCTCCATGTCCGATAGGCACTCATATATAAGCTTTTCAACTTGATACAACTCAAGTTAAGCTTCCAAATTCAACCCTTTTTCTTGGTCATTTCATGACCAAGAGTATCATCATTCATAATTGATTGAAACATGGTGTCTCATTCATTCTCTCTCCTCTAAATGATACATAGAGGAAGTAGGGTCATTCTATAGGTGGTATTTTGCTTATCAACCCCACATTTTGGGTAAATTACAATTTGTACCAAAATTGGTGCACAAGGTACCAACATTGTTCAAACAAGTTCAAACTTGGAATTTAGGCTTTCCACAAGCTACCACCTTGCCTCATTCTCTCTATAATGATGCTAACACACATGAGGCATGTTCAACATGTGACATTTTGCATTATATCCCCTCAATTTGGGTCAATTGCACTCTGGTCCAAAATAAAGGAAAATTGCTCAAACAACATTCCATCGGTACCAAAATTGAAACATAAGTGTGTCACATGATAACAAAGCACCTTAGAGGATTATATTAAAGTTATAATCAACTTTATTAGCCAAAAAAAATAGGGTTACCTTGTAACCCAGGTCAGGGTCGTTACAAGTTATAAACCCCTAACAAGGATTTCGTCCCCGAAATCCCAGGTAAAGGAAGACAAATATTATTCATTCATCATACCATCAAGTCTCCACATAACATCTTAACGTCATGGAGATGACATAGAACTTTGATCAACAAAAAGATCTTCCACCCATGGTTATCATTGAATCTGTCACACATGGCACATATTCCACTGTCTTTTTTTTTACTGTAGAGTCAACTCTATGTCAGGTAACATTCTTCTTAGTCGGAGAATCATTATGCATACCTTATTTAACTCAGGTTACCTCATAGATTTGTCACCTTTTCCACTTACATCTTTGTTGATGTTATGTTTATGCAGGGCATAAACACCTAACATATGGTATCCATACTACAATATGTAACTAGACTAATTTCAGAGTTGGCCATTCCAGGTAACCAACATAAATCATATGATTAGGAGTTATGTTTTTACTTTCCCATACCACTTGATACTTCTTAGATACCATAATTTCTTACCTTAGTATCTGTCACATGTGTCAAAAACACATCACATAATCATCATTTGTATCTCTCTATTACTATTACAAAAGGCACACATATACAAGGATCTTTCTTTCATCTTGGGACATTACTTGTTACACGTATCTTTATCTTTGAAGCAAAGTCCAAGATGAACTGATACTTTTCTAAGTATCCATCAATTGAACATTTTTATCTTATGCACATCAAGTTTCATAAGACCCACATGATTTCCATGTCCCTAAAAAGAAAGAACACAAATGAACATATTCCTTTTATCACCCCATCATCATCCAGGGTTGTTTATCAAAGAGAAGAGATTATCATCTCCTCTGATTATTGCATGATCTTTCAACTATTCATGAGTCATTTACTCGTGTCTCATCCTAGGTTCCTTGCCATCAACATAGAAATTATAAGGATGATTACATATCATTATTCCTTTCTTTGATATTGTCTAACATGTTTATGAACATTTTGTGATTTCATCACATTTCCTATTTTCACATTATGAGAAAAGATATTTACTATTCACACAAGCTTTATCTGACAGGGATCATCTCCCTTGTTCTCATTCTCTTATCATGAGCATTATGCTTTTCATTTCCTCATACATATAGATTGATCTAAGATCATCTCATATTCCACTTTATTGCACTTAAGATGTGATATACATGTCCATACCATATTTCTAGTTTAGTTATACTCACTAGATTGTCTCAGAATGACTACTTGATCAGAGTAATAAGAAAGATAACAATCTAAGAGTTCCATACTTGCCCTTTCTCCAATAATTATATACCTGGCCAGGGTATACAAGTACTGAGATTAGGTAGTACACACTTTGTTTACTATCATGTTCCGTACTTTTCATGTCTTTGTAAACACATGATTTAACATTCCTAGATTTTCTCCAGGCACCACATATATACCTCGTCCTCTTTCACACATATAAGAGCAATTATAAAGCATTTAAAAGAATACTGAATAGAATATAAATTCTAGTTCTCATATTTCTTCCCTATGTCCCCATAGGACAATCAATAGGGAAATTCGTAACAGCAATCCTTTTTATGATTATCATATAATCATCAAGATAAGGCATATGAAAATGAAAAGCTCTATATTACTGTTATCCCTCGCGGTCATCTACCGCTTTAGGTTGACTCAACACATAGAGTCTAGCTATTTCATGTTGTTGCTTTTGCCTTTTTATATCACTAGGCTGTAACTTTCATATGCCCTATCGAGCCTTCCTCAGCTGTTGAGTCATTTCCTCCCTTCTTTTCAAAGAAAATAGTTTAGTATGCTCAACATGTCCATAACTATAGCATGTCTTGTCCTCGTACCATGGTCTTATCGGTCTTATTACCGATGTAGAGACTAAACCATGGGTTCTTACAGGTGGAAAGTTAGGATCCTTGCCTTTACTTAGTGGCTACTGCCCTGGTACACTAGGCATTTATTGCGCTAGTGGCACCAAAAACTTTGTCTTTTTAAAACAACTAGGCACATGTCTCTAGAATTGTAGAGACCTTTCCTTATTTCTCAACTTATTGCCCCATCTTGGGCATTACCATCACAGATATACTATCTGTCTATACTTATGGCAAAGTCTATTTCCTTGCCATATGCTAATCTTTTCCACATTTTCCACTATTTCAACATGACTATGTCATTCAGGACCCCTTTCAAAAGCCCAAATTTCCATATTGAGGACTAGTAATCTAGGTTGTAATGCTAGTATCCAGTCTACTATATGTATCATTGTTGTCCTAGACTGCCCAATAAGAGCATAAACATAGGATTCTCTATCCTGATCGGGTCATGATGGGAATTCTCAGGCATTCAATCTTCTCTTTCCTGATCCCTTGCAACCTTTCCCAGTGCAACAACATTTCCCTCAACAATGTGTTTCTCGTGTTCCCAGTCATTTATAAACTTCTCCCTTTCTTCTGCACAAGCAGAAGTCACTCTAGGGTATAATGGAGGACACTAACACAGACTCAACACCTCAGTCCTATGTCTCTGTAGACTCTGCGAACCATAAGCTCTGATACCATAACTGACAAACAAATTGTTACTAATTAAGCGGAATAAACATAAACAACGAATTAACAAAAATCACTAAAATTTAAAACCATTTTGGAAGGAGATCCTTGTATAGAAACTTTTACTGAACGATCCAAAACTCATACATATCATGATTTACATTGTATAACATTGTTTCATCTCATCTCAAGGACAACATATAACAGTTGCTCTATCAAAACACATACTGGAGCAACATAAAACCTTGAGGCATTCAAGCCAAAACCTCGGATCGTTCATGAAACCATAATGAACCAACACTAAGGACCTGAGAGTATAGAGACGACACATATGCCTTCTATCTACAAGATATGACAGTCAGTACACTCAACATGAGCTATCACTGTTCTCCCTGTTGTTGTTGTTCTTTCTCTGCAGAAAGGTCTTCACCTCCTCGTGCTCGTCCACTTAAAAATTTGGATCCCACGGGGGTGAGACAATTGTAATTGTCCGAGCGAGAGATATAACTCTCCACTGACCATATTATTATCACAGTTTAATAGTATTAAACTGAGCACCGAATAAACAGTTTAGAACATTCTCATATTTTAAAACATTGCAGTTGTCTATTATAGAGCAGTAATTCATCTATTCACTTTATCAAGAATATGGAGAACACAAATATCATTTACCCATCATACTATCTCAAGCTTATCCTGTGATGCTCATTATCACGGTATGTCATCCATGAATCATTCTCATTTCTAACTGTTGGCCTCAGCCAATCTGCTAACCAAATGTTGAATTGTATCAGTCATGTGAGTATACATCATCATATTTTGTCCATGCATTGGACTATGCCAATCCTGTGCAACTATTGCAGGTATTGAACTATATCAATCATGTGCAACTATTCCAGGTATTGAACTATGCCAATCCTGTGACAATTATTCCAGGTATTGAACTATGTCAATCCTGTGACAATTATTCCAGGTATTGGGTTATGACCAATACTGTGCAATTATTCCAGGTATTGGGTTATGACCAATCCTGTGCAATTATTCTAGGCATTGGGTAATGACCAATTCTGTGCAATTATTGCAGGTATTGGGTTATGACCAATCCTGTGCAATTATTCCAGGTATTGGGTTATTACCACTCATGTGCATTCCAGGTATTGATCTATGTCAATCCTGTGATTATTCCAGGCATTGGGTTATTACCAATCTTGTGCATTCCAGGTATTGATCTATGTCAATCCTGTGATTATTCCAGACATTGGGTTATTACCAATCCTGTGCTTTCTAGGTATTGATCTATGTCAATCCTATGATTATTCCAGGCATTGGGTTATTACCAATCATGTGTAAGTATTCCAGGTATTGGGTTATTACCAATCGTGTGCATTCCAGGTATTGGGTTATTATGAAACCTTGTTTGGTCCATCCAAGGCAGAGCTTGGGAGCTAGAGGAGATGACCAACTTGTTCTAAGGTAAGGGATGCCCTCTTCTAAGCTCGGATTCATGGAGGAAAGTGAATTACAAGGTTGGTTTTATGGCTATCTCACTAGGGTTTCTTGTTCAAGCCGATCTTCCTCAACCTTTTCTTGAAGAAAAGTCTTTGGCCGACTAGTGGAGCTCAAGGTGCCATTAAAGACTTGAGAGCTTGAAAGCTTGGATATCTAGGAACGACCATAAGGCGGGTTTTATATCTCTAAACCTTTAGCTTTCTTAATGCATATACTTGTTCTTACTGGTAGTAGTTAGTCCTTCTCCTTCCCCAACCTTCCTTGCCTTCTTGCAAGAAAACCCATGGAGGAACCAACCTGTCTTGAGGTTGAAGACGTTGGGCGTGAATACCTAGGAAACTTTACCAAACGACCTTGGACCATTTGGTCCAAACGGTTTGCAAACCGTTTGAAATCAAACAGTCTCACAACCGTTTAATTTCATGAGGTCTTACAAGACCGTTTGGAATCAAACGGTCTCAAGACCGTTTGGTAGGGTTGACCAAGGGAAGACCGTTTGGAGGTCTACTATAAACATGTTGAATTAAACACCTACAAAGAATTGAAACCTAATTGCAAACCAATCACAAGTTGGAGGCACCTCAACCCTCTAAACCCTAATCGGTTGAAATTACTGTTTTCAATGACCAATTTTGGTGAACTTTTGGTTGAAGGGCACAAACGGTCTCAAGATCATTTGGGGGTTCACTCAAGCGGTCTCAAGACCGTTTGGTGACAACCCAAGACCGTTTGGAGGTCTAGGGATAAGGTAATTTGATCAATTGAGGGTCCAATCACAGTAGGTTTATGAATTGAATAAAAGTGCTGATTTTAGACCTAATTAGGGTTCAACCCGCATCAACTTGACCTAGATTTTGGTGGAACTTTGGGAAAACGGTCTGAAGACCGTTTAGAGAATGTCCAAATGGTCTCAAGACAGTTTGGGCCAAGTTTGGGCACAATTGAGTACCAATTGATAGGTTCAACTTCAATTAGACCCATGATTATCAATGTTGATGGTTAATTACTGATAAACCCTAATTCAACCGGTTTCAACCCCAATTGGTTAGCAATTGAGGGTCAATTGAATGCCCAATTAGTCAAGGATAAACCTAATTAACTCAATTGACAAGTGGTTAGTAAGGTTGTGGCCAATAGGAGGCTTCAACATGGAAAACCCTAATCGATTTCAACCTTGGATGCACTTTTGAGGTCCATGCGGTTTTGAGCCCATTTGAACCAAATGGTCTCAAGACCGTTTGGGGCCAAACGGTCTCAAGACCGTTTGGGGCCAAATAGTCTCAAGATCGTTTGGGCTCAAACGATCTCAATGTCGTTTGGATCCAACCGATCTCAAGGTCGTTTCATTTCAAACGGTTTCGAAGTCAACACATCCAAACGGTCAACGCATCCATGCGGTCTTGGTGACCATGCGGTCATAGTGACCATGCGGTCTTGGTGACCATGCAGTCTTGGATGTCAAAGTGCCCAAACGGTCAACGCCCCCAAACGGTCTCAAGACCGTTTGGAGGTTGAGGGGTGAAACCATTTGGGGACTTTTATGGCTGTTTTTGCTTAACAGTTTGAAGGTGTAATTGGTCCAATGGTGGTCTAATCTAAACCCTAATGGTACCCTAAGACATTAAGTGGCTAAGTGATTAATAGATTGAACCATGTGGTGATTGAAGGTGTACTTTACCATTATGCCCTTGATGGGTTCAAATAGGTAACACACTTGATCAACCAAACCCTAATGACTTGACAGTGGGAATTTAGCTTATGTTAATCAAATGAGTTGATCTAACCTAACCTAGAGTGATGTAATCACCACCTATTAGTAAGAGGAGAGATAAGGTCCCATGTATAGTTGAAATTCAAGTAAAGTACCATAAATGTACATGAATGTGCATGATTAGGGTATGATCCACCTATGTGAGATCATGAAAACCCTAATTATGATAATTAATGAATCTTAACCTAATTTGAAGACATCAAAGATGATAATCTCATATATGGTAATGCCATGAGCCCAATTCTTTATTAAGTGAATAGTAAACCCTAATTTTAGGGTTGTGACATGTTGAATGAATAGTAAACCTTCATTGAGGATGATGCGATGAATGTTATTTCTGCTTTATAATTGTTGTCCTGGAGATAAATTGTTTATTGTTATCAGTTGAATTGACTATGCATGTTCTAATAAGAGGTAATCATGACCAAGTGAGGGTTATGACACTATAATCATCAAAGCATGTTTTAGGCTTTGTTAACAGTGATATATGTTATGATTTCCTGAGTCAAGTGGCACACATGAGAATGATGGGCTGTGAGCACCATGAGTAACATTAGGGTCATGCTAACTAGATGACCTGTGATGATTTGACATCCTGTTGATAGTTGATGTGAACTAAACTTGGTACATGTCGTGTTCATCTGTCATTACTGTGTTTGGTAGTTAATTGCTTGGAAACCTGCTTGATGATAAAATAATATTGAAATGTACCTAACTAATCAAGTATAACCATATCATGTAGAGCCCTGACCATAGATCCATCATTAGCAGGTATTAAATGATGGTGAAATAGGTTTTCCTAAGGGATCTCCTATAGCGCATACTTTTGAGTATGTGGGGGTTATGGACGCGCATATCCTTACGTACTAGTGTAGGGGTTGATGTGGATGTATCATAATCCATCAGCACTACCCCATGTGTTTCTTCCGGGTCGATGTATCACTAATCACTCGAGGAATCTGTTATGCCACATCGACGAAGATTAACATGAAATCTTTCGATGGTGAAGAGAGTACAGAATGCCACTGTGACTCTAATAGCGAAGGACCAGAATACCCTGGTGAGCTATAGTAGCAGAGACACTAGATATCCTGCATGTTGATCCTAAACCTGACTAAGAAAGTTTAAGGTCATGAGAATCTGGCTCTTTCGATGACCTAGTATGATACCGAGGCGGCTTATCAGTGATCGGTTGGAGTATGACCGATATACCTCATCTCCACAGGGCATAATGTTGTATGTGAAACATAATCAGCCGAGTAGCATATCTACTTAGGTTGAACCACGACAAACAATGCTTGATATTACATTGTTTATAATGTTTCAGTTAAAATATCTAGATTGCATGTTCTTCATATCCTACTTAGAAGTAAATGTTGTTTTATCTACTCTTAAACCCACTCTTGCAGGATAAACTACCTTGCTTATGTTGTTTCCCTTTTTCTAGTAAGCTTCTGGCGAAGAGTTATAACTCTGGATGGGACAATTATTTGTAATTGTCTCACCCCGTAGACTTCAACCTTTTAGGTGGTCATCGAGGACGAAGGAACTAGGCTGCAGGAGAGCAGTACCAGGAGCAGCAGCACCAGGGGCAGCAGTGAGCTTCAGGTGGATACCCTGGTGGTCCTGTCAGTTAGTTAGAAAGTCTTATGTCGTCTTTGTACACTCAGGTCCTAGGAGTATGATGATCTGAGATTTTGAATTTTGGAGTCTTGAGATTTTTGTACATGGTTGTATATCATCACTCAAGTAGTGTCTTAATAGATATCTAAATTGTTTACCGTACTTTTATGAATGGAGTCTCATGTTTTCAAGATCTTTCCTTGAAAAGTTTTAATTTTTCATGGTTTTTCGCATTTCGCTGTTAATCGAATTGTTTCCGCTAAGTTTATTTTGTGTTTTGGAGATCAGAGCCCACAATTAAGTGGTATCAGAGCTCTAGGTTCGCTGAGTCTTCAGAGACAAAGGAATTAGGGTGTCAAGTCTATCCTTAGTGTTTGTTCTTATCTAATAGGGTCTTCTGCTCCTCAGGAGAAGAAGATATATAAGGATGTCTGAGCCACATGAGTAGTATGAGGGCGAGAGTAGCGTGGTTGCACCACGAGACGGTGCAAGGAGTCCAGAGATGGAGCAACCTGTGACTGAGCCACCTGTACAGCCACCCCCGTTTGACCCAGATGATATGGCGAACCCGGCTGTTCAATCTTTATTCGGGCAGTTCTTGGCTGCGATGACACGTATCACTGACAGGATGCCCATGCATGCACCTAGGGCACCTGTTCAGCATGAGGGACAAAGTGTCAGGAAGACATTCGAGCGGCTTCGTGGAGTCGGAGCGAACGAATACTTCAGCACAGATGACCCCGCAGATGCGGATTTGTGGTTGACCGAGTTGGAGAAGGCTTTCAGAATCCTAACCATCCCCGAAGCTGAGAAGGTGAGACATGCTGTCTATCTTCTCAAAGGAAGTGTTGGCCACTGGTGGAACATGAAAGAGTAGAAGAGGCCTGGAGTAGAGGTTTTGTGGGAAGAATTCCGTCGGGAGTTTGTTAACCAATACTTCCCAAAGACCTTCCTGGATGAGAAGGTCTCTCAGTTCGAGAGATTGAGACAGGGTATGATGAATGTTAGTGAGTATGAGGCTAAGTTCATGGAGCTATTGCGGTTCTGTCCATACATGGCTGCCACGGAAGAAGAAAGGATTAGGAGGTTTGAGAAGGGTTTGAATGTTGACTTGTCTACTCCCGTGTATGCTCTAGAGAACATGGAGAGGTTCGCTACCTTCGTTGAGTCAGTCCGAAGGATAGAAAGATTGGTAGTCGAGAAGAGGCAAATCCACAAGGGGTATCTGCAGTTCCAGGCGTCTTCATCTAGAGACTTTAAGAAGCCTAGATCCTCTGCACCTAACCCTCCACCACCCAGACCTAGTTCTCAGACTCAGTGGTCCCCAAGTAGAGGTAGAGGACAGAGTCTACCACCACAAGAGACTCACAACTCATCATCAGGATCGGTCACAGGACCACCTAGACCACAACAAGATAGAAGCTGCTACAACTGTGGGAAGGTAGGACATATGATGAAGGACTGTAGGTCTAGGCATGTCAGTGTGACACAGCCACAGAGACAGAGTCAACAGGTATCACAGAGAAACCAGTTCTAGGGAGCATCTAGGGGACGTGGACAAGCGTACCAAGCCGGATCGTCAACACCAACTCAACCTTAGGCGATAGCGAGGTTCTATGCTATGAACCCACCAGATGCAGTGGTCAATCCACTAGTTGTGGCAGGTCAGATGGAACTTTTATATTCTCATATGTCTAAATCATGTGTTGTATCTGTTTTGATTGACTCGGGTGCTACACACTCCTTTATCACTCGAAGAGTGATTCATAACTGCTTTATGATAGTTAGACATAGGGCTGACAGCTTGTTGCTTGAGACTCTGTTGAGTGGGTCTGCTGTGTTGCGGGAGGTATGCTCTCCCTACACCCTTTTCTTTTCTAATCATCGCATTCAAGTGGACCTTATACCACTTGATATGCAAGGATTTGATATAATCCTTGGGATGGATACCTTCGAAAGATATAGAGTTGTCTTGGATTGTGAATCCAAGTAGGTTGTGTTTGCTGATGATAGAAACACATCGATCTTTCAGGGAGAGAGAAAGATTCTGCCCTCCTGTCTTGTGTCAGCTTTGGTTGTTGAGAAGTTGATGAGGCAAGTATGTCATGCATTCTTGGCCCACGTGGTAGATACTACCATGGAGAGCCCCACCCTTACTGAAGTTCCTATTGTCAGGGAATTCGAAGACGTATTTCCTGAAGAACTTCCTGGTGTACCACTGCCTCAGGAAATTGATTTTGAAATCAATTTGATCCCAGGTACACAACCCATAGCCCAGACACCGTATACGATGGCGCCTGCTGAGATGGTAGAACTCAAGAAACAACTTCAAGAGTTGCTTGTGAAGGGTTTCATTCGACCGAGCACTTCACCTTGGGGTGCTCCGGTCTTGTTTGTTAAAAAGAAATATGGGTCAATGCGGTTATGCATCGATTACAGACAACTGAATAAAGTAACAATAAAGAATAAGTACCCTCTTTCGAGGATTTATGATCTCTTTGACCAGTTGTGTGGTGCGTCCATCTTCTCGAAGATATACTTGAGGTCTGGTTATCATCAAGTCCGTATGAGGAGTATGAGGGCGAGAGTAGCGTGGCTGCACCTCGAGACGGTGCAAGGAGTCCAGAGATGGAGCAGCCCGTGCCTGAGCCACCTGTACAACCACCCCTGTTTGACCCGACTGATATGGCGAACCCGGCTGTTCAAGCTTTGTTCGGGCAGTTCTAGGCTGTGATGACACGTATCACCGACAGGATGCCCATGCCTGCACCTAGGGCACGTGCTCAGCATGAGGGACAAAGTTTCAGGAAGACGTTCGAGCGACTTTGCAGAGTCAGAGCGACTGAATACATCGGCACAGCTGACCCCGAAGATGCGGATTTGTGGTTGACCGAGTTGGAGAAGGCTTTCAAAATCCTAACCATCCCCGAAGTTGAGAAGGTGAGACATGCTGTATATCTTCTCAAAGGAAGTGTTGGCCACTGGTGGAACATGGAAGAGCAGAAGAGGCCTGGAGTAGAGGTTTTGTGGGAAGAATTCCGTTGGGAGTTTGTTAATTAATACTGCCCAAAGACCTTCCTGGATGAGAAGATCTCTCAGTTTGAGAGATTGAGACAAGGTATGATGAACGTTAGCGAGTACAAGGCTATGTTCATGGAGCTACTGCGGTTCTGTCTGCACATGGCTGCCACGGAAGAAGAAAGGATCAGGAGGTTTGAGAAGGGTTTGAGTGCCGCCTTGTCTTCTCCCGTGTCCGCTCTAGAGAACCGAGAGAGATTCTCTATCTTAGTTGAGTCTGTCCGAAGGATCGAAAGATCGGTAGTCGAGAAGAGGCAAACCCACAAGAGGTATCCGCAGTTCCAGGCATCTTCATCTAGAGACTTTAAGAAGCCTAGATCCTCTGCACCTAACCGTCCACCACCCAGACCTAGTTCTCAGACTCAGTGGTCCCCAAGCAGAGGTAGAGGACAGAGTCTACCGCCACAAGAGACTCACAACTCATCATCAGTATCGGTCACAGGACCACCTAGACCACAACAAGATAGAAGCTGCTACAACTGTGGGAAGGTAGGACATATGATGAAGGACTGTAGGTCTAGGCATTTCAGTGTGACACAGCCACAGAGACAGAGTCAACAGGGATCACAGAGAAACCAGTTCTAGGGAGCATCTCGGGGACGTGGACAAGCGTACCAAGTCGGATCGTCAACACCAACTCAGCCTCAGGCGATAGCGAGGTTCTATGCTATGAACCCACCAGATGCAGTGGTCAATCCACTAGTTGTGGCAGGTCAGATGGAACTTTTATATTCTCATATGTCTAAATCATGTGTTGTATCTGTTTTGATTGACCCGGGTGCTACACACTCCTTTATCACTCGAAGAGTGATTCGTAACTGCTTTATGATAGTTAGACATAGGGCTGATAGCTTGTTGCTTGAGACTCCGTTAAGTGGGTCTGTTGTGTTGCGGGAGGTATGCTCTCCATACACCCTTTTCTTTTCTGACATTCGCATTCAAGTGGACCTTATACCACTTGATATGCAAGGATTTGATATGATGCTTGGGATGGATACCTTGGAAAGATATAGAGTTGTCTTGGATTGTGAATGCAAGCAGGATGTGTTTGTTGATGATAGCAACACATGGATCTTTCAAGGAGAGAGAAAGATTCTGCCCACCTGTCTTGTGTCAGCTTTGGTTGCTGAGAAGTTGATGAGGCAAGGATGTCATGCATTCTTGGCCCACATGGTAGATACTACCATGGAGAGCCCCACCCATGCTGAAGTTCCTATTGTTAGGGAATTCGAAGACGTATTTTCTGAAGAACTTCCTGGTATACCACCGCCTCGGGAAATTGATTTTGAAATCAATTTGATCCCAGGTACACAACCCATAGCCCAGACACTGTATAGGATGGCAACTACTGAGATGGCAGAACTCAAGAAACAGCTTCAAGAGTTGCTTGAGAAGGGTTTCATCCGACCGAGCACTTCACCTTGGGGTGCTCCGGTCTTGTTTGTTAAAAAGAAATATGGGTCAATGCGGTTATGCATCGATTACAGGCAACTTAATAAAGCAACAATAAAGAATAAGTACCCTCTGCTGAGGATTGATGATCTCTTTGACCAGTTGCGTGGTGTGTCCGTCTTCTCGAAGATAGACTTGAGGTCTGGTTATCATCAACTTCGTATTAAGGAAAGTGACATACCCAAGTCTGCCTTTAGGACAAGGTATGGTCACTATCAGTTCACGGTTATGTCGTTTGGACTAACTAATGCACCAACTGCATTCATGGAACTCATGAATAGAATCTTCCGACCCTTTCTCGATCAGTGCATTGTTGTCTTCATAGATGACATTCTGATCTATAGTAGAGATGCTCAACATCATGATCAGCACCTTCGCCAAGCTTTGACCTTGCTAAGAGAACATAAGTTATATGCTAAGTTCAACAAGTGTGAGTTTTGGTTGATGGAGGTATCTTTCCTTGGACATGTGATATCTGCCTCGGGAATTCGTGTTGACCCCAAAAAGGTAGAATCTGTTCTACAATGGGAACAACCAAAGAAACCGATGGAGGTTCGTAGTTTCTTAGGGTTAGCTGGCTACTATCGGAGGTTCATTAAGAACTTCAGTTCTATAGCCCTACCCTTAACAAAGTTGACCCGGAAGGATGTTCCCTTTGTTTGGAGTGATAAGTGTCAGCAGTCTTTTCAACTGTTGAAGGAGAGGTTGACAAGTGCACCTGTACTTGTGCTACCTGAGCAAGGCAAGGGATTTGCAGTTTTCTGTGATGCCTCCAAGAACGGACTCGGGTGTGTGCTTATGCAGGATAAGCAAGTGATTTCTTTTGCTTCCCGACAGCTTAAGAAACACAAGGAGAATTATCCAACACACGACCTGGAGTTAGCAGCTATAGTTCATGCCTTGAAGATCTGGAGACATTATCTCTATGGAGAGACGTTCCAGATTTTCATAGACCACAAGAATCTTAAGTACATTTTCTCGCGGCATGAACTTAACATGAGGCAACGTCACTGGATGGAGTTAATCAAGGACTACGATTGTTCAATAGATTACCATCCAGGGAAGGCCAATGTAGTTGCGGATGCTCTAAGTAGGAAGTCAGCAACACCATCCTATGATAGGGCACATCTAAACTCTTTGGTATGCCCTAGGAGAGATATGCTTATCTCTTTAAGACAAGACAATGTACAGTTGAAGGTGTCGTGGATTTCGGGGTTGTTGGCTGAGATGCATATCAAACCTACCCTAAGAGAGCAGATTAGAGAGGCACAGCTAGTTGATGTTGCAGTTCAGCAGATCAGATCGGAGTATGGAGATGAGAGAGATGGTTTCCATGACTCAGATGACCAGGTGGCATGTTATCATGGTAGGATGATAGTACCGGATGTGGATAACTTGAGGAAGTTAGTCCTGGAGGAAGCTCATTCTTCGATGTATGCCATGCATCCCGGAAGCACCAAGATGTATCGAAACTTAAAAGATATGAATTGGTGGTCTGGGATGAAGAAGGATGTTGATGAGTTTGTTCTGAGGTGTCCTGTGTGCCAGCAAGTGAAGGATGAGCACCAGAAGCCTGTAGGAACAATGCAACCTTTACCAATACCGCAATGGAAGTGGGACCATGTGACCATGGACTTTGTTGTTGGCCTACCTAGGACCAGAAGAGGACATGATTCCATCTGGGTAATTGTTGACAGGTTGACAAAGACAACACATTTCTTGCCTGTCAAGACAACCTATTCTACTGAGAAGTTGGCACAGTTGTATGGTCAAGAGATAGTGAGGCTGTATGGAGTTCCTGTTACCATAGTATCTGACAGAGTTCCCCAGTTTATGAGTCATTTTTGGGACGACTGCATAGAGCTTTAGGCACCCGGTTGAGGTTTAGTACAGCCTTTCACCCACAGACTGATGGGCAGTCGGAGAGGACTATACATACCTTGGAGCACTTGTTGAGAGCATGTGTTCTCCAGTTTACCGGAAGTTGGGACCTACACCTAAGCTTGATAGAGTTTGCCTATAACAATAGCTACCATCATAGCATTGACATGACACCTTATGAAGCTTTGTATGGTAGACGTTGTAGATCACCAGTGTGTTGGTATGAAACTGGTGAGTATCAGTTGTTAGGCCCTGATCTTGTGAAGCAGACTACAATGAAGGTCAAGGTAATTCAACAACAGATTAAGACTGCACAGGATAGACAGAAGTCATATTCCAATAAACGTTGTAGACCCTTAGAGTTCTAGGTTGGAGACAGGGTGTATCTCAAAGTATCGCCTTGGAAAGGAGTCCTGAGGTTTGGAAGGAAAGGGAAGTTAGCTCCTCGGTTTATGGGGCCTTATCCAATCGTTGAACGCATTGGAAAGGTAGCCTATAGACTAGAGTTTCCCCCAGAGATGCAGAGGTTACACCCCGTGTTTCACATTTCTATGTTGAGTAAATGTCACCCAGATACCGAGTTAGTTGTACAACCTATGGAAGTAGAATTGAAAGATGATATAACCTATGAGGAAGGACCAGTGTCGATCCTTGATAATAGAATTAAAAAGCTAAAGAAGAAAGATATAAGCCTTGTGAAAGTCCTCTAGAATCATCCTGGGGTCGAATAATCCACTTGGGAACTAGAGGAAGAAATGAGGAGGAAATACCCTTCTCTTTTCTCTTAATACATCTTATCGATTTCGGGGACGAAATCCTTGTAAGGGGTGGATGATTTGTAACATTCCTGACCTGGGTTACAAGTTAACCCTAGGAGTTTTGCTTAAATATGTAATTAAATGTTTGTGATTAACTTCTAGCATGTAATTAAGATCCTGAGGAACATACATTCCCAATTTTGTCCTTTATAAACAATGTTTAAGTAATGTTTTGTTATGCAGGGACCTATGTGCAAATTACCCAGTTAGAAGGGTTAACTTGCAATTTTCAGATGTTGAGATGTTCCTATGATGATGATACATCATGTGGATGAATATGATGAGGTATGATGGATTCTCCAAGCTTGGGCATCAAAATGCAGCTTGTGGAGCAATCCTTGTGCTTGAAACCCTAATTTTGGTTTAAAGTGCAATTTACCCAAAATGTGGGGTGCAACTTGTAAAGTAAATCTTCTAGAGTATCTTGTGTGACTCTTGTCATCATTTGGAGTGGAAATGATAAAGAGACCACTTCAATTAATTAATTAGATAAGATGGATAACCTTTGTAGTAGAATCGCCAAGTTATAAGTGAAGAAACCCTTATATATGTGTACCTTAGTGATAGGATGACTTTCCTTGCATTTGGACCTTTGTTTTAATAAGATTTTCACCTATATAAGGAAGAGGGACGTGCAAGAAAGTAAGGAGGGACCTAGATGAGAAATGCAAAAAACTAGAGGTCCTTATGATGAAACTAGCCCAAGCTATATAAACCACCCCCTTTGCAACCAAGTGAACGTACCCCTTCACTCTTTCTTTGCAAACCTTGTTTGGTCCGTCCAAGGCAGAGCTTGGGAGCTATAGGAGACGACCAACTTGTTCCAACATAAGGGATGCCCTCTTCTAAGCTCGGATTCATGTAGGAAAGTGAATTACAAGGTTGGTTTTATGGCTATCTCACTACGGTTTCTTGTTCTAGACGATCTTCCTCAACCTTTTCTTGAAGAAAAGTCTTTGGCCGACCAATGGAGCTCAAGGTGCCATTAAAGACTTGAGAGCTTGAAATCTTGGATCTCTAGGAACGACCATAAGGCGGGTTTTATATCTCTAAACCTTTAGATTTCTTAATGCATATATTTGTTCTTACTTCTAGTAGTTAGTCCTTCTCCTTCCCCAACCTTCCTTGCCTTCTTGCAAGCAAAACCATGGAGGAACCAACCCGTCTTGAGGTTGAAGACGTTGGGCGTGAATACCTAGGCAACTTTACCAAACGACCTTGGACCATTTGGTCCAAACGGTTTGCAAACCGTTTGAAATCAAACAGTCTCACAACCGTTTGATTTCATGAGGTCTTGCAAGACCGTTTGGAATCAAACGGTCTCAAGACCATTTGGTAGGGTTGACCAAGGGAAGACCGTTTGGAGGTCTGCTGTACACATGTTGAATTAAACACCTACAAATAATTGAAACCTAATTGCAAACCAATCACAAGTTGAAGGCACCTCAACCCTCTAAACCCTAATCGGTTGAAATTACTATTTTCAATGACCAATTTTGGTGAACTTTGGGTTGAAGGGCCCATACGGTCTCAAGACAGTTTGGGGGTTCACTCAAACGGTCTCAAGACCGTTTGGTGACAACCCAAGACCGTTTGGAGGTCTAGGGTTAAGGTAATTTGATCAATTGAGGGTCCAATCACAGTAGGTTGATGAATTGAATAAAAGTGCTGATTTTAGACCTAATTAGGGTTCAACCCGCATCAACTTGACCTAGATTTTGGTGGAACTTTGGGCAAACGGTCTCAAGACCGTTTGGAGAGTGTCCAAACGGTCTCAAGACTGTTTGGGCCAAGTTTGGGTCTAATTCAATGCCAATTGATAGGTTCAACTTCAATTAGACCCATGATTATCAATATTGATGGTTAATTACTGATAAACCCTAATTCAACCGGCTTCAACCCCAATTGGTAAGCAATTGAGGGTCAATTGAATGCCCAATTAGTAAAGGATAACCCTAATTAACTCAATTGACAAGTAGTTAGTAAGGATGTGGCCAATTGGAGGCTTCAACATGGAAAACCCTAATCGATTTCAACCTTGGATACAATTTTGAGGTCCATGCAGTTTTGAGCCCATTTGGACCAAACGATATCAAGACCTTTTGGGGCCAAACGCTCTCAAGACCATTTGGGGACAAACGGTCTCAAGGCCGTTTGGGCTCAAACGATCTCAAGGTTGTTTGGATCCAATCGATCTCAAGGTCGTTTCATTTCAAACGGTTTCAAAGTCAACACATCCAAACGGTCAACACATCCATGTGGTTTTGGTGACCATGCAGTCTTAGAGGTCAAAGTGCCCAAACGGTCAACACCCCCAAATGGTCTCAAGACCATTTGGAGGTTGAGGGGTGAAACCGTTTGGGGACTTTTAGGGCTGTTTTTGCTTAACAGTTTGAAGGTGTAATTGATCCAATGGTGGTCTAATCTAAACCCTAATGGTACCCTTAGACATTAAGGGGCTAAGTGATTAATAGATTGAACCATGTGGTGATTGAAGGTGTACTTTACCATTATGCCCTTGAAGGGTCAAATAGGTGACACGCTTGATCAACCAAACCCTAATGACTTGATAGTGGTGAATTGGCTTAAGTTAATCAAATTGAGTTGATCTAACCTAACCTAGAGTGATGTAATCACTACCTATTAGTAAGAGGAGAGAGAATGTCCCATGTATAGTTGAAATTCAAGTAAAGTACCTTCAATGTACATGAATGTGCATGATTAGGGTTTGATCCACCTATGTGAGATTATGAAAACCCTAATTATGATAATTAATGAATCTTAACCTAATTTGAAGACATCAAGTATGGTAATCTCATACATGGTAATTCCATGAGCCCAATTCTTTATGAAGTGAATAGTAAACCCTAATTCTAGTGTTGTGACATGTTGAATGAATAGTAAACCCTAATTGAGGATGATGTGATGAATGTTAGTTATGCTTTATAATTGCTATCCTGGAGATAAATTGTTTATTGATACCAGTTGAATTGACTATGCAGGTTCTTATAAGAGGTAATCATGACCAAGTGAGGGTTATGACATTATAATCATCAAAACATGTTTTAGGCTTTATGAACAGTGATATATGTTATGATGGCCTGAGTCAAGTGGCACACATGAGAATAATGGGTTGTGAGAGCCATGAGTAACATCAGGGTCATGCTAACTACATGACATGTGATGATTTGGCATCATGTTGATAGTTGATGTGAACTAAACTTGGTACATGTAGTGTTCTTCTGTCATTACTGTGTTTGGTAGTTAATTGCTTGGAAACATGCTTGATGATAAAAGAATACTGAAATGTACCTAACTAATCAAGTATAACCATATCATGTAGAGCCCTGATCATAGATCCATCATTGTCAGGTGTTAAATGATGGTGAAATAGGTTTTCCTAAGGGAACTCCTGGAGCGCATACTTGTGAGTATGTGGGGGTTACGGACATGAATATCCTTACGTCCAAGTGTAGGGGTTGATGTGGATGTATCATAATCCATCAGCACTACACTATGTGTTTATGCCGGGTTGATGTATCACTAATCACCCGAGGAACCTGTTATGCCACATCGATGCAGATAAACATGAAATCTTTCGATGGTGAAGATATTACAGAATGCCACTGTGACTCTAATAGAGAAGGACCAGAATACCCTGGTGAGCTATAGTAGCAAAGACACTAGATGTCCCACATGTTGATCCTCAACCTGATTGAGGAAGTTGAAGGTCATGAGAATCCGACTCTTTCGATGACCTAGTATGATACTGAGGCGACTTATCAGTGGTCGGTTGGAGTATGAGCGGTATACCTCATCTCCACAGGGCATAATGTTGTATGTGAAAGGTAATCAGCCGAGTAGCATATCTCGTTAGGTTGAACCACGAGAAACAATGCTTGATATTTCATTGTTTATAATGTTTTAGTTAAAATATCTAGATTGCATGTTCTTCATATCCTACTTTGAAGTAAATGTTGTTTTATCTACTCTTAAACCCGCTCTTGTAGGATAAACTACCTTGCTTATGTTGATTCCCTTTTTCTAGTAAGCTTCTGGCGAAGAGTTATAACTCTCGCTGGGACAATTATTTGTAATTGTCTCACCCCGTAGACTTCCACCTTTTAGGTGGTCGTCGAGGACGAAGGAACCTGGCTGCAGGAGAGCAGTACCAGGAGCAGCAGCACCAGGGGCAGCAGTGAGCTTCAGGTGGATACCTTGGTGGTCCAGTCAGTTAGTTAGAAAGTCTTATGTCGTCTCTGTACACTCAGGTCCTGGGAGTATGATGATCTGAGATTTTGAATTTTGGAGTCTTGAGATTTTTGTACATGGTTGTATATGATCACTCGAGTACTGTACTTTTATGAATGGAGTCTCATGTTTTCAAGATCTTTCCTCGAAAAGTTTTAATTTTTCGTGATTTTTCGCATTCCGCCGTTAATAGAATCATTTCCGCTAAGTTTATTTCGTGTTTTGGAGATCATAGCCCACACAACAGGTCCAAAAACTACTAGAACTCATAATTGCATCAACTATTTCAAGAAATTTGGGAATTAAAAGTATTTCACTAATTATAACAATTTAGGTGAAGAATAATAACATGGTTGACTTCAAGTTATAAAACCCGCCTTAAGAACCACTTCAAAGCTTCAAGCTCCAAAGCTCCATGTTCCTAAGGTTGAAGATGACTTTATCAAATGTCCAAGGCTCGTTCACAACTCCTTAGGGTTAAGTTTTGTGTTCCTTAGCTTCTTGGCCGACACCCTACCACTCTTGGGCGATATGGACTTCCTCTTGGCCGACACAACTTTGCTTGTGGCCGATACCCCCTCACTTGTAGCCAAAATCACTTCAATTGACCGATATCAACTTGCTATGGACAATATCAACATGGTATGGCAGATACACTTGTTATGGCCGATACCCAAGGCCTATGCACGATACCCTTGTTCCCCTGCACAATATGACAACCCTCTTGCATGATATGGCACTCACTTGCATGATGTGGCACTCAACTCTTCACCCTATTGGCCGATATCACCTTATATGGCCAATTTCACCTACTTGGCCGATATGCTTTTGCTATGGGCAATATCCAATGGCCTATGCACGATATTCTTGATCTCCTGCACGATAAAAGAGCCCCATGCACGATACCACAAGGTAGGAGGGTGTTAAGGGTCTATAAATTTCACTTAAGGGTGAAACTAGGGGTATATGTACGTGTTGCACATGAAGAAAGGTAAAAATGAGGTGTCAACATTTTGAGCTAGTAGGTGCCACGTGTCATGCATGGGTGACACGTGTCCATGTATGCATCATCATTTATCTTGTCTTGCAAAACAGTTGAGGATCATATAGAGATGCAAATTCGTCCATTGCTTATCCATTTGGATAAGTCATCTAGGTTTAATCACTATTTTAAGTCAAGCCGATACACTTTTTCTAAGCAAACTTGTTGGCCGTCACACCTCACCTCCTTGAGGTGCTTTGCACGATATGGAATTTTCCAAGAGTTCACAAAACAATATGAGACACCTCCTTGGGCTCCATGGCTGATAGGCACTCATATATAAGCTTTTCAACTTGATACAAATCAAGTTAAGCTTCCAAATTCAGCCCTTTTTCTTGGTCATTTCATCACCAAGAGTATCATCTTCATAATTGATCCAAAAATGGTGTCTCATTCATTCTCTCTCCTCTAAATGATACATAGAGGAAGTAGGGTCATTCTCGTGGTGGTAGTTTGCATATCAACCCCACATTTTGGGTAAATTACAATTTGTACCAAAATTGGTGCAGAAGGTACCAACATTGTTCAAACAAGTTCAAACTTGGAATTTAGGCTTTCCACAAGACACCACCTTGCATCATTCTCTCTATAATGATGCTAACACACATTAGGAATGTTCCACATGTGACATTTTGCATTATATCCCCTCAATTTGGGTAAATTGCACTTTGGTCCAAAACAAAGGAAAATTGCTCAAACAACATTCAATCGGTACCAAAATTGAAGCATAAGTGTGTCACATGATAACAAAGCACCTTAAAGGATTATATTAAAGTTATAATCAACTTTATTAGCCAAAACAAATAGGGTTACCTCATAATCCAGGTCAGGGTCGTTACAAGTTATAAACCCCTAACAAAAATTTCGTCCCCGAAATCCCAGGTAAAGGAAGACAAATATTATTCATTCATCATACCATCAAGTCTCCACATAACATCTTAATGTCATGGAGATGACATAGAACTTTGATCAACACAAAGTCCTTCCACACATGGTTATCATTGAATCTGTCACACATGGCACATATTCCACTGTCTTTTTTTTACTGTAGAGTCAACTCTATGTCAGGTAACATTCTTCTTAGTCGGAGAATCATTATGCATACCTTATTTAACTCAGGTTACCTCATAGATTTATCACCTTTTCCACTTACATATTTGTTGATGTTATGTTTATGCGGGGCATAAACCCCTAACATATGATATCCATACTACAATATGTAACTAGACTAATTTCAGAGTTGGCCATTCCAGGTAACCAACATAAATCATTAGATCAGGAGTTATGTTTTTACTTTCCCATACCACTTGATACTTCTTAGATACCATAATTTCTTACCTTGGTATCTGTTACATGTATCGAAAACACATCACATCCTCATCATTTCCATCTCTCTATTATTATTACAAAAGGCACACATATACAAGGATCTTTCTTTCATCTTGGGACATTACTTGTTACACGTATCTTTATCTTTGAACCAAAGTCCAAGATGAACTGATACTTTTCTAAGTATCCATCAATTGAACATTTTTAGCTTATGCACATCAAATGTCATAAGACCCACATGATTTCCATGTCCATAAAAAGAAAGAACACAAAGGAACATATTCCTTTTATCACCCCATCATCATCTAGGGTTGTTTATCAAAGAGAAGAGATTATCATCTCCTATGATTATTGCATGATCTTTCAACTATTCATGAGTCATTTACTCGTGTCTCATCCTAGGTTCCTTGCCATCAACATAGAAAATATAATGACCATTACATAACATTATTCCTTTCTTTGTTATTGTCTAACATGTTTATGAACATTTTGTGATTTCATCACATTTCCCATTTCCACATTATGGGAAAAGATATTTACTATTCACACAAGCTTTATCTGACAGGGATCATCTCCCTTGTTCTCATTCTCTTATCATGAGGATTATGCTTTTCATTTCCTCATACATATAGATTGATCTGAGATCATCTCAGATTCTACTTTATTGCACTTAAGATGTGATATACATGTCCATACCATATTTCCAGTTTAGTTATACTCACTAGATTGTCTCAGAATGACTACTTGATCAGAGTAATCAGAAAGATAACAATCTAAGAGTTCCATACTTCCCTTTCTCCAATAATTATATACCTGGCCAGGGTATACAAGTACTGAGATTAGGTAGTATGCACTTTGTTTACTATCATGTTCCGTACTTTTCATGTCTGTATAAACACAGGATTTAACATTCCTAGATTTTCTCCAAGCACCACATATATACCTCGTCCTCTTTCACACATTTAAGAGCAATTATAAAGCATTTAAAAGAATACTGAACAGAATATAAATTCTAGTTCTCATATTTCTTCCCTATGTCCCCATAGGACAATCAATAGGGAAATCCACAACAGCAATCCTTTTTATGATTATCATATAATCATCAAGATAAGGCATATCAAAATGAAATGCTCTATATAACTGTTATCCCTCGCGGTCATCTACCGCTTTAGGTTGACTCAACACATGGAGTCTAGCTATTTCATGTTGTTTCTTTTGCCTTTTTATATCATTGGGATGTAACTTTCATATGCCGTACCGAGCCTTCCTCGGATGTTAAGTCATTTCCTCCCTTCTTTTCAAAGAAAAGAGTTTAGTATGCTCAACATGTCCATAACTATAGCATGTCTTGTCCTCGTACCATGGTCTTATCGGTCTTATTACTGATGTAGAGACTAAACCATTGGTTCTTACAGGTGGAAAGTTAGGATCCGTGCCTTTACTTAGTGTCTACCGCCCTGGTAAACTAGGCATTTATTGCGCTGGTGGCACCAAAAACTTTGTCTTTTTAAAACAACTAGGCACATGTCTCTAGAATTGTAGAGACCTTTCCTTATTTCTCAACTTATTTCCCCATCTTGGGCATTACCATCACAGATATACTATCTATCTATACTTATGGCAGTGTCTATTTCCTTTCCATATGCTAATCTTTTCCACATTTTCCACTGTTTCAACATGACTATTTCATTCAGGACCCCTTTCAAAAGCCCAAAGTTTCCATATTGAGGACTGGTAACCTAGGTTGTACTGCTAGTATCCAGTCTACTATATGTATCATTGTTGTCCTAGCCTGCCCAATAAGAGCATAAACATAGGATTCTCTATCTTGATCGGGTCATGATGGGAATTCTCAGGCATTCATTCTTCTCTTGCCTGATCCCTTGCACCCTTTCCCAGTGCAACAAAATTTCCCTCAACAATGTATTTCTCGTGTTCCCAGTCATTTATAAGCTTCACCCTTTCTTCTGCACAAGTAGAAGTCACTATAGGGTATACTGGAGGACACTAACACAGACTCAACACCTCCGTCCTATGTCTCTGTAGACTCAGCGAACCTTAAGCTCTGATACCAAACTTGTATCGACAGATGCCAAACTGACAAACAAATCGTTACTAATTAAGCGGAATAAACATAAGCAACAGATTAACAAAAATCACTAAAACTTAAAACCATTTTGCAAGGAGATCCTTGTAGAGAAAACTTTTACTGAACGATCCAAAACTCATACATATCATGATTTATATCGTATAACATTGTTTCATCTCATCTCGAGGACAACATATAACAGTTGCTCTATCAAAACACATAGTGGAGCAACATAAAGCCTCGAGGCATTCAAGCCAAAACCTCAGATCATTCATGAAACCATAATGAACCAACACCAAGGACCTGAGAGTATAGAGACGACACATAGGACTTCTATCTACAAGATATGACAGTCAGTACACTCAACATGAGCTGTCACTGCTGTCCCTATTGCTGTTGTTCTTTATCTGCAGAAAGGTCTTCACCTCCTCATGCTCATCCACCTAAAAACTTGGATCCCATGGGGGTGAGACAATTGTAATTGTACCAGTGAGAGATATAACTCTCCGCCAACCATATTATTATCACAGTTAAATAGTATTAAACTGAGCATAGGATAAGCAGTTTAGAACATTCTCATATTTTAAAGCATTGCAGTTGTCTATGATAGAGCAGTAATTCATCTATTCACTTTATAAGGAATATGGAGAACACGTATATCATTTACCCATCATACTATCTCAAGCTTATCCTGTGATGCTCATTATCATGGTATGTCATCCATGAATCATTCTAATTTCTATCTATTGGCCTCAGCCAATCTGCTAACCAAATATTGAATTGTATCAGTCATGTGAGTATACATCATCATATTATGTCCATGCATTGGACTATGCCAATCTTGTGCAACTATTCCAGGTATTGAACTATGTCAATCCTGTGCAACTATTCTAGGTATTGAACTATGCCAATCCTGTGACAATTATTCCAGGTATTGAACTATGTCAATCCTGTGAAAATTATTCCAGGTATTGGTTTCTGACCAATCCTGTGCAATTATTCTAGGTATTGGGTTATGACCAATCCTGTGCAATTATTCCAGGCATTGGGTTATGACCAATCCTGTGCAATTATTCCAGGTATTGGGTTATGACCAATCCTGTGCAATTATTCCAGGTATTGGGTTATTACCAATACTGTGCATTCCAGATATTGATCTATGTCAATCCTGTGATTATTCCAGGCATTGGGTTATTACCAATCATGTGCATTCCAGGTATTGATATATGTCAATCCTGTGATTATTCCAAGCATTGGGTTATTACCAATCCTGTGCATTCCAGGTATTGATCTATGTCAATCCTGTCATTATTCCAGGCATTGGGTTATTACCAATCTTGTGCATTCCAGGTATTGATCTATGTCAATCCTGTGATTATTCCATCCATTGGGTTATTACCAATCCTGTGCAATTATTCCAGGTATTGGGTTATTACCAATCCTGTGCATTCTAGGTATTGATCTATATCAATCCTGTTATTATTCCAGACATTGGGTTATTACCAATCATGTGCATTCCAGGTATTGAACTTTGTCAATCCTGTAATATTATTCCAGGTATTGGGTTATGACCAATCATGTGCATTCCAAGTATTGAACTTTGTCAATCCTATGATTATTCCAGGCATTGGGTTATTACCAATCCTATGCATTCCAGGTATTGTCTATGTCAATCCTGTGATTATTCTAGGCATTGGGTTATTACCAATCCTGTGCAATTATTCCAGGTATTGGGTGATTACCAATCCTGTGCATTCTAGGTATTAATCTATATCAATCCTGTGATTATTCCAGGCATTGGGTTATTACCAATCTTGTGCATTCCAGGTATTGAACTTTGTCAATCCTGTGATATTTTTCCAGGTATTGGGTTATGACCAATCATGTGCATTCCAGGTATTGAACTTTGTCAATCCTGTGATATTATTCCAGGTATTGGGTTATGACCAATCCTATGCATTCTAGGTATTGATCTATGTCAATCCTATGATTATTCCAGGCATTGGGTTATTACCAATTCTTACATCAATCTTTAGATCAATATCTTGTCACCTCTGATTAGGAAACAACTAATCACATGACTCACAAGGCCCATTAAACATCTTGTCACCTCTCACTAGGCAACAACTATTCCCATGGCTCACAAGGCCATTAAACATCTTGTCACCTCTCACTAGGCAACAACTATTCACATGGCTCACAAGGCCATTAAACATCTCAATGTAACAATTGACATAACACACTTCATGTGTTACTCATCCAAGTACATTGGATTTAAGGTGCATCAAGGTACATCAACCTTGAAATGTTGGATGTGATATCTATCATGTCTCGATGTATCACTTCCATCATCACTTTTTTGTTCCCTGGGGATCGTCCTACTCCTCCTGCGCTCCCAGTACAGGTCCGTTCACCTCCCAAGAGTCCTCATGACCCAATGTGGCTTCCTCCTTAACCACCTCAAGGAAAAAATCCGGACATTGTTTCCATCTTCCTTGCTTGTCGCCCTGCTCCCGACTCCATTTAGCTGCATAATCGGTCACCCTATTGCTGCTCCTTGGTCTGAACCTGAACTCGATCACAAGGAAACTCCCTGCTAGCTTCTTGATATAATTGCACTCATGTCTGTATTGGGTAGGGGTCCTTGTGATGTTCTTCAGCATCGCGATTGCTCCTTTGCTATCTGACTCAACTAACAAGTTGTTGTGTTTCCCATCGCACGCCTGGATGCCTATCTTGATAGCTCTCAGTTCTGCTTTTAGAGTATTTGTGATAGTCCCTTTATCGTATCCTCCTGCCAGCCATTGTCCACCCTGATCGCGGATCACGAAGGATGTGGCCATGTTGCCCCGTTTCACAGCCGCGTCTACATTCAACTTCACCTGTCCTACTCCCAGTGGGCTCCATCGTGTTTTATCCTTCGTCGCCCTGGGTGTGATTGGGCCTGCTACAAAGGCTATCCTGCAAGTATAGACCTCATGGAGGATCATTTCGAATAATGCCTCAGCCTTAATGCGTTCACCCTGGAAGACCAGGTTACATCGCTGAGTCCATATCTTCCAAAGTGAGATGGCGAACCAGCTATTCCAGTCCGGTGTAGCCGTACCCTTCCTTAGGTTCGTTGCGATCCATAGACTGACGGTGTTTGATTGCTGCAGTTCCATGTGAGTCGTTCTTTGTATGATCTCCCATAGCTTCCTACATTCCAGACAGTAGACGAGCAGATGTAGTATGTCCTCCCGTTCATTGCCGCACTGTGGGCATTGGGTAGTCTCCGTGTGTCCTCTCCTTCTTCTCATCTCATTGGTCATAAAGCTTCCGTGCAAGCATAGCCAGAGAAAGGTTTTGACTTTCTGTGGTAACTTTAGCTTCCAGATTGAGTTCCAATGGCCTGACGTACTTATAGATTTAGTTTTCAGCAACCGGCGGTATGCCTCTTTGACGCCGACCTCCCCGCTCGTGCTTTTGGTGAACAAGATCTCATCCGCACCTGCGGCCTGGTCTGGCGGTGGCATTAATAGTATGGCAGTAGCGGTATCCTCCTTAAACCAGTGTCAGATAAACTGTGTATCCCAATCGCCGTTAAGATCCACCAAAGAGCTGACGGTGAGCTCTCTTAGGTTCACTGGGATTGTCCGACCATCTTGGATCTCCGGAACACGCTCTCCTTCGACCCATCTGTCCTCCCACACCGACGTATCCTCGCCTGAAAGCACGATCTTTCCTACGTCTGGCATCAATTCTTCTCGGATCCTTGTGATGGCCCTCCACAGCCTCGACGCGCAAGCCACTCCCTGATTCGATCTATGCTCATATTTCTCCTTGAACACTGTCTTCCATAGTGTCGCCCGTTGTGACATGAAGTCCCATGATGTTTTGTATAGGAAGGCTTCGTTTTGTACTCTCGCCATCTTAATCCCTAGACCCCCTTCCCCTTTGTGCGCAATAACCTTCTCCCAAGCTACTAGATGTGTGCCCCCTTGTTTAGAAGCCCCCTTCCACAAGAACGTTCTCACCACTCTATCGATGCTATCGCATACCGCCATTGGTAGGACTATGGACTGCATAACATACATAGGCAATGTATTGAGCACTGATTTGATTAAAGTTGTCCTACCGGCGAAAGATAGTGATTTGTTCTCCCATGTAGCTATCTTGGCTTCCACCTTATTGATAGTGTCCAGGTACAACTCCTTGTGCGCCCTCCCATGCAAGATTGGGACGCCCAAGTGTTTGCCAATGCTATCGGTCTGCCGTGTACCAGTCATCTTGGTTATGGCTCATCGAGTTCAGATAGCCGTGTCCCGTGAGAATAAGATAGTGGATTTCTCCTTTGCTAATATCTGTCCAGAGACGCGTTCGAATTTCTTCAAAGTTGTGAGCATTATCCTGGCTTGGCGCTCCGTAGCTTCACCAAAAAGGATGAGATCGTCTGCAAAGCAGACATGGGAAACTCCAATTCCCTACCAGGTTGCATGGAAAGACAACCAGCGTCCGGACCACTCTTCCGCAGCAATAGCCTGGCTGAGTCTATCTAAGCAAAGGACGAAGATATAGGGAGACAAGGGATCTCCCTGCCTCACCCCTCTCGACGCCTTGAAAGGTTCCAGGGTCTCTCCATTCCAAGTGATCACAATCTCTCCCGCCTTGATGATCCTAACAAGGTTATGTGGGATGGTTGTCTGCATGAGTGTGTCTTCAATAAAGTCCAAATCCATCCTATCGTAAGATTTAGATAGGTCCACCTTCACCGCCATGGTTGTCCGTTTCCCCCCTTCGATTCACATAGAATGTATCAGTTCTTGTACTAGAATTATGTTGTCTATAATTCGCCTGCCTGAGACGAAGCTGCTTTGCACAGGCGAGATCCAATTTGCAAAGTATGCTTTTATACGTTCAACAAGAATTTTGGATAGAAATTTGAGTCCCACATTGTTGAGGGCAATTGGTCCCAAATGGTTGCAGTACTCTGGAGTAGGGGATTTAGGAATCAGAACTAAGATGGAGCTTGCCAAACTCTCATCAATTTGGTGGCCTGCAAAATAGTTGGAAATCAACTGGGAGATAGAATCACCTAGATGCACCCAGTTCTTTTGAATGAAACCAGCTTCCATCCCATCCGGCCCCGGGGCCTTGATCGTATTCATCTTCATCAACATTTTTTTAATTTCCTCCTTGGTGGGCTCTCTTCTCATCGTCGTACATAGATCCTCCTATAGTTTTGGGAATTGCCCCATGTAAGCTTCAATTGCCCTCGTATTGCTCCTATTCATCTTCCTTGTGAATAGGTCATGGAAAAACTCCCTCACTACTTGCTTCACGTCGTCCTCCTTGTCCATCCAAACACCATTGTTGTTCTTGATTTTAGAGATTTTGTTCCTTCTTCTTTTCGCTTTCACCAATGCTTTGTGTTAGCATCTCCTTCCTTCAGCCAATCGCATTTTGCCTTCTGCCTCCATTCCTCATCCTCCGCATGTAGGATTTCATTGTACTCCACCTGCAACTTAGCTAGTTTATTCTCCCTGGAATTCGTCCACCGTTGGTCTTGTTGTGCTTGCACTTTGCTTATCTCCTGCAGAAGGCCCCGTTTCCTTCCTGTCCCTTTGTGTCGTTCCTCTTTGTCCCAATTGATCGACTTCTTCATAAATTTATTTACCGCATCATGGAACGGTATATTATTGTCCCAATTTTGTTGTAGGAAGGCAGGAAAGGATTCCCTTTTATTCCACATCATGCTTGTCTTTGGATGGTATAGTGTGCGTCTAGCTCTGTCCTCCATCGAGATTAGAATAGGCGAGTGGTCAGAGTTAATCTACGGGAGCACCTTCACCGCCGTCATCGGGTACTCCTCGAGCCACTCCTGCTTAGCAACAGCCCGGTCGAGCCTCTCCCTCAGCCATCCTCGTCTAAACGTCATCTTGGGCCCGACCGCACCCAAGTCTTCAAGCCCGGCGTTCGTCATCCCCTCAGCAAAATCTCTGCAGCTGCTCAGCACGATTAGCTCTCCACCCAATTTCTCGTCAGGCTTCAACACTGCGTTGAAGTCACCTATGACAAGCCAAGGTGCTGTCGAGGCAGAGGCAATGGTGTGGAGGTGATCCCACAGTAGTCTTCTCCCTCCTTGCTTCGTACTCGCATAGACGAAAGTCACGTGGACCCGGTTGTTAACTTGGGAATGCACGAACTGTTTATGGCTGGCAATAACCTCCAAATCTCCCAATATACTCTTCCAGAGTACCCATATGCCTCCCGAGAATACTTTCGCCTCTACGCGGTAGGAAGGATCATATCCCAACGTTCTTACGATTCTTTCAGCGTTGGTTCCGCTTGTTCTAGTCTCTAGAACAACAAGAACGTCAATCTTGTGAAGGATCGATAAGTCACAGATCGTGTTTTGGGTATCTCTTCCACAGATACCCTGGACATTCCAAGATGCGACGATCATTGGGTAACCATGGCGGATTGGCTCGGGTCTGCGCCGCCCAGTTCAGTTGTCTCTTCAGGTCCATAGCTTCTTCTGTTCTTCTTCCGACGTCAGTTCCTCGTTAGATCCTTGGAGTTTAAGATCTTTCGATTCCTGAGATGGACCCCTACGGATGCGCCAAATAGCAATGCCTTGCCCGGATTGCATGGGAGCCGCCCCTTGTTCGGACTGCCTATGGTGGTCTTCCTTGGCTGAGTACTACCCATGGTAAATCGCAAGCTTTCCCCGGTTCCGGTCCCCTCATCTGGGATAACGATTGGGTTGTCTCCTTTGATCGTTACTGTTGCATGCTTCTGAGTATCGCTGTCTAACACCTTTTGTGACTCTTTGTTGTTTCCGATCTTTGTCGGTCGAGTTACCTCTTCAACAGGCCACTTCTTCTTGTTAGCTTCTTTCCATTGGCGCCACTTGTACCCCGGTTTAGGACCGCCTTTCCCTGCCTCCGTCGTCTCCACCACCAGTTCCTCCGTATCTTCTAATTGTTTAAAATGATTCTGTGACGCACCTCCGGCTACCTTGCCTGCATTGTCCTCCTTTCTCTAGCACCTGACGAAAAGTTTGGCGTGTAAAGTCTCGGTAAACCTTCCCAATGGATGAGGTTGCGTGGATGTCCCTTCAGGTTTCTTCCCTGCCTTCACCTGGGCCTCAATCGCCGCCTTGCGCGCAACACAATCATCGTCAATGTGGCCAATCTTGTCGCAGAACATGCATATGCTTGTAAGGTTCTCATACTCAATCTTGTAAGTCTGTCCCTGGACAATGATTTCTGGCACTAGAGGATTGCTGGTGTCCAGTTTGACGGCAATTCTAGAAAACTTCCCCCGTCGCTTCTGGTCAGTATTTGTATCCACCTTGATTGTCCTTCCGATCGTATCCCCAACTTCCTCCAGAAACTGGGACTGGTAAAGGAAGATAGGCACCCTTGGAATTCTAATCCATATAACCATATGTTTAGGGTTTGCGGAGGAAGGTGAGAACGTCCTATCCCATGGCTGAACGTTTAAATAGGACCCCATGAGCAGCCATGGTCCCCCTGTTAGAGTCGTCAGATAGTCATCCTCTCTCGTTAGTTGAACGATAAAGTAGTTGTCTTCCAGATCAATGAGTTTAAACGCTCCCACCGGCCGCCACATGGTCTTGATTCGGTCCTGCAAGGTGAGGAAGCCCACGTTCCTTGTGATTACCTTCACTACAACGGCGTACGTCCAGGGTCGTACAAGAGCGTCGAAACGACCCTCGTTGATCTCGAAGGTTGGCGTGCCGTTAACAACGCTCTTCTTGATGTCCTTCTTGGTCAGGTTAGCATGCGGGTCATCGAAGCCCAGGAAAGGTAGCCGCCCGGTGCCATCGAATGTACTTATGATGTCCTTATAGGACCTTGTGTGCCTTGCCTCTCATGCTGGATCAGGCATGTCCGTTGCTCCCCCGTGTAGCGCCGGGAATTCCTCCCCACCGAGTGCCATGGTTCCCTCCTTGTTGCATGTGGGTTGTGACCCACCTCCTGCTATGGTCGACTTCCCGAAGTTAAGTTCGATTCCCAGCCTTCTTAGGATTTCTTGTTGCGATTGTTTCTTGGTTGCTTTAGCTACTGCTGTGAGAGGGTTGTAAATCAAATTTACTCCCACCCCGCGATCCCCTGTATCTGTGGGTGCGGCTTCGGTTGCTGGTGTGTCCTACGCCTCTGTGGGCGGCGTGTTAGGGTCTACGTCTTCAAGAACTTCCTCCCCCTGCACTACAATCTCTCCATCGATGCCTTCCATCGTGTTGAACATGCTGCCTACTTCCTCGTCGCCCTCGTCCGGGGGTCGAGTGCCCCCGAACCGTCCTGTTCCTCCACGGCCTCCGCGGCCGCCGGTGCCACCTCCGCGCATGCGCGTGTCGGTCTCTCAAACCCTAGCAGAGCACGTCGGCCTCTCAAACCCTAGCAGAGCATGCAATACCTACACAATTACTTCCCTCATCACTTTTAACTTTACTAAAGTTCATCAACTTATCTTGTATTAGGGTATGTCCCATCCTAATACTTTATGCACTAGCTCATCACATTTATCATGTAATGTATTGGTCATAAGTCACACAATTGAATTATTCAACCATCATTAATGATATGAACTCATCTCAGGTTAAGGCATTATTGATATAGGACTAACCATTATCAACCACTCTAGGTGTTTCACCTATCAAGGTATTATCCACACCATTACTTGGTGTTACACTCATCACTCCTAAGAGTGTCTTGCCCTTACCTGTACAAGGTGTATAGGGTTAAATCATGTGCATATATTCACCATATCGTGTTGTAGGTGTATAGGCACTCACCAAATCGGGCATGAGGTACCTTCTTGACCTCATATCGGGCACAAGATATATGTATGTGTCACCCATGATACTTATGAGGTATCAACCCATCACCATGTCAGGCTAGAAGTACATTCAATCACCCTATCGGGCTAGTCACCATCTAGGGTTAGACATGATGGGTTAGGGTTACCATATTGTTTAGGGTTGTGTATCGTGCAACCCTGTCATGCAACCATGTCATACAAGGTCATGTAGGCCTCATGATACTAAGTATCAATGATGTATCATATGATCATATCATTCAATAACACTTGTTACTCTTCACTTATATCGGGTTACCTAATTTAGGGTTTCTTGTCAATTTACAAGTATACAATTGACCTTGTATCGTGTATGGAGTCTATACTTGACTCCCTATCGTGCAAGAGGTGTATACTACACCCCCATATCATGCAACAAAGTATTCATTCATATCCATATCGTTCAAGTGAAGAAGGTGCATCATCATATCGAGTTAAAGTGATTTTTTGTGTGCTTACACCCGATATCACTTTTATAAGGTGATACCATCATCTTCAAGCTCTAGACCTTTTTTATAATTGTTATAGTTCATGGCAACAGGTCCAAGAAACTACTAGAAGTCATAATTGCATCAACTATTTCAGGAAATTTTGGAATTAAAAGTATTTCACTAATTATAACAATTTAGGTGAAGAATAATAACATGGTTGAGTTCAAGTTATAAAACCCACCTTGAGAACCACTTCAAAGCTTCAAGCTCCAAAGCTCCATGTTCCTAAGGTTGAAGATGACTTAATCAAAAGTCCAAGGCTCGTTCACAACTCCTTAGGGTTAAGTTTTGAGTTCCTTAGCTTCTTGGCCGACACCCTACCACTCTTGGGTGATATGGACTTCCTCTTGGCCGAAACAACTTTGCTTGTGGTCGATACCCCCTCACTTGTGGCCAAAATCACTTCAATTGGCCGATATCAACTTGCTATGGACAATATCAACATGGTATGGCCGATACACTTGTTATGGCCGATACCCAAGGCCTATGCAAGATACCCTTGTGCCCTTGCACGATATGCCAACTCTCTTGCACGATATGGCACTCACTTGCACGATATGACACTCAACTCTTCACCCTATTGGCCGATATCACCTTATATGGCCAATTTCACCTACTTGGTCGATATGCTTTTTCTATGGGCAATATCCAATGGCCTATGCACAATATGCTTGATCTCCTACACGATACAAGAGCCCCATGCACGATACCACAAGGTAGGAGGGTGGTAAGGGTCGACAAATTTCACTTAAGGGTGAAACTAGGGGTATATATACTTGTTGCACATGAAGAAAGGTAAAAATGAGGTGTCAACATTTTGAGCTAGTAGGTGCCACGTGTCATGCATGGGTGACACGTGTCCATGCATGCATCATTGTTTATCTTGTCTTGCAAAACAGTTAAGGATCATATAGAGATGCAAATTCGTCCATTGCTTATCCATTTGGATAAGTCATCTAGGTTTAATCACTATTTTAAGTCAAGTCGATAGACTTTTTCTAAGGAAACTTGTTGGCCGTTACACCTCACCTCCTTGAGGTGCTTTGCATGATATGGACTTTGACAAGAGTTCAAAAAACTATATGAGACACCTCCTTGGGCTCCATGGCCAATAGGCACTCATATATAAGCTTTTCAACTTGATACAACTCAAGTTAAGCTTCCAAATTCAACCCTTTTTCTTGGTCATTTCATCACCAAGAGTATCATCATTCATAATTGATCCAAACATGGTGTCTCATTAATTCTTTCTCCTTTAAATGATACATAGAGGAAGTAGGGTCATTCTATAGGTGGTAGTTTGCATTTCAACCCCACATTTTGGGTAAATTACAATTTGTACCGAAATTGGTGCACAAGGTACCAACATTGTTCAAACAAGTTCAAACTTGGAATTTAGGCTTTCCACAAGCCACCACCTTGCATCCTTCTCTCTATAATGATGCTAACACACATGAGGCATGTTCAACATGTGACATTTTGCATTATATCCCCTCAATTTTGGTAAATTGCACTTTGGTCCAAAACAAAGGAAAATTGCCCAAACAACATTCAATCAGTACCAAAATTGAAACATAAGTGTGTCACATGATAACAAAGCACCTTAGAGTATTATATTAAAGTTCTAATAAACTTTATTAGCCAAAACAAATAGGGTTACCTCATAACCCAGGTCAGGGTCGTTACACTATTAGTTGAGCCCATACCACGTGGAAAAAAGCAGGATAAAAGCCAACCGTTGACGTGGCTACATATCATTGGTCCTCAGGTACTTATCTTAGAATAATTATATAAATAAATTGGTAACTAAAATCAAGACATATGATATATGAACTTTGACAAGGAGAACACAAAGAATTAAATAAAAATATAACAGAAGCCCAAATCTGCTTATAATTCTATAAGTAGCTAAAGTTGTTACCTTTAATGAATTTATAATGGAAAACCCTAGTTTTATGTTAGTGGTATTTAGTAATGTTATTTGGATAATTTAAGTTGAAATTAACTTATTGTTAATAAAAAAGAAGATTAATATCTAAAAGGATGATCTTTGTACTTAATTGACTAATTTAGGGTTTCATATATATAAAGTGCATTATTGGGCTTAGAAACCCTAATGTAGGTGATCTAAGAGATTTATCTAAGATAACCTAATGAATCCTATTGAGATTTAGAAAACTTATAAAGGTATACCAAGTTAATAAAGATATGTTTGGGATGTGATGGTAACAAATAGGTGTTATACATGTTTTCAGGATCACGAGTTGCTTGATTTGGTTGCTTACTTTGCTCGATTGGACATCTAGTTGGATTTCAATACCTTGCTTCTCTTGACGCATAATCAAGTATGTGGTTACTCTTATGACTACTCACACTAGTTTCACACTGATTTTTTAGGTTTTAATGGTTTCTTGAAATTAACTGCTTGTTTGACTTTTATTTCATACAACTATAAAGTGACTATGGCTATCACCATAAATATATGTGCATAACTAGCTCAAAACCTAGTCCTCCTCTGTGGCTTTGAGTAATTGTGAGAGATGGATAACCTATTTATTGGTCTACCCTTTGGGTATGATCATCAAGTTATCATGAGTCAATGTTTTGTCTACCTTTGGGTAGGATCATACGACTATACGACCCTATGTGTTGGTCTACCCATGGGGTAGGACTATAAGGGGCTATTTGGGTTATAGCATATGAGAAAGGTAATATCCATGTCCATTGCAGTGACAACACAGAGGAAAGGATATGTTACGATTGAGTAGTTATGTTTAAGACGTAAAGTTTGATATGTTAAGCAATAATTTGGATGCAAATATTTTTACAAATAGATACAAGCTATTGGTTCCCACACATACCAGTATAATTTGTTATACTAACCACCGTTTTGTTGTCAGCATTTTAAGTTTATCATAAAGTGGATTATCCTCTAAAGGACAGTGAATGAACAAAGCTAAATAAAGATTAGAGTATTGTAGATAGATAGTGTAACATCCTCAAATCTTAAACCTATCAATGACCCTTAATCGGAAACCCTAATTTTCAAATTTATGATTTTATCTAACAAATAATATGTAATGTGACCTTTAAGTCCCATATATATAAAATATTCTCAAAACCTAAAATTTTGGTTCAACCAAGTCACCATGGAATGTATAATTCCTTTAGTCAAACATGTAGTTTATATATATGCATTAAGATAATGACCCATATGAGTTTGATGAACAAAAGTTAATGAAAACCTAAATCTAATTGGATAGGGAGATTCTAGAGGTTCTATTTAGCTTGTGGTTCAAATTTGGAGTCAATAGGGCTTGATTTGACCCTTCAAATCAATATAAGGAGTTTGTATATGGTTTAATTGAGAAATCAATCGAATATTTCATTTATATCTTTGTTTAACCCTATGTTACTTTTTTTTGTATGTGTCATGGTCCTTTAGTCTGTTTTGAGTTAGACTAGGATGTGGACTCCTATGCATGTGGGGAGGTTGTCTCCCCCACCCTAGTCTGGCGTGCTCTGGACTCTACAGTGTCCAATATCTTCACCCTATCTGATCTCCCTCCCGGATGATTCCTTGTTAGATTAGACCTCTCTTGTACTGTCCCCTCCTTCTTCCAAATTGAATCATCCCTAGATTTGGGGACTGTCATTCCCTACATCTCTCAGACTCTTGTATCTACAATATCCTTCCCCTATTTCGACCTCCGGGTGAGACCCAATCTTCCCTTAGTCTTAACCTATAAAAGTAATCCTCTAAAAATGATGAGGGAGGACCCCAAAACTTAGAACCATCATTGTAACCCCTATGCTACCCCCTCCCTTCATACTCATGAGAGACGTGTACGGTAGTCAGAGTTGACTCACCGACACAACTTATCCGACCAGAGAAATGCTAGTAAAAGTCGTCCTTTGGCTCCTGAGGTTCCCTTGATGCTTAGTTTGCACTCAGTTTCATTAGTTGCACATGTATCCTCATATTCCCCTTTCATGGTCCCTTCTTATGGTTTTATTTTCCAAAGATGATTACCACTCAAGAGCCTCTATTTTATTTATCCTTGGTTCCTAGACCTTAGTCGAGATATCATGAACGTGCCTAAATGACTAGTTATACTCTAGTGTTCGTCTATGATGCGACCCGCATGACAACTTCCTCCTGCTCATTGGCCAATTTAGGTCTTTCTTGCTCCCGCTCATCCCTGGCCCCAATCCAGGGGTTGATGTGACTGATGGGTTACGGCGAAGATGATGTCGTTGTCTCAGAATACCATTAATGGACCCTCATTGCGGTTTTCCTAAATCCTTGATCTTGTATAGTTTGTCGATTCATCGCTTGTTGAGGAGTGATACGAACTAGGTGATGAAGGATGACAAATTGTCATGTTTGTCCTAGTGTTTTGTGCATCATTGTCAATGAGCCTAGGAGTGTACTCAGTAGTTTCAACTCTCTTTTTGGTTCTAACCATGCATCTCATGCTGAGATTATTCAGGCCAGGCGCCTTACTATGGTTTGTCCATGACAATGTGGCCCTGACTCCAGTGTGGGCTCTCTTGCGCATAAAATGATACACATGCCATTTCCTGGAATTCTGATTAGTTGAGCTTTGTAAATTCGTAGTAAACCATAGGATGATCATAAAAATACCCAAAAATAGTCATTAGAACAATTTTTCGATAAGGAAGTCAATTTTCAAGTTTTCAAACCCTAATTTCGAGGTCTCTTGTCATGTTTCCCTAAAGATCCCAAATTAGGGTCTGGATATAGTTAATGTGATGATTAATATAAACCATGTTAATTTTAGGTACATAGGATTCAATTAGGATCAGGGATACTAAGTTAGGATCTACCTTGCTCCAGGTAAGTGGGTCATGCCATTATGCATTTATATCTTAGATGAGTTGTATGTTCAGTATGATTTAAGATTATGCTTTAAATTCCAAGTTAATGAATGAGATCAAGGTAATGATGATGCCTCAAATTTTATTATTTTCTTGTTGATTGATATAATCATCAAGTCCTATGCTTATCACTAATTCTCATAATTCTAATGCTAAGCTTATGTAATGATGAAGAAATTGAAGAAAGACTTATGTAATCATGTAATGTTAATGTCAAGATTAAGAGGATGAAATACATGATGATTAAGATTATACACTTAAGTTGTGGATTGTTCCTCTTTATGTTATTTTGTCTATATGGCAAGGATGTGCACTTTGGTGCAACTAAGACGAGCCTTAACCGGACTGATGAGTGCTTTGGTGCAATTATTGGATGAGGACAATTGACATTGATGGCAAGATAAGAACAATAATGTTAACGATTAAGTTAAGAGAATTAAATAACTTATTATATATTTCTTGCAATGATGGAACTTTATGATCATTATGGGATTCCTAGCAATGATGGTCTTTCTGAGCATGATGTGCCCCATGTGGGCAGTGATGGAGAGAATGCATATATTGATGTTTCCTAATTCATTGATGTAGTGAAATGTAAAGCATAATGAGAATTCTTAATGTTAAATCTTGTAAAGCTCAATTCAGTTCATGTATATGCTTATTTTCAATTCTTATAACATGCATTTACTTATGTTTTTGCTTTCTTTCGCATGGTCATCGGATGAGATGTCCCTGGATCAACGAGCAAGAGGGTATTGAAGCGAGCCTTCAAGTGTAGTTGATCAAGGAGACTTTAGCTTGGTGGGGTGCCATCTACCACTTCATAGATTATTTAGTTTAGTTTCAGTTCATGCTTTAGATTTGCTTAGCTTACATATATAAGGTTTTGAAATAAGATGAGATAGTTTATGGTTTTTTCCTATTAAAGAACAATGTATGAATCTCTATTTTTATTTAATGCATGGTGTTTCATTTATCTTGGTGCAATGTATATCATGTTTTGTAATGTTCCTCAAAGATGAATAACCCATGTTATGGACAACATAGGGTTTTCTTCTGTTGTCATGTATGTTCTTGGAGAGATGTTACAATATGGTATCAGAGCAATGAGTAGATGCCCACTAAACTAAAGATTCACATGTTCTAACCCTAGGTATACCTTGTTTTTCTAGATGTCTCCTAAGAAGTCAGACAAGGGAAAGGATAGGGAAGATGGTGCTAGGTATTCTAGTGAGGGAAGTGGATCAAGACGGAACCCTAAGGAAACCTTGGAGGACTTAGTACAACTACTCACCAATGCACTAGGACAAGGACAAAGTTAACCCAGACACCACGAGCTGACCCTGGTGTACTTCTTGAAGATTAGGACCGACTCCTTTACTGGAGAAGGAGAGGATGATGTTGTCACCAAGGGAGAAGAATGTATTATGAGCATGGAACATTGTTTTTATTACCAGGATGCCCTCAACAATCCAGGGTTCGCTTTGCAACCCACATTCTAAAGGGAGTAGTTTGTACATGATCGGAGAACTTCCTCAACTCAAGTGCGGTTGATGCACTTGCACTCACATGGGAAGGATTTGTTGAAGCCTTCCAGGAGCACTATGTGTCTGAAGCCATGATAGAGAAGGAGTTAGAGTTCACGAATCTAGATCAGGTTAGTAACATGACGGTGACCGAGTATGCCATGAAGTTCATGATCTTGTAGAAGTACGGTTATGATTATGATGAGCGACGCAGGACAAAGAAGTTCTTCAAAGGACTTAAACCCGACTTAAGCTTTGCCCTGTCAGGAAGAGGCCACATGACCCTTCAAGCTACGTTAGATGCCACCCTAGAGCTAGAAGACCATACCGGAAGGTCCAGCAAGAACGAAATTACCCAGAAAGGCAACCAACATCAACATCAACCTCCCAACAACAAGAGGAATGCTCCTAAGGTAGAAGCCCCTACTGCCCAAGAGAAAACACCGTGCCTAACTTGTAAGAGGGCCCATGGAGGGTCGTGCATGTTTGGTATTGGATTATGCTATTATTGTGGAGAGACTGGACGCATAAAGACAAATTTCCCTAAGATACAAAGGAAGGAAGCCAAGAACTAGAACCCAGCAGCTAAGCGACAAGCAAGAGTCTTTGCTATGGTTTAGACTGTCACTTTTAGATTTGGACTTTATCATTAGACCATATATCTATATAGTCTTGAGATTTTGAATAAAATGTTATGATGTTATGGGAATATGGAAAACCCTAAGGTGGGTAGCTATCAAAGAAAATTTCAAGGATGAAATTTAATTAAGGTGGATAGAATTGTAACATCCTATTAATATTAATCCTATCAATGACCATTAATCAGAAACCATAATTTGCAAATTTATGATTTTATCTAACAAATAGAATGTAATGTGACCTCTTAGTCCCAAATATATAAAATATTCTCATAACCTCAAATTTTGGTTCAACCAAGTCACCAAGAAATAGATAATTCCATTAGTCTCACCTTTAGTTAATATATGCATTAAGATAATGACCTATATGAGTTTGATGAACAAAAGTTAATGAAAACCTAAATCTAATTGGATAGGGAGATTCTAGAGTTCTATTTATCTTGTGGTTCAAATTTGGAGTCAATAGGGCTTCATTTGACCCTTCAAAACAATAGAAGGAGTTTGTATATGGTTTAATTGAGAAATCAATCAAATATTTGATTTATATCTTTTTTAACCCTAAGTTCCTTTTTTTGTATATATCACAGTCCTTTAGTCCATTTCGGGTCAAACTGGGATGCAGACTCGTTCGTGTGTGGGGAGGTTGTCTCCCACACTTAAGTCTGACGTGCTCTAGACTCTACAGTGTCTCGTATCTTCACCCTATTTGATCTCCATCCCCAATGATTCCTTGTTAGATTAGACCTCTCCCTCACTGTCCCCTCCTTGTTCGAAACCAAATCATCCCTAGTTTGTGGAACGTTCATACCCTACATCTCTTGGACTCCTAGAGCCGCAAGAGCCTTCTCCTATTTTGACCTCCGGGTGAGACCCAATCTTCCCCTAGTCTCAACCTATAAAAGTAATCCTCTAAAAATGATGAGGGAGGACTCCAAAACCGACAAGCATCACTAAAACCCCTCTTCTATCCCCTACCTTCAAACCTATGAGTGACGTGTACCGTATTCAGAGCTGACTCTCCGACACAACTTCTCCGACTGGAGAAATGCTAGTAAATGTCACCCTTTGGTTACTGAGGTTCCCTTGAAGCTTATTTTGTGCTCAATTTCATCAGTTGCATAGGTATCCTCATGTTCCCCTTTCATGGTCCCTTCTTTTGGTTTTCTTTTCCAAAGCGGATTACCACTCAAGCGCCTCTATTTTCATTTCTCCTTGGCTCCTACACCTTCATTGAGGTATTGTGAGCGTGCCCGAATGACTAGTTAACCTCTAGTGTTCATCTCTGATGTGTCCTGTAGGACCACTTCCTCCTGCTCCTTGGCCAATTTAGGTCTTTCTCGCTTGATGGTCATCCCTAGCCCCAATCCAGGGGTCATTGTCACCGATGAGTCATGAAGAAGATGACGTCGATGTCTCCGAATACTATCAATGGACCCTCATCACTGTTTTCCCAAATCCTTGAGCTTGAACATTTTGTTGATTCATCACTAGTTTAGGAGGTATACAAACTAGGTGATGAAGTATGGTGAATTTCCATTGTTGTCTTGTGTTTTGTGCATCTTTTTCTATGAGCCTAGGGGTGTTCTCGGTAGTTTCAACTCTCTTTTTGTTGTTGACTGTGCATCTCATGCTTAGAGTAGTTGGGCCACTTTCCTCACTATGGTTGTTCCACAACATCGTCACCCCAGCTCCAGTGGGGGCTCTCTTGGGCATAAAAGGATACACATGGCATTTCCTTGAATTCTGATTGGTTAATTTTTGTAAATTCATAGTAAGCCATAGGATGATAAGAAAAATACCCAAAAATAGTCGTTGGAGATATGTTTCAATAAGGAAAATGATTTTAGGTTTTCAAACCCTAATTCAGTCATCTCTGATCCTGTTTCACTAAAGTACCCAAATTAGGGTTTAGGATATACTTAAGGTGATAATAAATATAAACCATGTTAATTTTAGGAACATAGGATTCGATCAGGATCAAGGATACTAAGTTAGGATCTACCTTGCTCCAAGTAAGTGGGTCATGCCATTATCCATATATATCTTGGATGAATTGCATGTTAAGTAAGATTTAAGATTATGCTTTAAATTCTAAGTTAATGAATGACATTAAGATAATGATTATGATTCAAATTTTATTGATTTATTATTAATTGATATAATCATAAAGTCTTATGCTTATCATTGATGCTCATAAGTCTAATGCTAAGCTTAAGTAATGATTAAGAAATTGAAGAAAGACTTACATAAATCATGTTATGTTAATGTCAATATTAGGAGGTAGAAATCCCATAATGATTAAGATAATACACTTAAGTTGTGAATTGTTCCTCTTTATGTTGTTTTGTCTTTATGGCATTGATGAGAACTTTGGTGCAACTAAGATGAGCCTTAACTAGCCTGATAAGCACTTTGGTGCAATTATTGGACGAGGACAATTTACTTTGATGGCAAGATAAGAACAATAATGTTAATGATTATGTTAAGAGAATTATGTAACTTATTACATGTTTCTCACAATGATGGACCTTTATGGTCATTATCGGTTTCCTAGCAATGATGGGCTTTCTGAGCATGATGTGCCCCATGTGGGAAGTGATGGAGAGAATGCATATAGTAAGGTTTCTTAATTCATTGATGTACTAAAATCTAAAGTGTAATGAGAATTCATAATGTTAAATCATGTCAAGTTTAATTCAGTCCAAGTATATGCTTATTTTTAGTTCTTATAACATGCATAGTGTTTCTTACTTATGTTGTTTCTTTCTTTCACATGGTCGTGGGATGATATGTCCCTAGATCATGGAGAAAGAGGGTATTGAAGCGAGCCTTCAAGTGTAGATAATCAAGGAGACTTTATCTTGGTGGGGTGCCATCTACCACTCCATAGATTATCTTTTTTAGTTTCAGTTCATGCTTTAGATTTGCTTAGCCTGCATGTATTAGGTTTTGAAATAAGATGAGATAGTTTATGGTATTTCCATGTTAATGAACAATGTATGAATCTCTATTTTGATTTAATGCATGGTGTTTCATTTATCTTGTTGCAATGTATATCATGTTTTGTAATGTTGCTCCAAGTCGAGTAACCCATGTTATGGACAACATAGGGTTTGCTTCCATTGTCATGTATGTGCTTGGAGAGATATTACAAATAGTTTCTTATCTGGGGTAAAGTTTCTCAAATCCAATATTTTTCAAGGTACGTGAAATTTTTTCAAAAAAATATAATGTTTTAGGCTTAGTTGTGGTAGAATTTGTAAATTATATTTTATTGTTTGCAAAACCATATGATCCTATTTTGGTTATTGGTTGTAGCTTCATGGAATTCCTTAATTGGGGGTTGCTGACGGATGGGGTCATTAAAATTGGTATCAGAGCCTAGTTTTCCATTTAATCTATAATAATTACTACGTTTTACAAATTCTTTAGAACCCAAGGGAGTTATGAGAGAATTTTTCAAAGATGGAGGTGTCTAGAAAAGGATCACAATTTGGGGCTAGCAATATTTTCCACTGCCCCGCTAGTCTATGAGGACTCCCAAATTCTATGTGACTATCATTCCAAAATCATAGGATTTGACTCAAAATAAGATACCTCTAGGTCACCTCTCATATGTATTTACCCCATATCTACCTCATTCACTGAATATGTCTAAGAGATTAGGGTTTTCTCTCTCTCCACCACCCTCTTGAGTTTTGGGGTTAAGAGTGATAAGTATCAAGGAATCCTCCACCAAATAATAAAAAGCATGTAAGAAAGATGCCATGGACATAAGTTTTGATAATTGGAAACATAGACTGAGATTAGTTACACGCTTAGGTTGCATGACCTATGTTGTTGTGACCTTGGATACCCCTCAAGAGAATGTTAGGGTTAAACCATCTCGTAGTATGAGTAGGAGAGGGATAGCCTTAGAGGAAGAAGCCTCCATGAAGAGGAAGAGACCACATGCATCCTCTGAGGACGTTGCTCAACCCTATATCGTAAGCAGTGGATAGAGAAAGAGAAGACACGATGAGTTTGATGCCTTTGTTGTTCGTGCATGTGAGTATGTGGGTTTGACATGCATGCCATATGTAAAGGTTTTTAGTACACATCAGAAGCATGAACTATGTGTGGTTGTTTAGTCCCTAGTTCCTTGTAGTAACCCGACCTTGGGTGGGTCATGCATGTTAAGGGTGAGGGATGGCTCCCCCATGGAGAAGATGACCATATAGGAACCCTAATGGGCATATACGAATAGAAAAGAGGGATGTATTTACATAGAAGTGAGTGGTTGTAAGGCTTGCAGTAGGTTTTAGACCTAAGCCAGAAGGGTTATGCCTGATAGGTTATGAGATAGGGATGCAAAGCTTTGGATGATCTTGTTCGGACATTAGCTTTGATGGTACATTTCACCCAGGTCGGGATAGACGTGTACCCTTAAGAACTTGACCCATCTTCTATGATAAAACCCCCTATGGTAGGACCAGTTTTAAGGTTAGATCTAGAGAGAGGACGATACCCTGATGAAGAAGGTTGGAGACCTAGACTCTGAGATATGTGGAATTATGATAAGGTTTACTATGACATGGCTTGGAATAGATGACCCTGAGTAGATGTATGTGGTTGCCTCATTTACAATCCTCAGAGACTTGTTGTACCTCATATGCCTTTAGAGGAACCAAACCCTAGAATAGAGAAGGAGGTTCCTAGTACAGGTATATAGATGATATAAGTGCCGAACTTTTAGGTATAGGAAGGAGACTTCCAAAGACCCTAAAGAGGTATGATATGGTAACATGTGGTGAGGCCTCGTACCCAGTTGGTTGTCCTTGTGTAGGACTCTAAGGGTTGTTCACGTGGAAGAGTGTTAGTAAGTATATGCCATATATTTTATAAGTCTAGACCATGTTTGAGCAACTGATAGTTGATGGATATGGGGTGATCCTGAGGTTCCTAGACCAAAGAGAGGAAGTAGTAGTACCTGGTGCACCTTATGCTCACAAGGTTGATTGAGTTCATAGGATTTAAGCATGGCACCCCTTCCCATGTTTTAGAACAAAAGGAAACCTCACTTAAATGGAGATATATGTTTGACAAACCACTCGCATAGGTTGGTGATACATGCATGCATGATATTAGTCCAAACATAAGGAATAATGAACAAGTATGACATACCAAGAAACTTAGAATGGTTTAGTAGAATGTCTTTTTGCTAGATGTGTGCATAGATTTCATGATAGGATCTATGCATATACATGATGATACAAGATTGGGATGCAAGGACTTTTTGTGACTTCTATAGTGTTAGTTTTCTCCTATTATGGAAAGGATTCTTCATGTAGGAGTGAGTTCCAACTCTAGTTTAAGTTGGAGGTAGCCTTACAAGTCACCTATAACGACTTGGTGAGCTATGTGTAAGAGCACATAGTATGATCATGAATTTATAGACCCATGTGTAACAAATCCTAAGGGGCATGAGGATATGTTGCCATAGAGGTAACCTATATGGAGCCAGAATGAGTTAGGTAGGTCTTCATGATTCTTATGAAGGGATACAAGGTTAACCATGCATGCCCAAAGAGTTGATAGAGTTTTGAGTGAGGATTCAAGGATGAGATGTGCTTTAGTACCAACAATGGAGATATAATCTATGATGGAATCCTAAGTCAATACTAAGGTCAAGGAGGTATAAGACTGATGGAAGTAGGAGTTGCTTATTCCCTGGATGCACAAGAACATAGGGTCACGAGATAATAGCTACCTTTGTCTGATGACCATGGGTTAGGAGGTTGGCAACCTTCATGAATGCATGGGGATTAATGGGTAAATCTGAGAGGCACTCCCTAGATGCATAAGGGAAAGATCACCCCAAAAGTACTAACACTGTAGAGACTTTGGGGTAATGACTAAGTATTCTACATAGGTGTGATGTTAAGACCCAAAAGTGATGGGGAACGGTCTTCCCATGGATGTAAGCATAGATTGAGATGTTCATGGCGTGGAGTCATGAGAAGTATGTTTCAACTTAGACTAGAAAGTATAATGGTGATGTGTGATGCACAATCTCTATTCCTGGAATGGGATGAACTCTATATTTGGAATCCAACCAAATGCTTATTTCATCTTGTTATGGGTGGGAGAGATAGGACAAAACACATGTCATATACTAAAGATAAAGGTGATATGAGTTGAAACCCTTCTATGGTTATTGAGGATGGAAGAAGTACCACACCCTTTTGGAAGTATCTTGGGTAGATGGTATGAAAGTATAAATGAATTAAGTTAATCATCACATGAGGACAAATTTTTTAAGAGTAGTTTGAATTTTATTAGTTAGAGATTGGGTTTGATAACAGAGATGATGGGTGGGAGAGCTTGAGGTTTTCTTGACTCAGATAGACCTAAACTAGAGACACGAATGATGAGTGTAGTGTATGAAGATTTATGTCTTCTCCATCTCCTAGTACATAAGGAAGCTAAGGTGGTAATAGAATGTTCTCAGCTGATAATATCTCAGGTATGTAGTTGTCTTGTCTAGTCAGTGGAGAGAGAGAGCTGAAAAAGGTTGCTAAGTTGACCATGTGACCTTTAGAAGACTAAACATGTGTGGCTAACATCCTGATACAACCAGACTTGTTGGTCAACTGGGCGGTCACCCAGTTATCCAGTCTACAACTTCATGAGATAACATGATTGATATAAGAACCTCATATACGTCTCTAAGGAAAAGTAGGCGGTGAAACCCACTATAAGAGTGTTTTAGGGTTTCTGTGGATTCACCCTAGAAGAATTATGCTGGGAAAGAAGCCCATAATTCTAAATACATTAAACACCCTCATACTGACAACATGGTTAAGGTTTGCAGTAATACCATGACAGTCTAGAATGAAGAAGGATATAGAGGTGCATGTGACCAGTTGATATACATGCCAGAGGGTGAAGGTCGAACACTGATAAACCAGTGGATTGCTACACATAATGAAGAGTCCCTGAGAGGAAATAGGAGGAAATCAACATGAACATTATGGTGGGTCTCCCTTGGACCAAGAGAGGTCATAATGCAATACGGGTTATGGTAGATCGCCTTACCAAGTCAACACATTTCCTTGCCTGAGAGAGTACAATCATTGTGACAAATCTTGTTGAGCTATAGGGATTGAAGAGATAGTTCAACTAAACAGTGATACAAGTTTGAATATCTTGAGCATGACCACAAGTTTACTTCCTTGTTGTCGAAGTAGGTATAAGAAGAACTCGATGCTAGATTGAAGTTTAGTACAAAACGTTTACCCCCGACTGATGGACATTCAAGAGAGTATGATCTAGACGTTATCGGGTCTGATGAGAGCATATGTGCCCATTCAGGGTGATTCATCAGAGCAATTCCTGCCCCTAGCATAGTATGCTTGATATGACAGGAACCAAAGCCTATATTGGGATGTATGAAGCTCTATAAGGGTGGCCATGTTGGACACCGCTTCATTAGGATGAGGTCAGTGGGAGGACCTTATATGAAGGTTAGAGAATCCACAGTGTATATAGATGATGTAACATCCCTGACTTGGGTTATGTGTTAACCCTAGATGATTTGCCTAATAAGGTTGAGTAGATGCTTAATCTTATCTTGTGAAAAGTAATTAGGGCTCATGAGGAACATATGTTTCAATTTTGGTACTGTTTGAACAATGTTGAAACATTGTGTTGTTAATTTCGGACTAAAGTGCAAATTTCCCAAGTTGAGGGGTTAACATGCAAATTGCACATGATAAAATGTTCCTCTGTTGTTGAGACAACATAAGAATGAATATGACGTAGTGGTATGGTTTCCACAAGCTTGGGCACCAAGATAAAGCTTGTAGAGCAATCCTTGTGCATTAAAACCTAGTTTTGGTGTAATGTGCAATTTACCCAAAACCTAGGGTGAAATATGTAATTTACCACTTCAATAAGGTCCCTAAAGTTTCTTGGCATCATGTTGAGGCAAGAAAATGAGATGGGGCCTCATTTGAATTATGTTGGAGGAGAGAGAATCTTGATATTAAAATAATCAAGATTTAAGCCTAAGTGAAACCTTAATTCAATTTAGTGCAAAAATAAATATATTAATTGAAGGGCTTTCAATCAAAATTAAAATGGTCGAATTCAGATGAGTGTGGAAGTCCTTGAGCTTTGGAAGGACCGAAAATATCCTAAGGAGGTGAAATTCCACTCACCTTATTATAAGGAAAATAATTTCCACTCAAAAATATATATTAATATTATAAGGGATTAAGGTGCTTAATTTCTTTTCCCTTAATCCATGGATAATGGAAGGGAGCTCGGTGGGATTGAGTTGCATTTGCATGCATGAAAACCAAGGAGGAAGTGGTGGCAACATTTTTGGAAGTAATTGATATTTATAAAGCAATTTTCTCTTTCATCAATTTTCTTATAAAAGAGCCTTTTCCAACCCACCTACGATCTTTTTGGATTCCTTTCTTCTCCTTGCTGGAAAAATTGACCAAGAGAGCTAAGAACAGTGGGAAAGACGCCCCAACCTATTGTCGATCCTTTCACTCCAAAAGCTTGAGAAATGACCTTGGGAGGTTGCTAGAGCTTCAACCACCATTAGAACCGTGGAGCTTGGAGCTGGAGATCAGATTTTGAGGCAGGTTTTATAACTTGAACCCTTAATATTATTATTGCAATCCATTCTTCAATAATTGTTGAATATTTTCTTCTATTTGTTACTCTTGTGATTCATTGCTGAAATTCCCATGAAAAATGGTTGTTGTTCTTGGATGCACGAAGGAAGAAGATGATGACATCATCTTAGATGCTTATCTAAAGAAAATCTCAGTCTAAACGGTTTCCATCAGTTGCTCAAATGGTTTCCCAAACCGTTTGGACGCAAATAGTTTCAAACCATTTGAGAGGAAACGATTTCACCGAATCGCATGAGGGCAAACAGTTTCAAACCGTTTGGAGGTGTTGACCAGGGTTGACCATTTGTAGATGTGTTGAAAAATATGTTGGTTAATGACCCACTAATTATAATTGATTAGTTTCAATTGGTTCATGAGATGAAGTACAATCAATCACCAAACCCTAATCGGGTTAAGTGCTGATTTCTAATTTGATTAAGTTCGAACATTGGGTTGATTGACCCAAACAGTTTCAAAACAGTTTGGGAATCACCCAAATTGTCTCAATACCGTTTGGTGGTCACCCAAGACCGTTTGGAGGTCTAGGGTTGAGTATGGTTGAGTAATTGAAGAGTTCGAGATATCAAATTGAATTGCAATCAATTGCTGATTTGATAATCAATCCAATGATCAAAACCCTAATTGGATGTTATGAGTTTTGATGATGAGATGGGCAAACGGTCTCAACACCATTTGGAGATCATCCAAACGATCTCAAAACCGTTTGGGGGTCATTCAAGATCGTTTGAGGTCAGCTCATATCATATAATGATGATAGTTCATTGATTTCAATTGAATTGGTTCCACAATGTTAACCATTGATGGTTCCTTAGTTTCAAAACCCTAAGTGATGGTTTGTTGATTATCAAACCTAGTTCAATTGGGTTCAAAACCCTAAATTGAAGATCTAATTATATGGTGATTCAGTGGTTCAATTGATGAATACTTTAGTGGTTCAATTGATAGTTGGTTCATGGATTGGAACCTTGAATCGATTAAGTGTTGATGTCCCTTTTTGGTCCATTCGGATTTGAGAGGTTTGGACCAAACAATCTTAAAACCATTTGAGTCCAAATGGTCTCAAGACTATTTGAGACCAAACGGTCTCAAACCGTTTGGAGCCTCAAATTCATTCGGTTTCAAGATGTGTTGTCTAAATGGTTTCAAGAACTAACTTTGTGAGATAGTTTCAAACCGTTTGAACTTAATTGGTCAAGATCGTTTGAGGTCTAAGTGACCAAGACCGTTTGAGGTCTAAGTGACTAAGAACTTTTGAAGTTCAAATTTTTTAAACCATTTGAACATCTAATATGATCAAAGGTCAGTTAGATAATTGATTATTAATGATGTAAACCAAAGATGATTATGAAGGTTAACCCTAATTATGTGTACATAAGTGAAGAGTTAACCTAGATCAATCTTGGAGTAATTAAAATCTTAGAGAGGATGATAGGGAGAGATAATGAGAGAGATGATTGTTTATATAATAAGCCCTAATTCTCTCATTATGAAACAATGTGTAGTCAGGGTTTGATCCATAATATGAGATCATGAAATCCTCATTGAAAAGATTGATGTACCTTGAACCTATTTTAGAGCAAGGTTATTTGAAACCCTAATTTAGGGCAAAGCTTGGTGAAATCATAATCTAGGGTTGTGATGTAACTCTAACTTAGTGTAACAAAGTAAGAAACCCTAATTTAATGGGAAATGTACATGCTAACCCTAATTTGGGTATGAGGTAAGAGAAACCCTACTTGGATGTGAATGGTAAACCTTAATCCCTAAAATGAGGTAAAGATGCATGAAACCCTAATATAGGGAAGTGCTACTAATTCTTGGTGAAGTCCTATTACTGGGTGATGTGTTGTGAAATCCTAATTTCACATAATATTGTGAAACCCCAATATAGAAGGATGTTATGTGAAACTTTAATGATGAGTGAGCCTAGGTGAAATCCATATGTATATGAGATGCTAAGTGAACCTCAAATTATGGTTGTGGAAATCCTATTCCTATTAATGGAATAGTGATTCATGTATTGACAAATGTAATACCTAGAGGGGTTGATAGTTGATATCCTTACATTAATAGTTCCTGCCTCAAGGGTGAGTCCATATTATTGGTAATGGTTGTATTTTCTAAATAGAAGAACTCTGACCAATACTTTGCATGATGAATGTGATAATCTAGTGCATAAAGTATTAGGATGGGGAATACTCTAATACAAGATAAGTGGATGAACTCAAGTAAGATGAAGGTGTTGAAGGAAGTGATACATTAAGATATAATAGATATCACATCCAACAGCCCAATTCTAATATACCTTGATATGTTATAAGTCCATTATAATTGGAATGGATGAAACATGAAATGTGTCATGTCAATTGTTACATTGAGATGTAATGCACCTTGATGATTGTAGGCTAACATGCCTTATGAAACGGTTAATCCAAATCAATAGACTATGATACAATCATATTCTGATAAAGATGAGAGAGAAAGTCATACTTCGTGTTGATAATACATTCAATGATGCATGATGAGAATAAATAAGTATGTTTTTATACTTATGATTGTTGAGTTTTAGGGGAGGCAGAGAAGCAGTGGAAACAAAAATTTTACTCCCCAAACCCGGAACAAAAGGAATCGCGTCGACATCTATATGATAGGAAATAAGGTTTGTGAATCATACCTTGTCCCGAGGCTTGCTCGGCGACAATGCCACACGGCTTGCGCGGTCTTCACCTCCGGACTTGGACGGTGTCTGTGCAGCTCCTGGTCGCACCGGGACTGAAGACTCCTCCTCCTACCGGACTGTCAGATGACAGTTGTCCTCCTGAGCGGCAGTGACCTCCCTCCTCTGAAGTAGTCCACACGGACCACCCGGAACTCCACTCTCCTTGTCCCACAAGGAAGTGGAAGGCGTCGCACCCTCCTGTTGACGTACTAGTCGCCAACACACTCTCTTGCTGTCGACTGCAACTGCTTTTGTCCTTCCCTTGCTGCACCTCCCTTTGCGGGAAGCACTTGCTCGGGCTCTCTCTCGGTTACCAAAACTAGAGAGAACGACAACTTTGCAGAGCAATCAACTTGCACTAAGTTGTACTTTGAGAAGCCCCCAATACCCTTATATATATAGGCGGGTCATGGGACAGGGTTCTCTGTGCCCGGCAATACGGGACTAAAAGCAGGAGTAGAAGGGTTTGGGATTTTCCACAAAAAGCAATTGTCTCACAACCTGAACCGATCAGTTCACAAGTGAACCGGTCGGTTGGGGACCTGAACCGATCGGTTCACAACTGAACCGATCGTTTGGGACCCTTGAACCGATCGGTTCACTCATGAACCGGTCGGTTGGGGTTCCAGGTTGGTTCCCGATTGACTTTCCTTGTTTCTTTCCCAATTGGTATCGAATACCAATATTATTCCCAATCGAATTGGGCAATTGAAACGAAAGGAAAATTCTCACCAATCCTACTTTCCCAAGTTGCTCGATTGCACCAGTTGAACCGATCGGTTCAACACTTGAACCGGTTGTTTCACCCTGTGCATGAGCCAATCGGTTCAACAATTGAACCGACCGGTTCAGCAACCTCAGCCGACCGGTTCATCACATGAACCGATCGGTTGGGAGTGCAGATTGTGCAGAATCAGTCAAATGCGATTTCAATCAATCTGATACTCCAATCAATGCGTTCAACACCTTGAACCATATGATATTGAGCTATCGATTAATTGAGTGTTGAATTGAACTACTAAACTCCTTTAGTAATCAATCTAAACATTGCTTGTGGACAAAACTCCTCTTTCAGGTTGAATCCTATGTGTGTGACCCTGCAGGTCCATTTCACGTTGGCAGTGACAGTCCATAACACTTATGACTTCACAAGCAATGAGCGGTGCCTAGTCACACATCATTGCTACCCAAGTGAAAGTAGAAAGTTGGAGAACAACTTTCATCCTACAATCCGTGAATGGTGTTACAGTGAATGTATAATTCCTTTGTCACTGATATCCAAAATGAACTCGAGGCATGGAACAGTCATCCTGTCAACGTTCATTCTTTTCCTTGATCTCAGAGTAGACCGAGTGAGATGTGTATGACATCAATATCACATATTGATTCACAGGTGCATGCACATGCCTTTCTCAATCCTACTCATCAAGTGGCCAAGGATATCAAACTCCCTTAGGAGGGACAAATCCCATATCTATCACTCACCCCTCAAAAGCCCCATGTGTCAAAGCCACCCAATCATCACCTTTATAACAACCCATGTTTCAGGATTGCGTTTGATGATGTCAAAGTGTACCCAATGACATGTGTTGAGTGCAGTGATTTCAGGTCTATGAATCACACTCACCACCATCACTGTGAGAGCTGACTGTGACTACCAAGTCATGGTTCCATGTGTCACTCTCACGGTGGGTCTGTCCGGTACCTTGTTCTCTAACAAGTACCTATGTGCTTGGTTTGATATCACCATATCATGACTAATGAGATTCTGTCATCAACCAACACACAATCTAGTATTTAGTGTTATTGATGGGTATGGTTATTTCCACAATAACAACCGACTAGGGACTATACAAGAATGTATACTCTTAACATTCGTATGATCTCATCGTTTAGGTCCTTAACCTAAAAGCATACGTCATTGAGTAAAACAATCTTTAGACATCTATCATGTTACACCATCATCTCAGAAACAGTTTAAACATATAGATTGGAAATTGCCTTTATTATCATTATTCAAATCAATTACAAAGTATCCCATTACAATCATCATATGACTTGCTCTATGGGCATACATACCAACAGACTCCCACTTGCACTTAGAGCCAGTCACCAAGGAAACGCAGTCCTTGTGACCTAGCATGACCATCATGCTTCTGCTGAGAAAGGGCCTTAGTCAGTGGATCAGCTATGTTGTCTTGAGTTGGTACTTTGCAAATCTTCACATCTCCTCGCTGTACGATCTCTCGTATGAGATGGAAGCTCCGCAGTATGTGCTTGGACCGCTGATGTGATCTGGGCTCCTTAGCTTGTGCAATAGCTCCATTATTGTCACAATAAAGCTCAATTGCATCATAGCTACTGGGAACTACACCAAGTTCAGAGATGAACTTCCTGATCCACACAGCCTCCTTTGCTGCATGCGAAGCAGCAATATACTCGGCCTCTGTAGTAGAATCGACAACTGTTTCTTGCTTGGAACTCTTCCAGCTCACAACTCCATTATTAAGGCAAAACATAAATCCTGACTGCGATCTGTAATCATCTTTATCGGTTTGGAAGCTTGCATCGGTGTAACCCTTTACAACCAGCTCTTCCTCGCCGCTGTACACAAGAAACTGATCCTTAGTCCTTCGCAAGTACTTGAGGATGTTCTTCACGGCTGTCCAGTGAGCATCCCCGGGATCTGACTGGTACCTGCTCGTCATGCTAAGAACATACGAGACATCTGGGCATGTGCACAACATAGCGTACATGATGGATCCAATGGCTGATGCATATGGGATCCCATTCATACGCTCCCTCTCTTCACAAGATTGGGGACATTGAGCTCTAGAGACGGTAATTCCATGTAGCATAGGAACGTTGCCTCTCTTTGAGTTCTCCATGCTGAACCGTTTCAGCACCTTGTCAATGTACGTGCTCTGACTTAGTCCGAGAAGCCTTCTAGATCTATCTCTATAGATCTTAATTCCTAGAATATAGGATGCTTCTCCTAAGTCCTTCATTGAGAAATTTTTCCCAAACCAAGTCTTTACCTTCTCTTAGGCTAAGACATCATTCCCCATCAAAAGTATGTCATCCACATACAATATGAGGAATGTGGTCGAGCTCCCACTAACCTTCTTGTACACACAAGGTTCATCTTCGTTTTGAATGAAGCCAAACACTTTGACTTCCTCATCAAATCGAAGATTCCAACTCCGAGATGCTTGCTTCAATCCATAGATTGACCTTTGCAGTTTACAGACTTTATTGGCATTCTTTGGATCTACAAAACCTTCAGGTTGTGTCATATACACATCCTCATGAATATTCCCGTTAAAGAATGCGGTTTTAACATCCATCTGCCAAATCTCATAGTCATAGTAAGCTGCAATAGCAAGCATGATCCTGATGGACTTAATCATGGCAACTGGAGAAAAGGTTTCGTCATAGTCAACACCTTGAATTTGTCGAAAAACCCTTTGCAACCAATCTTCCTTTATAAGTTTGCACATTGCCATCCATGTCGGTCTTCTTCTTGAAGACCCACTTGCACCCTATGGGTTTTACCCCTTCGGGTGGTTCCACCAAAGTCCATACTTTGTTGGAGTACATGGATTCCATCTCGGATCTCATGGCTTCAAGCCATTTCTCAGAATCTGGTCCCTCCATATCCTCTACGTAGGTAGTTGGATCATCATCTATGATCAACTCTCCACCTTCCTGAGTCACAAGGTATCCAAACCTCTCAGGTTCAAGGCGAGTCCTACTAGATCTACGAGGTCCTTGTGTTACCTGAGGCGACTGAGATTCCACAACACCTTGGGAATCTCTATTTTCTACATCTACCGGCTCAGTGTTTTCTTGTTGGGCTTGAACCTCTTCAAGCTCTACTTTCCTCCCACTGTTTCCTTTGGAAATAAATTCCCTTTCTAAGAATACAGCATCCCTGGCAACAAACACTTTGTTGTCAGTAGGGTGGTATAAGTAATATCCCCTCGTTTCCTTGGGGTATCCAACAAAATAACACTTATCGGAATTGGGTCCAAGCTTATCAGGAAACATTTTCCTAACGTAAGCCTCACAACTCCAAATCTTCATAAAAGACAAAACGGGACGCTTCCCATACCATATCTCATATGGTGTCTTTTGAACCGATTTAGATGGCACACGGTTAAGTGTAAACGCGGCGGTTTCAAGATCATGACCCCAAAAGGAAATCAGAAGATCAGCAAAACTCATCATTGATCGCACCATATCCAACAATGTGCGATTCCTTCTTTTAGACACACCATTATGTTGTGGTGTTCCAGGCGGAGTCCATTGTGATACAATACCACGGGCTCGCAGAAGGTCCTCAAACTCCTGGCTCAAGTATTCTCCACCTCGATCAGAACGAAGTGCCTTAATACTTTTACCAAGCTGGTTCGGTACTTCATTCATGAAATCCTTGAACCTTTCAAGGGTTTCTGACTTATGCTTCATCAGGTACAAATAGCCATACCTACTGAAATCATCAGTGAAGGTAATGAAGTACTGATACCCATTTCTGGCATTAGTTCTAAAAGGCCCACATACATCAGTATGTATGAGTCCTAATAGATCACTAGCTCTCTCACCTTTACCTGAAAAGGGAGTCTTGGTCATCTTGCCCAACAAACAAGATTCACATGTCTCTATTGATTCATAACCAAAAGAGTCTAGATAACCATCTTTATGGAGTCTAGAAATGAGCTTCTCATTTATGTGCCCTAGACGACAATGCCAGAGATATGTTTTGTTTGAGTCATTGAGTTTTTGCCTTTTGGTGTTTACGTTGTATACACTTGTCTCCAAGTCTATCAAGTATAGACCATAAGACATAGGGGCACTGCCATAAAAGATCCCATCTTTAGAAATGGAACACTTTCCATTCTTAATAAGAAATTCAAATCCATCTTTGTCCAAACAAGAGACGGAAATGATATTCCTATTTATGGCAGGTACATAATAGCAGTTCTTCAACTCTATTATTAGCCCACTAGGTAGAGTTAACTCATAGGTTCCTACGGCACTGGCGGCAACTCTTGCCCCATTAGCAACACGTAGTTCAACCTCGCCTTTCCCCAAAGGCCTACTTCTCTTAAGATCCTTCACATTTGAACAAATGTGAGATCCGCATCCGGTATCAAGTACCCATGACGAAGAAGTAGTGAAGTTAATCTCTATCATGTATACACCAGAAGTAGAGATCTCTATCTCCGACTTCTTCTTTCATTGTTCCTTCCATCCTCTCCATGTAGAAGAAATTGGTTTGGCGAGAGAACACTTCTCTCCCTTAACTACTTTCTTCTTCAGCAACGCATTAAGCGTACATAGAGTGGATTCTAAGGCTCCTGGTATATCTGGATTGTGCAGAACACTTCTTACAGTCCTCAACCAGTTATGGAATTTATTCTCAATTAATTTGCCCATTTTAAAAGATGATTCTTTTGCCATTCTACAAGAGAAAATTTGCATTTGTCAAAACCTTTTTGATTTAATTTGAATAAAATTTGACGATAGTTAATTAGGCCTTTAATTAATTACCACTCCCACTATTTTGACTCAAATTGATAGCCCTCACTATCAATTCGGAAGATTGCAGCATACAATCTTCTAGTGGGTCAAGATCCTAAAATCCTCTAAGCCATGGACCAGCTAGGGCTGTCACCCACAACTCAGATCTCTCAGGTAGGCAACTCTTGCCAATTGCATCATATGCAACTCCTTGCAATGATCATCTCCATGCCTCAAGGTACTAGATCCCATCTAGATCACCTTGTTAAGTCCGACCCAAAGCCAACACGATGAACATGCACCCTGCTAGGGCAGACCCACACATTCATCCTTCACGCTTCCACGAGATAGACGGTGCACCACGCTAGGGCGTGCCCACACTTGGTCGATCAAGCTTTTCACGTGTGTCGCATTTGGAAGGCATCTAAAACTTAATATTTAATGAGGGATTTGGTTTTTATATACATATACATATCCAATCACCACAATATATAGTACGTATCATATACATGCTATATCCCACAGAAAACATGCATAAACGATAAAAGCAATGATTATGGCCATCCTATTTGTGATTCCTCGAGCCAAGAGGAATCACAGTCATCTAGGTCTACATCACATGCAACCTGTACAAGATGAAATTTGTGCCTGCCTTTCTGGGTTTGACCAGCTCATCTCCATGACTAATCGGCTCGCCATCAGGTTGGTTGCTCGGGTGCCACCAGCCGATCGATTGGTGCCTCCAGCCGATCGATCCACCGGTCATCGTGCATCTCCTCAGGTCGCCACCCGCTCATCTCGTTCCTCGAACCGGCCGTCTTGATCATCAACCGATCGGTTCACTCCTTGAACTGATCGTCTTCAGGTTGTCCGTCGTTCTTTGACATAACAAGAAATAAAATCTATCCTATTTACATTTGAATTGAGAAACCTCGAGTAACATTCGGGGGGAGCAAAGGTAGGAAAGAATTCTCGAATTATTTCGAGTTACATTAGGAATATGAGAGAGGGAATCGGTGCGCAGACCGAGATGCAAGCAACCACACAAACAACCACACACAGATATAGGGTTTATAGGCCATAATCATGCTACACATCCACCACAAAACTCGTTTAAGGGCGACGCATATCGAGTGCATTAATATTACATATCATATATGTATATTAGGGATTTGTGGATTGGACATGTATAAAGCTGATATTATTCGCATTGCATGCAATAAATAAAGGCGACAAACCAAAATCGATCACATCGATAATCCTAAAATATAGAGAGGTCGACCTGGCTCTAATACCACTGTTGAGTTTTAGGGGAGGCAGAGAAGCAGCGGAAACAAAAATTTTACTCCCCAAACCCGGAACAAAAGGAATCGCGTCGACATCTATATGAGAGGAAATAAGGTTTGTGAATCATACCTTGTCCCGAGGCTTGCTCGGCGACAATGCCACGCGGCTTGCGCGGTCTTCACCTCTGGTCTTGGACGGTGTCTGTGCAGCTCCTGGTCGCACCGGGACTGAAGACTCCTCCTCCTACCGGACTGTCGGATGACAGTTGTCCTCCTGAGCGGCAGTGACCTCCCGCCTCTGAAGTAGTCCACACGGACCACCCAGAACTCCACTCTCCTTGTCCCACAAGGAAGTAGAAGGAGTCGCACCCTCCTGTTGACGTACTAGTCGCCAACACACTCTCCTGCTGTCGACTGCAACTGCAGTTGTCCTTCCCTTGTTGCACCTCCCTTTGTGGGAAGCACTTGCTCGGGCTCTCTCTCGGTTACCAAAACCAGAGAGAACGACAACTTTGCAGAGCAATCAACTTGCACTGAGTTGTACTTTGAGAAGCCCCCAATACTCCTATATATATAGGCGGGTCATGGGACAGGGTTCTCTGTGCCCAGCAATACGGGACTAAAAGCAGGAGTAGAAGGGTTCGGGATTTTCCACAAAAAGCAACTGTCTCGCAACCTGAACCGATCGGTTCACAAGTGAACCGGTCGGTTGGGGACCTGAACCGATCGGTTCACAACTGAACCGATCGTTTGGGACCCTTGAACCGATCGGTTCACTCATGAACCGGTCGGTTGGGGTTCCAGGTTGGTTCCTGATTGACTTTCCTTGTTTCTTTCCCAATTGGTATCGAATACCAATATTATTCCCAATCGAATTGGGCAATTGAAACGAAAGGAAAATTCTCACCAATCCTACTTTCCCAAGTTGCTCGATTGCACTAGTTGAACCGATCGGTTCAACACTTGAACCGGTCGTTTCAACAATTGAACCGACCGGTTCAGCAACCTCAGCCGACCGGTTCATCACATGAACCGATCGGTTGGGAGTGCAGATTGTGCAAAATCAGTCAAATGCGATTTCAATCAATCCGATACTCCAATCAATGCGTTCAACACCTTGAACCATATGATATTGAGCTATCGATTAATTGAGTGTTTAATTGAACTACTAAACTCCTTTAGTAATCAATCTAAACATTGCTTGTCGACAAAACTCCTCTTCCAGGTTGAATCCTATGTGTGTGACCCTGCAGGTCCATTTCACATTGGCAGTGACAGTCCATAACACTTATGACTTCACAAGCAATGAGCGGTGCCTAGTCACACATCATTGCTACCCAAGTGAAAGTAGAAAGTTGGAGAACAACTTTCATCCTACAATCCGTGAATGGTGATACAGTGAATGTATAATTCCTTTGTCACTGATATCCAGAATGAACTCGAGGCATGGAACAGTCATCCTGTCAACGTTCATTCTTTTCCTTGATCTCAGAGTAGACCGAGTGAGATGTGTATGACATCAATATCACATATTGATTCACACGTGCATGTGCATGCCTTTCTCAATCCTACTCATCAAGTGGACAAGGATATCAAACTCCCTTAGGAGGGACACATCCCATATCTATCACACACCCCTCAAAAGCCCCATGTGTCAAAGCCACCCAATCATCACCTTTATAACAACCCATGTTTCAGGATTGCGTTTGATGATGTCAAAGTGTACCCAACGATATGTGTTGAGTGCAGTGATTTTAGGTCTAAGAATCACACTCACCACCATCACTGTGAGAGCTGACTGTGACTACCAAGTCATGGTTCCATGTGTCACTCTCACGGTGGGTCTGTCCGGTACCTTGTTCTCTAACAAGTACCTATGTGCTTGGTTTGATATCACCATATCATGACTAATGAGATTCTGTCATCAACCAACACACAATCTAGTCTTTAGTGTTATTGATGTCTATGGTTATTTCCACAATAACAACCGACTAGGGACTATACAAGAATGTATACTCTTAACATTCGTATGATCTCATCGTTTAGGTCCTTAACCTAAAAGCATACGTCATTGAGTAAAACAATCTTTAGACATCTATCATGTTACACCATCATCTCAGAAACAGTTTAAACATATAGATTGGAAATTGCCTTTATTATCATTATTCAAATCAATTACAAAGTATCCCATTACAATCATCATATGACTTGCTCTATGGGCATACATACCAACAATGATATCAATATTAGCTTCTAGCTGTGAGAAGCAATAAAATAGGGTTGACCATTAATAATATGATCTTAAGAACCCAAGTTGTTATTTATGGAAAACCCTAATGGAGGGTGCTGATATAAAAGAGATACCATGAACCCTAAAGAGGGAATAGTGTTGTCACTTAGTGTTGTATGGTTATGATATTAAAGAGAAACCATGAACCCTAAAGAGGGAATAGTGATATTACTTAGTGTTGCATGATATTGATATGAAACATTATAATTTTTATCATGAATACTAATCATGCAGGGATGATGACATGAGGAGTAGTGTGGCATACAACTCATAAAAACATAATTAACTAATGCAGAAGCGTTCTCTAAGCAACGGATTACCGAAACTCACTAAAAATTAAAACCTTTTTACCAAGAGGTCCATAAAATGACAACTTTCTCACATAGAGAAAAAGTAACACATTTACATTATGTTTTCAAAAGTACATATCTTGTATCATCTGTTTCTTTGAATTAAAAGCATCGGCTACCCTGTTAACGGAGCACATGCAGTATGAAAATCTCGAGGCATTGAGCCAAAATCTCGAAAGCACTACTGCTACTACTCCGAGGACCTGAGAGTACAAAGACCACACATATGACTCTATCTACATATATACAAGGCATAACAGCCAGTGTCTCTACCTGAGACTTCACTGATGTCCATGTTGTTGTTTTTGTTGTCCTTCCCTTACTGAAGGATTCTTGTCTCCTCGTCCGCGACCACCTAAAAATGTAGCTCCCACGAGGGTGAGACAATTGTAAATTGCCCCAGCGAGAGATATAACTCTCCACCAATAACATTATTATTGCATCTTAAGAAGATAAATATGAACAGAGGAATCATATTTGTTTGACAGCATTTAATTCAATGTCTAACAGATTAGAATATTATTCTTATCTAAAACATTGCAGCTATAACTTGAAAGAGCAACATGTCACTTATTCATTAAGGAATATGAGGAACATGTATAACATTTATTCACTAAAACATCATTACCACATCATTAACTCTCTTCAGGCTTAGATCATATATATAATGCATTGCATTTTCATGGTGGAGTCATGGCCTGTAGCCATACTCTTTTCACAAAGTGTTGGGATCTTAATCCCTCAACTCACCAAGTACAATTCCACTTTTTAACAAGTGCATCATCATGATTATAGCATCTGAGGTATTTGAACCCATATCTCCTCATATGATACTTATTACCACTTATTAGGTAACTTAATACCTTCAGATCATCTGACCAAGGACATCATGATACTTACTACACAATGTATTGCACATAGTACACAAAATTCAATGATTCTTACAACACAAAGCATATGAAGGCTTATAAAGCCTATAAAACATTCTCAATAAACAAAGAATCATAGCCCATACCTGGATATACTCCTCATCTCATCATCCCTGCATGATTAGTGTTCATGATAACAATTATAATGCTTTCATATCAGTATCGTACAACAATAAGTAATACCACCATTCCCTTTTTAGGGTTTATGATTTCTCTTCAACATCAGTACCATGCAACACTAAGTAGTACCACTATTCCCTCTTTAAGGTCCATGGTATCTCTTTTATATCAGCGCCCTTTATTAGGGTTTTCCATAAATAACCACTTGGGTTCTTAAGATCATCTTCTTAATGATAAGCCCTATTTCATTGTTCTCTTAGCTTGAAGCCAATATTGATATCATAAGTATTCAAACATACTTATATATCCTCATCATTCAACATTGAATGTATTATCAACACAAAGTATGAGTTTCTCTCTCATCTTTATCAGAATATGATTGTATCATAGTCTATTGATTTGGATTAACCTTTTCATAAGGCATGTTAGCCTACATTCATCAAGGTGCATTACATCTCTATGTAACAATTGGCATGACACATTTCATGTGTCATACATTCCAATTATAATGGACTTATAACAGATCAAGGTATATCAGAATTGGGGTGTTGGATGTGATATCTATCATATCTTGATGTATCACTTCCCTCAACACCTTAATCTTACTTGAGTTCACCCAGTTAACTTGTATTAGGGTATTCCCCATCCCAATACTTTATGCACTAGATCATCACATTCATCATGCAATGTATGTCATAGATCATCTATTTAGAAAATACAACCATTGTCAATGATATGGACTCACCCTTGAGTCAGGAACTATTAATGTAAGGGTATCCATTATCAACCCCATCTAGGTGTTACATTTGTCAATACATGAATCACTATTCCATTAATAGGAATAGGATTTCCACAATTATAATTTGAGGTTAACTTAGCATCTTACATATATATATGGATTTCACCTAGTCTCACTCTTCATTAGAGTTTCACACAACATCCTTCTATATAAGGGTTTCACCTAGTATTATGTGAAATTAGGATTTCACAACACATCACCCAATGATAGGATTTCACCTAGAATTAGTAGCACTACCCTATATTAGGATTTCATGCACATTTACCCCATTTTAGGGATTAAGGTTTACTATTCACATCCAAGTAGGGCTTCTCTTACCTCATACCCAAATTAGGGTTAGGATGTACAATTCCCATTAAATTAGGGCTTCTTGCATTGATACACTAAGTCAGGGTTACATCATCACTCTAGATTATAGTTTCATTGAGCTTTGCCCTTAAAATAGGGTTTCACATAACCTTGCCCTAAATTAGGATCAAGGTACATTAATCTTTCAATGAAGATTTCATAATCTCATATTATGGATCAAATCCTGACTACATATTTATTCATAATGAGAGAATTAGGCTTATTATATGAGAAATCATCTCTCTTATTCTCTCTCCCTCTCATTCTATCTAGGATGTTAATTACTCCAAGATTGATCTAGGTTAACTCTTCACTTAAGTACACAAAGCTAGGGTTAACCTTGATAATCATCATTGGTCTACATCATTAATAATCAATTATCTAATTGACCTTTGATCATATTAGGTGTCCAAATGGTTAACCAATTTGAACTTCAAAAGGTCTTAGTAACTTAGACCTCAAACGGTCTTGGTCACTTAGACCTCAAATGGTCTTGAACAATTAAGTTCAAATGGTTTGAAACTGTTTCCCAAAGTCAGTTCTTAAAACCGTTTAGACAACACATCTTGAAACTCAATGAGCTTGAGGCTCCAAATGGTTTGAGAGCGTTTGGACTCAAATGGTCTTGAGACCGTTTGGTCCAAACCTTCTCAAAACTGAATGGACCAAAAAGGGTCTTCAACACATAATCGATTCAAGGTTCCAATCTATGAACCAACTATCAATTGAACCACTGAAGTATTCATCAATTGAACCACTGAATCACCATTCAGTTGAACCTTCAATTTAGGGTTTTGAACCCAATTTAACTAGGGTTGATAATCAAGAAACAATCACTTAGGGTTTTGAAACTGAGGAACCATCAATGGTTGACATTGTGGAACCAAATCAATTGAAATCAATGAACCATCATCATTATATGATATGACCTGACCTCAAATGGTCTTGAATGACCTCCAAATGGTCTTGAGGTCGTTTGGATGATCTCCAAACGGTCTTGAGACCGTTTTCCCATTCCAACATCAAAATCCATGTCATCTAATTAGGGTTTGGATCATTGGAATGATCATCAAATCAACACTTGATTGCATTTCAATTTGGTATCTTTGGATCATCAAATACCCAACCATGCTCAACCCTACACATCCAAACGGTCTTGGGTGACCCTCAAATGGTCTTGAGACCGTTTGGGTGATTCCCAAACAGTTTTGAAACCGTTTGGGTTAATCAACCCAAAACATCAACTTATTCAATTGCAAAATCAACACTTAACCCGATTAGGGTTTGGTGATTGATTGTCCTTCAACTCATGAACCAATTGGAACTAATAAATTACAATTAGTGGGTCATTAACCAACACCATTATCAACAAATCTCCAAACGGTCAACCCTGGCCAACACCTCCAAATGGTTTGCAACAGTTTGCTCTCATTCGGTTTGATGAAACTGTTTGCCCTCAAACGGTTTGAAACCGTTTGCTCCCAAACGGTTTGGGAAACCGTTTGAACAACTTTGTTGAAACCGTTTGTCCTAGATATTTGGGGAGGTGTGTTCTTATGATGATGTCATCATCATCAAGCTCCAAACCCACAAAGTTTTCTATGATTTGCAAGATGGTTGCATCAATCAACCAAGACATATTTCGTAAATGTAGAAAGGATCACCAATTGATAAGGAATTGAATGCAATAATCAAATCAAGGGTTCAAGTTATAAGACCCACCTCCAATTGAGCTCCAAAGCTTCAAGTTCACGTCAAACATGGTGGATGCAACTCGTTTCACCATTCCAAGGCTCGTCCTCAAGCTTTGAGTGAAAAGGAATGGTTAGGATTGAAGAGGGGATCGAGATATGAGGAATTCATACATTGATTTTCGATTTTCACCATGGATTCAAGGTGAAAGGAAGTCAAGAAACTTACCAACAGGTTGTGGGTCGTCCTCCTGATCCTCAAAAGCTCTTTGGTCGTTTTCCAAGCAAGGGAATAGAAAGGGAAATGAAAAAGCCCTTGGTTTAGCTTGTAATGGATATTTTTATAAGAGTTTCCATGAGAGAGAAACTGCTATATAAAAAGCTTTTAATCCCAAAAATAGTGCCGCCTCTTTCCCCTCAACTCCTTGGCCACGAAGCCATCTTCTTTTACTTGCAAACTCCTTCATTATCCAAGAATTAAAGGAAAATAAATTAAGCACTTTAAATCATTTTATAATAATATCCATAAGTGAGTGGATATTTCTTTTTCTTATAAAATTGTGAGTAAGTTATCCACTCCCTTGGATATTTTCGTGCCTTTGCAAGGCACAATATGGTCCAACCTCTTTGAAAATTCATCTGTCAACTTTTGGTTGAAGGGCTCTTTAATTAATATAATTATTTTTGTACTAAATTGTACTAGGATTACAATTAGGCTTAAATCTTGATTATTTTAATATCAAGATTCTCTCTCCTCCAACTTAATTCAAATTAGGCACCCATCTCATTTTCTTTGCTCTATAATATTCCAAGAAAAATTAGAGACCTTGTTGAAGTGGTAATTTTCATATTGAACCCTGGGTTTTAGGTAAATTGCATATTACACCAAAACTAGGTTTTAATGCACAGACATTGCTTTACCAGCTCTCTCTTGGTACTTAGACTACCACAAGCCATACCTATAAATAATATTCAATATCATGATGCTTCAACATTATCATGTACAATTTGCAATTTAACCCCTCAACTTGGGTAATTTGCATTTTAGTCCAAATCAAGAAAAACATTGCTTCAACATCATTCAAACAGTACAAAAATTTAAATATAAGTTCCTCTTGAGTCCTAATTACTTTTCACAAGATAAGATTAAGCATCTAATCAACCTTATTAGGTAAATAATCTAGGGTTAACACATAACCCAGGTCAGAGATGTTACAAATTATAATCCCCTAACAAGGATTTCGTCCCCGAAATCCCAGGAAAAAGGAGGGACAGATTTATTCATTTATCATACCCTCAAGTCTCCACCTAACTTCTTAATGGTTTGGAGATAAAATAGATATGTAATTCACACAAAGTTCCTTTCATTAATTCATCCTTATCAATGTTTATATTTATGCAGAGCATAAACCCCTAACATATTATGTCCATATTATTGAAAGGAAGAAGCATAAAAGAACATACATCTATCATTACCCAAGAATATTTACCAAAAGACAAACATATATATCTAATAGAGGTAATTCATTCAGCAATCCTTTATTTGTTTGGGAAAGTTCACTTAGCACTTTGATTGGGAAATTTCAATGACAAAGTTCACTAAGTTATTTATTTAGAGAAATTCACTGAGAAGGTTCACTGAGCAGTTTGCCTGGGAAAATTCACTGAGAAAGTTCCCTGAGCAATTTATATGGAAAATTTAACTGAGAAAGTTCACTGAGAATGTTCATTGAGAATGTTCACTAAGTAGTTTATTTGGAGAAATTCACTGAGAAAGTTCACTGATAATGTTTACTGAGAATATTCACTAAGTAGTTTATTTCAAGAAATTCACTGAGAAAGGTCATTGAGAATGTTCACTAAGTAATTTATTTGGAAAAAATCACTGAGAAAGTTTACTGAGAATGTTCACTAAGTAATTTTTTTTGGGAAAATTCACTAAGAAAGTGCACTGAGTAATTTGTTTGGGAAAATTAACTAAGAAGAGTTCACTGAGAAATTTATTTGAGAAAATTCACTAAGAAAGTTCACTGAGTAATTTATTTGGAAAATTTCACTGAGAAAATTCACTTAGTTCGTCCTATTTAATTTCATTATACTCTCTAGATTGTTTCAAAATGACTAGTTGATCAGAGTAATAAAAAAGATAAAAATTTAGTTTCCACAAGCTTGGGCACCAAGATAAAGCTTGTAGAGCAATCCTTTTGCATTAAAACCTAGTTTTGGTGTAATGTGCAATTTACCCAAAACCTAGGGTGCAATATGTAATTTACCACTTCAATAAGGTCCCTAAAGTTTCTTGGCATCATGTTGAGGAAAGAAAATGAGATGGGGCCTCATTTGAATTATGTTGGAGGAGAGAGAATCTTGATATTAAAATAATCAAGATTTAAGCCTAAGTGAAACCTTAATTCAATTTAGTGCAAAAATAAATATATTAATTGAATCAAAATTAAAATGGTGGAATTCAGATGTGTGTGGACGTTCTTGAGCTTTGCAAGGACCGAAAATATCCTAAGGAGGTGAAATTCCACTCACCTTATTATAAGGAAAAGAATTTCCACTCAAAAATATATATTAATATTATAAGGGATTAAGGTGCTTAATTTCTTTTCCCTTAATCCATGGATAATGGAAGGGAGCTCGGTGGGATTGAGTTGCATTTGCATGCAAGAAAACCAAGGAGGAAGTGGTGGCAACATTTTTGGAAGTAATTGATTTTTATAAAACAATTTTCTCTTTCATCAATTTTCTTATAAAAGAGCCTTTTCCAACCCACCTACGATCTTTTTGGATTCCTTTCTTCTCCTTGCTGGAAAAATTGACCAAGAGAGCTAAGAACAGTGGGAAGGACGCCCCAACCTATTGTCAATCCTTTCACTCCAAAAGCTTGAGAAATGACCTTGGGAGGTTGCTAGAGCTTCAACCACCATTAGAACCGTGGAGCTTGGAGCTGGAGATCAGATTTTGAGGCGGGTTTTATAACTTGAACCCTTAATATTATTATTGCAATCCATTCTTCAATAATTGTTGAATATTTTCTTCTATTTGTTACTCTTGTGATTCATTGCTGAAATTCCCATGAAAAACGGCTGTCGTTCTTGGATGCATGAAGGAAGAAGATGATGACATCATCTTAGATGCTTATCTAAAGAAAATCTCAGTCCAAATGGTTTCCATCAGTTGCTCAAATGGTTTCCCAAACCGTTTGGACGCAAACAGTTTCAAACCATTTGAGAGGAAACGATTTCACCGAATCGCATGAGGGCAAACAGTTTCAAACCGTTTGGAGGTGTTGACCAGGGTTGACCATTTGTAGATTTGTTGACAAATATGTTGGTTAATGACCCACTAATTATAATTGATTAGTTTCAATTGGTTCATGAGATGAAGTACAATCAATCACCAAACCCTAATCGGGTTAAGTGCTGATTTCTAATTTGATTAAGTTAGAACATTGGGTTGATTGACCCAAACAGTTTCAAAACAGTTTGGGAATCACCCAAATTGTCTCAATACCGTTTGGTGGTCACCCAAGACCATTTGGAGGTCTAGGGTTGAGTATGGTTGAGTAATTGAAGAGTTCGAGATATCAAATTGAATTGCAATCAATTGCTGATTTGATAATCAATCCAATGATCCAAACCCTAATTGGATGTTATGAGTTTTGATGATGAGATGGGCAAACGGTCTCAACACCATTTGGAGATCATCCAAACGATCTCAAGACCGTTTGGGGGTCATTCAAGATCGTTTGAGGTCAGCTCATATGATATAATGATGATAGTTCATTGATTTCAATTGAATTGGTTCCACAATGTTAACCATTGATGGTTCCTTAGTTTCAAAACCCTAAGTGATGGTTTGTTGATTATCAAACCTAGTTCAATTGGGTTCAAAACCCTAAATTGAAGATCTAATTATATGGTGATTCAGTGGTTCAATTGATGAATACTTTAGTGGTTCAATTGATAGTTGGTTCATGGATTGGAACCTTGAATCGATTAAGTGTTGATGTCCCTTTTTGGTCCATTCGGTTTTGAGAGGTTTAGACCAAACAATCTTAAAACCGTTTGAGTCCAAATGGTCTCAAGACTGTTTGAGACCAAACGGTCTCAAACCGTTTGGAGCATCAAATTCATTCGGTTTCAAGATGTGTTGTCTAAATGGTTTCAAGAACTAACTTTGTGAAATAGTTTCAAACCGTTTGAACTTAATTGGTCAAGATCATTTGAGGTCTAAGTGGCCAAGACCGTTTGAGGTCTAAGTGACTAAGACCTTTTGAAGTTCAAATTTTTTAAACCATTTGGACATCTAATATGATCAAAGGTCAGTTAGATATTTTGATTATTAATGATGTAAACCAAAGATGATTATGAAGGTTAACCCTAATTATGTGTACATAAGTGAAGAGTTAACCTAGATCAATCTTGGAGTAATTAAAATCTTAGAGAGGATGATAGGGAGAGATAATGAGAGAGATTATTGTTTATATAATAAGCCCTAATTCTCTCATTATGAAACAATGTGTAGTCAGGGTTTGATCCATAATATGAGATCATGAAATCCTCATTGAAAAGATTGATGTACCTTGAACCTATTTTATAGCAAGGTTATTTGAAACCCTAATTTAGGGCAAAGCTTGGTGAAATCATAATCTAGGGTTGTGATGTAACTCTAACTTAGTGTAACAAAGTAAGAAACCCTAATTTAATGGGAAATGTACATCCTAACCCTAATTTGGGTATGAGGTAAGAGAAACCCTACTTGGATGTGAATGGTAAACCTTAATCCCTAAAATGAGGTAAAGATGCATGTAACCCTAATATAGGGAAGTGCTACTAATTCTTGGTGAAGTCCTATTACTGGGTGATGTGTTGTGAAATCCTAATTTCACATAATATTGTGAAACCCCAATATAGAAGGATGTTATGTGAAACTTTAATGATGAGTGAGCCTAGGTGAAATCCATATGTATATGAGATGCTAAGTGAACCTCAAATTATAGTTGTGGAAATCCTATTCCTATTAATGGAATAGTGATTCATGTATTGACAAATGTAATACCTAGAGGGGTTGATAGTTGATATCCTTACATTAATAGTTCCTGCCTCAAGGGTGAGTCCATATTATTGGTAATGGTTGTATTTTCTAAATAGAAGAACTCTGACCAATACTTTGCATGATGAATGTGATAATCTAGTGCATAATGTATTAGGATGGGGAATACTCTAATACAAGATAAGTGGATGAACTCAAGTAAGATGAAGGTGTTGAAGGAAGTGATACATTAAGATATAATAGATATCACATCCAACAGCCCAATTCTAATATACCTTGATATGTTATAAGTCCATTATAATTGGAATGGATGAAACATGAAATGTGTCATGTCAATTGTTACATTGAGATGTCATGCACCTTGATGATTGTAGGCTAACATGCCTTATGAAACGGTTAATCCAAATCAATAGACTATGATACAATCATATTCTGATAAAGATGAAAGAGAAAGTCATACTTCGTGTTGATAATACATTCAATGATGCATGATGAGAATAAATAAGTATGTTTTTATACTTATGATATCAATATTAGCTTCTAGCTGTGAGAAGCAATAAAATAGGGTTGACCATTAATAATATGATCTTAAGAACCCAAGTTGTTATTTATGGAAAACCCTAATGGAGGGTGCTGATATAAAAGAGATATCATGAACCCTAAAGAGGGAATGGTGTTGTCACTTAGTGTTGTATGGTTATGATATTAAAGAGAAACCATGAACCCTAAACAGGGAATAGTGATATTACTTAGTGTTGCATGATATTGATATGAAACATTATAATTTTTATCATGAATACTAATCATGCAGGGATGATGACATGAGGAGTAGTGTGGCATACAACTCATAAAAACATAATTAACTAATGCAGAAGCGTTCTCTAAGCAACGGATTACCGAAAATCACTAAAAATTAAAACCTTTTTACCAAGAGGTCCATAAAATGACAACTTTCTCACATAGAGAAAAAGTAACACATTTACATTATGTTTTCAAAAGTACATATCTTGTATCATCTGTTTCTTTGAATTAAAAGCATTGGCTGCCCTGTTAACGGAGCACATGCAGTATGAAAATCTCAAGGCATTGAGCCAAAATATCGAAAGCACTACTGCTACTACTCCGAGGACCTGAGAGTACAAAGACCACACATATGACTCTATCTACATATATACAAGGCATAACAGCCAGTGTCTCTACCTGAGACTTCACTGATGTCCATGTTGTTGTTGTTGTTCTCCTTCCCATACTGAAGGATTCTTGTCTCCTCATCCGCGACCACCTAAAAATGTAGCTCCCACGAGGGTGAGACAATTGTAAATTGCCCCAGCGAGAGATATAACTCTCCACCAGTAACATTATTATTGCAGCTTAAGAAGATAAATATGAACAGAGGAATCATATTTGTTTGACAGCATTTAATTCAATGTCTAACAGAATAGAATATTATTCTTATCTAAAACATTGCAGCTATAACTTGAAAGAGCAACATGTCACTTATTCATTAAGGAATATGAGGAACATGTATAACATTTATTCACTTAAAAATCATTACCACATCATTAACTCTCTTCAGGCTTAGATCATATATATAATGCATTGCATTGTCATTGTGGAGTCATGGCCTGTAGCCATACTCTTTTCACAAAGTGTTGGGATCTTAATCCCTCAACTCACCAAGTACAATTCCACTTTTTAACAAGTGCATCATCATGATTATAGCATCTGAGGTATTTGAACCCATATCTCCTCATATGATACTTATTACCACTTATTAGGTAACTTAATACCTTCAGATCATCTGACCAAGGACATCATGATACTTACTACACAATGTATTGCACATAGTACACAAAATTCAATGATTCTTACAACACAAAGCATATGAAGGCTTATAAAGCCTATAAAACATTCTCAATAAACAAAGAATCATAGCCCATACCTGGATATACTCCTCATCTCAGCATCCCTGCATGATTAGTGTTCATGATAACAATTATAATGCTTTCATATCAATATCGTACAACACTAAGTAATACCACCATTCCCTTTTTAGGGTTTATGATTTCTCTTCAACATCAGTACCATGCAACACTAAGTAGTACCACTATTCCCTCTTTAAGGTCCATGGTATCTCTTTTATATCAGTGCCCTTTATTAGGGTTTTCCATAAATAACCACTTGGGTTCTTAAGATCATCTTCTTAATGATAAGCCCTATTTCATTGTTCTCTTAGCTTGAAGCCAATATTGATATCATAAGTATTCAAACATACTTATATATCCTCATCTTTCAACATTGAATGTATTATCAACACAAAGTATGAGTTTCTCTCTCATCTTTATCAGAATATGATTGTATCATAGTCTATTGATTTGGATTAACCTTTTCATAAGGCATGTTAGCCTACATTCATCAAGGTGCATTACATCTCTATGTAACAATTGGCATGACACATTTCATGTGTCATCCATTCCAATTATAATGGACTTATAACAGATCAAGGTATATCGGAATTGGGGTGTTGGATGTGATATCTATCATATCTTGATGTATCACTTCCCTCAACACCTTAATATTACTTGAGTTCACCCAGTTAACTTGTATTAGGGTATTCCCCATCCTAATACTTTATGCACTAGATCATCACATTCATCATGCAATGTATGTCATAGATCATCTATTTAGAAAATACAACCATTGTCAATGATATGGACTCACCCTTGAGTCAGGAACTATTAATGTAAGGGTATCCATTATCAACCCCATCTAGGTGTTACATTTGTCAATACATGAATCACTATTCCATTAATAGGAATAGGATTTCCACAATTATAATTTGAGGTTAACTTAGCATCTTACATATATATATGGATTTCACCTAGTCTCACTCTTCATTAGAGTTTCACATAACATCCTTCTATATAAGGGTTTCAACTAGTATTATGTGAAATTAGGATTTCACAACACATCACCCGATGATAGGATTTCACCTAGAATTAGTAGCACTACCCTATATTAGGATTTCATGCACATTTACCCCATTTTAGGGATTAAGGTTTACTATTCACATCCAAGTAGGGCTTCTCTTACCTCATACCCAAATTAGGGTTAGGATGTACAATTTCCATTAAATTAGGGCTTCTTGCATTGATACACTAAGTTAGGGTTACATCATCACTCTAGATTATAGTTTCATGGAGCTTTGCCCTTAAAATAGGGTTTCACATAACCTTGCCCTAAATTAGGATCAAGGTACATTAATCTTTCAATGAAGATTTCATAATCTTATATTATGGATCAAATCCTGACTACATATTTATTCATAATGAGAGAATTAGGCTTATTATATGAGAAATCATCTCTCTTATTCTCTCTCCCTCTCATTCTATCTAGGATGTTAATTACTCCAAGATTGATCTAGGTTAACTCTTCACTTAAATACACAAAGCTAGGGTTAACCTTCATAATCACCATTGGTCTACATCATTAATAATCAATTATCTAATTGACCTTTGCTCATATTAGGTGTACAAATGTTTAACCAATTTGAACTTCAAAAGGTCTTAGTAACTTAGACCTCAAACGGTCTGGGTCACTTAGACCTCAAATGGTCTTGAACAATTAAGTTGAAATGGTTTGAAACTGTTTCCCAAAGTCAGTTCTTAAAACCGTTTAGACAACACATCTTGAAACTCAATGAACTTGAGGCTCCAAATGGTTTGAGACCGTTTGGACTCAAATGGTCTTGAGACCGTTTGGTCCAAACCTTCTCAAAACCAAATGGACCAAAAAGGGTCTTCAACACTTAATTGATTCAAGGTTCCAATCTATGAACCAACTATCAATTGAACCACTGAAGTATTCATCAATTGAACCACTGAATCACCATTCAGTTGAACCTTCAATTTAGGGTTTTGAACCCAATTTAACTAGGGTTGATAATCAAGAAACAATCACTTAGGGTTTTGAAACTGAGGAACCATCAATGGTTGACATTGTGGAACCAAATCAATTGAAATCAATGAACCATCATCATTATATGATATGACCTGACCTCAAATGGTCTTGAATGACCTCCAAATGGTCTTGAGGTCGTTTGGATGATCTCCAAACGGTCTTGAGACCGTTTGCCCATTCCAACATCAAAATCCATGTCATCTAATTAGGGTTTGGATCATTGGAATGATCATCAAATCAACACTTGATTGCATTTCAATTTGGTATCTTTGGATCATCAAATACCCAACCATGCTCAACCCTAGACATCCAAACGGTCTTGGGTGACCCTCAAATGGTCTTGAGACCGTTTGGGTGATTCCCAAACAGTTTTGAAACCGTTTGGGTTAATCAACCCAAAACATCAACTTATTCAATTGCAAAATCAGCACTTAACCCGATTAGGGTTTGGTGATTGATTGTCCTTCAACTCATGAACCAATTGGAACTAATAAATTACAATTAGTGGGTCATTAACCAACATCATTATCAACAAATCTCCAAACGGTCAACCCTGGCCAACACCTCCAAATGGTTTGCAACAGTTTGCTCTCATTCGGTTTGATGAAACTGTTTGCCCTTAAACGGTTTGAAACCGTTTGCTCCCAAACGGTTTGGGAAACCGTTTGAACAACTTTGTTGAAACCGTTTGTCCTAGATATTTGGGGAGGTGTGTTCTTATGATTATGTCATCATCATCAAGCTCCAAACCCACAAAGTTTTCTATGATTTGCAAGATGGTTGCATCAATCAACCAAGACATATTTCGTAAATGTAGAAAGGATCACCAATTGATAAGGAATTGAATGCAATAATCAAATCAAGGGTTCAAGTTATAAGACCCACCTCCAATTGAGCTCCAAAGCTTCAAGTTCACGTCAAACATGGTGGATGCAACTCGTTTCACCATTCCAAGGCTCGTCCTCAAGCTTTGAGTGAAAAGGAATGGTTAGGAATTCATACATTGATTTTCGATTTTCACCATTGATTCAAGGTGAAAGGAAGTCAAGAAACTTACCAACAGGTTTTGGGTCGTCCTCCTGATCCTCAAAAGATCCTTGGTCGTTTTCCATGCAAGGGAATAGAAAGGGAAACGAAAAAGCCCTTGGTTTAGCTTGTAAAGGATATTTTTATAAGAGTTTCCATGAGAGAGAAACTACTATATAAAAAGCTTTTAATCCCAAAAATAGTGCCGCCTCTTTCCCCTCAACTCCTTGGCCACGAAGACATCTTCATTTCCTTGCAAACTCCTTCATTATCCAAGAATTAAAGGAAAAGAAATTAAGCACTTTAAATCATTTTATAATAATATCCATAAGTGAGTGGATATTTCATTTTCTTATAAAATTGTGAGTAAGTTATCCACTCCCTTGGATATTTTCGTGCCTTTTAACGGCACAAGCTGGTCCAACCTCTTTGAAAATTCATCTGTCAACTTTTGGTTGAAGGGCTCTTTAATTAATATAATTATTTTTGTACTAAATTGTACTAGGATTACAATTAGGCTTAAATCTTGATTATTTTAATATCAAGATTCTCTCTCCTCCAACTTAATTCAAATTAGGCACCCATCTCATTTTATTTGCTCTATAATATTCCAAGAAAAATTAGTGACCTTGTTGAAGTGGTAATTTTCATATTGAACCCTGGGTTTTAGGTAAATTGCATATTACACCAAAACTAGGTTTTAATGCACATACATTGCTTTACCAGCTCTCTCTTGGTACTCAGACTACCACAAGCCATACCTATAAATAATCTTCAATCTCATGATGCTTCAACATATGAGAAACATATTATCATGTACAATTTACAATTTAACCCCTCAACTTGGGTAATTTGCACTTTAGTCCAAATCAAGAAAAACATTGCTTCAACATCATTCAAACAGTACCAAAATTGAAATATAAGTTCCTCTTGAGTCCTAATTACTTTTCACAAGATAAGATTTAGCATCTAATCAACCTTATTAGGTAAATAATCTAGGGTTAACACATAACCCAGGTCAGAGATGTTACAAATTATAAACCCCTAACAAGGATTTCATCCCCGAAATCCCAGGTAAAAGGAGGGACAGATTTATTCATTTATCATACCCTCAAGTCTCCACCTAACTTCTTAATGGTTTGGAGATAAAATAGATATGTAATTCACACAAAGTTCCTTTCATTAATTCATCCTTATCAATGTTTATATTTATGCAGAGCATAAACCCCTAACATATTATGTCCATATTATTGAAAGGAAGAAGCATAAAAGAACATACTTCTATCATTACCCAAGAATATTTACCAAAAGACAAACATATATATCTAATAGAGGTAATTCATTCAGAAATCCTTTATTTGTTTGGGAAAGTTCACTTAGCACTTTGATTGGGAAAGTTCAATGACAAAGTTCACTAAGTAATTTATTTAGAGAAATTCACTGAGAAGGTTCACTGAGCAATTTGCCTGGGAAAATTCACTGAGAAAGTTCCCTGAGCAATTTATTTGGAAAATTTAACTGAGAAAGTTCACTGAGAATGTTCATTGAGAATGTTCACTAAGTAGTTTATTTGGAGAAATTCACTGAGAAAGTTCACTGATAATGTTTACTGAGAATATTCACTAAGTAGTTTATTTCAAGAAATTCACTGAGAAAGGTCACTGAGAATGTTCACTAAGTGATTTATTTGGAAAAAACCACTGAGAAAGTTTACTGAGAATGTTCACTAAGTAATTTGTTTTGGGAAAATTCACTAAGAAAGTTCACTGAGTAATTTGTTTGGGAAAATTAACTAAGAAGAGTTCACTGAGAAATTTATTTGAGAAAATTCACTAAGAAAGTTCACTGAGTTATTTATTTGGAAAATTTCACTGAGAAAATTCACTTAGTTCGTCCTATTTAATTTCATTATACTCTCTAGATTGTTTCAAAATGACTACTTGATCAGAGTAATAAAAAAGATAAAAATCTAAGAGTTTCATACTTGCCTTATCTACAATAATCATATACCTGGCCAGGGTATACAAGTATTGTGGGATTAGGTAGTATGCACTTTATTTACTATCATGTTCCTCACTTTTCATGTCATTATACACACATGATTTTCCATTCTTAGATTTTCTTCAGGCATCCCTTCTATATTTCATATTTTAATACACAGATAAGGGAAATTATAAAGCATTTTAAGGAATCACTGAGTAAAATGTAGATTCTCATCTTCCTTGTGCCCTTAAAGGACTAGTCAAAGGAAGTTCAAAAACAACTACTTTCTTATTTTTAACACATAGAATCATGATATGCAATATCAAAACGAGACTATTTCGGAGACAATCCTTTTCCAGATGTCCCGGTTGTCTACATTGATAACAGATCCTTGGTGCAAAGTGCTTGTGAGACCCAATCACCGATGTTGATGCTATGTCGGAGGCTCTATATGGAACATTAGTACGATCCCTATCCCTGCTTGACGTCCATTGGGTCTGGGCATGGAATCTCGATGATGCTACCGGTGCAGAAAATCTCAGTTTCTTAAAACTTTCAGACCTTTGTCCTTGAGACTGAGTGTACACCTTCTTTTCACTAGTTTTCTGTTTCTTGATTTTAGACCTCTCTATCCTCCTTACTGACTCCACAAAGGTGGCAAACCTCTCCATGTTCTCTAAAGCATACATAGGAGTGGTTAGTTCAATGTTCAACTCATTCTCAAAATGTTGAATTCTTTCCTCATCACTAACTGCCATTTGCGGACAAACCGCAACAACTCCATGAACTTAGGTTCATATTCACTAACATTCATTTGTCCTTGTTTGATCCTCTCAAATTGAGTGATCTTTTCGTCTAGATACGTTTTAGGGAAGTATCTACTGACGAAATCGCGTTTGAATATCTCTCATCCAATTTCTTCACCTGGTCACTTATCTTCCTCTATCATCCACCAATGACAAGCACTTCCTTTTAGGAGGTACACAGCATGTCTTACCTTTTCAGCTTCAGGAATATCAAGGATCATGACAGCCTTTTCCAGCTCTGTCAGCCACAGGTCAACATCTGCTGGATCAGATGTACCAGCATAATCTATGGCTCCAACCCGGCGAAGTCTCTCGAAAGTCTTATCGGCTCCATAACCCTCATGATGGGTTGGTGCTCTGGGTGCAGGTGGTGGCATCATGTCAGCCATATGTGTCATGGCTGTCAAGAATTTCTCAAATAGAGCATGGAGGGCTAGATTTTGTATCACAGTTGGGACAATCTGGGGTTGTTTAGGTACAGTCCCTTCCCTATTTTGGTCTCTTTCACCTCCTTCTGGTGCAGCAGCGCTGCCCTCACCAGCATGTTCTTCGTGTGGTCCAGACATCTTCAAGTTCTTCTTCTCCTATGTGAGTAGAAGATTCATTCAGATAAACTGGAAGACACTTAGAACAGGCTCTACAACCTTAGTCCTATGTCTCTGTAGACTCGGCGAACCTAGAGTTCTGATACCACTTAATTGTGGCATACAACTCATAAAAACATAATTAACTAATGTGGAAGCGTTCAGCGAATTACCGAAAATCACTAAAAATTAAAACCTTTTTACCAAGAGATCCATCAAATGAAAACTTTCTCACATAGAGCAAAAGTAACACATTTACATTCTTTTTTCAAAAGTACATATCTTGTATGATCTCTTTCTTTGAATTACAAGCATCGACTGCCCTGTTAACTAAGCACAGGCAGTATGAAAATCTCGAGGCAATGAGCCAAAATCTCGAAAACACTACTACTACTCTGAGGACCTGAGAGTACAGAGACGACACATAGGACTCTATCTACATCTATACAATGCATAACAGCCAGTGTCTCCACCTGATACTTCAATGTTGACCCTACTGCTGTTGTTGTTGTCCTTCTCTTATTGAAGGATTCATGTCTCCTCGTCCGTGACCACCTAAAAATGTAGTTCCCACGAGGGTAGGGCAATTGTAAATTGCCCCAGCGAGAGATATAACTCTCCGCTAGTAACATTATTATTGCAACTTAAGAAGATAAATATGAACATAGGAATCATATTTGTTTGATAGTAGTTAATTCAATGTCTAACAGATTAGAATATTATTCTTATCTAAAACATTGCAGCTATAACTTGAAAGAGGAACATGTCACGTATTCATTAAGTAATATGAAGAATATGTATAACATTTATTCACTACAGAATCATTACCACAGGATTAACTCTCTTCAGGCTTAGATCATATATCTAATGCTTGACATTATCATCGTGGAGTCATGGCCTATAGCCATACTCTTTTCACAAAGTGTTGGGATCTTAATCCCTCAACTCACCAAGTACAATTCCACTTTTTAACAAGTGCAACATCATGATTATAGCATTTGGGTATTTGAACCCATATCTCCTCATAGGATACTTATTACCACTTATTAGGTAACTTAATACTTTCAGATCATCTGACCAAGGACATCATGATACTTACTACACAATGTATTGCACATAGTACACAAAATTCAATGATTCTTACTACACAAAGAATATGAAGGCTTATAAAGCCTATAAAACATTCTCAATAAACAAAGCATCATAGCCCATACCGGGCTATACTCCTCATCTCATCATCCCTGCATGATTAGTGTTCCTGATAACAATTATAATGCTTTCATATCAGTATCGTACAACACTAAGTAATATCACCATTCCCATTTTAGGGTTTATGATTTCTCTTCCACATCAGTACCATACAACACTAAGTAATACCACTATTCCCTCATTAAGGTTCATGGTATCTCCTTTATATGAGCACCCTTTATTAGGGTTTTCCACATATAATCACTTGGGTTCTTAAGATCATATTATTAATGATCAGCCCTATTTCATTGCTTCTCTCAGCTAGAAGCCAATATTGATATCATAAGTATTCAAACATACTTATATATCATCATCATTCAACATTGAATGTATTATCAATAGAAAGTATGAATTTGTCTCACTTATTTATCAGAATATGATTGTATCATAGTCTATTGATTTGGATTAACCTTTTCAAAAGGCATGTTAGCCTACATTCATCAAGGTGCATTGCATCTCTATGTAACAATTGACATGACACATTTCATGTGTCATCCATTCCAATTATAATGGACTTATAACATATCAAGGTATATCATAATTGGGGTGTTGAATGTGATATCTATCATATCTTGATGTATCACTTCCCTCAACACCTTCATCTTACTTGAGTTCACCCATTTAACTTTTATTAGGGTATTCCGCATTCTAATACTTTATACACTAGATCATCACATTCATCATGCAATGTATTGGTCATAGATCATCTATTTAGAAAATACAACAATTGCCAATGATATGGACACACCCTTGAGTCAGGAACTATTAATGTAAGGGTATCCATTATCAACCCCATCTAGGTGTTACATTTGTCAATACATGAATCACTATGCCAATAATAGGAATAGGATTTCCACAATTATAATTTGAGGTTCACTTATCATCTTGCATATATATGGATTTCACCTAGGCTCACTCTTTATTAGAGTTTCACATAACATCCTTCTATATCAGGGTTTCACCTAGTATTATGTGAAATTAGGATTTCACAACACATCACCCAGTGATAGGACTTCACCTAGAATTAGTAGCACTACCCTATATTAGGATTTCATGCACATTTACCCCATTTTAGGGATCGAGGTTTACTAATCACATCCAAGTAGGGCTTCTCTTACCTCATACCCAAATTAGGGTTAGGATGTACAATTGCCATTAAGTTAGAGCTTCGTGCATTCATACACTAAGTTAGGGTTACATCATCACTCTAGATTATAGTTGCATTGAGCTTTGCCCTTAAAATAGGGTTTCACATAACCTTTCCCTAAATTAGGATCAAGGTACATCAATCTTTCAATGAAGATTTCATAATCTTATATTATGTATCAAATCTTGACTACACATTTATTCATAATGAGAGAATTAGGGCTTATTATATGAGAAATCATCTCTCTCATTCTCTCTCCCTCGCATCCTCTCTAGGATTTTAATTACTACAAGATTTATCTAGGTTAACTCTTCACTTATGTGCACAAAGCTAGGGTTAACCTTCATAATCACCATTGGTCTACATCATTAATAATCAATTATCTAATTGACCTTTGATCATATTAGGTATCCAAATGGTTTAACCAATTTGAACTTCAAAAGGACTTAGTCACTTAGACCACAAACGGTCTTGGTCACTTAGACCTCAAACAGTCTTGACCAATTAAGTTCAAACGGTTCGAAACTGTTTCCCAAAGTTAGTTCTTAAAACTGTTTAGACAACACATCTTGAAACCGAATGAACTTGAGGCTAATACGGTTTGAGACCGTTTAATCTCAAACGGTCTTGACACTGTTTGGACTCAAACGGTCTTAAGACTGTTTGGTCTAAACCTTCTCAAAACTGAATGGACCAAAAAGGTTCTTCAACACTTAATCGATTCAAGGTTCCAATCTAAGAACCAACTACCAATTGAACCACTAAAGTATTCATCAATTGAACCACTGAGTCACCATTCAATTAAACCTTCAATTTAGGGTTTTGAACCCAATTGAACTAGGGTTGATAATAAAGAAACCATCACTTAGGGTTTTGAAATTGAGGAATCATCAATGGTTGATATTGAGGAACCAAATCAATTGAAATCAATGAACCATCATCATTATATGATATGACCTGACCTCAAACGGTATTGAATGACCCCCAAACGGTCTTGAGGTCGTTTGGATGATCTCCAAACGGTCCTGAGACCATTTTCCCATTCCAGCATCAAAATTCATGTCATCTAATTAGGGTTTGGATCATTGGAATGATCATCAAATCAGCAATTGATTACATTTCAATTTGGTATCTTTGGATCATCAAATACCCAACCATGCTCAACCCTAGACCTCAAAACGGTCTTGGGTGACCCTCAAACGGTCTTGAGACCGTTTGGGTGATTCCCAAATGGTTTTGAAACCGTTTGGGTCAATCAACCCAAAACATCAACTTATTCAATTGCAAAATCAGCACTTAACCTGATTAGGGTTTGGTGATTGATTGTCCTTTAACTCATGAACCAATTGGAACTAATCAATTATAATTAGTGGGTCATTAACCAACATCATTATCAACAAATATACAAACGGTCAACCTTGGCCAACACCTCCAAACAGTTTGAAACTATTTGCTCTCATTCGGTTTGATGAAACGGTTTGCCCTTAAATGGTTTGAAACTGTATGCTCCCAAACGGTTTGGGAAACCGTTTGAACAACTTTGTTGAAACCATTTGTCCTAGATATTTGGGGAGTTGTGTTCTTATGATGATTTCATCATCATCAAGATCCAAACCCACGACGTTTGCTGTGATTTGCATGATGGTTGCATCAATCAACCAAGATATATTTCGGAAATGTAGAAAGGATCACCAATTGATAAGGAATTGAATGTAATAATAAAATCAAGGGTTCAAGTTTCAAAAACCACCTCCAATTGAGCTCTAAAGCTTCAAGTTCACGTCAACAATGGTGTATGAAACTCTTTCACCATTCCAAGGCTCGTCCTCAAGCATTGAGTGTAAACGAATGGTTAGGATTGAAGAGGGGATTGAGATAAGAAGAATTCATACATTGATTTTCGATTTTCACCATGGATTCAAGGTGAAAGGAGGTCAAGAAACTTACCTACAGGTTGGGGCTCGTCCTCCTGATCCTCCAAAGGTCCTTGGTCGTTTTTCAAGCAAGGGAAAAGAAAGGGAAACGAAAAAGCCCTTAGTTTGGCTTGTAAAGGGTACTTTTATAAGAAATTCCATGAGAGAGAAAATGCCATATAAAAATATTTTAATCCCAAAAATAGTGCCGCCTCTTCCCCCTCAACTCCTTGGCCACGAAGACATCTTATTTTCCTTGAAAACACCTTCATTATCCAAGAATTAAAGGAACAGAAATTAAGCACCTTAGATCATTTTATAATAATATCCATAAGTGAGTGGATATTACTTTTTCTTATAAAATTGTGAGTCAGTTATCCACTCCCTTGGATATTTTCGTGCCTTTGCAAGGCACGAGCTCGTCAAACCTATTTGAATATTCATCCCTCAACTTTTAGTTGAAGGTCTCTTTAATTAATATATTTATTTTTGCACTAAATGGAATTACGATTTCAATTTGGCTTAAATCTTGATTATTTTAATATCAAGATTCTCTCACCTGCAACTTAATTCAAATGAGGTGCCTATCTTATTTTCTTTGCTCTATATTATTCCAAGAAACATTAGGGACCTTGTTGAAGTGGTAATTTTCATATTAAACCCTAGGTTTAAGGGTAAATTGCATATTACACCAAAACTAGGTTTTAATGCACTAAAATTGCTTTACCAACTCTTTCTTGGTACTCAGACTACCACAAGCCATACATCTACATCATCTTCAATCTCTTGATGCTTCAACATATGAGGAACATATTACCATGTACAATTTGCAATTTAACCCCTCAACTTGGATAATTTGCACTTTAGTCCAAATCAAGCAAAAAATTGCTTCAACATTATTCAAACATGTCCAAAATTGAAATATAAGTTCCTCTTGAGTCCTAATTACTTTTCACAAGATAAGATAAATCATATACTCAACCTTATTAGGAAAATAATCTAGGGTTTAGGGTTACCCAGGTCAGGGATGTTACAAGTATAGCAACGTATGGGCTATGATGCTTTGTTTATTGAGAATCTTTTATAAGCCTTCATATGATTTATGTAGTAAGAATCATTAAGATTTGTGTACTATGTGAAATACATTATGTATCAAGAATCATGATGTCCTTGGTCAGATGATCTGAAGGTATTAAGTTACCTAAGAAGTGGTAATAAGTATGCTATGATGAGGTATGGGTTCAAATACCCAGATGCTATAATCATGATGATGCACTTGTTAAGAAGTGGAATTGTACTTGATGAGTTGAGGGATTAAGATCCCAACACTTTGTCAAAAGACTATGGCTACAGGCCATGACTCCACAATGACAATGCTAGGCATTAGATATTTCATCTAAGCTTGAAGAGAGTTAATGTTGTGGTAATGATTTTGTGGTGAATAAATGTTATACATGTTCTTCATATTCCTCAATGGATAAGTGACATGTTGCTCTTTCAAGTTATAGTTGTAATATCTTAGACACGAATAATATTCTAATCCGTTAGACATTGAATTGACTGATGTCAAATAAATATGACTCCTATGTTCATATTTATCTTCTTAAGCTGCAATAATAATGTTATTGGCAGAGAGTTATATCTCTCGCGAGGGCAATTTATAATTGTCTCACCCCTGTGGGAACTACATTTTAGGTGGTCACGGAAGAGGAGACAGGAATCCTTCAGTAAGAGAAGGACAGCAACAGTAGCAGTAGGGACAACAGTGAAGTCTCAGGTGGAGACACTGGTTGTTATGCCATGTATAGATGTAGATAGAGTCATATCTGTCGTCTCTGTACTCTCAGGTCCTCAGAGTAGTATTAGTACTGCTTTCGAGATTTTGTCTCAATGCCTTGAGATATTCATACTGCATGTGCTTAGTTTAATATGACAACTGAAGCATGTAATTCACAGAAAGAGATGATACAAGATATGTACTTTTGAAAATAGAATGTAAATTTGTTACTTTTTTTCTATGTGAGAAAGTATTCATTTGATGGACCTCTTGGTAAAAAGGTTTTAATTTTTAGTGATTTTCGATAATCCGCTGCTTAGAGAATGCTTTCGCATTAATTAATTATGTTTTTATGAGTTGTATGCCACAATTGAGTGGTTTCAGAGCTCTATGTTCGCTGAGTCTACAGAGACATAGGACTAAGGTTTTAGAGTCTGTTCTAAGTGTCTTCTAGTTTATCTGATAGTATCTTCTTCTCACATAGGAGAAGAAGAACTTGAAGATGTCTGGACCACATGAAGAACATGCTGCTGAGGGCAGCGCTGCTGCACCAGGAGGAGGTGCAAGAGACCAGAATAGGGAAGACCCTATACCAGAACAGCCCCAGATTGACCCAGCTGTGATAGGAAACCCAGCCCTCCATGCTCTATTTGAGAAATTCCTGACAACCATGACACATATGGCAGACAAGATGCCACCACATGCACCTAGGGCATCATCCCACCATGAGGGTTATGGAGCCCACAAGACTTTTGAGAGACTTCACCGAGTTGGAGCCATAGATTATGCTTGTACATCTGATCCAATAGATGCTGATTTGTGGCTGACAGAGCTGGAAAAGGCTTTCAGGATCCTTGATATTCCTGAAGCTGAAAAGGTAAGACACAGTGTGTACCTCCAAAAAGGGAGTGTTTGTCATTGGTGGATGATAGAGGAAGATAATAGACCAGTTGAAGAAATTGGATGGGAGGTATTCCAATGAGAATTAGTCGGTAGATATTTCCATAAGATGTATCTAGATGAGAAGATCTCTCAATTTGAGAGGATCAAACAAGGATAGATGAACATTAGAGAATATGAAGCTAAGTTCGTGGAGTTGTTGTGTTTTGTCTGCAAATGGAAGTTAGTGATGAGGAAAGAAATAGGCATTTTGAGAAAGGATTGAACACTGAACTGACCACTCCTGTGTCTGCTTTAGAGAACATGGAGAGGTTTGCCACCTTTGTGGAGTCGATAAGGAGGATAGAGAGGTCTAAAATCGAGAAACGGTAGACTAGTGGCAAGTAGGTGTACACTCAGTCTCAAGGACAAAGATCTGAAAGTTTTAAGAAATAGAGATTTTCTACACCGACATCATCATCGAGATTCCATGCCCATATGCAATGGACATCAAGTAGGGGTAGGGGTAGTAGTAATGTTACAAGTAGATCCTCCGACAAAGCATCAACCTCGATGACTAGATCTCATGGACATTTTGCGCCCAAGATCTGTTACCAATGTAGACTACCGGGACATCCGACAAAGGATTGTCCAGACGGGAATTTGATGATGACTCAACCTCAGGGGCAGAGTCAGCAAGGCACACAAAGGAGGCAATTTTCTAGTAACAATAGAGGATGTGGACAGACGTCCCAGACAGGTCAGATGAAATAGTCTCATTTTGCTATTTCATATCATTATACTATGTGCTAAAAATAAGAAAGTAGTTGTTTTTTAACCTCCTTTGACTAGTCCTATAAGGACATAAGGAAGATGAGAATCTACACTTTACTCAGTATTTCCTTAAAATGCTTTATAATCTCTCTTATCTGTGTAATGAAAGATGAGATATAGAAGGGATGCTCGAAGAAAATCTAGGAATGGAAAATCTTGTGTGTATAATGATATGAAAGGTGAGGAACATGATAGTTAATAAAGTGCATACTACCTAATTCCACAATACTTGTATACCCTGCCCAGGTAAATGATTATTGTAGATAAGGCAAGTATGAAACACTTAGATTGTTATCTTTTTTATTACTTTGATCAAGTAGTCATTTTGAAACAATATAGAGAGTATAATCAAATTAAATAGGAAGAAATAAGTGAACTTTCTCATTCAACTTTTCCAAATAAATTACTCAGTGAACTTTCTTAGTGAATTTTTCCAAAACAAATTACTTAGCAAACATTCTCAGTGAACTTTCTTAGTGAATTTTTCCAAAACAAATTACGTAGTGAATGTTATCAGTGAACTTTCTCAGTGAATTTTTCCAAATAAATTACTTAGTGAACATTCTTAGTGAACTTTCTCAGTGACTTTTTCCAAATAAATTACTTAGTGAACTTTCTCAGTGAATTTTTCCAAAACAAATTACTTAGTGAACATTCTTAGTGAATTTTTCCAAAACAAATTACTTAGTGAACATTCTCAGTGAACTTACTCAGTGAATTTTCCCAAAACAAATTACTTAGTGAACATTCTCAGTGAACTTTCTCAGTGAATTTTTCCAAAACAAATTACTTAGTGAATATTCTCAGTGAACTTTCTCAGTGAATTTTTCCAAACCAAATTACTTAATGAACATTCTCAGTGAACTTTCTCAATGAATTTTTCAAAATAAATTACTTAGTGAACATTTTTAGTGAAGTTCCTTAGTGAATTTATTCAAATAACTACTTAGTGAACATTCTCATTGAACATTCTCAGTGAAATTTTCCAAATAAATTGCTCAGTAAAAATTCTTTGTGAACTTTCTCAGTGAACATTCCCAAACAAATAAAGGATTGCTGAATGAATTACTTCTGTTCGATATATATGTTTCTCTTTTGGTAAATATTCTTGGGTAATGATAGAAGTATGTTTTGTTATGCTCTTCCTTTCAATAATATGGATATCATATGTTAGGGGTTTATGCTCTGCATAAACATAAACATTGATAAGGTTGAATTAATGAAAGGAACTTTGTGTAGGTTACATATCCATGATATCTCCATGATATTAAGATATTATGTGTATATTTGAGGGCATGGCTAATGAATAATATGTCCCTCCTTTTTCCTGGGATTTCGGGTATGAAATCATTGTTAGGGGTTTATAATTTGTAACATCCCTGACCTGGGTTATGTGTTAACCCTAGATGATTTGCCTAATAAGGTTGAGTAGATGCTTAATCTTATCTTGTGAAAAGTAATTAGGGCTCATGAGGAACTTATGTTTCAATTTTGGTCATGTTTGAACAATGTTGAAACATTATTTTGTTAATTTTGGACTAAAGTGAAAATTACCCAAGTTGAGGGGTTAACTTGCAAATTGCACATGGTAAAATGTTCCTCTGTTGTTGAGACATCATAAGAATGAATATGATGTAGTGGTATGGTTTCCACAAGCTTGGGCACCAAGATAAAGCTTGTAGACCAATCCTTGTGCATTAAAACCTAGTTTTGGTGTAATGTCTACCCAAAACCTAGGGTGCAATATGTAATTTACCACTTCAATAAGGTCCCTAAAATTTCTTGGCATCATGTTGAGGAATGAAAGTGAGAAGGGAGCCTCAATTGAATTAACTTGGAGGAGAGAGAATCTTAATATTAAAATAATCAAGATTTAAGCCGAAGTGAAACCCTAATTCAATTTAGTGCAAAAATAAATATATTAATTGAAGGTCTTTCAATCAAAATTAAAATGGTGGAATTAAGATGTGTGTAGACGTCCTTGAGCATTGCATGGACCAAAAATATACTAAGGAGGTGAAATTCCACTCACCTTATTATAAGGAAAATAATTTCCACTCAAAAATATATATTAATATTATAAGGGATTAAGGTGCTTAATTTCTTTTCCCTTGTGCACAGGTCCCTGAACTCGATACCAAGAGTTATTGGCAATTGGGGTAATCGTCTCCATGAACCGATTGTCATCTCTGATCCGAGAAGATTGTCTCCTAGGATTAGGGGTATGCTTAACCTTGAGAAGCAAGAGACCCCCTATGTGGTGTTGAGATATACCTGATTGATCTTTCTTGTTTTCTTCTAGGTGAGTTTTGTTTGCCTTGGTGGGCTGTCCTTGTGTTGTTTGGGTCATCACCTGCATCTTATAAGCAGGAGCTGTACTTTTTGATCTTTGTGCTCACACGAGGAGGGTGAGGTGAATAGATGACCTCCTGGCTTGTACAAAAACAAAATCCATGGATAATGGAAGGGAGCTCGGTGGGATTGAGTTCCTTTGCATTCAAGAAAACCAAGGAGGAAGTGGTGGCAACATTTTTGGAATTAATTGATTTTTATAAAACAATTTTCTCTTTCATCAATTTTCTTATAAAAGAGCCTTTTCCAACCCACCTAACGATCTTTTTCGATTCCTTTCTTCTCCTTGCTGGCAAAATTGACCAAGAGAGCTAAGAACAATAGGAAGGATGCCCCCAACCTGTTGTCGATCCTTTCACTCCAAAAGCTTGAGAAACGACCTTGGGAGGTTGCTAGAGCTTCAACCACCATTAGAGCTGTGGAGCTTGGAGTTGGAGATCAGATTTTGAGGAGGGATTTATAACTTGAACCCTTAATATTATTATTGCAATCCATTCTCCAATAATTGTTGAATATTTTCTTCTATTTGGTACTCTTGAGATTAATTGCTGAAATTCCCATGAAAAATGGATATTGTTCTTGGATGCACAAAGGAAGTAGGTGATGAAATCATCTTCGATGCTTATCCAAAGAAAATCTCAGTCGAAACAGTTTCCATCAGTTGCTCAAACGGTTTCCCAAACCATTTGGGAGCAAACGGTTTCAAATCGTTTGAGAGGAAACAGTTTCACCAAACCGCATAAGGGCAAACGGTTTCAAACCGTTTGGAGGTGTTGACAATTTGGAGATTTGTTTATAATGATGTTGGTTAATGACCCACTAATTATAATTGATTAGTTTCAATTGGTTCATGAGATGAAGGACAATCAATCACCAAACCCTAATCGAGTTAAGTGTTGATTTCTAATTTGATTGGGTTGAAACTTTGGGTTGATTGACCCAAATGGTTTCAAAACCATTTGGGAATCACCCAAATGGTCTCAAGACTGTTTGGTGGTCTACCAAGACCGTTTGGAGGTCTAGGGTTGAGTATGGTTGAGTAATTGAAGAGTTAGAGATATCAAATTGAATTGCTGATTTGATAATCAATCCAATGATCCATACCCTAATTGGATGTTATGGATTTTTATGATGAGATGGGAAAACAGTCTCAAGACCATTTGGAGATCATCCAAAGGACCTGAAGACCGTTTGGGGGTCATTCAAGACCATTTGAGGTCAGGTCATATCATACAATAATGATGGTTCATTGATGTCAATTGAATTGGTTCCAGAATGTTAACCATTGATGGTTCCTTAGTTTCAAAACCCTAAGTGATGGTTTCTTGATTATCAACCCTAGTTCAATTGGGTTCAAAACCCTAAATTTAATGTCTAATTAAATAGTGATGCAGTGGTTCAATTGATGAATACTTTAGTGGTTCAATTGATAGTTGGTTCATGGATTGGAACCTTGAATCGATTAACTGTTGATGTCCCTTTTTGGTCCATCCAGTTTTGAGAGGGTTTGGACCAAACGGTCTTAATTCCGTTTGAGTCCAAATGGTCTCAAGACCATTTGGGACCAAACAGTCTCAAGACCATTTGAGACCAAACGGTCTCAAACCATTTGGAGCCTCAAATCCATTCAGTTTCAAGATGTGTTGTCTACACAGTTTCAAGAACTAACTTTGTGAAACAATTTCAAACCGTTTGAACTTAATTGGTCAAGACCGTTTGTGGTCTAAGTGACCAAGACCATTTGAGTTCTAAGTGACTAAGACCTTTGAAGTTCAAATTGGTTAAACCATTTGGACAACTAATATGATCAAAGGTCAATTAGATAATTGATTATTAATGATGTAAACCAAAGATCATTATGAAGGTTAACCCTAACTATGTGTACTTAAGTGAAGAGTTAACCTACATCAATCTTGGAGTAATTTAAATCCAAGAGAGGATGATAGGGAGAGAGATGAGAGAGACGATTGTTTATATAATAAGCCCTAATTCTCTCATTATGAAACAATGTGTAATCAGGGTTTGATCCATAATATGAGATCATGAAATCTTCATTGAAAAGATTGATGTACCCTGACCCCATTTTAGAACAAGGTTATGTGAAACCCTAATTTAGGGCAAAGCTCAGTGAAATCATAATCTAGGGTGGTGATGTAACTCTAACTTAGTATAACAAAGTAAGAAACCCTAATTTAATGGGAATTGCACATCCTAACCCTAATTTGGGTATGAGGTAAGAGAAGATGTGAATGGTAAACCTTAATCCCTAAAATGAGGTAAAGGTGAATGAAACTTTAATATAGGGCAGTGCTACTAATTCTAGGTGAAGTCCTATTACTGGGTGATGTGTTGTGAAATCCTAATTTCACATAATACTAGGTGAAACCACGATATAGAAGGATGTTATGTGAAACATTAATAAACAGTGAGCCTAGGTGAAATCCATATGTATATGAGATGCTAAGTGAACCTCAAATTATAATTGTGGAAATCCTATTCCTATTAATGGAATAGTGATTCATGTATTGACAAATGTAACACCTAGAGGGGTTGATAATGGATATCCTTACATTAATAGTTCCTGACTCAAGGGTGAGTCCATATCATTGTATTTTCTAAATAGATGATCTATGACCAATACATTGCATGATGAATATGATAATATAGTGCATAAAGTATTAGGATGGGGAATACCCAAATACAAGCTAAGTGGATGAACTCAAGTAAGATGAAGGTGTTGAAGGAAGTGATATATTAAGATATAATAGATATCACATCCAACACCCCAATTATAATATATACCTTGATATGTTATAAGTCCATTATAATTGGAATGAATGATACATGAAATTTGTCATGTCAGTTGTTACATTGAGATGTAATGAACCTTGATGATTGTAGGATAACATGCGTTATGAAAAGGTTAATCCAAATCAATAGACTATAATACAATCATATTCTGATAAAGATGAGAGAGAAACTCATACTTCATATTGATAATACATTCAATGACGAATGATGAGAATAAATAAGTATGTTTGAATACTTATGATATCAATATTTGCTTCTAGATGTGAGAAGCAATAAAATATGCCTGATCATTAATAATATGATCTTAAGAACCCAAGTGGTTATTTATGGAAAACCCTAATGGAGGGTGCTGATATAAAAGAGATACCATGAACCCTAAAGAGGGAATAGTGTTATTACTTAGTGTTGTATGGTTCTGATATGAAATAGAAACCATGAACCCTAAAGAGGGAATAGTGATATTACTTTGTGTTGCATGATACTGATATGAAAGCATTATACTTTGTATCATGAATACTAATCATGCAGGGATGATGGGATGAGGAGTATAGCTAGGTATGGGCTATGATGATTTGTTTATTGAGAATGTTTTATAAGCCTTCATATGCTTTGCGTAGTAAGAATCATTAAGCTTTGTGTACTATGTGCAATACATTGTGTAGCAAGAATCATGATGTCCTTGGTCAGATGATCTGAAGGTATTAAGTTACCCAATAAGTGGTAATAAGTATCCTATGATGAGGTACGGGTTCAAATACCCAGATGCTATAATCATGATGATGCACTTGTTAAGAAGTGGAATTGTACTTGATGAGTTGAGGGATTAAGATCCCAACACGTTGTGAAAAGAGTATGGCTACAAGCCATGACTTCATAATGACAATGTCACACATTAGATATATGATCTAAGCCTGAAGAGAGTTAATGTTGTGGTAATGATTCTGTAGTGAATAAATGTGATAAAAGTTCTTCATAATCTTCAATGGATAAATGAAATGTTGCTCTTTCAAGTTATAGCTTCAATGTTTTAGACAAGAATAATATTCTATTCTGTTAGAATTTGAATTAACTATTGTCAAACAAATATGATTCCTCTGTTCATATTTATCTTCTTAAGATGCAATAATAATGTTACTGGCGGCGGGTTATATCTCTCGCTGGGGCAATTTTTCATTGTCTCACCCCCATGGGAACTACATTTTTAGGTGGTTGCGGATGAGGAGACATGAATCCTTCAATAAGAGAAGGACAACAACAACAGCAAGGACAGTAGTGAAGTCTCAGGTGGAGACACTGGGTGTTATGCCATGTATAGATGTAGATAGAGTCCTATGTGTCGTCTCTATACTCTCAAGTCCTCGGAGTAGTAGTAGTAGTGCTTTCGAGATTTTGGCTCAATGCCTCAAGATTTTCATACTGCCTGTGCTTAGTTTAACAGGACAGCTGATGCTTGTAATTCATAGAAAGAGATGATACAAGATATGTACTTTTGAAAACAGAATGTAAATGTGTTACTTTTCATCTATGTGAGAAAGTTTTCATTTGAAGGACCTCTTGGTAAAAAGGTTTTAACTTTTAGTGATTTTCGGTAATCAGCTGCTTAGAGAATGCTTTCGCATTAATTATTTTTGATTTTATGAGTTGTATGCCACAGATGAAGTCTCTTTGATTGAGAAATGGTTGAGAAAGCCCAGGATCGACAAGTGTCGAGTGTTGATGCAAAGAAAACTAACTTGTAGTTCACAGTGGGTGAGCATGCGTTTTTGAAATCTGACCCCTCTAAGCTATAGCTAAGAAAGTTGAGTTCCTAATACGTGGGTTCGTTTGAGGATTTTTAATGGATTGATGGAGCTGCATTTGTTTTAGCCTTACCCCTCGGGATAATATGATTAATGATGTGTTCCATGTGTCCGATCTAAAGCACTATGTGAGGTACTAGAGCCATCACTACTATAGAAGTGCCTTTTAGTGTCGGTTGTTTAACCCCCTTTGGCATCGGTTTCAGAACGACGCCTATGTGGGCGCCGCTAAAAGGGTGGACACTTCAGCGTCGGTTAAAAAACCGACGCCTATTTAATATAAAGGTGTCGGTGTTTTATAAAACACCGACGCCAAAAGGATTCCCGCCACAGAAAACGGCGTCATCTAGGACGCTTTCTGCGTCGGTTATATACTAAACAACCGACGTAGAAAAGTGTCCTAGATGACTCCCATTTCCTGTAGCGCGAACACTTTTGGCGTCGGTGTTTTATAAAACACCGACGCTGTAAGTCTGTGCTGACGGTTATCGGTAAATAACCGACGCCTATATCTATTTTTTTTATATAAATCTGTTTGCAGGCCTGCTGTGGCTGGTCAGCAGGATGAGAACCTGCAGTTCAGTTTTCTGAACTGCAGGTTTACGACATCCATTGATATCAGCCTACAAACAGGCCACAAACCTGCAAAATTAACATAAAAAGATTCACACAAGTAGATACATTCAGACATCAATTCAATTGTCACGTTCACACATATAGAATCATTCAAATACATGTTTTAACATTCAGAAACATTCATTTACAAAGTATCATTCATCATCACTATCAACATCCCAATTATATCTTACAGTTGCCACTGTTTGTACAGCTATTGCCCATTCTTCTCTTACTTCATTTAATGATTCCCTCGTATATGGAGCATGTACATTTTTTAAGCGTTTGCCTATAGTGTGGTCAGTTTTAAACACCTGCAAAGAGAATGATGTATATATATAAGTAATAATATAAAAATAAGATTGATATATTTCATACTAACTAATGAGACTATATATAATACCTCATGTATGGTATCGATGTCCAATGCGGCATGTTTGATAATCATCTGCATAAATCGCATCACATAGTATGCGCATGCCCAGCCATTGTCTTGTGTAGCGTGCTATAAATTGAAACATACAAATTAATACAACTAAGCACAATTCACATCAATAATATATACATTGGAGTCGGGGAGTCGGGAACTTACTTTTACGTTCTCCCAAGACAATGGCTGGTTCTTTTTCCTTGGGACCTTTCCTCCAGCATTTTTGAATGCATCTAAACCCCTACATGTTAATATAACACACTAAGTTGCATAAGTAAATAGTAATGTAATAAAAGATGTTAACGGATATAAAAAATGAAATATTTCTCACCAGAATAATGCCATTCTCATTACGTGTCCAATTTTAGTGTTTAATGTACTTCCTGCGGGATCTAGATAATAAACAGTGAACGTCCCGGGGACAATAACTAGTAACTCCCAATGTCTACCACTAGAGGTAAAAAGTTAACAATTAATAACTCAAAATGCAAAATAATAATGGAATTTTCTTAAGTCCAAATTATAAATAAAGCAAACTTACTTGACATTGAATGGAGCTATTATTATCGTCTTCATTTGATGACCAAAAATTGTAAAAGCATCTATACAGTATTGTTGAACACTATCAGGGTCTTTAGCTACCATACTAATCAATGATGGAATAAAAAATCCCACATGATCATATGCAAATTGTTTGCAATGATCTTCGATTAAGTAGCTGCAAAACATATAGATGTATGCATTAATATATAAGAAACTAGATCACCGGATCTTACACAAGGTATATGGATGTATAAACAAGATCTCACCTTATCCATGTCTCTATCATTAATGTATTCAACCATTCATACATAAACAGCTCAATAATATCTTGTATAAATAAAGAGCTGTCGTATGATTGACCTGCATAATCTGCATCTAAAGAAACAATTATAGGGCAAAGTATATTATGTGCCCGTAGACAACATGCCATTCCCCTACAAGCAGGACCTAACGGGTATTGTAGGTCAGTTGGAACCCAAGTTGGTAATGCGGGAATTGGAGGTGGAGGCCTAGGTGCTCCTGGTGTCTTCTTTTTAACCTGTATATATAATTTCAGATCAGTTGACATCATATATACACATTAACAGTCTAAATCAATGTAAATTTATCTTACAATTTCAGTCGTGTAGAGGACATCTGCTTTGGGCCACAATATGACCCCGCTTTCTACGTCACCAAGTGTATCAATATCTGGGTGGGCATATGGCAACGCAACTTCCCTCCAATCGGGTAATACATGTATCGGGCTCACACGAATGTAGCCCTGCGGCATTGGACTCCCATGAAACGTTGCCCCAGGAAGGGACTGGTAAGCTTGCGCCTCTGCAACAACATAGTTTTCCATTCTTAAGCGGCATGGCTTCAATGCCTACAAATTTACGTAAAGAATGTTATACATATATACATATCATCTTGAAAACATATCATCTTGAAAAGACTAGCTACAATGTCATAAACAATACTTACAGCAGACGTGTTAGGCGATGGGTCTCCAGGATTACTTGCAGTCTGTGCACCAGGAGAAGAGTGGGTCGGCATAGGCTGATTGGAAGCCTGAGATGTCTGCCACCGCAACAATTCTTCCTTGACCTTCTCAGCAATCACATCGTTGAGCTTCTTAGCAACTATATCCTCGACTCTCTTATTCTCCTATACATGGATAAAACAAATATTAGCTTTTTATTAATGAAATTCCTTTTGCAGTAACATTATAAAAATAGAATATATATGTTACCTCTTCTTGAGAAAGTCCCGCTCTGGGTTTGCGCTGGGATGGCCCAAAGAATGCTTTGATGCCCACACCAGCGCCGGCACCTATAACACGTCCAGGATGCTCTGGGTTACCCAGAGCAACTGTCAATTCATCCCTTGTGCCCTGAGGGATGAACGTGCCTTGTTTTCTCTGCTCGTGCAGCTCCCGCTAATCACCATAAACAAAAATTGGTAAGTTAACACCACAAATAATCAATATTCAAATGATTGCTCTAAGAGTTGTATTTTACCATTTTTGCAGCCGCCTCAGCAGTTTCGGGCTTCTTTATTTCACCCTTCTTGTTTTTCCTGCCAGCTATCCAGATATCATGGCGAGGGAAGGGTGTGGCTGCAGACTCCTGAGTAGTCGCAGACTCCTGAGTAGCTGCAGACTCCGCCTGTAGTCTTTGGCGAACGCTTGCATAGCCTTTTGGACCCATAGTATGGTCATGTACATTCAGTTCACGCCTTGCTTTTTGTGCATCACTGAGGGCCTAGTTAGTATGCACATTTATAATTACGTTAGTAGCACTAAATCTTAATCTTGAATAGGTGAATACAATGTATATTAATTAAAATGGGAGTGACGCCTAATACCTTGAATTCTTCAGATTTTCTTGAAGCAACAAAATTGTCCCAATCTTCTTTGTCCAAGAAGTTCCATTGTTCAAGGGCTGACTTCTTCTTCTTATCACCCTGTCTTATGTATTCTCTGTTCAGATTTGTCCTGTAATTCCTAAGCATCTTTCCAGCGCGTTGCATCACACTTTTACGATGCAACATCTCATCCAATGCAAACAGATTCTGTAAAATATAAATGTTATTAACTAGTACCAAAAATATAATTGCAAATAATAGAATTTGTAATCTACAAAATAGAATTGCAAATAATAATAACTCACGCATAAATCTTTCCATATCAAGTCTTTCTTCGCCTGAGGAACTTTATGCCAATTATCATATTTAACACCACAATGGCTTCGAGTGACAACCCCAAGATAGTTTATAAAATTATTGCGGTTCACTCCAATTGCATTCCCTCCATTATCAAACTCCACAACCAATTTGGATCCACTGCCACTCAGCGCAAGTAACTTTTTCAACAGAGTGATACCCCTTTTCTTGTTAAGTTTTTGTTGCTGCGCATCAAGTTGCTCAATTGCTTCAGTGGGTAGCTGTGCATCATCAACCTAAAATTTGACAAAAATAAACACACCGAATTAAGCCAATATAGAAATACAGGATATATGACATAACTAGAAGATAATGAATTTTATAGAAATACGGGATATGTTTTTAGAACTTACGTTGGTATCCTCGTCATGCTCGTCATGGACAGCATGCTCATCATGGACTTCATGCTCATCATGGACATCATTCTCATCATGGTGAGCCATCTGAAAATTTCATTAAAAAGGAAAACATTTAGCATTTGTATCAACTAGAATAAGGAAAACATTTAGCATTTGTATAAACATACATGTCTCTAAAATTGTGATCTTTTATCAATTAGCAATCCTTCAATGTACAAGTAATATAAAAAACAATGATTGTTCACATTCTAGGCCAACAAACACATTTCATGTCATTCTTATATATAATAAATGTGTACCACCTATCCCATCCTTGAACACCTAATCTCACTAGTAAGTGTATAATGTGTATTGGGTTTTCAAGAAAATTTCGGCAGCATTTCCCCGCTGTTCTCTAAGTACATATGTACTTAGAGAACAAACGGGGAAATGCTACCAAAATTTTCTCGAAAACCCAATACACATTATACACTTACATCCTAAGTGAGATTAGGTGTTCAAGAACAGTCCCAAACCGGGGACTATCCAAGATTTACTCCTAATGAGTAAATTTTGGACGGGTTTCTAGGCCAACAAACACAATAATAGATATCTACAATGAAGCCGGACTCCATACAAACAGTATATAATTTAGTGATTGTTCATTCTAATTTATATCAATGTACAAGTAATATAAAAAACAATGATTGTTCACATTCTAGGCCAACAAACACATTTCATGTCATTCTTATATATAATAAATGTGTACCACCTATCCCATCCTTGAACACCTAATCTCACTAGTAAGTGTATAATGTGTATTGGGTTTTCAAGAAAATTTCGGCAGCATTTCCCCGCTGTTCTCTAAGTACATATGTACTTAGAGAACAAACGGGGAAATGCTACTGAAATTTTCTCGAAAACCCAATACACATTATACACTTACATCCTAAGTGAGATTAGGTGTTCAAGAACAGTCCCAAACCGGGGACTATCCAAGATTTACTCCTAATGAGCCAATCTTGGACGGGTTTCTAGGCCAACAAACACAATAATAGATATCTACAATGAAGCCGGACTCCATACAAACAGTATATAATTTAGTGATTGTTCATTCTAATTTATATCAATGTACAAGTAATATAAAAAACAATGATTGTTCACATTCTAGGCCAACAAACACATTTCATGTCATTCTTATATATATAATAAATGTGTACCACCTATCCCATCCTTGAACACCTAATCTCACTAGTAAGTGTATAATGTGTATTGGGTTTTCAAGAAAATTTCGGCAGCATTTCCCCGCTGTTCTCTAAGTACATATGTACTTAGAGAACAAACGGGGAAATGCTACCAAAATTTTCTCGAAAACCCAATACACATTATACACTTACATCCTAAGTGAGATTAGGTGTTCAAGAACAGTCCCAAACCGGGGACTATCCAAGATTTACTCCTAATGAGTAAATTTTGGACGGGTTTCTAGGCCAACAAACACAATAATAGATATCTACAATGAAGCCGGACTCCATACAAATAGTATATAATGTAGTGATTGTTCATTCTAATTTATATCAATGTACAAGTAATATAAAAAACAATGATTGTTCACATTCTAGGCCAACAAACACATTTCATGTCATTCTTATATATAATAAATGTGTACCACCTATCCCATCCTTGAACACCTAATCTCACTAGTAAGTGTATAATGTGTATTGGGTTTTCAAGAAAATTTCGGCAGCATTTCCCCGCTGTTCTCTAAGTACATATGTACTTAGAGAACAAACGGGGAAATGCTACTGAAATTTTCTCGAAAACCCAATACACATTATACACTTACATCCTAAGTGAGATTAGGTGTTCAAGAACAGTCCCAAACCGGGGACTATCCAAGATTTACTCCTAATGAGCCAATCTTGGACGGGTTTCTAGGCCAACAAATACATGTGTTGTCATTCTTATATATAATAAATGTCTATAAAGTACAGGCAACATGGTTAATCCTAATCAATAGAGCATTATTAAATAATAAATCAAGAAATCAATAGTTTCAAACAAAAGGTCTAGGAATCTTTACTAGACATTATATGTATCCCTAATCATCATATTTAACATACTACATTATTATGAACATCCAGATCAGATTAAGATCATACTATGTTATAACCATTGGTTTAATAACCCTATTTCTGCATGTACATGTTTATCAACTTTAAAACCCTATAATTCATGAAATCATTCTAATTCAATTTAATATGTTGGGATCACATAATTATATAATGACATCAGAATATATAGAAGAATCATAATTAACATGATTAACAACATGCTCATCAAACTAGGGTTTTCTTGAATATCATCTAATATTTGTGTACTAGACATTATATTTATCCCTAATCATCATATTTAACATACCATTATTATGAACATCCAGATTAGATTAACTCTAATCAAATACATTACATGCATTTTTATCACAACAATTTGATCGATGCATAAAAAAGCAGAGCAGCTAGCAGCGGGAAGACCAACTTTGTCAGAGGGAAGAAGGCAGAGGCTCCGGTGGCTCTGGCTGGAGAAGTAGCAAGCAGCGACGGTGGTGGAGGAGCAGCTAGCAGCTCCGGTGGCTCTGGCGGTGGTTGCGGCGGCGGGACGACCGTGGAAAAGCACCAGGCGGCACCGAAGAGTCAGGCGTGGCGGCGGCCTCAGGCGCTTGGAGCAGCAGGGGCAGGCAGCAGGGGCGGGCAGTAGGGGCGGAGGAGAAGGGGGCGCGGAGAAGGAGGAGTGGTGGTGGAGAAGGGGGTGCCGGAGAAGGGGGCGCCGGAGAAGAAATAGCCGGAGAAATGGCACTGGAGAAGAAATCGCCGGAGAGAAATCGCCGGCAGCAGAGAAATAGGGTAATTGCTCGCAATGAAACAGAAGAAAGGGGAAGAGTCGGGCGATCGCGGAGTATTAGTTCCCATATAGCGTCGGTTGTTTGCATCCACCGACGCCTAAACATCTTTAGCGTCGGTTGTTTGCAACAACCGACGTCCAATTGGACGATATTTTCATGAAATTGTTTGGCGGGAACAACCTTCCGCGTCAGTTATAAAAGGATAACCGACGCTGAAAGTGACACTTTTTGCGCAAATTTTCATCGCACATAGGCGTCGGTGTATACCTACATGACCGACGCTGACAATGACACTATTTTTTTTTTATCTAAATTTGGATTTCGCGGCCGACTTTCAGCGTCAGTTTGTTATAAACCACCGACGCTGAATACAAAGCGGTACCCGTGTCTGGCTGGTCTTTGAATATAGACGTCGGTTTGCTTAAAAAACCGATGCCTAACATATAAGGCGTCGGTTTTTCTTAATAACCGACGCCCAGAAAAGTGACATTGAATGCTATTTCTGTAGTAGTGCATGTGCTAAGCAATGAACCTATTGAACTCCAAGGGAGTCAAACTTACCATGAGTCACCTATGAGGGTACGAGATCCCAAGGTGAGAGAGAGCTTAGGAGTAAAGAATAGAGAAACAAAGGTTTGTTGGAAGCACCATGGAGAGGATGAAGCCACATGTAAGCTGAACATGGACATGGAAAAGTCTTATCCTGAATTGTTTGGATGTTTGGTGGAATTTTGAGGGGAAAATTCCTATAAGAGGGTAAGTATGTTACAACCCCATTTTTTAGGCTTATATGATTTGAAATGCAATTTCTACAAAAAGATGTATGATTATGAAATTGTATGATTTATGTGTAATGAGTGGATTTCTTTGATAATATCTCCTTTAAATGTATGATTTCATAGATCCTAATGAGTTAGTGAGTCCAATATGATAAAAAGAAATGAAAAGTTGAAGGAAATCTAATAATGCATAAAAAGGGAAATAAATTAAGATAATGATGAGAATCAGTGGGATTCTCTGGAAATTTGTATAATTGATTTATCCTAGATTAGATTTTGAATCCACATGTTTTCTAATGGTAAAAGGAATCCAATTAAAGAGAATAATAGAGTAAGAGAGAGAACATATGAATAAAATATGCCTTTTAAGTGATAATTTGCATATGAAGAAAAGTCTCTCATACTTTTGAATTGGAGTCCCAAATTTAGAACACAAGTAGTTTAAGTCATTATGGACTTTCCTCTAAAATTTGGGAACAATTGGACAAAAGAGGATATAGTTATGTAGTTGTTAAGATTCCTAAAAGTGAAGAGTTATGTAATATTATAATGTGATTTGTCACATTTGAATTTGGAATGGAATCTAGGCCCCGACCATTTTAGGTGGCATGCACTCCTGGGGCTCTTAGATTTAGATCAATGATCTACAAATTGTCTCCCAACTCTATCCAAATCAGGAAGGCTGGCCACAGTAGCCCCTTTCCCCTTTCACACCGGTCTCCCTCTCTAATTCAGATGAGGACATAGAATTGGTGCCATTGGATTCGGGGTGAGAAACTGGACCCAAACATCCCTACAAATCAGTGTCTTGGTAGGAATTGGGGACTTTCCCCTTAGGGACCGCTAGAGTCAGACTCCATTGAAGGCAAGATTGATAGCCATGCCTATAAATAGGAAAATACTTTCTTTGGGGGATCATCGCATGCATTGTGAGACTCTATGGAATCAAACTATCCTTCTTTGTCATTGCAATTTCTCCTAGAGATAGTGGGGCTTCATTTTCCCTTGGTGCCCCCTCCTGACCTCCATCCAGCTCATGGATAATGACAACCCAACCATGTTTCTTCGCCGCTGATGGGTTAGATGCCTCTAGGGAGCTCAGGTGAAGGTTCCTACTGTGCCAGATTGGTCGTAACGTCTCTAGAAGGAGTCAATAGAGGTGTTGACTACTACAGATCGTTGGTAGGCATCAGTGTCTGTGTGGTCCAAGGAAGGAGATGGGGATAGAGGGAATTGCCTCTCTACCCCAGGCGCGCAAGGCCCAAAGCCTAGCGGTGTATGGGCAAAAGGGTCTTCCAACCTAGGGGAGGTGCCTTTCTCGCGTGGAGCGGGTTGCCCTCTTGGCCGAAGCCTAATCGCTGAGCCCAGACCACATGGAAGAAAGTAGGATAAAAGCCAATCGTTGACGTGGCTACACATAATTGGTCCTCAGGTACTTATCTTAGAATAATTATAGAAATAAATTGGTTACTTAGATAAATACTTATGATAATGAATTTTGATCAGGATAACTCAAGGAATTCAATAAAAATACAATGGAAGCCTGAATCTACTTACTATTTGGAAAGTAGCTAAATTTGTTACCTTTAATGAATTTACAAATGGAAAACCCTAATTTTTATGTTAATGGGATTTGGTAACATTCTTTGGATAAGTTAAGCTAATATTAACCTATCATTAATAAAAATAAATATTAAGATCTAAAAGGATGATCTTTGTGCTTAATTAACTAATTTAGGGTTTCATATATAAAAAGTGCATTAATGGGCTTAGAAACCTTAGTCTAGGTGATTATGATGTTTAATGAGATAGATTATGAAATCCATGAATAAGACAAAGATATGATGTTCTAAAGTCAATTTGAGAATAAAGACTCTTTATGTAGATATGTATATAATTAGGGTTTCATGAGTACAAAACTTGTTTAGGGTTTGTTGACCTAAAAAGGATAAAGATTTAGAGATTGATCTAAGAAACCTTAATGAATCCTAATGACACTTAGAAACCTTAGAAAGGTATACCAAGTCAATAAAGAGTTTTTTGGGATGTGATGGTAACAACTAGGTGTTATACACATTTTTAGGATCAAGGGTTGCTTGATTTGGTTGCTTGCCTTGCTTGATTGGACATCTAGTTGGATTTTGATATCTTTCTTCTGTTGACTGATAATCAGGTATGTGGTTACGCTTATGACTACTCACACTAGTTTCACGGCAATTTATGAGGTTTTATTAGTTTCTTGAAATTAACTTCTTGGTTGACTTTTATTTCCTACAACTATAAAGTGTTTATGACTATCACCATAAATATATGTGCATAACCAACTGAGATCCTAGTCCTCCTCTGTAGTTTTGAATACTTGTGAGAGATGGATAACCTAGTTATTGGTCTACCCTTGGGGTAGGATCATCAAGTTATCTTAAGTTGATGCTTGGTATACCATTGGGTAGGATCATACGACTGTACGACCCTACGTGTTGGTCTACCCTTGGGGTATGACCATGAGGGGCTATTTGAGTTCTACTATATGAGAAAGGTAGTATCCATGTCCACTATAGGGACAACACATAGGAAAGGATATGTTATGATTGAGTAGTTATGTTTAATATGTAAAGTTTGATCTGTTAGGTAATAATTTGGTTGTAGTATGTTGTTACAAATAGATGCAAGCTACTAGTTCCCCCACATACCAGTATAATTCATTATATTGACCACCTTTTTGTTTGTTTGCGTTTTTGGTTTATCAAAAAGTGGATAATCCTTTAAAGTGACATTGAATGAATAAAGAAAAATAATGATTGGAGTATTGTAGATATATAGTTTCTTATCTGGGGTAAAGTTCCTCAAATCCTTTATTTTCAATGTATGTGAAAACAATTTTTTTATCCTATTTTAAGCTTAGTTGTGGTAGAATTTAATAATCATTTCTTATTATTTGCAAAACCATGTCAATCCTGTTTTGGGATAATGACTCTAGCTTCTTGGTCATCCTTAATTGGGGGGTTACCGAGGGGTGGGGTCGTTACACCTTTTATTTGCCTATCATTACCAAAACATCATCCACTCTTCCCCTAGGGAATTTTATGGAACGGTCCACCAATTGGAGAGTGCAATGTCTCGTCTTCAACTTGCCCAATCCCATCTCCAAAGAGACATTTTATGGCATCAAATTTATAATAGACCCCAAATCAAGTAAGGATCTATCTATGCGATATCCCCCTATGTAACTGGGTGTGAGTGTGGCTCATGGGTCTTTCCTCCTCATAGGAAGTGAGTGGTGGATGATACAACTCACTTTTTCAGTCAACTTCACTATCTTTGGTATTCTCCCTGTTGATCTCTCTTCATAGTTCATAAGTTCTTAATAATCTTGATATATGATGGGATCTTCATGATAGCATCCAAAAATGGACCGTTAACCTTCACTTGGCGAAGCACCTAAAGAATGTCAACATTGTGCTTTTGTCTCCTCCTTACTTCCAATTTCTTAGCTAATGCTTCAATGAATGGTGGCTCACTTGATTTGGCCTTGCTTGCATCAACATGAGATGGAACACTAGGGATGGTGATATATACAAATAGAGTGTGAGGTGGATCACATGGTATCCCAAAATAAACAGGAGGTATCAAAAAATTATTTTTGGCAATCTCAATCATAGTATCACCACTTATCTACCTTTTCTTAGCTTTGTCAACCTTTCTTTGAATTACGGGTTGCTCAAGAGATTTCCCATTCCTTAGAACTGTCACAACACTTCCTTTCTCATGGTGGAGAGGGGGAGCTAGTTGTGGTTGTGGAGGAGGTGATGGTGGCACTTGGTTTTGAAATTGAGGTGGAGGGAAAATTAAGGTTGGATGGTGAATTGTTGAGGAAGATGTGGTGATGATGGGGGAGGTGGTATACAAGGTCATGGATGTAGTTTGAAGTGATGTACGGGTTGCACTTGCATGGGATGTGGACTATAGAAAACTTGTGAAGAAGGCATTGGTCCACTTGCTTCATTGAAACTCAAGATGGATTTTGAAGACAATTTTTCATCTTGGAGAGAAAGTATGGAAGTTAGTTGATCTATCCTCTCCTCAAGCCTTGTCACATTCATTTGTATGTCATCAAAGCTTTTCTACCTAGAGAGAACCTCTTCCTCAAACCTTGAGCTATATCTTGGATTTTCTGGTTCCTAGTAGCTATAGGAGTGATGTTTCTTCTTTTCTTCACCATAGAACTCAATAGAATTGACTGGGTGGCAAGGAACATTTGGTTCGTGTCTCTTCATAAAGCTCACCATGTCACCAAGAATCTTCATCACTTGCATGCTTAAGTCATTATGAGTTGGAGATGTCACACCAAAGGCATGGCCACCATCATTTATCATGCTACAAGCTCAAATTCTTGAACCTTCATCCAGTTTCTCAAACAAAGGCCATATCTGCTCAGGTGGGCTAGCCATGAAAACTCCTCGACAATAAGAATTTACTATAACTTGATCCTTTAGAGATAGACCCAAGTAGAATAATTGAACTAGATCCCACAAAGTGATCTCGTGGTGCGGTCACTCTCTAAACAACTTTCTAAATGTCTTCCAAGTATTGTGAAGCTACTCATTGACCATGTGCCTAAAACTCGATATGACACATCACATTTGTGTCAACCTTGTTATAGATTATAATTGCCTCAAGAAGGTATTATTCATCTCTTTTGAACTCATGATGTCCCTCCTTGAATCATACCAATCTTTGGCTTTGTATTTGAGGGATATAGAGAACAAGGTCAACCAGATTGTGTCATGATTGGTCGTTAGCATCTTAAAGGTGCAACATATTTCATGAAAGGAGTCAAAGTTCTTGTAGGGGTTCTCACTCTCTGAGCCATAGAAGTTGGGAAGGAACTCAATCAGACCTTGAGGGACGGAAAATTGATCCCCTGTCATTTGATCAACTCTACTAGAAATTGGCAATTTGTAGTTTCTAGGCATGAAGTAATCTTGAAGTGTCTTGTGAAGTGCATTTTTGCCTTCCATGTTGTCTTCCCGAAGGGGCTTGTCACATGCACAAGGCACAACCAAACAAAAAGAACAAGTTAGCAAATCAATATGCACAAAGAATACAAAGAATAAAGAATAAATAATAGCAATGATGAGGCAATAGGAAAAGTAAAAGCAAAACTAACTATCTAGGTTGATCACCTCTACTCCCCGACAATGATTCCAAAAACCTTGGTGCTTCTCTACCAATGGTGTTGGATACTACTCAATTAGTGTTTGGATAGATGCAACCCCACAAACCGACACACACAGTGGGATCACTTTCAAAATTTATAACGACCTACACAAACAGCTTACTTCTACTAAAACGCTAACCTGCAAGAGCACGTGGTCGTGTTGTAGTATAGGTACGACGACAAGTATAGGGTCGATCCACTGGGAGAAAAGCAGGCACTAGAGATATGTTAGTTTTTTGGCTAGGCTTCTACTGTAGAGTCTAGGGTTGAAGGGTTTAAATGTGGTTTGTTTATTACACTAAGTGGAACAAGAAAACGAGTTAAGGATAGAAAACAATATTAAAATCTAAGTTAACCCTAGACAATTAATTATAATGAGCAAGAAAAGATAAGGAAAGGCAAGAAAAGAATAATTTACACTAAGGTGAGCAAGAAAAGGTTTACACTACGTTGGGCGAGCAAATAGAGCAAAAGAGAAAGTAAAGACCGAAACTAGCAAGAACAACGCAAGAATCTAACTAAGCAATAAAAGAACTAACTAAACCAACACTAGCTGAGCAAGAAGCTAGTTAGGGTTTTAAAGGAATACAGAGAGGTGTGGGCTGTTTAGGGGATGCACTTATAAATTAAGTTGTGGGTGACGTGTGACCATATTGATTTCATTTAGATTATGAAACTAAAAAACAAGCGTGAGTCTAATGAATTATCCTAAACTACTAATTGGCCATGGATATGCTAGGTTGAGTGTAGGAGAAATTGACCCTAACAACCCCTACTACCCTTGCGAGGCTGCATTGGGTTAGCGTTCAGGTGTAATTCAATTAGAGTCTAAACAAGCCTAGGTTTCTAAGTTATATGATCTTAATATGATTAGGGGCTGGGGTTAGTAATGGGAGTGGAAGTGAGGTTTTAGGCTTCCCATCATCCACATTCTAGCCTTGAGAAAGATCCATACTAAGCACACCAATAGATCTAAACTAGTTACTTAGATCTCTCGACTAGGGTTTGGAGGATTGATTAACATGTGGGAAGATGGGTGGCTCTCTAGCGATCCAAGAATTGGACCTAGGAGCAAATCCCAAAATTCACACATATAAGCAATTTCCCTAGATTCCCATGTGATTTCAAGCACAAACCAACACACAATTCATGAATAGTGAGATAGAAATAGAACATAATCATTAACAAATGAAATTACAATATTTACATATCATTTCCCTCCCAAAATGGTATCAAAATAACATTTTTGACTCCAAACATCCCACCTAAGGGGCCTAGCTACTCATTGAAATTTCAAATAAAAAAATAAAGGAGAAAGAGATATAAGAAGACATGGATCTCAATGTAGATGGAAAAATCATTCACTTCAGCTGCTACAGGATGTCCTCCTCCTTCTTCCACAGTGCAAGAGCATGGGATGATGGTGGAATAGGGTCAAAACACTAGGAAATTAGGGTCTTGGTGATATAGTGAAATGGAGTGGAATGGGTGGACTGCAAAAATGGGGAGCTAGGAGGTGGTAGAAGGCAGATAACCTCATGCTAGAGCCTCCACCTAGGTATATATAGGTGTGGGGGAAGCAATAGGTCAAGTATGGGTAATGTGGGAAATGCAGTGCAATAGTAGGTAGGTTTTTGTGAGTAACAAGACCGTGATGGTCACCACGGCCATGGTGGGAAGGGGTATGAATGGTCGTGGTGGTGTGGAACAACCGAGGCGAGAAAAGGGAAACATCACAGTAACTTGGTCAAATTTGTACATGAAGTAGCATTGCCATGGCGGGGCTAGGGTAGCACGACTGTGGTTGTCACCATGGCCATGGTGGCTTGGATAACTCTACCTGTTCTTGGCTCCATGGTCATTTTGCTTCAGCTGTAACATGGTCATGCAAGGTGGCACGACCGTTCCGGGCCAGTCCACCATGGCCATTCTGTGTGGAATGACTGTGGTGATCTATGCACCTTCTTGAGTTGACTTTGTTGTCTTTATATAGAATGCCATTGTGACTCTAATAGCGAAGTTGCCAGAATACCCTGGAAAGCTATTGTAGAAGAGACAGAGATGTCCTGCATGTTGATCCTCACACTGACTGAGGAATATGAGGTCATAAGAATCCGGCTCTTTTGATGACCTATGTATGGTACCGATGTGATTTCATAATGATCGGTTGGAGTATGAGCGGTATACCTCATCTCCGTAGGGCATAATAATGTTTGACAAATATAATCAGCCATGTAGCATAACTTCTTAGGTTGAACTTCGAGAAACAATGATTGATGCTACATTGTTTATAATGTTCTAGTCAAGTAACTAGTATACATGTTCTTCATGTTCCTTATTGAAATATGCTTTGATATTCAATTAAGATATAATTGAAATGATTGCTTTAGTAAATGTTGCCTGACTTAATTTTAAGACTGTTGTTGAATGTATTAAGTTATATTGCTTACTTCTGGCGGAGAGTTATAACTCTCGCTGGGACAATTATTCAAATTGTCTCGCCCCTGTGCGATTTGACTTTTTAGGCGGACGCCGAGGATATAGGAACCCATCTGAGGGTGAGCAGTATCAGCCGCAGCAGCAACACTAGGGGTAGCAGTGAATCTCAGGTGGAGATACTGACTGTCAAGTCTTGTAGATAGTATGTCTTGTGTCATCTTTGTACTCTCAGGTCCTAGGAGTCAGTAGGTCTGAGGTTTTTGGCATAATGCCTCGAGATTTTTGTATCTTACCTTGTACAGATAACAGGGAAATGGATGTATGTAATCACTCGAGATGTGATTTCACAGAGATGTAATGTCAAACTATGTTGTAAAAAATTATCTTGTTTTATTATGACAAGAGTTTTATGGTTTAATGATCTCTTTCCAAAAAGTTTTAATTTTTAGTAATTTTTCATAATTTTGCTGCTAATCAATTACTTCCGCATTCGTTGATTTTGTTTTGGCGATTCGGTCGCCACAGTAGCATCGACATGGCACCGTATGAAGCATTGTATGGGATATGTTGTACATATCCTTTGTGTTGGTATGCGATGAGAGACTATAAACTTCTACATCCTAAGCTAGTACAACAGATGACATAAAAGATCAAAGTCATTCAACAGCAACTGAGGGAAGCTCAGGATAGACAAAAGTCTTATGTTGATAACCGTCGTAAACCATTAGAATTCTAGGTGGGATACATGATATACCTCAATGTCTCCTTGGAAAGCTGTTCTTAGATTTGGGAAAAAGGGTAAAATAGTTCCCAGATATATGGGACCTTGCATTGTGGTTGCACATGTTGGGAAGGTGGCATATAAGCTACAGATGACATATGAGTTGCATAAGTTACATCCAGTGTTTCATATGTCTATGTTGAGAAAGTGTCACCCTGATACAAATTTGACACTTCAACCTATTGAGGTGCAACTAGATAATGATATATCTTATGTATATGGTCATGTTCTGATCCTTGGATAGAAGGATCAACAAGTTGAAGAAGAAGGACATTGTATTAGTCAAAGTTTTGTGCCATCATCGTGGCATTGAAGAAGCCATGTGGGAGCTTGAAGATGAGATGCAAAATACGTATCTATCTCTTTTTACGTAGGATTTTTGGGGTGAAATCCCAGTTAGGGGTTTATAGTTGTAAGACCCCATACCTAGATTTGTACTTAATTGTAATTTATTTGTGTATTATGATGCTTAAACCTTAATTTAATCTTTTGAAATGTTTTAATATCATATGACATGGTTGTATATTCAATTGGGTCCTATTTGAATAATTTTTGAGCTATCTTTGTCATATTGTACATGTTTTGGATCATCTTGCCATTTACCCAAGGGGGTTACTTAGCAATTTTCACATGTAGAGAGTGTTTCTTAGGTTTTAACATCATTATTGAGAATATGGTGATATGGGGCACCTTGACTGAATCATAGTTGAATATGTGACATCATCAAGTGATATTAGGGTTTCTAGGTTTACTTGATGGACATGGTAATTAAATTAGGGTTAAGGGTTGTGACCATTACACCACTTGTGGTGAGGGTCACGACCGAGACACATGCTAGTATGCATGGTTGCAATTGAGACACCCTCGAGATAGGATGGTTGTGACAATTATCTTTTAGTATAAGTGTCTCGACCGTGATATGGTGATTAGGATTTGGGTCGAGACAAGAAGGTGCAAGAGAGTGTCTCGATCGTGACAAGGGGGATAACCAACCCTAGAGGTGGCTACACACCTACTGGATAAACATGGACATTTCTATTTTTGCATGCAAGAGGAAATAAGGCTCTTTTTTTGAAGGACAAGTGTTTCTTTGTGATCTCATGTAGTGACACCCCAAAGATCTCTACTTCCCTACTCCTTTGGATATATAATCTCTTCCTTTCCTTGTAAACTTATATTTTCAGCTATATACACCTTTGTATACCTTGAGACTGTTCTTGGAGCTTCAGGAGCAAGAAGGATCATATCATGGTGCTTGTTGAAGATCTGGTGCTAAGTTTAACTGTAGTGGTGATTCTTGGACAATTGTCTCTTGGTAAGTAATCTTCTCTTGCAAATAATGTTTTCTTTTCTTAAACCTCTGCCTTCTCCTTCCTTCTTTGTCGTGGATCATCCATGGTGGTTCTTCTTGAGTATCTCCTCTTCAAAAGAGGCCTTAGACTGTGTTTTGACATGGTGGCATCTAGTGAGGGGACGATCTCTTTCCTTTCTCTTTTCTTTTTTGGTTAGGCCTATGATCTATTTTCTCTTTTCCTAAACTTTCTTTTGATCATATATTTCTTCTTCATGGAGGTGAACCTTTGGCCAACATTTTGAAGCTTGGTTAAAGCTTTTGGAGTTTGAGTCTTGGGAGGTTGTTTATCATCAATGTCAGGCGGGTTTTATAACTCTTCTCTTAACCTATTATATGCATACTAACTTGATCATATACTGCTATTCTAAATCTTAAAAATGTGTTCTTCATGGTGGAAGAGATGATTATATTAAGATTTAATCTGTCTATTATATGAATAAGGAATACTCTTGCTTTAACCCTAAAAATCATTATACTTGTTCTGGTATATAGAACTGTTCTATTTAGATTATGATCTGCACATCTTGAACAACAGAAAGTTATGGTTCTATTCATATGTATGAGAAACCTGAAATCTATCTACTTAATTACAATCCTTTAAATGACCTTCTATGTTACAAGTTTGAGAGTTTAAAGAACCCCACATCAGGAAATCCCTAACCCTAAGAGTCGGTCATTACACCTTGTTGGCTAACACAGTATTGCTGCTTGAAGTATTGTTCTACAACATTTCAGTTGCAACACTACATGGAGCTGCACGGTCACGACACTATGTCAAGGTGAGTTTCACGGACGAGTGACCAAGGTGAGTGTTGTGGGAGAGTGCACAAGGTAAGAATCACAGGTGCGACGGGCAAGCGATGTGATGCATACGTCACAAGTGAGTAAACATGTGTCGAGGCTTCTTGCATGCGTTGCGGGAAAAAGACACCCTGCACATGTCGTGGATCACAATGCAGACCCTACACATATTGTAGGTAGTGCCACCTACTACACGCGTTGTAGATCGTTACACTATGACGTGTGAGTGAGCAAGAATGATACATATAATTGTATACAAGAGTAATACATAGTGTAATGGCTCACATAATGTAATGACTATGAATGACAAAACATTAATTATGGGGATTTATTCTAGTACTCTCTGAATATGTGATTAATGATGATATTTGGGTTTAGAGGTTGAACGATATTATGTAATCCTTATTTGCAAAGCATGAACGCTAACCCTAATGTGTTCTTGTGACTTATGTTCTCAATTTACGTGATGAATTGTATTTCAAAATAGTGTTTCTCTCTCTTTATTATGCAAACCTTATCTTGTAGGTGAAATAAACGACATGACTATGTCAGCTCTATGGTGAACCTAACACAAGGTGGTGATTAAGAGCACTATTGAGAGATAATGTGTAATCAATTGTGCATGATTTCATGAATGGGTCTAATGACCTAGCAAGTACTTTAAGCACAGTTTGAGTTGAAATCCAATAGTGATGTGATATTATTGATGACATAAGATAGTGACTGTATTACAAGTATCATATGATTTCATATCTCATAACACTACTACAGATCAGGCCTTTAGCGTCGGTTAATTAAGGGCTTTAGTGTCGGTTTCCAAGCGACACCCAAGTGGGCGCCGCTAAAGGTGGGGGCCTTCGGCGTCGGTTCCCAACCGACGCCAAAACGCTTCCCGCCACCGAAAACGCACCAACAAAGGGAATATAGGTGTCGGTTTTCTAGTATAACCGACGCCATATCCCCTACCACCATGGTTGTTCTTCCAAGGATGGCGGTGGTTCCTGTCCATATAAACGTCGGTTGTTTTTTAAAAACCGCCGATGTACATTTTTAGTGTCGGTGTCTTACAAATAATCGACGCCTGTGTTATCCCCTTGCCACCACGGTCGTGCTCCCCATCATGGCCATGCTTGTTGGGTACATAGACGTTGATTTTTTTATCAAAAACCACCGTCATATGTCTTTGGTGTCAGTTTTTCCAAATAACTGACGCCTATGTTATGATTTTTGTTTTAAATAAGTTTGCAGGCATGTTGTATGGCTGGTCGCAGGATGAGAACCTGTAGTTCAGTTCTGAACTGTAGGTTTATGACATCCATTGATATTAGCCAACAACAGACCACAAACCTGCAAAATTAATAAGATGGACAATATTATATATATGTGATTAACACATATGTATAAGGACAATTATTTCACATTATTTTTTCATCACACACATGTAGAAACCAGTAGCAACCTGCAGTTCCATTCATTTCATCTCTTTTCACATTTAGACACATGTAGAAACATTCATGTGATCACCTTCACACACATATGACAATTCATAAAAATTCATTCACATTCACATAAAAATAATAATGAGAAAAAAGTTATTTTTTATTCATCATTGTCATCATTGTCAATAAAATTATATTTCAAAATTCCCACTCTTTGTAGGGATTTTTCCCATTCTTCTCTTACATAATCTAATTCATCTTTCATATAGGGAGCATGTACATCGAAACTCTTTCCACCTGTGTTGAAGTCAGCAGTTTTAAAGACATGCAAAGAGAATGAGACATATATATAATTAATAATATATAATAAGATTGATATATTTCATATTATCTAATGAGACTATGTATAATACATGTTGTATCTTATCGATTTCTGTTACGACATGTTTGATGATTAGGTCCATAAATCGCATCACATAGTAGGCACATGCCCACCCGTTGTCTTGTGTAGCACACTATAAATTGAAACATACAATATATTCAAAAATTACAAATAAGCACAGTTCACATAAATAATATATAAATTAGAGTCAGGAAGTTACTTTCACATTCTCCTAAATTTGTGACAGATCTTTTTTTCTGAGGACCTTTCCTCCAGCTTTTTGTACTCTTGTAAAGCCCTACATAAGTTAATGTAACACATTAAATTTCGTAATTTAATAGTAATGTAGTAACAGATGTTAATGAATATAAAAAATGAAATATTTCTCACGAGAATAATGGCCTTTTAATTGCATGTCCATGTAATGTATTCAACTCATTCCCCACATGATCTAGATAATAGACCGTGAATGTCTTGGGGACAATAACTAGTAACTCCAATGTTTACCACTACAGGTAAGAAAGTAGAAAATTAATAACTCAAAATCCATAATAAAAATTTAATGTTCTTAAGTCCAAATTATAAGAAAAGTAAACTTACTCGACATTGAATGGAACTATTATCATCGTCGTATTATTTTTACCAAAATATTGAAAAGCATCACAGCAGTATGAAGTAACTCATGAAGGGTATATACCTACAAGACTAATCAAATATGGAACCGAAAATCCCATATGGGAAAACCCAAAATTTGTACATATCGTGTGTAAGTGGTTGCAAAACATGTATTACATATGCATTAATATAAAAGAAACCAGATCACCATATATAAAACAAGGTATATGGATGTATAAATAAGATCTCACCATATCCACAACTCTATCGTAGATGTGTTCAGCCAAGCATAACTAAACAACTCCAAAACATCTTGTATAAATATCTTATTTTTGTATGATTGACCTGCATTAATACATGTGCATTAACATGTATGTAAAACATGTATTACATATGCATTAATATTTATGCTAAACTTGTATAAATAGATTGTTATTGTATGATTTACCTGCAGCATCCTCTGGAATAGTAACATTTATAGGGCAATTTGGATCATGTTCGCCAATCCATACTGCCACACCCCTACAATTAGGACCTATCGAGGCATGTAGGTCCCTTAGAAGCCAACTTGGTAGTCGAGGAGGTGGAGGATGAGATGTAGCGGGTCTCGTCTTTTTTACCTATATATAATTTTAGATCAATTGACTCATATATATAGACTAACTCATATATACAGACTAACAAATTAACATAATGAAAATTTATCATACAATATTAGTATAAAGGACATCCGCTTTGGGCCATAGTATCACTCCGCCTACTGCATCACCAAGTATTTTAGCATCTGGGTGTGCATGAGTTAGTGCAAGATCCGTCCAGTCGGGGAGTACATGTATTGGTCTCACACGTACCACACAATCTGGTACTGGATGCCCATGAAACATGCACCCTTTAAGGGGTGGGTAAGTCGACACCTCTGTAATGATCTATTCTTGACCTTTTAGTTGGCATGGCTTCAACCCGTACAAATTTACCTAAAGAATGTTATATGCATATATACACAAACATATCATCTTGAACATACTAGCTACTATGTCATAAAAATACTTACAGAGGACGTGCTAGCTGGTGGGTCTATAGGATTACTCCCAACCTCTGTAGTAGTAGTAGTAGGAGAAGTGTGACACGTCTGAGTGGCCGTCTTAGACGCCTGCCACTGAACCATTGCTTCTTGGATTCTCTGTGTATTTAACAAATGTAACTATACATGGATAAAAGAAACACTAGCTTCTGATTATTGAATTCCCTTTCACAATAACATTCTAAAAAATAATAGTTTACCTCAATTTGTGAAAGTCCTGCTTTTGGGACAGATTTGCGTTTGGATGTCCCAAAGAACGCTTTGATGCCCACACCAGCGCCTTCACCCCTAACACATCTAGGATGCTCTGGGTTACCCAGAGAAACTGTCAGTTCATCCCTTGTACCCTGAGGGATGAACTTACCTTCCTTTCTCTGCTCGTGCAGCTCCCGCTAATCACCATCAACAAAAATTATCTAGTAAACATAACAATAAGCAATATCGATCGATTTATCTATGAGTTGATTTTTACCATTTTTGCATCCACCTCAGTAGTTGCGGGATTCGGTATGTCTCAATTCTTATTTTGCCTCCCAACTATCCACATAGCATGGCGAGGCAGAGGTGCGGGAGCAGTAGTAGAGGACTCTGCAGTCTCCTGAGTAGCAGCAGGCTAAGCAGACTCAGCCTGTAATCTTTGGTGAATGTCTGCATGTCCTTTTGGACCTATTGTGTGGTCATGCACATTCAGTGCACGCCTTGCTCGTTGAGCATCACTCTTAGCCTAGTTAGTTAGTACATTGATTTGGTTAGTAACACTAAAGGTTAATCTTGAATAGGTGAATATAGAAGAATGTATATTAATTAAATTGGGAGTGGCTCTTAATACCACATCACCTTGGCAGGAGAACCAGTTTGGAACTCCCTAGAAGTCATCAATTTATACCTTGACGCACCACATTTCGGATAATCTTTCAAATCCACAAAGTCCTTTTGAAATAATACATAATCATTCGGGCATGCGTGTATCTTCTTGGCCTCCATTCCTATTGGGCACAATAATTTCTTTACTCGGTATGTTGAGATTGGCAACTCGCTTCCTTCAGGAAGAATTTCTTTCAATAAAGACAACAATGACTTGAAGCTTTTGTCGCTCCATCGATTGTTAGCTTTCAATTTATACAATCTCAACACAGCGCTAAGCTTCGTAAACTTACAACCTATGTATAACGGTATCTCAGCATCATGCACAATGTTTCTAAACATGGGAGGTGGATCGGTGTGCTCTACCCCACAACTATCCAGCATAACATCAACAATGTCTACTGGAACTGGTTCGTTCACATCTACGTCATCGGAGGAAATTTCTTCTTCCACACAAGCACTACTATCGGCATCCACTAGTTTCAGGTTTGAAATCTCTCCATGCCAGTGCCATTCTGTACAACCTTGTATAATCTCGTTGCACATGACATGACTTTTGATTTCGTTACCAGTGCTGACTTTCAAGTTGTTACCACAATGCCTACATGGACAATAGAACCTATCTCCAGGTTGTTTGCTATGTTCCTCGGCAAATCTAATAAACTGATCAAGACCATAAATAAACTCTGGGTGCAGCGATCGCGAATGGACATCCATGATCTATCCATTCTATGATCAATGAGAAAACAAGTATATATTACAACAAGATTAGGGTCAAGGGTTAATTAACAAATTAGCGTTTATGCATGGTTACAACTTTAGGGTTTAAGGTCTTATATATAATTAATGGTTAAAACATCCTAAGTGAGATTAGGTGTTCAAGAATAGTCCCAAACTGGGGACTATCCAAGATTTACTCCTAATGAGTAAATTTTGGACAGGTTTCTAGGCCAACAAATACATGTGTTGTCATTCTTATATATAATAAATGTGTACCACCTATCCCATTCTTGAACACCTAATCTCACTAGTAAGTGTATAATGTGTATTGGGTTTTCAAGAAAATTTCGGCAGCATTTCCCTACTGTTCTCCAAGTACATATGTACTTAGAGAACAAATGGGGAAATGCTACCGAAATTTTCTTGAAAACCCAATACACATTATACACTTACATCCTAAGTGAGATTAGGTGTTCAAGAACAGTCCCAAACCGGGGACTATCCAAGATTTACTCCTAATGAGTAAATCTTGGACGGGTTTCTAGGTCAACAAATACATGTGTTGTCATTCTATAATATTGATTTCAATATTTCGAGTGTCCATGTATGTTCATCATCAAGATAAAGATTACACATAAATTAGTATGACCTAGGGATGGAGAGATTCGTAATTGATTTCAAACTAGCTCATGCATTATCATCAATCTACATCATATAACAGGGATTCATGTCGATGTTAGGGCGACACATCGACACATCATTACAAAATTAGAGATTTAATATTAGAGTTTTAATATCTTACATAGATTGTTCACAAGATTTCAGCAATATAGTTAATTCAAGATTATGGTGAAATGTGTATTAGGGTTTTAATATCTTAATTCAACATGCATCAAAATTTACAGAATTAAGTCAAGCATTAGTATCCAATTGCAAATGTATCTTCTTCTTCCTAATCCCTCCTTACCAAATAGATAAAGGCAAGGCACGACCAGTGAGCTGGACACGACGACTGTGGTTGTACTGGCCAACACGACCATTATGGCCAGCACATCCATGGTTGCCGTGTCCAGCCCACATGTAGCTCGTGCCTTGCTTTTATCAATGCATTTTGGTAAAAGGGGAGTAGGGAGAAGAAGAGGTGGAGGAAGAAGAGATTGGGTTGGAGGTAGGTGATTGTACATGTTAAGAGCTTAAATCCTGTAGGGAATTTCCTTGCCGACGAGACCAGGAGCAACAAGCAGTGAAGTAGGCGGCAACCAGGTTGGGTTGGAGGTAGCAGGTGACGGTCGTCCAGAGCAGCGGTGGCAACCAGGGGAGCGGCGACCAGGGGACCAGAGTGTCAGCCGGAGCAGTGGTGGCTGGAAGGAGCAGGGGAGCGGCGCACAAGGAGTAGGGAAGCAACGACAATATGCAAGAAGTAGAGGAGGGGAACCGACGGTGGAATCGCGAGACCCTAGAGCGGCGGAATCGACAATGGAACAGCGAAAGGGGAAGAGGCAGGCTCGTGCGAGTGGTATTAAGTCAACAATAACCGTCGATTATTAAAAACAACTGACGCTATAAACTATAGGCGTCGGTTACCAACAAAACACCGACACCATTGTTCATTTATAGTCGTCGGTTCCAACTAGAAAAATCGACATCTATCTTTTATATGCTGACAAAGATAAATATTCTCAAATTAAGATCATAGTCGTCGTTTTCTATATAAAAACCGACGCCAAACGGAGATGAAAATTTTCGCGGTTAAGCGCGTGAAATTACAACGACGTCGGTTATTATATGACAACCGACGATAAAAATTTGTCAAATTTTTGTCCTTTACGCGTCGGTTTCTTTGTTAACAACCGATGTTGTATGTGAAATTTTGGTGGGAATTTTTTCGCTGGAAAAATTGGATTTGGCGGTTACTTTTAGGCGTCAGTTGCTGGTTAAGGAACCGATGCCAAATAAAAATGATACCCATGTCTGGTTACCCTTCATAGATAGATGTCGGTGTTTTTATTTAACCGACACTATATATTGAAGGTGTCAGATTTTATATACAACCGACGCCTTTAAAAGTGACGTTATAAGCCATTTCTGTAGTAGTGTGAATTTGCATCTGACCTTAATTTTATAGCATCTATTTGGAGTTTATACGTTGTAACTTGATTGATGCATTAAAAGATAATTAGAATGTCTAATCAAGTGAAACCCTAATTATGTAGTTGTCGTGTATCATATATCCATCCTTGGCGTTAGTATATAGCTAGATGGTGAAACGAGTAACTCCTACTGGAAACTCGGAGCACATATTATTGAAATAGGGGGTGAAAATGGAGACATTACCTGGTATCCTTAAATTGATATAAATAATTATATAATAATAGTTATAGAACATCTATGTAGGTGTTTTTTCTCTAGTGTTGTGCCATGTACCAAAGTAGACTAGTTCTTTTATATGACCAAAGCTTGACTATGAGTTGTTGTCCCTGCAAGACTATAGCTATGACCATAAGTTGTTGTTTAGCAGTTAAACTATTTTGTCACTGCATTGTAGGCTCGAACTGATCGAGTAGTGCTGATGATGATCATGGATTCCAGATCTCCATTGATATTGCATGGAACTAATTTCAACAAAGTATAGGTCAGTTGGATTTAAGTTGTAACATACTGAAATGTGTATACTAAATCTATCTTGAACTATAATTTATCACTTTTTCAAAATTGAACTTATCCCTTCAATCCAAATTTGATTCAGTTATTCTAACAAATTATTCGATACAAATCAGTCTTCATTTGATATTCATGCCTTTAATTGAAATCTTTTTCCTCACATGATAATGTTTACAAATGAATCCCTCAATTAGTCTCGTGAGCCACTTTGGCATTGTTTACAACAATTTGGCATCCTTGTTATCGAATAATTTGGTTTAGACTAATATTTTAAGCTAAACATATGCTACTAACTAATGGGTTTGGAATCACTACAAAACATTAAGAACCAAGAGATATCCATTTTGTATATACATTGGGAATAATTAGAATTAACCACATCTTGACTCTTAACTATACAAATTAATATTTCTAGTGTGTAGATTTAGTAATGATTAAATGTATGGTCAATTTCTCAAAACGCTTGGGATTCTGATTTGGAAGTCATGAAAGATTTTGGAAGATAATGGACTTTTTATCATAATTAATTGTCTATTTATTAGCTAAACTGAAAACAAAGACTACACCATCTTGATTGGGACTTCTCTCCTCCTCACAAGGAAACGGCGATAAGCCGTTTCTTATCTCCAAAACCCATAGCCTGATTATTTCTTCTTCCGTGACTGAACACGACCGTGCGGTGCTTGAAAGGAAATGCCCGCACGATGTCGTCTGTTTTCTCTGCCTCCTCCTTCTCCTCCCTTCTCCTCCTCCTCGTCAGTGCATGGGAACGTCGCCCTCAAACCCTAGTCTTCCCCCTGGCCCTATATAACACTTTGACGCCACCAACGATGAGCAAGGCAAATCCCAAGCCTGATTTACAACTCCATGACTTCGGCAGCAGGAAGTCGGTCCCGATCAAACTGTCACCTCAGTAACCTTGGTCGTAGAGCCACCGCATCCAGCAAACTCCTTGCGAATTTAGAACACTGCACCCAAACCCACCTGCAACATTGCAGACCTGCAAGTCGCTGACAACCCAGATCTCGAACCTCCTCTTCACCTCCCCATGGATTTGGGCATTGGAGGTTGAGATCTGTAGACATAGTTTGACAACCCCTCTCCAGCAGCAGACCAGCAAGTCCGCCTCGTCTATTGATCATTGGCGCTGCCCACACACCTGCAACATATTCTCCGTCAAACAATCCTCTGATGATCCATTAGTTCTCATTGCCGTCCCTCACCCTGCAATCCGCCCCCAGACCCCACGGGCTTGTTGCCTCCTACTCTCTTCCACCAGGGCATGTAGCCCCTCCCTCCTTGTATCGGAATCGCCAGCAACAGACCTACGATGGCTGAAGAAAGGATGAACCCTTGCAGATCGCAGCAGCGCCGACGAGGATGGGCTGCAGCTACAGATCATTCATGAGCATGTGAGCTCACCATCCCTACTCGTGACTACACTACCTAGTAGGATCCATGGTGTTCGAGACTAGTGTTGCCACCAACGTTGTTCCTCGCCAGTAGAAGATCACCCCGTCAGCATACATCAACCAACATCACCATTGCGTAGGCGCCGCCCTATTCGACTCTGCCAACTCGGATCTTCATCTACCTTTTCCCCTCCGAACAACCTGCCACTCGATGCAAACTTGCCCGCCAACTTGCCGCCTCACAGATAACCTGACCATCTACAGCAAGCCATCACAGATCTGCAATGTAGACCTGCAATTACAGATCTGCCATCGCACTGTTGCCATCATCACTCCACAGTGGCATCCATGACGACCAGAGAAATTGCAGACCCGCCCACAGATATGAGGGTTGAAGATTTATGATCTAAAGACATAATCAGATGTCTCTGCACCATGAAGCCTCCATGAATCCAACCGCACATCCACGCTGCAGTCCCTGGTGTACTTTTCTCGACCCTTGCCGCTTGCCAGCCACCTTGACCCCCAACCACAATCCTCAAGCCATGACTAGGATTGAGTTGTTTCAGGAGGACTGGAGTAGATTCACTCGTGAAGCTCTCTCTCTCTCTCCTTAGACTCCTTCTCGGCATAATGCTTACATCCAGCAAACTGAAAACTCTACAAGCAGGTCGTGAAGTGGTTGTTCACCCACAAAGAAGACCAACACCTGAAAAGATCACAGATTGCTCCAAGGAATTCTAGTAATTAGTAAAGTACCCCATGGTACTCGGAGGCTCAGTCAAGAAGGGTTAGTGGATCCCAGGTTCAGTAGGTAGTCTCTCCCTCTCGAATTATCCTTATTCTCAGCATACTTTGGATAGATTACAAAGAACGAATAAATTGATATATAAATGATGGTGCTATTTAATATAACACCCTTATACATATTAGGTTTATGAATCAATGTGCTAATAGTGGTATATGGAAATCCTATTAAACATACATATACAACACTTTCTTAGGTCATGATTTTAGAAATGTAATTATTAAGTCTATGTATAAAGGTAATGTTGATAATACTTATTATCATATGAATGATACAAATGAGTATAATAAATATAGGATATCTATTTACTCAATTATCTTAATGTCAATAATTTCATATGTATCCATGTCCTCATGTTATTAAGTAATAAGATATAGAAAACTAACAATATTCATTAAACTTGTGCTAATGTTAATCTTGTTATGCATTTGACACCTAGAATGGATAGAGAAGATATCGATCTAAAAGTAATTTGATCTAAAACCTACCTATTTTGATTAAGATGAAAGTTAAGCAAGAAAGTATAAAAGAGAAACCTAATTGATTATGGGTAACCCTAAATGGAAAATAGAATAGGTGATGAGAGTTATGTTAGACTATACCCAAAGTTATTCAGTTCTTATATTAGTAAATTAATAATTAATATTTTGACAAGCATATTGAGACCTAGGTAAGACTATATAACTAGTATGCAACAAACTTAACCCTAAATATGCCTAGTAATGTATATTAATAAATAGACATACATGTGACTAAATGTAGTTGTAATATATATGAGAAACATAATGATATTCTTGATCTAACATAGAGACAACACGATAAAACAACTAAGTATTTAACATTGGATATACAAAAATATAACCTAGTTGGAAATCTAATATTGATAACCATAGAGAAAAATATGAAATAATAACCCTAACTGGGAAAGGAAATACGAAATAGAAAAGAATGAATAAGTGATTGATTCCAAGCCAAATGATAACCAAATTGTATCATAATTTGTAGATTTTCTCTCTTGGAGTCAACTAATCTTTATACAATCCTTAGAGCTTTAAATAATTGAGGTACTGGATCTTCTATTTTATTGTTGAACTATTTTCCCTTTTGATATACACACACATATATCTTGATTTGTGGTGAATTCCATATAGTTTTGAAACCTCTACTTGTTCTTGAAAGTTCACCAATCTCATTTTGTAATTGATAAATTATTGTTGATAATTATTTTGGCACTAGACTTGATCTATTTAGAGTTTTGACTCCCTATGGACTTTGGTCCCTTGGGCTTTGGCCCTATAGAGCTTTGTCTCACTTGAGTGGGCCAAGTACCCCACAACCCTGCGTAGAGGATAGGGATTAGTTGTCCCCCAATTAACTGGAATAGCTAATAAGGCACTAGTGTCATTCTCTCCTAGAGTGTGAGAACACAAGGCACTTAGCCCTAGAAAAGATATGATAGAAAGGTGCCAAAACTTGTCAAATTGAATATCTTGAAATTGATATATTTTGTGAATAGCTTGGATAAATTTTGCATACTTGAAATATTGAATCTTGCTTAGTGATATTCTTGTGAAATATCTTCTATTTAGAAAGTGATATTGAAATTTCTACTTGATAGCCGTTAGTCCACCAAATAGTCCTTTCCTAACTTTTATTATACATCTAAACTTATTTCGTACATAGTTCAATGATTTGGAATTAGTACCAGCTTTGCTCACCCTTTATTTTCCCTTCAATGGGGTCCATGTGTGGTTTCGTTCCCTTTGGGAACTCATGGGAAGGTGATAGATGGAAGAGCTTAAAGAGACATGCACTGGGTAGCCCTCCGTTGAAGATTAGATAGGAATAAATTTTATTTCTCAAACTTGTAATCATATTTGTAAGCTTCCGTGACTGTAATGTACAAGCATGATTGTAAGAAAGATTGTTTATGATTGTGATATTATTTTGTAAATATTTGATCGTAAAGATCGGGTCTTTACAACATGTTATCAGAGCCATAAACGGTCGGTACTCATGCATGTCTCATGGAAATTAGGGTTAAGTAGGAACACAAATGGAGTAGTAGAACATAGAAAAAAATAGTTAGACCATGAATCCTGGTATCATTGACCTTGTTATTAGGAAGTACATGGGATACAAGTAGAAAATACACTACCCTAGGATGTGAGACATGTACCCTAAACTAGAAATTTATGAGACATACCTAGTTAAACTACCAGATTTTGAACTTCTATAGTCATGGATTTACATGCAGATATTGTTGAGAAAGAAGTGTTTGAGATACATGTGTGTAATTTTACATTTAGATTATTAATATGTAAAAAGAAATAATATAGGTATACAAATGGTTTCTCTATAGATTCTAACATTCACCAATATGAAATATATATATATATATATATATATATATATACATATATATATAATGGATATATGATATAACCCTAAAATCATACGAACATATGACAAATTTCAACATAAATCATGAACATGATTAAAATTGGATTAAAAAATAATCTACCTAATAAATTATAATAATTCATCACCATGTAAATGGAACAAGCTGAGGTGTCTAAGGAAGGATGTATAGTGAATGTTTCGGCATAATTACTCCCAATCCATTTAGGTGGTGGTGGGATTTCCTCACTATACATACCGACCTGGCCGAAGTGAATTTCATTACTTGGGAAAACCCTAATGTTGACTAAAGGCACTAAAAAAAGTTTATATAATCACCTTCAATAGAGAGAAAATAAAATATAATATACTAAGAGTTATGGGGAAAAAAATCTCACTAAAAAAAACTCAAAACAAAGAAAGAAAAATATAAATATGTTTACATAAAAGAATGTGAATGTTTACTTGACCATACATTTGACTTGTATTCCCTCGTTATAAATACTTAATTGAATGAAAAATGTTGATAATACAAAATATGAAACATATATTTCCCTTCAAATATCTGATCACATCTATTGAGAAAAGAAATGACTAGGAAAGCTATAGAAATGGAAATTAAAATAACAATATACTCATATAAGTAGAAAATTGAGAGAAAGAAACAATTGGATAAGACATAGTGAACATTATGTGGAATTTTAAGATAAAATGATGAACTCATTTATTTTTGTGAACTTCTGATATATATGTATCTAATAATAGATAATTAATACAATATAGACATCTTAGAGTAATAAAACCCTACCTTAAAATTTAAAAATAGAAGTATATCAAAACTCTTGACCCATAGATCATCACATAAATATATGTGACAAAAATAGGTAAAAAAAATTCTATGGTCATGACCTTGGAAATTTTGTTAATTAGAAATAGAAGGTCACAAATACAATATTATATACATACATATGAGAAAAAGAAGGTAAAAAAAATTATACACAATATAAACATCATTGTAACATTAGTGACAAATATGTGAGATTAAAATTGATGTACCATATATTGACCAATAAGCTTGGATTTTTAACTCAAGCTTGTGATAATGATGGACAAGACTAACAAATTGAATATTTTAACTCTCATATTAGAATAAGATGTTAGAAGACTTATGGGTATATTTTCAAAGTAGAATTTGAACCTGAACCAATTTAGTGACCCCATAAGATAGTAAGAGGATTGTTGGATCATCATAAATAGGACCTATTACAATTGAAGGAAACTTGGGATTGCATTTTGTTTAAGTTGACACTTCAACAAGAAAAATTATTGTGTTAGAATATTTTGTGGATCAAACTATAGTAGGATTATCACTATTAAGAAATATTCGATTTTGAGGACGAAATCTCTTTGAAGGGTGGAACAGTTGTAACATACTAACATGTGTATACTAAATCTATCTTGAACTATAATTCATCACTTTTCCAAAATTGAACTTATCCCTTCACTCCAAATCTGATTCAATTATTCTAACTAATTATTCGATACAAATCAGTCTTCATTTGATATTCATGCCTTTAATTGAAATATTTTTCCTCACGTGATAATGTTTACAAATGAATCCCACAATTAGTCTCGTGAGCCACTTTGGCATTTTTTACAACAATTTGGCATCCTTGTTATCGAATAATTTGGTTTAGACTAATCTTTTAAGCTAAACATATGCTTCTAACTAATGGGTTTGGAATCACTACAAAACATTAAGGACCAAGAGATATCCATTTTGTATATACATTGGGAATAATTAGAATTAACCACATCATGACTCTTAACTATACAAATTAATATTTCTAGTGTGTAGATTTAGTAATGATTAAATGTATGGTCAATTTCTCAAAACGCTTGGGATTCTGATTTGGAAGTCATGAAAGATTTTGGAAGATAATGGACTTTTTATCATAATTAATTGTCCATTTATTAGCTAAACCGAAAACAAAGAATACACCATCTTGATTGGGACTTCTCTCCTCCTCACAAGGATACAGAGATAAGCCATTTCTCATCTCCAAAACCCACAACCTGATTATTTCGTCTTCCGTGACTGAACACGACCGTGCGATGCTTGAAAGGAAATGCCCGCACGATGTCGTCCATTTTCTCTACCTCCTCCTTCTCCTCCCTTCCCCTCCTCCTCGTCAGTGCATGGGAACACCACCCTCAAACCCTAGTCTTCCCCCTGGCCCTATATAACCCTTTGACGCCACCAACGATGAGCAAGAAAAATCCCAAGCCTGATTTACAACTCCATGACTTCGGCAGTAGGAAGTCAGTCCCGATCAAACTGCCACCTCAGTTACCCTGGTCACAGAGCCACCACATCCAGCAAACTCCTTGCGAATTTAGAACACTGCACCCAACCCAACCTGCAACATTGCAGACCTACAAGTCGCTGACAACCCAGATCTTGAACCTCCTCTTCACCTCCCCATGGATCTGGGCATTGGAGGGTTGAAGATTTATGATCTAAAGACATCATCAGATGTCTCTGCACCATGAATCCTCCATGAATCCAAGAACACATCCACGCTGTAGTCCCTGGTGTACTTTTCTCGACCCTTGCCTCTTGCCAGCCACCTTGACCCCCAACCACAATCCTCAAGCCATGACTAGGATTGAGTTGTTTCAGGAGGAATGGAGTAGATTCACTCGTGAAGCTCTCTCTCTCTCTCCTTAGACTCCTTCTCGGCATAATGCTTACATCCAGCAAACTGAAAACTCCACAAGCAGGATGTGAAGTGGTTGTTCACCCACAAAGAAGACCAACACCTGAAAAGATCACAGTCCTTCTCCAAGGAATTCTAGTAATTAGTAAATTACCCCATGGTACTTGGAGGCTCAGACAAGAAGGGTTAGTGGATCCCAAGTTCAACAGGTAGTCTCTCCCTCTCGTATTATCCTTATTCTCAGCATACTTTGGATAGATTACAAAGAACAAATAAATTGATATATCAATGATAGTGCTATTTAATATAACACCCATGGTACTTGGAGGCTCAGTCATTGATATGTATATATGTATATCAAACACATATTCCTTAGACACCTCAGCTTGTTCCATTTACATGGTGATGAATTATTATAATTTATTAGGTATATTATTTTTATATCAAATTTTAATCATGTTCATGATTTCTGTTGAAATTTGTCATATGTTCGTATGATTTTAGGGTTATATCATATATCCATTATATATATATGTATATATATATATATAAATATATATATATATATATTTCATATTGGTGAATGTTAGAATCTATAGAGAAACCATTTGTATACCTATATTATTTCTTTTTACATATTAATAATCTAAATGTAAAATTACACACATGTATCTCAAACACTTCTTTCTCAACAATATCTGCATGTAAATCCATGACTATAGAATTTTAAAATCTGGTAGTTTAACTAGGTATGTCTCATAAATTTCTAGTTTAGGGTACATGTCTCACATCCTAGGCTAGTGTATTTTCTAGAGGAACCTTCACCTGAGCTCCCTAGAGGCATCTAACCCATCAGGTCTCACATGTCTCACATCCTAAGGGCATTATAATATATATATATATATAAATAAAGCCTTGTAGTATAATTTATTAGGGTTTAATATGAATCGCATTGGATGACCCCATACCTTATTTCTTATACTTCGTAGTTTATAACATATATACATTTTCTTCATATTCCTTTTAATAATATAAAATGTTTTACTGCTCAATTTTAATTATTTAAACTATTCAAATACAATTACATACTTTATTTACTGCTCTTTATAGTACTATGCCTATAGTAAATGTTGGTGAATAGTTATAACTCTCGCTGTAAATGTTGGTGAATAGTTATAATATGAATCCATATCAATGATAGTGCTATTTAATATAACACCCTTATACATATTAGGCTTATGAATCAATGTGCTAATAGTGGTATATGGAAATCCTATTAAACATACATATACAACACTTTCTTAGGTCCTGATTTTAGAAATGTAATTATTAAGTCTATGTATAAAGGTAATGTTGATAATACTTATTATCATATGAATGATACTAATGAGTATAATAAATATAGGATATCTATTTAATCAATTATCTTAATGTCAATAATATCATATGTATCCATGTCCTCATGTTATTAAGTAATAAGATATAGAAAACTAACAATATTCATTTAACATGTGCTAATGTTAATCTTGTTATGCATTAGACACCTAGAATGGATAGAGAAGATATCGATCTAAAAGTAATTGATCTAAAACCTACCTATTTTTATTAAGATGAAAGTTAAGCAAGAAAGTATACAAAAGAAACCTAATTGATTATGGGTAACCCTAACTGGAAAATAGAATAGGTGATGAGAGTTATGTTAGACTATACCCAAAGTTATTCGGTTCTTATATTAGTAAATTTATAATTAATATTTTGACTAGCATATTGAGACCTAGGTAAGACTATATAACTAGTATTTCAACAAACTTAACCCTAAATATCCCTAGTAAGGTATATTAGTAAATAGACATACATGATCCTAGTGACTAAATGTAGTTGTAATATATATGAGAAACATAATGATATTCTAGATGTAACATAGAGTCAACATAATAAAACGACTAAGTATGTAACATTGGATATATAAATATATAACCTAGTTGGGAATCTAATATTGATAACCATAGAGAAAATTATGAAATAATAACCATAACTGGGAAAGGAAACACTAAATAGAAAAGAATGAATAAGTGATTGATTCCAAGCCAAATGATAACCAAATTGCATCATACTTTGTAGTTGTTCTCTCTTGGAGTCAACTCATCTTTATACAATCCTTGGAGCTTTAAATAATTGAGGTACTGGATCTTCTATTTTATTGTTGAACTATTTTCCCTTTTGATAGACACACACATATATCTTGATTTGTGGTGAATTCCATATAGTTTTGAAACCTCAATTTGTTCTTGAAAGTTCACCACTCTCATTTTGTAATTGATAAATTATTGTTGATAATTATTTTGGCACTAGACTTGATCTATTTGGAATTTTGACTCCCTGTGGACTTTGGTCCCTTGGGCTTTGGCCTTATAAAGCTTTGGCTCACTTGAGTGGGCCAAGTACCCCACGACCCTGCACAGAGGATAGGGATTAGTTGTCCCCTAGTTAACTGGGATAGCTAATAAGGCACTAGTGTCGTTCTCTCCTAGAGTGTGAGAACACAAGGCAATTAGCCCAAGAAAAGATATGATAGAAAGGTGCCAAAACTTGTCAAATTGAATATCTTAAAATTGATATATTTTGTGAATAGCTTGGATAAATTTTGCATACTTGAAATATTGAATCTTGCTTAGTGATATTCTTGTGAAAGATCTTCTATCTAGAAAGTGATATTGAAATTTCTACTTGATAGCCTTTAGTCCAGCAAATAGTCCTTTCCTAACTTTTATTATACATCTAAACCTATTTTGTACATAGTTCGATGATTTTGATTTAGTACCAGCTTTTCTGACCCTTTATTTTCCCTTCAATGGGGTCCATGTGTGGTTTTGTTCCCTTTGGGAACTCATGGGCAGGTGATAGATGGAAGAGCTTGAAGAGACATGCACTGGGTAGCCCTCCGTTGAAGATTGGATAGGAACAAATTTTATTTCATAAACTTGAAAGATTGTTTATGATTGTGATATTATTTTGTAAATATTTTATCGTAAATATCGGGTCTTTACATATGTGTATCCCTCGAATCCTAAGGGAATTATAATATATATATAAATAAAGCCTTGTAGTATAATTTATTAGGGTTTAATATGAATCACATTGGATGACCCCATACCTTATTTCTTATACTTCGTAGTTTATAACATATATACATTTTCTTCATATTCCTTTTAATAATATAAAATGTTTTACTGCTCAATTGTAATTATTTAAACTATTCAAATAGAATTACATACTTTATTTACTGCTCTTTATAGTACTATGCCTATAGTAAATGTTGGTGAATAGTTATAACTCTCGCTGGGATGTTTAGTCTCACCCTGTGGGTCCTACAACTTTTTACGTGGTCGTGGATGAGAAGGTCGACGTCGTGGAGTAGGAACTGAGAAGCAAGGAGAACAATAGTTTCTAGAGGTTTGATATGTTGCTAGAGTATTGTAATAGAGCCCTATGTGTTGTCTCTGTAGTCTTGGGCCTTTAGGAGAGATTTTGTGTTTTGTTTGTCGACACGTAGATATTGGTTTGTGCCATGAATGTATATCAATGACTTGAATATATAACAAGTTGTAATATGTATCAGTAGAGGCTTGATAGGCTGTAAACATAAAATGTAATATCAACTTTGATCATATATGAATATAAGTACTCTATGTTGAAGGTTTGTTGTGATATATTTTCATTTGAGATAGTGAATTACAATTGATTTTAGTATATCCTATTTGTTGTAATATAGTTATTAGTGATGATTCCACACTTTGTTGTCAGTAATCTCATTTAGTGTGGTGATGGTCATCACACGCATGGCGCCCACTCATATAGGACATGCTTCAAGCTCCTCCAATCAGAAGGTGTCCCTTCATCAAGATACACTTGTTCTTAATGTCAATGAAACTGTTAATTCAGGCAAAAACACTACATGCACAAGTTGCATAATCAGAGACAGAGAGGAGCACTTGATCCATAGAAATACTATGTTGATGGAAGGTTTGGACCTTCTAATAGGAGAATTATATGCTATCTCGGATGGCATAGCGCAATGCAAGTAGTTTTTCAAACTCTGTCTTGTGATCACTGATTCTAACATATCAGTAAATCTCATCAGTAATCCCATGTCATGTCCCGAGCAAATAAAAGGTGATTGTGGAACATGTCATACAAATATCTAGGAAATCCAATATCAAGAGTCAAGTACATGTGAAGACAATCCAAAACCACTTGGCTGGTAACTAGCTAAGCACGGTCTCAAACAGTCGAATGGTCAGGGTCCATCGCTCACAATGCCTTGAATTGCTAAAAAAATCTACTTAAAGGAGAAACAAAGTCTTTCAAGAAGAGCTCAAAAGGACACAGTCCGATTGCAGCCATTGATTCTCATATAGCCAATTTAATCAATAATTGGATTATCCCGAAAAAAATGTCACCTCACAAATACTCCATCTAATTTGACACGCTATCCTTAAAAAGTGAATCCATTGAAAATTTTGTTAGGGAGTGATTTTGGGAGGAAGCTAGACTAGCAATTATTTACTGGGAAAATTCGTTAGTTTTTTTTGTCTGCTGAAAATATATTTTGTAGATTGCGTAGATGAAATAGCAGAATTCCCCCATTTAGTGGGCATGTTTGGTTTACTGGATTTTACCGTATTGGATTGCATTTTGGCATCCATTTGCAGAAAGTTTATGTTTGGTTTAAAGGATTCTGGAAACGGGGTTAATCCCGGGATTTCTGAACATAATAGGAATCCCGCATTTTGGTTTTCATCAAAATTCTCCCAGACGCCAAAATTCAGCTATGGTTGGCTCGTGGACCAAAAAAATTTAATCATGTATTTTACAAATCCGGGAAATCAAACATAAAATTTGTATTTGTGGGATTTTGACAATGCAATATTTTAGAAATACAGGATGACGTAAATGCAGGATACTTAAAAATCCAGCAAACCAAACGTGAGTAGGAGCCAAATGGTAGCTTGTCCGGTATTATTTATTTTAAAAAAAGACATGCATGGTGATATGTGCTTGACAACTACGGAGATGGCGATCCAAATAAAACGGAGATAGGACTATTGACGGTGATTTTCCCATTGTACGAAACCCAGGTCAGAAGGCCCTCCGAGAACCATGACGGGTATTATTGTGACTGGCTAAGGATGACCTTTCTTCTTCCTCCTCATCCCAATGGCCATGGCTGGCCCAGCTGGTCAGGAAAGGACAACGTACATACGTAGGGTTGTATACGTAAGACACCCAGTTTGACTATAATCCAGAAAAAGGGAAAATACAACCCCACGCTTGGGCTGCATAATAACAACTTTTGGTTTTTTAGCGGGAAAATAAAATTTTTTTTCTAAACAATTCAATACGAAAAGGAAGGAACCAAACATTCTTCATCGGGTATTATTGTGACGGTGGAGCCAGAAAAATCATAGCTTGGCCCTTAGGTGGTCGATCCATGGTACATGTTGAAGATCTGGTGCTAAGTTTAATCTGTAGCACTGGTTCTTGGAGAATTGTCTCTTGGTAAGTAATTTTCTCTTGCAGATAATGTTTTCTTTTCCTAAACCTCCACCTTCTCCTTTCTTCTTGGTTGTGGATCATCCATGGTGGTTCTTCTTGAATATCTCCTCTTCAAAAGAGGTCTTAGACGGTGTTTCGACATGGTGGCATCTACTAAAGGGACAATCTCTTTCCTTTCTCTTTTCCTTTTTAGTTAGGCCTAGGATCTATTTTCCCTTTTCCTAAACTTTCTTCTGATCAGACATTTCTTCTTCAAGGAGGTGAACCTTTGGCCAATGTTTTGAAGCTTGGTTGAATCTTTTGGAGTTTGAGTCTTGCGAGGTTGTTTATCATCAATGTCAGGCAAGTTTTATTACTCTTCTCTTAACCTATTATATGCATCCTAAACCTGATCATATACTACTGTTCTAGATCTCAAAAATGTGTTCTTCAAGGTGGAAGAATGATTATGATTAAGATTTAATCTGTGTATTACATGAATAAGGAATACTCTTGCTTTAACCCTAAAAATTGTTATACTTGTTCTCATATATAGAACTGTTCTATTTAGATTATGATCCGCACATCTTGAACAACAAAAAGTTATGGTTTTGTTTATATGTATGAGAAAGATAGAATCTATCTTCTTAATTATGATCCTTTAAAATGACCTTCTATGTCACAAGTATGAGAGTTTAAAGAACACTGCATAAGGGAATACCTAACCCTAAGAGAAGGTCATTACTCCTTGTTGGCTGACCCAGTGTTGCTGCTTGAAGTATTGTTCTGCAACATTTTGGTTGCAACACTCCTTGGAGTTGCACGCTCGCATCACTATGTCAAGGTGAGTGTCGCAGATGAGTGAACAAGGTGAGTTTCGTGGAAAAGTGAACAAGGTAAGCATCACTGGCGTGACATGCATTGCGCGCATCACGAGAAAGTAATGTGTTGCGTGCATCACGAGTGAGTAAACCTATATGGAGGCTTCTTGCATGCATTGCTGGAAAAAGACACCCTGCACATATCATGGATCGCAACGCAGACCCTACAAGCATTGTAGGTAGTGCCACCTACTACACTATGTCATGTGAGTGAGCAAGGAAGATACATATAATTTTATACAAGAGTATTACATAGTGTAATGGCTCACATAATGTAATGACTATAAATGACAAAACATTAATGATGGGGATTTATTCTAGTATTCTCTGAATATGTGGTTAATGATGATATTTGGGTTTAGATGTTGAACAATATCATGTAATCATTATTTGCTAAGTACAAACCCTAACCCTAATGTGTTCTTGTGACTTATATGCTCACTTTACATGACGAATTGTATTTCATAATAGTGTTTCTCTCTCTTGATTTTGTAAACCTTATCTTGCAGGTGAAATGAATGCATGACTATGTCATTTCTGTGGTGAACCTAACACAGGGTGGTGATTAAGAACACTATTGAGATATAATGTGTAATGAATTGTGCATGATTTCATGAATGTGTCTATTGACCTAGCAAGTGCTTTAAGCACAGTTTGAGTTGAAATCCTATAGTGATGTGATATTATTGATGACATAAGTAAATGACCGTTTATCATATGATTTCATATCTTATGAATTTGTATCTTACCTTAATTTTATAGAATCTATTTAGAGTTTGTATGTTGTAATTTGATTGATGCATTAAAAGATAATTGGAATGTCTAATAAAGTAAAACCTTGACTATGTAGTTTCCATGTACCATATATCCATCCTTAGCGTCAGTATATAGTTGGATGGTGAAACAAGTAACTCCTACGAGAAACTCAGAGCACATCATATTGAATATAGAGGGTGCAAATGGAGACATCTCCTTGTATCCTTAAATTGATTTAAGCAATTGTATATTAATAGTTATAGAACATCTATGTATGAGTTTGTTCTCTAGTGTTGTGCCATGTACCAAAGCAGACTAGTTCTTTTATAGGAGAACAACTTGGCTATGAGTTGTTGTCCCTGTAGGACTATATCTATGACTATAAGTTGTTGTTTAGTAGTTAGACTATTTTGTCACTGCATCGTAGAGTCGAACTGGTCGAGTAGTTCTGATGTTGATCATGGAATCTGGCTCTTCCATTGATCTTGTATGGTACTAATTTCAACTAAGTATAGGTCAGTTGGATTTAAATAGTACCCCACGAATCCTAAGGGCATTATAAAATATATAAAAATAAAGCCTTGTAGTATAATTGCCTAGGGTCTAATATGAATCACATTGGATGACTCTCATGCCTTATTTCTTGTACTTCTTAGTTTATAACAGCTATACATTTTCTTCATATTCCTTTTAATAGTGTAAAATATTCTACTGCTCAATTGTAATTATTTAAACTATTCCAATAGAAGTACATACTTAATTTACTGCTCTTTATAGTACTATGCCTATAGTAGATGTTGGCAAACTATTATAACTCTCGCTGGGACATTTGGTCTCACCCCGTGGGTTCTATAAGTTTTTAGGTGGTCATGGATGAGAAGCTTGAGGTCACGGAGTAGGAACTGAGAATCTAGGAGAACAATAGTTTCTAGAGGTTTGATATGCTGCTAGAGTATTGTAATGGAGCCCTATGTGTCATCTTTGTACTCTCGAGTCTTTAGGAGAGATTTTGTGTTTTGTTTGTCGACGCGTAGATTTTGATTTGTGCCATGAAAATATAGCATTGACTTGAATATATAACAAGTTGTAATATGTATTAGTAGAGGCTTGATAGGTTGTAAACATAAAATGTAATATCAATTTTGATCATATATGAATATAAGTGCTCTATATTGAAGGCTTGTTGTGATATATTTTCGTTTAAGATAGTGAATTACAATTAGTTTTAATGTACCCTATTTTGTTCTAATATTGTTATTAGTGACGATTCCACACTTTGTTATCAGTAATCTCGTTTAGTGTGACAATGGTCATCACACGCATCGCGCCCACTCATACAGGAAATGCTTCAAGCTCGTCCAGTCAGAAGGTGTCCCTTCATTAGGATACACTTGCTCTTAATGTCAATGCAACTATTAATTCAAGCAAAAACACTACATGCACAAGTTGCATAATCAGAGACAGAGAGGAGCACTTGATCCATATAAATACTATGTTGATGGAAGGTTTGGACCCCGTAAATGGAGAATTATATGCTATCTCAGATGGCATAGCGCAATGCAAGCAAATTTTCAATCCCTATCTTGTGATCACTGATTCAAACATATCAGTAAATCTCATCAGCAATCCCATGTCATGTGTCGAGCAAATACAAGGTGAATGTGGAACATGTCATACAGATATCTAGGAAATCCAATATCAAGACCCAAGTACATCTGAAGAGAAACCAAAACCACTTGGCTGGTAACTAGCTAAGCACTGTCTCAAACAGTGTCCATCAGTCACAATGCCTTGAATTGCTCAAAGAAATATACTTAAAGGAGAAACAAAGTCTTTCGAGAAGAATTCAAGAGGATAGCCCGATTGCAGCCATCGATTCTCATATAGCCAATTTAATCAATAATTGGATTATCCCGAAAAAAATGTAACCTCACAAATACTCTGTATAATTTGACACGTTATCCTTAAAAAGTGAATCCATAGAAAATTTGGTTAAGGAGTGATTTTGGGAGGAAGGTAGACTAGCAATTATTTACTGAGAAAATTCGTTAGTTTTTTTTGTCTGCTGAAAATATATTTTGTAGATTCCGTAGATGAAATAGCAGAATTCCCCATTTAGTAGCACCATTAAGTAGGAGCCAAATGGTAGCTTGTCCGGTATTATTTATTAAAAAAAAGACATGCATGGTGATATGTGCTTGACAACTACGCAGACGGCGATCCAAATAAAACGGAGATAGGACTATTGACGGTGATTTTCCCATTGTACGAAACCCAGGTCAGAAGGCCCTCCGAGAACCATGACGGCGGTGGCTCTGTGACGCTGAGCTCAAAGGCCACACTAAATGTCTGTTGCTGGCCCACCTCGGGAAAGTAGAGAGTTTCTGGCTCCACCGTCACAATAACACCCGGTGGCCGGAGGATGTGCGCCTTGTACGTCGAGTAGGGTTCACCAACGTTGGTCACTGTCCGTGTGACAAGCTTTGCCGTATGCGAGGGAGACATTGAGGAAGAACTGAGATCCACAGTCAGCGATGGGTAGTTGAGGTCTGCCTCAGTTATGGCCTTGTGGCTGGAGCAACTGATGCGCTCCATGGTGATCATGCTGACTTGCTTGTCAGTGTATCCAAGGCCGCACAGGTAAGCAACGTAGTCGTCGATCTTGGTATCGTAGACGAGGCCTGGGTAAGTCGCTCTTAGAGGGTTCACATGTCCAGCACCGGTGGCAAAGAAGTCTGCCCGCTTGTTATCTATAAGGTCGGTGATTGGTCCGCCCTTGAGGTTTGTGAGGTCCGCCGTTGTCATGATGGCAGACTTGATCATAGCCTGAGACCAATCAGGATGGATATTCTTCAGAAGAGCCGCGACACCGCTCAAGTGTGGGCAGGACATGGAAGTGCCAGACATGAAATTGAAGTTCACCCGTCCCAACCCCAACGGCCTCAGATCCAGAGTTGGACTTGCTGCCAGTATGTTCACGCCTGGGCCGATAATGTCTGGTTTCAGAATACCAGGGTTGATTACGCTTGGGCCACGAGAAGAGAAGGCTGCCACAGAGGCAGCAGGGGTGGAATCGGGGAACCCTATCTCCGTTCCTTTGAAGATGATGGTTGCTGTAGGATTGGAGTCTGAATCTATGTACGCAAGAATCTTGCTTCTGTCGAAGTGGCTTACACGAGCAGTAGGGAAGGGAGTGATACCTGTCTTGATCTCGAATCCTAAATCCTGGGAATTGATCACGATGATCCCAGCTCCACCTGCAGCTTTGATATTGCCCCATTTGCTTGACATTTGATCTAGAGCGGATTCTGCAGAAAGCTCACAAGCGACCAGTTTGCCCGTCACGTTGTATCCCAAAAGGGATGTAACATTATTGCACAAGAGGGAGGAAGGATGTGGTGAAGTTTGTGGGTTGGTATGCCGATTCTCCTTCTATTTGTACACCGTTTCCAAGCACCACAACTGAACGGATCCTTCTGTCTATTGTGCTGGCGCCCACTGTTAACATCCAAGGTGAGGTGTTCTCAACGGTTCCACTACCAGGACCACTATTTCCTGCTGAAGCACTGACAAATACCCCCTTACGTATAGCTCCGAAGCTTGCAATTTCAATGGAGTTGTTGTAAAGAGGCAGCGGACTTCGTCCTACTGAAAGAGACAGCACATCGATGCCGTCCTCCACCGCGCTGTCAATTGCAGCTATAATCTCCGAGTCAAGGCCACTCTTCTCAGCAAACTTGTACATGGCCACCCATGAATCAGGAGCCATGCCGGCAGCGATTCCTCTGGCGCTGCCCAGTACATTTGCATCGGCTACAAAACGCCCAGCGGCGGTGCCTGCCGTGTGAGTTCCGTGCCCGTCGGTGTCGAAGGGCTCAGGAATTCTAGATTGGTTGAGGTGATCGAATATCCTCGCCCCAATAAGCTTGTTGTTGCAGAGTGAAGCGTTGCTGAACCCACACTTTCCCTTCCACCTCGGCGGTGGTGGTGGCATGCCATGATCGTTGAAAGAAGGGTGGGTCGGGTCAACCCCGGTGTCCACCAATCCGATGATCACACCCCTGCCGTACCCTGCGACGCCACCCCAGTAGCTGTCACGACCTGGATACAGCCCGAGGAAGCTCGGTGAATGGGTGGTGTGCCGGGAGATCTTCTGGTCCGGCTCCGCGTGGAGGAAGCCGTCCATATTCCTCATAGCTTCCAGTTCCTCCTCTGTCAGCCTCGCTGCAAAGCCACTCAAGGCGTGGGTATACGAGTATACCAATCGTGAGTCCGACAACCCACCGTCGGTGCTGATCCTTGGCGGCGGCAGGAAGGCCTCGTGCCAGTCCCGCTGGGAGCTGGTGTGGTCGGGAGGAGGTTTGTGGACGTGGACGATATAGGTTCTACGGGCACTTTCGCAGCTGACATGATGGGAGCAGCACTGAAGGCTGAAGGCAGAGAAGAAGGGCAACGATGAGGACGGGAAGTGAGGAGCAGACAACGGGCGCAAACGGGATGTTGAAATGATTGTTGTTGGAAGCCATAGGAATATGCAATGGAGAACATGATCCAAGTATGTCCTGCTTATATAGGAGAAGATGTGACGAATATGATGAACTGATTCTAGTAGTTGACTCGGCAAAGCGTCTACGTTTTGTTGGGTAGCAGCCGTAGGCAAACGCCTTTACCTAATACCGAGCGATCAAAAGTCGAGCGTCGAGAACAACGCCTTCCCAGATGCTGCATAAATAGAATTTGTTCAAGGCACGCGCCCGATTGAAGCTACAAAGAGATACGTAGGCTGTACGTAACATGTTTTCCGTTCAAAATGCACACAATTCAAAGTCAATATCCAGAAATCTTTACGATGTTAACATCTCTTTAAGACATGGTTTCGTTTAATTTAGCAGATACGAAATCCCCTAAAGGAACAGGAAACAAAAGGAAATCAAATCAAGGTAAACAAGGAAATTCGTTAGATTTGAAAGAGTAACGCTGCAGGCACCCGTCCACATCCTCGGGAGTCCACATCCTCGGGAGCCTACCTAGTAGTTGGGAATGAGGCACTGCTCATGTGGCAAAAAGTTACTGGAAAGTTAAAAAAAATATAAAAAAAGAGAGAGAAACCAGATTTGCTCATAACTATCAATTCCAAATGAATTTTTTTTCAAAATAAAAAATATCATATTCCTAATGAAAAATACTTTCTATTAAGAACAATGTTAACATACTTTGGAAAAAATAATCTTAGAAGTATATTAAGAGAGGAGAGAAGTATACAAAAGTACAATACGTTTTTAGATAGTGTACTCAGATTGACCATTCAGGTACAGTACTTATTGCCTCTTTATTTCTTCATATTCTATATTATGTCATAAATCCATAAGTACCGTACATGTTATCATTTATATTAATTTTTGCAAATATTCAAATGTAACGTTCGACAATAATCATATACAAGGATACTCAAGGTACCGTACGAGACACAACAACAATATATAATTTGATGATCTTGTTGTTACTAGAAGTACAGTACTAACGACCACATTTTGAAATACAAAATATAGTATTAGACGTACAATACTAGAGGTACTGTACGAGACAAAACAACAATACATGATTTGATGAACTTATTGGTACAAGAAGTACAGTACTAACAACCACATTTTGTTATACAAAGTATAGTACTAGACGTACAGTACTAGAGGTACTTTACGAGACATACAGTGCATGATTTGATGATCTTGTTGGTACAAGAAGTACAATACTAACAGCCACATTTTGTAATACAAAATATAGTACTAGACATACAACACTAGAGGTATTGTACGAGACATACAGTAATGATTTGATGAACTTGTTGGTACAAGAAGTATATTACTAACAGTCACATTTTGTAACATAAAGTATAGTACTAGACGTACAATACTAGAGGTATTGTACGAGACATACCAACAATACATGATTTGATGATCTTGTTGTTACTAGAAGTACAGTACTAACAGCCACATTTTGTAATATAAAGTATAATATTAGACATACAGTACTAGAGGGACCGCACGAGACACAAGAACAATACATTATTTGATGATCTTGTTGGTACAAGAAGTATTGTACAAACAACTACATTTTATAATACAAAGTATTGTACTAGACGTACAGTACTAGCGGTACCGTACGAGATATAACAATAATACATGATGTACTATACTCACAAGTACTGTACGTCTATACCCAAAGTATGTGCATGGTATCCTAAAATACAGATACTATATTTCTCTTATATTATCATTATTTTAAAGTATGTCAACACTAGTCTTGTTGGAAAGTATTTTTTACAAAGATTCTAATACAATATATTTCATTAAAAAATATGCTCCAGAGTGAAAGTTATGGACAAAAACATTTTCTCTCTGTTCTACTTCTGTCATCCTTATTTTCTCATATTATTATTTTTTCAAAATATGTCAACATTGGTCTTATTGAAAAGTATTTTTATTACGAATCTAGTGCTTTTTGTTTCATTGAAAAAGTCATTGTGGCTTGAAAGTTATGATCAATACAAGTTTTCACTTTATTTCTACTTCCCTCCTATTTAAAAATAAATAAAGCTCATCCACATTGGACTTTGCACTAATCCAGCCGGGTGGTGGTCGGGTAGGCTGCCGATTATGACTAGAATTACTCATTTGAATTGCCTTCAACGTTGTTCGTCTGGCTGGTTTGTTCGATGCATGTGCATGATGCAATCATTGCTCTACTTTAACAAGGTCGTCAGAGTCGTTTCACAGATGAGGACGTATGAAATTCAGAGTCAAATTAAATTCTCACAGTCAAGATTCTTTATACATCTCCACCCACCCACCTAGTCATCCACCGGTAGTTGGAATGCATGGTCAATGTTGATGTGAAAGAAAAAATAAATACACCATGAAAAAGAAAAAAAAAATTGAAGAGAAAACAATATTTTGCACATAACTCTTAAACCGTAAGGAATTTTAGGTTGAAATAAATGACATTAGGTTCATCATAAAAAATACTTTCTATCAAGACCAACATTGACATACTTTGAAAAAAATAATATTAGAAGTATATTAAAAGAGGGGAGAAGTATACAAAAGTACAATATATTTTTAGGCATTGTACTCAGATTGACCATTCAGATACAACACTTATTGCTTTTTTATTTCTTTATATTATATATTATTTTGTAAATCAATAAGTACTATACATTTAATCATTTATATTAATTTGTGTATACATTCAGAATGTAGCGTTTGCCAAATACTATATATCCACACATTCCAAGAGAAGTACAGTATTAACAACCAAATTTTGTAATAAAAAATACACTATACGAACAACAACATTCTATTTTTTTAAAGTATTCACATTCATAATATGTAGTGACGTACATTACTAATTGCCTCATTATTTTTCACACTTAATATTTTGTCACATATCCGTAAGTATTGTATATTTTATCATTTATATTAATTTTTGCATACATTTAAAATGTAACACTTGACAAAAATTATATACAAGGATACACACATTCTACAAGAAGTACAATATTAAGAATCATATTTTGTAATACAAAGTATGGTACTATACGTACAATACTAGAGGTACTGTACGAGACATAACAACAATACATGATTTGATGATGTTGTTAGTACGGTACGAGACATGCCATGTATAAACAAATATCAATAACCACATACCATACCTATATAAACTAATTTACATTTCACTTAAAACATACACATTTTACTAAAGTACAATACTTTCAACTATTTTTTAAGAACAACTAATTATTAATCCCATTCATTCAAAAGTACAATGTTAAACTCATTGCTACTGTTACCTCATCGAATCCATAGATGAACAAGTAGCTATTGTACATGATTTGGGAGAAACACAAAGGTGATGTACTGTACTCACGATTACTGTATATCTATAACTAGAAAATGTGTATGATATCCCAAAATACGAATACTATATTTCTCATATATTATCATTATTTCAAAGTATGTCAATACTAGTCTTGTTGGAAAGTATTATTTATAAGGATTCTAATGCAATTTATTTAATCAAAAAAATATGCTCCGGATTGAAAGTTATGGACAAAAATATTTTCTCTCTCTTCTACTTCCCTCATTCTTTATTGCTTTAATTGTTGCTGACAGTATGACAACTGGTGTTAGTTCTCATTCCCTAAAATCAGGTGGGCGAGCGGATGGGAAGGTGACTATGAGTAGAATTTTTCTAATAGCATAGAGGGGATCCATCGACCAAGTCTGTCAAAATAATAATAGACTAAAATTATGAGCACGTTTGTCGGATGACTAATTATATGTGATTTGTTGACAACTAATGTAAGATGCAACTTGATAATAGACAAAGTTTGATCTACAACCACTACAACAAAGCAGCAAGATTGTTGGAATTATATATATGAAGCCATATTCTAGGAGCTAGAATCGAAACATTTAAGGAAAATGTCGCACAATGGGTCTACTCTATAAGCCTATTTCTCAAATTAGTGTATTAGGGCGACCGCCTGAAGGAAGGGATCGAATTCTCTGCTTCAACGGCCATGTACTAGGTGTGTTACTATTAAGTATTTGAATGAAAGTACAAGTCAATTTTGTGTGGAATAATAAAACCGAGAACGGAGGGGAAATATCACACAACTATAGAAGACGGATTTATGTGGTTCAGTCAGGAGAAACATACTACACGAGAGGGGTGAGATTTCTACTATTTCAGAAAAGAGATTAAAAAGGGGAGCACTCTCAAAGGAGGAAGAGTAAACCCTTGAGTATGGCGGCTTCTGTCTTGCAAACAGAATACATAATGATTAAAATCGTAACCAGGACGCATATTGTAACATACCAGATATAGAATCCTACTGTTATAGTTTTACCCTTTTGACTTAGCCAAACAAGATTAAGCTAATACATGTAATTAAGGGAATACAAAATACTTTGTGCTTAATAATTACTCATTTTGATGATAATAAAGAATTAAAGAACTTAATTGGATAAATATTTCCCATATATTCTTAATATAGGTTTGTATATACAAATACCCCAGTTATATTTTTTAATAATGGGCTTAAAGTACGAAATAGAAAAGAATGAATAAGTGATTGATTCCAAGCCAAATGATAACCAAATTGTATCATAATTTGTAGATGTTCTCTCTTGGAGTCAACTAATCTTTATACAATCCTTGGAGCTTTAAATAATTGAGGTACTGGATCTTCTATTTTATTGTTGAACTATTTTCCCTTTTGATATACACACACATATATCTTGATTTGTGGTGAATTCCATATAGTTTTGAAACCTCTACTTGTTCTTGAAAGTTCACCAATCTCATTTTGTAATTGATAAATTATTGTTGATAATTATTTTGGCACTAGACTTGATCTATTTGGAGTTTTGACTCCCTATGGACTTTGGTCCCTTAGGCTTTGGCCCTATAGAGCTTTGTCTCACTTGAGTGGGCCAAGTACCCCACAACCCTACGTAGAGGATAGGGATTAGTTGTCCCCCAATTAACTGGAATAGCTAATAAGGCACTAGTGTCATTCTCTCCTAGAGTGTGAGAACACAAGGCACTTAGCCCTAGAAAAGATATGATAGAAAGGTGCCAAAACTTGTCAAATTGAATATCTTGAAATTGATATATTTTGTGAATAGCTTGGATAAATTTTGCATACTTGAAATATTGAATCTTGCTTAGTGATATTCTTGTGAAATATCTTCTATTTAGAAAGTGATATTGAAATTTCTACTTGATAGCCGTTAGTCCACCAAATAGTCCTTTCCTAACTTTTATTATACATCTAAACTTATTTCGTACATAGTTCAATGATTTGGAATTAGTACCAGCTTTGCTGACCCTTTATTTTCCCTTCAATGGGGTCCATGTGTGGTTTCGTTCCCTTTGGGAACTCATGGGAAGGTGATAGATGGAAGAGCTTAAAGAGACATGCACTGGGTAGCCCTCCGTTGAAGATTAAATAGGAATAAATTTTATTTCTCAAACTTGTAATCATATTTGTAAGCTTCCGTGACTGTAATGTACAAGCATGATTGTAAGAAAGATTGTTTATGATTGTGATATTATTTTGTAAATATTTGATCGTAAAGATCGGGTCTTTACAACATGTTATCAGAGCCATAAACGGTCGGTACTCATGCATGTCTCATGGAAATTAGGGTTAAGTAGGAACACAAATGGAGTAGTAGAACATAGAAAAAAATAGTTAGACCATGAATCCTGGTATCATTGACCTTGTTATTAGGAAGTACATGGGATACAAGTAGAAAATACACTACCCTAGGATGTGAGACATGTACCCTAAACTAGAAATTTATGAGACATACCTAGTTAAACTACCAGATTTTGAACTTCTATAGTCATGGATTTACATGCAGATATTGTTGACAAAGAAGTGTTTGAGATACATGTGTGTAATTTTACATTTAGATTATTAATATGTAAAAAGAAATAATATAGGTATACAAATGGTTTCTCTATAGATTCTAACATTCACCAATATGAAATATATATATATATATATATATATATATATATACATATATATATAATGGATATATGATATAACCCTAAAATCATACGAACATATGACAAATTTCAACATAAATCATGAACATGATTAAAATTTGATTAAAAAATAATCTACCTAATAAATTATAATAATTCATCACCATGTAAATGGAACAAGCTGAGGTGTCTAAGGAAGGATGTATAGTGAATGTTTCGGCATAATTACTCCCAATCCATTTAGGTGGTGGTGGGATTTCCTCACTATACATACCGACCTGGCCGAAGTGAATTTCATTACTTGGGAAAACCCTAATGTTGACTAAAGGCACTAAAAAAAGTTTATATAATCACCTTCAATAGAGAGAAAATAAAATATAATATACTAAGAGTTATGGGGAAAAAAATATCACTAAAAAAAACTCAAAACAAAGAAAGAAAAATATAAATATGTTTACATAAAAGAATGTGAATGTTTACTTGACCATACATTTGACTTGTATTCCCTCGTTATAAATACTTAATTGAATGAAAAATGTTGATAATACAAAATATGAAACGTATATTTCCCTTCAAATATCTGATCACATCTATTGAGAAAAGAAATGACTAGGAAAGCTATAGAAATGGAAATTAAAATAACAATATACTCATATAAGTAGAAAATTGAGAGAAAGAAACAATTGGATAAGACATAGTGAACATTATGTGGAATTTTAAGATAAAATGATGAACTCATTTATTTTTGTGAACTTCTGATATATATGTATCTAATAATAGATAATTAATACAATATAGACATCTTAGAGTAATAAAACCCTACCTTAAAATTTAAAAATAGAAGTATATCAAAACTCTTGACCCATAGATCATCACATAAATATATGTGACAAAAATAGGTAAAAAAAATTCTATGGTCATGACCTTGGAAATTTTGTTAATTAGAAATAGAAGGTCACAAATACAATATTATATACATACATATGAGAAAAAGAAGGTAAAAAAAATTATACACAATATAAACATCATTGTAACATTAGTGACAAATATGTGAGATTAAAATTGATGTACCATATATTGACCAATAAGCTTGGATTTTTAACTCAAACTTGTGATAATGATGGACAAGACTAACAAATTGAATATTTTAACTCTCATATTAGAATAAGATGTTAGAAGACTTATGGGTATATTTTCAAAGTAGAATTTGAACCTGAACCAATTTAGTGACCCCATAAGATAGTAAGAGGATTGTTGGATCATCATAAATAGGACCTATTACAATTGAAGGAAACTTGGGATTGCATTTTGTTTAAGTTGACACTTCAACAAGAAAAATTATTGTGTTAGAATATTTTGTGGATCAAACTATAGTAGGATTATCACTATTAAGAAATATTCGATTTCGAGGACGAAATCTCTTTGAAAGGTGGAACAGTTGTAACATACTAACATGTGTATACTAAATCTATCTTGAACTATAATTCATCACTTTTCCAAAATTGAACTTATCCCTTCACTCCAAATCTGATTCAATTATTCTAACTAATTATTCGATACAAATCAGTCTTCATTTGATATTCATGCCTTTAATTGAAATATTTTTCCTCACGTGATAATGTTTACAAATGAATCCCACAATTAGTCTCGTGAGCCACTTTGGCATTTTTTACAACAATTTGGCATCCTTGTTATCGAATAATTTGGTTTAGACTAATCTTTTAAGCTAAACATATGCTTCTAACTAATGGGTTTGGAATCACTACAAAACATTAAGGACCAAGAGATATCCATTTTGTATATACATTGGGAATAATTAGAATTAACCACATCATGACTCTTAACTATACAAATTAATATTTCTAGTGTGTAGATTTAGTAATGATTAAATGTATGGTCAATTTCTCAAAACGCTTGGGATTCTGATTTGGAAGTCATGAAAGATTTTGGAAGATAATGGACTTTTTATCATAATTAATTGTCCATTTATTAGCTAAACCGAAAACAAAGAATACACCATCTTGATTGGGACTTCTCTCCTCCTCACAAGGAAACAGAGATAAGCCATTTCTCATCTCCAAAACCCACAACCTGATTATTTCTTCTTCCGTGACTGAACACGACCGTGCGATGCTTGAAAGGAAACGCCCGCACGATGTCGTCCGTTTTCTCTACCTCCTCCTTCTCCTTCCTTCCCCTCCTCCTCTTCAGTGCATGGGAACGCCACCCTCAAACCCTAGTCTTCCCCCTGGCCCTATATAACCCTTTGACGCCACCAACGATGAGCAAGAAAAATCCCAAGCCTGATTTACAACTCCATGACTTCGGCAGTAGGAAGTCAGTCCCGATCAAACTGCCACCTCAGTTACCCTGGTCACAGAGCCACCACATCCAGCAAACTCCTTGCGAATTTAGAACACTGCACCCAACCCAACCTGCAACATTGCAGACCTGCAAGTCGCTGACAACCCAGATCTTGAACCTCCTCTTCACCTCCCCATGGATCTGGGCATTGGAGGGTTGAATATTTATGATCTAAAGACATCATCAGATGTCTCTGCACCATGAATCCTCCATGAATCCAAGAACACATCCACGCTGTAGTCCCTGGTGTACTTTTCTCGACCCTTGCCTCTTGCCAGCCACCTTGACCCCCAACCACAATCCTCAAGCCATGACTAGGATTGAGTTGTTTCAGGAGGACTGGAGTAGATTCACTCGTGAAGCTCTCTCTCTCTCTCCTTAGACTCCTTCTCGGCATAATGCTTACATCCAGAAAACTGAAAACTCCACAAGTAGGCTGTGAAGTGGTTGTTCACCCACAAAGAAGACCAACACCTGAAAAGATCACAGTCCTTCTCCAAGGAATTCTAGTAATTAGTAAATTACCCCATGGTACTTGGAGGCTCAGACAAGAAGGGTTAGTGGATCCCAAGTTCAACAGGTAGTCTCTCCCTCTCGTATTATCCTTATTCTCAGCATACTTTGGATAGATTACAAAGAACAAATAAATTGATATATCAATGATAGTGCTATTTAATATAACACCCATGGTACTTCGAGGCTCAGTCATTGATATGTATATATGTATATCAAACACATATTCCTTAGACACCTCATCTTGTTCCATTTACATGGTGATGAATTATTATAATTTATTAGGTATATTATTTTTATATCAAATTTTAATCATGTTCATGATTTCTGTTGAAATTTGTCATATGTTCGTATGATTTTAGGGTTATATCATATATCCATTATATATATATGTATATATATATATATATATATATATTTCATATTGGTGAATGTTAGAATCTATAGAGAAACCATTTGTATACCTATATTATTTCTTTTTACATATTAATAATCTAAATGTAAAATTACACACATGTATCTCAAACACTTCTTTCTCAACAATATCTGCATGTAAATCCATGACTATAGAATTTTAAAATCTGGTAGTTTAACTAGGTATGTCTCATAAATTTCTAGTTTAGGGTACATGTCTCACATCCTAGGCTAGTGTATTTTCTAGAGGAACCTTCACCTGAGCTCCCTAGAGGCATCTAACCCATCAGGTCTCACATGTCTCACATCCTAAGGGCATTATAATATATATATATATATATAAATAAAGCCTTGTTGTATAATTTATTAGGGTTTAATATGAATCACATTGGATGACCCCATACCTTATTTCTTATACTTCGTAGTTTATAACATATATACATTTTCTTCATATTCCTTTTAATAATATAAAATGTTTTACTGCTCAATTGTAATTATTTAAACTATTCAAATACAATTACATACTTTATTTACTGCTCTTTATAGTACTCTGCCTATAGTAAATGTTGGTGAATAGTTATAACTCTCGCTGTAAATGTTGGTGAATAGTTATAATATGAATCCATATCAATGATAGTGCTATTTAATATAACACCCTTATACATATTAGGCTTATGAATCAATGTGCTAATAGTGGTATATGGAAATCCTATTAAACATACATATACAACACTTTCTTAGGTCCTGATTTTAGAAATGTAATTATTAAGTCTATGTATAAAGGTAATGTTGATAATACTTATTATCATATGAATGATACTAATGAGTATAATAAATATAGGATATCTATTTAATCAATTATCTTAATGTCAATAATATCATATGTATCCATGTCCTCATGTTATTAAGTAATAAGATATAGAAAACTAACAATATTCATTTAACATGTGCTAATGTTAATCTTGTTATGCATTAGACACCTAGAATGGATAGAGAAGATATCGATCTAAAAGTAATTGATCTAAAACCTACCTATTTTTATTAAGATGAAAGTTAAGCAAGAAAGTATACAAAAGAAACCTAATTGATTATGGGTAACCCTAACTGGAAAATAGAATAGGTGATGAGAGTTATGTTAGACTATACCCAAAGTTATTCGGTTCTTATATTAGTAAATTTATAATTAATATTTTGACTAGCATATTGAGACCTAGGTAAGACTATATAACTAGTATTTCAACAAACTTAACCCTAAATATCCCTAGTAAGGTATATTAGTAAATAGACATACATGATCCTAGTGACTAAATGTAGTTGTAATATATATGAGAAACATAATGATATTCTAGATGTAACATAGAGTCAACATAATAAAACAACTAAGTATGTAACATTGGATATATAAATATATAACCTAGTTGGGAATCTAATATTGATAACCATAGAGAAAAATATGAAATAATAACCATAACTGGGAAAGGAAACACTAAATAGAAAAGAATGAATAAGTGATTGATTCCAAGCCAAATGATAACCAAATTGTATCATACTTTGTAGTTGTTCTCTCTTGGAGTCAACTCATCTTTATACAATCCTTGGAGCTTTAAATAATTGAGGTACTGGATCTTCTATTTTATTGTTGAACTATTTTCCCTTTTGATAGACACACACATATATCTTGATTTGTGGTGAATTCCATATAGTTTTGAAACCTCAATTTGTTCTTGAAAGTTCACCACTCTCATTTTGTAATTGATAAATTATTGTTGATAATTATTTTGGCACTAGACTTGATCTATTTGGAATTTTGACTCCCTGTGGACTTTGGTCCCTTGGGCTTTGGCTCACTTGAGTGGGCCAAGTACCCCACAACCCTGCACAGAGGATAGGGATTAGTTGTCCCCTAGTTAACTGGGATAGCTAATAAGGCACTAGTGTCGTTCTCTCCTAGAGTGTGAGAACACAAGGCAATTAGCCCAAGAAAAGATATGATAGAAAGGTGCCAAAACTTGTCAAATTGAATATCTTAAAATTGATATATTTTGTGAATAGCTTGGATAAATTTTGCATACTTGAAATATTGAATCTTGCTTAGTGATATTCTTGTGAAAGATCTTCTATCTAGAAAGTGATATTGAAATTTCTACTTGATAGCCTTTAGTCCAGCAAATAGTCCTTTCCTAACTTTTATTATACATCTAAACCTATTTTGTACATAGTTCAATGATTTTGATTTAGTACCAGCTTTGCTGACCCTTTATTTTCCCTTCAATGGGGTCCATGTGTGGTTTTGTTCCCTTTGGGAACTCATGGGCAGGTGATAGATGGAAGAGCTTGAAGAGACATGCACTGGGTAGCCCTCCGTTGAAGATTGGATAGGAACAAATTTTATTTCATAAACTTGAAAGATTGTTTATGATTGTGATATTATTTTGTAAATATTTTATCGTAAATATCGGGTCTTTACATAAGTGTATCCCTCGAATCCTAAGGGAATTATAATATATATATAAATAAAGCCTTGTAGTATAATTTATTAGGGTTTAATATGAATCACATTGGATGACCCCATACCTTATTTCTTATACTTCGTAGTTTATAACATATATACATTTTCTTCATATTCCTTTTAATAATATAAAATGTTTTACTGCTCAATTGTAATTATTTAAACTATTCAAATAGAATTACATACTTTATTTACTGCTCTTTATAGTACTATGCCTATAGTAAATGTTGGTGAATAGTTATAACTCTCGCTGGGATGTTTAGTCTCACCCTGTGGGTCCTACAACTTTTTATGTGGTCGTGGATGAGAAGGTCGACGTCGTGGAGTAGGAACTGAGAAGCAAGGAGAACAATAGTTTCTAGAGGTTTGATATGTTGCTAGAGTATTGTAATAGAGCCCTATGTGTTGTCTCTGTAGTCTTGGGCCTTTAGGAGAGATTTTGTGTTTTGTTTGTCGACACGTAGATATTGGTTTGTGCCATGAATGTATATCAATGACTTGAATATGTAACAAGTTGTAATATGTATCAGTAGAGGCTTGATAGGCTGTAAACATAAAATGTAATATCAACTTTGATCATATATGAATATAAGTACTCTATGTTGAAGGCTTGTTGTGATATATTTTCATTTGAGATAGTGAATTACAATTGATTTTAGTATATCCTATTTGTTGTAATATAGTTATTAGTGATGATTCCACACTTTGTTGTCAGTAATCTCTTTTAGTGTGGTGATGGTCATCACACGCATAGCGCCCACTCATATAGGACATGCTTCAAGCTCCTCCAATCAGAAGGTGTCCCTTCATCAAGATACACTTGTTCTTAATGTCAATGAAACTGTTAATTCAGGCAAAAACACTACATGCACAAGTTGCATAATCAGAGACAGAGAGGAGCACTTGATCCATAGAAATACTATGTTGATGGAAGGTTTGGACCCTCTAAATGGAGAATTATATGCTATCTCGGATGACATAGCGCAATGCAAGTAGTTTTTCAAACTCTGTCTTGTGATCACTGATTCAAACATATCAGTAAATCTCATCAGTAATCCCATGTCATGTCCCGAGCAAATAAAAGGTGATTGTGGAACATGTCATACAAATATCTAGGAAATCCAATATCAAGAGTCAAGTACATGTGAAGACAATCCAAAACCACTTGGCTGGTAACTAGCTAAGCACAGTCTCAAACAGTCGAATGGTCAGGGTCCATCGCTCACAATGCCTTGAATTGCTCAAAAAATCTACTTAAAGGAGAAACAAAGTCTTTCAAGAAGAGCTCAAAAGGACACAGTCCGATTGCAGCCATTGATTCTCATATAGCCAATTTAATCAATAATTGGATTATCCCGAAAAAAATGTCACCTCACAAATACTCCGTCTAATTTGACACGCTATCCTTAAAAAGTGAATCCATTGAAAATTTTGTTAGGGAGTGATTTTGGGAGGAAGCTAGACTAGCAATTATTTACTGGGAAAATTCGTTAGTTTTTTTTGTCTGCTGAAAATATATTTTGTAGATTGCGTAGATGAAATAGCAGAATTCCCCCATTTAGTGGGCATGTTTGGTTTACTGGATTTTACCGTATTGGATTGCATTTTGGCATCCATTTGCAGAAAGTTTATGTTTGGTTTAAAGGATTCTGGAAACGGGGTTAATCCCGGGATTTCTGAACATAATAGGAATCCCGCATTTTGGTTTTCATCAAAATTCTCCCGGACGCCAAAATTCAGCTCTGGTTGGCTCGTGGACCAAAAAAATTTAATCATGTATTTTACAAATCCGGGAAATCAAACATAAAATTTGTATTTGTGGGATTTTGACAATGCAATATTTTAGAAATACAGGATGACGTAAATGCAGGATACTTAAAAATCCAGCAAACCAAACGTGAGTAGGAGCCAAATGGTAGCTTGTCCGGTATTATTTATTTTAAAAAAAGACATGCATGGTGATATGTGCTTGACAACTACGGAGATGGCGATCCAAATAAAACGGAGATAGGACTATTGACGGTGATTTTCCCATTGTACGAAACCCAGGTCAGAAGGCCCTCCGAGAACCATGACGGGTATTATTGTGACTGGCTAAGGATGACCTTTCTTCTTCCTCCTCATCCCAATGGCCATGGCTGGCCCAGCTGGTCAGGAAAGGACAGCGTACATACGTAGGGTTGTATACGTAAGACACCCAGTTTGACTATAATCCAGAAAAAGGGAAAATACAACCCCACGCTTGGGCTGCATAATAACAACTTTTGGTTTTTTAGCGGGAAAATAAATTTTTTTTTCTAAACAATTCAATACGAAAAGGAAGGAACCAAACATTCTTCGTCGGGTATTATTGTGACGGTGGAGCCAGAAAAATCATAGCTTGGCCCTTAGGTGGTCGATCCATGGTACATGTTGAAGATCTGGTGCTAAGTTTAATCTGTAGCACTGGTTCTTGGAGAATTGTCTCTTGGTAAGTAATTTTCTCTTGCAGATAATGTTTTCTTTTCCTAAACCTCCACCTTCTCCTTTCTTCTTGGTTGTGGATCATCCATGGTGGTTCTTCTTGAATATCTCCTCTTCAAAAGAGGTCTTAGACGGTGTTTCGACATGGTGGCATCTACTAAAGGGACAATCTCTTTCCTTTCTCTTTTCCTTTTTAGTTAGGCCTAGGATCTATTTTCCCTTTTCCTAAACTTTCTTCTGATCAGACATTTCTTCTTCAAGGAGGTGAACCTTTGGCCAATGTTTTGAAGCTTGGTTGAATCTTTTGGAGTTTGAGTCTTGCGAGGTTGTTTATCATCAATGTCAGGCAAGTTTTATTACTCTTCTCTTAACCTATTATATGCATCCTAAACCTGATCATATACTACTGTTCTAGATCTCAAAAATGTGTTCTTCAAGGTGGAAGAGTGATTATGATTAAGATTTAATCTGTGTATTACATGAATAAGGAATACTCTTGCTTTAACCCTAAAAATTGTTATACTTGTTCTCATATATAGAACTGTTCTATTTAGATTATGATCTGCACATCTTGAACAACAAAAAGTTATGGTTTTGTTTATATGTATGAGAAAGATAGAATCTATCTTCTTAATTATGATCCTTTAAAATGACCTTCTATGTCACAAGTATGAGAGTTTAAAGAACACTGCATAAGGGCATACCTAACCCTAAGAGAAGGTCATTACTCCTTGTTGGCTGACCCAGTGTTGCTGCTTGAAGTATTGTTCTGCAACATTTTGGTTGCAACACTCCTTGGAGTTGCACGCTCGCATCACTATGTCAAGGTGAGTGTCGCAGATGAGTGAACAAGGTGAGTTTCGTGGAAAAGTGAACAAGGTAAGCATCACTGGCGTGACATGCGTTGCGCGCATCACGAGAAAGTAATGTGTTGCGTGCATCACGAGTGAGTAAACCTGTATGGAGGCTTCTTGCATGCATTGCTGGAAAAAGACACCCTTCACAGATCATGGATCGCAACGCAGACCCTACAAGCATTGTAGGTAGTGCCACCTACTACACTATGTCATGTGAGTGAGCAAGGAAGATACATATAATTTTATACAAGAGTATTACATAGTGTAATGGCTCACATAATGTAATGACTATAAATGACAAAACATTAATGATGGGGATTTATTCTAGTATTCTCTGAATATGTGGTTAATGATGATATTTGGGTTTAGATGTTGAACAATATCATGTAATCATTATTTGCTAAGTACAAACCCTAACCCTAATGTGTTCTTGTGACTTATATGCTCACTTTACATGACGAATTGTATTTCATAATAGTGTTTCTCTCTCTTGATTTTGTAAACCTTATCTTGCAGGTGAAATGAATGCATGACTATGTCATTTCTGTGGTGAACCTAACACAGGGTGGTGATTAAGAACACTATTGAGATATAATGTGTAATGAATTGTGCATGATTTCATGAATGTGTCTATTGACCTAGCAAGTGCTTTAAGCACAGTTTGAGTTGAAATCCTATAGTGATGTGATATTATTGATGACATAAGTAAATGACCGTTTATCATATGATTTCATATCTTATGAATCTGTATCTTACCTTAATTTTATAGAATCTATTTAAAGTTTGTATGTTGTAATTTGATTGATGCATTAAAAGATAATTGGAATGTCCAATAAAGTAAAACCTTGACTATGTAGTTTCCATGTACCATATATCCATCCTTAGCGTCAATATATAGTTGGATGGTGAAACAAGTAACTCCTACGAGAAACTCAGAGCACATCATATTGAATATAGAGGGTGCAAATGGAGACATCTCCTTGTATCCTTAAATTGATTTAAGCAATTGTATATTAATAGTTATAGAACATCTATGTATGAGTTTGTTCTCTAGTGTTGTGCCATGTACCAAAGCAGACTAGTTCTTTTATAGGAGAACAACTTGACTATGAGTTGTTGTCCCTGTAGGACTATATCTATGACCATAAGTTGTTGTTTAGTAGTTAGACTATTTTGTCACTGCATCGTAGAGTCGAACTGGTCGAGTAGTTCTGATGTTGATCATGGAATCTGGCTCTTCCATTGATCTTGTATGGTACTAATTTCAACTAAGTATAGGTCAGTTGGATTTAAATAGTACCCCACGAATCCTAAGGGCATTATAAAATATATAAAAATAAAGCCTTGTAGTATAATTGCCTAGGGTCTAATATGAATCACATTGGATGACTCTCATGCCTTATTTCTTGTACTTCTTAGTTTATAACAGCTATACATTTTCTTCATATTCCTTTTAATAGTGTAAAATATTCTACTGCTCAATTGTAATTATTTAAACTATTCCAATAGAAGTACATACTTAATTTACTGCTCTTTATAGTACTATGCCTATAGTAGATGTTGGCAAACTATTATAACTCTCGCTGGGACATTTGGTCTCACCCCGTGGGTTCTATAAGTTTTTAGGTGGTCATGGATGAGAAGCTTGAGGTCACGGAGTAGGAACTGAGAATCTAGGAGAACAATAGTTTCTAGAGGTTTGATATGCTGCTAGAGTATTGTAATGGAGCCCTATGTGTCATCTTTGTACTCTCGAGTCTTTAGGAGAGATTTTGTGTTTTGTTTGTCGACGCGTAGATTTTGATTTGTGCCATGAAAATATAGCATTGACTTGAATATATAACAAGTTGTAATATGTATTAGTAGAGGCTTGATAGGTTGTAAACATAAAATGTAATATCAATTTTGATCATATATGAATATAAGTGCTCTATATTGAAGGCTTGTTGTGATATATTTTCATTTAAGATAGTGAATTACAATTAGTTTTAATGTAACCTATTTTGTTCTAATATTGTTATTAGTGACGATTCCACACTTTGTTATCAGTAATCTCGTTTAGTGTGACAATGGTCATCACACGCATCGCGCCCACTCATACAGGAAATGCTTCAAGCTCGTCCAGTCAGAAGGTGTCCCTTCATTAGGATACACTTGCTCTTAATGTCAATGCAACTATTAATTCAAGCAAAAACACTACATGCACAAGTTGCATAATCAGAGACAGAGAGGAGCACTTGATCCATATAAATACTATGTTGATGGAAGGTTTGGACCCCGTAAATGGAGAATTATATGCTATCTCAGATGGCATAGCGCAATGCAAGCAAATTTTCAATCCCTATCTTGTGATCACTGATTCAAACATATCAGTAAATCTCATCAGCAATCCCATGTCATGTGTCGAGCAAATACAAGGTGAATGTGGAACATGTCATACAGATATCTAGGAAATCCAATATCAAGACCCAAGTACATCTGAAGAGAAACCAAAACCACTTGGCTGGTAACTAGCTAAGCACTGTCTCAAACAGTGTCCATCAGTCACAATGCCTTGAATTGCTCAAAGAAATATACTTAAAGGAGAAACAAAGTCTTTCGAGAAGAATTCAAGAGGATAGCCCGATTGCAGCCATCGATTCTCATATAGCCAATTTAATCAATAATTGGATTATCCCGAAAAAAATGTAACCTCACAAATACTCTGTATAATTTGACACGTTATCCTTAAAAAGTGAATCCATAGAAAATTTGGTTAAGGAGTGATTTTGGGAGGAAGGTAGACTAGCAATTATTTACTGAGAAAATTCGTTAGTTTTTTTTGTCTGCTGAAAATATATTTTGTAGATTCCGTAGATGAAATAGCAGAATTCCCCATTTAGTAGCACCATTAAGTAGGAGCCAAATGGTAGCTTGTCCGGTATTATTTATTAAAAAAAAGACATGCATGGTGATATGTGCTTGACAACTACGCAGACGGCGATCCAAATAAAACGGAGATAGGACTATTGACGGTGATTTTCCCATTGTACGAAACCCAGGTCAGAAGGCCCTCCGAGAACCATGACGGCGGTGGCTCTGTGACGCTGAGCTCAAAGGCCACACTAAATGTCTGTTGCTGGCCCACCTCGGGAAAGTAGAGAGTTTCTGGCTCCACCGTCACAATAACACCCGGTGGCCGGAGGATGTGCGCCTTGTACGTCGAGTAGGGTTCACCAACGTTGGTCACTGTCCGTGTGACAAGCTTTGCCGTATGCGAGGGAGACATTGAGGAAGAACTGAGATCCACAGTCAGCGATGGGTAGTTGAGGTCTGCCTCAGTTATGGCCTTGTGGCTGGAGCAACTGATGCGCTCCATGGTGATCATGCTGACTTGCTTGTCAGTGTATCCAAGGCCGCACAGGTAAGCAACGTAGTCGTCGATCTTGGTATCGTAGACGAGGCCTGGGTAAGTCGCTCTTAGAGGGTTCACATGTCCAGCACCGGTGGCAAAGAAGTCTGCCCGCTTGTTATCTATAAGGTCGGTGATTGGTCCGCCCTTGAGGTTTGTGAGGTCCGCCGTTGTCATGATGGCAGACTTGATCATAGCCTGAGACCAATCAGGATGGATATTCTTCAGAAGAGCCGCGACACCGCTCAAGTGTGGGCAGGACATGGAAGTGCCAGACATGAAATTGAAGTTCACCCGTCCCAACCCCAACGGCCTCAGATCCAGAGTTGGACTTGCTGCCAGTATGTTCACGCCTGGGCCGATAATGTCTGGTTTCAGAATACCAGGGTTGATTACGCTTGGGCCACGAGAAGAGAAGGCTGCCACAGAGGCAGCAGGGGTGGAATCGGGGAACCCTATCTCCGTTCCTTTGAAGATGATGGTTGCTGTAGGATTGGAGTCTGAATCTATGTACGCAAGAATCTTGCTTCTGTCGAAGTGGCTTACACGAGCAGTAGGGAAGGGAGTGATACCTGTCTTGATCTCGAATCCTAAATCCTGGGAATTGATCACGATGATCCCAGCTCCACCTGCAGCTTTGATATTGCCCCATTTGCTTGACATTTGATCTAGAGCGGATTCTGCAGAAAGCTCACAAGCGACCAGTTTGCCGGTCACGTTGTATCCCAAAAGGGATGTAACATTATTGCACAAGAGGGAGGAAGGATGTGGTGAAGTTTGTGGGTTGGTATGCCGATTCTCCTTCTATTTGTACACCGTTTCCAAGCACCACAACTGAACGGATCCTTCTGTCTATTGTGCTGGCGCCCACTGTTAACATCCAAGGTGAGGTGTTCTCAACGGTTCCACTACCAGGACCACTATTTCCTGCTGAAGCACTGACAAATACCCACTTACGTATAGCTCCGAAGCTTGCAATTTCAATGGAGTTGTTGTAAAGAGGCAGCGGACTTCGTCCTACTGAAAGAGACAGCACATCGATGCCGTCCTCCACCGCGCTGTCATTTGCAGCTATAATCTCCGAGTCAAGGCCACTCTTCTCAGCAAACTTGTACATGGCCACCCATGAATCAGGAGCCATGCCGGCAGCGATTCCTCTGGCGCTGCCCAGTACATTTGCATCGGCTACAAAACGCCCAGCGGCGGTGCCTGCCGTGTGAGTTCCGTGCCCGTCGGTGTCGAAGGGCTCAGGAATTCTAGATTGGTTGAGGTGATCGAATATCCTCGCCCCAATAAGCTTGTTGTTGCAGAGTGAAGCGTTGCTGAACCCACACTTTCCCTTCCACCTCGGCGGTGGTGGTGGCATGCGGTGTCCACCAATCCGATGATCACACCCCTGCCGTACCCTGCGACGCCACCCCAGTAGCTGTCACGACCTGGATACAGCCCGAGGAAGCTCGGTGAATGGGTGGTGTGCCGGGAGATCTTCTGGTCCGGCTCCGCGTGGAGGAAGCCGTCCATATTCCTCATAGCTTCCAGTTCCTCCTCTGTCAGCCTCGCTGCAAAGCCACTCAAGGCGTGGGTATACGAGTATACCAATCGTGAGTCCGACAACCCACCGTCGGTGCTGATCCTTGGCGGCGGCAGGAAGGCCTCGTGCCAGTCCCGGTTGGAGCTGGTGTGGTCGGGAGGAGGTTTGTGGACGTGGACGATATAGGTTCTACGGGCACTTTCGCAGCAGACATGATGGGAGCAGCACTGAAGGCAGAGAAGAAGGGCAACGATGAGGACGGGAAGTGAGGAGCAGACAACGGGCGCAAACGGGATGTTGAAATGATTGTTGTTGGAAGCCATAGGAATATGCAATGGAGAACATGATCCAAGTATGTCCTGCTTATATAGGAGAAGATGTGACGAATATGATGAACTGATTCTAATAGTTGACTCGGCAAAGCGTCTGCGTTTTGTTGGGTAGCAGCCGTAGGCAAACGCCTTTACCTAATACCGAGCGATCAAAAGTCGAGCGTCGAGAACAACGCCTTCCCAGATGCTGCATAAATAGAATTTGTTCAAGGCACGCGCCCGATTGAAGCTACAAAGAGATACGTAGGCTGTACGTAACATGTTTTCCGTTCAAAATGCACACAATTCAAAGTCAATATCCAGAAATCTTTACGATGTTAACATCTCTTTAAGACATGGTTTCGTTTAATTTAGCAGATACGAAATCCCCTAAAGGAACAGGAAACAAAAGGAAATCAAATCAAGGTAAACAAGGAAATTCGTTAGATTTGAAAGAGTAACGCTGCAGGCACCCGTCCACATCCTCGGGAGTCCACATCCTCGGGAGCCTACCTAGTAGTTGGGAATGAGGCACTGCTCATGTGGCAAAAAGTTGCTGGAAAGTTAAAAAAAAATAAAAAAAGAGAGAGAAACCAGTTTTGCTCATAACTATCAATTTCAAATGAATTTTTTTTCAAAATAAAAAATATCATATTCCTAATGAAAAATACTTTCTATTAAGACCAATGTTAACATACTTTGGAAAAAATAATCTTAGAAGTATATTAAGAGAGGAGAGAAGTATACAAAAGTACAATACGTTTTTAGATAGTGTACTCAAATTGACCATTCAGGTACAGTACTTATTGCCTCTTTATTTCTTCATATTCTATATTATGTCATAAATCCATAAGTACCGTACATGTTATCATTTATATTAATTTTTGCAAACATTGAAATGTAACGTTCGACAATAATCACATACAAGGATACTCAAGGTACCGTACGAGACACAACAACAATATATATTTGATGATCTTGTTGTTACTAGAAGTACAGTACTAACGACCACATTTTGAAATACAAAATATAGTATTAGACGTACAATACTAGAGGTACCGTACGAGACAAAACAACAATACATGATTTGATGAACTTATTGGTACAAGAAGTACAGTACTAACAACCACATTTTGTTATATAAAGTATAGTACTAGACGTACAGTACTAGAGGTACTTTACGAGACATACAGTGCATGATTTGATGATCTTGTTGGTACAAGAAGTACAATACTAACAGCCACATTTTGTAATACAAAATATAGTACTAGACATACAACACTAGAGGTATTGTACGAGACATACAGTAATGATTTGATGAACTTGTTGGTACAATAAGTATATTACTAACAGTCACATTTTGTAATATAAAGTATAGTACTAGACGTACAATACTAGAGGTATTGTACGAGACATACCAACAATACATGATTTGATGATCTTGTTGTTACTAGAAGTACAGTACTAACAGCCACATTTTGTAATATAAAGTATAATATTAGACATACAGTACTAGAGGGACCGCACGAGACACAAGAACAATACATTATTTGATGATCTTGTTGGTACAAGAAGTATTGTACTAACAACTACATTTTATAATACAAAGTATTATACTAGACGTACAGTACTAGCGGTACCGTACGAGATATAACAATAATACATGATGTACTATACTCACAAGTACTGTACGTCTATACCCAAAGTATGTGCGTGGTATCCTAAAATACGGATACTATATTTCTATTATATTATCATTATTTTAAAGTATGTCAACACTAGTCTTGTTGGAAAGTATTTTTTTACAAAGATTCTAATACAATATATTTCATTAAAAAATATGCTCCAGAGTGAAAGTTATGGACAAAAATGTTTTCTCTCTGTTCTACTTCTGTCATCCTTATTTTCTCATATTATTATTTTTGCAAAATATGTCAACATTGGTCTTATTGCAAAGTATTTTTTATTACGAATCTAGTGCTTTTTGTTTCATTGAAAAATTCATTGTGGCTTGAAAGTTTTGATCAATACAAGTTTTCACTTTATTTCTACCTCCCTCCTATTTAAAAATAAATAAAGCTCATCCACATTGGACTTTGCACTAATCCAGCCGGGTGGTGGTCGGGTAGGCTGCCGATTACGACTAGAATTACTCATTTGAATTGCCTTCAACGTTGTTCGTCTGGCTTGTTTGTTCGATGCATGTGCATGATGCAATCATTGCTCTACTTTAACAAGGTCGTCAGAGTCGTTTCACAGATGAGGACGTATGAAATTCAGAGTCAAATTAAATTCTCACAGTCAAGATTCTTTATACATCTCCACCCACCCACCTAGTCATCCACCGGTAGTTGGAATGCATGGTCAATGTTGATGTGAAAGAAAAAATAAATATACCATGAAAAAGAAAAAAAAATTGAAGAGAGAACAATATTTTGCACATAACTCTTAAACCGTAAGGAATTTTAGGTTGAAATAAATGACATTAGGTTCATCATAAAAAATACTTTCTATCAAGACCAACATTGACATACTTTGAAAAAAATAATATTAGAAGTATATTAAAAGAGGGGAGAAGTATACAAAAGTACAATATATTTTTAGGCATTGTACTCAGATTGACCATTCAGATACAACACTTATTGCTTCTTTATTTCTTTATATTATATATTATTTTGTAAATCAATAAGTACTATACATTTAATCATTTATATTAATTTTTGTATACATTCAGAATGTAGCGTTTGCCAAATACTATATATCCACACATTCCAAGAGAAGTACAGTATTAACAACCAAATTTTGTAATAAAAAATACACTATACTAACAACAACATTCTATTTTTTTAAAGTATTCACATTCATAATATGTAGTGACGTACATTACTAATTGCCTCATTATTTTTCACACTTAATATTTTGTCACATATCCGTAAGTATTGTACATTTTATCATTTATATTAATTTTTGCATACATTTAAAATGTAACACTTGACAAAAATTATATACAAGGATACACACATACTACAAGAAGTACAATATTAACAATCATATTTTGTAATACAAAGTATGGTACTATACATACAATACTAGAGGTACTGTACGAGACATAACAACAATACATGATTTGATGATGTTGTTAGTACGGTACGAGACATATAATGTATAAACAAATATCAATAACCACATACCATACCTATATAAACTAATTTACATTTCACTTAAAACATACACATTTTACTAAAGTACAATACTTTCAACTATTTTTTAAGAACAACTAATTATTAATCCCATTCATTCAAAAGTACAATGTTAAACTCATTGCTACTGTTACCTCATCGAATCCATAGATGAACAAGTAGCTATTGTACATGATTTGGGAGAAACACAAAGGTGATGTACTGTACTCACGATTACTGTATATCTATAACTAGAAAATGTGTATGATATCCCAAAATACGAATACTATATTTCTCATATATTATCATTATTTCAAAGTATGTCAATACTAGTCTTGTTGGAAAGTATTATTTATAAGGATTCTAATGCAATTTATTTAATCAAAAAAATATGCTCCGGATTGAAAGTTATGGACAAAAATATTTTCTCTCTCTTCTACTTCCCTCATTCTTTATTGCTTTAATTGTTGCTGACAGTATGACAACTGGTGTTAGTTCTCATTCCCTAAAATCAGGTGGGTGAGCGGATGGGAAGGTGACTATGAGTAGAATTTTTCTGATAGCATAGAGGGGATCCATCGACCAAGTCTGTCAAAATAATAATAGACTAAAATTATGAGCACGTTTGTCGGATGACTAATTATATGTGATTTGTTGACAACTAATGTAAGATGCAACTTGATAATAGACAAAGTTTGATCTACAACCACTACAACAAAGCAGCAAGATTGTTGGAATTATATATATGAAGCCATATTCTAGGAGCTAGAATCGAAACATTTAAGGAAAATGTCGCACAATGGGTCTACTCTATAAGCCTATTTCTCAAATTAGTGTATTAGGGCGACCGCCTGAAGGAAGGGATCAAATTCTCTGCTTCAACGGCCATGTACTAGGTGTGTTACTATTAAGTATTTAAATGAAAGTACAAGTCAATTTTGTGTGGAATAATAAAACCGAGAACGGAGGGGAAATATCACACAACTATAGAAGACGGATTTATGTGGTTCAGTCAGGAGAAACATACTACACGAGAGGGGTGAGATTTCTACTATTTCAGAAAAGAGATTAAAAAGGGGAGCACTCTCAAAGGAGGAAGAGTAAACCCTTGAGTATGGCGGCTTCTGTCTTGCAAACAGAATACATAATGATTAAAATCGTAACCAGGACGCATATTGTAACATACCAGATATAGAATCCTACTGTTATAGTTTTACCCTTTTGACTTAGCCAAACAAGATTAAGCTAATACATGTAATTAAGGGAATACAAAATACTTTGTGCTTAATAATTACTCATTTGGATGATAATAAAGAATTAAAGAACTTAATTGGATAAATATTTCCCATATATTCTTAATATAGGTTTGTATATACAAATACCCCAGTTATATTTTTTAATAATGGGCTTAAAGTACAAATTATACACTAAGTAATAAAAATACTAATTTATTTCGTCCTAGAACTGTCGAGCACTTTTTAGAATAGGAAAAAGAAGAGAAAATCCAAATTATATATAAAGGTGATGATAATTGGAGATAATATGAGATATAATAGATTAAAAGAGGATAATGAGGAATATGTTGTTTCAAAAATCACAAATAGGAAACCATGAGATAATTTGATAAGAAAATTCATTTTCTTGATCTAAAAGAAACTTAATGGCCAAGTATCATCTAATTTGGATCATAAATAAATATATAAAAGCCTTTATTACAAGATAATGGGAAATAAGCTAATAAAGTGAAATAAAATATTTAATGCCCTCAAATTGGAAAACTAACTCCAAATTCGTAATATAAACATAAAAATAAGACTTTGTGCCAATTTGCAATTAATTTGGATAATGTTTGATTAATAGGTAAATATAGGAGAGAGAAAAATGCCTAAAAGGTGTAATTGATAAATAAATGTAATTCTTGACACCAAAAGTTAGAAATGAAGGCAAATTTGTATTTAACACACTTAAGTTAACTTGTGGGTCAAGTCTCATCAAATTTGGATAATCGTAAAGCCATAAATGAAGAAGAAAAGAGAAAATGATATCTGATTTATTTAACCCATTAAAGGTTTCCAAAAGGAAAAATTATTAGTATATTCAGAATCTACACATTTAACTTAACTTATGCACAAAATTTGGTTCAATTTGGATAATTGTAGAATGCCTAAATGAGGAAAGAGAATATGCATGTATTTTTGGTTTCCACTTTGCTTAATTCCATTGATTTTCCCGATTTTTTCCAAGCTTGGGCTGTCACGCGACCCACTTATGTCGGACTGTATCGTGGCACTTGGATGAGAATCCGACGGATGAGGAGTTGTCTCCTACCTCCGTTAGGACTGTTTCTCGTGGCTACAGTAACATGAATTTTCTTCCGCACTTTCCTCTTCCATTTTTCCTTTTCGGTCCCTCAGGTTTTGCTTTCCTCCATCTACACAACATTCAGATCAGGTTGATCCCTAATTTGTTAGGGTTTCCATCACTAGAAACCCGGGTCGACGAGAACCTTCCTTTTCCTCCCCTATTTTCTGGTTTTGTTGGTTCCTCGTGGAACCTGATCTCCATGTCTATATCTAGGGCTTTCCCGACGATGCTTGAACTCCCAGTGACCTCTTGAATTAGATATTTTGGTCTCGATCACCCTCCAACCCCGTAGCCCTACTCCGTCTTCCTTCTCCGACGACTGTGATATCGATTGTGGAATTCCAGTGATCTTCGACACCTGTTCTTTGCTCGATTCGGCTCGAGGTGGTGTGGGCAAGCATCTAGTGCCTTCAATTCATGCGTGGAGAAGGTATAATAGATTTTCCCCTTTTCTTCCTCTCTCTGATTGTTTGGTAAAATTCTGTTAATGGAGGTTTTCATGATGGGTGACCTTATTTTCTCGCTTTGGTTTTGATCGTTGGAACTCTCTCCGCTGTTGCTTTGGCCTCCGATGGGCTCTTTTGCTCTGCCCAAGTTGCTCAATTTCTTCAGTTGTGGCAGGGAAGCTTTCTTGGTCTGTAGTTGACCGTTTTCATCACAGTTTGGTTCTCTGAGTTCGATGGAACCTATGGAACTTAGTTCATGTAGGACTTTTTGCCCAATTCACACTCTATGGCGATCTGGAGTTGTGGATCGATCTGTTGATCTCAGTTGTCGTGGAGGTCTTCGCGGGAGAACAAACTCCAGAGTCGATTCCCCTCTTTGCCCTCGCTATTTTCTTTTCTGCTTTGTTCACGATAAAGGGTAATGTCGTCTTTTCACCTCTTGTCTCTTATTTTGGATCGAGTCAAGGAAGACCTTGACCTGCTGACTTGGCCGACATGCATTGGGCCAAGTCATGCGGGCCCGACCTATTTTTGAGGATTTTCTCGCCTGCATAGCATTAACTAATTATCTGAATTGTCAGTAATTAAAAATGTATAAGTAATTATCGGATTATCAGAAAATTTTGGAAAAATACTCGTTGGAATTAGAAAAATAAGGACTTTCTAGTGGTATGGATTTTGTCACCTGAATCTGATGTTTTAAAAGCGTGATTTAATGAACCAAATTAAATAAGAGAATAACTTGTATAATTTATAAGTCAGAAAAATATAATAAAATATGTTTTGGATTCCTAATAATATAAACTAAAATATGGAACAGTTTTCGTAACATAATTCACACATATATAAAAAGGCAATTTTTAGGGTTTGGTCTATATATATGAAATTGACATAAAATCGGTATATGCATTTAATAGGCTCTTTGGTGACCTAGTTTTGGATCCAGAAGTGCTTTGGACCTGTTGGACTTTGATATTGAGGTATGTTGTATCCCCTATTCATCCATATTGAGCAGTTTACCTACTGTATCATTCTCTTGATTTTGGCCTACATCATATGTCTTATCTTTTGATACCATAGTTCGTGTGAACTATCTTGATTGTTATGAACTTGGATAATTTCTTGATATCATATCTTGTACCCTGGATGCATGTTGGTCCCTTATATTGATATGTGCCACTTTGAAGTGGATGTTTATATGGTTTGTGTTGTCCATTGTGTGATGGCAACCTTTGTTTCATCTTCTGACTAAACTATTTACTTGCCTCTATATTTACATGCAATGAGATTCTGTAGCACTAGAGTAGTGTAAATTCCTTAGGTTTTGGGGTAGTAATCCCTTATTGTTTATGAAGGAGGGTGGCAGTGTACCACTTATCTATACCAGAGTGTGGCAGTAATCCATACTCAACTTTATATATTTGGGTGATTGGCAATATTCCTTTCTCTATCCGGTTCAAGTTTGTGCTTGGCCGCCTTTGTATTTATATTGTTGTAGGGATATGCTTATCTCACATGCATGTAGGTTATTGATGTTGTTTATGGGGTGTGTGCCCTACTTTCTTTATGTGCCAACATTGCACAATTTTTATTATTTTTGTTCATGGCAAGTATCCTCTTTTATTCAGTTATGATGTTTCTTCTCTTTTATGTCCGTGTGGGTAGTCCTTATCTCTTACATGGGAAGCCTTTACATTTGATGTCCATTATATCCCTATATTGCTCAAAGTTTCCTTTAGCACACATACCATCTTTTTACTGATGTATTTCTTTTCTTCTTCTCTTTTGTGGGGTATGCTTCCAACCCCAGGTTAGATCGAGGAGAGTGAACATCAACATCAACCTTGTAGCTGATCTTTGAAAGGCTTGAAGAGGTGGTTATATGACCCTCGGCTTGGTCTTTGGCTTTTATGTTTAGTTTTCCGTTTAGATACCCATATGTGGTGAAGTGTTGTATCGTGTTATCAAGCTTTGTAAATTGTTAGATAATGATATTTTCCACTGCTACTCATTGTGTAATGATGCATACATGTTGAATAAATTGGACTCCATCCCTTTTCTAAAAAATTTTACGTGTTGTTTAGTTCAAGGGATGTGGTCTTTTCTTTCTAGTGGAGAAGTGGTTTCACTTCGTTACAGCATGGTATCAGAGCCACTAGCATTCAGTTATCTAATAGTTTCAAACATGTCTCCCTTGGGACGTTTACCTTTATCTTAGGTTGCTTATACCTAGTGTCCTTGCCTTGTGTAGGAAAAACCCTTATGGCTGGAGATAACTCAACAGTTGACAACCAGTATGGTTATGAGACTCCTCAAAATTCTAGGTTTGGTCAAGAAACCTCTGATATTGTTGGTTCGGGAGGGGCACTGACTCCATAGCAAGAGTTGGCCATGTTTCGACAACTCTTTGCGTCTTCCATGGTGGGGAAGATGAAAGACTCGTCTATACCTGAAAAGACTAAGGAGTTCTCGCTCATGGAGTTCATGAAGATTTAACCACCTTCCTTCAAGGGTGAAGGTGAGTTAGAGATGGTTGACAAAGCTGATGATTGGGTGTTAGCCATAGAGAGGACTTTTGATGGTATGGCATGTCCTCCACATCAGAAGGTTAGGTTTGCTTCATATGTCTTGGATGGACCTGCAAGAGTTTGGTGGAATGGAATTGCAAGGACTAGAGATATCTCAACCATGACTTGGACAGAGTTTTTAACTCTATTCCGTGGGATGTACATCTGCACTGCTGCTTTGAAGAAGAAAGAAGAAGAGTTCTACAACTTGAAGCAAGGGTCTCTATCCGTTTCTGTTTACGTGCAAAGGTTTCTGCTGGTTGAGTGTTATGCTGTTGGTTTGGGTGAGGAACATAGGGCTGGCCTTTTCCTCCAAGGGCTCAACTACCATGTGAGATGTGCTCTTATTCTACAACTGCCCTTGAACTTTCAACAGATGGTTGATAAAGCTTTGGCTGTGGAGTCTTACCTAGGGTTTCAACCAAGGGAGTTCGACAAGAAAAGGAAGTCCTCCGGTGATGAGTAGAAAAGAGATAGTTGTGTAAAGTGCAATAGACCCCATCCTCCAAGAAAGTGCCCTCATGTTATAAATTAAGGCACACCAGTGGTATGTCACTTTTACAATGAACCTGAACACATCCGACCTGATTGCCCTAAGCGTCGTAATGGTCAAGCTCCAGTACAGCAACAACAAGCACCTCCTTAGAATCAGGGCAACAATAATGGAAACAATAATAGAGAAAGACATGTGGAAAGAAGAGCTGGTAGAGTTTTTGTCTTGGATGGTGAAGAAGTTAATGATGAAGATCAAGGGCAAGTTAACCCATAGTTCCTTAGATTAGTCTTTGAAAGTTATGTTTCCTTTTGCATGTTTCTTATGTAGTGGATGTAAGAAGTATAGTTGAAACTTTTATAACTGAAGTTAAGTTTGATTTTATGAGATGAACCCTTTTAAGGGGTGGTGAATAAGTTTCCTATGGATGTTTTGATTTCGAGGACGAAATCCCTTTAATGGGTGGTGTGCTGTAACATACCAGTATAGAATCCTACCCTAATAGTTTTACCCTTTTGACTTAGCCAAACAAGATTAAGCTAATATATGTAATTAAGGGAATACAAAATACTTTGTGCTTAATAATAACTCATTTGGATGATAATAAAGAATTAAAGAACTTAATTGGATAAATATTTCCCGTATATTTTTAATATAGGGTTGTATACACAAATACCCCAGTTAGATTTTTTAATAATGGGCTTAATGTGCAAATTATACACTAAGTAAATACTAAAATATTTCGTCCTAGAACTTTCTAACACTTTTTAGAATAGGAAAAAGAAGAGAAAATCCAAATTATATATAAAGGTGATCATAATTGGAGATAATATGGGATATAATAGATTAAAAGAGGATAATGAGGAATATGTTGTTTCAAAAATCCCAAATAGGAAACAATGAGATAATTTGATAAGCAAAATCGTTTTCTTGATCTAAAAGAAACTTAATGGCCAGATATCATCTAATTTGGATAATAAATAAATGTATAAAAGCCTTTATTACAAGATAATGGGAAATAAGCCAATAAAGTGAAATAAAATATTTAATGCCCTAAAATTGGAAAACTAACTCCAAATTCGTAATATAAACATAAAAATAATCCTTTGTGCCAATTTGCAATTAATTTGGATAATGTTTGATTAATAAGTAAATATAGGACAGAGAAAAATGCCTAAAAGGTGTAATTAATAAATAAATGTAATTATTGACACCAAAAGTTGGAAATGAAGGAAAATTCATATTCAACACACTTAAGTTAACTTGTGGGTCAAGTCTCATCAAATTTGGATAATCGTAAAGCCATAAATGAAGAAGGAAAGAGAAAATGATATTTGATTTATTTTACCCATTAAAGGTTTCCAAAAGGAAAAACTAAGAGTATATTCGCAATCTACACATTTAACTTAACTTATGCACAAAATTTGGTTTAATTTGGATAATTGTAGAAGACCTAAATGAGGAAAGAGAATATGCATGTATTTTTGGTTTCCACTTTGCTTAATTCCATTGATTTTCCCGATTTTTTCCAAGCTTGGGCTGTCACGCGGCCCACTTATGTCGGACTGTATCGTGGCCCTTGGATGAGAATCTGATGGATGAGGAGTTGTCTCCTACCTCCGTTAAGACTCTTTCTCGCGGCTACAGTAACGCAAATTTTCTTGTGCGCTTTCCTCTTCCTTTTTTCAATAGCAGGCACCAAATCTGAGTCGGACATACCACCCCCATCTTCATGTAGGACTAATAATTTATAAGTCAGAAAAATATAATAAAATATGTTTTGGATTCCTAATAATATAAACTAAAATAAGGAACAATTTTCGTAACTTAATTCACACATATATAAAAAGGCAATTTTTAGGATTTGGTCTATATATATGAAATTGACATAAAATCGGTATAAGCATTTAATAGGCTCTTTGGTGACCTAGTTTTGGATCCAGAAGTGCTTTGGACCTGTGAAACGTTGCTGAACCCACACTTTCCCTTCCACCTCGGCGGTGGTGGTGGCATGCCATGATCGTTGAAAGAAGGGTGGGTCGGGTCAACCACGGTGCCCACCAATCCGATGATCACACCCCTGCCGTACCCTGCGACGCCACCCCAGTAGCTACACGACCTGGATACAGCCTGAGGAAGCTCGGTGAATGGGTGGTGTGCCGGGAGATCTTCTGGTGTGTTACAGTCGGAGTGAAGCTGGGATGAAAGACGAGCTGACGTGAAGCTGGTTTCCGCATCTGTAGCTAGGGGGTTGGTCAGTCCTAGTTAGACAATTAGTTTGTTAGAAGGTTGTTGCTCGGCACTTGATATGAGAAGCCAATGTTTGGATGTAGGGTTGACAGAGACCTTGGACTGTAATAGCCTACGTGGCTGTAGGTGGGACTGCTGGCCTATAAATATTGGGGTCACGCCACCTAATGAGGGTATCTGGTATCTGGCTCAATTGAATAGCAAATTTTCCTTGCTGTGATATGTCTCTCTTCTCTCTTTCTCTACTTCTTTATCTCTCTCTCTCTCTCGCTCTCCCCTTCTTCCTCCAGCATCTTCTCCTTCCTCGAGCTAACCTTCTGCTTCTGAGTTCTCACGAGCACCATAGGTTCTGAGGCTGATCCGGGAGCAGCCGGTAAGCATCGTTACGAGTAACATGGTCCGGCTCCGCGTGGAGGAAGTCGTCCATATTCCTCATAGCTTCCAGTTCCTCCTCTGTCAACCTCTCTGCAAAGCCACTCAAGGCGTGGGTATACGAGTATACCAACCGTGAGTCCCTCAACCCACCGTCGGTGCTGATCATTGGCGGCGGCAGGAAGGCCTCGTGCCAGTCCCGGTGGGAGCTGGTGTGGTCGGGAGGAGGTTTGCGGACGTGGACGATATAGGTTCTACGGGCACTTTCGCAACTGACATGATGGGAGCAGCACTGAAGGCAGAGAAGAAGGGCAACGATGAGGACGGGAAGTGAGGAGCAGACAACCGGCGCAAACGGGATGTTGAAATGATTGTTGTTGGAAGCCATAGGAATATGCAATGGAGAACATGATCCAAGTATGTCCTTCTTATATAGGAGAAGATGTGATGAATATGATGGACTGATTCTAATAGTTGATTCGGCAAAGCGTCTGCGTTTTTTTGGGTAGCAGCAGCCGTAGGCAAACGCCTTTTCCTAATACCGGTAGTCCATCCGACGGATTTCCTTCGCTAGAAAACCACCCGCAGGTTTTGATCCCGGTCACCTGCAAGCGATCAAAAGTCGAGCGTTGAGAACCAACGCCTTCCCAGATGCTGCATAAATAGAATTTGTTCAAGGCACTCGCCCGATTGAAGCTACAAAGAGATGCGTAGGCTGTACCTAACATGTTTTCCGTTCAAAATGCACACGATTCAAAGTCAAAATCCAGAAATCTTTACCATGTTAACATCTCTTTAAGACATGGTTTCGTTTAATTTAGCAGATAGGAAATCCCAGAAAGGAACAGGAAACAAAAGGAATTTAAATCAAGGTAAACAAGGAAACGCGTTGCAAGATTTGAAATGCCTTCAAGGTTGTTTGTCCGGCTGGTTTGTTCGGTGCATGTGCATGATGCAATCATTGCTCTATTTTAACAAGCACAGATGAGGACGTATGAAATTCAGAGTCCAATTAAATTCTCACATTCAAGATTCGTGCTTATAAATAAAGTATATCAGAGCTACGCTGCTGATGTGAAAGAAAAAGTAAATACAATATGAAAGAGAAAAATTAGAAAGAGAAAAATATTTTGCACATAACTCTTAAACCTTAAGGAATTTTTGGTGGAAACAAACAACATTAGGTTCATCATAAAAATACTTTCTATCAATACCAATATTGACATACTTTGAAAAAAAATAATATTAGAAGTATTTTAAAAGAGGGGAGAAGTATACAAAAGTACAATATATTCATATGTATTGTACTCAGATTGACCATTCATGTACAATACTTATTGCTTCTTTATTTCTACATATTCCATATTATGTCATAAATCCATAAGTATTGTACATTTTATCATTTATATTAATTTTTATATACATTCAGAATGTAGCGTTTGTCAAATATTATATATCCACACATTCTACGAGAAGTACAGTATTAAAAACCAAATTTTGTAATAAAAAATACACTATACTAACAACAACATTCTATTTTTTTAAAGTATTCACATTCATAATATGTAGTGACGTATAGTACTAATTGCCTCATTATTTTTCACACTCAATATTTTGTCACAAATCCGTAAGTATTGTACATTTTATCATTTATATTAATTTTTGCATATATTTAGAATGTAACGTTTGATAAAAATTTATACAAGGATAAACACATTCTACAAGAAGTACAATATTAACAATCATATTTTGTAATACAAAGTATAGTACTATACGTACAATACTAGAGGTACTGTACGAGACATAACAACAATACATAATTTGATGATCTTGTTAGTACGGTATGAGACATGTTATGTATAAAAAAATATCGATAACCACATACCATACCTACGTAAACTAATTTATATTTCACTAAAAATATACACATCTAACTAAAGTACAATACTTTCAACTATTTTTTAGAAACAACTAATTATTGATCCCTTTCATTCAAAAGTACAATGCTAAACTCATTGTTGTTGTTACCTCATCGAATCCATAGATGAACAAGTAGCTATTGTACATGATTTTGGAGAAATACAAATGTGATGTACTGTACTCACGAGTACTATACATCTATAACTAGAACATGTGTATGGTATCCTAAAATACGAATACTATATTTCTGACATATTATCATTATTTCAAAGTATGTCAACACTAGTTTTGTTGGAAAATATTATTTACAAGGACTCTAATGCAATTTATTTCATCAAAAAAATACGCTCCAGATTGATAGTTAGGGACAAAAACATTTTCTCTCTCTTCTACTTCCATCATCTTTATTGCTTTAATTGTTGCTAACAGTATGACAACCGGTGTTAGTTCTCATTCTCTAAAATTTTGTGGGCGAGCGGGTGGGAAGGTGACTATGACTAGAATTTTTCTAATAACATAGAGGGGATCCATCGACAAAGTCTGTCAAGATTATAATAAACTAAAATTATGGGCACGTTTGTCGGATGACTAATTATATGTGATTCGTTGACAACTAATGTAAGCTGCCACTTGATAGTCGAAAAAGTTTGATCTACAACAACTACAACAAAGTAGCAAGATTGTTAGTATTATAGACCTTATAGGAAGCCACATTCTAGGAGCTAGAATCCAAACATTTTAGGAAAATGTTGCACAATGGGTCTACTCTATAAGCCTATTTCTCAAATTAGTGTGTCAGGGTGACCGCCTGAATGAAGGGATCGAATTCTCTGCTTCAACGGCCATGTACTAAGTGTGTTACTATTAAGTATTTGAATGAAAGTACACGTCGATTTCATGTGGAATAATAAAACCGAGAACGGAGGGGATAGATCACACAACTATAGAAGACAGATTTATGTGATTCAGTCAGGAGATACATACTCCACGAGAGGGGTGAGATTTCTACTATTTCAGAAAAGAGATTACAAAGGGGAGCACTCTCGAAGGAGCAAGAGTACACCCTCGAATATGGTGACTTCTGTCTTGCAAACAGAATACATTATGATTAAAACTGTAACCAGGACACATATACTTATACATATAGAATCACAATCATATCTTTATTCGGATCAGGAACTAAGACCCTACCATACCGTAATTGGTGGGCTAAGGCCCACACAATGCCTATTAATTGGGTCGACAAAAAAAATCTATTTAATTTTGAACTGGATCTACAATAAGATCAATATATTTCTTCCAAGTAGGCAACAATTTCCACCTTGACTCGAAACTTATCATTCTTTGAAAAAAGAATAATAGAAGATAATGTCTCCTCCTCTAGACCCTATGGGTGTCATTGTAGGCTATATAGACTAATCAAATCCAGATAGTGTCTAAACTTGGAAACTGGCTCCGACTTGGTCATTATTTCAACAAGATTTTCTTTACTGGCAATATTCTTCACTATAATGTATCCCTGTGTTATCACTTCTTTGATAAAGTGATACTTGACGTCAATATGCTTTGTTCTCTCATGCAACATCTAATCGTTTGTGAGGTGAATTGCACTTTTATTGTCATAATAGATGGTTGTTGTCTTTCCAATAATACATAATTTTGCACATCATCCTCTAAGACATGTAATTTCTTTCATGGCCTTTGTCAATGTCATGGACTCTCCCTCAGTGGTGGACAAAGAAACAATGGGTTGTAGTGTAGTTTTTCAGCTTATGACACAATGAACAACAATAAACAAGTAACCTATGTTAGAGTATTTTTATCACAATCAGTTTCAAAATTAAAATTAATGTACCCAACAAGTGTCTTTGTGTTCTTGCCAAATCCAAGGCATATAGAAGATGTACCCTTAAGGTACCTAACAATGCACTTGACTACCTTTCAATGAAGCCTTCCTTGATTTGACATGTATTTTCTTGTCATGCTAACAACCTTGAGCAATATCTGGATGGGTGCAAATCATGAGATACATGATGCTACCAGCTACATCAGAATAAAGAACACGGGACATATAGTTATCATCTTCTTAAGATTGTGGAGACTCAACATATGAGAGACTCATGAACTGGTATTCTAAAGGAATAAATATAGGAGATGCATTAGACATAGAAAACCTTTCTAGAATTTTTTCAAATACTTCTCTTGACTGAGAAATAATCTTCCAATTTAGCAGTTTCTAAGAATTTTCATCACCAGAATTGTATATATTTCTCTCAAATCCTTCATCTCAAATTCACAATTGAGTAAGTGCTTTAGCCTGCGGATTTCAAAAATATCTCTTACGACAATCAGCATGTCATCTATATAAAACAAGACGTAAATAAGAGACTCATCGTGTGTTTCTTCAAATAGACACAAGCATCATATCTGCTCCTAGAATATCCATACTTGACCATGAAATAATCAAATCTATGATATCACTAACGTGAAGGTTTATTCAAGACATAAAGAGACTTCTTCAATACACACACATGATCCTTCTTTGCCACAAAAACATAACCTTCAAGTTATTACATGTAAATCTTCTCTTTGAAATCACAATTGAGGAATGCAATCTTTACATCAAGTTTCTCAATCTCCAACTCATATCTAGCAACTAGTGCCAATATAAATCTGATAGAAGTGTGTTTAACAACAGGAGAAAAAAACATCATTGTAATGTATAGCTTCCACCTGGTTGTAGCCTTTTGCGACTAACCACGCATTGAACCTTACAATAGTATCTCAAGGACCAGATTCCTTCCTTTTGAATACCTATTTTAATCCAACAATCTTCTTTCCAACATGAGGATTTTCAAGCATCCAAGTGTTATTCTTTGAAAGAGTTGCCATCTCTTCCTTCATAGATGCAATCCACATAACAGAACATGGATTAGTCACAACTTCAACATAAGTAGATGGTTCACGAGAATCATTTGTCTCTTCTATAGTAGCCAAGGCATACACAACCACTTAGTAATAAAAATACTAATTTATTTCATCCTAGAACTGTCGAGCACTTTTTAGAATAGGAAAAAGAAGAGAAAATCCAAATTATATATAAAGGTGATGATAATTGGAGATAATATGAGATATAATAGATTAAAAGAGGATAATGAGGAATATGTTGTTTCAAAAATCACAAATAGGAAACCATGAGATAATTTGATAAGAAAATTCATTTTCTTGATCTAAAAGAAACTTAATGGCCAAGTATCATCTAATTTGGATCATAAATAAATATATAAAAGCCTTTATTACAAGATAATGGGAAATAAGCTAATAAAGTGAAATAAAATATTTAATGCCCTCAAATTGGAAAACTAACTCCAAATTCGTAATATAAACATAAAAATAAGACTTTGTGCCAATTTGCAATTAATTTGGATAATGTTTGATTAATAGGTAAATATAGGAGAGAGAAAAATGCCTAAAAGGTGTAATTGATAAATAAATGTAATTCTTGACACCAAAAGTTAGAAATGAAGGCAAATTTGTATTTAACGCACTTAAGTTAACTTGTGGGTCAAGTCTCATCAAATTTGGATAATCGTAAAGCCATAAATGAAGAAGAAAAGAGAAAATGATATCTGATTTATTTAACCCATTAAAGGTTTCCAAAAGGCAAAATTAAGAGTATATTCAGAATCTACACATTTAACTTAACTTATGCACAAAATTTGGTTAAATTTGGATAATTGTAGAATGCCTAAATGAGGAAAGAGAATATGCATGTATTTTTGGTTTCCACTTTGCTTAATTCCATTGATTTTCCTGATTTTTTCCAAGCTTGGGCTGTCACGCGACCCACTTATGTCGGACTGTATCGTGGCACTTGGATGAGAATCTGACGGATGAGGAGTTGTCTCCTACCTCTGTTAGGACTCTTTCTCGTGGCTACAGTAACATGAATTTTCTTCCGCACTTTCCTCTTCCATTTTTCCTTTTCAGTCCCTCAGGTTTTGCTTTCCTCCATCTACACAACATTCCGATCAGGTTGATCCCTAATTTGTTAGGGTTTCCATCACTAGAAACCCGGGTCGACGAGAACCTTCCTTTTCCTCCCCTATTTTCTGGTTTTGTTGGTTCCTCGTGGAACCTGATCTCCATGTCTATATCTAGGGCTTTCCCGACGATGCTTGAACTCCCAGTGACCTCTTGAATTAGATACTTTGGTCTCGATCACCCTCCAACCCCGTAGCCCTACTCCGTCTTCCTTCTCCGACGACTGTGAGCTCGACTGTGGAATTCCAGTGATCTTCGACACATGTTCTTTGCTCGATTCGGCTTGAGGTGGTGTGGGCAAGCATCTAGTGCCTTCAATTCATGCGTGGAGAAGGTATAATAGATTTTCCCCTTTTCTTCCTCTCTCTGATCATTTGGTAAAATTCTGTTAATGGAGGTTTTCGTGATGGGTGGCCTTATTTTCTCACTTTGGTTTTGATCGTCGAAACTCCCTCCGCTGTTGCTTTGGCCTCCGATGGGCTCTTTTGCTCTGCCCAAGTTGCTCAATTTCTTCAGTTGTGGCAGGGAAGCTTTCTTGGTCTGTAGTTGACCGTTTTCATCACAGTTTGGTTCTCTGAGTTCAATGGAACCTCTGGAACTTAGTTCATGTAGGACTTTTTGCCCAATTCACACTCTATGGCGATCTGGAGTTGTGGATCGATCTGTTGATCTCAGTTGTCGTGGAGGTCTTCGCGGTAGAACAAACTCCAGAGTCGATTCCCCTCTTTGCCCTCGCTATTTTCTTTTCTGCTTTGTTCACGAAAAAGGGTAATGTCGTCTTTTCACCTCTTGTCTCTTATTTTGGATCGAGTCAAGCAAGACCTTGACCTGCTGACTTGGCCGACATTCATTGGGCCAAGTGTGGGCCCGACCTATTTTTGAGGATTTTCTCGCCTGCATAGCATTAACTAATTATTTGAATGGTCAGTAATTAAAAATGTATAAGTAATTATCGGATTATCAGAAAATTTTGGAAAAATACTCGTTGGAATTAGAAAAATAAGGGCTTTCTAGTGGTATGGATTTTGTCACCTGAATCTGATGTTTTAAAAGCGTGATTTAATGAACCAAATTAAATAAGATAATAACTTGTATAATTCATAACTAATAATTTATAAGTCAGAAAAATATAATAAAATATGTTTTGGATTCCTAATAATATAAACTAAAATATGGAACAATTTTCGTAACTTAATTCACACATATATAAAAAGGCAATTTTTAGGGTTTGGTCTATATATATGAAATTGACATAAAATCGGTATATGCATTTAATAGGCTCTTTGGTGACCTAGTTTTGGATCCAGAAGTGCTTTGGACCTGTTGGACTTTGATATTGAGGTATGTTGTATCCCCTATTCATCCATATTGAGCAGTTTACCTACTGTATCATTCTCTTGATTTTGGCCTACATCATATGTCTTATCTTTTGATACCATAGTTCGTGTGAACTAACTTGATTGTTATGAACTTGGATAATTTCTTGATATCATATCTTGTGCCCTGGATGCATGTTGGTCCCTTATATTGATATGTGCCACTTTGAAGTGGATGTTTATATGGTTTGTGTTGTCCATTGTGTGATGGCAACCTTTGTTTCATCTTCTGACTAAACTATTTACTTGCCTCTATATTTACATGCAATGAGATTCTGTAGCACTAGAGTAGTGTAAATTACTTAGGTTTTGGGGTAGTAATCCCTTATTGTTTATGAAGGAGGGTGGCAGTGTACCACTTCTCTATACCAGAGTGTGGCAGTAATCCATACTCAACTTTATATATTTGGGTGATTGGAAATATTCCTTTCTCTATCAGGTTCAAGTTTGTGCTTGGCCGCCTTTGTATTTATATTGTTGTAGGGCTATGCTTATCTCACATGCATGTAGGTTATTGATGTTGTTTATGGGGTGTGTGCCCTAATTTCTTTATGTGCCAACATTGCACAATTTTTATTATTTTTGTTCATGGCAAGTATCCTCTTTTATTCAGTTATGATGTTTCTTCTCTTTTATGCCAGTGTGGGTAGTCCTTATCTCTTACATGGGAAGCCTTTACATTTGATGTCCATTATATCCCTATATTGCTCAAAGTTTCCTTTAGCACACATACCATCTTTTTACTGATGTGTTTCTTTTCTTCTTCTCTTTTGTGGGGTATGCTTCCAACCCCAGGTTAGATCGAGGAGAGTGAACATCAACATCAACCTTGTAGCTGATCTTTGAGAGGCTTGAAGAGGTGGTTATATGACCCTCGGCTTGGTCTTTGGCTTTTATGTTTAGTTTTCCGTTTAGATACCCATATGTGGTGAAGTGTTGTATCGTGTTATCAAGCTTTGTAAATTGTTAGATAATGATATTTTCCACTGCTACTCATTGTGTAATGATGCATACATGTTGAATAAATTGGACTCCATCCCTTTTTCTGAAAAATTTTACGTGGTGTTTAGTTCAAGGGATGTGGTCTTTTCTTTCTAGTGGAGAAGTGGTTTCACTTCGTTACAGCATGGTATCAGAGCCACTAGCATTCGGTTATCTAACTGTTTCAAACATGTCTCCCTTGGGACGTTTACCTTTATCTTAGGTTGCTTATACCTAGTGTCCTTGCCTTGTGTAGGAAAAACCCTTATGGCTGGAGATAACTCAACAATTGACAACCAGTATGGTTATGAGACTCCTCAAAATTCTAGGTTTGGTCAAGAAACCTCTGATATTGTTGGTTCGGGAGGGGCTATGACTCCAGAGCAAGAGTTGGCCATGTTTCGACAACTCTTTGCGTCTTCCATGGTGGGGAAGATGAAAGACTCGTCTATACCTGAAAAGACTAAGGAGTTCTCGCTCATGGAGTTCATGAAGATTTAACCACCTTCCTTCAAGGGTGAAGGTGGGTTAGAGATGGTTGACAAAGCTGATGATTGGGTGTTAGCCATAGAGAGGACTTTTGATGGTATGGTCTATCCTCCACATCAGAAGGTTAGGTTTGCTTCATATGTCTTGGATGGACATGCAAGAGTTTGGTGGAATGGAATTGCAAGGACTAGAGATATCTCAACCATGACTTGGACAGAGTTTTTAACTCTATTCCGTGGGATGTACATCTGCACTGCTGCTTTGAAGAAGAAAGAAGAAGAGTTCTACAACTTGAAGCAAGGGTCTCTATCCGTTTCTGCTTACGTGCAAAGGTTTCTGCTGGTTGAGTGTTATGCTGTTGGTTTGGGTGAGGAACATAGGGCTGGCCTTTTCTTCCAAGGGCTCAACTACAATGTGATATGTGCTCTTATTCTACAACTTCCCTTGACCTTTCAGCAGATGGTTGATAAAGCTTTGGCTGTGGAGTCTTACCTAGGGTTTCAACCAAGGGAGTTCGACAAGAAAAGGAAGTCCTCCGGTGATGAGTAGAAAAGAGATAGTTGTGTAAAGTGCAATAGACCCCATCCTCCAAGAAAGTGCCCTCATGTTAGAAATTAAGGCACACCAGTGGTATGTCACTTTTACAATGAACCTGAACACATCCGACCTGATTGCCCTAAGCGTCGTAATGGTCAAGCTCCAGTACAGCAACAACAAGCACCTCCTTAGAATCAGGGCAACAATAATGGAAACAATAATAGAGGAAGACATGTGGAAAGAAGAGCTGGTAGAGTTTTTGTCTTGGATGGTGAAGAAGTTAATGATGAAGATCAAGGGCAAGTTAACCCATAGTTCCTTAGATTAGTCTTTACAAGTTATGTTTCCTTTTGCATGTTGCTTATGTAGTGGATGTAAGAAGTATAGTTGAAACTTTTGTAACTGAAGTTAAGTTTGATTTTATGAGATGAACCCTTTTATGGGGTGGTGAATAAGTTTCCTATGGATGTTTTGATTTCGAGGACGAAATCCCTTTAATGGGTGGTGTGCTGTAACATACCAGTATAGAATCCTACCCTAATAGTTTTACCCTTTTGACTTAGCCAAACAAGATTAATCTAATATATGTAATTAAGGGAATACAAAATACTTTATGCTTAATAATAACTCATTTGGATGATAATAAAGAATTAAAGAACTTAATTGGATAAATATTTCCCATATATTCTTAATATAGGGTTGTATACACAAATACCCCAGTTAGATTTTTTAATAATGGGCTTAAAGTGCAAATTATACACTAAGTAATAAAAATACTAAAATATTTCGTCCTAGAACTTTCTAACACTTTTTAGAATAGGAAAAAGAAGAGAAAATCCAAATTATATATAAAGGTGATCATAATTGGAGATAATATGGGATATAATAGATTAAAAGAGGATAATGAGGAATATGTTGTTTCAAAAATCCCAAATAGGAAACCATGAGATAATTTGATAAGCAAAATCGTTTTCTTGATCTAAAAGAAACTTAATGGCCAGATATCATCTAATTTGGATAATAAATAAATGTATAAAAGCCTTTATTACAAGATAATGGGAAATAAGCCAATAAAGTGAAATAAAATATTTAATGCCCTCAAATTGGAAAACTAACTCCAAATTCGTAATATAAACATAAAATTAATCCTTTGTGCCAATTTGCAATTAATTTGGATAATTTTTGATTAATAAGTAAATATAGGAGAGAGAAAAATGCCTAAAAGGTGTAATTAATAAATAAATGTAATTCTTGACACCAAAAGTTGGAAATGAAGGAAAATTCGTATTCAACACACTTAAGTTAACTTGTGGGTCAAGTCTCATCAAATTTGGATAATCGTAAAGCCATAAATGAAGAAGGAAAGAGAAAATGATATTTGATTTATTTTACCCATTAAAGGTTTCCAAAAGGCAAAACTAAGAGTATATTCGCAATCTACACATTTAACTTAACTTATGCACAAAATTTGGTTTAATTTGGATAATTGTAGAAGACCTAAATAAGGAAAGAGAATATGCACGTATTTTTGGTTTCCACTTTGCTTAATTCCATTGATTTTCCCGATTTTTTCCAAGCTTGGGCTGTCACGCGGCCCACTTATGTCGGACTGTATCGTGGCCCTTGGATGAGAATCTGATGGATGAGGAGTTGTCTCCTACCTCCATTAAGACTCTTTCTCGCGGCTACAGTAACGCAAATTTTCTTCTGCGCTTTCCTCTTCCGTTTTTCAATAGCAGCCACCAAATCTGAGTCGGACATACCACCCCCATCTTCATGTAGGACTAATAATTTATAAGTCAGAAAAATATAATAAAATATGTTTTGGATTCCTAATAATATAAACTAAAATATGGAACAGTTTTCATAACTTAATTCACACATATATAAAAAGGCAATTTTTAGGATTTGGTCTATATATATGAAATTGACATAAAATCGGTATAAGCATTTAATAGGCTCTTTGGTGACCTAGTTTTGGATCCAGAAGTGCTTTGGACTTGTGAAACGTTGCTGAACCCACACTTTCCCTTCCACCTCGGCGGTGGTGGTGGCATGCCATGATCATTGAAAGAAGGGTGGGTCGGGTCAACCCCCGTGTCCACCAATCCGATGATCACACCCCTGCCGTACCCTGCGACGCCACCCCAGTAGCTGCACGACCTGGATACAGCCTGAGGAAGCTCGGTGAATGGGTGGTGTGCTGGGAGATCTTCTGGTCTGTTACAGTCGGAGTGAAGCTGGGATGAAAGACGAGCTGACGTGAAGCTGGTTTCCGCAACTGTAGCTAGGGGGTTGGTCAGTCCTAGTTAGACAATTAGTTTGTTAGAAGGTTGTTGCTCGGCACTTGATATGAGAAGCCAATGTTTGGCTGTAGGGTTGACAGAGACCTTGGACTGTAATAGCCTACGTGGCTGTAGGTGGGACTACTGGCCTATAAATATTGGGGTCACGCCACCTAATGAGGGTATTTGGTATCTGGCTCAATTGAATAGCAATTTTTCCTCGCTGTGATATGTCTCTCTTCTCTCTTTCTCTACTTCTTTATCTCTCTCTCTCTCTTGCTCTCCCCTTCTTCCTCCAACATCTTCTCCTTCCTCGAGCTAACCTTCTGCTTCTGAGTTCTCACGAGCACCATAGGTTCTGAGGCTGATCCGGGAGCAGCCGGGAAGCATCGTTACGAGTAACATGGTCCGGCTCCGTGTGGAGGAAGCCGTCCATATTCCTCATAGCTTCCAGTTCCTCCTCTATCAACCTCTCTGCAAAGCCACTCAAGGCGTGGGTATACGAGTATACCAACCATGAGTCCCTCAACCCACCGTCGGTGCTGATCATTGGCGGCGGCAGGAAGGCCTCGTGCCAGTCCCGGTGGGAGCTGGTGTGGTCGGGAGGAGGTTTGCGGACGTGGACAATATAGGTTCTACGGGCACTTTCGCAACTGACATGATGGGAGCAGCACTGAAGGCAGAGAAGAAGGGCAATGATGAGGACGGGAAATGAGGAGCAGACAACCGGCGCAAATGGGATGTTGAAATGATTGTTGTTGGAAGCCATAGGAATATGCAATGGAGAACATGATCCAAGTATGTCCTGCTTATATAGGAGAAGATGTGACGAATATGATGGACTGATTCTAATAGTTGATTTGGCAAAGCGTCTGCGTTTTGTTGGGTAGCAGCAGCCGTAGGCAAACGCCTTTTCCTAATACCGGTAGTCCATCCGACGGATTTCCTTCGCTAGAAAACCACCCGCAGGTTTTGATCCCGGTCACCTGCAAGCGATCAAAAGTCGAGCGTTGAGAACCAACGCCTTCCCAGATGCTGCATAAATAGAATTTGTTCAAGGCACTCGCCCGATTGAAGCTACAAAGAGATACATAGGCTGTACCTAACATGTTTTCCGTTCAAAATGCACACGATTCAAAGTCAAAATCCAGAAATCTTTACCATGTTAACATCTCTTTAAGACATGGTTTCGTTTAATTTAGCAGATAGGAAATCCCAGAAAGGAACAGGAAACAAAAGAAAGTTAAATCAAGGTAAACAAGGAAATGCGTTGCAAGATTTGAAATGCCTTCAAGGTTGTTTGTCCGGCTGGTTTGTTCGGTGCATGTGCATGCTGCAATCATTGCTCTATTTTAACAAGCACAGATGAGGACGTATGAAATTCAGAGTCCAATTAAATTCTCACATTCAAGATTCGTACTTATAAACAAAGTATATCAGAGCTACGCTGCTGATGTGAAAGAAAAAGTAAATACAATATGAAAGAGAAAAAATTAGAAAGAGAAAAATATTTTGCACATAACTCTTAAACCTTAAGGATTTTTTGGTGGAAACAAACAACATTAGGTTCATCATAAAAATACTTTCTATCAATACCAATATTGACATACTTTGAAAAAAAATAATATTAGAAGTATTTTAAAAGAGGGGAGAAGTATACAAAAGTACAATATATTCATAGGTATTGTACTCAGATTGACCATTCATGTACAATACTTATTGCTTCTTTATTTCTACATATTTCATATTATGTCATAAATCCATAAGTATTGTACATTTTATCATTTATATTAATTTTTATATACATTCAGAATGTAGCGTTTGTCAAATATTATATATCCACACATTCTACGAGAAGTACAGTATTAAAAACCAAATTTTGTAATAAAAAATACACTATACTAACAACAACATTCTATTTTTTTAAAGTATTCACATTCATAATATGTAGTGACGTATAGTACTAATTGCCTCACTATTTTTCACACTCAATATTTTGTCACAAATCCGTAAGTATTGTACATTTTATCATTTATATTAATTTTTGCATATATTTAGAATGTAACGTTTGACAAAAATTTATACAAGGATAAACACATTCTACAAGAAGTACAATATTAACAATCATATTTTTTAATACAAAGTATAGTACTATACATACAGTACTAGAGGTACTGTACGAGACATAACAACAATACATAATTTGATGATCTTATTAGTACGGTATGAGACATGTTATGTATAAAAAAATATCAATAACCGCATACCATACCTACGTAAACTAATTTATATTTCACTAAAAATATACACATCTAACTAAAGTACAATACTTTCAACTATTTTTTAAAAACAACTAAATATTGATCCCTTTCATTCAAAAGTACAATGCTAAACTCATTGTTGTGGTTACCTCATCGAATCCATAGATGAACAAGTAGCTATTGTACATGATTTTGGAGAAATACAAATGTGATGTACTGTACTCACGAGTACTGTATATCTATAACTAGAACATGTGTATGGTATCCTAAAATACGAATACTATATTTCTGACATATTATCATTATTTCAAAGTATGTCAACACTAGTTTTGTTGGAAAATATTATTTACAAGGACTCTAATGCAATTTATTTCATCAAACAAATACGCTCCAGATTGATAGTTAGGGACAAAAACATTTTCTCTCTCTTCTACTTCCATCATCTTTATTGCTTTAATTGTTGCTAACAATATGACAACCTGTGTTAGTTCTCATTCTCTAAAATTTTGTGGGCGAGCGGGTGGGAAGGTGACTATGACTAGAATTTTTCTAATAACATAGAGGGGATCCATCGACAAAGTCTGTCAAGATTATAATAAACTAAAATTATGGGCACGTTTGTCGGATGACTAATTATATGTGATTCGTTGACAACTAATGTAAGCTGCCACTTAATAATCGAAAAAGTTTGATCTACAACAACTATAACAAAGTAGCAAGATTGTTAGTATTATAGACCTTATAGGAAGCCACATTCTAGGAGCTAGAATCCAAACATTTTAGGAAAATGTTGCACAATGGGTCTACTCTATAAGCCTATTTCTCAAATTAGTGTGTCAGGGTGACCGCCTGAAGGAAGGGATCGAATTCTCTGCTTCAACGGCCATGTACTAAGTGTGTTACCATTAAGTATTTGAATGAAAGTACACGTCGATTTCATGTGGAATAATAAAACCGAGAACGGAGGGGATAGATCACACAACTATAGAAGACAGATTTATGTGATTCAGTCAGGTGAGACATACTCCACGAGAGGGGTGAGATTTCTACTATTTCAGAAAAGAGATTACAAAGGGGAGCACTCTCGAAGGAGCAAGAGTACACCCTCGAATATGGTGACTTCTGTCTTGCAAACAGAATACATTATGATTAAAACTGTAACCAGGACACATATACTTATACATATAGAATCACAATCATATCTTTATTCGGATCAGGAACTAAGACCCTACCATACCGTAATTGGTGGGCTAAGGCCCACACAATGCCTATTAATTGGGTCGGCAAAAAAAATCTATTTAATTTTGAACTGGATCTACAATAAGATCAATATATTTCTTCCAAGTAGGCAACAATTTCCACCTTGACTCGAAACTTATCATTCTTTGAAAAAATAATAATAGAAGATAATGTCTCCTCCTCTAGACCCTATGGGTGTCATTGTAGGCTATATAGACTAATCAAATCCAGATAGTGTCTAAACTTGGAAACTGGCTCCGACTTGGTCATTATTTCAACAAGATTTTCTTTACTGGCAATATTCTTCACTATAATGTATCCCTGTGTTATCACTTCTTTGATAAAGTGATACTTGACGTCAATATGCTTTGTTCTCTCATGCAACATCTAATCGTTTGTGAGGTGAATTGCGCTTTTATTGTCATAATAGATGGTTGTTGTCTTTCCAATAATACATAATTTTGCACATCGTCCTCTAAGACATGTAATTTCTTTCATGGCCTTTCTCAATGCCATGTACTCTCCCTCAGTGGTGGACAAAGAAACAATGGGTTGTAGTGTAGTTTTTCAGCTTATGACACAATGAACAACAATAAACAAGTAACCTATGTTAGAGTATTTTTATCACAATCAGTTTCAAAATTAAAATTAATGTACCCAACAAGTGTCTTTGTGTTCTTGCCAAATCCAAGGCATATAGAAGATGTACCCTTAAGGTACCTAACAATGCACTTGACTACCTTTCAATGAAGCCTTCCTTGATTTGACATGTATTTTCTTGGCATGCTAACAACCTTGAGCAATATCTGGATGGGTGCAAATCATGAGATACATGATGCTACCAGCTACATCAGAATAAAGAACACGGGACATATAGTTATCGTCTTCTTAAGATTGTGGAGACTCAACATATGAGAGCCTCATGAACTGGTATTCTAAAGGAATAAATATAGGAGATGCATTAGACATAGAAAACCTTTCTAGAATTTTTTCAAATACTTCTCTTGACTGAGAAATAATCTTCCAATTTAGCAGTTTCTAAGAATTTTCATCACCAGAATTGTATATATTGCTCTCAAATCCTTCATCTCAAATTCACAATTGAGTAAGTGCTTTAGCCTGCGGATTTCAAAAATATCTCTTACGACAATCAGCATGTCATCTATATAAAGCAAGACGTAAATAAGAGACTCATCGTGTGTTTCTTCAAATAGACACAAGCATCATATCCGCTCCTAGAATATCCATACTTGACCATGAAATAATCAAATCTATGATATCACTAACGTGAAGGTTTATTCATGACATAAAGAGACTTCTTCAATACACACACATGATCCTTCTTTGCCACAAAAACATAACCTTCAAGTTATTACATGTAAATCTTCTCTTTGAAATCACAATTGAGGAATGCAATCTTTACATCAAGTTTCTCAATCTCCAACTCATATCTAGCAACTAGTGCCAATATAAATCTGATAGAAGTGTGTTTAACAACAGGAGAAAAAAACATCATTGTAATATATAGCTTCCACCTGGTTGTAGCCTTTTGCGACTAACCACGCATTGAACCTTACAATAGTATCTCAAGGACTAGATTCCTTCTTTTTGAATACCTATTTAAATCCAACAATCTTCTTTCCAACATGAGGATTTTCAAGCATCCAAGTGTTATTCTTTGAAAGAGATGCCATCTCTTCCTTCATAGATGCAATCCACATAACAGAACATGGATTAGTCACAACTTCAACATAAGTAGATGGTTCACGAGAATCATTTGTCTCTTCTATAGTAGCCAAGGCATACACAACCACTTAATTTTAATACCTTGCATGTGGTCTGATATGTCCTCGTTCTCTTCTAAAAGCAATGGTATATGTATGTTCTTCATGTGTGTTATCTTCATCATCATTTGGGTTTTCCTGTGTAACAATGGGAGGTGTAAGGCTGTGTGCACTAACTTCAAACTCCACCTACATTGTGAAGTTCAAGAAATGACTTGTTATAGAAGATGTAGGGCCATCTGATATTGTAGAAAACATAACAAACTCATCAAAAGTAATATTTCTTTCAATCAAGAACTTTGACGACTCTGGCTCAGTGCACCAGAATCTATATCCCTTTATCCCATCAACATAACCTAAAAAATACATTTTTTCTCACTAGGTGCGAGCTTTCCTTCATATGAATAGACATATGCAGGGCAATATGAATATTTGATTAATTTATAGGATGACTAGACCATACCTCTTATGGAGTTTTAAAACCCATTAAGTAGATGGAAAATGATTTACAAGATAAGTTGTAGTGGATATGGCTTCAACCCAAAAATCATTGGTAGGACCAACCCTGATCAACATGCATCATGCACACTCTAGAAGAGTTCTATTCATATTTTCTGCAATGTCATTTTTCTCAGGAGTATGTCTCAGTGCGTGGCATCTTGAACTACCTTCAAATTGATAGAATTCATTAAATTTAGAAGAATAAAATTCTATGCCATTATTTATCCTCAACCTTTTGATGCATTTTTTGTTTGATTTTTAATCATCATCGTCTGTTTCATAAATTGATCAAAAGCTTCAGATTTATGCTTTAGAAAATACATTCATAATTTTCTTGAGAAATCATTAATGAAAGTAAGCATATATCTGGCACAACCCATGGAAGGAACTTGAGAAGGATGCCAAATATTGGAATGAATATAATCAAAAATACCTTTTGTATTATGGTTTGTAGTTGAAAAATTGACCTTGTTCTTCTTTCCCAGTACATAGTGCTAACAAAAATTCAACTTTCTATTATTGACATCTCCTAGAAGTCCTATGTGCTTAATAATTTGAGACCATTCATACCCACGTGTCCTAGTCTCATATGCCACAATTTTGTGGTATCCAGATTTTAAGTGGTTGAGGAAGAAGCAACAATAGCTACACCGATTACCATTTCTAAAGGTTTCCTAGAATACATACTCCCTTAATCAGAACATCATGTCCTTTGGTAATGGACATGATTCCATTTTCAACCCTATATGGAAAACCATTAGTTGTAGACAAGCTAATCGAGATGAGGTTTTTCTAAAGTCCTTGACATGATAGACATTTGAGACAGTTTAGATGATTCCATCAAACATTTTTATGTGAATTGACCCAATGCCAATAGTATTTCTAGTAGAATCGTTTTCCATATTAGAATACATCCATCAAAATATTCATAAGAAAGACTTCATCCTTCTGAGCAATCTCTACCTGCATGCTTCCTTCCATCTATAGGATTTGGGCGACTATGGTGGAGCAAGGGCCGACGACCATCAACGTTGCCAGTCAAGGACAACTCCCCAAGGCCAACCTTTAGGGGAGGGGCAAAGGGAAGGTGAAGGATGGTCGTAGAAACCCAGGGCCTGATGTCACGATCGCCAAAGCATGGGCCAAGGTGGTCAAAGGTCCTCCTATGTGCATCAGGGGATCCGTTGCGGACGACCCTAAGAAACCTTTCTAAAATGAATGTGATCAAAGAAAATGGACTAAGTTCACAGAACCAATCATGGAGGAGATGGATGACTATCACAAATTCTATGCGATCGTCCAGATTTTGGGAACGTCAGTGAACATCAACCAACTCCAAGGATGGATGTTGTGAACCTGGAGACCAAAAAGGGAACTAGAAGTGTTCTCGCTTGTTGATGGTCTAATCCTAGCCAGATTTGCAAATGAAGCAGATTTGAAAGCAATAGGGGTGTAAACGGTGCGGGTACGGTGCGGGTCTGGCCATACCCATACCCATACCCATCTAATTTAGCGGGCCCGGTTCCGGTTCTAGACCCACATAATACAAAACCTGGACCCGCACCATACCCGTACCCGCAATAATAGTAGGTATGCGGTGTGGGTATGCGGGTAAGCGGTTCTATAAAACGTCATATTGTTTATGTAAGAGAAATGACTATGCTATATATATTTAACACAACAAGATATTGTTATTATATAGTATATTAACATGTGATAGTTATATTAGACAATGTTATATTCGATACAATAAAATTAATTGAGTAATTGTTTACATATTTGTAGTCATGATCATAACATTTAATTTATGTAGAAAGTAATGTAGATTAGTAGACATTTTGATTTTAAGTTTACATATGATGCTCGTTATTGTAACTAGAATACCTAATTCTTAGTTATATGACTAGTCTAAACCTTAGAGTAGGATGTAATCTCAACAGTTATATTAATTAGACTAGTAAAGTATGATATATAACATATTATTTTAGGTTACTTATGTATAGCGGATACACGAGTCTAGCGGGTCTGGGTCCAAGCATATCCATTATTGGACCCACGTATATACGGGTCCTAGGGTATACGTGTAAAGACCAAGTCTCTATTATTAAACATGGTAAACAAAATCATCAATGGTGTAGCAGCTGAAATTTAAATCTTGACTTTATTCAGAATGTATAAAGAGGTCCGGCCATAGTAGCCTGGGTGGTAAGACCTCAGTAAGTTCCAATGAAGGACCCGGGTTCGAACCTCACCGAAGGCACTTTGCGAACGGCAATTCACGCTGATTAGGCATGGGAGGGGGGGTGACCGGACCACACCCTCTCATGCCTCGAGAGTTTACCATGTCGGCTTCGCCTGGGATGGGTTCTCTCGAACATCAAAAAAAAGAATGTATAAAGAGTACATTACAAATTTTTTCCAATTGGGGTACATCTTTATACATGCATAAGGATCTAGGTAGAGGAAGACTTAACTAATACAACATTGTCTCCAAACAAAAAAACTTAAAACATAAATACAACTATGATCAAGCAAACTATGTGTTCCTCTTCTTCTTGTCCTATCATTAACCTTAGTCTTAGGTTCACCAAGCTTCCACTGCACACTCTGATCCTAACCTGGATGGTTGGGGTCATCCAGAAAGAGAAAGATAAAAAGGTATGTGTTAAAAATAGGATAAAGGCAATCAATAATAACAAGATAACATCATAGTATTGGGAAAAAAACCCAAAAATTAATTAAATAGGCCATCATAGGCCACAACAATATCAAGAACTCCAAGAAGTAAATGAGTCAACAAGCAACAACATTATACAATGCTTCCAAATATTTCAAAAGGATGAGCCACATAGGCAATAACAAGATCAAGCATTTCCAAGTAAAGGAGGAAACATATAGCAAGTTTCACATTATTCAAATGAATGAGCCACAATGGCATTAGAAGCATAAAATAAGTAAAGATACAATAAATACAATTAGAAGGATTACAAGGCTAGCACAATAGTGACTGTGGGGTTGGAAAAGACCCAACTGAAGGATAGGTAGTTTGCACAATCACATTCACATTCATCCATGGAGATCACATATACGAATAGGGTCCATATAATAGGAGTCACATACAAAATAGGGTGCACATACCTATTTTAATTATTTACCATCACATTCATCAAGTTGATTGTATCACCATTCCTTTTTCCCTAGTTACATAATTACACATGTATTAATATATAAAGACATAAAGCATATGAAAAACCCTAATTTTCTACCTTGAAAACCAAAGGTCAATTTGTGACCTAAAACCTAGACCAAATGATTATTCCTATTCTCCTGATTAATAAAACATATTTTATTTTACAATTTGGAGTTAAAATGGATTAATTAGGTGTTTTAGAATATTTTATATGCTTAAAAGGTATTCAAGGAAAACTTCGAAAAATAATTTAGAATCAGGCTTCAAAACCGACAAAATTGGATTCTACTCGAAAAATCCTTTCCATGACTATTTGTTTGCATTTTTCTGACCAATGGTTGATTTACTATGAATTAAGTAAATCTGACCAATCAGATTGCAAGTAAACTATAGAGTGACAGGTATTTAAATAAAAATAAAATCCGATGTAACTAACAGGTGAAATGACTAAATTACCCTTTCTCGCCAAAACAAATCAATTAAAACTACGAGGGTAGATCATTCATTTAGAACCATCGTTTGTTTGCACAAGAGAGGAAAAACAAGGGATGGGATGATGATAATGCCCCTGTATGTTTAATTGAATCGATTGGCACTGCGAGGGTAATAAGATCATTTGGTATCTATTGAATTCAGTAGAAAATTAATAACTCAAAATCCATAATAAAGTAGAAAATTAATAACTAGTAACTCCAATGTTTACCACTGCAGGTAAGAAAGTAGAAAATTAATAACTCAAAATCCATAATAAAAATTTAATGTTCTTAAGTCCAAATTATAAGAAAAGTAAACTTACTCGACATTGAATGGAACTATTATCATCGTCGTATTATTTTTACCAAAATATTGAAAAGCATCACAGCAGTATGAAGTAACTCATGAAGGGTATGTACCTACAAGACTAATCAAATATGGAACCGAAAATCCCATATGGGAAAACCCAAAATTTGTACATATCGTGTGTAAGTGGTTGCAAAACATGTATTACATATGCATTAATATAAAAGAAACCAGATCACCGTATATAAAACAAGGTATATGGATGTATAAATAAGATCTCACCATATCCACAACTCTATCGTAGATGTGTTCAGCCAAGCATAACTAAACAACTCCAAAACATCTTGTATAAATATCTTATTTTTGTATGATTGACCTGCATTAATACATGTGCATTAACATGTATGTAAAACATGTATTACATATGCATTAATATTTATGCTAAACTTGTATAAATAGATTGTTATCGTATGATTTACCTGCAGCATCCTCTGGAATAGTAACATTTATAGGGAAATTTGGATCATGTTCGCCAATCCATACTGCCACACCCCTACAATTAGGACCTATCGAGGCATGTAGGTCCCTTAGAAGCCAACTTGGTAGTCGAGGAGGTGGAGGATGAGATGTAGCGGGTCTCGTCTTTTTTACCTATATATAATTTTAGATCAATTGACTCATATATATAGACTAACTCATATATACAGACTAACAAATTAACATAATGAAAATTTATCATACAATATTAGTATAAAGGACATCCGCTTTGGGCCATAGTATCACTCCGCCTACTGCATCACCAAGTATTTTAGCATCTGGGTGTGCATGAGTTAGTGCAAGATCCGTCCAGTCGGGGAGTAAATGTATTGGTCTCACACGTACCACACAATCTGGTAATGGATGCCCATGAAACATGCACCCTTTAAGGGGTGGGTAAGTCGACACGTCTGTAATGATCTATTCTTGACCTTTTAGTTGGCATGGCTTCAACCCGTACAAATTTACCTAAAGAATGTTATATGCATATATACACAAACATATCATCTTGAACATACTAGCTACTATGTCATAAAAATACATACAGAGGACGTGCTAGCTGGTGGGTCTATAGGATTACTCCCAACCTCTGTAGTAGGAGTAGTAGGAGAAGTGCGACACGTCTGAGTGGCCGTCTTAGACGCCTGCCACTGAACCATTGCTTCTTGGATTCTCTGTGTATTTAACAAATGTACCTATACATGGATAAAAGAAACACTAGCTTCTGATTATTGAATTCCCTTTCACAATAACATTCTAAAAAATAATAGTTTACCTCAATTTGTGAAAGTCCTGCTTTTGGGACAGATTTGCGTTTGGATGGCCCAAAGAACGCTTTGATGCCCACACCAGCGCCTTCACCCCTAACACGTCCAGGATGCTCTGGGTTACCCAGAGAAACTGTCAGTTCATCCCTTGTACCCTGAGGGATGAACTTACCTTCCTTTCTCTGCTCGTGCAGCTCCCGCTAATCACCATCAACAAAAATTATCTAGTAAACATAACAATAAGCAATATCGATCGATTTATCTATGAGTTGATTTTTACCATTTTTGCATCCACCTCAGCAGTTGCGGGATTCGGTATGTCTCAATTCTTATTTTGCCTCCCAACTATCCACATAGCATGGCGAGGCAGAGGTGCGGGAGCAGTAGTAGAGGACTCTGCAGTCTCCTGAGTAGCAGCAGGCTGAGCAGACTCAGCCTGTAATCTTTGGTGAATGTCTGCATGTCCTTTTGGACCTATTGTGTGGTCATGCACATTCAGTGCACGCCTTGCTCGTTGAGCATCACTCTTAGCCTAGTTAGTTAGTACATTGATTTGGTTAGTAGCACTAAAGGTTAATCTTGAATAGGTGAATATAGAAGAATGTATATTAATTAAATTGGGAGTGGCTCTTAATACCACATCACCTTGGCAGGAGAACCAGTTTGGAACTCCTTAGAAGTTGTCAATTTATACCTTGACGCACCACATTTCGGATAATCTTTCAAATCCACATAGTCCTTTTGAAATAATACATAATCATTCGGGCATGCGTGTATCTTCTTGGCCTCCATTCCTATTGGGCACAACAATTTCTTTACTCGGTATGTTGAGATTGGCAACTCGCTTCCTTCAGGAAGAATTTCTTTCAATAAAGACAACAATGACTTGAAGCTTTTGTCGCTCCATCGATTGTTAGCTTTCAATTTATACAATCTCAACACAGCGCTAAGCTTCGTAAACTTACAACCTATGTATAACGGTATCTCAGCATCATGCACAATGTTTCTAAACATGGGAGGTGGATCGGTGTGCTCTACCCCACAACTATCCAGCATAACATCAACAATGTCTACTGGAACTGGTTCGTTCACATCTACGTCATCGGAGGAAATTTCTTCTTCCACACAAGCACTACTATCGGCATCCACTAGTTTCAGGTTTGAAATCTCTCCATGCCAGTGCCATTCTGTACAACCTTGTATAATCTCGTTGCACATGACATGACTTTTGATTTCGTCACCAGTGCTGACTTTCAAGTTGTTACCACAATGCCTACATGGACAATAGAACCTATCTCCAGGTTGTTTGCTATGTTCCTCGGCAAATCTAATAAACTGATCAAGACCATAAATAAACTCTGGGTGCAGCGATCGCGAATGGACATCCATGATCTATCCATTCTATGATCAATGAGAAAACAAGTATATATTACAACAAGATTAGGGTCAAGGGTTAATTAACAAATTAGAGTTTATGCATGGTTACAACTTTAGGGTTTAAGGTCTTATATATAATTAATGGTTAAAACATCCTAAGTGAGATTAGGTGTTCAAGAATAGTCCCAAACTGGGGACTATCCAAGATTTACTCCTAATGGAGTAAATCTTGGACAGGTTTCTAGGCCAACAAATACATGTGTTGTCATTCTTATATATAATAAATGTGTACCACATATCCCATTCTTGAACACCTAATCTCACTAGTAAGTGTATAATGTGTATTGGGTTTTCAAGAAAATTTCGGCAGCATTTCCCTACTGTTCTCCAAGTACATATGTACTTAGAGAACAAATGGGGAAATGCTACCGAAATTTTCTTGAAAACCCAATACACATTATACACTTACATCCTAAGTGAGATTAGGTGTTCAAGAGCAGTCCCAAACCGGGGACTATCCAAGATTTACTCCTAATGAGTAAATCTTGGACGGGTTTCTAGGTCAACAAATACATGTGTTGTCATTCTATAATATTGATTTCAACATTTCGAGTGTCCATGTATGTTCATCATCAAGATAAAGATTACACATAAATTAGTATGACCTAGGGATGGAGAGATTCGTAATTGATTTCAAACTAGCTCATGCATTATCATCAATCTACATCATATAACAGGGATTCATGTCGATGTTAGGGCGACACATCGACACATCATTACAAAATTAGAGATTTAATATTAGAGTTTTAATATCTTACATAGATTGTTCACAAGATTTCAGCAATATAGTTAATTCAAGATTATGGTGAAATGTGTATTAGGGTTTTAATATCTTAATTCAACATGCATCAAAATTTACAGAATTAAGTCAAGCATTAGTATCCAATTGCAAATGTATCTTCTTCTTCCTAATCCCTCCTTACCAAATAGATAAAGGCAAGGCACGACCAGTGAGCTGGACACGACGACTGTGGTTGTACTGGCCAACACGACCATTATGGCCAGCACATCCATGGTTGCCGTGTCCAGCTCACATGTAGCTCGTGCCTTGCTTTTATCAATGCATTTTGGTAAAAGGGGAGTAGGGAGAAGAAGAGGTGGAGGAAGAAGAGATTGGGTTGGAGGTAGGTGATTGTACATGTTAAGAGCTTAAATCCTGTAGGGAATTTCCTTGCCGACGAGACCAGGAGCAACAAGCAGTGAAGTAGGCGGCAACCAGGTTGGGTTGGAGGTAGCAGGTGACGGTCGTCCAGAGCAGCGGTGGCAACCAGGGGAGCGGCGACCAGGGGACTAGAGTGTCAGCCGGAGCAGTGGTGGCTGGAAGGAGCAGGGGAGTGGCGCACAAGGAGTAGGGAAGCAACGACAATATGCAAGAAGTAGAGGAGGGGAACCGACGGTGGAATCGCGAGACCCTAGAGCGGCGGAATCGACAATGGAACAGCGAAAGGGGAAGAGGCAGGCTCGTGCGAGTGCTATTAAGTCAACAATAAGCGTCGATTATTAAAAACAACTGACGCTATAAACTATAGGCGTCGGTTACCAACAAAACACCGACACCATTGTTCATTTATAGTCGTCGGTTCCAACTAGAAAAATCGACATCTATCTTTTATATGCTGACAAAGATAAATATTCTCAAATTAAGATCATAGTCGACGTTTTCTATATAAAAACCGATGCCAAACGGAGATGAAAATTTTCGCGGTTAAGCGCGTGAAATTACAACGACGTCAGTTATTATATGACAACCGACGATAAAAATTTGTCAAATTTTTGTCCTTTACGCGTCGGTTTCTTTGTTAACAACCGATGTTGTATGTGAAATTTTGGTGGGAATTTTTTCACTGGAAAAATTGGATTTGGCGGTTACTTTTAGGCGTCAGTTGCTAGTTAAGGAACCGATGCCAAATAAAAATGATACACATGTCTGGTTACCCTTCATAGATAGATGTCGGTGTTTTTATTTAACCGACGCTATATATTGAAGGTGTCAGATTTTATATACAACCGACGCCTTTAAAAGTGACGTTATAAGCCATTTCTGTAGTAGTGTGAATTTGCATCTGACCTTAATTTTATAGCATCTATTTGGAGTTTATACGTTGTAACTTGATTGATGCATTAAAAGATAATTAGAATGTCTAATCAAGTGAAACCCTAATTATGTAGTTGTCGTGTATCATATATCCATCCTTGGCGTTAGTATATAGCTAGATGGTGAAACGAGTAACTCCTACTGGAAACTCGGAGCACATATTATTGAAATAGGGGGTGAAAATGGAGACATTACCTGGTATCCTTAAATTGATATAAATAATTATATAATAATAGTTATAGAACATATATGTAGGTGTTTTTTCTCTAGTGTTGTGCCATGTACCAAAGTAGACTAGTTCTTTTATATGACCAAAGCTTGACTATGAGTTGTTGTCCCTGCAAGACTATAGCTATGACCATAAGTTGTTGTTTAGCAGTTAAACTATTTTGTCACTGCATTGTAGGCTCGAACTAATCGAGTAGTGCTGATGATGATCATGGATTCCAGATCTCCATTGATCTTGCATGGAAATAATTTCAACAAAGTATAGGTCAGTTGGATTTAAGTTGTAACATACTGAAATGTGTATACTAAATCTATCTTGAACTATAATTTATCACTTTTTCAAAATTGAACTTATCCCTTCAATCCAAATTTGATTCAGTTATTCTAACAAATTATTCGATACAAATCAGTCTTCATTTGATATTCATGCCTTTAATTGAAATCTTTTTCCTCACATGATAATGTTTACAAATGAATCCCTCAATTAGTCTCGTGAGCCACTTTGGCATTGTTTACAACAATTTGGCATCCTTGTTATCAAATAATTTGGTTTAGACTAATATTTTAAGCTAAACATATGCTACTAACTAATGGGTTAGGAATCACTACAAAACATTAAGAACCAAGAGATATCCATTTTGTATATACATTGGGAATAATTAGAATTAACCACATCTTGACTCTTAACTATACAAATTAATATTTCTAGTGTGTAGATTTAGTAATGATTAAATGTATGGTCAATTTCTCAAAACGCTTGGGATTCTGATTTGGAAGTCATGAAAGATTTTGGAAGATAATGGACTTTTTATCATAATTAATTGTCTATTTATTAGATAAACCGAAAACAAAGACTACACCATCTTGATTGGGACTTCTCTCCTCCTCACAAGGAAACGGCGATAAGCCATTTCTTATCTCGAAAACCCATAGCCTGATTATTTCTTCTTCCGTGACTGAACACGACCGTGCGGTGCTTGAAAGGAAATGCCCGCACGATGTCGTCTGTTTTCTCTGCCTCCTCCTTCTCCTCCCTTCTCCTCCTCCTCGTCAGTGCATGGGAACGTCGCCCTCAAACCCTAGTCTTCCCCCTGGCCCTATATAACACTTTGACGCCACCAACGTTGAGCAAGGCAAATCCCAAGCCTGATTTACAACTCCATGACTTCGGCAGCAGGAAGTCGGTCCCGATCAAACTGTCACCTCAGTAACCTTGGTCGTAGAGCCACCGCATCCAGCAAACTCCTTGCGAATTTAGAACACTGCACCCAAACCCACCTGCAACATTGCAGACCTGCAAGTCGCTGACAACCCAGATCTCGAACCTCCTCTTCACCTCCCCATGGATTTGGGCATTGGAGGTTGAGATCTGTAGACATAGTTTGACAACCCCTCTCCAGCAGCAGACCAGCAAGTCTGCCTCGTCTATTGATCATTGGCGCTGCCCACACACCTGCAACATATTCTCCGTCAAACAATCCTCTGATGATCCATTAGTTCTCATTGCCGTCCCTCACCCTGCAATCCGCCCCCAGACCCCACGGGCTTGTTGCCTCCTACTCTCTTCCACCAGGGCATGTAGCCCCTCCCTCCTTGTATCGGAATCGCCAGCAACAGACCTACGATGGCTGAAGAAAGGATGAACCCTTGCAGATCGCAGCAGCGCCGACGAGGATGGGCTGCAGCTACAGATCATTCATGAGCATGTGAGCTCACCATCCCTACTCGTGACTACACTACCTAGTAGGATCCATGGTGTTCGAGACTAGTGTTGCCACCAACGTTGTTCCTCGCCAGTAGAAGATCACCCCGTCAGCATACATCAACCAACATCACCATTGCGTAGGCGCCGCCCTATTCGACTCTGCCAACTCGGATCTTCATCTACCTTTTCCCCTCCGAACAACCTGCCACTCGATGCAAACTTGCCCGCCAACTCGCCGCCTCACAGATAACCTGACCATCTACAGCAAGCCATCACAGATCTGCAATGTAGACCTGCAATTACAGATCTGCCATCGCACTGTTGCCATCATCACTCCACAGTGGCATCCATGACGACCAGAGAAATTGCAGACCCGCCCACAGATATGAGGGTTGAAGATTTATGATCTAAAGACATAATCAGATGTCTCTGCACCATGAAGCCTCCATGAATCCAACCGCACATCCACGCTGCAGTCCCTGGTGTACTTTTCTCGACCCTTGCCGCTTGCCAGCCACCTTGACCCCCAACCGCAATCCTCAAGCCATGACTAGGATTGAGTTGTTTCAGGAGGACTGGAGTAGATTCACTCGTGAAGCTCTCTCTCTCTCTCCTTAGACTCCTTCTCGGCATAATGCTTACATCCAGCAAACTGAAAACTCTACAAGCAGGTCGTGAAGTGGTTGTTCACCCACAAAGAAGACCAACACCTGAAAAGATCACAGATTGCTCCAAGGAATTCTAGTAATTAGTAAAGTACCCCATGGTACTCGGAGGCTCAGTCAAGAAGGGTTAGTGGATCCCAGGTTCAGTAGGTAGTCTCTCCCTCTCGAATTATCCTTATTCTCAGCATACTTTGGATAGATTACAAAGAACGAATAAATTGATATATAAATGATGGTGCTATTTAATATAACACCCTTATACATATTAGGTTTATGAATCAATGTGCTAATAGTGGTATATGGAAATCCTATTAAACATACATATACAACACTTTCTTAGGTCATGATTTTAGAAATGTAATTATTAAGTCTATGTATAAAGGTAATGTTGATAATACTTATTATCATATGAATGATACAAATGAGTATAATAAATATAGGATATCTATTTACTCAATTATCTTAATGTCAATAATTTCATATGTATCCATGTCCTCATGTTATTAAGTAATAAGATATAGAAAACTAACAATATTCATTAAACTTGTGCTAATATAGAAAACTAGTGATATTCTTGTGAAAGATCTTCTATCTAGAAAGTGATATTGAAATTTCTACTTGATAGCCTTTAGTCCAGCAAATAGTCCTTTCCTAACTTTTATTATACATCTAAACCTATTTTGTACATAGTTCAATGATTTTGATTTAGTACCAGCTTTGCTGACCCTTTATTTTCCCTTCAATGGGGTCCATGTGTGGTTTTGTTCCCTTTGGGAACTCATGGGCAGGTGATAGATGGAAGAGCTTGAAGAGACATGCACTGGGTAGCCCTCCGTTGAAGATTGGATAGGAACAAATTTTATTTCATAAACTTGAAAGATTGTTTATGATTGTGATATTATTTTGTAAATATTTTATCGTAAATATCGGGTCTTTACATAAGTGTATCCCTCGAATCCTAAGGGAATTATAATATATATATAAATAAAGCCTTGTAGTATAATTTATTAGGGTTTAATATGAATCACATTGGATGACCCCATACCTTATTTCTTATACTTCGTAGTTTATAACATATATACATTTTCTTCATATTCCTTTTAATAATATAAAATGTTTTACTGCTCAATTGTAATTATTTAAACTATTCAAATAGAATTACATACTTTATTTACTGCTCTTTATAGTACTATGCCTATAGTAAATGTTGGTGAATAGTTATAACTCTCGCTGGGATGTTTAGTCTCACCCTGTGGGTCCTACAACTTTTTACGTGGTCGTGGATGAGAAGGTCGACGTCGTGGAGTAGGAACTGAGAAGCAAGGAGAACAATAGTTTCTAGAGGTTTGATATGTTGCTAGAGTATTGTAATAGAGCCCTATGTGTTGTCTCTGTAGTCTTGGGCCTTTAGGAGAGATTTTGTGTTTTGTTTGTCGATACGTAGATATTGGTTTGTGCCATGAATGTATATCAATGACTTGAATATATAACAAGTTGTAATATGTATCAGTAGAGGCTTGATAGGCTGTAAACATAAAATGTAATATCAACTTTGATCATATATGAATATAAGTATTCTATGTTGAAGGCTTGTTGTGATATATTTTCATTTGAGATAGTGAATTACAATTGATTTTAGTATATCCTATTTGTTGTAATATAGTTATTAGTGACGATTCCACACTTTGTTGTCAGTAATCTCATTTAGTGTGGTGATGGTCATCACACGCATAGCGCCCACTCATATAGGACATGCTTCAAGCTCCTCCAATCAGAAGGTGTCCCTTCATCAAGATACACTTGTTCTTAATGTCAATGAAACTGTTAATTCAGGCAAAAACACTACATGCACAAGTTGCATAATCAGAGACAGAGAGGAGCACTTGATCCATAGAAATACTATGTTGATGGAAGGTTTGGACCCTCTAAATGGAGAATTATATGCTATCTCGGATGGCATAGCGCAATGCAAGTAGTTTTTCAAACTCTGTCTTGTGATCACTGATTCAAACATATCAGTAAATCTCATCAGTAATCCCATGTCATGTCCCGAGCAAATAAAAGGTGATTGTGGAACATGTCATACAAATATCTAGGAAATCCAATATCAAGAGTCAAGTACATGTGAAGACAATCCAAAACCACTTGGCTGGTAACTAGCTAAGCACGGTCTCAAACAGTCGAATGGTCAGGGTCCATCGCTCACAATGCCTTGAATTGCTCAAAAAATCTACTTAAAGGAGAAACAAAGTCTTTCAAGAAGAGCTCAAAAGGACACAGTCCGATTGCAGCCATTGATTCTCATATAGCCAATTTAATCAATAATTGGATTATCCCAAAAAAAATGTCACCTCACAAATACTCCGTCTAATTTGACACGCTATCCTTAAAAAGTGAATCCATTGAAAATTTTGTTAGGGAGTGATTTTGGGAGGAAGCTAGACTAGCAATTATTTACTGGGAAAATTCGTTAGTTTTTTTTGTCTGCTGAAAATATATTTTGTAGATTGCGTAGATGAAATAGCAGAATTCCCCCATTTAGTGGGCATGTTTGGTTTACTGGATTTTACCGTATTGGATTGCATTTTGGCATCCATTTGCAGAAAGTTTATGTTTGGTTTAAAGGATTCTGGAAACGGGGTTAATCCCGGGATTTCTGAACATAATAGGAATCCCGCATTTTGGTTTTCATCAAAATTCTCCCGGACGCCAAAATTCAGCTCTGGTTGGCTCGTGGACCAAAAAAATTTAATCATGTATTTTACAAATCCGGGAAATCAAACATAAAATTTGTATTTGTGGGATTTTGACAATGCAATATTTTAGAAATACAGGATGACGTAAATGCAGGATACTTAAAAATCCAGCAAACCAAACGTGAGTAGGAGCCAAATGGTAGCTTGTCCGGTATTATTTATTTTAAAAAAAGACATGCATGGTGATATGTGCTTGACAACTATGGAGATGGCGATCCAAATAAAACGGAGATAGGACTATTGACGGTGACTTTCCCATTGTACGAAACCCAGGTCAGAAGGCCCTCCGAGAACCATGACGGGTATTATTGTGACTGGCTAAGGATGACCTTTCTTCTTCCTCCTCATCCCAATGGCCATGGCTGGCCCAGCTGGTCAGGAAAGGACAGCGTACATACGTAGGGTTGTATACGTAAGACACCCAGTTTGACTATAATCCAGAAAAAGGGAAAATACAACCCCACGCTTGGGCTGCATAATAACAACTTTTGGTTTTTTAGCGGGAAAATAAAATTTTTTTTCTAAACAATTCAATACGAAAAGGAAGGAACCAAACATTCTTCGTCGGGTATTATTGTGACGGTGGAGCCAGAAAAATCATAGCTTGGCCCTTAGGTGGTCGATCCATGGTACATGTTGAAGATCTGGTGCTAAGTTTAATCTGTAGCACTGGTTCTTGGAAAATTGTCTCTTGGTAAGTAATTTTCTCTTGCAGATAATGTTTTCTTTTCCTAAACCTCCACCTTCTCCTTTCTTCTTGGCTGTGGATCATCCATGGTGGTTCTTCTTGAATATCTCCTCTTCAAAAGAGGTCTTAGACAGTGTTTCGACATGGTGGCATCTACGAAAGGGACAATCTCTTTCCTTTCTCTTTTCCTTTTTAGTTAGGCCTAGGATCTATTTTCCCTTTTCCTAAACTTTCTTCTGATCAGACATTTCTTCTTCAAGGAGGTGAACCTTTGGCCAATGTTTTGAAGCTTGGTTGAATCTTTTGGAGTTTGAGTCTTGCGAGGTTGTTTATCATCAATGTCAGGCAAGTTTTATTACTCTTCTCTTAACCTATTATATGCATCCTAAACCTGATCATATACTACTGTTCTAGATCTCAAAAATGTGTTCTTCAAGGTGGAAGAGTGATTATGATTAAGATTTAATCTGTGTATTACATGAATAAGGAATACTCTTGCTTTAACCCTAAAAATTGTTATACTTGTTCTCATATATAGAACTGTTCTATTTAGATTATGATCTGCACATCTTGAACAACAAAAAGTTATGGTTTTGTTTATATGTATGAGAAAGATAGAATCTATCTTCTTAATTATGATCCTTTAAAATGACCTTCTATGTCACAAGTATGAGAGTTTAAAGAACACTGCATAAGGGAATACCTAACCCTAAGAGAAGGTCATTACTCCTTGTTGGCTGACCCAGTGTTGCTGCTTGAAGTATTGTTCTGCAACATTTTGGTTGCAACACTCCTTGGAGTTGCACGCTCGCATCACTATGTCAAGGTGAGTGTCGCAGATGAGTGAACAAGGTGAGTTTCGTGGAAAAGTGAACAAGGTAAGCATCACTGGCGTGACATGCGTTGCGCGCATCACGAGAAAGTAATGTGTTGCGTGCATCACGAGTGAGTAAACCTGTATGGAGGCTTCTTGCATGCATTGCTGGAAAAAGACACCCTGCACAGATCATGGATCGCAATGCAGACCCTACAAGCATTGTAGGTAGTGCCACCTACTACACTATGTCATGTGAGTGAGCAAGGAAGATACATATAATTTTATACAAGAGTATTACATAGTGTAATGGCTCACATAATGTAATGACTATAAATGACAAAACATTAATGATGGGGATTTATTCTAGTATTCTCTGAATATGTGGTTAATGATGATATTTGGGTTTAGATGTTGAACAATATCATGTAATCATTATTTGCTAAGTACAAACCCTAACCCTAATGTGTTCTTGTGACTTATATGCTCACTTTACATGACGAATTGTATTTCATAATAGTGTTTCTCTCTCTTGATTTTGTAAACCTTATCTTGCAGGTGAAATGAATGCATGACTATGTCATTTCTGTGGTGAACCTAACACAGGGTGGTGATTAAGAACACTATTGAGATATAATGTGTAATGAATTGTGCATGATTTCATGAATGTGTCTATTGACCTAGCAAGTGCTTTAAGCACAGTTTGAGTTGAAATCCTATAGTGATGTGATATTATTGATGACATAAGTAAATGACCGTTTATCATATGATTTCATATCTTATGAATCTGTATCTTACCTTAATTTTATAGAATCTATTTAGAGTTTGTATGTTGTAATTTGATTGATGCATTAAAAGATAATTGGAATGTCTAATAAAGTAAAACCTTGACTATGTAGTTTCCATGTACCATATATCCATCCTTAGCGTCAGTATATAGTTGGATGGTGAAACAAGTAACTCCTACGAGAAACTCAGAGCACATCATATTGAATATAGAGGGTGCAAATGGAGACATCTCCTTGTATCCTTAAATTGATTTAAGCAATTGTATATTAATAGTTATAGAACATCTATGTATGAGTTTGTTCTCTAGTGTTGTGCCATGTACCAAAGCAGACTAGTTCTTTTATAGGAGAACAACTTGACTATGAGTTGTTGTCCCTGTAGTTGCTTCTGTCGAAGTGGCTTACACGAGCAGTAGGGAAGGGAGTGATACCTGTCTTGATCTCGAATCCTAAATCCTGGGAATTGATCACGATGATCCCAGCTCCACCTGCAGCTTTGATATTGCCCCATTTGCTTGACATTTGATCTAGAGCGGATTCTGCAGAAAGCTCACAAGCGACCAGTTTGCCCGTCACGTTGTATCCCAAAAGGGATGTAACATTATTGCACAAGAGGGAGGAAGGATGTGGTGAAGTTTGTGGGTTGGTATGCCGATTCTCCTTCTATTTGTACACCGTTTCCAAGCACCACAACTGAACGGATCCTTCTGTCTATTGTGCTGGCGCCCACTGTTAACATCCAAGGTGAGGTGTTCTCAACGGTTCCACTACCAGGACCACTATTTCCTGCTGAAGCACTGACAAATACCCCCTTACGTATAGCTCCGAAGCTTGCAATTTCAATGGAGTTGTTGTAAAGAGGCAGCGGACTTCGTCCTACTGAAAGAGACAGCACATCGATGCCGTCCTCCACCGCGCTGTCATTTGCAGCTATAATCTCCGAGTCAAGGCCACTCTTCTCAGCAAACTTGTACATCGCCACCCACGAATCAGGAGCCATGCCGGCAGCGATTCCTCTGGCGCTGCCCAGTACATTTGCATCGGCTACAAAACGCCCAGCGGCGGTGCCTGCCGTGTGAGTTCCGTGCCCGTCGGTGTCGAAGGGCTCAGGAATTCTAGATTGGTTGAGGTGATCGAATATCCTCACCCCAATAAGCTTGTTGTTGCAGAGTGAAGCGTTGCTGAACCCACACTTTCCCTTCCACCTCGGCGGTGGTGGTGGCATGCCATGATCGTTGAAAGAAGGGTGGGTCGGGTCAACCCCGGTGTCACCAATCCGATGATCACACCCCTGCCGTACCCTGCGACGCCACCCCAGTAGCTGTCACGACCTGGATACAGCCCGAGGAAGCTCGGTGAATGGGTGGTGTGCCGGGAGATCTTCTGGTCCGGCTCCGCGTGGAGGAAGCCGTCCATATTCCTCATAGCTTCCAGTTCCTCCTCTGTCAGCCTCGCTGCAAAGCCACTCAAGGCGTGGGTATACGAGTATACCAATCGTGAGTCCGACAACCCACCGTCGGTGCTGATCCTTGGCGGCGGCAGGAAGGCCTCGTGCCAGTCCCGGTGGGAGCTGGTGTGGTCGGGAGGAGGTTTGTGGACGTGGACGATATAGGTTCTACGGGCACTTTCGCAGCTGACATGACGGGAGCAGCACTGAAGGCAGAGAAGAAGGGCAACGATGAGGACGGGAAGTGAGGAGCAGACAACGGGCGCAAACGGGATGTTGAAATGATTGTTGTTGGAAGCCATAGGAATATGCAATGGAGAACATGATCCAAGTATGTCCTGCTTATATAGGAGAAGATGTGACGAATATGATGAACTGATTCTAATAGTTGACTCGGCAAAGCGTCTGCGTTTTGTTGGGTAGCAGCCGTAGGCAAACGCCTTTACCTAATACCGAGCGATCAAAAGTCGAGCGTCGAGAACAACGCCTTCCCAGATGCTGCATAAATAGAATTTGTTCAAGGCACGCGCCCGATTGAAGCTACAAAGAGATACGTAGGCTGTACGTAACATGTTTTCCGTTCAAAATGCACACAATTCAAAGTCAATATCCAGAAATCTTTACGATGTTAACATCTCTTTAAGACATGGTTTCGTTTAATTTAGCAGATACGAAATCCCCTAAAGGAACAGGAAACAAAAGGAAATCAAATCAAGGTAAACAAGGAAATTCGTTAGATTTGAAAGAGTAACGCTGCAGGCACCCGTCCACATCCTCGGGAGTCCACATCCTTGGGAGCCTACCTAGTAGTTGGGAATGAGGCACTGTTCATGTGGCAAAAAGTTGCTGGAAAGTTAAAAAAAAAATAAAAAAAGAGAGAGAAACCAGTTTTGCTCATAACTATCAATTTCAAATGATTTTTTTTTCAAAATAAAAAATATCATATTCCTAATGAAAAATACTTTCTATTAAGACCAATGTTAACATACTTTGGAAAAAATAATCTTAGAAGTATATTAAGAGAGGAGAGAAGTATACAAAAGTACAATACGTTTTTAGATAGTGTACTCAGATTGACCATTCAGGTACAGTACTTATTGCCTCTTTATTTCTTCATATTCTATATTATGTCATAAATCCATAAGTACCGTACATGTTATCATTTATATTAATTTTTGCAAACATTGAAATGTAACGTTCGACAATAATCATATACAAGGATACTCAAGGTACCGTACGAGACACAACAACAATATATAATTTGATGATCTTGTTGTTACTAGAAGTACAGTACTAACGACCACATTTTGAAATACAAAATATAGTATTAGACGTACAATACTAGAGGTACTGTACGAGACAAAATAACAATACATGATTTGATGAACTTATTGGTACAAGAAGTACAGTACTAACAACCACATTTTGTTATATAAAGTATAGTACTAGACGTACAGTACTAGAGGTACTTTACGAGACATACAGTGCATGATTTGATGATCTTGTTGGTACAAGAAGTACAATACTAACAGCCACATTTTGTAATACAAAATATAGTACTAGACATACAACACTAGAGGTATTGTACGAGACATACAGTAATGATTTGATGAACTTGTTGGTACAATAAGTATATTACTAACAGTCACATTTTGTAATATAAAGTATAGTACTAGACGTACAATACTAGAGGTATTGTACGAGACATACCAACAATACATGATTTGATGATCTTGTTGTTACTAGAAGTACAGTACTAACAGCCACATTTTGTAATATAAAGTATAATATTAGACATACAGTACTAGAGGGACCGCACGAGACACAAGAACAATACATTATTTGATGATCTTGTTGGTACAAGAAGTATTGTACTAACAACTACATTTTATAATACAAAGTATTGTACTAGACGTATAGTACTAGCGGTACCGTACGAGATATAACAATAATACATGATGTACTATACTCACAAGTACTGTACGTCTATACCCAAAGTATGTGCATGGTATCCTAAAATACGGATACTATTTTTCTCTTATATTATCATTATTTTAAAGTATGTCAACACTAGTCTTGTTGGAAAGTATTTTTTTACAAAGATTCTAATACAATATATTTCATTAAAAAATATGCTCCAGAGTGAAAGTTATGGACAAAAACATTTTCTCTCTGTTCTACTTTTGTCATCCTTATTTTCTCATATTATTATTTTTTCAAAATATGTCAACATTGGTCTTATTGAAAAGTATTTTTTATTACGAATCTAGTGCTTTTTGTTTCATTGAAAAATTCATTGTGGCTTGAAAGTTATGATCAATACAAGTTTTCACTTTATTTCTACTTCCCTCCTATTTAAAAATAAATAAAGCTCATCCACATTGGACTTTGCACTAATCCAGCCGGGTGGTGGTCGGGTAGGCTGCCGATTACGACTAGAATTACTCATTTGAATTTCCTTCAACGTTGTTCGTCTGGCTGGTTTGTTCGATGCATGTGCATGATGCAATCATTGCTCTACTTTAACAAGGTCGTCAAAGTCGTTTCACAGATGAGGACGTATGAAATTCAGAGTCAAATTAAATTCTCACAGTCAAGATTCTTTATACATCTTCACCCACCCACCTAGTCATCCACCGGTAGTTGGAATGCATGGTCAATGTTGATGTGAAAGAAAAAATAAATACACCATGAAAAAGAAAAAAAAATTGAAGAGAGAACAATATTTTGCACATAACTCTTAAACCGAAGGAATTTTAGGTTGAAATAAATGACATTAGGTTCATCATAAAAATACTTTCTATCAAGACCAACATTGACATACTTTGAAAAAAATAATATTAGAAGTATATTAAAAGAGGGGAGAAGTATACAAAAGTACAATATATTTTTAGGCATTGTACTTAGATTGACCATTCAGATACAACACTTATTGCTTCTTTATTTCTTTATATTATATATTATTTTGTAAATCAATAAGTACTATACATTTAATCATTTATATTAATTTGTGTATACATTCAGAATGTAGCGTTTGCCAAATACTATATATCCACACATTCCAAGAGAAGTACAGTATTAACAACCAAATTTTGTAATAAAAAATACACTATACTAACAACAACATTCTATTTTTTTAAAGTATTCACATTCATAATATGTAGTGACGTACATTACTAATTGCCTCATTATTTTTCACACTTAATATTTTGTCACATATCCGTAAGTATTGTACATTTTATCATTTATATTAATTATTGCATACATTTAAAATGTAACACTTGACAAAAATTATATACAAGGATACACACATTCTACAAGAAGTACAATATTAACAATCATATTTTGTAATACAAAGTATGGTACTATACGTACAATACTAGAGGTACTGTACGAGACATAACAACAATACATGATTTGATGATGTTGTTAGTACGGTACGAGACATGCCATGTATAAACAAATATCAATAACCACATACCATACCTATATAAACTAATTTACATTTCACTTAAAACATACACATTTTACTAAAGTACAATACTTTCAACTATTTTTTAAGAACAACTAATTATTAATCCCATTCATTCAAAAGTACAATGTTAAACTCATTGCTACTGTTACCTCATCGAATCCATAGATGAACAAGTAGCTATTGTACATGATTTGGGAGAAACACAAAGGTGATGTACTGTACTCACGATTATTGTATATCTATAACTAGAAAATGTGTATGATATCCCAAAATACGAATACTATATTTCTCATATATTATCATTATTTCAAAGTATGTCAATACTAGTCTTGTTGGAAAGTATTATTTATAAGGATTCTAATGCAATTTATTTAATCAAAAAAATATGCTCCGGATTGAAAGTTATGGACAAAAATATTTTCTCTCTCTTCTACTTCCCTCATTCTTTATTGCTTTAATTGTTGCTGACAGTATGACAACTGGTGTTAGTTCTCATTCCCTAAAATCAGGTGGGCGAGCGGATGGGAAGGTGACTATGAGTAGAATTTTTCTAATAGCATAGAGGGGATCCATCGACCAAGTCTGTCAAAATAATAATAGACTAAAATTATGAGCACGTTTGTCGGATGACTAATTATATGTGATTTGTTGACAACTAATGTAAGATGCAACTTGATAATAGACAAAGTTTGATCTACAACCACTACAACAAAGCAGCAAGATTGTTGGAATTATATATATGAAGCCATATTCTAGGAGCTAGAATCGAAACATTTAAGGAAAATGTCGCACAATGGGTCTACTCTATAAGCCTATTTCTCAAATTAGTGTATTAGGGCGACCGCCTGAAGGAAGGGATCGAATTCTCTGCTTCAAAGGCCATGTACTAGGTGTGTTACTATTAAGTATTTGAATGAAAGTACAAGTCAATTTTGTGTGGAATAATAAAACTGAGAACGGAGGGGAAATATCACACAACTATAGAAGACGGATTTATGTGGTTCAGTCACGAGAAACATACTACACGAGAGGGGTGAGATTTCTACTATTTCAGAAAAGAGATTAAAAAGGGGAGCACTCTCAAAGGAGGAAGAGTAAACCCTTGAGTATGGCGGCTTCTGTCTTGCAAACAGAATACATAATGATTAAAATCGTAACCAGGACGCATATTGTAACATACCAGATATAGAATCCTATTGTTATAGTTTTACCCTTTTCACTTAGCCAAACAAGATTAAGCTAATACATGTAATTAAGGGAATACAAAATACTTTGTGCTTAATAATTACTCATTTGGATGATAATAAAGAATTAAAGAACTTAATTGGATAAATATTTCCCATATATTCTTAATATAGGTTTGTATATACAAATACCCCAGTTATATTTTTTAATAATGGGCTTAAAGTACAAATTATACACTAAGTAATAAAAATACTAATTTATTTCGTCCTAGAACTGTCGAGCACTTTTTAGAATAGGAAAAAGAAGAGAAAATCCAAATTATATATAAAGGTGATGATAATTGGAGATAATATGAGATATAATAGATTAAAAGAGGATAATGAGGAATATGTTGTTTCAAAAATCACAAATAGGAAACCATGAGATAATTTGATAAGAAAATTCATTTTCTTGATCTAAAAGAAACTTAATGGCCAAGTATCATCTAATTTGGATCATAAATAAATATATAAAAGCCTTTATTACAAGATAATGGGAAATAAGCTAATAAAGTGAAATAAAATATTTAATGCCCTCAAATTGGAAAACTAACTCCAAATTCGTAATATAAACATAAAAATAAGACTTTGTGCCAATTTGCAATTAATTTGGATAATGTTTGATTAATAGGTAAATATAGGAGAGAGAAAATGCCTAAAAGGTGTAATTGATAAATAAATGTAATTCTTGACACCAAAAGTTAGAAATGAAGGCAAATTTGTATTTAACACACTTAAGTTAACTTGTGGGTCAAGTCTCATCAAATTTGGATAATCGTAAAGCCATAAATGAAGAAGAAAAGAGAAAATGATATCTGATTTATTTAACCCATTAAAGGTTTCCAAAAGGCAAAATTATTAGTATATTCAGAATCTACACATTTAACTTAACTTATGCACAAAATTTGGTTCAATTTGGATAATTGTAGAATGCCTAAATGAGGAAAGAGAATATGCATGTATTTTTGGTTTCCACTTTGCTTAATTCCATTGATTTTCCCGATTTTTTCCAAGCTTGGGCTGTCACGCGACCCACTTATGTCGGACTGTATCGTGGCACTTGGATGAGAATCCGACGGATGAGGAGTTGTCTCCTACCTCCGTTAGGACTGTTTCTCGTGGCTACAGTAACATGAATTTTCTTCCGCACTTTCCTCTTCCATTTTTCCTTTTCGGTCCCTCAGGTTTTGCTTTCCTCCATCTACACAACATTCAGATCAGGTTGATCCCTAATTTGTTAGGGTTTCCATCACTAGAAACTCGGGTCGACGAGAACCTTCCTTTTCCTCCCCTATTTTCTGGTTTTGTTGGTTCCTCGTGGAACCTGATCTCCATGTCTATATCTAGGGCTTTCCCGACGATGCTTGAACTCCCAGTGACCTCTTGAATTAGATATTTTGGTCTCGATCACCCTCCAACCCCGTAGCCCTACTCCGTCTTCCTTCTCCGACGACTATGATATCGACTGTGGAATTCCAGTGATCTTCGACACCTGTTCTTTGCTCGATTCGGCTCGAGGTGGTGTGGGCAAGCATCTAGTGCCTTCAATTCATGCGTGGAGAAGGTATAATAGATTTTCCCCTTTTCTTCCTCTCTCTGATCGTTTGGTAAAATTCTGTTAATGGAGGTTTTCGTGATGGGTGACCTTATTTTCTCGCTTTGGTTTTGATCGTCGGAACTCTCTCCGCTGTTGCTTTGGCCTCTGATGGGCTCTTTTGCTCTGCCCAAGTTGCTCAATTTCCTCAGTTGTGGCAGGGAAGCTTTCTTGGTCTGTAGTTGACCGTTTTCATCACAGTTTGGTTCTCTGAGTTCGATGGAACCTCTGGAACTTAGTTCATGTAGGACTTTTTGCCCAATTCACACTCTATGGCGATCTGGAGTTGTGGATCGATCTGTTGATCTCAGTTGTCATGGAGGTCTTCGCGGGAGAACAAACTCCAGAGTCGATTCCCCTCTTTGCCCTCGCTATTTTCTTTTCTGCTTTGTTCACGATAAAGGGTAATGTCGTCTTTTCACCTCTTGTCTCTTATTTTGGATCGAGTCAAGGAAGACCTTGACCTGCTGACTTGGCCGACATGCATTGGGCCAAGTCATGCGGGCCCGACCTATTTTTGAGGATTTTCTCGCCTGCATAGCATTAACTAATTATCTGAATTGTCAGTAATTAAAAATGTATAAGTAATTATCGGATTATCAGAAAATTTTGGAAAAATACTCGTTGGAATTAGAAAAATAAGGACTTTCTAGTGGTATGGATTTTGTCACCTGAATCTGATGTTTTAAAAACGTGATTTAATGAACCAAATTAAATAAGAGAATAACTTGTATAATTTATAAGTCAGAAAAATATAATAAAATATGTTTTGGATTCCTAATAATATAAACTAAAATATGGAACAGTTTTCGTAACTTAATTCACACATATATAAAAAGGCAATTTTTAGGGTTTGGTCTATATATATGAAATTGACATAAAATCGGTATATGCATTTAATAGGCTCTTTGGTGACCTAGTTTTGGATCCAGAAGTGCTTTGGACCTGTTGGACTTTGATATTGAGGTATGTTGTATCCCCTATTCATCCATATTGAGCAGTTTACCTACTATATCATTCTCTTGATTTTGGCCTACATCATATGTCTTATCTTTTGATACCATAGTTCGTGTGAACTATCTTGATTGTTATGAACTTGGATAATTTCTTGATATCATATCTTGTGCCCTGGATGCATGTTGGTCCCTTATATTGATATGTGCCACTTTGAAGTGGATGTTTATATGGTTTGTGTTGTCCATTGTGTGATGGCAACCTTTGTTTCATCTTCTGACTAAACTATTTACTTGCCTCTATATTTACATGCAATGAGATTCTGTAGCACAAGAGTAGTGTAAATTACTTAGGTTTTGGGGTAGTAATCCCTTATTGTTTATGAAGGAGGGTGGCAGTGTACCACTTCTCTATACCAGAGTGTGGCAGTAATCCATACTCAACTTTATATATTTGGGTGATTGGCAATATTCCTTTCTCTATCAGGTTCAAGTTTGTGCTTGGCCGCCTTTGTATTTATATTGTTGTAGGGCTATGCTTATCTCACATGCATGTAGGTTATTGATGTTGTTTATGGGGTGTGTGCCCTACTTTCTTTATGTGCCAACATTGCACAATTTTTATTATTTTTGTTCATGGCAAGTATCCTCTTTTATTCAGTTATGATGTTTCTTCTCTTTTATGCCCGTGTGGGTAGTCCTTATCTCTTACATGGGAAGCCTTTACATTTGATGTCCATTATATCCCTATATTGCTCAAAGTTTCCTTTAGCACACATACCATCTTTTTACTGATGTATTTCTTTTCTTCTTCTCTTTTGTGGGGTATGCTTCCAACCCCAGGTTAGATCGAGGAGAGTGAACATCAACATCAACCTTGTAGATGATCTTTGAGAGGCTTGAAGAGGTGGTTATATGACCCTCGGCTTGGTCTTTGGCTTTTATGTTTAGTTTTCCGTTTAGATACCCATATGTGGTGAAGTGTTGTATCGTGTTATCAAGCTTTGTAAATTGCTAGATAATGATATTTTCCACTGCTACTCATTGTGTAATGATGCATACATGTTGAATAAATTGGACTCCATCCCTTTTCTGAAAAATTTTACGTGCTGTTTAGTTCAATGGATGTGGTCTTTTCTTTCTAGTGGAGAAGTGGTTTCACTTCGTTACAGCATGGTATCAGAGCCACTAGCATTCAGTTATCTAACTGTTTCAAACATGTCTCCCTTGGGACGTTTACCTTTATCTTAGGTTGCTTATACCTAGTGTCCTTGCCTTGTGTAGGAAAAACCCTTATGGCTGGAGATAACTCAACAGTTGACAACCAGTATGGTTATGAGACTCCTCAAAATTCTAGGTTTGGTCAAGAAACCTCTGATATTGTTGGTTCGGGAGGGGCACTGACTCCAGAGCAAGAGTTGGCCATGTTTCGACAACTCTTTGCGTCTTCCATGGTGGGGAAGATGAAAGACTCATCTATACCTGAAAAGACAAAGGAGTTCTCGCTCATGGAGTTCATGAAGATTTAACCACCTTCCTTCAAGGGTGAAGGTGAGTTAGAGATGGTTGACAAAGCTGATGATTGGGTGTTAGCCATAGAGAGGACTTTTGATGGTATGGCCTGTCCTCCACATCAGAAGGTTAGGTTTGCTTCATATGTCTTGGATGGACCTGCAAGAGTTTGGTGGAATGGAATTGCAAGGACTAGAGATATCTCAACCATGACTTGGACAGAGTTTTTAACTCTATTCCATGGGATGTACATCTGCACTGCTGCTTTGAAGAAGAAAGAAGAAGAGTTCTACAACTTGAAGCAAGGGTCTCTATCCGTTTCTGTTTACGTGCAAAGGTTTCTGCTGGTTGAGTGTTATGCTGTTGGTTTAGGTGAGGAACATAGGGCTGGCCTTTTCCTCCAAGGGCTCAACTACCATGTGAGATGTGCTCTTATTCTACAACTGCCCTTGACCTTTCAGCAGATGGTTGATAAAGCTTTGGCTGTGGAGTCTTACCTAGGGTTTCAACCAAGGGAGTTCGACAAGAAAAGGAAGTCCTCCGGTGATGAGTAGAAAAGAGATAGTTGTGTAAAGTGCAATAGACCCCATCCTCCAAGAAAGTGCCCTCATGTTAGAAATTAAGGCACACCAGTGGTATGTCACTTTTACAATGAACCTGAACACATCCGACCTGATTGCCCTAAGCGTCGTAATGGTCAAGCTCCAGTACAGCAACAACAAGCACCTCCTTAGAATCAGGGCAACAATAATGGAAACAATAATAGAGGAAGACATGTGGAAAGAAGAGCTGGTAGAGCTTTTGTCTTGGATGGTGAAGAAGTTAATGATGAAGATCAAGGGCAAGTTAACCCATAGTTCCTTAGATTAGTCTTTACAAGTTATGTTTCCTTTTGCATGTTTCTTATGTAGTGGATGTAAGAAGTATAGTTGAAACTTTTATAATTGAAGTTAAGTTTGATTTTATGAGATGAACCCTTTTAAGGGGTGGTGAATAAGTTTCCTATGGATGTTTTGATTTCGAGGACGAAATCCCTTTAATGGGTGGTGTGCTGTAACATACCAGTATAGAATCCTACCCTAATAGTTTTACCCTTTTGACTTAGCCAAACAAGATTAAGCTAATATATGTAATTAAGGGAATACAAAATACTTTGTGCTTAATAATAACTCATTTGGATGATAATAAAGAATTAAAGAACATAATTGGATAAATATTTCCCGTATATTCTTAATATAGGGTTGTATACACAAATACCCCAGTTAGATTTTTTAATAATGGGCTTAATGTGCAAATTATACACTAAGTAAATACTAAAATATTTCGTCCTAGAACTTTCTAACACTTTTTAGAATAGGAAAAAGAAGAGAAAATCCAAATTATATATAAAGGTGATCATAATTGGAGATAATATGGGATATAATAGATTAAAAGAGGATAATGAGGAATATGTTGTTTCAAAAATCCCATATAGGAAACAATGAGATAATTTGATAAGCAAAATCGTTTTCTTGATCTAAAAGAAACTTAATGGCCAGATATCATCTAATTTGGATAATAAATAAATGTATAAAAGCCTTTATTACAAGATAATGGGAAATAAGCCAATAAAGTGAAATAAAATATTTAATGCCCTCAAATTGGAAAACTAACTCCAAATTCGTAATATAAACATAAAAATAATCCTTTGTGCCAATTTGCAATTAATTTGGATAATGTTTGATTAATAAGTAAATATAGGAGAGAGAAAAATGCCTAAAAGGTGTAATTAATAAATAAATGTAATTCTTGAGACCAAAAGTTGGAAATGAAGGAAAATTCGTATTCAACACACTTAAGTTAACTTGTGGGTCAAGTCTCATCAAATTTGGATAATCGTAAAGCCATAAATGAAGAAGGAAAGAGAAAATGATATTTGATTTATTTTACCCATTAAAGGTTTCCAAAAGGCAAAACTAAGAGTATATTCGCAATCTACACATTTAACTTAACTTATGCACAAAATTTGGTTTAATTTGGATAATTGTAGAAGACCTAAATGAGGAAAGAGAATATTCATGTATTTTTGGTTTCCACTTTGCTTAATTCCATTGATTTTCCCGATTTTTTCCAAGCTTGGGCTGTCACGCGGCCCACTTATGTCGGACTGTATCGTGGCCCTTGGATGAGAATCTGATGGATGAGGAGTTGTCTCCTACCTCTGTTAAGACTCTTTCTTGCGGCTACAGTAACGCAAATTTTCTTGTGCGCTTTCCTCTTCCTTTTTTCAATAGCAGGCACCAAATCTGAGTCGGACATACCACCCCCATCTTCATGTAGGACTAATAATTTATAAGTCAGAAAAATATAATAAAATATGTTTTGGATTCCTAATAATATAAACTAAAATAAGGAACAGTTTTCGTAACTTAATTCACACATATATAAAAAGGCAATTTTTAGGATTTGGTCTATATATATGAAATTGACATAAAATCGGTATAAGCATTTAATAGGCTCTTTGGTGACCTAGTTTTGGATCCAGAAGTGCTTTGGAGCTGTGAAACATTACTGAACCCACACTTTCCCTTCCACCTCGGCGGTGGTGGTGGCATGCCATGATCGTTGAAAGAAGGGTGGGTCGGGTCAACCCCGGTGTCCACCAATCCGATGATCACACCCCTGCCGTACCCTGCGACGCCACCCCAGTAGCTGGATGACCTGGATACAGCCTGAGGAAGCTCGGTGAATGGGTGGTGTGCCGGGAGATCTTCTGGTCTGTTACAGTCGGAGTGAAGATGGGATGAAAGACGAGCTGACGTGAAGCTAGTTTCCGCATCTGTAGCTAGGGGGTTGGTCAGTCCTAGTTAGACAATTAGTTTGTTAGAAGGTTGTTGCTCGGCACTTGATATGAGAAGCCAATGTTTGGCTGTAGGGTTGACAGAGACCTTGGACTGTAATAGCCTACGTGGCTGTAGGTGGGACTGCTGGCCTATAAATATTGGGGTCACGCCACCTAATGAGGGTATCTGGTATCTGGCTCAATTGAATAGCAATTTTTCCTCACTGTGATATGTCTCTCTTCTCTCTTTCTCTACTTCTTTATCTCTCTCTCTCTCTCTCGCTCTCCCCTTCTTCCTCCAACATCTTCTCCTTCCTCGAGCTAACCTTCTGCTTCTGAGTTCTCACGAGCACCATAGGTTCTGAGGCTGATCCGGGAGCAGCCGGTAAGCATCGTTACGAGTAACATGGTCCGGCTCCGCGTGGAGGAAGCCGTCCATATTCCTCATAGCTTCCAGTTCCTCCTCTGTCAACCTCTCTGCAAAGCCACTCAAGGCGTGGGTATACGAGTATACCAACCGTGAGTCCCTCAACCCACCGTCGGTACTGATCATTGGCGGCGGCAGGAAGGCCTCGTGCCAGTCCCGATGGGAGCTGGTGTGGTCGGGAGGAGGTTTGCGGACGTGGACGATATAGGTTCTACGGGCACTTTCGCAACTGACATGATGGGAGCAGCACTGAAGGCAGAGAAGAAGGGCAACGATGAGGACGGGAAGTGAGGAGCAGACAACCGACGCAAACGGGATGTTGAAATGATTGTTGTTGGAAGCCATAGGAATATGCAATGGAGAACATGATCCAAGTATGTCCTGCTTATATAGGAGAAGATGTGACGAATATGATGGACTGATTCTAATAGTTGATTCGGCAAAGCATCTACGTTTTGTTGGGTAGCAGCAGCCGTAGGCAAACGCCTTTTCCTAATACTGGTAGTCCATCCGACGGATTTCCTTCGCTAGAAAACCACCCGCAGGTTTTGATCCCGGTCACCTGCAAGCGATCAAAAGTCGAGCGTTGAGAACCAACGCCTTCCCAGATGCTGCATAAATAGAATTTGTTCAAGGCACTCGCCCGATTGAAGCTACAAAGAGATACGTAGGCTGTACCTAACATGTTTTCCGTTCAAAATGCACACGATTCAAAGTCAAAATCCAGAAATCTTTACCATGTTAACATCTCTTTAAGACATGGTTTCGTTTAATTTAGCAGATAGGAAATCCCAGAAAGGAACAGGAAACAAAAGGAATTTAAATCAAGGTAAACAAGGAAACGCGTTGCAAGATTTGAAATGCCTTCAAGGTTGTTTGTCCGGCTGGTTTGTTCGGTGCATGTGCATGATACAATCATTGCTCTATTTTAACAAGCACAGATGAGGACGTATGAAATTCAGAGTCCAATTAAATTCTCACATTCAAGATTCGTGCTTATAAATAAAGTATATCAGAGCTACGCTGCTGATGTGAAAGAAAAAGTAAATACAATATGAAAGAGAAAAAATTAGAAAGAGAAAAATATTTTGCACATAACTCTTAAACCTTAAGGAATTTTTGGTGGAAACAAACAACATTAGGTTCATCATAAAAATACTTTCTATCAATACCAATATTGACATACTTTGAAAAAAAATAATATTAGAAGTATTTTAAAAGAGGGGAGAAGTATACAAAAGTACAATATATTCATATGTATTGTACTCAGATTGACCATTCATGTACAATACTTATTGCTTCTTTATTTCTACATATTCCATATTATGTCATAAATCCATAAGTATTGTACATTTTATCATTTATATTAATTTTTATATACATTCAGAATGTAGCGTTTGTCAAATATTATATATCCACACATTCTACGAGAAGTATAGTATTAAAAACCAAATTTTGTAATAAAAAATACACTATACTAACAACAACATTCTATTTTTTTTAAAGTATTCACATTCATAATATGTAGTGACGTATAGTACTAATTGCCTCATTATTTTTCACACTCAATATTTTGTCACAAATCCGTAAGTATTGTACATTTTATCATTTATATTAATTTTTGCATATATTTAGAATGTAACGTTTGATAAAAATTTATACAAGGATAAACACATTCTACAAGAAGTACAATATTAACAATCATATTTTGTAATACAAAGTATAGTACTATACGTACAGTACTAGAGGTACTGTACGAGACATAACAACAATACATAATTTGATGATCTTGTTAGTACGGTATGAGACATGTTATGTATAAAAAAATATCGATAACCACATACCATACCTACGTAAACTAATTTATATTTCACTAAAAATATACACATCTAACTAAAGTACAATACTTTCAACTATTTTTTAGAAACAACTAATTATTGATCCCTTTCATTCAAAAGTACAATGCTAAACTCATTGTTGTTGTTACCTCATCGAATCCATAGATGAACAAGTAGCTATTGTACATGATTTTGGAGAAATACAAATGTGATGTACTGTACTCACGAGTACTGTATATCTATAACTAGAACATGTGTATGGTATCCTAAAATATGAATACTATATTTCTGACATATTATCATTATTTCAAAGTATGTCAACACTAGTTTTGTTGGAAAATATTATTTACAAGGACTCTAATGCAATTTATTTCATCAAAAAAATACGCTCCAGATTGATAGTTAGGGACAAAAACATTTTCTCTCTCTTCTACTTCCATCATCTTTATTGCTTTAATTGTTGGTAACAGTATGACAACCGGTGTTAGTTCTCATTCTCTAAAATTTTGTGGGCGAGCGGGTGGGAAGGTGACTATGACTAGAATTTTTCTAATAACATAGAGGGGATCCATCGACAAAGTCTGTCAAGATTATAATAAACTAAAATTATGGGCACGTTTGTCGGATGACTAATTATATGTGATTCGTTGACAACTAATGTAAGCTGCCACTTGATAATCGAAAAAGTTTGATCTACAACAACTACAACAAAGTAGCAAGATTGTTAGTATTATAGACCTTATAGGAAGCCACATTCTAGGAGCTAGAATCCAAACATTTTAGGAAAATGTTGCACAATGGGTCTACTCTATAAGCCTATTTCTCAAATTAGTGTGTCAGGGTGACCGCCTGAATGAAGGGATCGAATTCTCTGCTTCAACGGCCATGTACTAAGTGTGTTACTATTAAGTATTTGAATGAAAGTACACGTCGATTTCATGTGGAATAATAAAACCGAGAACGGAGGGGATAGATCACACAACTATAGAAGACAGATTTATGTGATTCAGTCAGGAGAGACATACTCCACGAGAGGGGTGAGATTTCTACTATTTCAGAAAAGAGATTACAAAGGGGAGCACTCTCGAAGGAGCAAGAGTACACCCTCGAATATGGTGTGATTAAAACTGTAACCAGGACACATATACTTAGACATATAGAATCACAATCATATCTTTATTCGGATCAGGAACTAAGACCCTACCATACCGTAATTGGTGGGCTAAGGCCCACACAATGCCTATTAATTGGGTCGACAAAAAAAATCTATTTAATTTTGAACTGGATCTACAATAAGATCAATACATTTCTTCCAAGTAGGCAACAATTTCCACCTTGACTCGAAACTTATCATTCTTTGAAAAAAGAATAATAGAAGATAATGTCTCCTCCTCTAGACCCTATGGGTGTCATTGTAGGCTATATAGACTAATCAAATCCAGATAGTGTCTAAACTTGGAAACTGGCTCCGACTTGGTCATTATTTCAACAAGATTTTCTTTACTGGCAATATTCTTCACTATAATGTATCCCTGTGTTATCACTTCTTTGATAAAGTGATACTTGACGTCAATATGCTTTGTTCTCTCATGCAACATCTAATCGTTTGTGAGGTGAATTGCACTTTTATTGTCATAATAGATGGTTGTTGTCTTTCCAATAATACATAATTTTGCACATCGTCCTCTAAGACATGTAATTTCTTTCATGGCCTTTGTCAATGTCATGTACTCTCCCTCAGTGGTGGACAAAGAAACAATGGGTTGTAGTGTAGTTTTTCAGCTTATGACACAATGAACAACAATAAACAAGTAACCTATGTTAGAGTATTTTTATCACAATCAGTTTCAAAATTAAAATTAATGTACCCAACAAGTGTCTTTGTGTTCTTGCCAAATCCAAGGCATATAGAAGATGTACCCTTAAGGTACCTAACAATGCACTTGACTACCTTTCAATGAAGCCTTCCTTGATTTGACATGTATTTTCTTGTCATGCTAACAACCTTGAGCAATATCTGGATGGGTGCAAATCATGAGATACATGATGCTACCAGCTACATCAGAATAAAGAACACGGGACATATAGTTATCGTCTTCTTAAGATTGTGGAGACTCAACATATGAGAGACTCATGAACTGGTATTCTAAAGGAATAAATATAGGAGATGCATTAGACATAGAAAACCTTTCTAGAATTTTTTCAAATACTTCTCTTGACTGAGAAATAATCTTCCAATTTAGCAGTTTCTAAGAATTTTCATCACCAGAATTGTATATATTGCTCTCAAATCCTTCATCTCAAATTCACAATTGAGTAAGTGCTTTAGCCTACGGATTTCAAAAATATCTCTTACGACAATCAGCATGTCATCTATATAAAGCAAGACGTAAATGAGAGACTCATCGTGTGTTTCTTCAAATAGACACAAGCATCATATCTGCTCCTAGAATATCCATACTTGACCATGAAATAATCAAATCTATGATATCACTAACGTGAAGGTTGATTCAAGACATAAAGAGACTTCTTCAATACACACACATGATCCTTCTTTGCCACAAAAACATAACCTTCAAGTTATTACATGTAAATCTTCTCTTTGAAATCACAATTGAGGAATGCAATCTTTACATCAAGTTTCTCAATCTCCAACTCATATCTAGCAACTAGTGCCAATATAAATCTGATAGAAGTGTGTTTAACAACAGGAGAAAAAAACATCATTGTAATGTATAGCTTCCACCTGGTTGTAGCCTTTTGCGACTAACCACGCATTGAACCTTACAATAGTATCTCAAGGACCAGATTCCTTCCTTTTGAATACCTATTTAAATCCAACAAACTTCTTTCCAACATGAGGATTTTCAAGCATCCAAGTGTTATTCTTTGAAAGAGTTGCCATCTCTTCCTTCATAGATGCAATCCACATAACAAAACATGGATTAGTCACAACTTCAACATAAGTAGATGGTTCACGAGAATCATTTGTCTCTTCTATAGTAGCCAAGGCATACACAACCACTTAGTAATAAAAATACTAATTTATTTTGTCCTAGAACTGTCGAGCACTTTTTAGAATAGGAAATAGAAGAGAAAATCCAAATTATATATAAAGGTGATGATAATTGGAGATAATATGAGATATAATAGATTAAAAGAGGATAATGAGGAATATGTTGTTTCAAAAATCACAAATAGGAAACCATGAGATAATTTGATAAGAAAATTCATTTTCTTGATCTAAAAGAAACTTAATGGCCAAGTATCATCTAATTTGGATCATAAATAAATATATAAAAGCCTTTATTACAAGATAATGGGAAATAAGCTAATAAAGTGAAATAAAATATTTAATGCCCTCAAATTGGAAAACTAACTCCAAATTCGTAATATAAACATAAAAATAAGACTTTGTGCCAATTTGCAATTAATTTGGATAATGTTTGATTAATAGGTAAATATAGGAGAGAGAAAAATGCCTAAAAGGTGTAATTGATAAATAAATGTAATTCTTGACACCAAAAGTTAGAAATGAAGGCAAATTTGTATTTAACGCACTTAAGTTAACTTGTGGGTCAAGTCTCATCAAATTTGGATAATCGTAAAGCCATAAATGAAGAAGAAAAGAGAAAATGATATCTGATTTATTTAACCCATTAAAGGTTTCCAAAAGGCAAAATTAAGAGTATATTCAGAATCTACACATTTAACTTAACTTATGCACAAAATTTGGTTCAATTTGGATAATTGTAGAATGCCTAAATGAGGAAAGAGAATATGCATGTATTTTTGGTTTCCACTTTGCTTAATTCCATTGATTTTCCCGATTTTTTCCAAGCTTGGGCTGTCACGCGACCCACTTATGTCGGACTGTATCGTGGCACTTGGATGAGAATCTGACGGATGAGGAGTTGTCTCCTACCTCCGTTAGGACTCTTTCTCGTGGCTACAGTAACATGAATTTTCTTCCGCACTTTCCTCTTCCATTTTTCCTTTTCGGTCCCTCAGGTTTTGCTTTCCTCCATCTACACAACATTCCGATCAGGTTGATCCCTAATTTGTTAGGGTTTCCATCACTAGAAACCTGGGTCGACGAGAACCTTCCTTTTCCTCCCCTATTTTCTGGTTTTGTTGGTTCCTCGTGGAACCTGATCTCCATGTCTATATCTAGGGCTTTCCCGACGATGCTTGAACTCCCAGTGACCTCTTGAATTAGATACTTTGGTCTCGATCACCCTCCAACCCCGTAGCCCTACTCCGTCTTCCTTCTCCGACGACTGTGAGCTCGACTGTGGAATTCCAGTGATCTTCGACACCTGTTCTTCGCTCGATTCGGCTCGAGGTGGTGTGGGAAAGCATCTAGTGCCTTCAATTCATGCGTGGAGAAGGTATAATAGATTTTCCCCTTTTCTTCCTCTCTCTGATCGTTTGGTAAAATTCTGTTAATGGAGGTTTTTGTGATGGGTGGCCTTATTTTCTCGCTTTGGTTTTGATCGTCGAAACTCTCTCCGCTGTTGCTTTGGCCTCCGATGGGTTCTTTTGCTCTGCCCAAGTTGCTCAATTTCTTCAGTTGTGGCAGGGAAGCTTTCTTGGTCTGTAGTTGACCGTTTTCATCACAGTTTGGTTCTCTGAGTTCGATGGAACCTCTGGAACTTAGTTCATGTAGGACTTTTTGCCCAATTCACACTCTATGGCGATCTGGAGTTGTGGATCGATCTGTTGATCTCAGTTGTCGTGGAGGTCTTCGCGGTAGAACAAACTCCAGAGTCGATTCCCCTCTTTGCCCTCGCTATTTTCTTTTCTGCTTTGTTCACGATAAAGGGTAATGTCGTCTTTTCACCTCTTGTCTCTTATTTTGGATCGAGTCAAGCAAGACCTTGACCTGCTGACTTGGCCGACATTCATTGGGCCAAGTGCGGGCCCGACCTATTTTTGAGGATTTTCTCGCCTGCATAGCATTAACTAATTATCTGAATGGTCAGTAATTAAAAATGTATAAGTAATTATCGGATTATCAGAAAATTTTGGAAAAATACTCGTTGGAATTAGAAAAATAAGGGCTTTCTAGTGGTATGGATTTTGTCACCTGAATCTGATGTTTTAAAAGCGTGATTTAATGAACCAAATTAAATAAGATAATAACTTGTATAATTCATAACTAATAATTTATAAGTCAGAAAAATATAATAAAATATGTTTTGGATTCCTAATAATATAAACTAAAATATGGAACAATTTTCGTAACTTAATTCACACATATATAAAAAGGCAATTTTTAGGGTTTGGTCTATATATATGAAATTGACATAAAATCGGTATATGCATTTAATAGGCTCTTTGGTGACCTAGTTTTGGATCCAGAAGTGCTTTGGACCTGTTGGACTTTGATATTGAGGTATGTTGTATCCCCTATTCATCCATATTGAGCAGTTTACCTACTGTATCATTCTCTTGATTTTGGCCTACATCATATGTCTTATCTTTTGATACCATAGTTCGTGTGAACTATCTTGATTGTTATGAACTTGGATAATTTCTTGATATCATATCTTGTGCCCTGGATGCATGTTGGTCCCTTATATTGATATGTGCCACTTTGAAGTGGATGTTTATATGGTTTGTGTTGTCCATTGTGTGATGGCAACCTTTGTTTCATCTTCTGACTAAACTATTTACTTGCCTCTATATTTACATGCAATGAGATTATGTAGCACTAGAGTAGTGTAAATTACTTAGGTTTTGGGGTAGTAATCCCTTATTGTTTATGAAGGAGGGTGGCAGTGTACCACTTCTCTATACCAGAGTGTGGCAGTAATCCATACTCAACTTTATATATTTGGGTGATTGGCAATATTCCTTTCTCTATCAGGTTCAAGTTTGTGCTTGGCCGCCTTTGTATTTATATTGTTGTAGGGCTATGCTTATCTCACATGCATGTAGGTTATTGATGTTGTTTATGGGGTGTGTGCCCTAATTTCTTTATGTGCCAACATTGCACAATTTTTATTATTTTTGTTCATGGCAAGTATCCTCTTTTATTCAGTTATGATGTTTCTTCTCTTTTATGCCCGTGTGGGTAGTCCTTATCTCTTACATGGGAAGCCTTTACATTTGATGTCCATTATATCCCTATATTGCTCAAAGTTTCCTTTAGCACACATACCATCTTTTTACTGATGTGTTTCTTTTCTTCTTCTCTTTTGTGGGGTATGCTTCCAACCCCAGGTTAGATCGAGGAGAGTGAACATCAACATCAACCTTGTAGCTGATCTTTGAGAGGCTTGAAGAGGTGGTTATATGACCCTCGGCTTGGTCTTTGGCTTTTATGTTTAGTTTTCCGTTTAGATACCCATATGTGGTGAAGTGTTGTATCGTGTTATCAAGCTTTGTAAATTGTTAGATAATGATATTTTCCACTGCTACTCATTGTGTAATGATGCATACATGTTGAATAAATTGGACTCCATCCCTTTTCTGAAAAATTTTACGTGGTGTTTAGTTCAAGGGATGTGGTCTTTTCTTTCTAGTGGAGAAGTGGTTTCACTTCGTTACAGCATGGTATCAGAGCCACTAGCATTCGGTTATCTAACTGTTTCAAACATGTCTCCCTTGGGACGTTTACCTTTATCTTAGGTTGCTTATACCTAGTGTCCTTGCCTTGTGTAGGAAAAACCCTTATGGCTGGAGATAACTCAACAATTGACAACCAGTATGGTTATGAGACTCCTCAAAATTCTAGGTTTGGTCAAGAAACCTCTGATATTGTTGGTTCGGGAGGGGCTATGACTCCAGAGCAAGAGTTGGCCATGTTTCGACAACTCTTTGCGTCTTCCATGGTGGGGAAGATGAAAGACTCGTCTATACCTGAAAAGACTAAGGAGTTCTCGCTCATGGAGTTCATGAAGATTTAACCACCTTCCTTCAAGGGTGAAGGTGAGTTAGAGATGGTTGACAAAGCTGATGATTGGGTGTTAGCCATAGAGAGGACTTTTGATGGTATGGTCTGTCCTCCACATCAGAAGGTTAGGTTTGCTTCATATGTCTTGGATGGACATGCAAGAGTTTGGTGGAATGGAATTGCAAGGACTAGAGATATCTCAACCATGACTTGGACAGAGTTTTTAACTCTATTCCGTGGGATGTACATCTGCACTGCTGCTTTGAAGAAGAAAGAAGAAGAGTTCTACAACTTGAAGCAAGGGTCTCTATCCGTTTCTGCTTACGTGCAAAGGTTTCTGCTGGTTGAGTGTTATGCTGTTGGTTTGGGTGAGGAACACAGGGCTGGCCTTTTCCTCCAAGGGCTCAACTACAATGTGATATGTGCTCTTATTCTACAACTTCCCTTGACCTTTCAGCAGATGGTTGATAAAGCTTTGGCTGTGGAGTCTTACCTAGGGTTTCAACCAAGGGAGTTCGACAAGAAAAGGAAGTCCTCCGGTGATGAGTAGAAAAGAGATAGTTGTGTAAAGTGCAATAGACCCCATCCTCCAAGAAAGTGCCCTCATGTTAGAAATTAAGGCACACCAGTGGTATGCCACTTTTACAATGAACCTGAACACATCCGACCTGATTGCCCTAAGCGTCGTAATGGTCAAGCTCCAGTACAGCAACAACAAGCACCTCCTTAGAATTAGGGCAACAACAATGGAAACAATAATAGAGGAAGACATGTGGAAAGAAGAGCTGGTAGAGTTTTTGTCTTGGATGGTGAAGAAGTTAATGATGAAGATCAAGGGCAAGTTAACCCATAGTTCCTTAGATTAGTCTTTACAAGTTATGTTTCCTTTTGCATGTTGCTTATGTAGTGGATGTAAGAAGTATAGTTGAAACTTTTATAACTGAAGTTAAGTTTGATTTTATGAGATGAACCCTTTTATGGGGTGGTGAATAAGTTTCCTATGGATGTTTTGATTTCGAGGACGAAATCCCTTTAATGGGTGGTGTGCTGTAACATACCAGTATAGAATCCTACCCTAATAGTTTTACCCTTTTGACTTAGCCAAACAAGATTAAGCTAATATATGTAATTAAGGGAATACAAAATACTTTGTGCTTAATAATAACTCATTTGGATGATAATAAAGAATTAAAGAACTTAATTGGATAAATATTTCCCGTATATTCTTAATATAGGGTTGTATACACAAATACCCCAGTTAGATTTTTTAATAATGGGCTTAAAGTGCAAATTATACACTAAGTAATAAAAATACTAAAATATTTCGTCCTAGAACTTTCTAACACTTTTTAGAATAGGAAAAAGAAGAGAAAAACCAAATTATATATAAAGGTGATCATAATTGGAGATAATATGGGATATAATAGATTAAAAGAGGATAATGAGGAATATGTTGTTCCAAAAATCCCAAATAGGAAACCATGAGATAATTTGATAAGCAAAATCGTTTTCTTGATCTAAAAGAAACTTAATGGCCAGATATCATCTAATTTGGATAATAAATAAATGTATAAAAGCCTTTATTACAAGATAATGGGAAATAAGCCAATAAAGTGAAATAAAATATTTAATGCCCTCAAATTGGAAAACTAACTCCAAATTCGTAATATAAACATAAAAATAATCCTTTGTGCCAATTTGCAATTAATTTGGATAATGTTTGATTAATAAGTAAATATAGGAGAGAGAAAAATGTCTAAAACGTGTAATTAATAAATAAATGTAATTCTTGACACCAAAAGTTGGAAATGAAGGAAAATTCGTATTCAACACACTTAAGTTAACTTGTGGGTCAAGTCTCATCAAATTTGGATAATCGTAAAGCCATAAATGAAGAAGGAAAGAGAAAATGATATTTGATTTATTTTACCCATTAAAGGTTTCCAAAAGGCAAAACTAAGAGTATATTCGCAATCTACACATTTAACTTAACTTATGCACAAAATTTGGTTTAATTTGGATAATTGTAGAAGACCTAAATGAGGAAAGAGAATATGCACGTATTTTTGGTTTCCACTTTGCTTAATTCCATTGATTTTCCCGATTTTTTCCAAGCTTGGGCTGTCACGCGGCCCACTTATGTCGGACTGTATCGTGGCCCTTGGATGAGAATCTGATGGATGAGGAGTTGTCTCCTACCTCCGTTAAGACTCTTTCCCGCGGCTACAGTAACGCAAATTTTCTTCTGCGCTTTCCTCTTCCGTTTTTCAATAGCACCCACCAAATCTGAGTCGGACATACCACCCCCATCTTCATGTAGGACTAATAATTTATAAGTCAAAAAAATATAATAAAATATGTTTTGGATTCCTAATAATATAAACTAAAATATGGAACAGTTTTCATAACTTAATTCACACATATATAAAAAGGCAATTTTTAGGATTTGGTCTATATATATGAAATTGACATAAAATCGGTATAAGCATTTAATAGGCTCTTTGGTGACCTAGTTTTGGATCCAGAAGTGCTTTGGACTTGTGAAACGTTGCTGAACCCACACTTTCCCTTCCACCTCGGCGGTGGTGGTGGCATGCCATGATCGTTGAAAGAAGGGTGGGTCGGGTCAACCCCCGTGTCCACCAATCCGATGATCACACCCCTGTCGTACCCTGCGACGCCACCCCAGTAGCTGCACGACCTGGATACAGCCTGAGGAAGCTCGGTGAATGGGTGGTGTGCCGGGAGATCTTCTGGTCTGTTACAGTCGAAGTGAAGCTGGGATGAAAGACGAGCTGACGTGAAGCTGGTTTCCGCAACTGTAGCTATGGGGTTGGTCAGTCCTAGTTAGACAATTAGTTTGTTAGAAGGTTGTTGCTCGGCACTTGATATGAGAAGCCAATGTTTGGCTGTAGGGTTGACAGAGACCTTGGACTGTAATAGCCTACGTGGCTGTAGGTGGGACTGCTGGCCTATAAATATTGGGGTCACGCCACCTAATGAGGGTATTTGGTATCTGGCTCAATTGAATAGCAATTTTTCCTCGCTGTGATATGTCTCTCTTCTCTCTTTCTCTACTTCTTTATCTCTCTCTCTCTTGCTCTCCCCTTCTTCCTCCAGCATCTTCTCCTTCCTCGAGCTAACCTTCTGCTTCTGAGTTCTCACGAGCACCATAGGTTCTGAGGCTGATCCGGGAGCAGCCGGTAAGCATCGTTACGAGTAACATGGTCCGGCTCCGCGTGGAGGAAGTCGTCCATATTCCTCATAGCTTCCAGTTCCTCCTCTGTCAACCTCTCTGCAAAGCCACTCAAGGCGTGGGTATACGAGTATACCAACCGTGAGTCCCTCAACCCACCGTCGGTGCTGATCATTGGCGGCGGCAGGAAGGCCTCGTGCCAGTCCCGGTGGGAGCTGGTGTGGTCGGGAGGAGGTTTGCGGACGTGGACGATATAGGTTCTACGGGCACTTTCGCAACTGACATGATGGGAGCAGCACTGAAGGCAGAGAAGAAGGGCAACGATGAGGACGGGAAGTGAGGAGCAGACAACCGGCGCAAACGGGATGTTGAAATGATTGTTGTTGGAAGCCATAGGAATATGCAATGGAGAACATGATCCAAGTATGTCCTGCTTATATAGGAGAAGATGTGACGAATATGATGGACTGATTCTAATAGTTGATTCGGCAAAGCGTCTGCGTTTTGTTGGGTAGCAGCAGCCGTAGGCAAACGCCTTTTCCTAATACCGGTAGTCCATCCGACGGATTTCCTTCGCTAGAAAACCACCCGCAGGTTTTGATCACGGTCACCTGCAAGCGATCAAAAGTCGAGCGTTGAGAACCAACGCCTTCCCAGATGCTGCATAAATAGAATTTGTTCAAGGCACTCGCCCGATTGAAGCTACAAAGAGATACGTAGGCTGTACCTAACATGTTTTCCGTTCAAAATGCACACGATTCAAAGTCAAAATCCAGAAATCTTTACCATGTTAACATCTCTTTAAGACATGGTTTCGTTTAATTTAGCAGATAGGAAATCCCAGAAAGGAACAGGAAACAAAAGGAAGTTAAATCAAGGTAAACAAGGAAACGCGTTGCAAGATTTGAAATGCCTTCAAGGTTGTTTGTCCGTCTGGTTTGTTCGGTGCATGTGCATGATGCAATCATTGCTCTATTTTAACAAGCACAGATGAGGACGTATGAAATTCAGAGTCCAATTAAATTCTCACATTCAAGATTCGTGCTTATAAACAAAGTATATCAGAGCTACGCTGCTGATGTGAAAGAAAAAGTAAATACAATATGAAAGAGAAAAAATTAGAAAGAGAAAAATAATTTGCACATAACTCTTAAACCTTAAGGAATTTTTGGTGGAAACAAACAACATTAGGTTCATCATAAAAATACTTTCTATCAATACCAATATTGACATACTTTGAAAAAAAATAATATTAGAAGTATTTTAAAAGAGGGGAGAAGTATACAAAAGTACAATATATTCATAGGTATTGTACTCAGATTGACCATTCATGTACAATACTTATTGCTTCTTTATTTCTACATATTCCATATTATGTCATAAATCCATAAGTATTGTACATTTTATCATTTATATTAATTTTTATATACATTCAGAATGTAGCGTTTGTCAAATATTATATATCCACACATTCTACGAGAAGTACAGTATTAAAAACCAAATTTTGTAATAAAAAATACACTATACTAACAACAACATTCTATTTTTTTAAAGTATTCACATTCATAATATGTAGTGACGTATAGTACTAATTGCCTCACTATTTTTCACACTCAATATTTTGTCACAAATCCGTAAGTATTGTACATTTTATCATTTATATTAATTTTTGCATATATATAGAATGTAACGTTTGACAAAAATTTATACAAGGATAAACACATTCTACAAGAAGTACAATATTAACAATCATATTTTGTAATACAAAGTATAGTATTATACGTACAGTACTAGAGGTACTGTACGAGACATAACAACAATACATAATTTGATGATCTTGTTAGTACGGTATGAGACATGTTATGTATAAAAAAATATCGATAACCACATACCATACCTACGTAAACTAATTTATATTTCACTAAAAATATACACATCTAACTAAAGTACAATACTTTCAACTATTTTTTAAAAACAACTAAATATTGATCCCTTTCATTCAAAAGTACAATGCTAAACTCATTGTTGTGGTTACCTCATCGAATCCATAGATGAACAAGTAGCTATTGTACATGATTTTGGAGAAATACATATGTGATGTACTGTACTCACGAGTACTGTATATCTATAACTAGAACATGTGTATGGTATCCTAAAATACGAATACTATATTTCTGACATATTATCATTATTTCAAAGTATGTCAACACTAGTTTTGTTGGAAAATATTATTTACAAGGACTCTAATGCAATTTATTTCATCAAAAAAATACGCTCCAGATTGATAGTTAGGGACAAAAACATTTTCTCTGTCTTCTACTTCCATCATCTTTATTGCTTTAATTGTTGCTAACAGTATGACAACCTGTGTTAGTTCTCATTCTCTAAAATTTTGTGGGCGAGCGGGTGGGAAGGTGACTATGACTAGAATTTTTCTAATAACATAGAGGGGATCCATCGACAAAGTCTGTCAAGATTATAATAAACTAAAATTATGGGCACGTTTGTCGGATGACTAATTATATGTGATTCGTTGACAACTAATGTAAGCTGCCACTTGATAATCGAAAAAGTTTGATCTACAACAACTACAACAAAGTAGCAAGATTGTTAGTATTATAGACCTTATAGGAAGCCACATTCTAGGAGCTAGAATCCAAACATTTTAGGAAAATGTTGCACAATGGGTCTACTCTATAAGCCTATTTCTCAAATTAGTGTGTCAGGGTGACCGCCTGAAGGAAGGGATCGAATTCTCTGCTTCAACGGCCATGTACTAAGTGTGTTACTATTAAATATTTGAATGAAAGTACACGTCGATTTCATGTGGAATAATAAAATCGAGAACGGAGGGGATAGATCACACAACTATAGAAGACAGATTTATGTGATTCAGTCAGGAGAGACATACTCCACGAGAGGGGTGAGATTTCTACTATTTCAGAAAAGAGATTACAAAGGGGAGCACTCTCGAAGGAGCAAGAGTACACCCTCGAATATGGTGACTTCTGTCTTGCAAACAGAATACATTATGATTAAACCTGTAACCAGGACACATATACTTATACATATAGAATCACAATCATATCTTTATTCGGATCAGGAACTAAGACCCTACCATACCATAATTGGTGGGCTAAGGCCCACACAATGCCTATTAATTGGGTCGGCAAAAAAAATCTATTTAATTTTGAACTGGATCTACAATAAGATCAATATATTTCTTCCAAGTAGGCAACAATTTCCACCTTGACTCGAAACTTATCATTCTTTGAAAAAAGAATAATAGAAGATAATGTCTCCTCCTCTAGACCCTATGGGTGTCATTGTAGGCTATATAGACTAATCAAATCCAGATAGTGTCTAAACTTGGAAACTGGCTCCGACTTGGTCATTATTTCAACAAGATTTTCTTTACTGGCAATATTCTTCACTATAATGTATCCCTGTGTTATCACTTCTTTGATAAAGTGATACTTGACGTCAATATGCTTTGTTCTCTCATGCAACATCTAATCGTTTGTGAGGTGAATTGTGCTTTTATTGTCATAATAGATGGTTGTTGTCTTTCCAATAATACATAATTTTGCACATCGTCCTCTAAGACATGTAATTTCTTTCATGGCCTTTGTCAATGCCATGTACTCTCCCTCAGTGGTGGACAAAGAAACAATGGGTTGTAGTGTAGTTTTTCAGCTTATGACACAATGAACAACAATAAACAAGTAACCTATGTTAGAGTATTTTTATCACAATCAGTTTCAAAATTAAAATTCATGTACCCAACAAGTGTCTTTGTGTTCTTGCCAAATCCAAGGCATATAGAAGATGTACCCTTAAGGTACCTAACAATGCACTTGACTACCTTTCAATGAAGCCTTCCTTGATTTGACATGTATTTTCTTGGCATGCTAACAACCTTGAGCAATATCTGGATGGGTGCAAATCATGAGATACATGATGCTACCAGCTACATCAGAATAAAGAACACGGGACATATAGTTATCGTCTTCTTAAGATTGTGGAGACTCAACATATGAGAGCCTCATGAACTGGTATTCTAAAGGAATACATATAGGAGATGCATTAGACATAGAAAACCTTTCTAGAATTTTTTCAAATACTTCTCTTGACTGAGAAATAATCTTCCAATTTAGCAGTTTCTAAGAATTTTCATCACCAGAATTGTATATATTTCTCTCAAATCCTTCATCTCAAATTCACAATTGAGTAAGTGCTTTAGCCTGCGGATTTCCAAAATATCTCTTACGACAATCAGCATGTCATCTATATAAAGCAAGACGTAAATAAGAGACTCATCGTGTGTTTCTTCAAATAGACACAAGCATCATATCCGCTCCTAGAATATCCATATTTGACCATGAAATAATCAAATCTATGATATCACTAACGTGAAGGTTTATTCAAGACATAAAGAGACTTCTTCAATACACACACATGATCCTTCTTTGCCACAAAAACATAACCTTCAAGTTATTACATGTAAATCTTCTCTTTGAAATCACAATTGAGGAATGCAATCTTTACATCAAGTTTCTCAATCTCCAACTCATATCTAGCAACTAGTGCCAATATAAATCTGATAGAAGTATGTTTAACAACAGGAGAAAAAAACATCATTGTAATATATAGCTTCCACCTGGTTGTAGCCTTTTGCGACTAACCACGCATTGAACCTTACAATAATATCTCAAGGACCAGATTCCTTCTTTTTGAATACATATTTAAATCCAACAATCTTCTTTCCAACATGAGGATTTTCAAGCATCCAAGTGTTATTCTTTGAAAGAGATGCCATCTCTTCCTTCATAGATGCAATCCACATAACAGAACATGGATTAGTCACAACTTCAACATAAGTAGATGGTTCACGAGAATCATTTGTCTCTTCTATAGTAGCCAAGGCATACACAACCACTTAATTTTAATACCTTGCATGTGGTCTGATATGTCCTTGTTCTCTTCGAAAAGCAATGGTATATGTATGTTCTTCATGTGTGTTATCTTCATCATCGTTTGGGTTTTCCTGTGTAACAATGGGAGGTGTAAGGCTGTGTGCACTAACTTCAAACTCCACCTACTTTGTGAAGTTCAAGAAATGACTTGTTATAGAAGATGTAGGGCCATCTGATTTTGTAGAAAACATAACAAACTCATCAAAAGTAATATTTCTTTCAATCAAGAACTTTGACGACTATGGCTCAGTGCACCAGAATCTATATCCCTTTATCCCATCAACATAACCTAAACAATACATTTTTTCTCACTAGGTGCGAGCTTTCCTTCATATGAATAGACATATGCAGGGCAATATGAATATTTGATTAATTTATAGGATGACTAGACCATACCTCTTATGGAGTTTTAAAACCCATTAAGTAGATGGAAAATGATTTACAAGATAAGTTGTAGTGGATATGGCTTCAACCCAAAAATCATTGGTAGGACCAACCCTGATCAACATGCATCATGCACACTCTAGAAGAGTTCTATTCATATTTTCTGCAATGTCATTTTTCTCAGGAGTATGTCTCAGTGCGTGGCATCTTGAACTACCTTCAAATTGATAGAATTCATTAAATTTAGAAGAACAAAATTCTATGCCATTATTTATCCTCAACCTTTTGATGCATTTTTTGTTTGATTTTTAATCATCATCGTCTGTTTCATAAATTGATCAAAAGCTTCAGATTTATGCTTTAGAAAATACATTCATAATTTTCTTGAGAAATCATTAATGAAAGTAAGCATATATCCGGCACAACCCATGGAAGGAACTTGAGAAGGATGCCAAATATTGGAATGAATATAATCAAAAATACCTTTTGTATTATGGTTTGTAGTTGAAAAATTGACCTTGTTCTTCTTTCCCAGTACATAGTGCTAACAAAAATTCAACTTTCTATTATTGACATCTCCTAGAAGTCCTATGTGCTTAATAATTTGAGACCATTCATACCCACGTGTCCTAGTCTCATATGCCACAATTTTGTGGTATCCAGATTTTAAGTGGTTGAGGAAGAAGCAACAATAGCTACACCGATTACCATTTCTAAAGGTTTCCTAGAATACATACTCCCTTAATCAGAACATCATGTCCTTTGGTAATGGACACGATTCCATTTTCAACCCTATATGGAAAACCATTAGTTGTAGACAAGCTAATCGAGATGAGGTTTTTCTAAAGTCCTTGACATGATAGACATTTGAGACAGTTTAGATGATTCCATCAAACATTTTTATGTGAATTGACCCAATGCCAATAGTATTTCTAGTAGAATCGTTTTCCATATTAGAATACATCCATCAAAATATTCATAAGAAAGACTTCATCCTTCTGAGCAATCTCTACCTGCACGCTTCCTTCCATCTATAGGATTTGGGCGACTATGGTGGAGCAAGGGCCGACGACCATCAACGTTGCCAGTCAAGGACAACTCCCCAAGGCCAACCTTTAGGGGAGGGGCAAAGGGAAGGTGAAGGATGGTCGTAGAAACCCAGGGCCTGATGTCATGATCGCCAAAGCATGGGCCAAGGTGGTCAAAGGTCCTCCTATGTGCATCAGGGGATCCGTTGCGGACGACCCTAAGAAACCTTTCTAAAATGAATGTGATCAAAGAAAATGGACTAAGTTCACAGAACCAATCATGGAGGAGATGGATGACTATCACAAATTCTATGCGATCATCCAGATTTTGGGAACGTCAGTGAACATCAACCAACTCCAAGGATGGATGTTGTGAACCTGGAGACCAAAAAGGGAACTAGAAGTGTTCTCGCTTGTTGATGGTCTAATCCTAGCCAGATTTGCAAATGAAGCAGATTTGAAAGCAATAGGGGTGTAAACGGTGCGGGTATGGTGTGGGTCTGGCCATACCCATACCCATACCCATCTAATTTAGCGGGCCCGGTTCCGGTTCTGGACCCACATAATACAAAACCTGGACCCGCACCATACCCGTACCCGCAATAATAGTAGGTATGCGGTGTGGGTATGCGGGTAAGCGGTTCTATAAAATGTCATATTGTTTATGTAAGAGAAATGACTATGTTATATATATTTAACACAACAAGATATTGTTATTATATAGTATATTAACATGTGATAGTTATATTAGACAATGTTATATTCAATACAATAAAATTAATTGAGTAATTGTTTACATATTTGTAGTCATGATCATAACATTTAATTTATGTAGAAAGTAATGTAGATTAGTAGACATTTTGATTTTAAGTTTACATATGATGCTCGTTATTGTCACTAGAATACCTAATTCTTAGTTATATGACTAGTCTAAACCTTAGAGTAGGATATAATCTCAACAGTTATATTAATTAGACTAGTAAAGTATGATATATAACATATTATTTTAGGTTACTTATGTATAGCGGATACACGAGTCTAGCGGGTCTGGGTCCAAGCATATCCATTATTGGACCCACGTATATACGGGTCCAAGGGTATACGTGTAAAGACCAAGTCTCTATTATTAAACATGTTAAACAAAATCATCAATGGTGTAGCAGCTGAAATTTAAATCTTGACTTTATTCAGAATGTATAAAGAGGTCCGGCCATAGTAGCCTGGGTGGTAAGACCTCAGTAAGTTCCAATGAAGGACCCGGGTTCGAACCTCACCGAAGGCACTTTGCGAACGGCAATTCACGCTGATTAGGCATGGGAGGGGGGTGACCGGACCACACCCTCTCATGCCTCGAGAGTTTACCATGTCGGCTTCGCCTGGGATGGGTTCTCTCGAACATCAAAAAAAAAGAATGTATAAAGAGTACATTACAAATTTTTTCCAATTGGGGTACATCTTTATACATGCATAAGGATCTAGGTAGAGGAAGACTTAACTAATACAACATTGTCTCCAAACAAAAAAACTTAAAACATAAATACAACTATGATCAAGCAAACTATGTGTTCCTCTTCTTCTTGTCCTATCATTAACCTTAGTCTTAGGTTCACCAAGCTTCCACTGCACACTCTGATCCTAACCTGGATGGTTGGGGTCATCCAAAAAGAGAAAGATAAAAAGGTATGTGTTAAAAATAGGATAAAGGCAATCAATAAGCTAAGTAAAAACATTCCATTAAGGGATTTCAAGAGGAGAGAGACCAATGAGTAAATAAGAATTTAGAATACTGGCACATTTTAATATCAACAAATATCACAATTGCATGAATATAAATTATGACTCAACATCCTCTCAATGTAGGGTGAGGCACCTACCGGACCTCACCAATGGCAGGGGGGACTAAAACCCTAGTGCCTAAAAAGTGGTAGGGAGACTAAAACCCCAGTGCCTAATATATAAAATGGCAGGGGGACTAAAACCCCAGTTCCCGGAAGGGGGACTAAAACCCCAGTGCCCTGTGGGTGGTTTGTACTCATGTACACTACATTGTCAATTGGCCAATAACTATATCATGCATAAACATTCACTTGGAAGTAGAGTGAAAATTATAACAAGATAACATCATAGTATTGGGAAAAAAACCCAAAAATTAATTAAATAGGCCATCATAGGCCACAACAATATCCAAGAACTCCAAGAAGTAAATGAGTCAACAAGCAACAACATTATACAATGCTTCCAAATATTTCAAAAGGATGAGCCACATAGGCAATAACAAGATCAAGCATTTCCAAGTAAAGGAGGAAACATATAGCAAGTTTCACATTATTCAAATGAATGAGCCACAATGGCATTAGAAGCATAAAATAAGTAAAGATACAATAAATACAATTAGAAGGATTACAAGGCTAGCACAATAGTGACTGTGGGGTTGGAAAAGACCCAACTGAAGGATAGGTAGTTTGCACAATCACATTCACATTCATCCATGGAGATCACATATATGAATAGGGTCCATATAATAGGAGTCACATACAAAATAGGGTGCACATACCTATTTTAATTATTTACCATCACATTCATCAAGTTGATTGTATCACCATTCCTTTTTCCCTAGTTACATAATTACACATGTATTAATATATAAAGACATAAAGCATATGAAAAACCCTAATTTTCTACCTTGAAAACCAAAGGTCAATTTGTGACCTAAAACCTAGACCAAATGATTATTCCTATTCTCCTGATTAATAAAACATATTTTATTTTACAATTTGGAGTTAAAATGGATTAATTAGGTGTTTTAGAATATTTTATATGCTTAAAAGGTATTCAAGGAAAACTTCAAAAAATAATTTAGAATCAGGCTTCAAAACCGACAAAATTGGATTCTACTCAAAAAATCCTTTCCATGACTATTTGTTTGCATTTTTCTGACCAATGGTTGATTTACTATGAATTAAGTAAATCTGACCAATCAGATTGCAAGTAAACTATAGAGTAACAGGTATTTAAATAAAAATAAAATCCGATGTAACTAACAGGTGAAATGACTAAATTACCCTTTCTCGCCAAAACAAATCAATTAAAACTACGAGGGTAGATCATTCATTTAGAACCATCGTTTGTTTGCACAAGAGAGGAAAAACAAGGGATGGGATGACGATAATGCCCCTGTATGTTTAATTGAATCGATTGGCATTGTGAGGGTAATAAGATCATTTGGTATCTATTGAATTCAGTAGAAAATTAATAACTCAAAATCCATAATAAAGTAGAAAATTAATAACTAGTAACTCCAATGTTTACCACTACAGGTAAGAAAGTAGAAAATTAATAACTCAAAATCCATAATAAAAATTTAATGTTCTTAAGTCCAAATTATAAGAAAAGTAAACTTACTCGACATTGAATGGAACTATTATCATCGTCGTATTATTTTTACCAAAATATTGAAAAGCATCACAGCAGTATGAAGTAACTCATGAAGGGTATGTACCTACAAGACTAATCAAATATGGAACTGAAAATCCCATATGGGAAAACCCAAAATTTGTACATATCATGTGTAAGTGGTTGCAAAACATGTATTACATATGCATTAATATAAAAGAAACCAGATCACCGTATATAAAACAAGGTATATGGATGTATAAATAAGATCTCACCATATCCACAACTCTATCGTAGATGTGTTCAGCCAAGCATAACTAAACAACTCCAAAACATCTTGTATAAATATCTTATTTTTGTATGATTGACCTGCATTAATACATGTGCATTAACATGTATGTAAAACATGTATTACATATGCATTAATATTTATGCTAAACTTGTATAAATAGATTGTTATCGTATGATTTACCTGCAGCATCCTCTGGAATAGTAACATTTATAGGGCAATTTGGATCATGTTCGCCAATCCATACTGCCACACCCCTACAATTAGGACCTATCGAGGCATGTAGGTCCCTTAGAAGCCAACTTGGTAGTCGAGGAGGTGGAGGATGAGATGTAGCGGGTCTCGTCTTTTTTACCTATATATAATTTTAGATCAATTGACTCATATATATAGACTAACTCATATATACAGACTAACAAATTAACATAATGAAAATTTATCATACAATATTAGTATAAAGGACATCCGCTTTGGGCCATAGTATCACTCCGCCTACTGCATCACCAAGTATTTTAGCATCTGGGTGTGCATGAGTTAGTGCAAGATCCGTCCAGTCGGGGAGTAAATGTATTGGTCTCACACGTACCACACAATCTGGTACTGGATGCCCATGAAACATGCACCCTTTAAGGGGTGGGTAAGTCGACACCTCTGTAATGATCTATTCTTGACCTTTTAGTTGGCATGGCTTCAACCCGTGCAAATTTACCTAAAGAATGTTATATGCATATATACACAAACATATCATCTTGAACATACTAGCTACTATGTCATAAAAATACTTACAGAGGACGTGCTAGCTGGTGGGTCTATAGGATTACTCCCAACCTCTGTAGTAGGAGTAGTAGGAGAAGTGCGACACGTCTGAGTGGCCGTCTTAGACGCCTGCCACTGAACCATTGCTTCTTGGATTCTCTGTGTATTTAACAAATGTACCTATACATGGATAAAAGAAACACTAGCTTCTAATTATTGAATTCCCTTTCACAATAACATTCTAAAAAATAATAGTTTACCTCAATTTGTGAAAGTCCTGCTTTTGGGACAGATTTGCGTTTGGATGGCCCAAAGAACGCTTTGATGCCCACACCAGCGCCTTCACCCCTAACACGTCCAGGATGCTCTGGGTTACCCAGAGAAACTATCAGTTCATCCCTTGTACCCTGAGGGATGAACTTACCTTCCTTTCTCTGCTCGTGCAGCTCCCGCTAATCACATCAACAAAAATTATCTAGTAAACATAACAATAAGCAATATCGATCGATTTATCTATGAGTTGATTTTTACCATTTTTGCATCCACCTCGGCAGTTGCGGGATTCGGTATGTCTCAATTCTTATTTTGCCTCCCAACTATCCACATAGCATGGCGAGGCAGAGGTGCGGGAGTAGTAGTAGAGGACTCTGCAGTCTCCTGAGTAGCAGCAGGCTGAGCAGACTCAGCCTGTAATCTTTGGTGAATGTCTGCATGTCCTTTTGGACCTATTGTGTGGTCATGCACATTCAGTGCACGCCTTGCTCGTTGAGCATCACTCTTAGCCTAGTTAGTTAGTACATTGATTTGGTTAGTAACACTAAAGGTTAATCTTGAATAGGTGAATATAGAAGAATGTATATTAATTAAATTGGGAGTGGCTCTTAATACCACATCACCTTGGCAGGAGAACCAGTTTGGAACTCCCTAGAAGTCGTCAATTTATACCTTGACGCACCACATTTCGGATAATCTTTCAAATCCACATAGTCCTTTTGAAATAATACATAATCATTCGGGAATGCGTGTATCTTCTTGGCCTCCATTCCTATTGGGCACAACAATTTCTTTACTCGGTATGTTGAGATTGGCAACTCGCTTCCTTCAGGAAGAATTTCTTTCAATAAAGACAACAATGACTTGAAGCTTTTGTCGCTCCATCGATTGTTAGCTTTCAATTTATACAATCTCAACACAGCGCTAAGCTTCGTAAACTTACAACCTATGTATAACGGTATCTCAGCATCATGCACAATGTTTCTAAACATGGGAGGTGGATCGGTGTGCTCTACCCCACAACTATCCAGCATAACATCAACAATGTCTACTGGAACTGGTTCGTTCACATCTACGTCATCGGAGGAAATTTCTTCTTCCACACAAGCACTACTATCGGCATCCACTAGTTTCAGGTTTGAAATCTCTCCATGCCAGTGCCATTCTGTACAACCTTGTATAATCTCGTTGCACATGACATGACTTTTGATTTCGTCACCAGTGCTGACTTTCAAGTTGTTACCACAATGCCTACATGGACAATAGAACCTATCTCCAGGTTGTTTGCTATGTTCCTCGGCAAATCTAATAAACTGATCAAGACCATAAATAAACTCTGGGTGCAGCGATCGCGAATGGACATCCATGATCTATCCATTCTATGATCAATGAGAAAACAAGTATATATTACAACAAGATTAGGGTCAAGGGTTAATTAACAAATTAGAGTTTATGCATGGTTACAACTTTAGGGTTTAAGGTCTTATATATAATTAATGGTTAAAACATCCTAAGTGAGATTAGGTGTTCAAGAATAGTCCCAAACTGGGGACTATCCAAGATTTACTCCTAATGAGTAAATCTAGGACAGGTTTCTAGGCAAACAAATACATGTGTTGTCATTCTTATATATAATAAATGTGTACCACCTATCCCATTCTTGAACACCTAATCTCACTAGTAAGTGTATAATGTGTATTGGGTTTTCAAGAAAATTTCGGCAACATTTCCCTACTGTTCTCCAAGTACATATGTACTTAGAGAACAAATGGGGAAATGCTACCGAAATTTTCTTGAAAACCCAATACACATTATAAACTTACATCCTAAGTGAGATTAGGTGTTCAAGAACAGTCCCAAACCGGGGACTATCCAAGATTTACTCCTAATGAGTAAATCTTGGACGGGTTTCTAGGTCAACAAATACATGTGTTGTCATTCTATAATATTGATTTCAACATTTCGAGTGTCCATGTATGTTCATCATCAAGATAAAGATTACACATAAATTAGTATGACCTAGGGATGGAGAGATTCGTAATTGATTTCAAACTAGCTCATGCATTATCATCAATCTACATCATATAACAGGGATTCATGTCGATGTTAGGGCGACACATCGACACATCATTACAAAATTAGAGATATAATATTATAGTTTTAATATCTTACATAGATTGTTCACAAGATTTCAGCAATATAGTTAATTCAAGATTATGGTGAAATGTGTATTAGGGTTTTAATATCTTAATTCAACATGCATCAAAATTTACAGAATTAAGTCAAGCATTAGTATCCAATTGCAAATGTATCTTCTTCTTCCTAATCCCTCCTTACCAAATAGATAAAGGCAAGGCACGACCAGTGAGCTGGACACGACGACTGTGGTTGTACTGGCCAACACGACCATCCAGCTCACATGTAGCTCGTGCCTTGCTTTTATCAATGCATTTTGGTAAAAGGGGAGTAGGGAGAAGAAGAGGTGGAGGAAGAAGAGATTGGGTTGGAGGTAGGTGATTGTACATGTTAAGAGCTTAAATCCTGTAGGGAATTTCCTTGCCGATGAGACCAGGAGCAACAAGCAGTGAAGTAGGCGGCAACCAGGTTGGGTTGGAGGTAGCAGGTGACGGTCGTCCAGAGCAGCGGTGGCAACCAGGGGAGCGGCGACCAGGGGACTAGAGTGTCAGCCGGAGCAGTGGTGGCTGGAAGGAGCAGGGGAGCGGCGCACAAGGAGTAGGGAAGCAACGACAATATGCAAGAAGTAGAGGAGGGGAACCGACGGTGGAATCACGAGACCCTAGAGCGGCGGAATCGACAATGGAACAGCGAAAGGGGAAGAGGCAGGCTCGTGCGAGTGCTATTAAGTCAACAATAAGCGTCGATTATTAAAAACAACTGACGCTATAAACTATAGGCGTCGGTTACCAACAAAACACCGACACCATTGTTCATTTATAGTCGTCGGTTCCAACTAGAAAAATCGACATCTATCTTTTATATGCTGACAAAGATAAATATTCTCAAATTAAGATCATAGTCGTCGTTTTCTATATAAAAACCGACGCCAAACGGAGATGAAAATTTTCGCGGTTAAGCGCGTGAAATTACAACGACGTCGGTTATTATATGACAACCGACGATAAAAATTTGTCAAATTTTTGTCCTTTACGCGTCGGTTTCTTTGTTAACAACCGATGTTGTATGTGAAATTTTGGTGGGAATTTTTTCACTGGAAAAATTGGATTTTGCGGTTACTTTTAGGCGTCAGTTGCTAGTTAAGGAACCGATGCCAAATAAAAATGATACCCATGTCTGGTTACCCTTCATAGATAGATGTCGGTGTTTTTATTTAACCGACGCTATATATTGAAGGTGTCAGATTTTATATACAACCGACGCCTTTAAAAGTGACGCTATAAGCCATTTCTGTAGTAGTGTGAATTTGCATCTGACCTTAATTTTATAGCATCTATTTGGAGTTTATACGTTGTAACTTGATTGATGCATTAAAAGATAATTAGAATGTCTAATCAAGTGAAACCCTAATTATGTAGTTGTCGTGTATCATATATCCATCCTTGGCGTTAGTATATAGCTAGATGGTGAAACGAGTAACTCCTACTGGAAACTCGGAGCACATATTATTGAAATAGGGGGTGAAAATGGAGACATTACCTGGTATCCTTAAATTGATATAAATAATTATATAATAATAGTTATAGAACATCTATGTAGGTGTTTTTTCTCTAGTGTTGTGCCATGTACCAAAGTAGACTAGTTCTTTTATATGACCAAAGCTTGACTATGAGTTGTTGTCCCTGCAAGACTATAGCTATGACCATAAGTTGTTGTTTAGCAGTTAAACTATTTTGTCACTGCATTGTAGGCTCGAACTGATCGAGTAGTGCTGATGATGATCATGGATTCCAGATCTCCATTGATCTTGCATGGAACTAATTTCAAAAAAGTATAGGTCAGTTGGATTTAAGTTGTAACATACTGAAATGTGTATACTAAATCTATCTTGAACTATAATTTATCACTTTTTCAAAATTGAACTTATCCCTTCAATCCAAATTTGATTCAGTTATTCTAACAAATTATTCGATACAAATCAGTCTTCATTTGATATTCATGCCTTTAATTGAAATCTTTTTCCTCACATGATAATGTTTACAAATGAATCCCTCAATTAGTCTCGTGAGCCACTTTGGCATTGTTTACAACAATTTGGTATCCTTGTTATCGAATAATTTGGTTTAGACTAATATTTTAAGCTAAACATATGCTACTAACTAATGGGTTTGGAATCACTACAAAACATTAAGAACCAAAAGATATCCATTTTGTATATACATTGGGAATAATTAGAATTAACCACATCTTGACTCTTAACTATACAAATTAATATTTCTAGTGTGTAGATTTAGTAATGATTAAATGTATGGTCAATTTCTCAAAACGCTTGGGATTCTGATTTGGAAGTCATGAAAGATTTTGGAAGATAATGGACTTTTTATCATAATTAATTGTCTATTTATTAGCTAAACCGAAAACAAAGACTACACCATCTTGATTGGGACTTCTCTCCTCCTCACAAGGAAACGGCGATAAGTCGTTTCTTATCTCCAAAACCCATAGCCTGATTATTTCTTCTTCCGTGACTGAACACGACCGTGCGGTGCTTGAAAGGAAATGCCCGCACGATGTCGTCTGTTTTCTCTGCCTCCTCCTTCTCCTCCCTTCTCCTCCTCCTCGTCAGTGCATGGGAACGTCGCCCTCAAACCCTAGTCTTCCCCCTGGCCCTATATAACACTTTGACGCCACCAACGATGAGCAAGGCAAATCCCAAGCCTGATTTACAACTCCATGACTTCGGCAGCAGGAAGTCGGTCCCGATCAAACTGTCACCTCAGTAACCTTGGTCGTAGAGCCACCGCATCCAGCAAACTCCTTGCGAATTTAGAACACTGCACCCAAACCCACCTGCAACATTGCAGACCTGCAAGTCGCTGACAACCCAGATCTTGAACCTCCTCTTCACCTCCCCATGGATTTGGGCATTGGAGGTTGAGATCTGTAGACATAGTTTGACAACCCCTCTCCAGCAGCAGACCAGTAAGTCCGCCTCGTCTATTGATCATTGGCGCTGCCCACACACCTGCAACATATTCTCCGTCAAACAATCCTCTGATGATCCATTAGTTCTCATTGCCGTCCCTCACCCTGCAATCCGCCCCCAGACCCCACAGGCTTGTTGCCTCCTACTCTCTTCCACCAGGGCATGTAGCCCCTCCCTCCTTGTATCGGAATCGCCAGCAACAGACCTACGATGGCTGAAGAAAGGATGAACCCTTGCAGATTGTAGCAGTGCCAATGAGGATGGGCTGCAGCTACAGATCATTCATGAGCATGTGAGCTCACCATCCCTACTCGTGACTACACTACCTAGTAGGATCCATGGTGTTCGAGACTAGTGTTGCCACCAACGTTGTTCCTCGCCAGTAGAAGATCACCCCGTCAGCATACATCAACCAACATAACCATTGCGTAGGCGCCGCCCTATTCGACTCTGCCAACTCGGATCTTCATCTACCTTTTCCCCTCCGAACAACCTGCCACTCGATGCAAACTTGCCCGCCAACTCGCCGCCTCACAGATAACCTGACCATCTACAGCAAGCCATCACAGATCTGCAATGTAGACCTGCAATTACAGATCTGCCATCGCACTGTTGCCATCATCACTCCACAGTGGCATCCATGACGACCAGAGAAATTGCAGACCCGCCCACAGATATGAGGGTTGAAGATTTATGATCTAAAGACATAATCAGATGTCTCTACACCATGAAGCCTCCATGAATCCAACCGCACATCCACGCTGCAGTCCCTGGTGTACTTTTCTCGACCCTTGCCGCTTGCCAGCCACCTTGACCCCCAACCGCAATCCTCAAGCCATGACTAGGATTGAGTTGTTTCAGGAGGACTGGAGTAGATTCACTCATGAAGCTCTCTCTCTCTCTCCTTAGACTCCTTCTCGGCATAATGCTTACATCCAGCAAACTGAAAACTCTACAAGCAGGTCGTGAAGTGGTTGTTCACCCACAAAGAAGACCAACACCTGAAAAGATCACAGATTGCTCCAAGGAATTCTAGTAATTAGTAAAGTACCCCATGGTACTCGGAGGCTCAGTCAAGAAGGGTTAGTGGATCCCAGGTTCAGTAGGTAGTCTCTCCCTCTCGAATTATCCTTATTCTCAGCATACTTTGGATAGATTACAAAGAACGAATAAATTGATATATAAATGATGGTGCTATTTAATATAACACCCTTATACATATTAGGTTTATGAATCAATGTGCTAATAGTGGTATATGGAAATCCTATTAAACATACATATACAACACTTTCTTAGGTCATGATTTTAGAAATGTAATTATTAAGTCTATGTATAAAGGTAATGTTGATAATACTTATTATCATATGAATGATACAAATGAGTATAATAAATATAGGATATCTATTTACTCAATTATCTTAATGTCAATAATTTCAGATGTATCCATGTCCTCATGTTATTAAGTAATAAGATATAGAAAACTAACAATATTCATTAAACTTGTGCTAATGTTAATCTTGTTATGCATTTGACACCTAGAATGGATAGAGAAGATATCGATCTAAAAGTAATTTGATCTAAAACCTACCTATTTTGATTAAGATGAAAGTTAAGCAAGAAAGTATAAAAGAGAAACCTAATTGATTATGGGTAACCCTAAATGGAAAATAGAATAGGTGATGAGAGTTATGTTAGACTATACCCAAAGTTATTCAGTTCTTATATTAGTAAATTAATAATTAATATTTTGACAAGCATATTGAGACCTAGGTAAGACTATATAACTAGTATGCAACAAACTTAACCCTAAATATGCCTAGTAATGTATATTAATAAATAGACATACATGTGACTAAATGTAGTTGTAATATATATGAGAAACATAATGATATTCTTGATCTAACATAGAGACAACATGATAAAACAACTAAGTATTTAACATTGGATATACAAAAATATAACCTAGTTGGAAATCTAATATTGATAACCATAGAGAAAAATATGAAATAATAACCCTAACTGGGAAAGGAAATACGAAATAGAAAAGAATGAATAAGTGATTGATTCCAAGCCAAATGATAACCAAATTGTATCATAATTTGTAGATGTTCTCTCTTGGAGTCAACAAATCTTTATACAATCCTTGGAGCTTTAAATAATTGAGGTACTGGATCTTCTATTTTATTGTTGAACTATTTTCCCTTTTGATATACACACACATATATCTTGATTTGTGGTGAATTCCATATAGTTTTGAAACCTCTACTTGTTCTTGAAAGTTCACCAATCTCATTTTGTAATTGATAAATTATTGTTGATAATTATTTTGGCACTAGACTTGATCTATTTGGAGTTTTGACTCCCTATGGACTTTGGTCCCTTGGGCTTTGGCCCTATAGAGCTTTGTCTCACTTGAGTGGGCCAAGTACCCCACAACCCTGCGTAGAGGATAGGGATTAGTTGTCCCCCAATTAACTGGAATAGCTAATAAGGCACTAGTGTCATTCTCTCCTAGAGTGTGAGAACACAAGGCACTTAGCCCTAGAAAAGATATGATAGAAAGGTGCCAAAACTTGTCAAATTGAATATCTTGAAATTGATATATTTTGTGAATAGCTTGGATAAATTTTGCATACTTGAAATATTGAATCTTGCTTAGTGATATTCTTGTGAAATATCTTCTATTTAGAAAGTGATATTGAAATTTCTACTTGATAGCCGTTAGTCCACCAAATAGTCCTTTCCTAACTTTTATTATACATCTAAACTTATTTCGTACATAGTTCAATGATTTGGAATTAGTACCAGCTTTGCTGACCCTTTATTTTCCCTTCAATGGGGTCCATGTGTGGTTTCGTTCCCTTTGGGAACTCATGGGAAGGTGATAGATGGAAGAGCTTAAAGAGACATGCACTGGGTAGCCCTCCGTTGAAGATTAAATAGGAATAAATTTTATTTCTCAAACTTGTAATCATATTTGTAAGCTTCCGTGACTGTAATGTACAAGCATGATTGTAAGAAAGATTGTTTATGATTGTGATATTATTTTGTAAATATTTGATCGTAAAGATCGGGTCTTTACAACATGTTATCAGAGCCATAAACGGTCGGTACTCATGCATGTCTCATGGAAATTAGGGTTAAGTAGGAACACAAATGGAGTAGTAGAACATAGAAAAAAATAGTTAGACCATGAATCCTGGTATCATTGACCTTGTTATTAGGAAGTACATGGGATACAAGTAGAAAATACACTACCCTAGGATGTGAGACATGTACCCTAAACTAGAAATTTATGAGACATACCTAGTTAAACTACCAGATTTTGAACTTCTATAGTCATGGATTTACATGCAGATATTGTTGAGAAAGAAGTGTTTGAGATACATGTGTGTAATTTTACATTTAGATTATTAATATGTAAAAAGAAATAATATAGGTATACAAATGGTTTCTCTATAGATTCTAACATTCACCAATATGAAATATATATATATATATATATATATACATATATATATAATGGATATATGATATAACCCTAAAATCATACGAACATATGACAAATTTCAACATAAATCATGAACATGATTAAAATTTGATTAAAAAATAATCTACCTAATAAATTATAATAATTCATCACCATGTAAATGGAACAAGCTGAGGTGTCTAAGGAAGGATGTATAGTGAATGTTTAGGCATAATTACTCCCAATCCATTTAGGTGGTGGTGGGATTTCCTCACTATACATACCGACCTGGCCGAAGTGAATTTCATTACTTGGGAAAACCCTAATGTTGAATAAAGGCACTAAAAAAAGTTTATATAATCACCTTCAATAGAGAGAAAATAAAATATAATATACTAAGAGTTATGGGGAAAAAAATCTCACTAAAAAAAACTCAAAACAAAGAAAGAAAAATATAAATATGTTTACATAAAAGAATGTGAATGTTTACTTGACCATACATTTGACTTGTATTCCCTCGTTATAAATACTTAATTGAATGAAAAATGTTGATAATACAAAATATGAAACATATATTTCCCTTCAAATATCTGATCACATCTATTGAGAAAAGAAATGACTAGGAAAGCTATAGAAATGGAAATTAAAATAACAATACACTCATATAAGTAGAAAATTGAGAGAAAGAAACAATTGGATAAGACATAGTGAACATTATGTGGAATTTTAAGATAAAATGATGAACTCATTTATTTTTGTGAACTTCTGATATATATGTATCTAATAATAGATAATTAATACAATATAGACATCTTAGAGTAATAAAACCCTACCTTAAAATTTAAAAATAGAAGTATATCAAAACTCTTGACCCATAGATCATCACATAAATATATGTGACAAAAATAGGTAAAAAAAATTCTATGGTCATGACCTTGGAAATTTTGTTAATTAGAAATAGAAGGTCACAAATACAATATTATATACATACATATGAGAAAAAGAAGGTAAAAAAAATTATACACAATATAAACATCATTGTAACATTAGTGACAAATATGTGAGATTAAAATTGATGTACCATATATTGACCAATAAGCTTGGATTTTTAACTCAAACTTGTGATAATGATGGACAAGACTAACAAATTGAATATTTTAACTCTCATATTAGAATAAGATGTTAGAAGACTTATGGGTATATTTTCCAAGTAGAATTTGAACCTGAACCAATTTAGTGACCCCATAAGATAGTAAGAGGATTGTTGGATCATCATAAATAGGACCTATTACAATTGAAGGAAACTTGGGATTGCATTTTGTTTAAGTTGACACTTCAACAAGAAAAATTATTGTGTTAGAATATTTTGTGGATCAAACTATAGTAGGATTATCACTATTAAGAAATATTCGATTTCAAGGACGAAATCTCTTTGAAGGGTGGAACAGTTGTAACATACTAACATGTGTATACTAAATCTATCTTGAACTATAATTCATCACTTTTCCAAAATTGAACTTATTCCTTCACTCCAAATCTGATTCAATTATTCTAACTAATTATTCGATACAAATCAGTCTTCATTTGATATTCATGCCTTTAATTGAAATATTTTTCCTCACGTGATAATGTTTACAAATGAATCCCACAATTAGTCTCGTGAGCCACTTTGGCATTTTTTACAACAATTTGGCATCCTTGTTATCGAATAATTTGGTTTAGACTAATCTTTTAAGCTAAACATATGCTTCTAACTAATGGGTTTGGAATCACTACAAAACATTAAGGACCAAGAGATATCCATTTTGTATATACATTGGGAATAATTAGAATTAACCACATCATGACTCTTAACTATACAAATTAATATTTCTAGTGTGTAGATTTAGTAATGATTAAATGTATGGTCAATTTCTCAAAACGCTTGGGATTCTGATTTGGAAGTCATGAAAGATTTTGGAAGATAATGGACTTTTTATCATAATTAATTGTCCATTTATTAGCTAAACCGAAAACAAAGAATACACCATCTTGATTGGGACTTCTCTCCTCCTCACAAGGAAACAGAGATAAGCCATTTCTCATCTCCAAAACCCACAACCTGATTATTTCTTCTTCCGTGACTGAACACGACCGTGCGATGCTTGAAAGGAAACGCCCGCACGATGTCGTCCGTTTTCTCTACCTCCTCCTTCTCCTCCCTTCCCCTCCTCCTCGTCAGTGCATGGGAACGCCACCCTCAAACCCTAGTCTTCCCCCTGGCCCTATATAACCCTTTGACGCCACCAACGATGAGCAAGAAAAATCCCAAGCCTGATTTACAACTCCATGACTTCGGCAGTAGGAAGTCAGTCCCGATCAAACTGCCACCTCAGTTACCCTGGTCACAGAGCCACCACATCCAGCAAACTCCTTGCGAATTTAGAACACTGCACCCAACCCAACCTGCAACATTGCAGACCTGCAATTCGCTGACAACCCAGATCTTGAACCTCCTCTTCACCTCCCCATGGATCTGGGCATTGGAGGGTTGAAGATTTATGATCTAAAGACATCATCAGATGTCTCTGCACCATGAATCCTCCATGAATCCAAGAACACATCCACGCTGTAGTCCCTGGTGTACTTTTCTCGACCCTTGCCTCTTGCCAGCCACCTTGACCCCCAACCACAATCCTCAAGCCATGACTAGGATTGAGTTGTTTCAGGAGGACTGGAGTAGATTCACTCGTGAAGCTCTCTCTCTCTCTCCTTAGACTCCTTCTCGACATAATGCTTACATCCAGCAAACTGAAAACTCCACAAGCAGGCTGTGAAGTGGTTGTTCACCCACAAAGAAGACCAACACCTGAAAAGATCACAGTCCTTCTCCAAGGAATTCTAGTAATTAGTAAATTACCCCATGGTACTTGGAGGCTCAGACAAGAAGGGTTAGTGGATCCCAAGTTCAACAGGTAGTCTCTCCCTCTCGTATTATCCTTATTCTCAGCATACTTTGGATAGATTACAAAGAACAAATAAATTGATATATCAATGATAGTGCTATTTAATATAACACCCATGGTACTTGGAGGCTCAGTCATTGATATGTATATATGTATATCAAACACATATTCCTTAGACACCTCAGCTTGTTCCATTTACATGGTGATGAATTATTATAATTTATTAGGTATATTATTTTTATATCAAATTTTAATCATGTTCATGATTTCTGTTGAAATTTGTCATATGTTCGTATGATTTTAGGGTTATATCATATATCCATTATATATATATGTATATATATATATATATATATATTTCATATTGGTGAATGTTAGAATCTATAGAGAAACCATTTGTATACCTATATTATTTCTTTTTACATATTAATAATCTAAATGTAAAATTACACACATGTATCTCAAACACTTCTTTCTCAACAATATCTGCATGTAAATCCATGACTATAGAATTTTAAAATCTGGTAGTTTAACTAGGTATGTCTCATAAATTTCTAGTTTAGGGTACATGTCTCACATCCTAGGCTAGTGTATTTTCTAGAGGAACCTTCACCTGAGCTCCCTAGAGGCATCTAACCCATCAGGTCTCACATGTCTCACATCCTAAGGGCATTATAATATATATATATATATATATATAAATAAAGCCTTGTAGTAAAATTTATTAGGGTTTAATATGAATCACATTGGATGACCCCATACCTTATTTCTTATACTTCGTAGTTTATAACATATATACATTTTCTTCATATTCCTTTTAATAATATAAAATGTTTTACTGCTCAATTGTAATTATTTAAACTATTCAAATACAATTACATACTTTATTTACTGCTCTTTATAGTACTATGCCTATAGTAAATGTTGGTGAATAGTTATAACTCTCGCTGTAAATGTTGGTGAATAGTTATAATATGAATCCATATCAATGATAGTGCTATTTAATATAACACCCTTATACATATTAGGCTTATGAATCAATGTGCTAATAGTGGTATATGGAAATCCTATTAAACATACATATACAACACTTTCTTAGGTCTTGATTTTAGAAATGTAATTATTAAGTCTATGTATAAAGGTAATGTTGATAATACTTATTATCATATGAATGATACTAATGAGTATAATAAATATAGGATATCTATTTAATAAATTATCTTAATGTCAATAATATCATATGTATCCATGTCCTCATGTTATTAAGTAATAAGATATAGAAAACTAACAATATTCATTTAACATGTGCTAATGTTAATCTTGTTATGCATTAGACACCTAGAATGGATAGAGAAGATATCGATCTAAAAGTAATTGATCTAAAACCTACCTATTTTTATTAAGATGAAAGTTAAGCAAGAAAGTATACAAAAGAAACCTAATTGATTATGGGTAACCCTAACTGGAAAATAGAATAGGTGATGAGAGTTATGTTAGACTATACCCAAAGTTATTCGGTTCTTATATTAGTAAATTTATAATTAATATTTTGACTAGCATATTGAGACCTAGGTAAGACTATATAACTAGTATTTCAACAAACTTAACCCTAAATATCCCTAGTAAGGTATATTAGTAAATAGACATACATGATCCTAGTGACTAAATGTAGTTGTAATATATATGAGAAACATAATGATATTCTAGATGTAACATAGAGTCAACATAATAAAACAACTAAGTATGTAACATTGGATATATAAATATATAACCTAGTTGGGAATCTAATATTGATAACCATAGAGAAAAATATGAAATAATAACCATAACTGGGAAAGGAAACACTAAATAGAAAAGAATGAATAAGTGATTGATTCCAAGCCAAATGATAACCAAATTGTATCATACTTTGTAGTTGTTCTCTCTTGGAGTCAACTCATCTTTATACAATCCTTGGAGCTTTAAATAATTGAGGTACTGGATCTTCTATTTTATTGTTGAACTATTTTCCCTTTTGATAGACACACACATATATCTTGATTTGTGGTGAATTCCATATAGTTTTGAAACCTCAATTTGTTCTTGAAAGTTCACCACTCTCTTTTTGTAATTGATAAATTATTGTTGATAATTATTTTGGCACTAGACTTGATCTATTTGGAATTTTGACTCCCTGTGGACTTTGGTCCCTTGGGCTTTGGCTCACTTGAGTGGGCCAAGTACCCCACAACCCTGCACAGAGGATAGGGATTAGTTGTCCCCTAGTTAACTGGGATAGCTAATAAGGCACTAGTGTCGTTCTCTCCTAGAGTGTGAGAACACAAGGCAATTAGCCCAAGAAAAGATATGATAGAAAGGTGCCAAAACTTGTCAAATTGAATATCTTAAAATTGATATATTTTGTGAATAGCTTGGATAAATTTTGCATACTTGAAATATTGAATCTTGCTTAGTGATATTCTTGTGAAAGATCTTCTATCTAGAAAGTGATATTGAAATTTCTACTTGATAGCCTTTAGTCCAGCAAATAGTCCTTTCCTAACTTTTATTATACATCTAAACCTATTTTGTACATAGTTCAATGATTTTGATTTAGTACCAGCTTTGCTGACCCTTTATTTTCCCTTCAATGGGGTCCATGTGTGGTTTTGTTCCCTTTGGGAACTCATGGGCAGGTGATAGATGGAAGAGCTTGAAGAGACATGCACTGGGTAGCCCTCCGTTGAAGATTGGATAGGAACAAATTTTATTTCATAAACTTGAAAGATTGTTTATGATTGTGATATTATTTTGTAAATATTTTATCATAAATATCGGGTCTTTACATAAGTGTATCCCTCGAATCCTAAGGGAATTATAATATATATATAAATAAAGCCTTGTAGTATAATTTATTAGGGTTTAATATGAATCACATTGGATGACCCCATACCTTATTTCTTATACTTCGTAGTTTATAACATATATACATTTTCTTCATATTCCTTTTAATAATATAAAATGTTTTACTGCTCAATTGTAATTATTTAAACTATTCAAATAGAATTACATACTTTATTTACTGCTCTTTATAGTACTATGCCTATAGTAAATGTTGGTGAATAGTTATAACTCTCGCTGGGATGTTTAGTCTCACCCTGTGGGTCCTACAACTTTTTACGTGGTCGTGGATGAGAAGGTCGACGTCGTGGAGTAGGAACTGAGAAGCAAGGAGAACAATAGTTTCTAGAGGTTTGATATGTTGCTAGAGTATTGTAATAGAGCCCTATGTGTTGTCTCTGTAGTCTTGGGCCTTTAGGAGAGATTTTGTGTTTTGTTTGTCGACACGTAGATATTGGTTTGTGCCATGAATGTATATCAATGACTTGAATATATAACAAGTTGTAATATGTATCAGTAGAGGCTTGATAGGCTGTAAACATAAAATGTAATATCAACTTTGATCATATATGAATATAAGTACTCTATGTTGAAGGCTTGTTGTGATATATTTTCATTTGAGATAGTGAATTACAATTGATTTTAGTATATCATATTTGTTGTAATATAGTTATTAGTGATGATTCCACACTTTGTTGTCAGTAATCTCATTTAGTGTGGTGATGGTCATCACACGCATAGCGCCCACTCATATAGGACATGCTTCAAGATCCTCCAATCAGAAGGTGTCCCTTCATCAAGATACACTTGTTCTTAATGTCAATGAAACTGTTAATTCAGGCAAAAACACTACATGCACAAGTTGCATAATCAGAGACAGAGAGGAGCACTTGATCCATAGAAATACTATGTTGATGGAAGGTTTGGACCCTCTAAATGGAGAATTATATGCTATCTCGGATGGCATAGCGCAATGCAAGTAGTTTTTCAAACTCTGTCTTGTGATCACTGATTCAAACATATCAGTAAATCCCATCAGTAATCCCATGTCATGTCCCGAGCAAATAAAAGGTGATTGTGGAACATGTCATACAAATATCTAGGAAATCCAATATCAAGAGTCAAGTACATGTGAAGACAATCCAAAACCACTTGGCTGGTAACTAGCTAAGCACGGTCTCAAACAGTCGAATGGTCAGGGTCCATCGCTCACAATGCCTTGAATTGCTCAAAAAATCTACTTAAAGGAGAAACAAAGTCTTTCAAGAAGAGCTCAAAAGGACACAGTCCGATTGCAGCCATTGATTCTCATATAGCCAATTTAATCAATAATTGGATTATCCCGAAAAAAATGTCACCTCACAAATACTCCGTCTAATTTGACACGCTATCCTTAAAAAGTGAATCCATTGAAAATTTTGTTAGGGAGTGATTTTGGGAGGAAGCTAGACTAGCAATTATTTACTGGGAAAATTCGTTAGTTTTTTTTGTCTGCTGAAAATATATTTTGTAGATTGCGTAGATGAAATAGTAGAATTCCCCCATTTAGTGGGCATGTTTGGTTTACTGGATTTTACCGTATTGGATTGCATTTTGGCATCCATTTGCAGAAAGTTTATGTTTGGTTTAAAGGATTCTGGAAACGGGGTTAATCCCGGGATTTCTGAACATAATAGGAATCCCGCATTTTGGTTTTCTTCAAAATTCTCCCGGATGCCAAAATTCAGCTCTGGTTGGCTCGTGGACCAAAAAAATTTAATCATGTATTTTACAAATCCGGGAAATCAAACATAAAATTTGTATTTGTGGGATTTTGACAATGCAATATTTTAGAAATACAGGATGACGTAAATGCAGGATACTTAAAAATCCAGCAAACCAAACGTGAGTAGGAGCCAAATGGTAGCTTGTCCGGTATTATTTATTTTAAAAAAAGACATGCATGGTGATATGTGCTTGACAACTACGGAGATGGCGATCCAAATAAAACAGAGATAGGACTATTGACGGTGATTTTCCCATTGTACGAAACTCAGGTCAGAAGGCCCTCCGAGAACCATGACGGGTATTATTGTGACTGGCTAAGGATGACCTTTCTTCTTCCTCCTCATCCCAATGGCCATGGCTGGCCCAGCTGGTCAGGAAAGGACAGCGTACATACGTAGGGTTGTATACGTAAGACACCCAGTTTGACTATAATCCAGAAAAAGGGAAAATACAACCCCACGCTTGGGCTGCATAATAACAACTTTTGGTTTTTTAGCGGGAAAATAAATTTTTTTTTCTAAACAATTCAATACGAAAAGGAAGGAACCAAACATTCTTCGTCGGGTATTATTGTGACGGTGGAGCCAGAAAAATCATAGCTTGGCCCTTAGGTGGTCGATCCATGGTACATGTTGAAGATCTGGTGCTAAGTTTAATCTGTAGCACTGGTTCTTGGAGAATTGTCTCTTGGTAAGTAATTTTCTCTTACAGATAATGTTTTCTTTTCCTAAACCTCCACCTTCTCCTTTCTTCTTGGTTGTGGATCATCCATGGTGGTTCTTCTTGAATATCTCCTCTTCAAAAGAGGTCTTAGACGGTGTTTCGACATGGTGGCATCTACTAAAGGGACAATCTCTTTCCTTTCTCTTTTCCTTTTTAGTTAGGCCTAGGATCTATTTTCCCTTTTCCTAAACTTTCTTCTGATCAGACATTTCTTCTTCAAGGAGGTGAACCTTTGGCCAATGTTTTGAAGCTTGGTTGAATCTTTTGGAGTTTGAGTCTTGCGAGGTTGTTTATCATCAATGTCAGGCAAGTTTTATTACTCTTCTCTTAACCTATTATATGCATCCTAAACCTGATCATATACTACTGTTCTAGATCTCAAAAATGTGTTCTTCAAGGTGGAAGAGTGATTATGATTAAGATTTAATCTGTGTATTACATGAATAAGGAATACTCTTGCTTTAACCCTAAAAATTGTTATACTTGTTCTCATATATAGAACTGTTCTATTTAGATTATGATCTGCACATCTTGAACAACAAAAAGTTATGGTTTTGTTTATATGTATGAGAAAGATAGAATCTATCTTCTTAATTATGATCCTTTAAAATGACCTTCTATGTCACAAGTATGAGAGTTTAAAGAACACTGCATAAGGGAATACCTAACCCTAAGAGAAGGTCATTACTCCTTGTTGGTTGACCCAGTGTTGCTGCTTGAAGTATTGTTCTGCAACATTTTGGTTGCAACACTCCTTGGAGTTGCACGCTCGCATCACTATGTCAAGGTGAGTGTCGCAGATGAGTGAACAAGGTGAGTTTCGTGGAAAAGTGAACAAGGTAAGCATCACTGGCGTGACATGCGTTGCGCGCATCACGAGAAAGTAATGTGTTGCGTGCATCACGAGTGAGTAAACCTGTATGGAGGCTTCTTGCATGCATTGCTGGAAAAAGACACCCTGCACAGATCATGGATCGCAACGCAGACCCTACAAGCATTGTAGGTAGTGCCACCTACTACACTATGTCATGTGAGTGAGCAAGGAAGATACATATAATTTTATACAAGAGTATTACATAGTGTAATGGCTCACATAATGTAATGACTATAAATGACAAAACATTAATGATGGGGATTTACTCTAGTATTCTCTGAATATGTGGTTAATGATGATATTTGGGTTTAGATGTTGAACAATATCATGTAATCATTATTTGCTAAGTACAAACCCTAACCCTAATGTGTTCTTGTGACTTATATGCTCACTTTACATGACGAATTGTATTTCATAATAGTGTTTCTCTCTCTTGATTTTGTAAACCTTATCTTGCAGGTGAAATGAATGCATGACTATGTCATTTCTGTGGTGAACCTAACACAGGGTGGTGATTAAGAACACTATTGAGATATAATGTGTAATGAATTGTGCATGATTTCATGAATGTGTCTATTGACCTAGCAAGTGCTTTAAGCACAGTTTGAGTTGAAATCCTATAGTGATGTGATATTATTGATGACATAAGTAAATGACCGTTTATCATATGATTTCATATCTTATGAATCTGTATCTTACCTTAATTTTATAGAATCTATTTAGAGTTTGTATGTTGTAATTTGATTGATGCATTAAAAGATAATTGGAATGTCTAATAAAGTAAAACCTTGACTATGTAGTTTCCATGTACCATATATCCATCCTTAGCGTCAGTATATAGTTGGATGGTGAAACAAGTAACTCCTACGAGAAACTCAGAGCACATCATATTGAATATAGAGGGTGCAACTGGAGACATCTCCTTGTATCCTTAAATTGATTTAAGCAATTGTATATTAATAGTTATAGAACATCTATGTATGAGTTTGTTCTCTAGTGTTGTGCCATGTACCAAAGCAGACTAGTTCTTTTATAGGAGAACAACTTGACTATGAGTTGTTGTCCCTGTAGTTGCTTCTGTCGAAGTGGCTTACACGAGCAGTAGGGAAGGGAGTGATACCTGTCTTGATCTCGAATCCTAAATCCTGGGAATTGATCACGATGATCCCAGCTCCACCTGCAGCTTTGATATTGCCCCATTTGCTTGACATTTGATCTAGAGTGGATTCTGCAGAAAGCTCACAAGCGACCAGTTTGCCCGTCACGTTGTATCCCAAAAGGGATGTAACATTATTGCACAAGAGGGAGGAAGGATGTGGTGAATTTTGTGGGTTGGTATGCCGATTCTCCTTCTATTTGTACACCGTTTCCAAGCACCACAACTGAACGGATCCTTCTGTCTATTGTGCTGGCGCCCACTGTTAACATCCAAGGTGAGGTGTTCTCAACGGTTCCACTACCAGGACCACTACCTGATCGTTGAAAGAAGGGTGGGTCGGGTCAACCCCCGTGTCCACCAATCCGATGATCACACCCCTGCCGTACCCTGCGACGCCACCCCAGTAGCTGCACGACCTGGATACAGCCTGAGGAAGCTCGGTGAATGGGTGGTGTGCCGGGAGATCTTCTGGTCTGTTACAGTCGGAGTGAAGCTGGGATGAAAGACGAGCTGACGTGAAGCTGGTTTCCGCAACTGTAGCTAGGGGGTTGGTCAGTCCTAGTTAGACAATTAGTTTGTTAGAAGGTTGTTGCTCGGCACTTGATATGAGAAGCCAATGTTTGGCTGTAGGGTTGACAGAGACCTTGGACTGTAATAGCCTATGTGGCTGTAGGTGGGACTGCTGGCCTATAAATATTGGGGTCACGCCACCTAATGAGGGTATCTGGTATCTGGCTCAATTGAATAGCAATTTTTCCTCGCTGTGATATGTCTCTCTTCTCTCTTTCTCTACTTCTTTATATCTCTCTCTCTCTCGCTCTCCCCTTCTTCCTCCAGCATCTTCTCCTTCCTCGAGCTAACCTTCTGCTTCTGAGTTCTCACGAGCACCATAGGTTCCGAGGCTGATCCGGGAGCAGCCGGGAAGCATCGTTACGAGTATCATGGTCCGGCTCCGCGTGGAGGAAGCTGTCCATATTCCTCATAGCTTCCAGTTCCTCCTCTGTCAACCTCTCTGCAAAGCCACTCAAGGCGTGGGTATACGAGTATACCAACCGTGAGTCCCTCAACCCACCGTCGGTGCTGATCATTGGCGGCGGCAGGAAGGCCTCGTGCCAGTCCCGGTGGGAGCTGGTGTGGTCGGGAGGAGGTTTGCGGACGTGGACGATATAGTTTCTACGGGCACTTTCGCAACTGACATGATGGGAGCAGCACTGAAGGCAGAGAAGAAGGGCAACGATGAGGACGGGAAGTGAGGAGCAGACAACCGGCGCAAACGGGATGTTGAAATGATTGTTGTTGGAAGCCATAGGAATATGCAATGGAGAACATGATCCAAGTATGTCCTGCTTATATAGGAGAAGATGTGACGAATATGATGGACTGATTCTAATAGTTGATTCGGCAAAGCGTCTGCGTTTTGTTGGGTAGCAGCAGCCGTAGGCAAACGCCTTTTCCTAATACCGGTAGTCCATCCGACGGATTTCCTTCGCTAGAAAACCACCCGCAGGTTTTGATCCCGGTCACCTGCAAGCGATCAAAAGTCGAGCGTTGAGAACCAACGCCTTCCCAGATGCTGCATAAATAGAATTTGTTCAAGGCACTCGCCCGATTGAAGCTACAAAGAGATACGTAGGCTGTACCTAACATGTTTTCCGTTCAAAATGCACACGATTCAAAGTCAAAATCCAGAAATCTTTACCATGATAACATTTCTTTAAGATATGGTTTCGTTTAATTTAGCAGATAGGAAATCCCAGAAAGGAACAGGAAACAAAAGGAAGTTAAATCAAGGTAAACAAGGAAACGCGTTGCAAGATTTGAAATGCCTTCAAGGTTGTTTGTCCGGCTGGTTTGTTCGGTGCATGTGCATGATGCAATCATTGCTCTATTTTAACAAGCACAGATGAGGACGTATGAAATTCAGAGTCCAATTAAATTCTCACATTCAAGATTCGTGCTTATAAACAAAGTATATCAGAGCTACGCTACTGATGTGAAAGAAAAAGTAAATACAATATGAAAGAGAAAAAATTAGAAAGAGAAAAATATTTTTCACATAACTCTTAAACCTTAAGGAATTTTTGGTGGAAACAAACAACATTAGGTTCATCATAAAAATACTTTCTATCAATACCAATATTGACATACTTTGAAAAAAAATAATATTAGAAGTATTTTAAAAGAGGGGAGAAGTATACAAAAGTACAATATATTCATAGGTATTGTACTCAGATTGACCATTCATGTACAATACTTATTGCTTCTTTATTTCTACATATTCCATATTATGTCATAAATCCATAAGTATTGTACATTTTATCATTTATATTAATTTTTATATACATTCAGAATGTAGCGTTTGTCAAATATTATATATCCACACATTCTACAAGAAGTACAATATTAAAAACCAAATTTTGTAATAAAAAATACACTATACTAACAACAACATTCTATTTTTTTAAAGTATTCACATTCATAATATGTAGTGACGTATAGTACTAATTGCCTCATTATTTTTGACACTCAATATTTTGTCACAAATCCGTAAGTATTGTACATTTTATCATTTATATTAATTTTTGCATATATTTAGAATGTAACGTTTGACAAAAATTTATACAAGGATAAACACATTCTACAAGAAGTACAATATTAACAATCATATTTTGTAATACAAAGTATAGTACTATACGTACAGTACTAGAGGTACTGTACGAGACATAACAACAATACATAATTTGATGATCTTGTTAGTACGGTATGAGACATGTTATGTATAAAAAAATATCGATAACCACATACCATACCTACGTAAACTAATTTATATTTCACTAAAAATATACACATCTAACTAAAGTACAATACTTTCAACTATTTTTTAAAAACAACTAAATATTGATCCCTTTCATTCAAAAGTACAATGCTAAACTCATTGTTGTTGTTACCTCATCGAATCCATAGATGAACAAGTAGCTATTGTACATTATTTTGGAGAAATACAAATGTGATGTACTGTACTCACGAGTACTGTATATCTATAACTAGAACATGTGTATGGTATCCTAAAATACGAATACTATATTTCTGACATATTATCATTATTTCAAAGTATGTCAACACTAGTTTTGTTGGAAAATATTATTTACAAGGACTCTAATGCAATTTATTTCATCAAAAAAATACGCTCCAGATTGATAGTTAGGGACAAAAACATTTTCTCTCTCTTCTACTTCCATCATCTTTATTGCTTTAATTGTTGCTAACAGTATGACAACCTGTGTTAGTTCTCATTCTCTAAAATTTTGTGGGAGAGCGGGTGGGAAGGTGACTATGACTAGAATTTTTCTAATAACATAGAGGGGATCCATCGACAAAGTCTGTCAAGATTATAATAAACTAAAATTATGGGCACGTTTGTCGGATGACTAATTATATGTGATTCGTTGACAACTAATGTAAGTTGCCACTTGATAATCGAAAAAGTTTGATCTACAACAACTACAACAAAGTAGCAAGATTGTTAGTATTATAGACCTTATAGGAAGCCACATTCTAGGAGCTAGAATCCAAACATTTTAGGAAAATGTTGCACAATGGGTCTACTCTATAAGCCTATTTCTCAAATTAGTGTGTCAGGGTGACCGAGTGAAGGAAGGGATCGAATTCTCTGCTTCAACGGCCATGTACTAAGTGTGTTACTATTAAGTATTTGAATGAAAGTACACGTCGATTTCATGTGGAATAATAAAACCGAGAACGGAGGGGATAGATCACACAACTATAGAAGACAGATTTATGTGATTCAGTCAGGAGAGACATACTCCACGAGAGGGGTGAGATTTCTACTATTTCAGAAAAGAGATTACAAAGGGGAGCACTCTCGAAGGAGCAAGAGTACACCCTCGAATATGGTGACTTCTGTCTTGCAAACAGAATACATTATGATTAAAACTGTAACCAGGACACATATACTTATACATATAGAATCACAATCATATCTTTATTCGGATCAGGAACTAAGACCCTACCATACCGTAATTGGTGGGCTAAGGCCCACACAATGCCTATTAATTGGGTCGGCAAAAAAAATCTATTTAATTTTGAACTGGATCTACAATAAGATCAATATATTTCTTCCAAGTAGGCAACAATTTCCACCTTGACTCGAAACTTATCATTCTTTGAAAAAAGAATAATAGAAGATAATGTCTCCTCCTCTAGACCCTATGGGTGTCATTGTAGGCTATATAGACTAATCAAATCCAGATAGTGTCTAAACTTGGAAACTGGCTCCGACATGGTCATTATTTCAACAAGATTTTCTTTACTGGCAATATTCTTCACTATAATGTATCCCTGTGTTATCACTTCTTTGATAAAGTGATACTTGACGTCAATATGCTTTGTTCTCTCGTGCAACATCTAATCGTTTGTGAGGTGAATTGCGCTTTTATTGTCATAATAGATGGTTGTTGTCTTTCCAATAATACATAATTTTGCACATCGTCCTCTAAGACATGTAATTTCTTTCATGGCCTTTGTCAATGCCATGTACTCTCCCTCAGTGGTGGACAAAGAAACAATGGGTTGTAGTGTAGTTTTTCATCTTATGACACAATGAACAACAATAAACAAGTAACCTATGTTAGAGTATTTTTATCAAAATCAGTTTCAAAATTAAAATTAATGTACCCAACAAGTGTCTTTGTGTTCTTGCCAAATCCAAGGCATATAGAAGATGTACCCTTAAGGTACCTAACAATGCACTTGACTACCTTTCAATGAAGCCTTCCTTGATTTGACATGTATTTTCTTGGCATGCTAACAACCTTGAGCAATATCTGGATGGGTGCAAATCATGAGATACATGATGCTACCAGCTACATCAGAATAAAGAACACGGGACATATAGTTATCGTCTTCTTAAGATTGTGGAGACTCAACATATGAGAGCCTCATGAACTGGTATTCTAAAGGAATAAATATAGGAGATGCATTAGACATAGAAAACCTTTCTAGAATTTTTTCAAATACTTCTCTTGACTGAGAAATAATCTTCCAATTTAGCAGTTTCTAAGAATTTTCATCACCAGAATTGTATATATTGCTCTCAAATCCTTCATCTCAAATTCACAATTGAGTAAGTGCTTTAGCCTGCGGATTTCAAAAATATCTCTTACGACAATCAGCATGTCATCTATATAAAGCAAGACGTAAATAAGAGACTCATCGTGTGTTTCTTCAAATAGACACAAGCATCATATCCACTCCTAGAATATCCATACTTGACCATGAAATAATCAAATCTATGATATCACTAACGTGAAGGTTTATTCAAGACATAAAGAGACTTCTTCAATACACACACATGATCCTTCTTTGCCACAAAAACATAACCTTCAAGTTATTACATGTAAATCTTCTCTTTGAAATCACAATTGAGGAATGCAATCTTTACATAAAGTTTCTCAATCTCCAACTCATATCTAGCAACTAGTGCCAATATAAATCTGATAGAAGTGTGTTTAACAACAGGAGAAAAAAACATCATTGTAATATATAGCTTCCACCTGGTTGTAGCCTTTTGCGACTAACCACGCATTGAACCTTACAATAGTATCTCAAGGACCAGATTCCTTCTTTTTGAATACCTATTTAAATCCAACAATCTTCTTTCCAACATGAGGATTTTCAAGCATCCAAGTGTTATTCTTTGAAAGAGATGCCATCTCTTCCTTCATAGATGCAATCCACATAACAGAACATGGATTAGTCACAACTTCAACATAAGTAGATGGTTCACGAGAATCATTTGTCTCTTCTATAGTAGCCAAGGCATACACAACCACTTAATTTTAATACCTTGCATGTGGTCTGATATGTCCTCGTTCTCTTCTAAAAGCAATGGTATATGTATGTTCTTCATGTGTGTTATCTTCATCATCATTTGGGTTTTCCTGTGTAACAATGGGAGGTGTAAGGCTGTGTGCACTAACTTCAAACTCCACCTACTTTGTGAAGTTCAAGAAATGACTTGTTATAGAAGATGTAGGGCCATCTGATTTTGTAGAAAACATAACAAACTCATCAAAAGTAATATTTCTTTCAATCAAGAACTTTGACGACTATGGCTCAGTGCACCAGAATCTATATCCCTTTATCCCATCAACATAACCTAAAAAATACATTTTTTCTCACTAGGTGCGAGCTTTCCTTCATATGAATAGACATATGCAGGGCGATATGAATATTTGATTAATTTATAGGATGACTAGAACATACCTCTTATGGAGTTTTAAAACCCATTAAGTAGATGGAAAATGATTTACAAGATAAGTTGTAGTGGATATGGCTTCAACCCAAAAATCATTGGTAGGACCAACCCTGATCAACATGCATCATGCACACTCTAGAAGAGTTCTATTCATATTTTCTGCAATGTCATTTTTCTCAGGAGTACATCTCAGTGCGTGGCATCTTGAACTACCTTCAAATTGATAGAATTCATTAAATTTAGAAGAACAAAATTCTATGCCATTATTTATCCTCAACCTTTTGATGCATTTTTTGTTTGATTTTTAATCATCATCGTCTGTTTCATAAATTGATCAAAAGCTTCAGATTTATTCTTTAGAAAATACATTCATAATTTTCTTGAGAAATCATTAATGAAAGTAAGCATATATCTGGCACAACCCATGGAAGGAACTTGAGAAGGATGCCAAATATTGGAATGAATATAATCAAAAATACCTTTTGTATTATGGTTTGTAGTTGAAAAATTGACCTTGTTCTTCTTTCCCAGTACATAGTGCTAACAAAAATTCAACTTTCTATTATTGACATCTCCTAGAAGTCCTATGTGCTTAATAATTTGAGACCATTCATACCCACGTGTCCTAGTCTCATATGCCACAATTTTGTGGTATCCAGATTTTAAGTGGTTGAGGAAGAAGCAACAATAGCTACACCGATTACCATTTCTAAAGGTTTCCTAGAATACATACTCCCTTAATCAGAACATCATGTCCTTTGGTAATGGACATGATTCCATTTTCAACCCTATATGGAAAACCATTAGTTGTAGACAAGCTAATCGAGATGAGGTTTTTCTAAAGTCCTTGACATGATAGACATTTGAGACAGTTTAGCTGATTCCATCAAACATTTTTATGTGAATTGACCCAATGCCAATAGTATTTCTAGTAGAATCGTTTTCCATATTAGAATACATCCATCAAAATATTCATAAGAAAGACTTCATCCTTCTGAGCAATCTCTACCTGCACGCTTCCTTCCATCTATAGGATTTGGGCGACTATGGTGGAGCAAGGGCCGACGACCATCAACGTTGCCAGTCAAGGACAACTCCCCAAGGCCAACCTTTAGGGGAGGGGCAAAGGGAAGGCGAAGGATGGTCGTAGAAACCCAGGGCCTAATGTCACGATCGCCAAAGCATGGGCCAAGGTGGTCAAAGGTCCTCCTATGTGCATCAGGGGATCCGTTGCGGACGACCCTAAGAAACCTTTCTAAAACGAATGTGATCAAAGAAAATGGACTAAGTTCACAGAACCAATCATGGAGGAGATGGATGACTATCACAAATTCTATGCGATCGTCCAGATTTTGGGAACGTCAGTGAACATCAACCAACTCCAAGGATGGATGTTGTGAACCTGGAGACCAAAAAGGGAACTAGAAGTGTTCTCGCTTGTTGATGGTCTAATCCTAGCCAGATTTGCAAATGAAGCAGATTTGAAAGAAATAGGGGTGTAAACGGTGCGGGTACGGTGCGGGTCTGGCCATACCCATACCCATACCCATCTAATTTAGCGGGCCCGGTTCCGGTTCTAGACCCACATAATACAAAACCTGGACCCGCACCATACCCGTACCCGCAATAATAGTAGGTATGCGGTGTGGGTATGCGGGTAAGCGGTTCTATAAAACGTCATATTGTTTATGTAAGAGAAATGACTATGATATATATATTTAACACAACAAGATATTGTTATTATATAGTATATTAACATGTGATAGTTATATTAGACAATGTTATATTCGATACAATAAAATTAATTGAGTAATTGTTTACATATTTGTAGTCATGATCATAACATTTAATTTATGTAGAAAGTAATGTAGATTAGTAGACATTTTGATTTTAAGTTTACATATGATGCTCGTTATTGTAACTAGAATACCTAATTCTTAGTTATATGACTAGTCTAAACCTTAGAGTAGGATATAATCTCAACAGTTATATTAATTAGACTAGTAAAGTATGATATATAACATATTATTTTAGGTTACTTATGTATAGCGGATACACGAGTCTAGCGGGTCTGGGTCCAAGCATATCCATTATTGGACCCACGTATATACGGGTCCAAGGGTATACGTGTAAAGACCAAGTCTCTATTATTAAACATGGTAAACAAAATCATCAATGGTGTAGCAGCTGAAATTTAAATCTTGACTTTATTCAGAATGTATAAAGAGGTCCGGCCATAGTAGCCTGGGTGGTAAGACCTCAGTAAGTTCCAATGAAGGACCCGGGTTCGAACCTCACCGAAGGCACTTTGCGAACGGCAATTCACGCTGATTAGGCATGGGAGGGGGGTGACCGGACCACACCCTCTCATGCCTCGAGAGTTTACCATGTCGGCTTCGCCTGGGATGGGTTCTCTCGAACATCAAAAAAAAGAATGTATAAAGAGTACATTACAATTTTTTTCCAATTGGGGTACATCTTTATACATGCATAAGGATCTAGGTAGAGGAAGACTTAACTAATACAACATTGTCTCCAAACAAAAAAACTTAAAACATAAATACAACTATGATCAAGCAAACTATGTGTTCCTCTTCTTCTTGTCCTATCATTAACCTTAGTCTTAGGTTCACCAAGCTTCCACTGCACACTCTGATCCTAACCTGGATGGTTGGGGTCATCCAAAAAGAGAAAGATAAAAAGGTATGTGTTAAAAATAGGATAAAGGCAATCAATAAGCTAAGTAAAAATATTCCATTAAGGGATTTCAAGAGGAGCGAGACCAATGAGTAAATAAGAATTTAGAATACTGGCACATTTTAATATCAACAAATATCACAATTGCATGAATATAAACTATGACTCAACATCCTCTCAATGTAGGGTGAGGCACCTACCGGACCTCACCAATGACAGGGGGACTAAAACCCTAGTGCCTAAAAAGTGGTAGGGGGACTAAAACCCCAGTGCCTAATATATAAAATGGCAGGGGAACTAAAACCCCAGTGCCCGGAAGGGGGACTAAAACCCCAGTGCCCTGTGGGTGGTTTGTACTCATGTACACTACATTGTCAATTGGCCAATAACTATATCATGCATAAACATTCACTTGGAAGTAGAGTGAAAATTATAACAAGATAACATCATAGTATTGGGAAAAAAACCCAAAAATTAATTAAATAGGCCATCATAGGCCACAACAATATCCAAGAACTCCAAGAAGTAAATGAGTCAACAAGAAACAACATTATACAATGCTTCCAAATATTTCAAAAGGATGAGCCACATATGCAATAACAAGATCAAGCATTTCCAAGTAAAGGAGGAAACATATAGCAAGTTTCACATTATTCAAATGAATGAGCCACAATGGCATTAGAAGCATAAAATAAGTAAAGATACAATAAATACAATTAGAAGGATTACAAGGCTAGCACAATAGTGACTGTGGGGTTGGTAAAGACCCAACTGAAGGATAGGTAGTTTGCACAATCACATTCACATTCATCCATGGAGATCACATATACGAATAGGGTCCATATAATAGGAGTCACATACAAAATAGGGTGCACATACCTATTTTAATTATTTACCATCACATTCATCAAGTTGATTGTATCACCATTCCTTTTTCCCTAGTTACATAATTACACATGTATTAATATATAAAGACATAAAGCATATGAAAAACCCTAATTTTCTACCTTGAAAACCAAAGGTCAATTTGTGACCTAAAACCTAGACCAAATGATTATTCCTATTCTCCTGATTAATAAAACATATTTTATTTTACAATTTGGAGTTAAAATGGATTAATTAGGTGTTTTAGAATATTTTATATGCTTAAAAGGTATTCAAGGAAAACTTCGAAAAATAATTTAGAATCAGGCTTCAAAACCGACAAAATTGGATTCTACTCGAAAAATCCTTTCCATTACTATTTGTTTGCATTTTTCTGACCAATGGTTGATTTACTATGAATTAAGTAAATCTGACCAATCAGATTGCAAGTAAACTATAGAGTGACAGGTATTTAAATAAAAATAAAATCCGATGTAACTAACAGGTGAAATGACTAAATTACCCTTTCTCGCCAAAACAAATCAATTAAAACTACGAGGGTAGATCATTCATTTAGAACCATCGTTTGTTTGCACAAGAGAGGAAAAACAAGGGATGGGATGACGATAATGCCCCTGTATGTTTAATTGAATCGATTGGCACTGCGAGGGTAATAAGATCATTTGGTATCTATTGAATTCTTACAACGAGAAACAAACCAAAAGGTAAAAAGACGAGAATGCCCATGCGATATAAGTCTATCGATTGAAGCAGCGGGGACTCCAGGGTCATTAGACCTCTTGGGTTGCTGCTGCTTGAATCCATGGATTCTGAGCACAACCTGGAGCTCGGGGCTCCAAAGCTCGAACCGCAACCATGATGAGAGAAGGCAGAAGCAAACTGGGAATACATTCCTTGATATCTACCAGTCGTAACAATCTACTAGAACAACACCCGCGCGCCTGGGAGCAAAGAAACCAGGCTCAACATGCCCGGAAACAGGGGAGCAAGATGGGGATCAAAAACCGAAGATAGGGGCCGAAAAATGGAAAACCGAAGGTCAGGAAACGTCCGCAAATGCAAGGTGAATCAAGCAAAGGCGTCGGTGAGGGCGGAGAGCCACAAAAACCAAAAATGACAGGCGTCGGTGGAGGAGCTTCATGGTGTCTATAGGACCCGACTCCATGGGAAACCGTGGGGCAAAACAATACTAGGAGAGTGAAGAACAGCGACGGAGGATGCTTACCACGCATCTAATCGAACAAAGGTGACTGGAGGAGCGAGCAGCAGGATGAGGTTGCCACAACTGAAGGTGGAGTAGGTCCAGGAGTAACAGACAAGGAGAGGTGAAATTGAAGCAGGAGGAAGAAAGCTCGAAGCTCGGGGGTGCTCCACGACCCCTTATACAGCCGGGAGACGAACCCTAGGTCCTGCTGGGAACTAGAGGCAGAGAGAGGCCGAAATTCCCTAATAGGCATTTCTTCTCTGGTGAACGAGAGAGGGTAATCTTTGGATAGTTGGAAATGGCTCGTCAAGACGAAGCCAACGAACTTGAAATCGTGCAAAACGGATGAGTGTAGCGAGAGAACGGCGTCGCGGGAGTGCAGGGGCCGAGACAACTGAACGGCTGGAGGAGGAAGACGACCTCCTGACAGTCGGATCCGTGTGGGAGTGAACATGGCCATTGGATGATGGAGCAGGTGAAGGGTGAGGCATGTTACAACGAAAATAACGGAACCATAGTGTGAAAAATCGATATAAATGAAATCGATTAAAACCCCTAGTTATACTTTATTAAAAGCTCATAAAATGGATTTGAAGGGTCAAATGAAGTCCAAATGACACCAAATTTTAACCACATGTTCACATTAAAGTGTAGCATCATGCTGTATAATTAGATTTCGTATTTATGTCCAATAAGGCCCTTAATGAATACATTGCTCATTAAAGTGTATTTTAACACATTAAAAGGTGTGAATTATTATGAAATGACTATATTAATGCAATTAGTGAGTCAAATTCGAGGTGATATATATCTATACTACTATGAAAAGAGCGAGTTCTCGAAACAGTTCAAATACACCCACCCAAACTCATCGTGACCAATCACACAACACCATTTTGCCAACGTGTCAAAACGTTGCACTCTCCTTCACTCAATCTGCTCTAACATTTTTTCAGCTTTTTTTCACTTAAAAATGATTTAATTTGAATTTCCATATTCATATCTATCACCTTTCAGAACCACGTCTCCACCACATTGCATCGTCGCTAACTAATTTTCTTTGATTGGGTCAATCTCTCTCCTGCAGTCACCATAACAATCTAACCGGAACTCACTCTCTCTCTCCTTGAAATGACAGTTCTCACAATCTCTCTCCCGTAGTCACCACGACGACCACTCCTTCCGCAACAAACCACCCCATGAAGGCAAACAAGAATGAACTACTCAGTGCTCTCTCCTATTGCTAATACACTGCTCCATTCACCACCTTCCTCTCCATCTTCCTCTTCCACCTCCATCAAATGTTCCACAAAACCCTCTCCCTCACTTTTAAAACTAGCATGATGATGATCAGTTTCTATCTTGCCCGACTGCGTTGCAGCTGATGAAGAAGAAGGAACCCTGAGAACTTGTAGGTGTCCTCCCCGTATTGTGTCTGGTGATGGGGCTAACGACATTGTAGCTGGTGTAGTCAGCGCTGGAGGTTTCGAGTACAGAGTCCACCGCCTTCTCCTAATAAACACTGTGAGTAGATGATCCAAAAACTATGACATTATTAGCAGAAGTGATATGTGTCAAAGGGACGACAAAATCAACACGGTATAACTTGTCCCTTGCTGTCATCATTCGCTTGCCGTCGTCTCACCTGTCAATCCTCTTACCTTTCAATTTCTGTCGTCATGGCTTCCATCAATGCCGCCGCCACCGCTAGCCCGACCCCCACAAAATCGTTAAGCAGCGTGAAACCCCGCCGTGCGGCGCCAGCAGACATCACCAATGAGTGTTTTCCGGTTTTCAGGCTCACTAACCTTCTGAAAACACCGTCCGCGAAGACCCAGAAGCCGCTCTCGACTGGTGAGTCCCTGCTTCTGGAACAGGCGAAGAAGTGCCTGCTAGAAACACCCGCGGCGGTTGCAGGGGAGACGACGAAGGGCGTCGAGGTCGAAGTAGTCTTGGATGCCTTCGGCCCCACGAGTTCACTGGTAGACGACGTTCTGTCCGTCCAACTGGTCTGCTCTCTATTAGTGGAGAAGAAGGAATATGGCGACAAGGCGGAGTATCCCACGGTGTCATCATCCGTCCTGATGTACGAGGACAACAACAGCATTAGCTCTTGCGGCAAGTATGGTGACGATGATTGCTCTTCGGCGTGGTCTGTCCAGGCAAATGCCAGCTGTCTCGAGGAATAAGCGGCGGTAGGCGAGGAGGAAGTGGCCTATGATGCCGAGGAGGAGATCTACTACGAGGTAGATGATGACGATTACCCCTTTGATGACGAGGAAGAAGAGCAAGATGTATACTTTGAGTATGACGACGACGTGCTAGACAACCTGTGCAAGGGGATGGCACGCCTGGGGGTTTCTCTCCCAACTTTTACAGGGAAGCACATGAGGTTCGTGTACAACAACGACGGGGAGATCGCAGGGGAGGAGGAGGTGGTTGACGCTGTGTCCCCAAGTAAATTAGTGCCCAAGGGGACGCCAGCGAGATCTGAAATTTTGAATTCGTTAGCTAGGAAGTAGGTGGAATGTGCGAGCAATCTGCTTTGTTGCTTGCGGTTTTCCGATATTAGAAAATGTGGCATTTTTTTTTGGATGTGTGTGATGTGAGATTTTCCTTTCTCAGATTAATCAGCCGATTGTTGTTTTTATCAATGATTCAAAGATCAATTCTATTTTTAGCAATGACTTCAAAGATCAATTCTGTTTGAGTTTGATTGCGTATTTCTCAAGAGGTTTCTTGAGAGTGTATCCCGAGACTCCTCTTATTCTTCTTCCCCCTTTGACGGTCTTGCATATTTCCCAACAAATCAGATATGTTGTTCTATCAATCAAACTCGACTTAAATGAGATACATAATGAAAGGTGAGAGCGAGTTTGATGTTGTGTTCTCCTTGTTTCACTCTCTTCTCTACTTTTTTAATGGAATTTTGCTCCCACAAATATTTATTCTCACACTCTCTTATTAACTTTTATTAATTTTAATTTTGTATTTCTATCTCATTCTAGAAAAACCGTTCCTTGATCTCTCCTTTCAAACAACTAACATAAATATTTTTTACCGTGTAGGGACCCTTTCACGGACGAGTCATCTCCCCACACATTTCCAATAAATTTTATATGTCACATGCATGTGCGTTTGTGTGTTTAATAGTATATATATATATATGAGTATTAAGAGAAAAATATCAACCTTTAAATATGTTTTCACACATTTATCATCAAATTGGAGGAGAGAGAAAATAAAGAGGTTAATATACTCATAATTAATTCAAATGCTTATCATTACTAATATATTTATCCAAAAAGCTCCACATTAATATTATCTACTTATATCCATCCTTAATGACCAAATTACATTATTAACCCTCACTTATCTCCTTAATTGGGTTATTTGCGCAAACACCCCTTCATTATCATAAATGAGGGAAAAATGTGATTTTAAACATTGAATTGTGCTCAAATTGCACAAGGGGTACAAAAAGAATATAAACCAAGGGAAATTTATGAAAAAGGTCCAAATGGACTAGAAAGCAAAGAAAATCTCAAAATGGGTAAATTGCAGGGAAGACCCTGAATTTCAGTATGTTACAATACGGGTCCAAGGGTATGCGGGTATGAAAAAATAGACCCGTGACGGGTTTTTTAAGGGTCCGGATTTGTGGGTCTGCGGGTCTACCCATACCCATTTACAGCCCTAGAAAGCAACTCTTCATTGGGGCCCCTGGTTTTTTGATAATCAACTTGTGTTGGTCAGAAGATGGACACTAGAGGCTGACATTCGTCGGAAAGCCTTGAAGATAGCTCCCGTCTTGGTGTTGCTCCCAAATTTGGGGAAACATTGGTCCTTCAGAGCTATAAACGTGATCACCCACACAATAGGCAAACCCCGTGCCATTGATCGAAGAGTGGATGGTTCAATGCTGGGGTGTTCCTGTGTTTGCATCAACATCGCAGTAGAAGAAGAACCCCCTCCCAAAATAATGGTGGAACTACCAAATGGAGGGGAATGAGAGGTGAAATTGAGATATGAGGTTGTGCCTGATCGTTGTTCCTCTTGCAAGGTATTTGGCCACAATACATGGGCTTGTCCTGGTGAGAGATCAACCGTCCCTATGCTCACTCCCCCATAGTTGTCATGGAGGTCAGAAGACTGAACAAAAGGAGGGCACTTTCCAAGCCACCTCCTCACCGTGGCTCTTTGAGGGTCGGACGTCTGAATAAGGAGAATCCAACCAGAACCAAGAAGAACAAAGAAAAGGAGGTTACTGAATTGATAAACCTTGTAGAGGAGGAGATTCAAGAGACATCAGTAGAAGGCCCCAATACTAGTGAAGGAGAGGTAACCGTTGTGAATGGTGATACCAACCCGTTCTCTATCCTGGACCAACTAGAAGAAGGGGAAATGCCTGCTTGCTCAGTGGGGGGAGAAGCAGAAGCCCAAGAACCACAAGGAGCTCCACAACTAAGCCAAAGAATAGAACCAAATCTTGAGGAGGAGGAGGAGGGTTAAAAGAGAAAGATAAATGACCTTCCTCGCATGGAATGTGCAAGAGGCTTCCTTACCTAAGACCAAATCAAGGCTAAGGAAGATTCCAAGGAGGATACAGACGGATGTCATTTGCTGCTTTGAGACCAGAATAAAGAGAGCTTGCTCTGAGCGGGTCAAAACCATTTTTCCTTAGGACCGAGAATCTTTGTCTAATCTTCATGTTGTTGATGGGGGAAGGATGGTACTAGGGTGGAACTCGAAGAAGTGGAGAATAGAATCGATAGCAGTTCATGATCAAATCATAACTGTTAGCTACCAACCCAGGTGGTTTCTCATGCATTCTATCTCTAGTGTATGGAGAGAACATGGAGGCTGATAGGGAGAGGTTATGGCCTATTACGAAGGCAACTGCACAAAATCAAATCCCGTGGATTGTCCTTGGGGACTTTAATAACATTTGGAATGTTGGTGAAAAGAGAGGAGGAAGAAGAGTACCCAAAAGGATACTAAACAACTTCAATAACTGCTTGGATGTTGCTGAGCTACACGAAGTTAATACGGTGGTTGGTTTGACCACATTTTCCAACAAGCAGAATAGGTGGATAGCTACCCGTATGGACAGGTGCTTTGTCAACAATGCTTAGTTGGAGGTTTTTCCTAGAGTGGTTGCAAGAGCCAGATCACATCATTTCACTGATCTTGCTTGGTTGGAGGTAGATCTTTTAAACAAGTCGCAAAAGCCTAAACCTTTCATATTTCTGAATTTTTGGAGTAAGTGGGATGGGTTCATGGAGATCATTGAAGAAGCTTGGAGGTTGAATGTTGAAGGTAACCCTATGTTTAAATTCCTAAAAAAAATTCAAAGAACAAAAGCCAAATTAAAAGTCCGGACAAAGGAGAAGATTAATATCCCAAATCTGCTTCATGAAGCTAGAGAAAAATATGATATTGTTGCTAAAAGTTTAAGGGATGACCCCCTAAATGAGCACCTTATCAATGAACTGAAAAATAGTGAAGATAGAGTCCAAAACCTTGAGAAGGAAGAGGAACAATATGAGTGCAAGATAAGTAGAATGTGATGGATTAATGATCGGGATCATAACACAAAAATTTATCATGCTGCAACAAAGTAGAAGACTATGAGGGACAACATTAACGAGCTGATTGATGAGAAGGGAAGAACTGTTGGCAGCTATGAAGAGATAGCTGCCCAAGAAATAAATTACTTCAACAATTTATACAATAGCAAGGATAGAAAATATGAAGGAGAGTTGAATCTTCCTAGGGACAGAGTCAATGATGCTATCAACATAGACCTCTGTCAGGACATAAATGAAGCGGAAGTAAAAGCTACCCCTTTCTCCATACATTTCTCCAAAGCTCTAGGCCCCGACGGTTTCAATAGTCATTTCTTCCAGGTAACTTGGAAAATCATTAAAGATGATCTATGCGAAGCTATCAAGTGGTTTATTAATGGTGGAAAAATTTTCCGTGTAGTGAACCACTCCTTTATAAAGCTGATACCCAAATCGAAAGACACTAGAGCAATGTGTGATTATCACCCAATAGCTTGTTGTAGTGTTTTATACAAAACTATTGCTAAGTTGTTAGCTAAAAGACTCAAAGGTGTACTCCCACAGATTATATCAGATGATCATAACACCTTCATCAAAAATAGAAAATGGAGGATTGTTCACTCTTGGCTTCAAAATTTCTTATTGATTTTAATAGGGGAAAGTCAAATGCTAAAGCAGTTATGAAGATAGACATTAGCAAAGCATATGATCACGTCAGTTGGCCATTTTTACATAAGATGATGGTTTCCTTGGGTTTTTGTCAAAAATGGATCTGTCTGATGCAACATGACGTGAAATATTATCGCAGTAACAAATTCACTCAGGTTTGAAATCCCTAAGCTATTACCAAAACCTTGTGCAATAATACGAACCACAAGCGGACGAGTCTTATTGTAGTATAGTTGAGGATCGAATCCCAAGAGACAATGTTTTTAAGAATTGTTGTTAGTCGAATCTAGCTCAAGTAAGACTAATATTTAGAACGGTTGGTTGATTTGAGGTTCATTAAACTAATTGCAAGAAAGTAAAGAGCAAAATTAAAGTTGAGCTAGATTAATGATATGGAATCACTGGGATGGTCTCGAGTTTCAACACCACTACTCATGCAAACACATCCAATCACCAAACATCCAGGCAAGATCTAACTATCCAAATAGAACTACTGCGTACCCTCCCTGAGGGATGTTTAGGTTCACATCAGCATCACCTTAGACATCATATGTCTCATCACCATCCGGATCATACACTTACGGTTCCGAAGATACACAAATCCAATTGAAGCTGTGGGCCCCCTATACAGTTGTTAGGCACATAGAAGTGTTACTGTGGGCTAGATGACTCATCCCCTCACAGATCATACACTTACAACCTCAAGGAATCCCATTCTATTTCTAGTTTGGGAGTCAACCACATTAATCGACATTCTATCCTACATATTGAAGTTCTTACAACATAGGAAAGAACAAGATAAAAGCAAGCATGTAATCAATCTACAAGCAAACATCGACGATTAACAACGAAATGGAAAGTTATATACATTGCCTTGGAATGTTAAAATGAAAAGACATGAAAGCATAGGAAGCAAGGCTAGTCCCCGCACCCCAGCAAAAAAGTAATACTCACTCATGATGTGCAAAACAAGAAGAAAAAGAGAGAGGGAAGATTCTGCCATGAGCTTGATGCAGAAGGTAGTTGCAGCTCAGTGAAGATGATGCGGTCTTCTACGTCATGTCGGAGCAGATCTGGATGAGGAACGAGGGACGCCAAGATAGACTAGGCAGTCTTTCTCACTCCTCCTTCCCCCTCTTCTCGATCTCCTTGAGCGCAACAGGTGAAGTGATGGCAGCGTGGATGATGGATCTAGATTGAATCTTACGTTTGGGCAGCCTGGCGGCGTCCCAGATCCGATGCCTCAAATGAGGACCCTATTGGTCCTATTTATAGGCTTAGGTGGGGTCTTCACGATCTGGACCCCGTTGCAATTTTCACAGAGTGTGCTTTCACAGTTTTGGAGATCGTTTAGTCTTCTTAATGGTCAAGGACTCTTATCCAAATGGTCTTGGAGACCGTTTAACATCCAAACAGTTTTGATCTTTAACCGGTCTTTGCTTCTATCGGTCTTCATTAACCCAGTCTTCACGGGTTGCTGATCCGTTGGTCTTCACTCCAAATAGGCTTGGGTGCTCTGGCATTCTTTTCCTCTCAAACGGTCTCGTGCGGTTGCTAGCGTAACAGTCTCACCATTTAGAGAACCAAACGGTCTTGAGAATAGTGACCACATGGTCTCCATCCAAATGGCCCTTGTGGTCCAGTGAAGGCTATACAGTCTTTAATCTCGGCATCCAAATGGTGTTTGATCGCTGATTAGTCTTCACATGCCTATCAATCTTGGCATTCAATCGGTCTTGCGGGTGGCTGGCCTAACGGTCTTGAGACCATGCGCCGCCAAAAAGTCTTGCAGAATGCTAGGGTTTGTGCGGTCCTGGTCATAAGGGTGCAGGTCGGTTTGTGGTGATGAGGATCGTGAGAGGAAGGGGAAAGAGGAGGGAGCAAGCACTGTCACAGAGGTGATCACTGCCGTAGGGGAAGGACCTCGCGATTTGCTACAGGTCACAACAGGAGATCCATGGTGGCGCAGAGACTGTGTGTAGGGTGAGCGCTGGAGGTGGCACTATCGACGATGGTGGTAGAGGTATGCCTATGTATTGCGGCCATCGGGGTGCTATGAGGATGATGGAGGGTGGCATGGTCAGCGTGTTTGCAGGTGACGTAGGAGTTAGGGTTACCGATCGGGTGGAAGGAAGAAGAAGAAGGGAAGCAGAGGGACAGGGGTGCGGTTGCCATAGCTTCTTGCTGTCTCATGTAGGTAGTTTCCCATACGCTCTTGAGACCGTGAGGCTTCACACGATCTTGAGACCGTATGTAAGGGAGAATCTGGTTGGGCAGAATGATAGGAGGGGGGCCGAGTGGGGAGGTGAATGAGGGGCGTTGATCCAAGATCGGATGGTGTAGAAGTTTTGTGGTTTTGAGACCGTGCAAATGAATGGATAAGATCGAGAGATGTTCAAACCGAATGGATGAAACTGTTTGATCAAGATCGTTTGGTCAAGACCGATTGGTCATGACCAAGGATGAGATGATCTTGAGTGAAGGTAGATCTAGGGTTGAGAAAGGTAGGCCCCACTTATTAGGGTTTGATTCAGATGATGCTTGGTGGAGATAAAGGTGGAATGAAGTGAGGGGTGATGATGATTATGTTGAAGGTGGATTAGGGTTAAATGGGTTGAAGCCATACCAACCGTCACTAGCGATTCCAAACCTGTCAAAAAGTTCAAGGATATTTCCCCCCCCCCCCCCGTTATGCTGTCCCACACACTGTGATATCTGACGGAGGCTCTAATTTCCTAGAAAGAAGCTTTGAAGCATTGCTGAGGAAATATGGTGTTACACACAAAGTAGCATCGCCCTACCATCCCCAAACAAGTGGACAGGTGGAGGTTTCAAATCGTCAATTCAAGGATATTTTGGAAAAGACAGTAGGCCGCAACTGAAAAGATTAGTTAGTAAAAATCAATGATGCATTGTGGGCCTATCTAACTGCTTTTAAAACTCCCCTTGGAACTACACTATTTCGATTAATATATGGAAATTCTTGCCACCTGCCTATTGAACTCGAACACAAAGAATGGTGGACAATAAAACAACTAAATTTCAACATAAAAGGATGCGGGCCAAGCTAGGATTCTACAACTCCAAGAGCTGGAAAAACTCCAGATGATAGCTTATGAAAATGCACGAATCTATAAAGAACGCACAAAACTTTGGCATGATGGCCGTCTTAAGAGAAAGGACATACAAGTGGGAGACCAAGTTCTATTGTTCAACTCAAGAATGAAGTTATTCCTAGGGTAATTGCGTTCTCACTGGTCTGGACCTTACATTGTCAAGAGCATGTACCCACGTGGTGCTTTCTCATTATGAAGTGAAAAGTCTGGTGAATTTGTAGCAAATGGTCAACGCTTGAAGAGATATTTCACCTCAGCTAACATGGGTACCAAAGCAATGTTGGATCTCACCAACCCAAATTATCCACCATAAAATTGAAGGATTCGGTCCAGCCATCGACGTAAAACAAAGGCGCTTGTCGGGAGATAACCCGATCCATAAATTTGTTTTTACTTTTAACTTTAAATTAGAAAATTTCCTTGATTTTGTTTTACTATTTAGATAATTTTTGTACTAAATAAAGATCGCATCGCAAGATGCTATATTGAGTTCTGATTAGTCTTCATTTTTGAGATTTTCAGATGGAGGACGCGCGATGATTGGAACACAACCACATATGGTGGCCCAACTGGCATGAATTTTCCCCTGCATCTCAGATTTAGAGTTTGCTCAGGACGAGAAAATTTCTATGTTTGGGGTGGAGGGTGGGTGGTACGTACTTTACTTTCCACCTTCACCCATCTATTTCAGACTTAAACTTTCACTGGTTCATTTTTTATCAAAATTTTCAAAAAATTTCAAAATTTTCAAAGAAATTGCACAGAAACTTGGTGAAGTTTTGATGCTTTTTGTTTCAATTTCTATTCATTTTGAATCATGATACCCTCCTTATTTGAAGCAGACCCTCAAAAGGACCATTTTCTTAAAACTAGCCTTTTGATTGAAATCATCTTGTGAAGCTTATGATTCCAAACGTCATGATCCTTCTACAAAAATGGCAAGTGTCCGACGAACTGATAGGGATCAAACATGTCATGCTTCCTAACTGACTAGTGGAACAATAACATGAAATCTCCATTGGATCCTCATCAAGTCACTATTTGAGAAGAGTACGATAAAAAGAATGATCCAGTGCACTAAATTGTAAATCAAGTTGCTTTCTGATCCAAACTCTCTTCTACACTTCTTCCATCATCTTCGTACCCCTCTGTCCATCAAAAAGAAGCATAATAGCCAAAATAGTGCCAAACCCTAAGTTCGGGGTGGCACACCACTTCCATCTATATCTGCTTCTTCCATACCCCTCGCAAATTAATAGGGGCGTACCACCAATAAAAGATGCCAAAGCACACGCAAAAAATGCAATCTTGAGTCGAATAGAGGAGAGATTCACACCATAAAATGCAATAAATGAAATTGCACATCATATAATAAAAATCTAGAGTCGAATAGAGGAGAGATTTATTTCTTCCTTCCATACCACCCTTCACTCCCTTTTCTACCTAAGGGCACAATGAATGCCTCCACTATCTTGGAAAACACCAGTGTCAGATAAGGTGCACACTTGTTATTCTGCGGGTATCTCTGGATTCTTACAAAACTTTTACACATGCTTGTTGTTGGAAAAAGTGAGGAGGAAGTGATGTTGGAAAACAAACTCATGAATGAAGATATGGTAAGTTGTGTTCAGTGGTCTCAGGACATTGAGATACTTAGTCATACTTAGCAGAAAGAAAACAATTGTGATGTGAAGAGGAGGCAATCACACAACTTGGAAGTATTCATTTGGCGATTGTTTCAGATCTTGTGTTACTCGAGGATGAGCAACATTTAAGTTCAGGGTGTTTTAATGAATCCATATTCATCATGTTTTCAAATCGCCATATTGGGCTCAATTCGACTCAATACATAAGATTTCATCTACTAAATATCACAATATGTAAAATTGCTTAATTGGTGCTATTATCAAGATTATTAACTGAGTTTATACTGATTTTATGCAGGTCATGATGAGGTTGAACCATCAATTGGCACCCACCTTTTGAGACATAATCAACTGCAACTAGGATGTAGGAAAATCCATGAGAAGATGGGAATGGACCCATGTAGTCCACATCCCAAACATCAAAAATCTTGACTTCTTACCACAACGTAAGTGGTATCTCATTTTTCTTTGTTATGTTACCCATTCTCTGGCACTTGTCACATGATAGAACAAAGTTGTAAGAATCTTTGGATATGGTTGGCCAAAATAATCCACATTGCAAAACTTTCAAGGAAATTTTCTTAGAACTTATATGGCCTCCGACTGGGCCTGAGTGACATTGTTCTAAAATACGTTGAGCTTCTTCTTCAGTGATACATCGTGTATAGAGACCATCAACACATTGCTTGAATAGGTATGGCTCATCCCAGTGATAGTATTTCACATCATGCATGAATTTCTTCAATGCATTTCCGGTGCATTTAGGGTGGATGACGCCACCGGCAAGGTAGTTCACATAATCTGAGTACCTAGGGGTAGCTTTAAAAACTTTCATTAATTGGTCATCTGGGAGAGAGTCATTAATTGAGATCTTCTCAGTTTCTAGAGTGTGGATACGACTGAGGTGGTCTGCCACAACATTCTCTGTACCTTTTTTATCTCTTATCTCTAGATCAAATTCTTGCAATAGGAGAATCCAACTAATTAACCTAGGTTTAGCATCTTTATTCTCTAGGAGGTAACATATAGATGCATGATCTATGTAGACAATGACTTTTAAACCTATGAGATAGGATCTGAACTTGTCAAAGGCATACACAACTGCAAGAAGTACTTTATTGATAGTTGCATAATTCCTCTTAGCTTCATCGAGGGTCTTTAATGCATAGTAGATCACATAATGTTTCTTCCCTATATATTGCCCTAGATCAGCACCCATGGTGTAATCACTAGCATCACACATAATTTCAAATGGGTGATCCCAATCGGGAGCTCTAATGATGGGTGTTGTTGTAAGAGCATGTTTCAGGTTATTAAAACATTTGACACATTCTTCATCAAAATGGAACTCAACATCCTTTAGCAATAAGTTTGTCATCGACTTGGTTATTTTGGAGAAATACTTTATAAACCGTCTATAAAAGCATGTATGACCTAGGAATGTGAGAACCTCTATTACATTCATCGGGATAGCGAGTTTGGTCGATTTTCAGTCTGTCTACTTCGATTCCTCTACCGCTGACTCTATGACCAAGGACAATGCCTTCCTTTACCATAAAGTGACACTTCTCCCAATTCAACACAAGATGTGCTTCTTACCACCATTTAAGGACAAGGGAGAGGTGCTTCAGGCATGATTTGTATGAATCTCCAAACATATAAAAATCTTCCATAAAAACTTCCATGATAGTTTCAGTAAGACCAACAAATATAGCCGCCATGCAACATTGGAAAGTTGTGGGTGCATTACAGAGACCGAATGACATCCTTCTAAACAAAATGTTCCAAATGGACAAGTAAAGGTTGTTTTCTCTTGGTCATCCAAATATATAGGTATTTGATAGAATCCAGAGTAACCGTCGAGATAGAAAAAATATTCTTGGTGAGCCAATCGTTCTAAGACTTGATCAAGAAAAGGCATTGGGAAATGATCCTTTCAAGTCACCTTGTTTAACTTCCTGTAATCAATACACATCCTCCACCCTATGACTGTTCGAGTGGGGATGAGTTCATTGTCTTCATTTTGTATCACTATAGTCCCACCTTTCTTCGGGACAACATGCACAAGACTACCCATGGTGAGTCAGATATCAGATAGATTATTCAAGTAGTGAGCAGTTTAATGACTTCACGACGGACTACTTCCTTCATATTTGGATTCAATTTCCGTTGATGTTCAACATTTGGCTTGTGGTCTTCCATCATGGGATTGTGCATGCAAAGTGCTTGACTAGCCCCGGTGAGGTCACTCATCTTGTAGCCGATGGCTATTCTTCTTTCCTTTAATTCCGTCAAGAGTTTATCTTCTTGTTCCGCTGTTAGATATGAGTTTATGATGACAGGGAATACCTTTAGGTCATCTAGAAATAAGTACTTCAATCCTTCAGGTAAGGGCTTCATTTTAGGAGCTTGTGGTTTTTCACATGGTTCTTCAGTAACATCCACAGCTTTGAGTTCTTCAACTTTGGCCTCTGGATCTTCTTCAGTAGTGTCGAGGTCGAGAACAAAACTTTTGAGTTGTTTGTCAACTGAACTAGCTGCATTTGGATTAGTTAGGGCCACTACTAAGGGTTCTTCTTATTCATAATCCTCTTGCACGAAAGTGACATCTGCTCAATGCACTCATTCAAGTAGACTTCTTCTTGCATACTTGGTCTTCGCATACTTTCAAAAACTTTGAATTCTAGGGTTTCTTTACCTAGTCTGAGCAACAAGGTTCCTGCTTCAACATCAATTAAAGCTCTTACCATGGTAAGGAATGGATGTCCAAAGATAAGAGGGTATCTAGTGTGTTCCTTTATGTCCATGATGACAAAGTCACAAGGAACATAAGAATCTTTGCCTACCTTGACATGGACATCCTCATTGATTCCCAAAGGAAGAGTCACAATGTTATCTGCAAGATGTATGGTCATGCCAGTTGGGAGCAGTTCAGCAAACCCTAGCCTATTACAAAGTCTTAGTGGCATAATAGAGATGCTAGCACCAAGATCGACCAATCCTTTCTTACATGAAGAATCACCGATATGGCAAGAAATCCCAAAAGATCCTAGATCTTTCTATTTCTTTAGCATGTCGCTCTGAATGATATCTGAAGTGGTTGTTTCTAACTTGACTATTTCATATTCTTTTGTAATATATTTTCTGGTGAAAAGTGATTTCAAATACTTAGTCCAGGATGGTATCTCATCCAATGCATCTAGGAAGGGTATATCAACATGAAGTTTTTTCATAGATTCCTTAAACTTATTGAAATGAGTATCGACCTTGGTTTGATTCAAACGAGCATGGAAAGGAGGACGAGGCTTGTACACTGGAACATATGGCTCTAGTGTTTCTATTTCTTCAAAAGTAGGTTTTTTATACCTTTCCTCATCAGTCTTATCAGCTGTTATTGCCCCTTTTGGTTGAGATTCAAGAGTGGTAGAGCCTTGGACAATCACAGGGTCATCCTCGTCTGTAATAACCGCAGGTGTATTTATAGGAGGATCAGAATAATCTTTTATAGACCTAGTTGTAACAGCCTTTAGTTGCTCTGGGTGTCTAGGATTGTTCTCGGGCAGGCCAGCAAAGGCTCCAGCAGGTGGCTTCATGCTAGCTGCAAGTTGAGCTAGTTGAGATTCAATAGCCTTCTGATGGGTTTGCTGGTTAGCTATCATAGTTTGCTATGACTGCAACATCTTCTCAATTGCCGTTAGTTTGTCATCCAGAGAGACTGGGCTGGCTTGTTGTCATTGTTGTTGATAAGGGACTTGGTTGGGGTTTTGGAATTGAGAGCTATTTTGATATTGGTTGTAGTTCCTATTCTGAAAGTTACCCCTAAAGTTTGCTTGATTCCTGAAATTCTATTGTTGGTTATACTGGAATCCTGGTGGGCCTCGTTGTTGATTGTTTGAACCAAGTTTTCACGAGTTTTCCGTTCCTAAAGGATTTCCATATTGAAAACCAGGATGTTTCCTATTCTGATTTGGATTGTAATAACCTTGACCAGGGTTAGTGTTGACAACATTCAAACTTTCCATTTGATCATTATCTCCTTGACCATAAGCGTTTCTTAGAACAACATAATAGAGAACATTGTAAGCTAGTGTGGAATGATATGTGCTTTTACATGCTTCACTAAACAACGAAGCTGACTTGATCTGATCTTGTTGTTGAGGGGGTGAGCATCCTCTTTCAAATGCAGCAAGGGACGATTCAATATGGTCTTGCTTGGCAACTAAGAGCTTTAGGGTTTCAGCGATAGACTTATACTCAGGAGTAGCTTCAGCCATAGCTACTTTCAATACTCCTTTACCTACATACCTAACCCAATTAGCTTGATTTTCAGCTCTAAGGGTGACGACTCCCCATGCGCTGTCATAACTTTGACGCATGAAATTTCCTCTAGATGAGGAATCTAAAAACCTCTTGAAATCATCGTCCACACCCCTGTAGAAGATTTCAATAAGCTGATTCTTAGGGATTCTATGGTGTGAACACTTGCATAGAAGATCTCTATATCTTTCACATGCTTCAGCAATGGATTCTCCAGGGACTTGAGTGAACATTGTTATTCGACGCCTGATTTCATAGGTGAGAGGAGGATAGAACTTTTCCAAAAACATGTTTTGGAGTTGTTCCCAAGTGGTGATAGGTTCACATTGTAAGGAGTTGTACCAACTTATAGCTCTATCATCAAGGGAATATTTAAAGAGACAGAGTTGGATAACATCGTTGAAAACTCCATTTTGCTTTGTCATAGCACATAAATCAATAAAACTCAAAAGATGTTCCTGACTATATTCTCCTAGTTTACCATAGAATGGGCTATTTTGAAGCAAGGTGATCCAATGTGCTCGTATCTCAAAGTTAGGAGCGTTGATAGGAGGTGGTTGCACTGGGTGATGAACGTCAACAGCTTTAGGGATTGAGAACTCTCTAAGGTCCTTCTGCAGCTCTACTGCTTGTGCTACTTGAATTTCTTCTTGAACCACAACTCTAGCTTCTTGCATGAGCCTTTCTCTTTGTGCATTAAGGGCTTGGGCTACCCTTTGGGCTATTTCCTCCTCTTGAGCCATTCTTGCTTGGTTTTCTCTATTCTGACGATGAAAAGTTGTATCTATCTCAGGGTCAAAGCAAGCAGAGAGTCTGGAACTATTTGAGCGGTGCATGCACTAGTCTTTGAGGTTACCTGAAATGGAAATATCTTCTTGAAGTACGATTGATGAAGTAGAGTCAAATTCAAGTGAATGATCGATTGTATCAAAGGAAAAAGCAAAATATAAGATTAGATTTAAAAGAACTAGATTTGACTAACGGTTTTCATTGTCCCCAATAACGATTCCAAAATTATTGTAGTATAGCGGTGAGTATTCCCGCTTGTCACGCGGGTGACCCAGGTTCAATCCTCGATAACGACGCCATAATTTGATGTGAAATATTATCACACGAACAAATTCACTCAGGGTTGAATCCCTGAGCTTTTCCCAAAAGCTTGTGCAATAATACCACCCGTAAGGGGACGGGTCTTATCGCAGTATAGTTGAGGATTAAATCCCAAGAGACAAGATTTTTAAGAATCATTGTTAGTCGAATCTAACTCAAGTCGGACTAATATTTAGAATGATTGGTTGATTTGAGGTTCATTAAACTAATTGCAAGAAAGTAAAGAGTAGAATTAAAGTTGATCTAAATTAATGATATGGAATCACTAGGATGGTCTCGGGTTTCACCACCACTACTCATGCAAACACATCCAATCAACAAACATCTAGGAAAGATCTAACTATCCAAATACAACTGCTGCAAACCCTCCCTGAGGGATGTTTAGGTTTGCATAAGCATCATGTTAGGCACTAGATGTCTCATCGCCATCCAGATCATACACTTACAGTTCCAAAGATATAGAAATCCAACTGAAGTTGTGGGCCCCCTATACAGGTGTTAGGCACACAGAAGCATCAATGTGGGATATATGGATCGTCCCCTCACGGATCATACACTTACGACCTCAAGGAATCCCATTCTATTTCTAGTTTGGGAGTCAACCGCATTAATCGACATTCTATCCTACATACTGAAGTTCTCACAATGTTGGAAAGAACAAGATAAAAGCAAGCAGGTGATCAAACTATAAGCAAACATCGACGGTTAACAACAAAATGGAAAGTTATATACATTGCCTTGGAATGTTAAATGAAAAGACATGAAATCATGGGTAGTGGGGCTATTCCTTTCATCCCAGTGAAAAGGAACTACTCACTCATGATGCAAGAAACAAGAAGAACAAGAGAGAGGGAAGATTCCACCATGAGCATGATGGAGAAGGTAGTCTCTGCTTGGTGAAGATGATGCGGTCCTCTACGTCGTGTCGGAGTAGATCTAGACAAGGAATGAGGAATGCCAAGACATACATGGAAGTCTTTCTCACTCCTCCTTCCTTCTCTTCTCAATCTCCTCAATCATAACATGAGCAATAGGTGAAGTGACGGTAGCGTGGATGATGGATCTGGATCGAATCTTGCTACCGGGTAGCCTAGCGGCATCCCTGATCCGATGGCTCAAAGGAGGACGCTACTGGTCCTATTTATAGGCTTGGATGGGGTCTTCGTGATCTGGACCCCGTTGCAATTTTCACAGTTCTTCTTTCACAATTTTGGAGACCGGTTAGTCTTCTTAACGATCAAGGACTCTTGTCAAACGGTCTTGGAGACCGTTTAACATCCAAATGGTTTTGATCTTTCAGCAGTCTTTGCTTCTGTCGGTCTTTACACACCCAGCCTTCACTGGTTGTTGTCCAACCAGTCTTCACTCCAAACGGTCTTGGGTGCTCTAGTGTTCTTTTCCTGTCAAACTGTCTCGCACGATTGTGGGCCTAACGGTCTCGCGATTTAGAGAAGCAAACAATGTTGAGATTAGTGACCACACGGATCCAAACAGCCCTTGTGTCCAGTGAAGGCTATACGATATTGAATCTTGACGTCTAAACAGTCTTCGGCCTTTGATCGGTCTTTTTATGCCTATCGGTCTTGGCGTTCGATCAGTCTCACAGGTGGCTAGCCTAAGGGTCATGAGACCGTGTGCCGCCAAACAGACTTGTAGACCTCTAGGGTTTGCGCAGTCCTGGTCACGAGGGTGCATGTCAGTTTGTGGTGATGAGGATCGTGAGAGGAAGGGGAAAGCAGAGGGAGAAGGCACTGTCGTAGAGGTTATCACTGTCGCAGGTGAAGGACCTCACGGTTTTACTACAAGTCATGGTGGGAGATCCATGGTGGCGTAGAGACTGTGTGCCGGGTGAGCACTAAAGATGGAGGTGCCACTGTCGACGATGGTGGAAGAGGTATGCCTCAGTCTTGTGGCAGTCGGGGTGTTGTGAGGATGATGGAGGGTGGCGTGGTTGGCATGTTTGTAGGTGATGTAGGAATACTTAAATAGATTAATATGAATATTTGATTAAAGACCAAATCATATTTTAAACTAATATATATATATATTTATATATATATATGTATATATATGTATATATACATATATATATATATATATATATACATATATATAGGTTATGTATTTAATACCCAGACGGGTAGCTACGTGTGCCCTATTTCAGTTACTTTTTTCTAAGTTTCTTGATTTTGACATGTGGAGGGTTACTTTACCCTGCATACTATTACTTTTCATGCATAGATAGTTACATTTCTAACAACTATAAAAATATATAATTATATATATATATATATATATATATATATATGCTGTGTATTCTGCTTAGATTTACTTTTTTAGTTATATAGTTACTTTTTTATCATGATAGTTACTTTTTTGTCCATTGGACTTACTTTTCTGACCATATAGTCACTATTCGGGTTGATGGGTACCGAAATCCAAGCTACCCGCACGGGTATGGAATGAACGCCCGTATATACATATATATGTATATATGTATGTATACATATATGTATGTATATATATGTATGTATATATATGTATGTATACAATTATATATATGTATATATATATATCTATATATACATATATATGTATATATGTATATATATATCTATACATATATATACACACACATATATATATGTATATATATGTATATATATATATATATCGATATATCTATATATATACATATATATACATATATATATATATATATATATATATATATAAATATATATATACATATATATATAATTGTATACATACATATATATATACATCTATATACATACATATATGAAATATACATGTGTCTCCCTAAAATTGATTTTTATGGTGAATGTATAGCAAGGTTATGGACAATAATCCAAATATCTGTGTCTGGTTGGATGGTTTATATTTTCATGTTACAACTCATTTTGCACACTGAGCCTCTACCTTCATCATCCCAATATAAATATGTAATTCTTTCCAACCTTTGCTCCCTTGAATGTAACTCGAGGTTTCTCATTACAATGTAATAATTTTAATAGTAATAGCTTAGTTTATTTTCTAGCAACAATGAAGATGAGGATCAACATTAGCAAATCCGACTATTTCACATGATGCGCTTGTTGGGTTTTAGGGGAGGCAGAGAAGGCAGCGGAAACAAAAATTTTCTCCCCCAAACCTAGAACAAGGAAACGCGTCAACGTATATACAATAGGAAGGACAATAGGAAGGGATGGTTTGTGGAATCATATCTTGTCCTGAGGCTAGCTCGGCGACAATACCTCGCGGCTTGTGCGGTCTTCACCTCCGGTCTTGGATGGTGTCTGTGCAACTCTTGGTCGCACTGGGACCGACGACTCCTGGTATCACCGGGACTGTCGGGATTGACAGCTGTCCTCCGAGCGGCAGAAATCTCCCGCCTCCGAAGTAGTCCACACGGACCACCTGGAACTCCAATCTCTTTGTCTCACAAGGAATTGGAAGGATTCGCACCCTCCTGTCAGCGTACTAGTCACTGACACACTCTCCTGCCACCAGTCACTTTCTGCAATTGTCTTTCCCTTATTGTGCCTCCCTTATCGGGTAGCACTTGCTCGGGCTCTCTTGGTAAAACTAGAGAGAACGAAAACTTTGCAGAGCAACTGGTTGCACTGAGTTGTACTTAGAGAAGCCCCCAATACCCCTATATATAGGAGGGTCATGGGACAGGGTTCTCTATCCCAGGCATAGCGGGACTAAAGTAGGAGTAGAAGGGTTCGAGATTTTCCATAAAAACAACCAACTGCGCAACCTGAACCGATCGTTTCATTTCTGAAATGGTCGGTTGTGGACCTGAACCGGTCAGTTGACACCTCAACGGATCGGTTGGGACACCTCAACCGGTCAGTTCACTTCTGAACCGGTCGGTTCGTGGTCCTGGTCAGTTCCCGATTGACTTTCCATCTTTTGTTTCTAATTGGTATCAAATACCAATCCTTATTCCAATGAAATTGGGCAAGTGAAACGAAAGGAAATATCTCACCAATCCTACTTTCCCAACTTGCTCGGTTGCATCAGTTGAACCAATCATTTCATCACTTGAAGCAATCGTTTCACCCTGTGCATGAGTCGATCGACTCACCACCTGAGCCGATCGGTTCACCAAGCTCAGCCGATCGATTCATCACATGAGCCGATCGGTTCATCACATGGGCCGATTGGTTGGGAGTGCAGATTGTGCAGAATCAATCAATTGCAGTTTCAATCAATCTGATACTCCAATCAATGTGTCCAACACCTTGAACATTATGATATTGAGCTATCAATTGATTGAGTGTTTAATTGAACTACTAAACTCCTTTAGCAATCAATCTAAACATTGTTTGTGGACAAAACTCCTCTTCTAGGTTAAATCCTATGTGTGTGACCCTGCATGTCCATTTCATGTTGGCAGTGAAAGTCCATAACACTTATGACTTCACAAGTAAAGAGTGGTGCCTAGTCACACATCAGTGCTACTCAAGTGAAATAGAAAGTTGGAGAACATCTTTCAATTCTACAATCCAGGAATGGTGTTACAGTGAATGTATAATTCCTTTTTCACTGATATCCCGAATGAACTCGAGGCATGGAACAGTCATCCTGTCAACATTCATTCACTTTCTTGATCTCAGAGTAGATTGGAAGAGATATGTATGACATCAATATCACATACTGATTCACACATGCATGCACGCCTTTCTCAATCCTACTCATCAAGTGGCCATGGATATCAAACTCCCTCAGGAGGGACAAATCCCATATCTATCACTCACCCCTCAAAAGCGCCATGTGTCAAAGCCACCCAATCATCACCTTTATAACAAACCATGTTTCAGGACTGCATTTGATAAGTCAAAGTGTGCCCAATGACATGTGTTGAGTGTAGTGATTTCAGGTCAAAGAATCACACTCACCACCATCACTGTGAGTACTGACTATGACTACCATGTCATGGTTCCATGTGTCAAAGTCACGACGGGTCTCTCTGGTACACTTGTTCTCTAACAAGTACCTATGTGTTTGGTTTGATATCTCTATATCATGAGTAATAAGATTCTGTCATCAACCAACACCGCAATCTAGTCTTGTGTGTCATTGCTGTCTATCTATCTTCCACAATGACATCCGACTAGGGTCATAACAAGAATGTACAAACTCTTAGCATCCGTATGATCTCATCGTTCAGGTCCTGAACCTGAAGGCATACGTCATTGAGTACTGTCATTCTCTAGACATTCAATTTGTTCGATCACTATGTCATATGACTGAACCAGATAGAATTGGAAGCTTTCCTTTGATGTTTATCAAATCAATCTTAATGTATCCCACCAATCATCCCATGATTGTCACTCACGGCATACATACCAACAGACTCCCACTTGCACTGCAAGCCAATCACCCTTGAATCATATTCATAGTGATCTTCAAACATGTCCCACATGTTACTGTGCTCTACTGCTAACATAGTGAGTAATGGCAACACCTTGCCAAAGTCAGTATGAATTCCATGTCTCTCATCTCTTCACTATACGTCACATGTATGAGATGGAGTTGCCGTAATATGCGATCTAGCATTCCTTTGCTAACCTTTATCCACATTGCATGATCAAGGATTCCATACTTGTCATCAATGAGCAGAATATCTATTAGTCCATCTCATGAACTTCCAGGTCCATATAGTATCCACTACTGTCTCTAACGCATAGATACTCGACACTTCCTTTTAAATGGTTTTATGGGAACACTTCCCATTATCAACAAACTTTCACTTTTATATATCCTATATATATTTTGCAATTAATTTTCTGTCCTTTTGGAAGTTCGCATCAATGTAACTCTTTACATTGAACTCTTCCTTATCTCCATAGAACTAGTACTTATCAAGTACTTATCAAGTTCTCATGGTATTCCAGTAACCCTTACTGGAAGTAGACAGACATCCACTCGTCATGTCTTACATACGAGTTATCATGATGAGCACATCATATTGCTATGTCCTACTTACAAGATGATGAATGCATTTTGTTCTTGCCATGTCGATACATGCAAGATAATGGGATGATTACATACATGATAGATCCATATATATTCTTAGTGTCCCCATTCTTCATAATAATTGGACACTTGGCCTTGGGATACTAACTTCATGTAACATGGACAAGTTTTCTCCCACAGAATCTGTGCATACTGAACCCTTAAGTACAGATTGCCAATGTATGCTTTCTCTTTCCAGGTCAAGAGGTTTTCCACTTTTGGATTTCCATTCTAGAACATTTCCATTTCACATCAACATGTGGAATGTGAACACACTCCCACTAAATCACAGATCCCTTCTTTATCTTTGACATATCAGTCAAACCCTTTGACTATATCATCAAAGTAAAGATCCAATTCTGAGTTTCTTTGTACTCAATCAATCACATTGATTAGTCCATTTTAACTTATAGACTTCATTTGCATTAGTGGATTCATAAACCTTATAGGTTGTGTCACTTACACATCCTTGTTTTATTCCTCATATATAGGAATACAGTTTTAGTATCGATATGCCAAATTTCTTAGTCATTAAGTTGCAATCAACAAGCATCATCCTTCTCAAAATGTTATCCATGTGTCTTAACACTTAAGATTCATTTTCACTTATGGATTTCATCCAATGGGTGCTACCATCAAGATCATACCTCATGGATGTCATTTAGGATGTAATAGTCATAAACCATAACTCAAAATTCGGTTCCTCACATTCATCTAGATAGTTGACTCATCACATGAACAACTCATCACATAGATAATTGAGGTGTAAGGATATAAGAATTCACAACTCTTGTGGTTCTGAATTTCTTTTATTAGTGAGGGGTATTCTTTTATTAAGAAGAATTCAGTTATTTGGTAATCATTCTCTAACTCCTTAGAGTATGATTCCTTCTTGATTTAGACATCACCATGCCTTAATCATGAGTTCACTATGATACAGTATCATAATCACTCATAAGGATCTCAAACATTTGGTCCAAGTATTTCATTCATTGATCTCATCAAGAATTAACACTTTACCAAATTTGCACTTCATCTATGATATTCTTGAACCCTTCAAGATATTCATATTGGTATTTCTCTAAACATCATTTGAAGTATTAGCATTTGTTCCAATAGGTATGTAAATACAACACATGTATCATACCTAATAGGATAAACATTCTCCCACTACCTTTAGTGAAGATTGATTAATCATGTCCAAGATATTCATGTCTCTTACTGGTTCTCTAAACAGAAGAGTCTAGATTTATCAATCACATGGAAACTAGAAATGAATTTCTCATGATTGATGCTAATTTGATTGTTTGAGTTATCTATAACTTTTAGGTATCATTTTATCTTATGCATAACAAATACCAGAAGACAAACAAGGTATTGCCACAAAGATCATATCTTTAGAAATTGAAACATCTCTTTATTGATTTCCATCATTTTCATACAATATGCAAAAATAAAGTGTTTCTATCAATTGGAAAATATGAAATAGCAGTTCTCAACTGTATTCCGTGCCCTTTAGGATGAAATAAACTGAAAGGTACTCCTATCTATGGCAGCAACACTTGCTCCAATGATGTGTACTCCTTTCTTGGTCCTTTCACAAAGGCCATCACTTCTTTGTGGATATTGCATATCATATATGACATATCCATATCTTGGTATCATATACCTTAGATAAAGAAGCAATTCATTTCATGATACCTTAGGTGGAGATCTCCATCCCCTCCTTCATCTTCTTTTGTTCTTCCAGATATAGAGGGCAATTCCCTCATACACCCTTTCCCCATGTGCCTTGAGGTTGAAGATGGTTTGGGATGCTGGCTAGCATCAAAACACTTATTTGCTTTGCCCTTGCCCTTGCCCTTAAGACTTACCTTTCATTGATCTCATCAAAGATTAGGGTTAGTCTTTCTTCATATTTGCCTCTACTGTCCTCAACATGTCCAACAACTTTGTCAACGCTTGTCGAAGTTGTTCATGTTGTAGTTTATCATGAACTGTATGATTCTCGCAACATTTGCATTATCATACCAATAGCCAACTCGTTCTTCAAAGGGAATCCTTCTTAGTCAGGTCTTTCCACATACCCAATCATATTGGGTGTGTGAATACCTTACTGGATCTCCATCTGTCATGACATACTAGGACAATGTCTTGGAGACATCATATGTCTCATGTTGTCTCTGCAACTCATAGTTCAGAGAACACAACATCAAGAACTCCTCATCAATGTCATCCTCGGTATGCTTCCATAAGCATACTGGCAGCCAATGATGTGGTGGGATCAAGTTCATCTGGTTCTGGTATAACTTGGACTTAGAGCTTTCACTCTTTGATTGAGAATGCTTCTCAACATCCTAACCAATCGTGGAAATTTCTCCCATTTAACTTGTCCTTTTCCAGGACGGATCACAAAGAAAAGTGATTGTTGTTTGTTGCCATTTGTACTACAAAAGGAAATATACAATTTTAGTCCAAAAACTCATTTTTGACTTGTTTGATTGATTTGAATGGTTGACGATATAATTAGGCCTTTAATTAATTATCGTCCCACTATTTTACTTCAAATTGATAGCCCTCACCATCAATTTGGAAGATTGCAGTGTAAAACCTTCTAGTTGGAAAGATCCTAAAATCCTCTAAGTCATGGACCAGCTTGGGCTGTCACCCACAACTTAGATCTCTCAAGTAGGCAACTCTTGCCAATTGCATCATATGCAACTCTTGATAAGATGTCATATGCAACTACTTGCCATGATCATCTCCATGCCTCAAGGTGCTAGATCCTATCTAGGTCACCTTGTTAACTACGACCCAAAGCCAACACGATGAATATGCACCCTGCTTGGGCAGACCCACATATCCACCCTTCACGCTTCCACGAGATAGACGCTGCACCACGCTTGGGCGTGCCCATAGTTGATCGATCAAGCTTTTCATGTGTGTCGCATTTGGAAGGCATCTAAAACATTAATATTTAATGAGGGATTTGGTTTTATATACATATACATATCCAATCAACACAATATATAGTACGTATCATATACATGCTACGTCCCACAGAAAACATGAGAAATGATAAAAGCGATGATTATGGCCATCCTAATGTGATTCCTTGAGCCAAGAGGAATCACGATCATCTAGGTCTACATCACATGCAACATGTACAAGATGAACTATGTGCTTTGCCTTTCTGGGTTTGATCAACTCATCACATGACTGATCGACTCGCCATCATGTCGGTCCACTGGGTGCCACCAGCCCATCGGTTGGCTCCCCCAACTGATCAGTTCGCCTAGTCTTCGTGCATCTCATCATGTCCGCCACCCGCTCGTCTCACTCCTCAAACCGGTCATCAACCGATCGGCTCACTCCTTGAACCGATCATCTGGAACGTCAACAGATCGGTTCCCGCCTTGAACCGATCGTCTTAGTTGTCGTCAAGATGTCCTCCATTATTTGACATAACAGGAAATAAAATTCTATCCTATTTTCCATTGTAAAAATAGAAACCTCGAGTTACATTTGAGGGGTGCAAAGGTAGGAAAGAAATCTCGAACTACTTTGAGTTACATCAGGAATAGGAGAAGAAGATTGGTGCGCAGACCGAGATGCAAGCAACCACATACAACCATACACAGATAGGGTTTATTGGCCATAACCACGCTATACATCCACCATAAAACTCGTTTAAGGGTGACGCGTATTGAGTGCATTCATAATACATATCATATATGTAAATTGGCATTTGTGGACTTACGATTGGGCATGCATAAAGCCAATTTTATTCGCATTGTATGCAATAAATAAAGGCGACAAACCAAAATCGATCATATCGATAATCCTAAAGTATAGAGCAGTTGATGTGGCTCTGATACCACTGTTGGATTTTAAAGGAGGTAGAGAAGGCAGTGGAAACAAAATTTGTTTCCCCCAAACCCAGAACAAGGAAACGCGTCAACGTCTATACAATAGGAAGGGATGGTTTGTGGAATCATACCTTGTCCTGAGGCTTGCTTGGCGACAATACCTCACGGCTTGCACGGTCTTCACCTCCGGACTTGGACGGTGTCTGTGCATCTCCTGGTCGCACCAGGACTGATGACTCCTGGTCTCACCGGGACTGTCGGGATTGATAGTTGTCCTTCAAGTGGTAGAAATCTCCCGCCTCTGAAGTAGTCCACACAGACCACCTGGAACTCCAATCTCCTTGTCTCACAAGGAATTGGAAGGAGTCACACCCTCCTTCAGCGTACTAGTCACTGACACACTCCCTTGCCACCAGTCACTTTCTGCAATTGTCTTTCCCTTGCTCTACCTCCCTTATCGGGTAGCACTTGCTCGGGCTCTCTCGGTTACCAAAACCAGAGAGAACGAAAAATTTGCAGAGCAACTGGTTGCACTGAGTTGTAATTTGAGAAGCCCCAAATACCCCTATATATATGAGGGTCATGGGACAGGGTTCTCTATCCCAGGCAATGCGGGACTAAATTAGGAGTAGAAGGGTTCGAGATTTTCCACAAAAACAACCAACTGCGCAACCTGAACCGATCGTTTCATTTATGAAACGGTCGGTTGACACCTCAACCGATCGGTTGGGACACCTCAACCGGTCGGTTCACTTCTGAACCGGTAAGTTTGTGGTCCTGGTCAGTTCCCAATTGACTTTCCATATTTTTTTTCTAATTGGTATCAAATACCAATCCTTGTTCCAATCAAATTGGGCAAGTGAAACGAAAGGAAATATCTCACCAATCCTACTTTCCCAACTTGCTCGGTTGCATCAGTTAAACCGATCATTTCAACACTTGAAGCAATCATTTCACCCTATGCATGAGCCGGTCGGTTCACCAAGCTCAGCCGATCGGTTCATCACATGAGCCGATCGGTTGGGAGTGCAAATTGTGCAGAATCAGTCAATTGTAGTTTCAATCAATCTGATACTCCAATCAATGTGTCCAACACCTTGACCATTGTGATACTGAGCTATCAATTGATTAATTGTTTAATTGAACTACTAAACTCCTTTAGCAATCAATCTAAACATCATTTGTGGACAAAACTCCTCTTCCAGGTTAAATCCTATGTGTGTGACCCTACAGGTCCATTTCACATTGGCAGTGAAAGTCCATAACACTTATGACTTCACAAGCAAAGAGCGGTTCCTAGTCACACATCAGTGCTACCCAAGTGAAATAGAAAGTTGGAGAACAACTTTCAATCCTACAATTCATGAATGGTGTTACAGTGAATGTATAATTTGTCACTGATATCCCGAATGAACTCGAGGCATGGAACAATCATCCTGTCAACGTTCATTCACTTTCTTGATCTCAGAGTAGATTGGAAGAGATATGTATGACATCAATATCACATACTGATTCACACATGTGTGCATGCCTTTCTCAATCCTACTCATCAAGTGGCCATGGATATCAAACTCCCTCAGGAGGGACAAATCCCATATCTATCACACACCCCTCAAAAGCCCCATGTGTCAAAGCCACCCAATCATCACCTTTATAACAACCCATGTTGCAGGACTGCGTTTGATGATGTCAAAGTGTGCCCAACGACATGTGTTGAGTGTAGTGATTTTAGTTCAAAGAATCACGATCACCACCATCACTATGAGTACTGACTATGACTACCATGTCATGGTTCCATGTGTCAAACTCATGGTGGGTCTGTCTGGTACACTTGTTCTCTAACAAGTACCTATGTGTTTGGTTTGATATCTCTATATCATGACTAATGAGATTCTATCATTAACCAACACCACAATATAGTCTTGTGTGTCATTGTTGTCTATCTACCTTCCACAATGACATCTGACTAGGGACATAACAAGAATGTACAAACTCTTAGCATCTGTATGATCACATCGTTCAGGTCCTGAACCTGAAGGCATATGTCATTGAGTATTGTCATTCTCTAGACGTTCAATATGTTCTATCACTATCTCATATGACTGAACCAGAAAGAATTGGAAGCTTGCCTTTGATGTTTATCAAATCAATCTTAATGTATCCCACCAATCATCCCATGATTGGATCTCAGGGCATACATATCAACAGAGCTGACCGGCTAGAGGACTGATGTGGACATACCATAGGAGGAGTGAACCTCCCAACTAGTGGTTTCAACTGACTATTAGAAAGGAAACTTGATGAATGTTTCAGATGCCAATAGATCGACCAAGAGGTGTGCCAACATGTTGAAGGGTTGAACCGATCAACCTGGATTAGCAAGAAAAAATCTACACAACAACATGTTCATGCATGAGATGTAGATCTTGGTTGTAGCTGCTCCTTGTAACTCAAAAAAATTATAGTAGTTTTGCCATAACCATCACTAATGTTATATATTGGATGTTTACATTGTGGGATATAGCATGTATATGATATGTATACTATATATGTGGTGATTGGTTATTTATATGTATGTACATATATAAATATATAAAATCCCTTAATAAAATATATTATGTCATAGATTCTTTCCATAAGAAACACAAATGAAAATCTTGATCAACTAAGCGTGGGTACCCCAAAGGTGTTGGGTAGTCTATCTCATCAAAGTGTGATGGTAGTATTGCGGACCTTCCATGTGGGGTGCATTAGTATCGTGTTGGATTTTGGGTTGGGCTTAACTGAGTGTCCTTTATGAGATTAGGAACTAGAGGCATGGAGATGATTATGACAAGGAGTTTTGCATACATCTACCCAAATTTTTCATTAGATGCAATTGCCAAACATTGACTACCTTAGTGATTGATTATGGACGTTGGCCTTGGCCGGGTAATAATTAAAATGATTTTCGATCTTGACTCATTAGAGGTTTGTGTGCTACAGTATTCTACACTGATAATTGAGGGATATCAATTTGAACAAAATAATGAGAGTGGTAGCTAATTAAAGACCTAATTAACATCTCCAAGTTTTATACAAATCAAATCAAATATTAGTTTTTGATAGAATTACTAAAATTGAAATAGACAATACAACTTTTCTCTAAGACCGGTCCTTCAAAAGGACAAGTTAAATGGGAATAAGTTCCATGACTGGTTCAGGTCATTGAGAATTACTCTAACACACGAGTGTAAACTCTATGCTCTGGAGACACTAGATCCAGATGAACCTCTTCCCACTGCACCTAAGGCTAATAGGGAGGCTTATAAGTATCATACTAAAGATGTCATTGACGTCAAGTATCCATGTTGTGCTCCATGAACTAGGAGTTGGAATGATATCATGAGAACATGGATGTTATTGATATGGTCACACATCTTAAGAATGTGTTCCAAGATCATGCAAGAAAGGAGTGATATGATGTGCCTAAGGCAATGTTCAAATGTAACATGGAAGAAGCAGATCAAGTAGGTCCTCATGTGCTCAAGCTCATTGGGTATATGAAGAACCTTTCTAGAATAGGATCAAGTAGGTCCTCATGTGCTCAAGCTCATTGGGTATATGAAGAACCTTTCTAGGATTCCCCTTGGGTCAAGAGTTGGCCACAAATGTGATTCCGTAGTCTTTTCTAGAGTCATACAATTAGTTTTTCATAAATTACAACATTAATGACTTTGACAAGCCATTGATAGAGTTACTTGGCATGTTGACAACAATCGAGGCACACATTAAGAAAAACAAGCCCAAGTTTGTGATAAAGACAAGCATGATAAAGGGGAAGTATAAAGGCAAAGGAAAAGCTAAGAAGAGTACTAAAGTTTTCCAAAAGCCTAAGTCTTCAATTTCAAGTCAATGGGAGGAGTAAAGAAGGGAGTCAATTGTCACTACTGTCACTAGCATGGACACTGGAAAAGGAATTGCCTTTTCTTCCTATAGGAATTAAAGAAGAAATAGATAGGGGTAGAAATATCTACTTCTGGTATAAACAATATAGATACATTTGATTATTTCTTCATCTTTGTATGTGATGCCCGATGTGTATCTATCGTACATTGATGTGCATGACCTGATAAGAAGTAAAGCTTTAATGAAATGGAAAGGCTTGACTGTGATGAAGAAAGAGTTCCTACAACATCAATATACATTTAGAATTTTTGTTATCCCAGAGCATGTAATAGAGTTAGCTGAAATGCTATTTTGTTATGCGAATAATAAAAACATTTTACTTTATGCATCATGTATAACAAGGATGCTAATGAATAAAGAGTCATTAATGGTTCTATTTATAAGATTTCATCTTGTATGAAAATGCCCCAAACATCTGGTGATCTGTATTTGAAAGGATCTAAAGATGATTATTTATATCACAAATACCAAAAAATTATAATTTGATAACTAGAACGAATAAAATCTATAGGATGTTCATTTAAATCACATACATGAGAAATGCATCACTAGAATCCATATTGCTATATATCTAGACTCTTTTGGTTAGTGAATCAATAAGAGGAAAACAAGTCCTATTTATGAGCAATATGACAAACCACCACTCACTAGGTGTGGTGGGAGAATGAGCATTCTATTAGTAGTGATACATATTGATGTATAAAGGTCTTTTAGAATAAATGCTAGGAGTAGATATTTGTTCTTCATTATATTCACTGATGATCTCAGTTGATATGGGTTTTATATTATATAAAATACAAACATGGATCTCTTAAAGTGTTTAAGAAGATTAAAAATGAAGTATAACTTTGATAAAAGTATTAAAAAACTTTGATATGGTCAAATGTTGAAATTTTTACATCAATAGTTTGAGGACCTTCTAGAATGATCATGATAGTGTATCACAAGTCAACTCTGCCTGAATCATGATGATGCATCAGAAAGAAGGAACTACATCCTGATGGATCATGATGTCATTATCATTTAATTTGATCGTCTAATCTCCTCATAGATTTATACTTATATACCAAAACAATGTATTGTCTAAAATGGTTTAAAAGACATCATATGAGATATTATATGTGAATGACTCAATATGTCTTACAAATTGAAACTTTTCTAAAGAAAATTGTTTTTTTGATAAGTTTATCCACAAACCATAATTGTTGAATACTATTCTTAATCCTAATCTGACAACAAAATCATTGTTGCTAGGATAATTGAGTTCCCAAATAATCAATGGGAGTAAAGTAGAACTTGAAAAGTTCATGGTCAATAAGGTTTATAAAGGGAACAAGTGAGAATCACAAATTGTTGTAGAATTTCAAGTTCCTTCTGTAGCACAAACCCTCACAGTTCTAGTATAACATATGAGATTGATATATTATGAATCCAACAACACATACAGGTAGATCATAAGATGTTAAGCCAATAAATCAACTTGAAACTATTGAGAATCAAAATCTAAGAAATGGCTAACAAGTTATGACCTTTCTAGTACCACCTATAGGGGTAAAACGCATAAGGTGCAGTTGGATTTTCAAGATGAAGACCAACATGGATAACCTATGAGGATGGATTGGTTGTAAAGGTTTTCAAATCAGTTGAAACTGTTGAATGTAATGAAATCCCTTTTTCTAATTGTCATGCTTGTTATTGCAGTACATGTAGACTATGTGATTTGGCATATGGAGATTTTAAAATGGATCCCTTAATCGGAATAATTGAAAGGAAGTGTACGTGACATGACCTAAAGATCTTATAACTTTGTTAATGCAAATAAAGTCTTTAGACTATAAAGTTCAATCTTGAGATTGAAATAATCATTTCAGAGATGGGATGTTTTGACTTGACAAGATAGTCAAAGAGTTTGACTTGAATCAAGATAAAAGATGGAATCTATGATTATAAAAAAATTAGTTCGAGCATATAAGAATATTCCACATATTGATTAGGAATAATATCTATATATTGTAAGTATTGAAACCTGGCATGGAAAACACCTTAAAAATGAAGGTTTAGCTAAAACATCCAATAAGATATGAAATGAGATATATAGAGATAGTTCTAGAAAAGTTTTAAAACCTACAATGAGCACATATAATAGCAAGGTGCTAAAAGAGTTCAGCTTGACAAATTCAATGGGAGAGAATTTGACCATGATTCATGGGATTAGTCTCTCAAGAACCCTGTGTTCCAATTCATATGAAGAATGGAAAGACATGAGTAAGATGCCATATGCACCAGCAATTGGATCTAACATGTATGCTAGATAGTGTACTCATCTCATAGTCTTATATATATTGCACATGACAAGATGATATTAATTAGATTCCAATGAAGTCCATTTGAATGTCATTAAAAGACATCCATTAGTACTTGAGAAGAACTAAGGATTACTTGACAGATTATGGAAAAAATGAAGAGTTGGGTGTTAGGGGTTACATCGATGCAAGCTTTTGAAATGATAGAAAATGACCACACTGTGAAATGTGTTTAATTTTATGAAACGAGTTGTAAGTTGGAAGAGTTGTGAAATATAAACCATTATTTGAATTATACAATAGAAGCCATGTATCATGGTGTTATGAACACATTGTTGGGTTCTATATGGATATAGAAGTACATATGGATGAACTTAAAGATGATCCAACAATTGATGACACATTATAAACATTATGACAAAAATGGAGCTACTAGTTAGGCAAGGAATATCTGATAGCATATTACATTAGTTCCATGTCATACGAAATGTCCTATAGTGAAGAGATGAGAAAAATTCAATATACAAACTAAAGGCAAAAGTATGGTTAACCCGTTGGATTAACACTTATGCAGCAGAAATATGATGGATATGTTTTGATCACTAAGAATGAGATTTGTGGGTGATTGTCTCTAAGTGCAAGTGGAAGTATGTTGGTATGTATGCCCAGAGAGGTAATTATATGGTGATTGTGATGGCATATTACCCAAAGGAAACACAATGAATGTCTAAAGAATGATATTACTCAATGGCATATGTCTTCAAGTGTGTGACCTAAATAATGAGATCATACAGATGTTAAGAGCATGTACATTCTTATCATGTACCTATTCAGATGTTACTATGGAAGGCTGATAGATAGAAGTAACAATTAAGACTAGAGTGTGTGTTGGTTGATGACAAAATCTCATCAGTCACGATATGTGATATCAAACAATGTACATAGATATTTTTTGGAGAATATTGTATTAGATATGAGAGTGATAAATGGAAAACATAATAGTTTGTCATAATCATTTCTCATAGTGAAGGTGGTGATTGTGGTTCCTAGAACTAAAGTCACTACATTTATCACATATCATTCGGTGTGCTTTGACATCATTCACCATGATCATAAATAAGGTTTACCATAAAGGTGATGAGGTGATGACTGGGTGTACTTTGACACATGAGGATGATTGTGAGTGATGTAGATGAGATTTGTCCCTCCTACTGGAGTTTGATATCCATGTCACTTAGAAAAACTGAGAAAAGAATGTGCATGAACATGTAAATCAATATATGATATTGAGGTCACATATATCTCAAGCAGTCTGCTCTAATTCAAGGAACATGTATTCATTATTGAGAGGATGATAATTCCATGCCTCGAGTTTGTTCTGTTATCAATGACAAAGTAATTACACAATCACTATAACACCTAACATAGATTGTAGGTTGAACTTTCTCTCCAAGTTCCATTCACTTGGGTATCAATGATGTGTGACTAGGCTCTGCTCTTTGCTTGAGATGACATAGACTAGTTATGGACATTCAATGTCAACATAAATTGGAACTTGTGACCATCTACTTGCGAAAACAAGATTAACGAATGCGGAAGCAATTAATTAGTAGCGGAATTACTAAAAATCACTAAAAATTAATTTTTTTTGTAAAGAGATCCTCAAATGAAAAAACTCTTTCATAAAGATACAAGGTAAGTTATTTACAACTGATTCATCAGTACATCTCAGTATTATCTCATCTTTGAGAGTCATACCACTGATTTCCTTGTTGAACTGTTCATGAGTAGTATACAAAAAAAAATCTCGAGGAATTACGCCAAAAATCTCAGATCTACATTGAACCATCTACTGACTCCTAGGACATGAGAGTACAGAGATGACACATAGGACTCTCTATATACAAGACCTAACAGACAATGTCTCCTCCTGAAGATCACTGTTGTCCTTGATGTTGTTGCTGTTGCTATTGCTGCTCAACCACTAATGGGTTCCTCCTTCCTCGGCGTCTTACCTAAAAAGTTGAATCCCATGGGGGTAAGAAAATTGAATAATTGTCCCAGTGAGAGTTATAACTCTTCACCAGAAGCATTGTTATTGCAAATAATTGAATAACATTGAGCAGCAAAATCATAATTATTTAACAGCAGGCAATTCATTAAATAAGCTAAGTAGAGCAGTAATCTCTATGCAATCATTTCAATTATAACTTGATTGAGTAACAAGTCATCTATTTAATAAGGAATATGAAGAACATGTATGTTATTTGTCCAACTAGGACTTAATAAACAATGTTTCATCAATAATTGTTTCTCATAGTTCGACCTAAGCAATTATGCTACACGACTGATTACATTTTACAAACATACTTATCCCCTGAGAATATGAGGTATACCGCTCATAGTCCAACCAACCACTGTGAAGTCGAAATCGGTATCATTCATAGGTCATCCGAAGAGACGGATTTCTATGACCTCATCTTCCTCAGTCAGTGTGAGGAGAAACATGCAGGACATCTTGTGTCTGTTCTATAATATTTTTCCAGGGTATTCTGGAAACTTCACTATTAGAGTTACAGTGGCATGTTGTACTCTCTTCGCAATAAAGGGATTTCTTATTTATCTGACATCAATTCGACATTAACGACATCATCGGGAGATTAGTGATACATCATCCCGACATGAACATATAATGAAGGATTGAGAGATTAAATGTCTATCTCACATCAATTCCTTCATTTGGACGTAAGGATATTCACATCCATAACCCCCGCATACTCAAAAGTATGCTCTCCAGGAGTTCCCTTAGGAAAACCTGTTTCACCATTATCTAGCTTCTGACGATGATGGATCTATGATCAGGGCTCTACATGATATTATTTTACTTGATTATTTAAGTACGTTACAACATTCTTTTAGCATCAAGCATGTTTTCAAACGTAAACCATTAAAACAATTGCTATAAAAAAAGAGTACTATTTGAATGAAGTTCATTCCACAACTATATTGGGATCTCAATCCCCTATCAATTTATCAACATGATCCAAGAATATGGGTTTTCAACCCTTAGATCATCAAATCACTTGTTACCACTTTAACATGTAACTCAATGCCATTAATTCATTTAATAGTGTAAACATAATAGTAGCATTGTAGGTATTTCATATGACTCATACAACCTGCCAATTTCATTTGTTACCTTTCAATAGGCAACATTGCATATTATTGCTTACAAGGCTCATTAAATACTTTTTAATGAACAAAGCATCATAGCTCTTAGCTGGCTATATTCAATATTTCATAAAACCTGCAGATTAGCACAGATGATAATAGGTACATAAATTTCACATCAGCATTTACAAAACAAAGATAACTTCACTATTCAAGGGTTGCACCAGTTTACCCTTACCAGGGTTAGTGTTTCTCTTTTCAATTCAAGTAGGATTAATTATCCCCTTAACTTAGTTAAGAAATAGTGATACCTCATTTCATTATCCAATCATAGAGCTTCATGCTATAAAGCATAAACCAGGATTAGGGTTTACTATTCATATCACATCTCTATGGATTAGAGTTCTTAGTTAACATACTTTGAATTAGGATTTACTATTCTCATCACATCACCCTGGTTTAGGTTTCACTATTCACATTGAATCACCCTTCATTAGGGTTATCAAAAATATCCCACCATTAGGGTTTACAATTCACCCCAAGTAGGAGTGAATAACAAAGTATCTTTAATTAAGGTTACCATGTCATCATTATGAACTAAGTTCGCATCATCATCATATATTAGGGATACTTCCATTATTACCCTCAATTTAGGGTTAAGATTCATTAACCATCATAATTAGGGTTTTTATAATGTCATTAACATGGATCATACCCTAATTAGGCATTCATATAGGAAGTCCTATACTTGATTAAAATTCATAGAAGGAATCTTCTCTCTCTCATCCTCTATAGGATGATGTTTATTTCAGCCTTGATTAGGTTAAGTAACTCAATCATGAAAGGGAATTAACTTCATGATTTATGTCATTATCATTGTAATCATTAGGGCTTAACTACTTCATGGGTCTCAATCACCCTATCCCATTAAAGTACTAGTACCATGATCACCTTTGATTAACTAATCACTTTGTCCTTTAATCAATTTAAGTATCCATGGGGTTTAGGTTAAACATCCACCAAACAATCTTGGGCCTTAAGCCATCAAATGATCTTAACCAACTTTGACCTCAAACAGTCTTGCACACTAAACTCCAAACGATCTAAGACCATTTGGACCATCATGCGGTCATAGTCTGCCCTTGGGACCGTTTGGTAAAGTATACCTCCAAGATTGTTTGATAAAGTTGGGGGTGAAGACCGTTTGGTCAAGTTTGACTTTTGAAACCGCATGACTTTAACCGGTTTTGTAACCGCATGCACTCAACTGATTTTGAAATTGCATGATCCTAAACGGTTTGGGATCATTTGGTCCCAAACGGTCTTGAAACCGTTTGCTCCCAAACGGTCTTGAGACCGTTTGGACTCAAACAGTCTTGAGACCGTTTGGTCCAAACCACCTCAAAACTGCATGGACCAAGTATGGTCCTAACAACTCCAATTGATTTACGGTTTCCATTGTTGGATCCTTCAACACTTGCATATATGTATTCAATTATCAATTGGACCTATCACCATCATTCAATTAAGCTAATTAGGTCAAACTTCAACTAATTTGACCCTCAATTGTCCCTCAATTTATCATCAATTAGGGCTTGAATCAATTGGATTAGGGTTTGGAATCGATGACCCTTCAACATAATCCAATGTGAGTCTAATTGATTTGAATCCATTGAACCATCATCCAATTTGGTCATGACCTAAGCCCAAACAGTCTTGGGATCGTTTGGATATCCTCCAAACGGTCTTGAGACCGTTTTCTCAAGTCAACATCAAAAACTAACTCAACCAATTAAGGTTTGGCTCATTGGATTGATCACTAGGTCAACAATTAATTGCACTTCAACTTGTTACCTTTAGATCTTCAACCACTTAACCATAGTCATGCCTAGACCTCCAAATGGTATTGGGTGACCCCCAAATGGTCTTGGGATCAATAACTAATTGATACGGTCTTGAGACTGTTTGCCCATAATTTCATCAATAACTAATTCATTCACCTAGGGTTTGAATCCTAGGACTGGTCAGCAAATCAGCAATTAATTACACATCACCTTGATACCTTTGGTGCTTCAATTGGTCAATCAAGCTTTACCCTAGACCTACAAATGGTCTTGGGTGATCACCAAATGGTCTTGAGACCGTTTGGGTGATCCTCAAATGGTTTTGAAACCGTTTGGGTCACTCAACCCAAACTTCAACCTAATTCAATTATCAAAAATAGTAATTAACCCAATTAGGGTTTAGATGGTTGATGGACCTTTGATTGGTGAACCAATTGAAATTAGTTGATGATTATTTATAGATTTTTGGTCTAAATGTTTTCAACAGACCTCCAAATGGTCTATGCCTGGTCAATGCCATCAAACGGTCTTGGACCGTTTGCTTCTATGCGGTTTGGTTGAAACCGTTTGCAATCAAACGGTTTGAAACCGTTTGCTCCCAAAAGGTTTGGGAAACCGTTTGAGCAGGGATTGGAGACCGTTTGCCAAAGTAAATTTGTTGGATAAACATAAAAATTAATTCCACCTTCATCTTCCTTTCTCCAACCAAGAACAGGGGATGTTCTTCACGGAATTGATAGCAAGAACATCAGAGTAGTAAAAGAAGAAGAATTAACCAACGATTTTAGGAGAGAAGATGCATTAACATAGCTTAAGGGTTAGAGTTATCAAACCCGCCTCTAGAACTGATCCAGAGCTCCAAGCTCCGTATCTTTAATGGTGGTTTGAGCTCCAGAATTTGTCCAAGGTTCCTTCTTCACTTTTTGGATGAACAAGATGGCTAGCAAGGAAAATCGTGTGAAGAAAACCAATTACTAACCATTGATTTAGGTTTTCGACCATGAATTTGAGATAGGAGATGATCCAATCTTACCAAACTAGCTTTCATCCTTCCTCTGGTCCAGGGCTCTCCCTTGGTCGGCCAAAGCAAGAAGATAAGGAAAAGAACTAAGGGAAATGATCCTTTGTGTTGTTTGGAAATTATACCTATATATATTTATTGGTTTTTAGAGAAAATGGAAAAAGAGGGTTATTTCCTTTTATCTCCCAAACATATCCACCAAGGCTTGATCCATTCTTTGGATACGTGGCCACCTTCTATAACTTGTGCAAAACTCTTCCATTAACCAAGGTTTAAAGGAAAAGGAACTAAACATCTTAAAGAAATATATATTAATATCCACCCTTATTAGATATTGCTTAATATATAATTAGTGTGTGTAACTTTCATTTCTACCATGATATTTTTGGTGCCCAAGCATGGGATAAGTTTTTTCAAATTGTTACAAACACATCCTCCATCTTTTTATTGAAGGGCTCCATAATTACTTTATTTCTTTTTACATTAAGTTGTATAAAAGAGCCATTTGTGCTTAAATCTTGATTATTTCAATATCAAGTTTCTCTCTCCTCCATGATAATTCAAATGAGGCGCCCCTCTCATTTTCTTTGCTCTACTTGATGCCAAGAAACATGAGAGATCCTCTAGAGGTGATATCTTGCATATTGAACCCTCGTTTTTGCATAAATTGCACATTACACCAAAACTGGGTTTTAATGCACAAAGTTTGCTCTACAAGCTTTATCTTGGTGTCCAAGCTTGTGGAATCCATACCACCACATAAGATACATTCTTATGATGTCTCAACATCAGAGGAACATCTAAACATGTGAAATTCTCAAGTAAACCCCTCAATTTGGGTAATTTGCACTTTATTCCATTATTAACAAAACAATGCTTCAACATTAAACAAAAAGGACTTAAATTGAAAAATAAGTTCCTCAAAAGCCTTAATTACATTTCAAGAAGTACAATCAAGCATCTAATCCACTTAATTAGGCAAAACAACTAGGGTTAGTACATAACCCAGGTCAGGGATGTTACAAATTATCCACCCCTTACAATGATTTCGTCCCCGAAATCATTACAAAAACATATTAAGAGAAAAGAGTAGGGTATTTCCTCCTCATCTCTTCCTCTAGTTCCCACGTGGATTCTTGAACACCACGGTGATTCCAGAGAACTTTCACAAGACTTATGTCTTTCTTTTGCAACTTTTTAATTCTCTTGTCAAGGATCAACACAAGTCCTTCTCTATAAGATATATCATCATTCAACTCTACTTCCTTAGGTTGCAGAACTAATTATGTATCAGGATGACATTTCCTTAACATGGAAATGTGGAACATTGGGTGTAACTTCTGCAACTCAGGTGGTAACTCTAGCTTATAAGCTACTTTTCCAGTTTGTTTAATGATTGGATAAGTCCCCATAAACCTAGGAGCTAACTTTCCTTTCCTTCCAAATCTAAGAAATCCTTTCCAAGGTGAGACCTTGAGGTACACTCTATCTCCAACCTGGAATTCTAAAGGTCCACGACACTTATCAACATAATATTTTTTGCCTATCTTGTGCAGTCTTGAAATGTTGTTGTATTATTTTAATCTTCTCAGTGGTCTGCTGCACAAGATCAGGACCTAAAAGTTGATATTCACCGGTTTCATACCAACAAAAGTGAGATCTACAATGTCTACCATACAAAGCTTCATAAGGTGCCATGTCAATGCTATGCTGATAGCAATTGTTGTAGGCAAACTCTATTAAACTTAAGTGCAGATCCCAACTTCATGTGAACTGAAGGATACATGCTCTGAGAAAGTCCTCTAGGGTTTGTATAGTCCTTTCTGAATGCCCATCAGTCTGAGGATGAAATGTTGTACTAAACCTTAACTGCGTGCCTAAGGCTTTATGAAGTTGCTCCCAAAAATGACTCGTAAACTGGGGACCTCTGTCAGAAACAATGGTAACTGGGACTCCATGCAGCCGCACTATCTCATCTACACACAACTGTGCCAGCCTCTCAGCAGAATAGGTTGTTTTTACAGGTAAGAAATGTGTTGTCTTTGTCAACCTATCAACTATTACCCAGATGGAATCATGACCTTTGGCTATTCTGGGTAAACCAACCACAAAGTCCATGGTTACATGATCCCACTTCCAATGTGGTATGGGTAAATGTTGCATTGTTCCTGCAGGCTTCTGATGTTCAACTTTAACTTTTTAACACACATGACACCGCATAACGAACTCAACAACATCCTTCTTCAAACCAGGCCACCAATACATATCTTTCAAGTTACGATACATCTTGGTGCTTCCTGGATGCATAGCATACATTGAAGAGTGAGCTTCATCCATGACTAACTTCCTCAAGTTATCAACATCTGGTACTATCATCCTACCATGATAATAGGCTACTTGATCATCTGAGTCATGGAAACCATCTTGTTTCTCACTATCATACTCTGATCTAATTTGTTGAACTGCAACATCAACTTGTTGTGCCTCCTTAATCTTTTGTCTCAGAGTAGGTTTTATGTGCATCTTAGCAAACAACCCTGATCACAACGATACTTTCAATTTTACATTATCTTTCCTTAAAGAGATACGCATATCCCTCTTAGAGCACACTAAGAAATTCAACTGTGCTTTATCTAGGGCTGGTGTTGCTGATTTCCTACTCAAAGAATCAACAACTGCATTGGCCTTCCCTGGATGGTAATCAATTGTACAATCGTAGTCCTTGATTAACTCCATCCAGCGGCATTGCCTCATGTTAAGCTCATGCTGAGAAAAGATATACTTAAGGTTTTTATGGTCTGTGAAAATATGGAATGTCTCTCCATAAAGATAATGTCTCTAGATTTTTAAGGCACAGACTACAGCAGCTAGTTCTAGATTATGTGTTGGATAATTCTCCTCGTGTTTCTTAAGCTGTCGAGAAGCAAAAGAAATCACTTCTTTATCCTGCATCAACACACATCCTAGTCCATTCTTAGAGGCATCACAGAAAGCTATATACCCTTTCCCCTATTCAGGTAACATAAGCACATGTGCAGATGTCAACCTTTCCTTCAACAGCTAAAAAGATTGTTGACACTTGTCACTCCATGCAAAAGGAGCATCCTTCCTGGTTGGTAAAGCTATAGAACTGAAGTTCTTAATGAACCTCCTGTAATAGCCTACCAACCCTAAGAATCGAATCTCTGTCGGGGTCTTTGGTTGCTCCCATTGAATGACAGATTCTACCTTTTTAGGGTCAACACATATACCTAAAGCAGATATTACATGTCCAAGAAAAGAAACTTCTGGTAATCAGAACTCACACTTGCTAAACTTAGCATATAACTTATGCTCTCTTAGCAAAATCCAACACAACCATTCTCATGTACCATGGTTGTGGTGGTCTGGGTTGCAACACTTTTCCTTGATTCTTTGTTCATTCTTGGACATCTTTGTTTCAATGGAGCTATACCCACTAGAGGTAGGTTGAGGGAACCTCATATTTCACTTTAGGCGTCTCAAAGGGTAGAGAAACCCTAGGATCACTCCTTCTCTCTCTCTTCCATAAAGCATGGTACAAATGCCTAAAACCATGCAAATAATGTCCATGAGTGAATTTTATACAAATATGCATATTAGGGGAAATAACATGTAATCTAACATGTATAGATGTGATTTAAATGCAATATGACACAAGATGAATCTCTAAAATAGGGTTGAATCAATCACATTAGCTCCAAAATGATTGTATTCAAGGTTCTTCAATTTTTGTTCTTCTGGCCTTCTATCTTCAAGAATTCTCATAACTTTGTCAAGTCATGTGATAAATGCCAAAGATTTGGAAATATTTTGAGGAGGGATGAGAAGCCTATCAATATTTAAAAAGTAGTAGAAATTTTTGACGTTTTGGGTGTGGGCTTGATGTGCATGATATTGCAAATGGATATTTAGTATGGGTGAAACCCTTCTTCACCATCGAGGGATTTCTTGTTTATCTCACATCGATGTGGCAATAAAGATTCCCTCGGGAGATTAGTGATACATCACCCCGACATAAACATATGATGAAGGATTGATGGATTAAGGTACATCTTAAATCAATTCCTACATTAGGACGTAAGGATATTATCGTCCATAACCCCAACATACTCAAAAGTATGTTCTCCAGGAGTTCCCTTAGGAAAACCTATTTCACCATCATTAAACTACTGACAATGATGGATCAATGATCAGGGATCTACATGGTATGATTATACTTGATTATTTAAGTACATTTTAGCTTTCTTCTAGCATCAAGCATGTTTTCAAACATTAACCCATTAAAACAACTGCTATGAAAGAAGAATACTAAGTGTATCAAGGTTAATTCACATCAGTTATCATATGGATATCATTTATTAACCATCTCATCACTATGTTTCAAGAATAGGGGTGTTCAATCCCTTAAATCATCATAAGCTAGCATTACCTTGATTATAACAATGTAATCATTACTCATAGCCCTTACAACCTGTCCATCTTCTTTACGGTTTAGGTTAAACAACTACTAAACCATCTTAACCTTCAAACCATCAAACATTCTTAACATAGTTGAACCCCAAACGGTTTTGCACTTTCAACCTCCAAACGGTTTTGAAACCGTTTGGGGTTGTTGACCGTTTGTTGACTTTTCAAATCGTTTGGTAAAGTACACAATAAAGACCGTTTTCCCTAGGTCAGGTGAAGACCGTTTGGTCCCGTTGACCGTTTGGCCAACTTTGACCTTGAAACCGCAAGGGAAAATCGACTTGAAACCACATGGTCACCAAACGGTTTTGGGATCGTTTGGTCCCAAACATTCTTGAGACTGTTTGGTCCAAACACCCTCAAAACCGCATGGGCCAAAAAGTGTATCAACACTTGCAATTGAGCTAGGGTTTTCAATGTGGAACCCTTCAATCGTTCTTGTACTTGTTAGCCACTTATCAATTAAGTCAATTAGGTTAATCATTTACTGATTTGACACTCAATTGACCCTCAATTGATAACTAATTAGGGTTGGGACCAATTGGATTAGGGTTTGGAATCGCTCAACCTTCAACATTCATCAACACGAGTCTAATTGATGTTGAACCCATTAAACCATCACTCAATTGGGTCATGACCTAACCCAAAACGGTCATGGGATCGTTTGGAAATCCTCCAAACGGTCTTCAGACCGTTTGCCCAATATTTTATTAAACACTGAGTCAATCACTTAAGGGTTGAACCCTAATTAGGTCACAAAATCAGCATTTTAATTTATTCAACAACTTGATGTAATTGGACCTTCAATTGATCAAAACAACTTGACCCTAGACCTCCAAACAGTCTTGGGTAATCACCAAACGGTTTTGAGACCATTTGGGTGATCACCAAATGGTTTTGAAACCGTTTGGGTCACTCAACCCAAACTTCAACATGATTGGTCCATTGAAATCAGCAATGAACCCGATTAGGGTTTAGGTGATTAAAGTGCCTTCCACTTAAGATTTACTTAGAATTATTTAATGACTCTTGGTGGGTGATTAGTCCATAATGTGTACAGAAGTTTACCAAATGGTCAACGCTTGGTCAACCCATCCAAATGGTCTTGGAGACCGTTTTCTCCAATCGGTCTTGTGAAACCGTTTGCCCTCCAAACGGTTTTGAAACCGTTTGCTTCCAAAGGGTTTTGCAAACCGTTTGGCCAAGAGGTGCAAGTCCGTTTGCAAAAGTAACTTTGGTATTCATGCCCCCTTCTTCTACCTCAAGATCATGGTCTGTTCTTCACAGTTTTGGTTGCAAGAACACTTAGAAATATGGAAGGAAGAAGAACAAGCAACGTTTGTAAGAAAAGAAGATACATAATCAAATCTTTAAGGTTTAGAGTTATAAAACCCGCCTTAGAACCAGATCTAGAGCTCCAACCTTTGAAGATTTAATGGTAGCTTGAGCCCCACAGGTCATCCAAGGTTTCTTCTTCAAGAATTGGTTGGAAAGGATGGCTAGAAAGAAGAACTAAGTGAGAAAAACTAGCAAACCAACCTTGTATCATGATTTTCCCCATGAATCTGAGCTAGATAGTGATCAAAGCTTACCGTTCTCCTCTGCTCCTGTGCTCCTTCCTTTATCGGTCCAAGCAAGAAGATAAGAAGAGAAGTGAAGGGAACGATCCCTTGCTTAGTAATGAAGAGGTGTATATATACTTTGGGCATGTTTTTCAAGATAATGACAATCTTTTCCTTATTTCTCAAATAGGTCCCTCTCCCTTGGTAGACCATGTTCCTCCCTTCTTTACTTAAGCAAAACTCCTCCTTTATCAAAGGTTTAGAGGAAAAGAAGCCAAACATCTTACTAAGTTGCACACATATAAAGGGTCATTTTGCTTACAACTTGGTTATTTAATTATAAGGGTTATCTTTCTTATTTGATTATTCAAATGAAGCACCCTCTTCATCAGAATCGAGCTTGAAGAAGAAGCGTGGAAGGAGTTTGTAGGACCTGAATACTTGGAGAGAGTGAGGGGGAAAGAAAAGAAGAAAGGGAAGCAGGGGTGAACATACACCAGACGGAGTGCCAACCGGCGAGGCCGATACCGGAGACACCACCGGAGATAGAACCAGCGCTGCCGACATACAACGAGGATCAGGGAGGTGGGAGCTATACAGGAGATCTATTCGCAGATGATGTTACAGCCGAGAGGACGAATGAAGTCATCACAGCAGCTTCAATCCACCGGGAAGATGAAAGCAGAATCATTAAGGAAGCCCAATACGAGCCAAGTCAACATGTGATCATGAACCCTTTCCATGAGGGGTTTGGTAGAGTGGAGAGTAGAGGTCAACGGCTCCGCCGACGCAAAGAGCAGATCTTGAACAAAATAAGATCTACACAGTTGAGGGAGGACGACGAACGAACTGGTCGAGGGAGGGCAGGTGACAAAAGAAATAGAGTCGAAACTATGGGAGAGATGGAGGTAGACATGGAGGAGGGTCCGGATGGTAAGAAAGGCAGAGGAGACGGAGGTGCAAAGGGAACTGGTTCCCAAGTAGCAGGCCCAGGCACAGACCGAGTCTGCGAACAACAATGAAAATATTATGCTGGAATGTTCAGGGGCTGGGCACCCCTGGACTGGACTCGTCTCTCCGGAATAGGTGCTGGAGAGAGATGCCCAACTTGGTTTTCATTTCGGAAACCATGTCCAGATGTCAGGAACAAGATAAGTTGAGGAGGAGTTGTGGTTTTGAGAATGGATTTGGAGTGGATAGCATAGGGAAGGCAGGGGGCTTGGGCTGTGGTGGAGGGGGGATCTGGTGAAGGTGGTGTCGTTCTCGGACCATCATATATACACGGAGGTGGGAGGTGATGGGGATACAGACAAGTTTGGTTTCATGGGTATCTATGGTTGGGCAGCAGTGCATGAGAGACAGGCCACGTGGAATCTCATGAGAAACATCTGTGGGGCTTCACAACTTCCCAAAATTCTGGGGGGAGACTTCAATGAAATTATAAAAGATGAGGTAAAGAAAGGTGGGTAGAGCAGAGCTGAGTGGCAGATGAGGAATTTCCGAGAGGCAATAGAAGATTGTCAGTTGAAAGATATGGGATTCCAAGGAAACATCTTCACGTGGCACCGGGGAAAAAGGAAGGAAACAAGGATGAAGGTGCGCCTGGATAGATTCTTAGCTGATCAGCAGTGGTGCAACATGTTCCAGGTCAGACGGGTACGAAATTTCCCGATACAGTTCTCGGACCACGCCCCTATTCTTATCACGGCTACGCACTCAAGACAAGAGAAAAAACAAGAAAAAAAATTCATATTTGAAACCATGTGGCTCTCGGCTCCGGATTGTAGACAAGTGATTGAGAGAGCGTGGAACGAGGCGTTGGGCTGTGAATTGCACGAGAGGACGGTTTATTGTGGAGAGAAACTCGAAAAATGGGCGGATGATAAATTCAATAATGTTAAGAAAAGGCTACAGAAGGTTGAAGAAAATTTACAGGAGGCACAGAACAGGCCGCCGGATGATGTGATGCTTAGGGAATGTAAATGGATAGCTGATGAGGTCCATGAGTTGCTCAGGTTTCCAGAAAGCTATTGGCATGCGCGAGCTAGAGCAAATGAGATGCGGGATGGGGACAAAAACACCAGCTATTTCCACCATAAAGCGAGCCAAAGGAGGAAAAGAAATTACATTGCAGGACTGGAGGACTCCCAAGGAAGGTGGAGGCAAGAACCAGAAGAAATTAAAAAGATCACGGTTGAGTTCTTTGTAGACCTGTTTAAGACGTCAAACCCAACGATAGATGATCACGTTTTTGATGGGGTGGACAGCGTGGTCACGGATGATGAAGCGTTGATGTTAGATAGCTTGCCGACGGAAGGAGAGATTTGGGGTGCAATCCAACAAATGCATCCCAACAAGGCTCCGGGTCCGGATGGTATGAAGGCGGTTTTCTACCAAAGTTTTTGGTCTATTGTTAAAAGATCTCTCATCAATTTCATCCAAGAATGGTGGAGGGGGAAAAAGAAGTTGAATGACATCAACAAGACGGACATAGTACTCATACCAAAAGTACAACAACCAAAGAAAATTTCTGAATTCCGGCCCATAAGACTTTGCAATGTCTCCTACAAAATCATTACCAAGGTGATGGTGAACCGGATAAAACCGCTCCTCAACAAGATGATATCCGAAAACCAAAGTGCTTTTGTGCAAGGAAGGCTGATCATCGACAATGCCTTGGTGGCCTATGAGATGTTCCACATGATGAAGAAGAAAAAGATAGGGAAGGAAGGGATTATGGCACTCAAACTGGACATGAGTAAGGCATATGACAGGATCGAATGGGATTTTCTGGATAAGGCTATGGGGAAGATGTCATCACAAAGCTAATAGGGATGGACGCCTACATAGAGCAAGATCCAGTAGAAACAGCCCACGAGTATCTCACCTTTTCTTTGCCGATGACATCATCCTGTTTGCGAGGGCGACCCAAGAGGAGTGCTCTTTTCTAGCTGAAATTACCAGCCAGTACGAAAGAGCGTCAGGACAAAAGATCAACTACAAGAAATCGGACGTCGCCTTTAGTGTAAATGTACAACAAGACAGAAGGGATTGTATTAAAAGGAGCCTACAGGTGCAGGAGGTAGACCGCCATGCAAAGTATTTGGGACTACCTACGACGATGGGGAGATCCAAGAAACAAGTCTTCAGCTCCATAAAGGATAGGATATGGAAGAAACTACAAGGGTGGAAAGAAAAGCTTCTATCAAAATCGGGAAAAGAGATTCTCATAAAAGCATTCGTCCAAGCCATACCGACCTACTACATGAGTGTGTTCAAAATTCCAGACGGATTGTTAGATGAGATATGCAGGATGATTGCGAGATTCTGGTGGGGAGTCAAAGAAGGGGAACGTAAGATACATTGGATTAGTTGGGAAGCACTTTGTGAACCAAAGGGCAACAGAGGATTGGGGTTTCGGAACCTGAGAGCTTTCAACCTTGCCCTATTGGCGAAGCAAGGGTGGAGACTAGCTACAAATCCAGAATCCCTGGCGGGACGAGTGTTAAAAGCCAAGTACTTCCCAAGGAAATAGGTGATGGACGCGAATGTTGGGTATGGTCTGAGCTACACATGGCGGAGTATCCAGGGGGCCTTGCAACATACGAGAGACGGATTCATATGGCGCATCGGTAAGGGGACGAAGATCCACACCTTCAGCGATAGATGGATTCCCGGGCATGGTGGACGACTACATGCACGTCAACAGGAGGAGGGGGAGGATAGCATGGAGGACGGACACTGTGTCCAATATTTCATAAAGCACGCGGAAGGAGCATGGGACGAGGAGCGAGTTCGTAGGCTGCTGTCGGTTACACTCCATACCAGAATTCTCAGCATACCACTCAGTAACGTGGAGGAGGAGGACCAGCTCGGGTGGGAGCCCGACCCGAAGGGGGAGTTCACAACCCGATCGGCCTACCGGTATCTCACTGTAGGCTACGGTGGTGCACCTATGGCAGAAAGGAGCGTGTGGGATAAACTGTGGAGGAAGCAATGGCCACCTAAGCTTCGACATTTTGTTTGGAGACTCTGCAAGCAAGCACTCCCAATGATGTGTAGGCTACATAGAAGGTAGGTTACAGAGACAAACCTATGCCAAAGATGCAAACATGAGGAGGAAGATGACCTACACGCGGTCCTCCAGTGTGAGTATGCAAAGAGAGTGTGGGCTTGCGGTGGATCGGAACTGAAGAACACCACTGATCTGGTGGGTAACACCGACGACCTGCTGCATATCTTGGTTAATCATGCAGAGGAGGAGGTGGTTGCAGAGCTGGAGACGATGGTATGGATTGCGTGGACGGCGAGGAACAAGGCTATCTTTGACGAGAAACCTCTTTATGAGGCAACGCTGGTAGCTAGCTTCACCAACACGGTCCGTGACTACCAGCACCACCAAGATAGGAAGAGGCGGACGGCGGAACAGGAGGCCACACCACCGAGAACCAGACCGTGGAAGCCGCCGGAACGAGGTGTGTTCAAGCTGAACGTCGACGCGTGCTGGCAGCAAGGTGCAACAGCTACAGGTGGCGCTATCGTCTGGGACGAGCAAGGAGCGATCAGGGCAACTCTCCAGTTGCAGCTTGGCCATGCTACATCCGCCCTCATGGTAGAAGCTTTGGCGATGAGAGGAGCTTTGACGGAGACTCGCAGAATGGGATTCACTGAACTGGTGGTCGAGACGGACATTCTACTCCTGGTCCAAGCCATCAAGGTTGGACACCACGGGCGAGGCTACGAGGATCGCGTTGTCAAGCAGATCGTTGCAACGTCCTTAGATTTCCATGCTATAAACTTTTGTCATGTGTACCGTGAGGCAAATAGAGTCAGTCATCTATTAGCCAACAAGGCACGCATGCTAGAGTTTTCCTTGTTTATCATATATAATTTCGATTCTGAAGTCATTGTACTAGCACAAAACGATTTGGGTTAATAAAATGACTTCGGTCCCACTTTCAAAAAAAAAAGAGCAGGGTATTTCCTTCTCATCTCTTCCTCTAGTTCCCATGTGGCTTCTTCAACACCACAATGATTCCAGAGGACTTTTACAAGACTTATGTCTTTCTTTTTCAGCTTTTTAATTTTGTTATCAAGGATTGACACTGGTCCTTCCTCATAAGAGTTGTCATCATTCGATTCTACCTCCATAGGTTGCAGAACTGATTCTGTATCAGGGTGACATTTCCTCAACATAGAAATGTGAAACACAGGGTGTAACCTCTATATCTCTGGTGGCAACTCTAGTTTATAGGCTACTTTCCCAACCCGTTCAATGATTGGATAAGGCCCCATAAATCTAGGAGCTAACTTCCCTTTCCTCCAAAATCTCAGAACTCCCTTCCAATGTGAGACTTTAAGATACACTCTGTCTCCAACCTGGAATTCTAAGGGTCTACGACGTTTATCAGCATAAGATTTCTGCCTATCTTGTGCAGTTTTGATCTGTTGTTGTATTACTTTAATCTTTTTTGTGGTCTTCTGTACAAGATCAGGACCTAACAGTTGATATTCACCGGTTTCATACCAACATAGGGGTGATCTACAACGTCTACCATACAAAGCTTCATAAGGTGTCATGTGAATGCTATGTTTATAGCTATTGTTGTAGGCAAACTCTATCAAGCTTAGGTGCAGATCCCAACTCCCTGTAAACTGAAGAACACATGCTCTCAGCAAGTCTTCTAAGGTATGTATAGTCCTTTCTGACAGTCCATCAGTCTGAGGATGAAAGGTTGTACTAAACCTTAATTGGGTGCCTAAAGCTTTGTGAAGTCGCACCCAAAAATGACTTGTAAACTGGGGACCTCTATCAGAAACTATAGTGATTGGGACTCCGTGCAGTCGCACTATCTCTTCAACATAAAACTGCGCTAGCTTCTCAGCAGAATAGGTTGTCTTGACAGGTAAGAAATGTGATGTCTTTGTTAACCTATCAACTATTACCCAAATGGAATCATACCATTTGCTTTTCCTGGGTAGGCCAACAACAAAGTCCATAGTTACATGATCCCACTTCCAATGTGGTATGGGTAAAGGTTGCATTGTTCCTGTAGGCTTCTGGTGTTCAACTTTAACTTGCTGACATACAGGACACCTCATAACAAACTCAGCAACATCCTTCTTCATCCCAGGCCACCAATACATATCTTTCAAGTTTCGATACATCTTTGTGCTTCCTGGATGCATAGAATACATCGAAGAATGAGCTTCTTCCAGGACTACTTTTCTCAAGTTATCCACATCTGACACTATCATCCTCCCATGATAACAGGATACTTGGTCATCTGAGTCATGTAAACCATCTCGTTTCTCATCACCATACTCTAATCTGATCCATTGAACTGCAACATCAACTTGTTGTGCCTCCTTGATATGTTCCCTCAAGGTAGGCTTTATATGCATCTCAGCCAACAACCCGGCTAACAATGATACTTTCAACTGTACATTGTCTTGCCTTAAGGAGATAAGAATATCTATCCTAGAGCATACTAAAGAGTTTAGTTGTGCCCTATCTAAGGCTGGTGTTGTGGATTTCCTACTCAAAACATCTGCAACCACATTGGCCTTCCCTGGATGGTAGTCAATTGTACAGTCGTAGTCCTTGATTAACTCCATCCAGCGGTGTTGCCTCATGTTAAGTTTGTGCTGAGAGAAGATGTACTTAAGGTTCTTATGATAAGTGAAAATCTGGAATGTCTCTCCATAAAGATATTGTCTCCAGATCTTCAAGGCATGAACCACAACAGCTAGGTCCAGATCGTGTGTCGGATAATTCTCCTCGTGTTTCTTAAGCTGTCGAGAAGCAAAAGAAATCACTTGTTTATCCTGCATCAACACACATCCGAGTCTGTTCTTGGATGCATCACAGAAAACTATGTATCCTTTTCCTTTCTCAGGTAACACAAGTACATGTTCACTTGTCAACCTCTCCTTCAGTAACTGGAAAGATTGCTAACACTTATCACTCCAAACAAAAGGAACATCCTTCCGGGTCAACTTAGTCATGGGTAAGGCTATGGAACTGAAGTTCTTAATGAACCTTCAGTAATAGCCAGCTAACCCTAAGAAACTACAGATCTCTGTCAGTGTCTTCGGTTCTTCCCATTGTAGGATAGATTCTACCTTTTTAGGGTCAACACGGATATCCGAGGGAGATATCATGTGTCCAAGGAAAGATACTTCTAGTAACCAAAACTCCCACTTGCTAAACTTAGTGTATAGCTTGTGTTCTCTTAGCAAAGTTAGAGCGTGACGAAGATGTTGTTTCCTATGGTTGATTCAGTGATGACGATCTAGCTTGGGACGCTTGTCCACGTCCTCTAGCCCCTCCTAGGAACTGTCTCCTCTGTGATCCTTGTTGGCTCTGCCTCTGTGTTTCTTTTACACTCACTGCTCTGGCTCTGCAGTCTTTCATCAGATGCCCCATCTTCCCACATATATAACAACTTCTGTCTTGTTGCTGTGGTCTGGGTGGTCCTGTAATGGACATAGATGCTGAACTGCAAGCCCCTTGCAGTGGTAGGCTTCGTCCTCTACCCCTACTCGATTTCCGTTGTGTCTGACCACTGGGTCTAGGTGGCGGTGTAGGCGCGGAAAACCTAGGCTTCTTGAAGTCTCTGGATGAAGATCCTTGAAACTGGGGATACATCCTCCTGCTCTAGGTATGTCTCTTCTCTTCTACGGATCTCTCTATCCTTCTGATAGACTCTACGAAGGTAGCATACCTTTCCCTGCTCTCTAGGGCAGACATGGGGGTAGTCAACTCAGCATTCAACCCTTTCTCGAAACGTCGAATCCTTTCTTCCTCTGTAGCAGCCATATGCGGACAGAACCGCAACAACTCCATGAACTTAGCCTCGTATTCACTAATGTTCATCAAACCTTGCTTCAACCTCTCAAACTGAGAGATTTTCTCATCCAGGAACGTCTTAGGAAAATATCTATTGATAAATTCTTGACGGAAGACTTCCCATGCAACCTCCACACCAGGCCCCTTTTTCTCTTCCATGGTCCATCAATGACCAACACTCCCCTTGAGAAGATAGACAGCATGTCTAACCTTCTCAGATTCTGGGATGTTCAAGATTCTAAAAGCCTTCTCTAGTTCGGTTAACCAAAGGTCGGTGTATGCGGGATCAGCTGTTCCAAAGTACTCAGTTGCTCCGACTCGGTGAAGTCGTTCAAATGTCTTGCCGATTCCTTGTCCTTCAGGCTGGGTAGGTGCCCTAGGTGAAGGCATGGGCATCCTATCTGTTATGTGTGTCATGGCAGTCATAAACTGCCCAAACATGGTCTGAACGGTTGGGTTCCCCATGTCAACTGGATTGAACTAGGGTGGCTCAGGTACAGGTTGCTCTATCTCCGGGTTTCTTGCACCTTCTCGGGGTACATCAACGCTACTCTCTGCCACATATTCCTCGTGTGGTCCAGACATCCCTAACTTATCTTCTTCTCCTGAGGAGCAGAAGACACTATTAGATATACTGGAAAACACTAAGAATAGACTCGACATCCTAAGTCCTATGTCTCTGTAGACTCAGCGAACCTAGAGCTCTGAAACCACTTTAATTGTGGCGACCGAATCGTGAAAATGAAATCAACGAATGCGGAAGTGATTGATTAGCAGCGGAATTATGAAAAATTACTAAAAACTAAAACTTTTTGGAAAGATATCTTTAAACCATAAAACTCTTTTCATAAGAAAACAAGATAATTGTTTACAACAAAGTTTGGCATTACATCTTTGTGAAATCACATCTCGAGTGATTACATACATCCTTTGCCATGTTATTTTTACAAGGCAAGATACAAAAATCTCGAGGCATTATGACAAAAACCTCAGACCTACTGACTCCTAGGACCTGAGAGTACAGAGACGACATAGGACATACTATCTACAAGACTTGACAGTCAGTATCTCCACTTGAGATTCATTGCTACCCCTGGTGTTGTTGTTGCTACTGATACTGCTCACCCTCAGATGGGTTCCTCTGTCCTCGGTGTCCACCTAAAAAGTCGAATCCCACAGGAGTGAGACAATTTGAATAATTGTCCCAACGAGATTTATAACTCCCCACCAGAAGCTTTGTTATTGCAATAAAGGAATAACATAAGCAGTATAACTTAAAACATTCAACATCAGGCTTAGGATTAAGTAAGGCAACATTTACTAAAGCAGTCATTTCAATTATATCTTAATTGAATATCAAAGCATATTTCGATAAGGAACATGAAGAACATGTATACTAGTTACTTGACTAGAACATTATAAACAGTGTAACATCAATCATTATTTCTCGAAGTTCAACCTAAGTAGTTATGCTACACGGCTGATTATATTTTTCAAACATTAGTATGCCCTGTGGAAATGAGGTATACCACTCATACTCCAACCAATCATTACAAAATTGCATCAGTACCATACATAGGTCATCAAAAGAGTCAGATTCTTATGACCTCATCTTCCTCAGTCAGTGTGAGGATCAACATGCAGGACATCTCGTGTCTCTACTACAATAGCTTTCCATGGTATTCTGGAAACTTCGCTATTAGATTCATAGTGGAATTATGTACTCTCTTTTCCATCGAGGTATTTCTGGTTTATTTCACATCGATGCGGCAATAAAGATTCCCTCGGGAGATTAGTGATACACATCCCATCATAAATATATGATGAAGGATTGATGGATTAAGGTACATCTTACATCAATTCCTACATTAGGACGTAAGAATATTCGTGTCCATAACCTCAACATACTCAAAAGTATGTTCTCCAGGAGTTCCCTTAGGAAAACCTATTTCACCATCATTAAACTACTGACAATGATGGATCTATGATCATGTATCTACATGGTATGATTATACTTGATTGTTTAAGTACATTTTAGCATTCTTTTAGCATCAAGCATGTTTTCAAACATTAACCCATTAAAACAACTACTATGAAAGAAAAATACTAAGTGTATCAAGGTTAATTCACATCATTTATCATATGGATATCATTTCTTAACCATCTCATCACTATGTTTCAAGAATAGGGGTGTTCAATCCCTTAAATCATCATAAGTCATCTAATAGCATGACCTTGATTGTAACAATGTAATCATTACTCATATCCCTTACAGCCTGTCCATCTCATATGTTGCCTCTTAAACCAGACAACATGGTATATCACTATTCATAAAGCTTATATCATGCTTTCAATAAATATGATATCATAACCCTTACCTGGCTATGATCACCTCTTTATAAGAATTTGCATGGTTAATTCAATTGATAATAATAAACAATTCATCTCTATATCAGCAATTTATAAAGCAGAGATAACCTTTCAATTCAAGGGTTTTACCATCATGCCCTCACTAAGGCTAGGTTTCCCTATTCAATTCAATTAGGTTTATTCATCTCCTTTATTTTAATTAGGAATAGTGATTCCTCATTTCATACTTCAATCATGAAGTTTCATGCTTAAAATCATAACCTCGAAGTAGGGTTTATTGTTCATTTCATCATATAAACCTCAATTAGGGTTTACTATTCACATTACATATTATTACCCTAGATTTTGGGTTTACTATTCACTTCACAGTGAATTGAGCTCATACCATCATAATGTATGAAGATTACTATCATTAATTCCTTCAAGTTAGGTTAAGATTCATTAATCACCATAATTAGGGTTTCTATGATCTCACTATGAAGGATCATGCCCTAATCATGCACATTCATTCATATTGAAGGTATTTTACTTGATTCCCATCCATATTAGGAGTCTTCTCTCTCCTCTTACTATTAGATGATGTTCACATCTCTCTAGATTAGGTAAAGTCAAACCAACATTGATTAACATAAGTCATGTCATCACCATTCTGATCATTAGTGTTTACTTGGTCAAGAGGTGTTGTCCGCTTAACCCTTCAAGGGTACTTTGGTAATCTTCTCTATTTCCCATAACATGTGTTAATCTACTGATTACTTAACCCCTTAATGACTTTAGGTATCTTTAGGGTTTAGGTTAAACAACTACTAAACCATCTTAACCTTCAAACCATCAAACGTTCTTAACATAGTTGAACCCCAAATGGTTTTGCACTTTCAACCTCCAAATGGTTTTGAAACTGTTTGGGTTTGTTTACCGTTTGTTGACTTTTGAAACCATTTGGTAAAGTACACAATCAAGACCGTTTTCCCTAGGTGAGGTGAAGACCGTTTGGTCCCGTTGACCGTTTGGCCAACTTTGACCTTGAAACTGCATGGGCAAATCGACCTTGAAACCGCATGGTCACCAAATGGTTTTGGGATCGTTTGGTCCCAAATGGTCTTGAGACCATTTGGACCCAAACGGTCTTGAGACCATTCGTTCCCAAACGGTCTTGAGACCATTTGGTCCAAACACCCTCAAAACCGCATGGGCCAAAAAGTGTATCAACACATGCAATTCAGCTAGGGTTTTCAATGTTGAACCCTTCAATCGTTCTTGTACTTGTTATCCACTTATCAATTAAGTCAATTAGGTTAATCCTTTACTAATTTGACACACAATTGACCCTCAATTGATAACCAAATAGGGTTGGGACCAATTGGATTAGGGTTTGGAATCGATCAACCTTCAACATACATCAACATGAGTCTAATTGATGTTGAACCCATTAAACCATCACTCAATAGGGTCATGACCTTACTCCAAACGGTCTTGGGATCATTTGGACATCCTCCAAACGGTCTTGAGACTGTTTTCCCATTATTTTATTAAAAACTAAGTCAATCACTTAAGGGTTTAACCCTAATTAGGTCACAAAATCAGCATTTTAATTTATTCAACAACTTGATGTAATTAGACCTTCAATTGATCAACCCTACTTGACCCTAGACCTCCAAATGGTCTTGGGTGATCACCAATCGGTCTTGAGACCGTTTGGGTGATCCCCAAACAGTTTTGAAACCGTTTGGGTCACTCAAGCCAAACTTCAACATGATTGGTCCATTGAAATCAACAATGAACCCGATTAGGGTTTAGGTGATTAAAGTGCCTTCAACTTAAGATTTACTTAGAATTAGTTAATGATTCTTGGTGGGTGATTAGTCCATAATGTGTAAAGAAGATCCCCAAACGGTCAACGCTTGGTCAACCCATCCAAACGGTTTTGGAGACCATTTTCTCCAATCGGTCTTGTGAAACCGTTTGGCCAAGAGGTACAAGACCGTTTGCAAAAGTAACTTTGGCATTCACGCCCCCTTCTTCTACCTCAAGATCATGGTCTGTTCTTCACGGTTTTAGTTGCAAGAACACTTAGAACTATGGAAGGAAGAAGAACAAGAAACGTTTGCAAGAAAAGAAGATACATAATCAAAGCTTTAAGGTTTAGAGTTATAAAACCCACCTTAGAACCAGCTCTAGAGCTCCAAGCTTCGAAGCTTTAATGGTAGCTTGAGCTGCACAGGTCGTCCACAGTTTCTTCTTCAAGAATTGGTTGGAAAGGATGGCTAGAAAGAAGAACTAAGTGAGAAAAACTAGCAAACTAACCTTGTATCATGATTTTCCCCATGAATCCGAGCTAGATAGTGATCAAAGCTTACCCAACTCTAGTTGGCCGTTCTCCTCTGCTCCTGAGCTCCTTCCTTTGTTGGTCCAAGCAAGAAGATAAGAAGAGAAGTGAATGGAACGATCCCTTGCTTAGTAATGAAGAGGTGTATATATACTTTGGGCATGTTTTTCAAGATAATGACAATATTTTCCTTATTTCTCAAACAGGTCCCTCTCCCTTGCCAGACCACGTTCCTCCCTTCTTTACTTAAGCAAAACACCTCCTTTATGCAAGGTTTAGAGGAAAATAAGCCAAACATCTTACTAAGTTGCACACATATAAAGGGTCATTTTGCTTACAACTTGGTTATTTAATTATAAGGGTTATCCTTCTTATTTGATTATTCAAATGAAGGGCCCTCTTCATCATTTTTACTCTGGTTGATGTCAAAAGTCATAAAAGATACTCTAGAAGGTATATTTTACATGTTGCATCCTATATTTTGGGTAAATTGCACTTTACACCAAAACTAGGGTTTAAAGCACAAGGATTGCTCCACAAGCTGCATCTTGGTGCCCAAGCTTGGAGAATCCATAACACTTCATCATATTCATTCTCATGATGTCTCATCATCAGAGGAACATCCAAACATGTGAAATTTGCAAGTTAACCCCTCTAATTGGGTAATTTGCACATAGGTCCCTATCAACAAAACAATATTACAACATTGTTCAAAAAGGGCAGAAATGAAAATATATGTTCCTTAGAAGCTTTAATTACATACCAAAAGATAATCACAAACATCTAATTACATAATTAAGCAAAATACCTAGGGTTAGTTCATAACTCAAGTCAGGGATGTTACAACTACTCTGATAGCTATTATTGTAGGCAAACTCTATCAAGCTAAGGTGTATATCCCAAATTCCCAAAAATTGCAACACACAGGCTCTCAACAGATCCTCCAAGGTCTCTATTGTTCTCTCAAATTGTCCATTTGTCTATGGATGGAATGCAGTGTTGAAATTAACTTCGTACCCATTGCTGCATGTAGATGCTCCCAAATGAGACTAGTGAACTGTGGGCCTCTATCTGACATGATGGTAGCTGGGATACCATGTAGATGTACTATTTCATCGACATACACTTATGAAAGTTTCTCAACTGTATACATTGTCTTAAACGGTAGAAAGTGTATTCATTTAGTTAGCCTATCTACTATTACCCAGATGGAATCATAACATTTGGGTGTCCTTGGAAGTCCAACCACAAAGTCAATTATGATATGATCCCATTTCCACTGTAGTATAGGCAATGGTTGCAAAGACCTTGTAGGCCTCTAGAGCGCACCTTTAACTTTCTGATACGCTGCACAATTAGCTACAAACTCAGCTATGTCCCGCTTCAATCTTGGCAACCAATACTAATCTTTCATATTCGAATACATCTTGGTGCTACCTAGATGCATAGCACACACAGAAGTGTGAGCCTCTTCTAAAATATACATACTCAGATTGTCTATATTTGGTACAACTTCTCTACCATGATAATGTATCGTCCCATCCACAGACTCATGAAAGACATCTCAGTTCTCATTTGTCGACTTTGTTCAGATCTATTGTGTCACAATATCATTCTGTTGTGCATCTCTGTTCTATTGACTAAGTGTTGACTTTACTTAAACTGTTCTAATATACATGCTAATAGTGACACTTCTAAATGTGCATTCATCTATCTAAGTGAGTCCAACATATCTCTCTTGTAACACATCAAAGCACTCGATTGTGCTTAGCTAAAAGGTGACACCGAAGAAGACTTCCTACTCAAGGCATTAGCTACCACATTCACCTTCCCTTGATGATATTCTATTGTACAATCATGATCCTTAATCAAATCCATTCATCGTCATTATTTCATGTTCAACTCCTGCTTCAAAAAAATATATTGCAGGTTCTTGTGATCGGTGAAAATCTGACACTTCTCACCTACCAGTAGTGTTTCCATATCTTTAAGTCATGGACCACCATAGCTAACTCCATATCATGTGTTGGGTAGTTCTCGTCATGTTTCTTAAGCTGTCATGAAGTGAACGAAATCAATGTTCTTATCCTGCATCAGCACACAACCTAGACAATTCTTTGACACATCACAAAATATTATATAACCTTTTCCCTGCTCCGATAACACTAGTATTAGTGCACTGGTCAACTTCTCCTTTAGGATATGAAAAGAATGTTGACATCTCTTATCTCATAAAAATGTCTCATCCTTTCTTGTAATCTTTGTTAGGGGTAACGTCTCTGCACTGAAGTTCTTAATGAACCTCCTGTAATATCCTGCCAAACCTAGAATGTTGCAAACCTCTGTAGTTGTCTTTGCTTGTTCCCACTCCAGCACTGACTATACTTTCATAGGGTCTACACAGACTCCCCTAGTATATATTATGTGTCCTAGGAAAGCCACCTCCTTCAATCAAAACTTTCATTTAATAAACTTTGCACATAATTGATATTGTCTTAGCAAAGACAAAGCCTGAAGAAGGTGTTGTTCGCGTGGTTGACCATCTCTAGAGTAGATCATGATGTCATCTATAAACACAACTACAAAGTGATCTAGATGTTGTTTGAACACTCTTCTCATCAAACCCATAAACGTTGTTTGTGAGTTGGTTAGCCCATGACATAACCACAAACTCATAATGACCATACCTTGTCATGAAGGCTGACTTGGGTATGTCATCTACCTTAATCTGTAACTGATGATAACATGACCTCAAATCTATCATGGAAAATATGGTGGAACCTCGTAATTGATCAAACAAATCATCTATATGTAGCAACACATAATTGTTCTTGATCGTCATCTTATTCAACTATAAATAATCAATACATGACCTCATTGATCCATCCTTTTTCTTAACAAATAAAATGGGAGCACCCAAAGTGATGTTCTCATCATGATTAAACCTTTCTCAAGTATTTCTTGCAACTACTTTTTCAGTTCTCGCGTCTCTGTTGGTGTCATTCTATACGGTGTTTGTGTTATAGGTTAGATAACTAGAACTAGATTGATTTCAAAGTAAATCTCTATAGGTGGATGCACACCTAACAAATTTTTAGGAAATACATCTTCAACTCATGTACAACTGGCACTTGCTGAATACTATGATCGTTTGCCTTTGTACCCACCACATGTGCCAAGAACGCATCACAATCCTGTCTCATCCATTACCATCATAACTGAGACTAGACATGTGGGAAGGATTTTGCTATCACGTTGCATAACATCACCTTCTACAAATGTTACCATCTTGGCACTATAGCCCAAGACCACCTGATACTTTTACCATCCTAAGGATTACGTCAGACCCATGCATTTTAAGTGTTAGGAGATTTACTTGAAAGCTATGTCCTGAAAAGGAAAGAACACATGACAACTACAATTCTTACAACTCTGTAGAACCAACAAAGGAGTTTCTAGATAAAGATTGTCTTGTCTACAACTAACATATAAGAAACACTTGGCAATCACTTCTCAGTGATGAAAGAATGTGTTGCACCTGAGTCAATAAAAACAAATATAAAACATGAAGAAGACAAATCAGAATGATATAATTCCATTTGGCCTATCACGACCCACGGGTTGACGAGTCCCTCTAGCGAACTCATCACATAGAATTGAGCCATCTCTTGTTGTCATCCTCTACCTCTGTTAGCATGTCTTGATGAACCGACTTGTGATGCTTGTCTGTGTCCTCTTCCAATGTGTTGTTGTCACTACTGCAAACTTTGCTGACTCTACCTTAACTATTGAGTTACTTCTTCATCCCTCATACGATAGTACCGCTTAGTATGCCCCACCAATCCACTCTAAAAATAATATGTTTTACCCTCGTACCATGGCCTAGATGGCCCTGTCACAGACACAGATGTTGCACTGTAAGCCCCTGTAGGTGGAAACTATGGCCTCTACCTCTGCTCTGTGTCCACTGTGATTAAGTCATTGATCTTTGTTGAGACTGATGTGTAGAGTACATGGACATCTTAAAACTTTCAAAAGAATGTCCTTGGTATTGTGCAAGCCTCTTCTTGGCCTTTGCCTCTAGTTTTTCCATAACTGACCATTATACCCTTTGAATTAAATCCCCAAAGGTGGAGAATCTCTCTCTTTATTTATAGATGACATATGGGTTGACATCTTAGTACTCTGGCCTTTCTCAAAATGTTGAATCCTCTCCTTGACTATTGTAGCCATATGTGGAGAAAATTGTAAAAGCTCCATAAACTTAGCCTCATATACACTAATCGACATAGATTATTGTTGGATATTTTCAAATTGTACAATATTCTCATCTAAGTAAGTCTTAGGAAAGTATTGATTTACAAACTCCCATCTAAATTACTCCCATGTAATCACAACTCGTTGTCTTTTCTCCTCTTCAATGGCCCATTAATGGCCAGCACTCCCCTTCATAAGATAGAAAATATGTTTCATGTTATACTCCTAAGGGATTTTGAGGATCTTAAAGGCCTTTTGTAGCTCAGTCAAACACATATCTACGTCAGTTGGATCAAATTTACCTACATATTCCAATTCTCCTACACGTCGGAGTCTCTCAAAAGTATTTCTAGACACATGAATTTCAACATCAGGAATTGGTGCCCTAGGTTGAACTACATGCATCCTATCCATCATGCGGTTCATTGTAGTCATGAACTGTCCAACCATAGTCTCTAAAGTAGAGGGGCTACATTAGCTGGATCTATATGAGGCGTTGCGGGCACAAATTTTTCCCTCTCTTGCCTCCTAACAACATCTCCTACTACAAAAATGTTGCTCTCTACAACAAGCTCATCATGTTCTCCAGACATCTTCTCTATCTTCTTCTACTTTTGCAATAGCAGAAGCTACTATAAGATATATTCGAGGACATTAGAACAAACTCAAACCCAAGTCATATGTCCCTTGAGACTCAGTAAACTTAAAGCTTGATACCACTAAATTGTGATGACCATTGCCACTCTAGATGAGATTACTCAAAACAAAGTGAGAAATTATCACTAATAACAATATTACCATAAAATAGTGTAAATTAGAACCATTTGTAATTTACTATCTCAAAAAAAAATATCACAACAAGCCTTCAACACATACCATTTATATTGATATATGATCAAAGTAGATATTACATTCATTTTTATAAGCTATCAAGCCTCTACTAATACATATTACAACTTCTTATATATTCAAGTCATTGCTATACATTCATGGCACAAACCAAAATCTACGTGTTGATAAAAAAAACCCAAAATCTCTACAAAAGATCCAAGAGTACAAGAACGGTAGACATGACTCTATTATAGTTGTCTAGCAGCATATCTAACCTCTAGAAAGTACTATTCTCTGTGTTTCTATAATCATGCTCGATGACCTCGACCTACTCATCCTCTACCACCTAAAATGTTGTGGAACCCCAAGGGTGAAACCAAACGTCCCAGCGAGAGTTATAACTTTTTGCCAAAATCTATTATAGACATAGTACTATAAAGATCTTTAATAAAGCATGTATTTTTATTTGAATAGTTTAATTAATGACAACTGAACAATAGAACATTTTATACTATTAAAAGGAATATGAAGAACACTTATGATTGTTATAAACTAAAAAGTAGAAGAAATAAGGAATGGGGTCATCTAACATGATTCATATTAGACCCTAAGTAATTATACAACACATCTATATTTTCACTTTTATAATAATGCCCTGACAATTTGAGGTGTACCACTCAAATCCAACTGACAATTGCTAAGTTGAAATCAATACCAAACAAGAACATTGGAAAAGTTAGAATATGTGATCATCACCAGCACTACTCGGTCAACTCGAGTCTGCAATGCAGTGACAAAATAGTCAAACTACTAAACAACAACTTATAGTCATATCTATTGTCCTACAGGGACAACAACTCATAGTCAAGCTTTGGTCCTATAAAAAAATTAGTCTGCCTTGGTACATGGAATGACACTAGAGAACAACCTCGCACATGGTTGTTCTATAACTAACATTATACCACTGTTTAAATCAATTTAAAGATACAAGGAGATGTCTCCACTTACACCATGCATATTCAATAATATGTGCTCTGATTTCCGATAGGAGTTACTCGTTTCACCATCCAATAAGATACTGATGCTAAGGATGGATCTATGGTACATGGTAACTATATAATTAAGGTTGCACTTGATTATACATTCAAATATAATATCTTTTAATGCATCAATCAAGTTCCAACGTATAAAGCTAAACATATTCTACAAAACTAAGGTAAGATGCAAATTTAGAAGATATGAAAAGTATTAAGTGAGAACTTGTCACATAATCATATGACACTTGTAATACTGTCATTTTCTTATGTCATCAATAATACCACATCACTATAGGATTTCACATCAAACTGTGCTTAAAGCACCTGTTGGATCATTAGACCCATTCATATAATCATGCATAATTGATCACATATTATATCTCAACAATGTTCATAATCAGCACCCTGGGTTATACAAGGTTCACCACAAAGATATCATAGTCATGCCATCCATTTCACCTACAAGATTAGGTTTACATAATCAGGAGAGAGAAACACTTTTATGAAATACAATTCATCACATAAAGTGAGCACATGAGTCACACAAACACATAGGGTTAGGGTCTGTACGTAGAAAATAAGGATTACATAATATCATTCAACCTATAAACCCTATTATCATCATTAACCATATATTTGGAGAGTACTAGAATACAACACCATCATTAATGTTTTGTCATTTATAATTACATCACATTATGTGAGCCATTACACTATGTATTTCCAACGTCTCCAGATTCTACCATCTCGAGACTTAGTAGGCTCGAGAGGATAAATCCAAAAATGTTAGCTAATTATTTCGGAGTATTATGTGGAAGTGGAATACACATACATGATCAAATAACCATAACACACAACATAAAATTTCCCAGCATTCAAAATTTACATTTACAACATGACTTTTTACAACTTACATTACATATTTTGAAAGAAAGTTTTATAAGTCTATGAACATGTAGGCTAATAGGATCTAAACACAATAGGTACAACTTGTAGAACTGCTCACTTCCTTTCTTTTATCCCATGCTAGATCTGAACCTAGAAAATACATGAAACAGAAGAATCAACATAAAGTTGGTACGTGGTTGAAAAGATATAAATACTATATCGGCATACATAAAAAAAATGAAGAATGAAGAAAAGAAAAAGGAAGAAAATATTCACGGACGAGAAAATCAGGTAAACCCAAGATATTAGCCTTATTTTAGTGAAAATGAATTACTGTGGTGGACTTAGCACAATATCACATATATTCTTGGGCCCATTCCCCCCGTACCTTGTACTATTAGGGATCTTCCCGTGTACCATGTACCATTAGGGTAGTGCTAGTCAACATTAATACTTCCCTTCTCTGATAGGGAAATTAATGAAGACCATCACTAACTACATTTCATTTTCTTTTATTAATGTTCTAAAGTTTAAGGTGGATGAGTACCATAATATACATACATCCAAGAAAGTTTAAGAAAATATATGCAAACAATTACTCATAATTTATATCATCCAGCAAAACTAGTCATATAATTATATCCACTTACCTGAGTTCAGAGATTCTTTATACATCCGTGGTCATCTAGATAATCTGGTCATCATCTGATTAATAACAAATATTCATTATTAATACAAGGTTCACCATTATTAATGGTATTTAGGTCCACTTTAGTGTTTAGGTCAAATCTAAGTGTTATTGATATGAAATATGTCTCTAGCATTTTTATACTGGTCAAGATGTCAATTTTAGGGTTGGGTCTGAATTTCATATTTTCTAATGATTGATCAATTTTTAATGATTAAACCATCTAATTATTATTCAATAGAAAATGACCTATTATTTAGGTATAGTAATCGGATCAGAGTTCAAAGTTGTAGGTAAATCATCCTTAAGGTTCTAGGAGAATTTAATGAGAATTAATATCAATTGGATATTATTGATTTCATTTAGTGAACCGTTAAAAGGAGCATTATACTCCAAGTTAAATATCATAATGGAAAGTGGTTCAAAGGTCTGATCTAGGGGTCCAGTATTAAAGAGGACCTTATTCTGAGCCTAGGGGTATTTTGGGGGAATTCATAGACCAATGGAGCTATTTATAAGCCATTTTTTAAGAAAAGGTCATAGAAATTTCTGATACTTGATGGGAAATTTACCTTTCCAGCAAATCAAACACCACCACATGTCCAACATGGGAAGTGGCTTTGAGCTCCTAAGCTCAGTCCTGAGCCATTTAATCTAGGAACTTGACTTGTTATGTTCCCAATCTCCTCTCTTCCATAGAAATTCAACACAACTCCAGCAATGATAGTGTTGCGTCTGCTTGCCTCCAGGTTATCATCATTATCGGTAAAGTGGCTAAATCTCTGGGGAGGCTCCAAGCGTGGTCCTTATTTCTATGCTATGTGTGAGATTTTCTTCTCTATCTTGCATGAGCGCTGTCATGGTAAAGACTTCTCTATGTGCCACATTGAAGAGGATGAGTCTCGTGAGCTTCTATTGATGAAGTGAGGAATCGCAGGACCTCATGGCCCCCTTACCACAGGACATGAGGCATCTACAACCTTGACTCCCTATGCACGCCTCCACCTACTCCATATAGGTTAGAGGGAGCCTTTAGTTGGGTCTTGCCATACTACTAATTTGCCATGATTGAAGAGGCCTCCTATCATGATCGACTCTAACGTGCCTGACTGCTCGCGACCAGGATGAAGCCAAAGAAAGTAGATAGCTCACCAACTCCATGTTTAGTTTTGAGCCAGTCCACTAGTAAGAAATAGATTCACATCCCAACATCTTTTCCCTTACATAATGATGCCATGCTACACTTTATATCTAGGAACACCTCGACATTCGCCCTTAGTGTATGGAGATGGTCCAATGGCCTGACAATGACTCCTTCTTGGAGCCATGGCAGAGGAGGCTAGTGTAGAATAGGGATCTACTACCCTATGACTACTTGAGGGTGGACCAGGCTCGAAAGATATCCTGCAAAATTATCCACACCTTCAACAAATCTAGTAAGCCTCACTTGTATGCCTCCAAGATGAGGCAGGGCCTCCCCCAACCTTAAGCTACTCAGCCGGTAGCATTCATGGTCTGTAAGATTGGGTGGACGATGTACAAATTCCAACTCCTAGTGTGGTCTTTTGAGGCTTCAAACTTTTCCTATAAACACCTCACACCAAGTATGAGGTTTCCCATGGTTGTCTTTCTTCGAGTGGGAGGTTGTGAGATCCATGATTTTAGGGCTTATTGGTTAAGTTGGTAGATCATGGCCTGAGTTGGTGGGTGATCTATGATAATAGGAGGTGGAAGACGGGAGTCACATTGTTGGATTAAATTGGTAGATGCTTGGACCGAGCCATGCCACCCTAAAATCAGCGCCTCATCTATTTACGGGTATTGTGAAGCCTATAATAGAAGACTTTGCTCTTGTGATATATGACAATAGTCTCAAAATACCTCATTTAATCAAAAAAATCAATAACTTAAACTTTAATATATTCTAGTTTAAATCTATGATTTAGATGATTTGAATAATAGGTTGCTCACCACACAAAACCTCATAATACCTAGTTTGTATAAAAAATTCCAACATTTGGTCATATAACTTAATTCCTTAAACAAACTCATAAAAAATTGTATAAACCTCAAATACTAGTCAGTGAATCATCATGTCTTGGCCTTGTAAGTACCCAAATCAACTAATAAAACAAATTCATCATATTTGAACTTAATTAGTTGTCATCATCTTGAATTGCAACTCTAATAATACTTTTGGGTGAAATTATTAATAATTTTAATAACCAGATCCTCAACTTTGGTTCAACCATATAAAATCATCCATGGTCTTAAAGAACTATATTGGATATCAAAATTAGAAATTTGGGGTAATCACATTCACCCCACCTTGTAAGGAATTTCGTCATCAAAATTCAAAAAATCTCATCTCAAGGGGATATCCAAGGTTTAATACTACGTTTTGGCCACCACTTAGAAATTCCAAGACAGTCATAATTCTAGATATACCCTAAGTTGTATCTTAGAATTTAGAGAATCTAGGGTGTACCCTCCCCACCTTATATAGGTGGAAGCATCATTTTTATTTGGAATTGTAGCATCACTTAGTGTCTTAGTCATCACATGACATTCTTATACTTTAGGGTTTACATCCTCATAGTCCCTTAAGGATAAGGATTTTATTTATACATTTGAATTTAAGAAGGTATTGCTCAAGGTTTCATATTTCACCCTACTAAATCATAGAAGGTGATGCGAAGTTTACATGCCATAATATACTGGTAGAATCAAACTTAACATCATTAATGTGGTTTATGATCAACATTTTATAAGGATTTCAGCATTGGAGGGGATTTACCTTCATTTTGTTATATTAGGATTTTGTTACTTGAAAAGAGCTCACTTAACATGCGTGAATATTAGGGTATCACCCTATTGTGTGAGAGTTTTCGTCAAAATAGAAGCTTAGAATAAGAGAACTATATTTTGTAACAATGTCATCTATGATTCAAAGTTATCTTTATTTCGAACTCCTAATTTCACTTTACATCTTTCATGTATGATAAGAAGTGAGATAGAATATACTATGTCAAGCTTATCATGATTTCAAACTAGTATCTTTCATGTATGATTCAAAAGGAAGGATAATATACTAGATCAAGCTTGTTTGAGTGACTCTTTATACATACATAAACTTAATAGCTCAAGTGAGGTTTCCAATGTCACATCTTAAGATGGAGAAGTGAAAGAAATAATATTTATGAGTATCTTATGCGTAAGGCATTTTACTCTCAGAACAAGAGTGTCATCAATCACCTCACTTGCAACTAATGATGAGATTCACAAACATAAGACACTCAAGAAAGGACCTAACTCATTCAAAGGATTTACTTTCTCATCATCAGTCACCTACCCATCATTTTTTACCTAGCTCTCACATATAGGATTGAATCCTACAAAAGGACTCAACTGATTTACTCAGGAGTAACCCAACTTACAACACATCATTTCACATATATCTCATATTTTCATATATTATAGAGTAGGTCGTATAACCCTCTCCTTGTGGGTCTCACTCTCTCCTGAGTTCACCATGTATCTTGTCCCAGCACCGGAGGTCCTCCTTTGTAAAAGATTCTTGAGGCTCATGCATATTCAACTTTATCTTAATTTAGCTCATCTTAAGTAATAAAAGGGAATGTAATTTCATCATCAAGGCTTCTCTTCGAATCTTCAAAATTGGATTCAACTCATATACAACTTCAATATTTATAAGGAAACTTATACTATCAGAGTTCAAACTTAGATAAGACTACACACGTTTATTTTGTATATAAATCAATCATCTGCTCTGACTGTCGCATATCCAATAAGGCTCTAGACATCTAATCTAGATCTACTCTCTCTTTTAGACTAATGTCACTGTGGCAACACATCCCACTATCACACAGACAGCGAGATGTTACGTGAAAACGTGTGGAAAATACCATAAACCACTAATTACCAAAAACACGAGTTAATTAAAACTGATTATAGAAAGCAGATATACTGAGAAACTATTACATTTAGGTCCTCATCCTGCAACGAAACAAGTTATATAAACATTTACAAGCCTTGATACGTGTCCACATCTTAGGAGATCAGCTGTCATGTCATCACATGAGTTCATCACCTGTTTATATGTACATAACGGCCCACATCCGGCCAGCAGCAGGATTTACAAAGGATCAACAACTATACATTGCGAAACAACGTCAAAACATTCCCAAGGACCTGAGAGTACATGGATGACTCTAAGACTCTAATATAAAACAACCAAAACAGCAGCATGTCCATCTCTTGCCTTCTATTGCTCGTCTTGCTGCTCGGCGGCAACTCCGCGACCACCACCACGTCTAGCTCGAACACCTAAAAAGGGTGTAAACCAGCGGGGTGAGACACACAGTCCCACTGAGAAACATAACTCCCCGCCGAAACTACAAAACCTCAGAAAGATAAAACAACAACAGCAGATAACTGATAAGAGGTATAAAAAGAGTAGTTTATAAAGAAATGTTATTCATACCGTCAAGCTTACCAAGATGTACGGAAGGCATATATCTAAGTATTTCTTTATGGAACATGATTGACAAAATAAGATTTATAAGTTCTTACCTCGTAACATGAGGAACGTATAAGTAACTGCAAGGTATAACAAGATTAACTACACAAGCAAGGCCTCAACCAATGTTCCATGTTTTGCCTTAAGCAGTAAATACTATTCGGCTGGATTACGTATTATTATGCCCTAAGGAAGTGAGCCATACTTCTCAAATCCAACCTTCGGTTGTGAAACCCAAAGTCGGTGCCATACAAAGTCAATGGAAGAGTCGGACTCCACGACCTCCCACCTCATGGTCAGTGCACGAGAACCAAAGTAGGACAGTCTTATGCTTAGGTGGCCTCAGCCACAGGGTCAGCTCCATAGGCTACCCTTCTCTAGATCGCCTCGGTACAGGTCTCGATGCTAGTAATACTGAGCCATAGGCCTGTTCACCGTGGTCTGAGCCATGAATGGATTCATGCTCTATATCACACTGAGCCATGGGCATGTTCACCATGCTCTATACATATATCGAAGTCTACAACCGCAGCTGCACTCGCGTCCTCTCTATTTTAGGCTAGGAGAAACCTCGCATATTCAACAATGTGTGCTCCGAGTTAACCCGTAGGAGAACCCGTTTCACCATCACCAGCTACTGACGATGATGGATCTATGTCCAGGGAAAACTACATGATATGTTCCTGTATAATTAGTTAGTACATTTTAAGTGGATTGTTGAGGCAACCCAGTTGTAACACATGCAAAACATAAAGTTACATCACTATTACCACCATCATGCTATTCCGGGATCTCAATCCCTCATCACAAGAAACCACTGCCTCAACATGCATTCTCATCACTTGGGATATCAATCCCTGATCATCATCAGAGGATAACACCTCAACTGGGCACTTCAGCCATCTCAGGTCCTCAGACCATAACACATTATGCATGTTACCTCATCATCAAGAGTAACCATCAGAGCAGTGTTACTCAAACATATATTTACCTTATAGCCCTTTACCTGGATATGCATATGTATGAAAAACCTGCATGGTTAGTATACACAATCATCATGGATTAACAGAAAGAGCTTATTATCCAACATAAGGCATATTGATGATTATATGCTTTATCTTACATCTCTCAACCTGTGATCACAACATCATGCAAGGCATCTTATATACTTACCCTTCCTCAACATTAAATAGATAACTCCATATGATCACAAATACATAAGATGTCATGTCAAGTTACATAGATGTGCACTTACTACAGCAATTACCATCAAGCATATCAAGGGTCACCAACATAAACCAAACGTGATAGCAAGAACAACATCTAACATATCAGTTTTCCATAAGGAACAAGACCCTCACTAAAAGTACCCACTACCCTCACTAGAAGTGGTATCGGGTAGGGCACCCACACTAAAGGTTGTATCGGGCAAGGTACTCTCCCATATCGCCCAACACTCCAACCACATAACGGTCAAGCAACCAGCTACATATCGGCCAAGCAAACCAGCCAAGATAACGACCACCACCTCAGGGTGTATCTGGCAACGTTGTGTCGTGCACCTCCAAGTGTAACATGCAACAAGGTCTATCGGGCAACCAAGACCAAGGGGCGTGTCGTGCAAGGTGTAACGGGCAACAGGGTATCGTGCAACATTCATCATGTATCGTGCAACCACATGTATCGTGCACTTCAGTGTCGTGCAATGCTCCGTCGCGAAACATGTGTAACGTGCATCTCGGCCCAGGAGACATATCGTGCAACGGTGCGTCGTGCACCTCGGTGTCGGGCAACGCAGCGTCAGCAACATAGGGTAAAACGGCCTCAAAGGTTGCAACTCAACTGGGAATAAGGAGTCTGTCGCTCAGCTAGCCTGTCCTGGACCTATCGGCCGACACACAGGGAAAAGACTAATGTGACGCCCGTGACAACATCACAGAACTAACTAACAGACTCCACACCTCAAAGCACAATGACACCAAGCCATCTCATAGGTTAAGTGTATCGGGTAGGGTACTCATCAAGGTGTGATGCCTGACACACACAAAGCAAGAACCGGGTGCAATGCCCGACACAGCCACAACAACATAACGTCCAAGGCTCTAGGTCAAGAGAGGCGTCGGGCAACACCAACCCCATGTCCATATCAGACAAGATGCAACCCGAGAGGATCACCACCAACCTCAAGCAAAGGGCACCAAAACCCTAATCGATCAAGAAGATGACTCACCTCTCAACTATCAAGAGAGAGGGGTCATGCCAAGCTTCTTAACACCAATCGGGCAACACAAGGAACAACCAAAACCAAAGTCCACATCTACCAAAAAGCTCACCTATCGAATCCATGGTGAGAGAAGGGTGTTGCTTAAGCAACTAGAACACAAGCTCACCTCTCAACTCAAACGAGAGAGGAGTATTGCTCATATCACTAGAGTTCAAGCTCACTTCTTAAGACCAAAGGAGGGAGAGGGGTGTTGCTCACCAAGAAACCCTAGAACATAGGTTCAACCAACAAGGTACAACTTAGGCAAGAAACTCAACGAACAACATACATAGCTGATATGATCACAAGAAACATATAAGAACATAGAAGAAGGTAGTGTACTTAGGGTTAGGAATTATGTAACCTGCCTTAAGCAAGCTCCAAGCTCCTAGCTCCAAGCTCCTAGCTCCAAGCTCCAAGCACCACCAAGGAAGAAGAGAAAGGCACTCTAGGGTTCGGCCATCACTAGAGGAAGAAGGAGACTCCAAGGCAAGGACCGACCACCAAGCTTGCAAAAGAAGAGGGGTTATGTCTTGCACCAAGGGAGAGGGAGACTGAGGAACTAAAGGGATCCTTAGCCAGGGAAAGGAAATGCATATATAGAGCGGGATGGAGGAGAAACCAAGGTAGAACAAAGCAAGGTGTCACCCACCTATGGACACTTGTCCATGGGCAATGCCACCACTCTAACATGCCCTAAACACATGTCCAAGTCCATTGCCACATGCAAGCATCAAGAACCAAGTATCCACTAGTGGTGACACAAACGAGGTCACGGGAGGTCAAAGGGGTCCATGGGAGACACACATCCACACCATGGACGACACACCCACACCATGGATGACACACACCCTGTGCGACACACCACAGGCCAACAGAAGCACAGGCTGACACACCTAGGCCGACACATGGCACTCTTGCCCGAAACAAGGTCCAAAGAAGCAAAGACAAGGCACCACAAAGCCCAACAAGCTCAACCAAGCCCAAAGGAACTCAAGCAAAGAGCCCAAACCTTCCTCTCAACACTAGAGGAAACAAAGAGAGGGAGGAACACCTCAAAAGCTGAAAAACTTGCCCAAAAACCCTAAACTTGGGTTAATTGCAAGTAGCACCTCCAGCTCTCAACAAAGCACCAACAAACCCTTAATCACCACCAAAGGTGATTAGCAAGCATCTAAGCATCAGGGTTAAGCAGAGCAAATAGGATAAGCCCTAAACAGAGGTCAGGGTCCTTACAGTCACTCCCTTTCACTTAGGTTGTATGAACATCTACTACTCTCTTGTGCGAGGGACATGTTTTCATATTTACATATATAATAAAATATGATATAGTTTTCCTTTGAGAAGGCAGACGTCAGAGAAAATTGTCGAGGCTCGAGCTCATTTGAAAGCAAAACCAAATCAACAAAATGAGTGTCCCACACACAATAGATATTCTAGTGTCATGTCACCTAGTGAAATGGTGAGAACATAGTGTAGAATAGTGTATCTACCCAATACATATGAACTCTATATGGAAAGGGTTTCACACTCTTGTCTAAGACTAGTTCTTAAACATCTAGGTTCTAGCCTAGAGGCTAAGTCAAACCTGGTTCCTATAGAACAAATTACTAAGTTTTTAGGGTTTAAAGTGAAAGGTGAAATTTAACTTTTATGTTTCATGGTGAGAAATGGTTAGGTATAGCAATTGTTCATGCTATGATACCAACTGTAATGTCCCCAGATTATGTCATCACGAGACTTAAAAGGCCCGAGAGGACAAATTCAAAAATGTTAGTTGAATGTTTCATAGTGTGATACGGAAGCAACATACATATACATGAACAAATACCCATAAAATACACTATAAAAGTTCTCATAATTCAACATGTATATTTACAACATGACTTTTTACAACTTGCATTACATAATTTGAAAGAAAGTTTTATAAGTCTATGAACATGTAGGCTAACATGATCTAAATAGAATAGGTACAACCTGTAAAACAACTCACTTCCTTTGTTTTATCCCGTGCTAGCTCTAAACCTAGATAATACGTGAAAAAGATGAATCAACACAAAATTGGTACGTGGTTGAAAAGATATAGATACTGTGTTGGCATACATAAAATAATTGAAGAATGAAGAAAAGAAAAAGGAAAACATTATTTAAGACAAAGAATCAGGTAAAACCAACTTATTATCCATATTTTAATGAACATGCATTACTATGGTGGACTTAGCCCAATATCACATATGTTATTGGGCCCATTCCCTGTGTACCTTGTACCATTAGGTATCTCCCCATGTACCATGTAACATTACGGAGGTTCTAGTCAGCATTAATACTTTCCCCCACTAATGCCGAGATTAATGAACACCATTAGTAACTACATTTCATTTTCTTTCTTTAATGTTCTAATGTTTAAGACGGACGAGCACCATAATATACATACATCCAAGCAAGTTTATGCAAATAAATTTGTGAAAGTACACATACTTATATCATCCAACAAAACTAGTCATATAATTATATCTACATACATGAGTTTAGAGATTCTTTATACATCCATGGTCATCTAGATAATCTGGTCATCACCTAATTAATAACAAATATTCATTATTAATACAAGATTCACCATTATTAATAGTATTCAGCTCCAGTTTAGGGTTTCGATCAAATCTAGGTGTTACTGAAATGAAATATGTCTCTAGCATTTTTATACTAATCAAGATGTCATTTTAAGGGTTTGATCCGAGGTTCATATTTTTTTTATGATTGGTCTATTTCCTATGATTAATATGGGTATAAAAGAATCCAATTATTCATTAATAGAAAATGACCTATTATTTAGGTATATTACTCGATCAGAGTTCGAAGTTGGACTTAAATCATCCTTATGATTCTAGAAGAATTTTATGAGAATTAATATCAACTGGATATTATTGATTTCATTTGATGAACCATATAATAGAGCATTATACTCTAAATTAAATATCATCATCTAAAGTGGTTCAAGGGTCTAATATAGGGGTCTAGTATTAAAGTGGACGTTTTTTATAGTCTGGAGGTATTTTCGGGGAATTTATGGGTCAAGGGAGCTATTTTTAAGGCATTATCTAAGAAAAGGTCATAGAAATTTCTGATATTTGATAGGCGATTTTCCTTTTTAGTGAATCAAACACCTCCACATGTCCAACTTGGAAAGTGACTTTGAGATCCTAAGCTCACTCCCGATCCGTCCTGTCTGGGAACTTGACTCGATCCATTCCCTTTCTCTTCTCTTCCATCGTGATTCAATGTGACTCCTGCAACCGCAGAGTTGCGCCTGCTTGCCTCTAGGTTCTCACTACCGCTGCTACAATGGTTGAATCTCTGGAGAGGCTCCAAGTATGGTCCATCTATGTATGCTCTATGTGAGATTCTCTTCTTTTTTTTGCATGAGCACCGCCGTAGTATAGACTCTCTGGGAACCACTGTGAAGATGGTGAATCTCGTGATCTTCTATTGATGCAGCGAGGAGTCCCATGACCTCATGGCCTCCTCATCGTAGGATATGGGGCATCTGCAACCTCAACTCACTATGCACACCTCTGCCTACTCCATATAGGTTAGAAGGAGCCTTCTAGTTGGGTCTCATCACACTACTTATTTGCCGCGATTAAAGAGGCGTCCTGCCATGATCAACTCTGACGTGCATGACTGCTAGCAAACAACATGAAGCCAAAGAAAGCAAAGAGCTCGCTGACTCCATTTTTAATCTAGAGGCAGACCATCAGCAAGAAATTTCTTCCCATCCCAGCATCATTTGTCTTGCATGATGACGTCGAGGTGCCCCATATGTCTGGTCACACCTCGATAGTTTCCCTCAGTATCTGGAGATTGGTCCATGGCCTGATGATGGTTCCTTCTCAAAGCCACGACAGAGGAGGCCCATGCAGAATAGGGATCTACTACCCCGTGCCAACTTGATGGTGGGCAAGCTCCTCAAACAACCTACAAAATCAACTGCACCTTCAAAACAATTTGGTAGGGCTCACTTGTATACCACCTAGTCGAGGCATGCCCTCATCCAACCTTGAGCTACTCAACATGTAGCTTTCCTGGTTTGTAAGATTGAGTAGGCGGTGAAGAAACTCCAACTCCTATCATGGTCATTCAAGGCTTTAGTATCTTCCTATAAATACCTCACATCAAGTATGAGGGTTCCCTTATTGTGTTTCCTTGAGTGGGAGGTTGTGAGATCCACAACTTGAGGGCTTAGTGGTCAAGTTGGTAGATCACAACCTGAGCTAGTGGGATTTCTATGAGAATATGAGGTGGAAGACGAGAGTCACATCGCAAGATTGAATTGGTAGACACTTGGATCGAGATATGTCACCCTAAAACCAGTGTCCCACTCTCTTTATGGGTATTGTGACGCCTGCAAACAACAGACATTTCTCCAGTGAAATATGACCATAGTCTCATGATACCTCATCTAATCAAAATATCGATAACTCAAACTTTTATATCTGCTAGTATAATCCTCTAATTTGGATGAAATTTGAATCATGGTTTACTCGTCACACAAAGCCTCATATTACCAAGATTGTATTAAAAATTCCAACATGTGGTTATATAACTTAATTCCTCAAACAACCTCATAAATAATTGTATAAATCTCAAATGTTACTAAATAAATCATCATGTCGTGGCCTTGTAAGTACCCAGTGCAACAAATAAAACATATTTTATCATATTTGAACTTAATTAGTTGTCATCATCCTTAATTGTACCTCTAATCATACTTTATTGGTGAAATTATTAATAAATCAAATAACCAAATCCTCCATTTTGGTTCAACCATATGACAGATCCATGGTCTTAAAGTACTATATTGGATACCAAAATCCTAAATTCGGGGTCATCGTAGTATTACTCTTGTATACAATTATATGTATCATCCTTTCTCACTCACACAACATAGTGTAATGATCTGCAACACGTGTAGTAGGTGGAACTACCTACAACAGCTATTGGGTCTGCATCGCAACCCATGACTCGTACATTGTGTATTTTTTCCACAACACATACAATTAGCATCGAGTCTGCATTGCAACCCATTATGCGTACAGTGTGTATTTTTCACACAATACATGCAAGTAGCCTCGACACATATTTACTCACTCATGACGTGTGTAACACATTGATTTCCCACGATGCACGCAACACATGTCATGCCTACGATGCTTACCTTGTTCACTCGCCTGTGACACTCACCTTGTTCACTCATACGCGACACTTACCTTGACATGGTGTCATGATCGTGCAGCTCCAAGGAGTGTCACAACTGAAAAACACTATAGAATAGCACTTCGAGAAGCAAGGTTGCGTCTGCCAACAAGGCATAATCACCGTCTCTTAGGGTTAGGCATGTGTTGCAGTTGAAACCACCCCTAGCACGGTGTTCTTTAAACTCTCAAACATGTAATGTAGAAGGTCATTTAAAGGATCATAATTAATGAGATAGATTCTAGGTTTCTCATACATGAAAACAGAACCATAACTTTATGTTGTTCAAGATGGGAGGATCACAATCTAAATAGAATAGTTATATATATGAGAACAAGTATAATGATTTTTAGGGTTAAAGTAAGAGTATTCCTTCTTGGGATAATACACACTTCAAAAGTTAATCATAATCATCTCTTCCACCATATAGAATATGTATTTGAGATCTAGAACAATAGTATTTGATCAGGTTTAGGATGCATATAATAAGTGAAGATAAGAGTTACAAAACCCACCTGATATTGATGAAAAACAATCTCCCAATCTTCAAAACATTGGCCAAAGTTTCACCTCCAAGAAGAAGAAATTAATGATCATAATGAAGTTTAGGAAAAGAGAAAGTAGATCCTAGGCCGAACCAAAGATATCGTCCTCTCACTAGATTACACCATGTCAAAATACAGTCTAAGACCTTTTTCGAAGAGGAGATCTTCAAGAAGAATCACCATGGATGATCGATGACCAAGAAGGAAGGAGAAGGTGGATGTTTTAGAAACAAAAATGTGATCTAAAGGAGAATATTACATACTAAGACACGATTCTCCAATAATCATCACCAGAGATTAATCATAGCACCATATCTTCAACAAGTATCGAGGATTGACCACCTAAGGACTAAGCTATAATCCACCTTGCTCCTAAAGCTCCAAGAATAGTCTGAGGGTAGACAAAGATGTATAGAGCCGAAAATATTAGCTTGAAAGGAAAGGAAGGGATTATATATCCAAAGAATGAGGGAAGTAGAGATCTTTGAGGTGTCACCACATTATATCATCAAGGAACATATGTCCTTCAAGAAAAGAGCCCTATTTCCTCTTGCATGCAAAAATATAAATTTCCATGTTTATCCAGCAGGTGTTTCATGACCTCTAGGGTCGTTTAGCCCCCTTGTCACGGTTGATACACTCTCATGGTCAAGGTGTGTACACTAAAAGACAATTGTCACGACCATCCTATATCTAGGGTGTCTTGGTTGTGACCATGCATCCAAGCATGTGTCTCGGTCATGACCCTCACCACAAGTGGTGTAATGGTCACAACCCCTAACCCTAATTTAATCACCATTTTAACCAAGTAACCCTAGAAACCCTGATATCACTTGATGATGTCACATATTCAACTATGATTCATTCAAGGCACCCCATATCACTGTCTTCTCTCTCATGATGTGAAAAAACAAGAAGCACTCTCTAATTGTGAAAAATGCAAAGTTACCCTCCCTTGAGTAAATTGCAAGATGTTCTAAAACATGTACAATATGACAAAGAAAGCTCAAACAATATTCAAATTGGACCCAGTTGAAAATATAAGCATGTCCATGATATTAAAACATCTCAAAATATTAAATTAAGGTTGAAGAATCTTAATACACAAATAAATTAAAATTAAGAACAAATCTAGGTCAGGGGTCTTACAATGTGCTTCAATGTTCATATTATAGATGCAACTTCCAGTATAAAACCAACGAGTATTTTACAATTTTTGGGTATTTTTGAATACTATATTGTTTTTTTATTATATTGTAACCAACAAGCCTTGGAGAAAAGTGTGGTCCAGTTAGGAATGTCCTTTAAAAACTTGAAGGCATATAACAACCACTGGGAGGGTAACATGTCATCAAATAAAAATGTTGCATGGAAGGCTATTAGTCGTTGCCATAGAACCTTGCTAATATGAAATTTTTTTAGATCATGCATCGTGATTTCATCATCTGGACCAAAACATGGACATTTACACCACTCATGAACCCTATATGAAGATCTAGATTGACCCCCATCCTCGTAGGCCCCGTGATGTTGTGCCCATCCATTATAGCTTGGCCAAAGCTGCATAAAGTAAGACTAGCCAGATTCCAACAATTGGAAGAGAAAAAGGATAAAGGTTATATCACTTCAAAGCTATGCCTTTGACGCCACTGACAAGCAGTTCTGTCCCAAATAGAAATCTCCTAAAAATCATCTGAGTAAGAAATTCAAATGATAGAGGGTTTCTGATAGGCTTCCTAAGGATGTCCCACACTGAGAGATGAATAGAAGGAACATTTCCATCTCCAATATCAGATCCGATTAGAACCGACAATGATGGAACCTCATCCCATAGTCGTTTACCTTCATTCATGAACTGGCACTTGGTTTCCAACGATTCCTACTTACTCTTATTTCACACTTTTTAGGAAATTGGTCCCTAGTTAGTTGAAGAAAGGAGACAGTCACTAGTACAGAAATGGTCTATAGTGTCGGCTCTTTTAAGCCTATAGCATCACTTTTCAGCCGACTCCTAAGTGGTTGTCGCTACAGTAATTGCTCTGTAGCGTCGGTTTGTTTAACCCCAAGAAACTGACCTTGTATAGTAAATAACCGACCCTATAGGCTCTCAAAAACTAAACTCAAATGAGAAATGAAATTGTACCTGAACCCTATAACGTCAATTTTTTAATAAATAACTGACTTTACAAAAGACCTATAGTGCCAGTTTACTTAAAAAACTGACACTATAGGTGTTTTGGTCGTTCAGCGTAGAACGGTCGTGCTGCATAAAACAATCATGTTGGTAAGAGGTAGAACGGCCTTGCACACTAGCACGGCCGTTCTACATCCTCCCAACATGACCATTTTATACAGCACGACCGTTCTACGCTGAACGGCCAAAACACCTATAGCGTCGGTTTTTTAAGAAAATCGACGCTATAGGGTCGGATTTTTTTTATTTCTGCAGAAACTGAACAGAACAAAACAGAAGAATAAGAATATATAAGATATGGGAGAGGGGAGCATTGATGCTCAACTGTCACCATTCCAAACCACACATTCATAACAAAAATGATTCATCTATATTGAGTTGAGTATACATAGTCACATCATAATTTACAAAATGATAGATTGCAAGTACGAGATGATATATATTAAAAATGCCAGATACAAAAGTAATATGAAAGAGTACTGAAACCACATACATAAATGGAACGTAACTGACATGTTTATTCCAATTCTATATTGACTTCATTTAGAAAAGCATCTGACCACTCTTCCCGGAAATCATTTAAGTCCTCACGTGTGTAAGGCTGAGTTGTAAAGATCTGTAAACAAAAAATGCACATGCTAATATTTTATAAAATGACTACAACTCATTTGTAAATTTATGATATTATTCTTTATTACCTGATCTATAGTCTAAATGTCATTCGATGCTTGTTTGATAATAGATTGCATATATTTCATTACATAGTAACCACAAGCCCAGTCATTATTTTGTATAGGACACTACAAATAATGAATTATACTTAATGTTAGTAACTACTATAAATAGAAGACTATAAGAGTTGACATATAAGAGTTGAAAATTAATACATATAAGACTAAGCAGTTGTCAAAGTACCTACCTTGACATTTTTCAAAGTTAATGTCTTTAATTTTGTGGGTATTTGTCCTTCGCTTTCACGAAAAGCTTTTATACCCCTATCAAATTAAACGGTAGTTGGTAAAATAGAAATTCTAAAAAGAAATATCATGTTGAAGCATTGACTATATTTATGCTTACGCCATAGCTGGCAATTTTAGTTTGTGACCCCTTGTTGTTTTTCCCATTAGGTCAAGATAATAAATAGTTATCAATTTTGGGACAATCACCACTAATTCCCAATGTCTAGATCTGAGTAAGAATTAAAAAAACATTAAAATAAAATACATTTATTCATTATTAAAATTATATTGAATAATAATACTTACTCGACGTTAAAAGGAATTAGGATAATTTCCTTTCTCACAGTAGAAAAATATTTGAATGCATCAGAGAAGTAATCACTCACTTCGTCAATATGTGTCTCCACCTGACTAGTGACCGAAGGAACTAAGAATCCAACATTCGTTATATCAAAGTTTGTGGTCTCGGTATATAAATGGCTTTTAAACATTTGTAATTATTTTCATATGTAGAAATAAGTTTAAAATGTGTATTGGAATTTTCTATATTGATAGATCCTTACCTTATCCATACTTCTAATATCGAAGTATTCAGCCAATCATAACAGAACAACTCTATAATATCATCAAGAAAAATATAATTGTCAAAGTCCCTCCCAGTTGCATCTTCTGTTAAATTGATCAACATTTGTAGTCCAGATCATTGGTTGGCTAAGTATCGACACAAACATTTACATTTACTTCCCAACTCGTCGAATGTGGATTCTGGAATAAAAGATGGCTTGGGCATAGGAGGACGACTAGTAGATTGTTTACTTTTTGGTTTGCAAATATGTTAATTAAACTACATACTTCTAGTAGACGAGTTCATATATGCAGTCAAATATGAAAAACATGATAGAATTCAAGTATACCTTGTCATTGATAACCAAGTGTCTAGGCCAACCCACCATAGCACCCTCTGCTTCTTCAAATGTACTATATTTAGGATTAGGTATGGGTAGTGGTTTGTCCCCCATTCTGTCATACACAAGATGGATGGACACATGGCAAATGTCATCAGTAATTTATTGGCAATGCAATGTTCCACCAAAGTTGTACACCTTGCCCGTTGCCACAACATTATATTCTGGAACCTCCACTACAAGTTTATAGTTCATACCAACCTAGATTGAAATAATATAGGTTAAATAAGAAGAAGTAGAACAGATAACTATTACAACTATAAATATTATCATATATCATACTAAAAACACAACATATAGAACAAAAACTTACTGTAGATTGTTGTGGTGGGTCATCGGGAGTGCTCCCATGAATTTCTGCAACTGGAGAATGGGCTTGTACCTCATCACTTGAGAGACGCACAGTATGATAAGGTTGAGAAGGTTGAGAAGGTTGAGTAGGATGATATGAAGACATTATTTCTTTTACTTTCTACGCTACTAATACTTCAACCTCCTCTTGTGTAAGACCTCATGCACGACCTCTTTTATATTGCGAAGGGCCAAAATAAGACTTGAATCCTATGCCAACTCCTAATCCCCTAACATGACCAGGATGCTCATTCGTACCAAGCGCAACTGATAATTCATCCATGTGGCCAGTTGGGATGAACTTTCCTTCCTTCCTTTGCTCTTGGAGATCAATCTATTCATAGTTAATAAAAATATTAAAACACAATATCAATTAGATATAAATAAATCTATGTTTGTGGGAGTTACTCTTTACTTAGTTGGGATAAACCTACCATCTTTTGTGCCACCTCCTTAGTTGCAGGGTTGACAATTTCACCTGCTCGATTTTTCTAGCATCAATCCATGTCAAGTGTCAGGGTGGACGCTCAACTTGAGTTGTACTAGACTCTTATCTAGAAGAGGATTGATTCTCTTGTAGTTGGCGGCGGAAGGCATAACCACCCGGCCCCAAGCAATGGTCATGCACATTTTTGGCCCGTCTTTCCTTTTGAGCCTGGTGGATAGCCTGATCATTTAAAATGAAGTATTGCAATTTAGAGTTGGCAAACATGTATAAAAAAATTCACCTCCTTAATTGTATAAAATTAAACATTCATAAAATACATCACAATCTTTATTACCTAAAACTCTTCCGATCTCCTAGCTGCAACAAATCTTTCCCACACCTCACGATCTATAAAAATATATACATCTGTTGCTTTCTTCTTTTGTTTAGAATTATCTATAAATTCCCTTGCGAGATATGTCTTAAAGCCCCTCCATCGTACACCACAACGTTGTAGCACTCTTTTCTTGTGATATTTTTCATTTAGATGAAAAACACCCTATACATACAAAAGAAGCAATTAATAATGTTGTTTTTAAAAAGCAATTAATTCCAAGCAAACTAAATTAGAATCAGGAGATAAAAAATATTAAAATAATATCACTTCCACTCACAGATATAACCTTCCATATGAGTTCTTTTTTGGCATTAGGAACATCATGCCAATTTTCTATATCTATTGGCACCTTAGTGCACGCGCTTGCCCCTACGTAATGATTGAAAGCACTAGCATGTTCCCCAACAGGTGCTCCTGTGATATTAAACTGGAGTGGCAATTTCTCCCCTTTATCCCTGAGCTCCTGCAACATACACATTAGTGTGGGACCTTTACTTTTCTTAGCATCACCACTACCATCCTCATGGTGCTCATGCTCATGCTTAGAATGTTAATCTTCACTCGCCATTTTAGAACCTGCAAGTATACATGATAAAAAAATAAGTGATAATAAAAGCACAAGTGATAAGGTATACTAGCTTGAATGATACTAAAATAAATAATTCAAGGAATAAAAGCCTCTATTATTGGTTGAGTTGTTAGTCAAGGAAAATTCTTTCAGCATGGTCTTGACATTTATAATATTCATCAATGTTATCGTCAACATTTACACTTGGCAAACCAACTGAGAATGGGCTGGAATCATGATATTTTCGTAGTTTTCTTCTTCATTTATAGGATCTACAGTAAACTGTCTTTTTCCATGAAGAACGACAAACCAATTTTTATTTGCCGGGTCATCAATATAGAATACTTGTTTTGCTTGGTCTTCCATGATGAATGGCTCATCTTTCTCACCAATCTTTTCAAAATTCACCAATATGAAGCCCAACTCTTCCACTAAAACTCCTTTTGTTGTTGTCAACCCAATTACACATAAAAATAGGAACTCGGAAATTTGTATTGTCCATTTCCCATATGTCCTCAATGACGCCGTAATATGACATATCGGCTTCGTGAGGTATTTTATCTTTGGCACTAGCAAAATACAATGAACAAGCTTTAACAATGACCCCACTATTTTGAACTACACTACTTTCATCTTGACGCTTTGTGTAGTATGAAAATATGTTTATGTCATAAGCTTCATATGACATGACATCCATTTTTGGCTTAAAGATGAGCCATTTTATGTTCTCAGCAACATTATTCGGTGATTCAGATAGTTGATTAAATACTTTCTCTTCAAACCACCTAATAAATATTCAATTATGCTCTCTTGTAAGCCACATTGAACTGGATCGTGGATGATTTCTCTTGATAAGATCATTGTGTTCTGTGATGTTGCTACTAACTTCATCGATGTTGTGTAAAATATACAAATATGCTTGTTCCCACAACTCATGACTGATTACTTTCACTCGTCCTCCCAGAGTTCCTTTTCCACAATAAGATCCAGTGTGATGGGAACTTTTTTTATCGCTACAAGTTTCATTGCAATTCAAAAAATAATTACAAAAGTCCATCACCTCCCTAGCCACGTAACCCTCAACAATACTCCCTTCAGGATGATAACGATTCCGAACATCACCTTTAAAAACACTCATGTAGTGTTCAAATGGATACATCCAGTGTAAGAAAATTGGACCCAACATCTTCACCTCCCTTGTAATATGTACTAAAAGATGAACCATGATATCAAAAAATGAAGGAGGAAAGTACATTTCAAGCTGACACATGGTAACAATTACATCTTTCTGTAATTTATCGAGAGTATCAGGATGTATCACTTTGTTGCATATTTTATTGAAGAAGAAACAGAGTCTTGTGATTGCAAACCTTACATGCTTCGGCAATATAGATCGAATAGCACAGGTAAAATTTGTTGCATTAAGGTGTGACAATCGTGAGATTTGAGACCTATCAGTTTCAGATCCTTCATTGATACCAATCTACGAATATAAGAAGAGTATCCTTGTGGAACCTTAATATTATACAAGCACTCACAGAAAGTCTTTTTCTCCTTCTTTGACAAAGTGTAACAAGCCGGTGGCAAATATGTGCGGCGACCCCTGATCTCCACTGATAATTCTTTTCTTATACCCATTAATTCTAAATCATTTCTAGATTTGATTCCATCTTTAGTCTTTCCTGGTATGTTCAATAGTGTATTGATGATGCTATCACAAATATTTTTTTCAACATGCATGACGTCAATGCAGTGTCTAATTGCCAAAGATCTCCAATAAGGAAGATCCCAAAATATTGACCTCTTCTTGTATAGAGATTTGTCACATGCGAGTGTATGACTACTTCAACTCTTTCCAAATTCATTAACAATATGTTTCACCCTATCATATACAACATTTCCTTCTATAGGTTTAGGAGCACTTCGTTCCTCCATTGACCCATTTAAGGTTTTGCAGCCTTCGATAAGGATGCACTGGTGGGAGAAATCTCCGATGACCAAGATATACAATTTTACCACCATGTTTCAGTTTGATTGAATTAGTATTTTCCTCACAAATAGGACATGCTTTGTAACCTTTTATGCTATATCTAGACAAATTTCCATAAGCTGGAAAGTCATTAATCGTGCAAAACAACATAGCATGCAAATTGAAGGTCACTTTACGTGAAGCATCATATGTCATAATACCTTCTTCCCATAGTTTCATTAGGTCATCTATTAGAAGTTGAAGGTAAACATCAATATCATTTCCAGGTTGCTTGGGCCCTGGTATCAATATTGACAACATGACATACTTATTTTTCATACACAACCAAGGAGGAAGATTGTATATAACAATCATAACAGGCCACATGCTATGTTGGCTGCTTAATGTACCATAGGGATTCACTCCATCTGTAGAGTCCAAGTCTTAAGTTTCTTGGTTCTTTACCAAATTGAGGGTATAATAAATCAATTTTCTTCCATTGTGGCGAATCAGATGCATGTCATAGGACGCCATCATCATTGGCCTTTAACTCCCCATGCCAAGACAAATTTTGAGCATCTTCTGTATTAGCAAATAAGCGTTGAAATCGTGGTATTATTGGTAGATACCACATCACCTTGGCAGGAGAGCCATTTTTAGCCTTAGCTGAATTTGTGGTCTTATACCTTGATGCACCACATTTTGGACAATTTATTAAATTACTATAGTCCTTATGAAATAACACACAATCATTTGGACATGCATGAATCTTCTTAGCCTCCATTCCAGTTGGGCACATTATTTTCTTTGCTTGATATATTGAAATTGGAAGCTCGTTGCCTTCAGGAAGAATTTCCTATAACAAAGACAACAGTGAAGTGAAACTCTTATCGCTCCACCAGTTTTGAGGCTTAAGAGTATATAATCACATAACAACACTCAACCTCGTGAACTTAGTACAACCCTTATATAAAGGTTTTTTAGCATCATGGGCTATGTTTGCAAATAAAGAAGGTGGATCAATGACATTGTTCCAACAACTGTGTAGCATCTCATCAACCATATCATCTTGAATTAGGTCATCCTGAATCGGTTCATCATTGAAATTATCATCATTATCTATATCTTCTATGCCACAACTATTAGTATTGACATTTTCTGATCCATTATTAATTTTCTCTCCATGCCAATACCGTTCATTGTAACCTTGTATGATCCCATTGCATATGACATGATCCTTAATTTCCTCAGCAGTATCAACTTTCAAATTGTTACCACAATTTCTACATGGACAATAGAACCTATCTGTAGGTAGTTTCCTATGTTCCTCAGCAAATCTGATAAAATCATCAAGACCTTTGGAAAACTCTGGACTACAACGGTTCTTGATAGACATCCAACTTCGATCCATTTTCTATATCACAATAAAAATTAATTTTAAAACTAAGCATTTAATATTGATACTATAAGATGTAAATTTTTATTGATAGGAAGTTAATTACTTATATACTAAAGTGTACCACCTATCTTATTTTTGAATATTTAATCTCATTAGTAACTGTATAATGTGTGTTTAGTTTTGAAGAAAATTTCAGCAGCATTTCTCCTAAGTTCTCCAAGTACATCGATGTAAATGGTAAATAACCACTCACATATGTACCCAGAGAACAAATGAGGAAATACTACTAAAATTTTCTTCAACACTAAACATACATTATACAGTTACATCCTAAGTGAGATTAAATATCCAAAAATAGTCCCAAACCGGGGACTATACAATATTTACTCCTAGAAGTAAATTTTGAACGGGTTTCTAAGTTGATACATGCATAAATATATTATTGTCTTATTTATATATTAAGTTAAACATCATGCATTCGATGATATCATATATAAACCCTAAAGTGTCAATCTGAGACTACACAATTCTCTTATAATGTAAGGCATTAGGGTCAATATACATCAATATTAGAGGAACAGAAAGATTTTAACAAACGCATTTCAGCAACTCAACCAACACGGTCGTGCTACCCAGCACGGCCATGCTGCAACCACTACGGCCATGCTACCCAGCACGACCGTTCTACCAACGAACACGGCCGTGCAACCCAGCATAGTTGTGCTACCTAACAAAAACATACACTCTGCTACAACCACCACGATCGTGCTACCCAGCACGGTCGTGCTACCTAACAAATACATCCACTCCGAAACTTTCCTCAATCGTGGCATTACAATAAGAAAAAAATGGTCATGGTTATGGCACGATCGTGCTACTACCACCAGCACCCATCGCTACCCACCGCCGACCCCAGGCCCGATGTAAGAAGTAAATAGAGGAGTGAAGCGGCAGAGACAATACCTTGAAAAGAAATGGTCGGTGAGGGATCTTGTGCGGAAAAAGAACTGGAGAGATGTGCACGACCCTTGCAACACCTAAGTCTTCGTTCGTCGTCGACTTGCACGGAGGAGTATACGACCCTTGCACGACGGAGATTGCACAACCTTTGCACGATGGCGGCACACAACACGACTGCACGACGATGGAGGAGTGCAAGACAGTGGTACACGGCTGGACTCTTTGGACAGGGCAGAGGCGTCAGAAGCGGAGATGAGCTCCTTGGATACGGAGATGGACGCCGGCGTCGGAAGGAGGGGTCTCTAGCACCGTGCTTTCGAGCAAAATGAAATGAAGCAGTAGTCGATATGTCCTAGGTCGTGGGTGTATTTGCTAGCAGCCAGACCTGTAGCGTCCGTTAACTGAGAAAACTATCGCTACATCCGTGCTCTATAGCGACGGCTAAACCAAAAAACTGTCACTACAGCCTAAGTGGTGCCCGAATTTTCGTAAACCATCTATAAGGTCAGTTATTTTAAAAAACCGACCCTACAGGTCAGTGTCTATAAGGTCAGTTATCTATAAAAACCGATGCTAGAGGTCCAAAGCGGTGCCCACGTTTTTTTTGACGCTATAGCATCGGTTATTTGGCAAACTCGGTGTTATGGATTGACGTGCGAAGCCAAAATTGCATGAATTTTTTCCGCGAGAAACTTGTAAGGTCAATTTTTATGATAAAATCAATGCAATAGTCTATTAGGTCGGTTATTATAATAAAAATCACACTATGGGCAGCGACGTTACTGGCCAAAAATGTAGTAGTGAGTATCAAACAAATTATAAAAATATTAAGAATTTATAATTTAACAATATATACATATTTATACATTTACAAGGAACAATAAAAAAGAATTATGTAATAATTTGTTTGATACGTATCCAAACTACTTTGTTGTCTCTAATGAAGGATAGCTATACTAATTTGGTATACTCTAAATGCAACTTCAGTACAATGTGATGATATACTAATTTTCTTGAGAAGCGCATGTTCCTCACAAATTTCCAAATAAGATGGTCACATTGACGGTCAATGGGAGGGAGTTCACAAGATGCTTGCTGCTCAAACCAACTTGTGAACTTAGTTGATACCATGATTCAATTTTTCTAATTCGGAAATTAGATCTATAATTTCTTATTCATGAATGTTGATAAGATCTTTCCATTTAGCAGCACCTTAGGATGACATAGCCTTCTTTTTTCCCTTTTTTTGTTTTCACAAAGATTTCAATTAATTTCAAGTCTTTGATTCTTTTCCAATCAAGTTGTATGGATCCATGGATCAATGTGTTTATATAGATCATATTAATGGATTAATTCAAACAAAATTGACGGACCTTGGACATGGATTTGTTATTAACCAATGGATTGTGACAAGTCTTCCCTACTAGAAATGACTTCCTCTTTGATTATTTCATATGTTCCATATCCCTCTCCTTTGTTTGTATAGTGATTTCCTCCTTTTACTTAATGCTTCACATTATTTCCTGTTTTGTTTGATGTGGTCCTATCAATCCCATCCCCTATTTATGATATTTCCAAATTCTACTTATATAACTATAACACTATAGTAAAAAATTACTAAGGTTGGGAAAAGAGTGAATTAAAAAAATAGAGGAAAGCCTTGAGAATAAGGTCAGGGATATATAAAGAACCATAACAGAGCTTATGTCAATCAAGAGAAAGGGGATATTGTGGGTTCCAGTCGAGTGAAGGCATCGGTTGGGCTATTCTGACTTTCTCGATTGTGGTTAATAAAGTTTGATTCTAATCCTTAGAAATTATGTGAACTAGTCATTGGCTTCATTAGACAAGACATTAGATATCTGCCTAGGCATTTTTGAATATTTTAGATAAGGATGTTGTCTCTCTACACGTCCACAATGAGATCAAAAAATTCATGGTTGGGAATGAGGACCTAGCCTAGTTGACACACATAAACACAACTCAGTCACCTCTTTGGAAATAGGGGTTGGGGTCCAATAAGCACTTGTTGTAGAGGAGGGCCACAAGCACATGTCATGTCTCTTCTTCTTTGGTAAATTCGATCTCATTTTCACCAGAGCTAATGCAGTGTGCAAGTAGAAATGGTAGAAAGAAACCAAACCCTGGTTCTGTGCACCTCCTTCATTTGTAGTACTTGGTGCTTACTAGATAACCCACTGAGACCATCCCCGCAACTCATCTTTTTTTGTTGAAGTATCATCTTTATACTCTTTGGTGACATATAAGCCATCTAACCTCAGACCATAGTTCATCAGTAAGCATTGCTACTGGTCATATTCTGGGTAATTTAGGGGATTTTTCTCTTTACGGTTTCCCTTTATTATTCATTTAATCGCTTGGGTTCATTTGATTGCCGGGACAAAAGCGACGAAGAAGGGGATATGGGGTTCGTGTAGGGATAAGGTATCTTGGTTGAATTCTTTCATGCTAGTAATCTTACATAACCTCTTCTAATGAATTTCACGAATTCATTAATGAATCCACGAATGAATCCATTTCTGCTAATAGGATAATGAAAAGTGAGTGAGCAGATGGAAAAAGAAAATCATTCACATGATATGATGCAATGACTCTTTGAACCCACAAACTAGTCTTTTATTGTATTAGGTTTCAACCCCAGTTGTAGAGAGATTTGAGAGCCCTCCCAGGTTTTCACTTCCACCCCTTATAAATGACATCAGTTCAAGTTAAGATTTCTTATAAACTTCATATATGATGTGACACCCCGCGCCACACAAAGAGAGATTATTCAAAACAAAATATAGAACTAATACTAATCATCCAGGTTACTAAATAATACATGAAACTAAAGCCAATATCACATATCCACTTCAAGTGGAAGCACATTATAGGTGAGTCCACAAAAGCCACCTATATATATATATATATATATATATATATATATATTTATATATATATATATATATATATATATATATATAGAGAGAGAGAGAGAGAGAGAGTCAGGCTAGAATACACTCGAGTGTACAGATCACTCCGTACACCCCAATGGTGTTTTCCTATGGTCATCTAATCCATTGATCTTCATAGTTACAATAATAATAGGTCACATACAAAATGTGAACTCATTTGGATGACTGTAAGTCACTCATACAAATACAACAAAATCAACGCACAAAACTAATTTGAAATACATGATTTTTTCCTCCTTTAGATGCACGACCTATAAGTGTCCAAATGAGCTAAATTTTATTATATAGTATGTTCTTATGATAACTAAGAATATCAACAGTTTAGATTTTTCAAAAACTTATTTCATCTTCAAAAATGATTGAGGTGTACAGTGCCTCCGGTACAGTCGAGTGTACACTAGCCTGACTCTCTCTCTCTCTCTCTCTCTCTCTATATATATATATATATATATATATATATATATATATATTAACATATATATCACATATATATATCATATATATATATATATATTAACATATATATCACATATATATATCATATATATATATATATATATATATATATATATATATATATATATATATATATCACATGCCAAAGGATTATTGCAAGATGTTGTTCACTGACCGCAACCTGTTACAAGAGGTAACCTATCACAGATACATGGCATATCTGTACAAAAGAAGCATAAAGCAAAAAATATCATCTCGATATACAACATCTACAAAACATCCGCAAGGACCTGGGAGTATATGGACGACACATAAGACTCAACTACAAAACACTAGCAACATATCCAACCATTTAATAGCTACTTCTCCTCTTACTACTCAGCCTCAGTTGCACGATCTCTACCTCATCATGCAGGAACACCTAAAGGATGTGGAAACCCACAGGAAGAGACAAAATGTCCAGGTGAGAGATATAACTCTCCGCCAAGAATTATTATAAGCACAAGTAACTCAAGCAGATAGACAAGATACTTATCAGGTAGAGCATATTCAGCGAAATGATATGTATTAAACTAATAATAAAGATGAAACAAACTAGGCAGTTACTACTGAGTAGTAAGACAATTAAAACTTCTAGAATGAATATGAAGAACATGTATAATAGTTGATTTCTCTTACCGCATTATAATTCAAGAAATCATTGTAATGATAAGGCAAAGGGGTCATTGAATGTGAAGTGTATTTTGACCAAGAAAATATACTACATGGTTTTGTTACATATTTTATTATGCCCTGAGGATTTGAGTCGTACCACTCAAATCCAGTCGACCACTACGAAGTTGAAATCTGTTCCGTACAAGGTCTATGGAAGAGCCAGAATCCACAACCTCTCCAACACCTCTTGGTCTATACAAGAGAAACACCGCATAGACATATCAGTCAACTACAAACAATGACATATAGTCAAGCTGAAGGATCATCTCATGCATGGATATCCTTATAAAACACCTAGCCCATCTTGGTATAGGTCACAATGCTAAAGAACAAACTCATGCATGGCCATTCTGGAAGGGCATGATGCAGTTGCATTGCTGCCATTTTCAAGTATCACAATGTCACAAACACCGGTGTTGCATGATCGCAATCATCCTCTAAAACCTGTGATTTTAGACACAAGGATATTCACTCAACTTGTTCCCCCTCATATTCAACAATATGTGCTCAGCGTTTCCCGTAGGAGTTAATTATTTCACCATTTAACAATAAAACTGACACTGAAATGGATCTATGGCACATTGCAATTACATGATTAGGGTTTCACTTGATTAGTTGGGCCAATTGGGTATCTTTTAGCATCAATCAAGTTGCAATGTATAAACCCTAAACTGACTCTACAAAAATAAAGGGATAATACAACTCCAGAAGATATAAAACGTTCAAGGTGTAAACTTGTCTCACTATCACTTGATACCACTACCAATTCAAGGCCATCAACATTATCACTCAGCCATACAAGGCTATAACTTTGATTTCAGTTCCATGGGATGTTGATTCCTCATCTCATCACTGGAGGAGAACACCTCACACTAGGCATTAAGCCTCTATTAGGTTATAAGACCAATCACATCATTATGATCTCGTCATGCCTCATCAAGGCTTATATCCATCACCATTTATTGTATGATTTCCACCATAGCATTCATAAGATATGACATTCATTCAACCTACAAGGCTAGAATTACAAAGATAGGAGAGAGAAAATATAATCACGTGTTATTCATCCAAGCATGCACATCAAGTATAACCTACCCTAGAATTAGGTAGTGTTTCACATTATGATTCAACCACCAAACCCTACTTTCATCACCTTTCACATGTTTGGAGTGTTTTAGGGTTGAGCACTATGTTCATGATTAAGCATACACATCCATACTATCATGTAATAACTATGCACTTAATATAGTGACAAATATTGATGTGTGTAGTGCCTGTCACAACAACACCCTATTGTGACCGACCCACCTTCCTAAGTATGGCGACTGCTACCATAGGTACCAACCATCACACCTGTGTTGTGACCCGATACGCCTACATCTGTAGTGACCAAACCAAGACACGTAACGCCCATAACCGAAAACATGCATTGTGATGGATACAAATTCGCAATAGGCGTTGCAACCATCCAACCAAATCAAGGGGGTTTTCAAATAAAACAAGAGAAAAGGTGTAGTGCATGCAACACCTAATATGGTACACATTACTCCACTCAATAAGGAGCATCGATTGCAACTAGAAATAGCCCAAAAGCAAGGCATGTTGACCACAACAACAACTGATGTAGAGACCAATACATCCACTACACATAGGTATTGGCCAAATCATTCAGGTGAGTGTAGCGATCACCAAGGTCAAGTTACCTCAACCACACATAGTCCTCCTCAAAATAGGGATTAACTAGGATCAAAACATATGGTAAACGTAAGGTACAAAGCACCATGAAGGAGGGAAAGCTTCATACAAGATGAACATCAAAAAACCTGAAACCATTCTCCAACATGATCCAACAAGAAAGAACACTAGGATTAAGAAGACCATGCTTCAAACTCAAAGAAAATTGATCCAAAACCTCAATAAAACATAGGGGTCAAACCATAACATACAGATAGAACCAAGGATCGTGATGCACGTAACACTTCACTTCATCCATCACATGGAAACCCAATTCATGGAATTAGGGTCTATGAAACAGAGAAATTAACATGAGAATTTTACAAAGTCGTAAACCCTAAATCATGAGAATATCATCTACCATATTTTTATCATGTTTAGATATGAAAACAATAGCATGCAAGCACAAATAAAGTACAATAATAGAACAAGGTAGAGAGTTATATAACCCACCTTATGGAGAGATAAAGCTCCAAAGATCACAATCTCTAAAAGAGAGAAAGAATCTCCAACCAAGATCAACACTTCAGCCAAAAGGTCACCTCCAAAGAGAAGAATACCATGATAAAAGCTCAAGAAACAGGGTAACATCACTAGGTCGAACAAGAAAGAAGAAAAGAGAAAGAGAAGAAAACTTCCTCACAATTGAGTACCACCATGTCAAAACATAGTGTTTGACCCCAGTGAGGAGAAGTTTCTCTCAAGATGACCACCATGATAGAACCACAATCTCATGACTGAGAAGGAAGAGGAAGAGGTAGGGTAGTGAACCAAATGAAAACAAGGTCAAGGGTTCAAAACCACTTACCGAGGAAGAAGATCACCACACGAAGGATGATCAAGCTCATGAACACCACATGCAAAGGTATAACATCCCGAATTCTACCATCTCAAGACTTGGAAGGCCAGAGAGGACAAATCCAAAATTGTTAGCTAATTGTTTCAGAGAGCGATGCAGAAGCGATATACTCATACATGAACATACAAATATAGTAAATGCACCATAACAATCTCAACATTCAACATGTTTATTAACAACATGAGTTATTACAACTTGCATCCACATATTGAAAAATAATTTTACACAAGTCTAATCATGTATGATAAGTAGGATCTACACTATAGGTACAATCTAAACACTACTCACTTCCTATCTTTTCTCCCGTGCTAGCTCTAAACCTAGAAAATATGTGAAACATATGAATCAATAAAAGTTGTGTACGTGTATGAAATACTTATATAGTAACTTGCATAATGAAATATTTTAAGAAAGAAAGTAAAAGAAAACATTATTTAATGCAATAATTAGGTGAACACATATTTTAACAGTCTTTTGATGTGATCGTACTACTAAGTGGTGTCACACTTTACATTTCCTCACCCCTTGGGCTATGAGGATCCTCAACCCTTGGAATATGGGGTTGTGTCAACCTTATATTTACAAAGAGCTGGGGGAGGGATAGAAAGAGAATTTAAACACTTAGTAGCTACAATCCATCAATAATCTCTTTTATGTTTGGTGGAGCATATACTACTAATACACGTCCAAGAAAATATATGCTAATACAAGCATCCAAAGTACATCATATCATTATGCATTCATGTAAACTATTCTTATACTTAGTAAAACCCATGTACCTGAGTCCAAATATTCCTTATACATCCAAGTTCATTTACTACTCTGGTCATCACCAGATTAATAACAATTAATCATCATTAATACAATATTCACCATTATTAATGATATTTAGGTCCAAATTATTGTTTTGACCAAACCTAGGTTTTATTGACCTAGAAAATGTTTATTATAGTTTTCTACTGATGGGGAGGTCATTCCAGGGGTCTGGTCCAATTTTCATATTTTTCTGATGCTTTATTTATTTTCTAGAATATATATGAGGTTTAAACCATCTAACTATGCTTTTCTGAATAAGGACCTAATATTTTGGCATAATCCTAAGATCATAGGATTTATTTAGTTTCCTAACCATATTTGGGTTCAAGAGTAATTTTTCCATATTTAATGTCCACTATATACTAATTATACTATTTAAATCATATTGAAAGAAGCTTCATCATGTAAATAGAAACCCAACAATAATACTACTTCAAATGTTGATCTATGGATCTAATGATAAAGTAGAAATTTTTCATAGTCTAGGGGTATTTTTTAGGAATTTATTGGGCATTGGAGCTATTTTATATGCATTTCCAAAGATTACATGGAATTCTGAAGATTTAAACTAACATTTACCTTTTCAATTTATAATGACAGTCTGATCCTTTTTTTAGGAAATGTTGACATGTGCCACATCATGAATAGGGAGGGTTATGGTTCAAAGCCTCCTGAGATAGATAGACTGGATGGACTGGCTGCCTGAACCAAGCTAGTCATGTTCTTTATCTCTCCTTCTCAATTTCTCATCTTCCACAGTTCCTCTTCCTATGCAAATATCATGATTCCTAACTCTAGAATCCACGCCGATGCCATGACGTGGACACATTGGTACCATGAGGTGGAGATGGTTGGCTTATGGTATTCAATTTTCTTCCTCGATGTCTGAACCTCTAGGAAGCAGTGTCAAGAAGGTCTGTGATGCCTCCTGTAACTATCCAAACACTTGGTGGGTGGGGGGTATAGGTAGAGTGCCAGACCAAGCTTGCCTTCTCTGGTAGCTGTGTCGGTCTCCATCACTCTAAGTTTCCTCTTTTGAGGTCATCCAACATACCACTCCAACAACATCCTCCATCAGGGATACACCCAAATACCTATGTGGATTTTAGGTGTATCTCCATCTCTAGCCTCCGCCTGCCATTCCTAGCCCAATCACAATTCATGTGTTGCACTTCCCTACTACATGACTACTGGCAAGTTTTGTTACTCCATGAGTGGCCGCACGTGGAGCGACAGCATTGACGTCAATCCCAAAGAACCATGGGAAGACCTACTGTTACTCTATGTGGCATGGACTCCCGATGTTGAAGGATCAATTACCTGTGGTTGGGATTGGAGAAGGCTAAGGAAGGCATGTATGATGATTTGGTCTTTGGTATTGCCTCTCAAGCATTAGGAAAGGGTCACCATCTTCCTTGTTTGGTTCTAAAAGGACTAAGCCATCCTCTCAGCCCCCCTCTCATCTTCATGTCATCAGGACAAGACACCAAAAAAAGGGCAGAAGTTAGGCTCAATCTCACTCTAGTTCTCACCAGAGTGACTTCACAAGGAGTCAGTCTCTTCCTCTGAGGTTTACAAGTCCAAATGATCCCCTTATTAGCAGCCCCATGTACCCTCTCCTTACTATAACATACCCTAAGAACTAGTCAAGAGGGAAAGTACAACTGGGAGAAAGGAACTTTTGTTCTCCTAGTTTCTACCCTCGGGGATATCTCACAAAGGTGGTTGCTAGATCTGAAAAAGTGGACGATCACAACCAAATCTAGGCAAGCATATGCAGACTATGTATTACCTCGAGAGAGATCTCACTATATATTAAGCTATAAACTCCATCTATCTTTCCATATAATCATTTCATAACTCATAAATCACCTATTCAAAAGTGGAAAAAAGTCACCCAATCATGTTGATTAATCCATTACTCTGAATATGCTCATGTACAAGGATATAGTAGTACCAATAATCGACCAAACTTCCATTAATCTTGAAATGGCCATATTGCTTCCATGATTTCATCATTAAAGTTGGAACAACTACAAATCTTAATACCATATATAGTACCTCATATGTGATCATTTGTTCAGACTAATAAATTATTCGTTGACCTCATAAGTGTCCAAATTGACTAAATAAGGTACCCATCATTATATAACTCAAGTTGCATCATCATCAATCATATCTCAAATCACAAGTTTAGGTGAACTTTATATAAATGTCAAATGAATTTCTTCATTCTAAGATTGGTCATCTGATGAATATTAGTGAACCTCAGGTGTTATCTTGGTTATTAGAACCCTAATATCAGGGTTATCTCATTCACCCCACCATATATGGAATGTCGTCCTGGGAATTCAACTAATATCACACTTACAATGATATCAATGGATTTATATACATCAACACGTGTAGATGATAAGACCATCATATTTATGTATGCACCCTAATTTGTCAATATCATGAGAGCATCTAGGGGTACTCACCCCACCTTATATAGGTTGAAGCATAACCTTTTTTTAGGATTGAAGAATCATTTAATGATTTAGTCATAACTTGACATTCAATTATTCGAGGAATTACATCCCTTATTACCCCTATAATAAGGGATTTATTTACTCATATAGGGTTGTGAAGGAATTACTAAGGGTTATTTCCTTTGTTGCATTGAACCGTGCAAGGTGTTGTTAAGATTTTAGCCATTATATACTGGAATGATCAGAATTCATATTATTAATGTGGTTTATGATCAACATCATCTTGAGGTTTCATAATTACAGAGGAGAATGATCTTGATATTTGCATTTTAGGGATTCACCCTATTCTGTGAGAGAGTTTTCATCAAAACTAGAACCTTATATTTAAAGGATTGCAGGTTGAGAACTATTTTTCATGATCATTTAAAATATGATCTGAAGATATCTTTATTTCAAGATCATGCTTTCAAATTTTATACATTTCATATATGATATGAAGGGAAGGACAATATACTAAATCAAACTTATCATGCTTTGAAACTTGGATATCACATGTATGATGTAGGAAAGGAATATATAATAGGTCAAGATTCTATGAGTGACTCCTCATATATAATTATCTATGTAGCTCAAGTGAGTTTTCTAGCATCATATAATAAAGAGAAGTGGTAGGAACAATATTTATGAGTATCTTATGCACCAAAAATTTAACTCTCTTAACAATATATATTAAAAGAAATGCAAAAATAAAATATTTTGCAATACAAAAACCTTGTTAAAACTAACTACCTGCAACATTATGCTTAACAACTCCAGTCGAGTCTTTGCCAACTTGAGGCCTAAGTGCAACAACCTTATGATCTAAAAAACACTCAACATTTAAATTATTTCAGCAAATAACCAAATGTATTAATAGATTTGCAAAAATAAAACATTTTGCTATATAAAAATTTTGTTCAAACAAACAACCTGCAACATTATGCTCAAAAGCTCCAATGGAGTCTTTGCCAACTTGGTAGCCTAATGGAACACTCTTGTGACCTAACCAACACCCATCATTGAAATTATTTTAGTGAATAACAATATATATTAAAAGAACTGCAAAAATAAAATATTTTGCAATACAAAAACCTTGTTAAAACTAACTACCTGCAACATTATGCTTCACAACTCCAGTCGAGTCTTTTCCAACTTGAGACCCAAGTGCAACAACCTTATGATCTAAAAAACACTCAACATTGAAATTATTTCAGCAAATAACCAAATGTATTAAAAGATTTGCAAAAATAAAACATTTTGCTATATAAAAATTTTGTTGAAACAAACAACCTGCAACATTATGCTCAACAGCTCCAATGGAGTCTTTGCCAACTTGGGAGCCTAATGGAACACTCTTGTGACCTAAACAACACCCATCTTTGAAATTATTTTAGTGAATAACAATATATATTAAAAGAAATACAAAAATAAAATATATTGTAATACAAAAATCTTGTTAAAACTAACTACCTGCAACATTATGCTTAACAACTCCAGTCGAGTCTTTGCCAACTTGAGACCCTAGTGCAACAACCTTATGATCTACAAAACACTCAGCATTGAAATTATTTCAGCAAATAACCAAATGTATTAGAAGAATTGGAAAAATAAAATATTTCACAATACAAAAATTTGTTGAAACAAACAACCTGCAACATTATGCTCAACAACTCCAGCAGTGTCTTTGCCAACTGGAGACTTTGATGCAGCACTCTTATGACCTAAACAACACATGACTTTATGATTTTCTTAATAATGTTTGAAATTAGGTATTCAAGTGAACAATATTGGATAAGATCACTTAAAATGACGTGTTTTGCAAGGAAAATATTTTGCAAAAGAAAACCACCTGCAAGATTATTTTCAACAGATGTAATGGACCCTTTGCCAACTTGAGATCCTAATGCAACACTCTTGTGATCTAAGAAAAATAACTTCTATATTATTTTTGTCAAAAAATTAAAAGTTTAAGAGAATAACATATTGTTACCATTTTGTTTGTGTCGTTGATGACTTTTCTTTAAATTGACTAAATTTTCTTTAGCCACACCTGTTATTTGTAAAATTTCACTGCTTATGTAATGTTCACACAATAAACAAATGATAAAATCATCCCAATCAAACACTCACATGCTATGGAGTACAATGATTGGTCATTCAATTTAGGGAAGTTGCTTGTACATGAAGTTGGGTAATGAAAGGGGTGGTTGAATTGATGACCTAGAGTTCAAATCTCTATTAGTCTTATCGTTTCACAAATAAAAGATATGTTACTAATAACTCATATAGAATATAATAGACCCTACCATCTTCAATGTTTCTTAGAAACTCCATTCTCTCACTTTGAATCTCTAAGGGGTTAGGCACCTTGTTTCTTGTTGAAGACACTTCATTAGGGCCTGCAATAACTTAATTTAATGAATATATATGAATCATTTGGATGAACACATATGAAAAAAATGTACTTGCCATTTTCTTTGGACACTTCTTTTTCCATCTTGGCCTTTTTTTTTGCTTCACTTGTTACATGCAAATGAATGTCATATACAATGATATATCTAATTAAATCAACATATAATCATTAGAAGCAACTTACGTGCTATAGAGAGCAATAATTGGTCATTTGATCCAAGTGAAACACTTTTAGAAGGTGTTAAGTCATGAGAGTGGTGGGTGACTTGATGATCTTTAATGGCAGTAGTGTCAATTTGATTTGCACATGCTACAACCTCACTTAAGTACTTCAACTTTTTCTTTGGAGGCATAGTTTTTTGAGAACCTCTGTTACATACACACGAATATAGGAAAATATAAGAATTATATATAGAACATCATTATCAAATATTAAGCTTGAAAACTAATATATTGTTGGATGCTTTTTCTCAATGAAGGTGGTACCTTGGAATTCTTATTTGTGTCTTGGAGCCATAGTTAGCAAAGTATTGTCAATGTGTATAGGGATTGCTATATCTGAGCGAACACATGTGTAGTCATGCTCATCTTGTAACCCACCATCTCCCTGATTGATTTAATCAATTATTTCTTCTACATCATTTTGTTCACTATACAAAGCCTCTATTGGTAAATCAAATGTGTCTCTTGGTGTCCAATGACAAACAATACTCCAATTTTTTTCTTCTATGTCAACTGAGTAGAATACTTACATGGCTTGGTCGGGATAAATGAAAGGCTCTTCATTAAAACTTGTTCTACAAGTATTGACTAAAGTGAAGCCAAAATCATCTACATAAGAACCTATGAAATCCTCCATATCGTACCATCTACACTTGAAAAGACATATAGGAGAGATGGTTTCATATTGGAGCTCTAATATGTCAACTAAGATTCCATAAAATATATTTTCATCATCCCCTTTTGTTGAGATACCACAATTTTGAGTGACATGACTATTGTCTATTGTTTCAACTTCAAATTTGTAACCATTCACATAATATCCCTTGTAAAATCATACTCCTAATGTAGGCCCCCTAGCAAGACATCTCACAACATTTGGAACATCCATATCATTTGGTAAGGAACATACCTGATAAAGATACATAGAAAATTGTTATATGTAATAGGTTTTACTTCTTCAAAATACTAACATACTTACATAATTTGAGAACCATTTAACAAAATGGTTGTGTTGTTCGTGTTGTATTTCATGTTCACTCCAATATGGATTTTGAAGGATGACCTCATTCTGATGCATCCTAATATAAAGAATTATAAAAAGAATATTGAACTATATATCAACAGACACTTACGCTATGTACGACTCAATTTCAGCTGTGTTGAAAGGAATAAATCGGCGTACTTGATGAAGTTCATCATATGAGAGCGTCACATGTAGACCAGCACCAATGGGTCCATCATTGTATCAAATGTTTTTATCTAAGTTAGACTCCACATCTTTGAGATAGTGTTGGGAAAAGATAGTGACGTGTATTTTACTACGCGCTAAAAATGCAAGTGTACGCGTCGAGTAATATAGGCCTTTGTGTACATGAATTATTGGAGACTCCTACTAACTAATCGCGATCAGCTAGGCTGGATAACAAAGTAGGGTTTGTTGTCGAAATTAAAAGAAAATAAAACAAAACAAAGAAAACAATCGATTAAAGGTTAATTTAATCAATTCAAAAGGGTATCTTTAGGATTGCGGTTTCACCGCGGGTCAACATTGTATTAGGTTTTATATAATTCCTCACTCTTCTCTCTCTATCCGGGTAGTGGCCTGGAAACAGAATTACCCACTGTCGTGGTGTAGTTCACTACTTAGGTTTAGGTTGATTCCACCGTCGTAGTAATCATTCCCCTAAACTAAGCGCATTACGAACGATCTCTCAGTTTCCACCATTACTTTTACACCTCCTTTGTCAAGGGATTTATCGATTAATGTAGGTTTCGTCTCTTTTCAACCGTTAATCCTTCTGTCGAAGTGATTAAGGGCATTAGGTTATTATTATGGTGATCAAGCATAACAATATATATGGAGAAAACGAAACTATACGACAGATTTAAGAGAGAAAATATGAATTATTAATATAAAAATGTCATACAATGCATTCTCGGGCTACTCCCGGTCCTAAAGACGGAGGGGATTAGCCTCGCATGTTCATCTCACACAAATACATGGTAGAAATAGGGGAAATCATAAGAAAAACGTGAATTAAGTGGGAAAACCCCTGAACGGAGAAGAACCGGTAGATCCTTTGCGTAGAACACGAACTTTCCCACCTCTCGGTGGTGAAATTCGTCTTCGGCAACGTCCGGATCGACATGGATGAGCTTCTGGCCTCCGTTCTCCTTTCTCTCCTTCCTCGGCACTCGTGCAATGCAAAATGAGATGATCCTCTCGTGTGGGCGGCCGTCATTAGGTATAAGTCCCTAATTAGGTCGTCAATTAACTCCAGCCGTCCGATTGAGATCAAAACGAATCCAACGCATATCTGCCGGCGTCGATACCATCGACGCGGGTCGATGGTATCGACACAGCGTATTAGCGGCAACCTTCTTTTCTTTTCGTCTGAGTGCCTGTGGTCATCTCGATACCATCGACTTGGGTGTCGATGGTATCGACTCTCTGTAGCGTCGGTTTTGTCTTTTAGCGACGATGTATCCTCCATGTGTCGATGGCATCGACTTGGATGTCAATGGTATCGACAGCTTCCTCGCCAGCAACCTGAAGGTATCTCGATGCCATCGACTTGGGTGTCGATGGTATCGACTCTGTGCTGCTCCTCTCGGCTGGCAACCTGTGGCTTGGTCGATGGTATCGACTTCCGTCGATGGTATCGACGGAAGCAGATACTTGTTTTTCCTGAAATTCCAAGACAAGACCAAATAAATCCACACCAATTATGATAATTTGATAAATAATGCTCAAAATGATAAAACTAAGGGGATTTGACATAAATGATGGCAAAGACCGAAATGACTGAATTATGCAATATTATCCATAAAAATGTCTAATAAGAGCACAAAACACATAGCAAAAAGGTCTATAAATGCGACTCAAAATCATCGCATCAAACTCCCCTAAGCTTAAACATTGCGCGCCCTCGAGCAACTAATCCTTAGAATAGAATTGCAGATGTCAACTAAAAATCAACACACCAACCCAACATCCCATGTGACTCCCACTGAACATTCTCAAACCGGCCTCCTCTAACCACAGAACAGTAACTACCCTAAAGGCGACAATAATCATCAATAAGAGAAATTATCCTTCAAACCGATGAACACTATCACATAAGGCAGTTAACATAATAAAATTCGCCGATTCAGCATTGGTGCATCTTGTGATCGCCTATACTACGTTGCTCACCCTAACTACCATCTACATGGAAGCAGTTCTCCTGATAATCATTAGTGAGGAGATTTCACGGTGGCCTACCAATCCGAGCAATGGGTGGATGAAAATGGGTGGCTCATGGAAGAACTTGGAAGTATCGTACAGTTTCAACATGCATAATACAAAAATGTCCTACATGATGCCAATGCACATTAAAAATGCCCTAATGCCTAAAATTGGGTGAAATGATGCATGCACTAACCTTCCACCCCAAAATGAGATGGAAATCTAGTTGAACTACATCATGTACTCAATTTCCTGTAATGCGAGTGATATCATGTTCCTTTCTCCCTCTTATTCCATTTTCTTCTAAATTCTTTTTTTTTTCTTTATTTCAGATTTTCCGAATTTTTTTTTCTTTAGCCTACATATCCATAATTGCTTAGAGATACGTGTATTGGGCTACTTTCTTCATGCTTGGAAATCTTTGCAATATATAGAAGGTATGGAACAGTTTAGATCACTTTTGAGGACAAATTGAGATACATGGTGTACTTTATGCATGAAAATCAAGAGTGCAACTACATGGCATGCACCTAAAGGTAATGTGCATGAATCCCTATATTTTTTTTCTTTTTTTATGCAGAAAAAAATGGAAAAATATCAATGCAATTCCTATCTAAATGCTATGCACACAAGAAGGAATTAAAACTGCACTTTACTTCCAATTCTTAGGTGGATTATGGAAAAATGAAGTGGAATGATCACAAGATTAGATGACTGAACCTTAGAAAAATATTATGTGTCCCTCCTTACTGACATGTGTAGTAGTTTAGAGGGTTCTCTCTCTTACATCCAATTAAGGTCTCATTACCATTTGGTTGGGTTAGGCTCAAACAACCGTTACTATCCACTTTCATGAGTCAATAGGAGTATAGGTGTGCAATGTTGTTTTAAAGTTGACATAATCAATCATTTTCTTAGGATGTGTTCCCAAAGGTCAACCAATGCAAGCTATCCAAAGACACAAAAATTTTTAAATTTCCCTTAAATTTCCCATGAATTAACAACAAGATGACAAACTTTTACGACATCCACAGTTACACTAGATAGCACGTGGATCCTACAAAAACTAAAGATGCAAGAAACAAATAACAATACTAAAAACTAAAAACAACAAAAGAAAAGATAGAGTTGTTCCAACTACCCCCTTAAGCTTGAATTCGACTATGGCCTCATAGTAAAAAACAAACTTAAGAGTGGAACAGAGATACCCTGATCATTCTGGTGGAGGCGGAGGTGGGTACTTTGGGGCCGTAGGATCCCAAGAAGGATACTCCCCCTGGAAGCTTGGATCACAATGGGTCCTCGGCGGAGGCTGTGGATAGCCTCCAAAGTAGCTCTGACTCCAGTAGTGGTCGTAAAAGGGCTCCTGTTGCATCTCCATCCTTTACAACCGATTGTGTATCTGCTCTTGGTTGTCGAGGATGAGATGCTCATTCTCGAACATTGCTCGTTGATTGTCAAGTAACCGGTTCGTAGTCTCATGAATACCGGTATACATAGCTAGATGATGCTACTGTGGCTGTTGTATATCCTGCAGCATTGTGTACATGCCTTGCATTGAGTAGACATCCTCGGCTGGCTGCGAGGGCTGTGGTGATGGCGGCGGGGGCTGTGATGATGAAGACGCACCCGGATGCATCCGAGGATGCTTTTGGGGTGCTACTCGTGCGCGAAGAGGTGTGAAAGCCTCCTCTTCCTACTCAGCCCCGCCTTCTTGTTCGTTGTTTCCGCCTTCTTCTTCATCGGAGTCGATGGCTATGATCGGCCACCGGAAGTGTTGTGCGCCCTCGATGTTGAAGACGGCGTCTGACAGTGCGCACTCTTGGTAAGCGTGGTTGACGTGGCAGTGTGCGTACGCCAACCCATCCCGTAGAAGGATAAGGTTTGAACGGTGCAGATGTTGCACATTCACCTTACTCTTCGTGGAAAGCGGAGTCATGGACTGGAAATTCAGCCCCAAGTACGACGCCAATTTGGTGATGAGCCCACCAAAATGGATCGGAGCCTTCCTTGTACTCCTCTTCACTGCCAGGACGCGCTGCAGAAAGAACGCACCCCAATTGCATTCTTATCGCTTCAGGAGCATGTAGAGGAAGAAAAGATCGCTCTCCTGAAACTTGCTCAATGCTAGATCGCTCCGAGCAAAGAACGTGAGGCTCAACATCCGGTGTAGGACTCAGATGAATGGATGCTCGAAATCCGCTACCGCAGCATTGTGGTAGCTCACTGTCTTTCCCGTCGGCACTGTGACTAGCTCGGCGAAGATCTTGTCGTAGTCGGTGCGGGAATCTGGGCACCGGTGATCGTTTTGACCGTGGTTCTAGTTGAAGATTGCATTGAACTGGTCCAACGTGATGTTGTAGTTAATGTTGAACAGCCGGAAGGACACCCTACCCTTGATCCACTCACGATCGGAAGCAACCACGTCATTGGGCACGACGCAGACGTCAAGGGATGCCATAAACTCCGCCACCAACTCCTTGTAGGTGGGCCATTCGCTGAAAAATGGCTGCCCATCCGCATGGTACTCCAGCTCGTCGTCCCGTCGGCCGGTGTGACGTGCTTGTCCTGCCAACACATAGGCCAAGTTGGCCTCGAATCCAAGCTCCTGGATCATACCCCGGTCCACATACCGGGTCGGCTCAATCTTCCGCTTCATGATCTCCTCATAGACCTTCTTCACCTCCGCGGAAGGGTGAACCAAGCGCGGACGTGGTACGGAAGCAGTAGGAGGTGGCACAAACTCCACGATCTCCATTGGATTCGCGCGTGAGGACGATGCTCCGGCGACGTGCACCATTATTGCAAGAAAGATGAGATTAGAAGAAGAGATCTCGGGGAAGATGGAGAAGTGATTATCCGCTCGATGAAGATCCTTGCTCGATGTTGCTGCTCTTCAATCTTGGAGGGCTCGGGGGAGTGCTCGACGCAAAGGAGGAAGTTAGCTCTGAAGGTGTGATGTCAAATGACGTTGCAATTCTCCTTATATAGACTTGGCCGACGCCACTATTGACCCTTCGATACCATCGACGCGGGTCGATGGTATCGACACGTCTCGATGCTATCCGCCTCCCTCGCGAGTATCGACGGCTGACGTTTGCTGGATCGGGAAACCCGGATTGCTGACCTGTCGATACCATCGACGCAAGTCGATAGTATCGACGCAGCACCCGGATCGCTGACGTGGACTTCACGATCGTCGTCGATGTCTTTGCGCGGATCGGTGACATGGATGTCGATACCATCGGCAGATGTCGATGGTATTGATTTGACTTCATTGCGACACCACCACTTTTTCACTTCAACTTGTGACCATGTCGATACCATCGACGAGGCCGTCGATGGTATCGAGTTGACTGAGACAACTCGTTCTGAACTTCTCCAAAGATCTCGATGGTATCGACTAGTGTGTCGATACTATCGACAATTTTTGTGCAACCTGCTTGTAGGTATGTCGATACCATCGACGGGACCGTCGATAGTTTCGACTCAGAACGAACCTTGCAGTTGTCAACCTGAACCTATCTCGATACCATCCACCAGTGTGTCGATGGTATCGACCCTGCCTTAGCCTGCACATTGAACAAACGGATCAAGGTATCTTCTTTACACTAGAATTTAAACGAAATGAAAGCAATCTATGACGATAATTAAGCTATCCTAATGTACCAATGGTTGGGTTGCCTCCCAACAAGCGCCCTTATTTAACGTCTTAGGCTAGACGGCTTGAAGCTCATCATCTTTTCACATTGGAGACTGTGCTTAGAGGATCATGTGGTAATTTGAATTCAACTCGATCTCCTCCAATTCCCAAGGACAAAATACCTCTCCCTAAAGCAGTCACGACATCCGCCGTTGCTTGAAACGACCTTCCTAGGAGAATTTCATAGCTATGGAGCGGTGGCATATCCATGACGACTAAGTCCACCGGAAATATGAATCTATCCACTTTGACGAGAATATCTTCACATAATCCGTAGGGTCTCACGGTAGACCCATCCGCCAATTCAATTGTTGCAGCCAACTTCTTTATCTCTTTTAACCCCAACTTTTGAAATGTCGCCAAAGGCATGAGATTTATGCTAGCACTGGAATCACATTGCACTTTAGGAAAATGTTGACCACCTATTGAGCACGGAATGTAAAAACCTCATGGGTCCTTTCTCTTCTTTGGTGAACTCCCGTGAATCATAGAGATCACTGTCTCATTCATCCGACAAATATCATCGTCTTTTATCCGCCTCTTCTTATTGATGATTTCCTTGATGAACCTCCCATAGGCGGGTACTTTCTCGATCATATCCACTAATGGAATATTGATGTGGAGTTTTCAGAATATCTCCAGAAATTTCTTAAAGTGACGATGCTCTTTCTTTGACTTAGGATTGACCAAATTTGCCACATCTGCTGCATCAACACGCCTGTGAGGTGGCACATATGAGCTTTTCGGGGGTTCCTCCCCTATTCTTGCTTCAATCACTCCCTCCGACGTGGGCTTTGGCGAGACATCCTCAATAATAGCAGCTTGTTGTGGTTTCTCTCTCACGTTCGTTGTCTCCGCACTTGCACAAACAACCTGCAATTCTTCTTCCTGCCTAGATGGGGATACAATATTCACAACTCTTTGTGATTTTCTGAAGAAAGGGTTTCCGGCCGGCAATCCATAGTAAGTGCGTGGATATGGTATCGCCGGTGTTGCATTCATATTAAAAGTCATTTTTCTTTCTTCTACAACTTCTTGCACCTGAGATTCCTCCTCATTTCTTACCACATACATGTACTTGACCTGATGGTGTGCTTGGGCCACGTTCGCATTCTCGGCTGGTTTCTGTTGATTGGCATGCTTGATTGCCGCCACTTCACTCGAAATCTGTGCCACGGTGGTCTCTAATGACCGCATTTGTGCTCCATGGCTTTACAGCGTCTGCCCAAACTTGGTTAGAATATCACCTTGAGATTGCAACTGCTTACCAAACATGGCCATCATCTCTTGGTTTTGCTGTACCATTTGACTCAGTAGTTCAGTGTTCTTATCCTCGACTCTCTGTTGTGGCTTGGCATCCGGATCCTGCAGGAAATTATTCGGATCCTTCCATGAGAACTTTTTATCATTCCTCCATGCATAGTCATTGTTTCTATAACCCTGTTGTTGCATGAACTTCACTTGGGCCTCCTCATCTTTAGATGCATCTTCCTTTGTTAGCAGCTTCTTATCTAGAAGATCTAACTTATCGTTCAGCTCCCTAACTATTCTGGATTCGCCAGCAGCCTTGACCTGTTCCACGGCACCTCTATCACCCCATGACTTTTTCCTAGCCATGTTCTTGAGTATTTCCCAACATCTGGTATCAGTATTATTCAGAAAGAATCCGGATCCAACTGAATCAAGATTACTTCTATCGTGCTCGGAGAGAGAAAAATAAAAGATTTTCACTTGTGTTTCCCTATCCAGCCCATGATGTGGACACCTCCTCAACATAACCTGGAATCGCTCCCAGGTCTTAGAATATGTTTCACCCGCCTGTTGGGTGAAATTGTGAATCTTCCTAATCATGTCGTTGGTCTTCTCAGGAGGGAAAAACCTCTCGAAGAAAAATTCCACCATGTGATCCCAAGATTCAACGAACTCGTCATCTAGGTTGTGTAGCCACTCTCTTGCTGCTCCTGCCAAGGAACTTGGGAACAACTTGAGGTACAAAACATCTTGTGGAAACCTGTCTATCTGTACCATATCACAGTTTTCAACGAATTGGCTGATGTGTGCAACTGGATCCTCATTCTTTATCCCATGAAATGCATTTGATTTTACCAAGTTAATCAACGCCGGATCGATCTTGTATGTTGGTATGTCGATCCCTTGCTTCTTTATGGGCCCCTTTGAAGCTGATGAAGAAGAAGCATTGATCTTCTCCCATATGGTCTATGGCTCGACCATGTCTTCTGCTTCAAATTTAGAATTTATTTCTTCTAGGTGCTCTTGCTCGTAGTGCTCCTCGTCCTCAGGTCCCGGAGGTGGAACCTCGGGTGTGCGATTCGCGTAGTCCGTACTACGTGTATGCACCATGCAAAGTACCTGAAATGAGAAACTTGGGGTTCAGTACTATGCTTAGACGAATATAAACGATTATAGAGAAATTTAGGAATATTTAGAGTTGTTTCAAAATAAAAAAAATGTGGCCTAGAGTGGCCGCTCTTAGCACTCAAAGTGCCAACAATTCGCCGTATCCCCGACAACGGTGCCAAAAACTTGACGTGTATTTTACTACGCGCTAAAAACACAAGTGTACGCGTCGAGTAATATAAGCCTTTGTGAGGCCCGAGTCGAACACAGGGATACATGAATTATTGGAGACTCCTACTAACTAATCGCGATCAGCTAGGCCGGATAACAAAGTAGGGTTTGTTGTCGAAATTAAAAGAAAATAAAATAAAACAAAGAAAACAATCGATTAAAGGTTAATTTAATCAATTCAAAAGGGTATCTTTAGGATTGCGGTTTCACGGCGGGTCAACATTGTATTAGGTTTTATATAATTCCTCACTCTTATCTCTCTATCCGGGTAGTGGCCTGAAAACAGACATACCCACTGTCGTGGTGTAATTCACTACTTAGGTTTAGGTTGATTCCACCGTCGTAGTAATCATTCCCCTAAACTAAGCGCATTACGAACAATCTCTCAGTTTCCACCATTAATTTTACACCTCCTTTGTCAAGGGATTTATCGATTAATGTAGGTTTCGTCTCTTTTCAACCGTTAGTCCTTCTGTCGAAGTGATTAAGGGCATTAGGTTATTATTATGGTGATCAAGCATAACAATATATATGGAGAAAACGAAACTATACCACGGATTTAAGAGAGAAAATATGAATTATTAATATAAAATTGTCATACAATGCATTCCCGGGCTACTCCCGGTCCTAAAGACGGAGGGGATTAGCCCCGCATGTTCATCTCTCACAAATAAATGGTAGAAATAGGGGAAATCATAAGAAGAACGTGAATTAAGTGGGAAAACCCCTGAACGGAGAAGAACCAGTAGATCCTTTACGTAGAACATGAACTTTCCCGCCTCTCGGTGGTGAAATTCATCTTCGGCAGCGTCCGGATCGACAGGGATGAGCTTCTGGCCTCCGTTCTCCTTTCTCTCCTTCCTCGGCACTAGTGCAATGCAAAATGAGATGATCCTCTCGTGTGGGCGGCCGTCATTAGGTATAAGTCCCTAATTAGGTCGTCAATTAACTCCAACCGCCCGATTGAGATCAAAACGAATCCAACACATATCTTCCGGCGTCGATACCATCGACGTGGGTCAATGGTATCGACACAGCGTATTAGCGGAAGCCTTCTTTTCTTTTCGTCTAAGTTCCTGTGGTCATCTCGATACCATCGACTTGGGTGTCGATGGTATCGACTCTCTGTAGCGTCGGTTTTGTCTTTTAGCGACGTTGTAGCCTCCATGCGTCGATGGCATCAACTTGGATGTCGATGGTATCGACAGCTTCCTCGGCAGCAACCTGAAGGTATCTCGATGCCATCGACTTGGGTGTCGATGGTATCGACTCTGTGCTGCTCCTCTCGGCTGGCAACCTGTGGCTTGGTCGATGGTATCGACTTCCGTCGATGGTATCGACGGAAGCAGATACTTGTTTTTCCTGAAATTCCAAGACAAGACCAAATAAATCCACAAAAATTATGATAATTTGATAAATAATGCTCAAAATGATAAAACTAAGGGGATTTGACATAAAATGATGGAAAAGACCGAAATGAGTGAATTATGCAATATTATCCATAAAAATGACTAATAAGAGCACAAAACACATAGCAAAAAGGTCCATAAATGCGACTCAAAATCATCGCATCAAATAGCTGCTTCTTGTAAAAGATATCCCTCTGCAATAGATCCTTCAGGTCTACTTCGGTTGCGCACAAACCGTTTTAAAGAATATAGATATCTTTCAATTGGGTACATACATCTATATTCTGTTGTACCTGCAACTTTGGCCTCATATGGTAGGTGGATAGTTAGATGAACCATGATGTCAAAAAAAGTTGGGGGAAAGATCTTTTCAAGCTTGCAAAGAAGAATCGCCATCAAACTTTCTAATTTCTCCATACTTTCATGGTTAATTTTCTTGGCACACAAGGACTTGAAAAAATGCCAGAATTCTATTAGAACTTTTGCAACAGGTTTTGAAATGGTTCTCCTTATACATAGGGGTAAAAGATATTCCATCAAAATGTGATGATCATGACTTTTCAAACCAAGAATCTTTTTGGCCTCTATTTGTACTTTGTTTGATATGTTTGAAGAAAATCCATCTGGAAATTTCAAGTCTCTTAAAACCAACAAAAAGTTTTCTTTCTCTTTGCTTGTCATGCTATATGATGTGTGAGGCAATGAAAACTGATCATTGTGTGTTCTTTTCTTTGGCCACAAAGGTTTTCCGATATTCAACTTTTACATGTCCATGGATGCATTAATATTCTCTTTACTACGACCATCTTTATGCAACAACCAACTAAGAATGTTTTCACTTACATTCTTCTCAATATGCATTACGTCCAAGTTATGGCAGATCAATAAAGTACACCAATAGGGAAGCTCAAAGAAAACACTCTTCTTTTTCCATCCTTTAGGGATTTGAGAATTAATTTGTTTGTCTACCCCAACATCATCCCCAATTGGATTAGCAATATTATAATTTTCCCACAACTTTAGTATATGTGAACCACTAAGTTGATCGGGTGAACGATCATGTTCTTCCATTCCATTAAAGTTCTTTTTATCTAGATGCCACATATGATTTGCATCTAGAAAACGACGATGTCTCATGTAGACACATTTATGACTATGTGGAAGATAAATTGAACCATGGTCAACACCACAATGCGGACATGCCTTGTACCCTTTGGTGCTCCAACCAGACAACATACCATATGCAGGAAAATCATTAATTGTTCATAAAAGTGCTACTCGCATATTGAACATTTCATCTTTATTTGCATCATATGTCATTACACCGTCTAGCCACAATGTTTTTAGCTCATCAATTAATGGTTGCAAATATGTGTCAATTTTAGTTCCAGGAGATTTTGGTCCTTCTATAAGAAGAGATAACATAAATAATGATGGCTTCATGGCTAGCCATGGGGGGAAGTTGTAGCATATTAAAACAACATTCCAAGTACTCCAACTACTACCCATCATAGAATAAAAAGGACTAAAACCATCACATGCAAGAGCAAGTCTTATATTGCGAGGATCAGAACTAAATGTTGGATGTTTTGAATCAAAATCTTTCCATGCTAGTGAATCTCTTGGATGACTCATCTCCCCATATTCACCCTTTGGGAATGTATCATGTCCAATCAAAAGTGGTGCTAACCTTTTGGACATGAAAAGTCTCTTTAGCCTTGAGGTCAAAGGAAAGTAGCGGAGTACTTTCACAGGCACTCTTTGCAATCTCCACACCCTATTCTACTTTCTCAATCTTTTCCATCTAGAAGATCCACAGATAGGACATGCATCAAGTTTTTCATACTTACCACGAAATAGAACACAATCATTTCGACATGCATGAATTTTTTAATAGTCCAAACCTAAAGTTGACATTATCTTTTGACATGCATACCAACTCTTTGGTAGAGTATTACCCTCTGGAAGAAATTCAGTCAACATCATGAAAAGTGTTGATAGTGCATTCTTAGTCAAGTTGAATTTGCATTTATATTCATACACCGGATAGCAAAAGATAATTTAGTATACTTCAGGCATCCATGATATAGAGGTTGGCTAGCATCTTCAATGAGTTTCTGAAATTTCTCTATGTCATCATTAGTACATTCATTAGAAGTGTCCATTGTAGGATCAGAGGCTATATGTTCATGTTGTCCCATTGTATCATTAATGATGCCATTTATATCATCGATACAATTAATTTGTCTAACTTGTTGAGCACTTATAGGACTCTTGGGTACCTCTCCATGCCTTGTCCAAGTTGTATAGTCTTCCAAGAATCCATTCATAATGATGTGAGTTCTAATAGTGTGTATGTTTGCATAGCATTTATTCTCACACTTACTACACGGACATCTAACTTATTTTGTAGAGTTACTCTGAAATGCAAATCTAAGAAAAGCATCAACTCCTTGCTGAAAATATGTGCTCCGACATCTATCAAAACTAGTCTTTCCATGACCAATCCAACTTTTAATCAGTAATCAAAGTCATCATCAGCTAATACCTAATTAAAAAAATATGTCATTTAAATGTTATAGCTAGATTTTTATCAATGACACATTTTCAATTAAGGAGTCAAGAACAATGTTTTTTCTAGTAATCCGTCAATCTAAATACTTGTTTATTCATTTAAATTTTTGTGTTATGTGTACTTTTGTTATGTATCAAACAAGACTAAAATTCTGTATCATTTCACAATTTGAAACAATTCTCCATCCAAACATACAACGAGATGTAACAATGAATTTATAATTTTATATTTTTAATGGTCCATGAAGAGCTTGATTAATTGATTATTTTTCTATTGTATATATCCTTAATGCCATAGAAAGAAAATATATTAGACTAGTTATATATCAACAAAGCGTGTAGGTACCAATATGCATAAGAGTTCAAGAAAACTTACTACAATGTGTATTTTTAGATATAATTCATGTTGTTCATTTTTCGCCTGGTATTCATGAGAAGCATTGTTCGAGGCATCAGTGTTCAGTAAAGCTTGGTGGATTTGTCAGCAAGGACAATGGCGACAAGGCAGACCTAGCAATAGCAACATCTACTGGATCCCTGTTAAGTTTCTTAGATACAGAAAAGGAACTCAATTCCCAATATTCATGCATTCCTCTACAGACAGTGACGGGAATGGAGAATCCTTGGGCATTCAAGCTGTTTGGCACCATGGAAGGGAAGTAATGCTTGATTTCTATTGTTTCAGCCGCATTACATAGTTTCATTGATATTGTCCTGACTGGCGAGTGGGGACTGGAGGTAGATAATTACAAATTAAAGCGAGTTAATGTGGGAGGAAGGAGAAGGTTGGTGACACAAGGGTGTTTGAGAAAATGTCGCATTGAGAGGCAGGAGTACTATACCGCTGAAGACTTATACATAATGCCATTGGAGTGTAAGGAGGTGGTGTTGGGAATATCATGGGAAACAACGGTGAGGACACCGTTAGTTCTTAAGGAGGGGGAATTGTTACGAGCCCAATAATAATTGAGGGGCTCACTTGCCAGCTGGACAAGAATGCATCAGCCACTGGCCTGATTTTTGTAGGCAACGATGCTATAAATAATACGAATTGAGTGTCTGCTCGGGCATCGTCTTGGATCCCGTAGCTTCTGATATCTCCTCATCTTTTTTCCCAAATTTTCTCTGCTCCTCTCATCTCCCTGCTTTCACCATCGTTCAACAAGATTTGCAGGTCTTAGCTCCATCTCTCCGGTGGTCAGCGAGCTTGGAAGCTAACAGTACTCAAGGATATAAAGGATATAACTAATACTTCAGGAAATAATTCCAATCAGGCCAAGAACGTACATGTAGCAGTAAATCCAACTGTTGATGATCAAGTCTTAGAAGTAATTGAAGTGGAGGAAGACAAGGAAATAGATATGCGAGCAGAAGAGGCCGTAACGCTGAGGACAACAGTTTACACCGAACCAATTGTAGGGGATACGAGAGGATGGGAGCATACCAGCGGAGGAGGGCAATAGATGCAGAGGACAGCAGCTTGCAAAGGCAGGCAACGGGCACCAGCGAAGAGGCCGACGAAGGAGCTAGGGCCGACAGTGAATGCCGACGAAGAAGGCCGCACTAGATGGCGACGAAAAAAGGGCAGCTGACACCGGCGGAGGAGGGGCAGACGCCAGTCGAGGAGCAGCTGAAGCCGGCCGAGGAGCAGCAGACGCCGACGAACGAGGGTAGCGAAGCGGCGCCGCTGAAGGAGAAACAAGTGCAACTGGAGCAGTCGCAGGCGCGCACGAACGAGGAGGCCAGCAGCGCGGGGCGGAGAAAGACAGAGGAAATTGGGGAAAATATACTAGCATCTCGTCCACCCAGGGTCAAATGCATGCTCTCTTAATCAGATCTACTTCAAACCAATCAGATCCGTCCAATGTTTTGAAAAACATATGGACCTTCCCTAGACTATTTGGCGGGATCCCGCCTATACTCTTCTGTGACGGTTAACATTCTAATACGGTGTTATTAGAATTACAACCCTTGCAGATTTTTGGATTCCAACCCTAACAAAAAGTCGAGTTTCTTGTAGTGAGAACTGAGATAGGGCTGCTAACGGTGATTTTTCCATCATAAGATTCCCACGTCAGGAGGCCCTCGGAGAACCACGACGGTGGTGGCTCTGTGCGGCTAAGCTCAAACACCACTACAAATGATTGTTCCTGACCAGCCTCGGTAAAGAACAGAATCTCAGGAAGGACTGTAAGAAGAACGCCCGGCGGCCGCGTGATACACACCTTGTATGAAGAAAAAGGTTCACCAACATTGATTATTGTCCGAGTAACCTGCTTTGAGGTTTGTGAGGAACCAGATCTGAAGTTCACCGTCAGCGAAGGATAATTGAGATCGGCTTTGGTTATGGCTTTGTATGTAGAGCAGCTGGTCGGCTCTGTGGTGATCATGATGACTTGCTTGTCGGTGTAGCCCAGACCGCAGATATAGGAAATGTATTCATCAATCTTGATATCATAAACTAGGCCTGGGATGATTGCCCGGACTGGGTTTACATGACCTGAACCGGTGGTGAAGAAGTCCGCTGGTTTGTTCTCCAACATGTCGGTGATGTGTGCTCCTTTGAGGTTCTTGAGCTCCGCCGTCGTCATCATGGCGGACTTTATCATTGCTGGCGACCAGTTTGGGTGGGTACTTTTCAGGAGAGCTGCTACGCCGCTAAGGTGAGGACAGGACATGGATGTGCCAGACATAATGTTAAAAGCAGGCTCTAACGGAAACGGCCCCACTGGTTGGTGAGATGCAGCTAAAATATTTACGCCAGGGCCGGTGATGTCCAGCTTGAGGATGTCGTGATTCACTATACTCGGTCCTCTGGAAGAGAACGACGCCACTGCTGGAGCAGAGAAGGACGCCCCCAAGCCGATCTCTGTGCCTTTGAATATGATAGATTGAGTGGCTTCTTCTCCAGCTAGGTTTGCTGATTTCGTATAGGCATCGATCCTAAACTTGTCAAAGCTTCTTACGTACGAGGTAGGGATGAAGTAGGTGTGTGCCTTACCGAGTAACCCTCGACTCTTAGGACCTATGTAGATCATACCTGCTCCACCTGCTTGGTTGACAACTTGACTTAGCCCAATGTCATCGAGACTGCTACCGGCAGAACAAATCACCAATTTCCCGCTTACATCAGCATTCCGCAGCAGGGTAAGGTCGCCACAATGTGAAGAAGCTTCAACGAGAGGGAGGAAGGAAGAGGTGAAATTTGTGGGTTGGTAGGCAGACTGTCCTTCCAGCTCCTCTCGGTTTCCGAGCACTACTACGGAGCGTATCCTCCGGTCGATCGTGCTGGCGCCGACCGTGAGAATCCAAGGTGCGGTGTTCCCCAGTGTTCCTATTGTAGTCCCATCGTTCCCTGCGGATGTGCTGACGAACACGCCCTTCCGAACAACTCCGAAGGAGGCAATCACAGAGGAATCATTGTAAAATGGTACAAGCTGTTGTACTCCGATCGAGAATGACAACACGTCCACGCCGTCATCCACGGTGGTATCAATTGCAGCCGTTAAATCTGAGTCGGACATACCACCCTCATCTTCATGGCCAACCTTGTACATGGCGACCCAGGTATCAGGGGCAATCCCGGCGGTAGTGCCTCTCGCACTGCCGAGCAGACTGGCATCACGGACGAACCGCCCGGCGGCGGTGCTTGCCGTGTGGGTTCCGTGGCCATCGTCATCAAAGGGCTCTGATTTCCCAGTTTTGTTCTTGTGGTATAGAACCCCCCCTTTGGATCTTGCCCAATTACTGAAGTGCAGAGAGGAGCTTAAGGCACGAAGGAAGAACCTAGCTGCTTGCTCGTGAGGGAGAAAGTGATACTTTTATTTCTGCTGATACTTGCTTAAATACAAGAATAACATAACAGAATTGAAAGACCTGTGGCCTAGATAAATGCCACGACTACTCTGTTATCCAACAAATTCGGATCTACACCTATGACCTGGTTGAGTTAATCACTTCAACCGTTGCTCACTTGACACCTGTGATGCACGTAGTACCTACTTGCTTAAGACTCGGTCTAACAGACTTGTTTAGTCCGGATTACATCCAACATATTCCCCCCTAATCTGGACTTTAATCTTCGAGATCCTGCATTCCGATCAGCGTGCTCATTTCAGCAAACTTTAACTTCCCGAGTGGTTTAGTGAGTATGTCAGCTCTCTGTTCATTGGTGCAGACATAACTGATAATAACCTTTCCTTCTTCGACCTTCTCCCGAATGAAATGGAACCTGGTGTCGATGTGTTTGCTCCTCCCGTGAAACACAGGATTCTTCATCAAGGCAATGGCGGACTTGTTGTCTACTAACAGATGAACTGGATCGATCTCCTTTCCTGTGATCTCTTGGAGCAAATTCCTGAGCCAAATGCCTTGGCATGCTGCTGTTGTACCTGCCATAAGTTCTGCTTCGCATGAGGATAGAGCCACACTCTTCTGCTTCTGGGATGCCCATGAGATGGGTTTCTGATTTAGATAGAAGATCATGCCGGTTGTGCTCTTTCTTTCATCTATATCCCCAGCCATGTCACTATCGGAATAGCCAAGGACTGTGACATTGTCTTCTCCTCTTCTATAAACCAGGCCATGATTTATAGTCCCCTTTACATACCTCAAGATATGTTTAACAGCTTGAAGATGCGACACCTTTGGTTTCTCCATATAGCGGCTTACCAATCCGACTGAATAAGACAGGTCAGGTCGAGTATGGGTCAGATACCTTAAGCTTCCAACAAGGCTTCGGTAGTCTGTAGGATCCACATCTTTGCCCTCCGTCTCCTTTCTAAGCTTTAACTTTGGTTCCATGGGGAATTTACTGCTGTTGCAGTCGCCCATACCTGCTTGCTCCAATATGCGTCTTGCATATGTTGATTGTTTAATGGAAATGCAACCTTCCTTTTGCGAGACCTCAATTCCAAGGTAGCGTGAGAGGAGCCCAAGGTCGCTCATCTCGTATTCAGCCTTCATCTGTTCCTTGAATTTGTTGATGTCCTCGACACTTGACCCAGTGATGATCAGATCATCGACATAGACTCCCACAATGAGTGTATGCCCTTCAGTATTTCTTATGTAAACCGCCTGCTCCTGTGTGCATTTTCTGAATCCAAGCAGCTTCAAGCTCCTGTCCAATCTCATGTTCCAAGCTCGGGGTGCCTGTCGCAGTCCATATAGGGCTTTTGACAGTTTATACACCTTTTGTTTGTGTGCTTCTACCACGAAACCTTCTGGCTGGGTGACATAAACCTCCTCCTGCAGCTCGCCATTTAGGAATGCTGTTTTGACATCTAAATGATGAACACACCAACTCAAGTGGGCTGCGAGTGCCAGGATTAACCTCACAGTTTCTATTCTTGCCACCGGAGCAAAGACTTCTTCGAAGTCTATTCCCTTCTGTTGCACATAGCCCTTTGCAACAAGTCTCGCCTTGTGTTTAATGATATTCTCTTGTGAGTCCCTCTTCAATTTATACACCCACTTCAATCCTATAGCTTTGTGTCCCGATGGCAGGTCCCCCAGCGTCCAAGTATTGTTCTTTTCTATAGCCTCAATCTCCTGCTTCATGGCCTCCCGCCAGGCTGAGACTTTTATAGCTTCTGAATAGCTATCAGGTTCGTCAGTATCCAGCAACAACAATTCTCCTTGAATGTGTTCGGTGCTTTGATAGATATCTTCAAGAGATCTAAATTTCCTTGATGTGCTTTCATCTGAAAGAATCCCGGAGGCACCACCTGTGGACTGATTTGTCAACGCATTAGATGATGAGGGTGCAGCAGTTTCATGTGACTGAGGTGCTGCAGCTACTTCAGACATTTCTCCTTCTTCATGGACATTCTCCTCATCGCCCAGTAGTTGCTCGTTTCCATTTGGTTCCTCCACAGGATATGTCACTTCAAGTTGTGAGCTGCCTTCTTCAGCTCCGGTCCATATCCATCTTCTTTGCTCCTCAAACACAACATCTCTGCTGACATGGATCCTTCGCCGTTGAGGATCATACAACCTGTGAGCTTTGCTACCTGGTTCCACACCAAGGTAGACTACTAACATACTCCGATCATCCAACTTTTTCGTGTGCTCACTGGGAATCTTCATGTGGGCTGTGCATCCAAAGATCTTCAAGTGATCGAGCTGTGGCTTCCTTCCTGACCAAGCTTCATGAGGGGTGATATCCGCCAGTGCCTTAGTGGGCATGCGATTCAGTAAGTAAATGGCATGCCTCACAGCTTCCCCCCACATTATTGCAGGTACGCTCATGGTCTTCAATAGACTCCTCACAGTGGCCATGATCGTTCTATTTCTCCTTTCCACCACTCCATTCTGCTGTGGAGTGTACGGTGCCGTGAATTGTCGTTGGATTCCTTCTCGCTCGCAGTATGAGGTGAAATTAGCTGATCGGAACTCGCCTCCACGATCTGTTCTGAGGACCTTCAGTGCTAGCTCGGCTTCTTTTTCTACTAGGGCCTTGAATCTTTGAAAGTACTCGAGTGCTTCTCCTTTCTCCTTGATAACATAAACCCACATCTTTCTACTGTAATCATCAACTAGAAGAAAGAAATACATGTTCCCGGCAGGTGTGGGTGGAGAGATAGGACCGCATAGGTCCGCATGGATCAGCTCAAGTCGACTACTGGATCTGTAGCTCGATGTGCTTGGGAAAGAATGGCGTGTCTGCTTTGCTACTAAGCATCCTTCACATACTCGATTCTGGTGGTTTATCCTCGGTAGGCCCACGACCATACCTTTATCTGCCATTGCTTTGAGCGACTGATAATTTAAATGTCCCAACCTGGTATGCCATAACCAGGCTTGGTCATCCACCTTTGCTGCTAAACACATCTGTGCAGAAGACTCGATCTCCACCTTGTAAAGCCGGTTTTCTGAACGCCTCACCTTCATGAGGAGTCGATCGTTCTTATCATAAACCCATAAGTACATCCCGACCAACACGATCTTGTTTCCAGCTTCAGTAAGCTGTCCCAAACTTATGATGTTGCTCCGGAGATCAGGTATAAAATAGACATCCGCCAATCGTCTTTTCTCTCCATTACGGAAGTGAAACAGCACTGAGCCCTTTCCCTCGATTCGCACCTTCGATCCATCTCCAAATTTCACCTGTCCGCGGATTGATTCGTCCAGATCTTTGAACCTTTCTCGATCTCCAGTCATATGGTTGCTAGCGCCATTGTCCAAATACCACATATTCGAACAATCCTTCTCGCCTATATCAGCGTATTGGCTTGGAACCACATTCTCCTCGTTCAAGAGAACCATGTGCAACTCTTGCTCCGTGTGACTGGCCAGCAGTAGTGCTGGTTCTTCGTCCGGTACCCGGGCCAGATTGGCTTCTTCTGCCCGCTGCTTCCCTCGGCAATCCGCTGCGTAATGACCAAGGAGGTTGCAATGGAAGCATCTCACCTTGCTCTTGTCACGTACAGGATCACGGTGACCATCTCCGACCTGTCGAGAGGAGCCTGCATCGTTGCGTCCACCTCTGCCACGCCCTCGGCCTCTCCCTCGACCTCGTGGACCACCTCTTCCACGCCCGCGTGAGCTGCTGTTGATTGCATCTGCTCCTGAATTCTGCTTCGCTTCCGAACTGGCCTCCTTTTTCATCAGGAGAACCTGTTGCTCGTGTCTCCCTTCGTAGTCTCGGTATCTCTCTTCATGCGCCTTGAGAGCTCCGACGACTTCGTCGACCTGCATGGTTTTCAGATCCCCGAATTGCTCCATCGTGGCTGCTATTTGCAAGAACTTCGGAGGCACGCTCCTTAATAGCTTCTTCACGACATGTGATTCCTCCATCTGCTCACCAAGGGACCGGATCTGATTTACTAGACCACTTAGCTTGCTGGCGAACTCGTCCACCTGTTGAGTGTCATTCATTCGCAGGTTTTCGAATTCCCACCGCAACGCTTGGAGCTTGACCTCCTTTACCCTCTCCACCCCGACATGCATTGTCTTGAGAGCCTCCCAGGCTTCTCGAGCTGTTTCTTTTCCAGCTAGCTGTAGCATGGTTTCTTCGGGTACGGCTTGGTAGATAACGGCCAGGGCCATTTGATCCTTCCTTTCCTCCACTTCGTCGTTCCCTTCTGAAGGCTCGATTGCCGCCCATACTCCCTGAGCGCGCATGTTTGCCTTCATTTTCATTACCCAAATCGGGTAATTCGACTTAGATAGCATGGGGTACTTCAATGTGACAGCTCCTTCCTTTGTTGCTGCGTCAACAGCTTCTGCTCCCTTGGACCCGGTCGAAGAGGACGATCCGTATTTGGGCATCCTGCTTGCTCTGATACCACGTGTGGTATAGAACCCCCCCTTTGGATCTTGCCCAATTACTGAAGTGCAGAGAGGAGCTTAAGGCACGAAGGAAGAACCTAGCTGCTTGCTCGTGAGGGAGAAAGTGATACTTTTATTTCTGCTGATACTTGCTTAAATACAAGAATAACATAACAGAATTGAAAGACCTGTGGCCTAGATAAATGCCACGACTACTCTGTTATCCAACAAATTCGGATCTACACCTATGACCTGGTTGAGTTAATCACTTCAACCGTTGCTCACTTGACACCTGTGATGCACGTAGTACCTACTTGCTTAAGACTCGGTCTAACAGACTTGTTTAGTCCGGATTACATCCAACAGTTCTCACTGTCGAATAACCTTGCTCCAATGAGCTTGTTATTGCAGAGTGATGGGTCGCTGAACTCACATTCGCCCTTCCACCTCTGTGGCAGCGGTGGCATGCCCTCATCGTTGAACGAAGGGTGGCACAGATCCACACCTGTGTCTACAACTCCGATGATCACACCACTCCCGTACCCCACCGCGCCGCCCGAGAAGCTATTTCGACCGGGATACAGTCCAAGGAAGGCTGGACTATGGGTTGTGTGCAGATACGAGTGCTGCTTATCGGGCTCCGCGTGGACGAAGCCGTCTATATTCTTTATCGCCTCTAGTTCTTCCTCTGTCAACCTCGCCGCAAAGCCGCTCAAGATGTGGGTGTAGGAGTACACCAATCCTGAATACGCCATTCCACCATTGGTGCTGATGCTGAGCTGCAAAAGCAGGGCCTCGTGCCAGTCCCGATGCGAGCCGACGTGGTCGGGAGGAGGTCTGCTGATGTGTACTATGTAGGTTTTGCGGACACTCTCGCAAATTGCATAATCACATAAGCAGTGAAGGTTGATCATGTATATCAACATTGTATATGGAATTCCAGATGTGTGGCTAAGGGTCTGTTTGGTTCAGTATAATTTGTTCTAAGAATATTGGAACTAAAGTTCCCTTTCCAATTTGACATGACAGGTTTAATGAAAGTCCATAACTTTACTTCTCTAGTTCTAACTGAACTTCCAACAATATATATAGTTTACAGTTTTAGAGTTTCATAACAAATGAACTGAAAAATAGTTGCACTCCCAACCATGTCTCGCCATGTTCATTTGTTCTATTGGTTGAGAGATGACTCGATAGGGCAAACAACAAGAGAGGACACAAGCGAGCAGAGAGGGTGAACAATTTTCAAGTTGTTGTCTCCTATTTATGCTCGTAATCCTACTTTTCTTTCTGTTGGGAAAGCAGATGCCGCAGACGATGGTTGTTGATACTAGTTTCATTTTCAAATCAGCAGAAAAGGCAAGAAAGACATTAACTTTGTTGGCATCTTTATTCCAAATTTATGCAAAAGTCAAGTAGAGATACAACTTCAACCCGGGGCAGCACGATCTGACACAAGTTGTAGGGAAGACCAGTAAGGCCCACGATTTGGATTATTCTTTATAGTTTGCTTCTCTAATATCTATTAGAGGCACTTGTGGCAAACAAATTAGAAGAACACCCACCTCCTTTTCCCATAGATGTTCCTATTGAATTAATTGGTCGTACAGTAGAATGTGTGAAAGGAGTTATTAGCTGATGTATATGGTACTGAGAGAAGTGATGTTGATCGAAGTGTAATTATTCTATTTCTCTTGTTTTACTTCCGTTTTCCTTCATTTGTGTTCCCTTGTTCCATATCTGATTATGAATGATGCCAGTTTTTTTTATTAGAAAATTGATGTCTTGAAGTTGTTCGATGTAATACAAAAGACATATATTGGCATTATACATTGATAGTGTTCGATTTAAATCCCACATTATTAATTTGTTAATTCAAAGTACTATAATAAGTCTTTTGTAAAACAAAATGAAATGTATCTTTTACTTGAACCATCTGTAAAAAATATTACAAAGGGAAAGTAATTTACATGACTTGTTTGGGTGTTGCGAAGGTTACATACATTATATTAAGTAACTTTCAACAAAGCAATCAAATGGAACTCAAGTTTACAAAAAGTTCGTATTTCAAACCAATCATCTCGAACTCATTTTCTGAGAACTCGATTTCAATTCTGAGAAAGTAAGTTCATTGAAAGTTACAGTTATATTAAACCCGTCAGATTATAAGGGTTAGTTTTGTTAGGTGTAGCGGGGTGTAGTTTAGTGAATTTGTAATTTAAAAAATATACATCAAACACACACTTTGTCGTCCGATGTGCATTCTACCAAACATGTCATAAGTAGAAGAGTCATTTGCGCTTATACTCCCCTCACCACAATTTTCCCCCACCCACAATAGGCCGGCTTAGGGTGAAGGAGTGGGTCACACACCGCCCTAGGGCTTAGTTGCCATGAGAAGCACTTTTTCAATGGCCAAGCTACTTTTCCATTCAGTAATTTCTACACCTCTTTGTAGTAAATGTAACGAAAAACTAGATCTCAATATAATGATAGAGAATGCATCCATTGTTTAAATAAATATGTAAATAGTCAATCTTGATGAGAAACATACGTTTGTATGTCTCTTTTCTCAAGCGTGTAAAGAAGGGAATAGTAGAATTCCCAATTTATTATATTAGAAAATTTTATTATATAGCAGCTTTAGACTGCCATGCACACCACCCTCACACAAGTATGTTGACATGCGTACATCAGTAACGGGAAGATATTTAGTACATTGTACAGTATACGAGATGACTAGGCAGACGGCTTCCCGAACAAAACAGAGATAGGACTACTAACAGTGATTTTTCCATCATAAGATACCCACGTCAGGAGGCCCTCGGAGAACCACGACGCCGGTGGCTCTGTGCGGCTAAGCTCAAACACCACTACAAATGACTGTTCCTGACCAGCCTCCGTAAAGAACAGAATCTCAGGCTGGACTGTCAAACGAATGCCCGGCGGCCGGATGATACACACCTTGTACGAAGAAAAAGGTTCACCAACATTGATTACTGTCCGAGTAACCTGCTTTGAGGTTTGTGAGGAACCAGACATGGTTGGAGAGCTGAAGTCCACCGTCAGCGAAGGATAGTTGAGATCGGCTTCGGTTATGGCTTTGTATGTAGAGCAGCTGGTCGGCACTGTGGTGATGATGCTGACTTGCTTGTCGGTGTAGCCCCGACCGCACAGATAGGAAATGTATTCATCAATCTTGATATCGTATACTAGGCCCGGGTTGATCGCCCGGACCGGGTTTACATGACCTGAACCGGTGGCGAAGAAGTCTGCTGGTCTGTTCTCAAGAAGGTCGGTGATGTGTGCTCCTCGGAGGTTCTTGAGCTCCGCGGTCGTCATGATGGCGGACTTTATCATTGCCGGCGACCAGTTCGGGTGGGCACTTTTCAGGAGAGCTGCTACGCCGCTGAGGTGAGGGCAGGACATGGACGTGCCAGACATAATGTTAAAAGCCGGCTTTAAAGGAAACGGACCCACTGGTTTGGGAGATGCAGCCAAAATATTCACGCCAGGGCCGATTATGTCCGGCTTGAGGATGCCGGGATTCACTATACTCGGTCCTCTCGAAGAGAAGGGCGCCACTCCTGGAGCAGAGAAAGACACCCCTAAACCGATCTCTGTGCCTTTGAATATGATAGATGCAGTGGCATCTTCACCTGCTAGGTTTGCTGATTGGATATAGGCATCGATCCTAAACTTGTCAAAGCTGCTTACATACGAGGTGGGGATGAAGTGGGCGTGTGCATCAGTGTCCAACCCAGCAGTTTTAGAGCCTATATAGATCATACCTGCCCCACCTGCTTCTAGGACAACCTTGCTCTGCTCAACGTCGCCGTAGCTGCTTTGATCGGCATCGCAGATCACCAGTTTCCCGGTTACATCAACTGGGTTCAGGTTTTTACAATCCGAAGAAGCATCAACGATAGAGAGGAAGGAAGAGGTGAAGTTCTTGGGTTGGTACGCCGACTGTCCTTCCAGCTGCTCTCCGTTTCTCAGCACCACTACCGACCGTATCCTCCGGTCGATGGTGCTTGCGCCGACTGTGAGCATCCAAGGTGCGGTGTTACCTAGTGTTCCCATTGTTGGCCCGTCGTTGCCTGCAGATGTACTGACGAACACGCCCTTCCGAACAGCTCCGAAGGAGGCAATCGCTGAGGAATCATTGTAAAATGGTACAAGCTGTTGTACTCCAATAGAGAATGACAACACGTCCACGCCGTCATTCACGGCTGTGTCTATCGCAGCCGTAATATCTGAGTCCTGCATGCCACTTCCTTCTTTGGAGCCGACCTTGTACACGGCGACCCAAGCATCAGGAGCAATCCCGGCGGCGGTGCCTCTTGCACTGCCCAGTAAGCTGGCATCAGGTAGGAATCGCCCAGTGGCGGTGCTTGCGGTGTGGGTTCCGTGTCCGTCGTTGTCCAAGGGCTCTGGGCTCCCGGTTTTGTGCTCGCTGTCGAATAACTTTGCTCCAATGAGCTTGTTATTGCAAAGTGATGGGTCGCTGAAGTCACACTTGCCCTTCCACCTCTCTGGCGGCGGTGGCATGCCCTCATCGTTGAAGGAAGGGTGGTGCGGATCCACGCCTGTGTCTACAACTCCGATGATCACACCTCTCCCGTACCCCACTGCGCTGCCCCAGAAGCTGTTTCGACCGGGATACAGTCCAAGGAAGGCTGGACTATGGGTCGTGTGCAGACACGAGTGCTGCTTATCGGGCTCCGCGTGGACGAAGCCGTCTATATTCTTTATCGCCTCCAGTTCTTCCTCTGTCAACCTCGCCGCAAAGCCGCTCAAGACGTGGGTGTAGGAGTACACCAATCCTGAATATGCCATTCCACCACTGGTGTTGATGCCGAGCTGCGAAAGGAAGGCATCGTGCCAGTCCCGATGAGAGCCGACGTGGTCGGGAGGAGGTCTGTTGACATGGACTATGTAGGTTCTGCGGATACCCTCGCAACTCGCATAATCAGAGAAGCAGGCAAGGCATAGAATGACAGCAAGAATGAGGCGAGTGAACGAAGAGAAGAAAGCCACCGCTAAGGGCCTTCGAGGTTTGGAGTTCTCGAAGGCCATCAGGTTCTGTATTGAGAGTGTCGCACTTGGAACTGTACTCAGTTGGTAAGACACGATGACGAGCATGAACCACGGATGCTGCACTTATATAAAGCATGGCAGCTACACAATTTCTCCTCCTTGTTAATTATAAATAAGCACATATAAGCAATCATCTCTTTTTGTGTACCAAGTCCGGGTGGGCCGGGGATCACTATCACACGATGTACCCAAGATCTATAATTATATGACGAAAAGGATCCATCAATAACGTCCACGTTCTTTCTTCCTCTAGGTCTCATGGCCTTTCTTAATCGCCTTGTTTTTTAAAATAGAGGAGGGCAAAGAAAATCAATTAATGAAGATTTCTGAAAATATTAACAAGGGACGACCTATATCCATCTCGTGGGTGCATCATGATAAAAGCCGAGCAACTGTTGAAAATGTAAATACCATGTGGTTGTTCATTGCCTTACGTTTTCAATGCATGTGATTGATCCAATCCATTTTTAGTTTCCTAGGATGTTATTCTGCGTCACCAGATTTCTATACATGTTAGATGACGCCCATTGGAAAAGCTTACGTTTTTTCAATGGTAACAATTATTTATTTCATTAAATTCAAAATACAGGCGTTGGAATGGGACCAAAGAACGGTTATTTTGGACCAGTTCGGCCCACAGATTTCTCACAAACCTCACAAAAAATGCAAATGCTGGGGACTTTGCCCAGCGGTTGAAAACCTTCCAATGAGGATCAAGAGACACCTTTATCTTATTCATGACCACCGAGACGTGACGAACCAACTGCAATTCACCAGTGATCACTATCCAAGAAGCGATGGAGCTTCCCGAACCGTACTTCATGCATTTAAAGACAGCAAACGCATGCAACCACTATTGTAGATGCTCCTACCTTCAGAATCTATTGAATTCTTAACGTAAAGGTCCACTGAATGTTAGCTCACGTACAATATGGATGAATTGAGAAAGTTCATGGAGTGACAGTACTTGTTCGGCAGAACGTGCTGGTTGGGGTGAACTCAACAACAAAGTGCCTAATATGTGATGGGTATAACCATCACATATAAATATGATGATAGAACCCATCACAGATTAGGGGCCAATCACGCATTATGTATCACCCAAAACAGGTTTCATTACAAAAAAGACATGAACTAATTACAATTTCTCTAACTACATATATTTTATTTGTAGTGAATTCTTTTTGTTTCCCTACAAATTATAAAAGTATAAACAAAATAAATATAGTTATTGTAATAACTACAAACCGTACTCGTGTCATTAAAGACTGCAAACGTATGAAACCACTACTGTAGATGCTCCTACCTTAAGAATCTATCGAAGTATTAACACAAAGCTCCTTTGAATGTCAATTCACGTCCAATCTGAACGAATTGAGAAAGTTTATGGGATAACAGTACTTGTTCGCCACAACGTGCTGGTTGGGGTGGACACGACAACAAAATGCCTAATATGTTATGGGTATAACCATCACAGATTTTGGGCCAATCAAGCAAAATGTATCACGTAAAACAGGTTTGCCTATTCCAACTATGATGGCCATGAGTATCATAGATCGATGTTGATGCTTTCTAAGTTCCAACTCTAAATGTTACGGTTATGACCATCATGATGCTGCTACACATTTATAATATAACAAACAGTATGATACACAATAAAATGTATCATGATATAGCAAAAATTAACGGGAAATTATTTACAACACACACTTCCACCAAACTTCACATCCCTACACCGGGAATGTCCGCCCAATAACTATCCGTACTATGCGACACATGCATGGAGAACGTGAAATTGGTAATACGTTTGCTGCTCATGCAACATTATTGGAAATCTCTATTGACCAATAAAGCAATGCATACATACAATATTATTGCATCGATGCAGCCGTTGCATTAAAGTAACAACAACCTAACTATTTGCATTTATTACTCTTCTTGCACACAAAATAATAATTTTGAAAATTTAAAATATTATTTTTGTCAAACTCCCTCCACTTTTGGGCAGGATATAATGATTGATCCTACTACGTATACTTTTATACACATTTTAAAGTTAAGTTCAGAATCAATACTTGAATATATTCAGTGTAGTGTCAAAAATCATTAACAAATATAATTGATATAAACTAACATAGTACGTACAGTGAGAGATTTGTTCATCCAGTAAAATAATATAAAAAATTACTTGTTTTGTAAATTTATGTAATTTTTTATTCATTGTACATATGTGAAAATCATTATTCAATTTTATCTAAGAATTTTTTTAACAGGACAACATTGTCATACTAAAAAATCATTTCATTGGTTCACGTTATAACATTTCACAATTTAAATCAATACACAAATATATTCAAGTCGGTGCTAAGTAGTTGATCCTATTCAAAATAGTAACAAAATATATGAGCAACTAGACTTAAAATAATAGAGCTCAATACAACTTACACCACGATACCATACAAAAAAACCACCATTATCACCCTTATATGTTTTTTAATACTGTGCGACACAATTTTTTTGGCAATAATTCTACTAGTCTGGCCGCATGACTGCATGCATGTTGTTACTATAATAAAGCAATGTTTCCATCCAACCACCCACCACCAATCACCAAGAAACCAATTGTGTTTATTTTTTCCAAAATCAATTTCAAGTTTAAATTTTGTTTGTTTAGAATAGTACTTACGATCAAGAATTTTTTGTGATCAGGAAAATATAATACGAAGCACAATAGTCATTTTTATTTTAGAAATTTTACATTTTATATACAGATTCTATGCTATTGCAAATGAAACCAAAATAATAACATTATTTTGTTATGTCAAAATCAATATTTAAATATATCCATTACAGTGAGAAGTACACAATGACTATATATGAAAAAATATATAACATAATGCTACATAGTTGTCAAGGTGAAAATTCTACTATTGCAGCTAGATGATTGCATGTTGCATAGTTGCATGCATACATCTGCTGCAATAAGGATAATAATTTCATTCAACCACCGACCATCCAACCACTTGCATTTATCCCCTTGCGAAATATAATTCAAATTTTTTTTCCCTTCACTTTCATTCAAATTCATTTTTTTATTTTCCCTCCACTTCTAGGCGACATTATCACATTTTTCTACAGATACAAATGCAATATTGATTGATTGTCATTGTACCAATTATAAATTAGAATAGTACTTTCGATTAAGTGATTTTTGTGATCAGAAAAATATAATATGAAGCACAATAGCGATTTATAAATATTTTAAAATTTTACATCGTATATGCATAACTCTTTGTTATTGTATCACACATAAATAATCACATTTTGAATTTGGAACAAAATGAAAAGTCCATGAAAAATGTCATAGTACCACAATTCCTACAATAGACATCTAATTTTTATACATTACAATACCAAACTTATGAGAAATAACTAAAGTGAATGAAAATGACAACACCAATGAATGACCTAGATGGCCATCGTCATGGGTGTGATGTCGATAGTACGAATATGATAGTGGAGTTGGCAGTGGCATTATGGGTGTGGCAGCCTCATGGGACACATCATCGTGGTGTTGTTACTACGTTTTCGTTTGGCAGTGGAGGAGGCAATGTGGAAATGATGGTGACGTGGTGTTTCCATGTTGAATGTTGATGGTAAAAGAGGTAGTGTAGCCATGACAATGGTGTGTTGTTGTTGTCACGATGAAGATCGACAATCGAGGAGGTGTGACAGGGATCCTCAGAGGCAACCTTAGCTTGGACACAATAGTGTCATGGCATGGGGATGATGTTGGAACCTTGGTCTTGTTAACGATGCATGAGGCGACGTGGGAGGCAACATCGACATTGCAATGGTTGAAGCTTGTTGCTTGGTGACGATCCTGCTATGGAAGAGGAGGTGTGGATATGACGACTGCCTAAACACGACGGCAAAGAGGAGGCGTGTGTGTGATGACAGTGGTGTGGTTTTGTTGTGTCACCAGTGGTGGAGGAGGCGGCTAGGACATGATAGTGGACTGGCCTGTGAGAGGGTTAGGGGAAAGACGGGGAGAGACAAATAGAGAATGGGGCAAAATTTTTATAATTAAGCATTTTGCCTGCTCACCTTCTCGTACTGTGCTTATTATCTTCTAGCATTGTGTGAGAGTCTCGTCAGTACCAACACAAAGATAATGTAGCTGAATGCATTTAATTACTATCGCACCTCCCAAGGTTGTGGTTTTAAATATTGGTGCTAAGGATGTGCTCTATATTAGTACTCAAAATTAATATGCATTTTCACCACAAACAGATGTATATGGTTTTGTCATGGTCATTCAACATAGTGTAAGGTTATTGAAATGTATTCACAATACAAGTAACATGAAATTTCCAACCACATATGTCCAAACAAGCATTTCTTCTTCATTCATAGCATGTTCATGCCTTCACAGAATCTTACAAATGACAAGTAAGGATGTGTTTGTGAAAGCAAGTTATACCATTAAGTATTTCCACAAAATATTACTAATCGATTTGAATGACAATGCTTATAAAAAAAGAGAAATAATGACATCCATATACAAAAAAAATTTCAAGCAACCATGTATAATGATTTTGTTTAAAAAAGTATTCATAAAGTACTTGCAAGTATATGTGTGCAGTTTTGACAACATCATCTAATTCAGAGCACTCATAGGAGTGCACCACACATGAGAACTGATTCCATTGTTAGTATATGTGTGTTGACTGCGAAACTATAGGTGAAAGATTAATAATTGATTGTTGACCTTGAGAAGAAACAAATCTATCATAATCACATGCAAATTAAATATTTTAATATAAATACAAATCATGTCCATAATACAATCTAGTGCAAGCCATGAACATGTTAAAAAACAAATTTATTTAAGATTCACTCAATGTGGGACATGCTAACAGGATCAAGGAGTAAGATAAATTTGACAACGAAAAATGGAGAACACATATAACTAGGCAATTCTATAAAATCAATAGTTCTATAAGATTACCATTTGGATCCCATCCAATGTTTCCAAAAACACTAAGTATGTTTCATGGATCCTTTATAAAAATCTAAACAAAATTAAGTTGGTTTTCATTTTGTATATTTAGCAACAAATTACACTGCATTTATTTCATTATTCAATACTAAAATGAGAAAATTAATTTTTCAAAATGAATTCAATGAAAAGTATAAGTTATGTATCTAACCTAACCCATCATTTGTGCTATTTTAAGATTAGCATCGACAAGTTTTTTAACATAAACATTGACTTCTATTTCAATATATATCTTCAAATGCTTTATTATCTACAACCATATAGGGATCCTCCTTCAAAAATAGTTTTGTCACCCTATTCCCAAAACCTTTTTCGTAGCCTCCACGGTGATCACCATTGACATGATCATATACATGTAGTAGATCAATTGGTTTTTTTGACTATATTGCACATTCTAATGTTCTGGTTCAGCTTGGACCTCCTCCTATTAAGATAATACATGTCATTGAAAAAATTGATACAGAACACATCTGATGAGTTAATGTTTATTTAATAATGAGTTATTAATCATTTATATGTAATTTTCCATCATTCACCTTGTTTTCCCATTAGGAAGACGCCATTACCATATTTATGTCTAGAAAAATATGTAGACAACTGAGTAGGCTTTTTGTTCTCACACTTTTTTCGTGAATATTTGACTTCTATATTCAGGTCTTTCTTAGATGCAAATTTAGAAAACTATTCACTCATTCTTGAAACATATGATCCTGGCATCTATCAAGACTAGTCCTTGTATGAGAAATCCAACTTTAATACTGCATAAATTCCTTCATCATCTAATTCCTCATAAAAAGAGATAATCATCAGACTTTAATTCAAAAGTATTAACACAATTTTCACTTCTAAATAGAAATATTCATACTCTAGTCAATTTACACAGTTATTTGGTCATTATGATTTTATGTTATTCTTCATTGTGTATTATGTAATTGACTAGCGTAACACCTTCTCAAACATAAGGTATATTAGTTTATCAATTTACATACTATGAGTGGGATAGCAAGAGTGCTAATTGTATGACAAACAAGGCTATAAAGACATTAGTGGATTTTAAGGACTTGTAACAACATGATACTACTATAATAACAATGAGATAACTAATGGACTTATATCAATCTACCTTAACAAAAGAAGACCAATTAGGCAATCCCCATTCAAGCTCCTCCTCTTTTCTTTAAATTCATACAGTCCAGTGACCACCATACTTTAGAATATACCAAGTTTGATGACAACATTGTGATAAATATTATAACAATAAGGAAAAAATAAAACACTAGTTAAACAAGACAAAATACAATTAAAGACTATACAAAAATTTTAAAAATTGAAATTGATTGGATTTCTTGAAGACGTCAAGTAATCAAGGTAATTAGAAGTAAATAAGTCACATATATGGTGTGCAATCACTCATATCTTACATTTAGTACTAAAATACATGTGTATAGTTTTTCATCACAATCAATCATTTTTAGGAAACAAAGATGAATTGTAGAAATAGAGCATCAACGTCTACATAATATCAGAGTGCCAGTCATCAATCATGTTGTGTATATATATAATCAATGCTCGACATTGTTTTATGTGAGCAAACTCTTTGTGAGGTGACATAGAAAGAAAGAAAATTAGCCTAACAAATATATTTTTTGTAATGTATAAGAATCTTATTAGATAAGGCTTACCATACATATTTAGGCAAGAGAAGGCCAAGGATTCAATGTAGGCTAAAAAGATTTTGCATAGGAACATGATTTCTGATCATGATGAAGACCTAGAGGTAATAAACTGCAAACCCTTTCAAGCAAAAATCCATCCAATAGTTAAACACAGATGGAGGAGAGAAGAATTGGGAAAAACAATCTAGTTGAGCAACAAATTCATACTTTTATCATGCATTCTCAGATGAAAAAGGGACAAGTAAAAAGACAAAGAAAAATTAATTGGTTTCAATTAGCATCTAGAAACATCATTCAACACTCATTGTGCTCCGACTCTAAGTTTTCATTCATTTAATTTCCTCAAAAGTTCCATGGAGGAGCAACCACCTCCACTAGAATACCACCTCCAATGGGAGTCTTTTCATCTTGTTCTCTATCATGAGGCATCGTTGGCTGACAACTACCTCATTTTCCCACTCTCCACCCTCTGGCAAACCAAACTAGTAGAATAGAAAGTGACCTCCTCTCCGGGGAATAGCTACTATTGCCGCCCATCTAAACTCATCTTATCAACTTGTCCCTACATTATCGGCTGCTTATCATTACAATTTCTTGGCTGAGAATAGAGGTTCATCTAGTTTCTTGACTATCATCACGTGATTGCTTGACTATGGGTTGTTTCAATTGTCAGAACAAAAGTGACTAATTTTGGAGCTACTAACATATAATATAGAATGTGGTGTTGGTTTGAGAAGGGAAGGAGGAGAGGTAGGAAATGGGTGACAGTTAACCTCAATGAAGGAGCAATGAAAAGAAAGTGTTAACCTAGCAAAGACAATCTCAGAAACAACAACATCCACACACACAATGGAGAACTAATGTAATTCCACAAGAAGGAGAGCCCTCTATACGCAAAAAACACAAACATAGTGTGTTAATTAAAATTTAGGTTGGATGATATTTTTTCCTTCTATAATGTAGGTCATCAATCTATTTAGAAAATTCATCTATTCAATACATGTAAGTTGCTCAATCCTTTTGTTCGGCTTGTTCTTCTTCATTGTTCCACTTTAATGTTGATAACTGTCAAAAATATTTGAAGACCCCCCTTCATATATAACATACATAATTGTAGTGAGAAGAACAAGAATGATCTTATTTCCAAACAAAACAGTAGGATCATAAATAAATGAATGGGATCCTTCATAGTTGAAGCAACATCCTTGCACTAGGCCTTCAATAAGTAGAAATGAAGCACATCTTATAAGCCACATCTATATAAAATAGGAAACTACCACCAACGAACACTTTAGCTATGAATGTGGACAGTACCACTGATCCAAGAAGGGGCAACCAATCCACAAGGTTTGTGATTAGAGTCATCAAGTTATTTGGATCATTGGTAACACTATATGCATGCCATATGCATACCCTCTAAGAGGAGAACAATATGGAATTACCATATCATATGTACATGCATATCATATTCACCCTTGTATAATGACTCTAGTCGATTATTGGAGTTTGTGAGCTCCCATAATGATTGCCCCAAAAATACCTTCTACTTGTCGAAGAGGAAAAGTCAATATATAGAGATGCTTGAATCATGCAAATTGTCTATAACCACAAGATACAAAACAATGGTCACACTAGCTTGCTAAATATTATTTGAAACAACCTTTTTCCAAGTCCAATGGCTCGAATGATCCCCTTTCATGATGGAAACTCTTAAGAAGGACACGATGTGTCACTTGTGAATACATGATGATGTAACTAGAGAAAATCACAATGTAACAGGGGCATAGCTTGCTATAATAGTTTCAAAAATAGGCATTGATGAGGTATGACATTGTCTATCATAATAATAATAATACTAAGGAGTTGTTTGGATATGTAACTTTAAAAATCTACTAGAATCAAGGTAAAAATTCTCGATCTTGTAGTAGACTAGAACTTTTTTAGTCTTAATATGTGTAGGGAAAAGTGGAAATGGAAAGGAAAAACTGACACCACCTACATCCACCCCAAAGTACACCTAAAATCTAGGATAGGGTGTACTTGCACAAAAAATGTTAAATGGTGATAGAAGAGATAAAAACGGGAGTGGAAACAATGAGTGTTTATGGAAAATATAAATGTTCAAAAAGAAAAAACACATAACGAAAGAGAATTTTCATTATCTAATGATTTATAAATGGTTTGATTCTTGTATGAGAGAGAATAAATGGAATGGGAACAATTTCCACCACCCTACATCCACCCCAAAGTACACCCAAACTTGGGAAACGATATACTTGCACAAACAAATGCCAAATGATGATAAGAGACAAAGAAGATAGGAATGAAAAATAATCACTAGTACAAGAATGGTTTTTAGCGTCGGTTTTTTTAAGCCTACATCGTCACTTTTTAACTGACGCCTAAGTGACCGTCGCTATAGAATTTGCTCTATAGCGTCGGTTTATTTAACCAAATAAAACTGACCTTACATAGTAAACATCGACACAACAGGTTGTAAAAATTCTGACCTAGGTGAGAAAAAAGGAGCCTGTAAGGTCGGTTATTCGAAAAAAACCGACCCTGTAAACAGTCTCGGTCGAGAAAATTGTCGACAAAAAGTTTTTTGGTCGACAATTTTCTCGACCGATAGATTTTATAGGGTCGGTTTTTTTGAAATAACCGACCATAAAGATTGAAAAAACATTTCAGTGTAACACTCGGTCGAGAAAATTGTCGACCGACAATAATTCGGTCGACAAACTTGTCGACGGAAAGGTACACAAAAAATGTTTATTCAATCTTTCAGGTCGGTTTTTGTAAATAACCGACCTTATAGAGGACATTTAGATTCGGTTTTGTACAAAAACCGACGCTAAATATTGAATAAATATTTCAGTGTAACACTCGGCCGAGAAAATTATCGACCGAAAATATTTTGGTCGACAAACTTGTCGACCGAGGTATAACTGAAAATGTTTATTCAATCGTTAAGGTCAGTTTTTGTAAATAACCGACCTTATAGAGGACATTTACAGTCGGTTTTGTACAAAAACCGACGCTAGATGTTATATTTCGGTCAAAAATTTGCTCGACCGAAGAGGGTACACTGAATTCAATCTTTAGTGTTGGTTATTTAAAAAACCGACGCTAGAAGTTACAATTTTTTTTTAAATTTCTGTAGAAATTGAAATAGAATAGAAGAACAAGAAGATTCATATATTCTAAGAGAGGGGAGCATTGATGCTCAACCGTCACCATTCAAAACCACACATTCATAACAAAAATCATTCATAATAACATCATAATTTACAAAATGATAGAGTGCAAGTCTGAGATGACAGATACAAAAGTAAATATGAAAGAGTACTCAAACCACATACATAAATGGAGCCGACATATTTAATCCAATGCTATATCGACTTCATTTATAAAAGACTCTGGCCACTCTTCTCGGAATTCATCCAATTCCACATGTGTGTAAGGCTGGGTTGTAAAGATCTGTAACAGAAAATGCACATGCTAATATTTTATAAAATGACTACAATCACTTGTAAATTTATGATGTTATTCTTTATTACCCGACTTATAGTCTGAATGTCATGTGATGCTTGTTTGACAATAGCTTTCATATATTTCATTGCATAGTAGCCACAAGCCCAATCATTATTTTTCATAGGACACTACAAATAACAAATTATACTTAATGTTAGTAAACTACTGTAAACATCAATTGAGATAAGAGTATAAGAGTTGACATATTACAGTTGAAAATTAATACATATAAGAGTAAGCAGTTGTCAAAGTAGCTACCTTGACATTTTTCAAAGTCAATGTCTTTAATTTTGTGGGTATTTGTCCTCCAGCTTCACGAAAAGCCTTTATACCCCTATCAAATTAAACGATAGTTGGTAAAAAAGAAAAATCATGTTGAAGCATTGATTAAATTTATGCTTACTCCATAGCTGGCAATTTCAGTTTGTGACTCCTTGTTGTTTTACCCATTGGGTCAAGATAATAAAGAGTCATCAATTTTGGGGCAATCACCACTAATTCCCAATGTCTAGCTCTGAGTAAGAATAAAACAAACATTAAAATAAATAATTTTATTCATTATTAAAATTATATTGAATAATAATACTTACTGGACGTTAAAAGGAATTAGGATAATTTTCTTCCCCTCACTAGCAAAATATTTGAATGCATCAGAGAAGTACTCATTCAAATCCTCAATATGTGTCTCCACATGACTACTGACCGAAGGAACTAAGAATCCAACATTCTTTATACCAAAGTCAGTGTCCTCGGTATATAAATGGTTGTTAAACATTTGTAATTATTTTCATATGTAGAAATAAGCTAAAAATGTGTATTGGAATTTTCTATATATATTGATAGATCCTTACCTTATCCATACTTCTATTATCGAAGTGTTCAACCAATCATACTGGAACAACTCTATAATATCATCAAGAAAATAAAATTCTGAAAGTCCCTCCCAGCTGCATCTTGTGTTAAATTGACCAACATATGTAATCCCGATCTTTGGTTGGCTAAGTATCGACACAAACATTTAGATTTGCTTCCCAATTCGTCGAATGTAGTTTCAGGAATGAAAGATGGCTTGGGCATAGGAGGGCGACTAGTAGAAGTTTTACTTTTTGGTTTACAAACTTATTAATTAAATTACATACTTATATTACATGAGTTCATATATGCAGTCAAATATGAAAAATATGGTAGAAATAAGGTATACCTTGTCATTGATAACCAAGTGTCTAGGCCAACCCACCATACCACCCTCAGCTTCTTCAACTGTACTATATTCAGGATTAGGTATGAGTAGTGGTTTGTCCCCCATTCCGTCATACACAAGATGGATGGACACACGACAAATGTCATCAGTAATTTGTTGGCAATGCAATGTACCAACAAGGTTGTACACCTTGCCCGCTGCCACAACATTATATTATGGAACCTCCACTGCAAGTTTACATTTCATACCAACCTAGATTGAAATAATATAAGTTATATAAGAAATAGTAGAACAGATACATGTTACAACTATATATATTATTATATATTTATCTTACTAATAACAAAACATATAGAACAAAAACTTAATGTAGATTGTTGTGGTGGGTCATCGGGAGTGCTCCCATGACCTTCTACAACTGGAGAATGGGCTTGTACCTCATCACTTGAGAGATGCGTAGTATGAATAGATTGAGAAGGTTGAGTAGGCTGAAATGAAGACATTATTTCTTTTACTTTCTACGCTACTGATGCTTCAACATCCTCTTGTGTAAGACCTCCTACACGACCTCTTTTAGATTGCGAAGGGACAAAATAAGACTTGAATCCTATGCCAGCTCCTAATCCCCTAACACGGCCAGGATGCTCTTTCGTACCAAGAGCAACTGCTAGTTCATCCATGTAGCCAGTTGGGATGAACTTTCCTTTCTTCCTTTACTCGTGGAGATCAATCTATTCATAGTTAATAAAAATATTCAATCACAATATCAATTAGATATAAATAAATCTAAGTTTGTGGGAGTTACTCTTTACTTAGTTGGGATAAACCTACCATCTTTTGTGCCACCTCCTTCGTTGCAGGGTTGACAATTTCATCAGCTCGATTCTTTCTAGCATCAATCCATGTCAAGTGTCATGGTGGTCACTCAACTTGAGTTGTACTAGATTCTTCTCCAGAAGATGATTGCTTCTCTTATAGTTGGCGGCGGAAGGCATAAACACCGGGCCCCAAGCGATGGTCATGCACATTTTTAGCCCGTCTTTCCTTTTGAGCCTGGTGAATGGCCTTTTGGAAAATATGAATAAAAATATTCTCCTGCTTAATTGTATAAAATTAAATATTCATACAATACATCGCAATCTTTATTACCTGAAACTCTTCCGATCTCCTAGCTACAAAAAATCTTTCCCACAGCTCAGGATCTATAAAAATATATACATATGTAGCTTTCTTCTTTTGTTTAAGATTATTTATAAATTCCCTTACAAGATATGTATTATAACCCCTCCATCGTACACCACAACATTGTAGCACTCTTTTCTTGTGATCTTTTTCATTTAGATGAAAACACCCTATACATACAAAATAAGAAATTAATAATGTTGTTTTGAAAAGGAATTAATTCCAAGCAAACTAAATTAGAATCAATAGATAAAAAACATATTAAAATAATATCACTTCCACTAACAAATATATCTTTCCATATGAGGTCTTTTTTTGCATTAGGAACATCATGCCAATTTTCTATGTCTATTGGCACCTTACTGCTCGCGGTCGCCCCTACGTAATGCTTGAAAGCACTAGCATGTTCCCCAACAAGTTCTCCTATCATATCAAACTGGATTGGCAATTTATCTCCTTTAGCCCTGAGCTCCTGCAACCTACGCATCAATGTAGGACCTCTAAGTTTCTTAGCATCACCACTACCATCCTGATGGTGCTCATGCTCAGAATGTTCATCTTCACTCGCCATTTTAGAACCTGTAAGTATACATGATAAAAAAATAAGTGATAATAAAAGCACAAGTGATAAGGTATACATGATAATAAAATAAATAATTCAAAGAATACATGCCTTTAGTATTGGTTGAGTTGTTAGTCAAGGAAAATTCCTTCAGCATGGTCTTTACATTTATAATGTTCATCGGTGTTATCTTCAACATTTACACTTGGCAAACCAACTGAGAATGGACTAGAATCATCATACTTTTCGTAGTATTCTTCTTCATTTATAGGATCTACACTAAACTATCTTTTTCCATTAAGAACGATAGACCAATTTTTATTTGTCGGGTCATCAATATAGAATACTTGTTTTGCTTGGTCTGCCATGATGAATGGCTCATCATTGAAACCAATCTTTTAAAAATTCACCAATTTGAAACCCAACTCATCCATTAAAACTCCTTTGTTGTTGTCAACCCAATTACACCTAAATATAGGAACTCGAAAGTTTGTATAGTCCATTTCCCATGTGTCCTCAATGACACCATAATATGACATCTCAGCTTCGCGTGGTCTTTTATCTTTGGCACTAGCAAAATACAATGAACAAGCTTTAATAGTGACCCAACCATTTTGAACTACACTACTTTCATCTTAACGCTTTGTGTAGTATGAAAATTCATTATTGTCATAACCTTCATATGACATGACATCCATTTTTGGCTTAAAGGCGAGCCGTTTTATGTTCTCAGCAACATTATTTGGTGATTCCGATAGTTGATTAAATACTTTCTCTTCAAACCACCTAATAAATGTTTGATTATGCTCTATTGCAAGCCACATTGAACTGGATCACAAATGATTTCTCTTGATAAGATCGTTGTGTTCTGTGATGTAGCTACTAACTTCATTGATGTTGTGTAAAATATACAAATGCACTTGTTCCCACAACTCACGACTGATTCCTTTCAGTCGTCCTCCCAGAGTTCCACAATAAGTTCCAGTGTGATGGGAATTTTTTTGATCGCTACAAGTTTCATTGCAATTCAAAAAATCATTACAAAAGTCCATCACCTCCCTAGACACGTAACCCTCAACAATACTCCCTTCAGGACGAGAACGATTCCGAACATCACATTTAAAAACACTCATGTAGCGTTCAAATGGATACATCTAGTGTAAGACAATTGGACCAAACATCTTCACCTCCCTTATAATATGTACTATAAGATGAACCATGATATCAAAAAATGAAGGAGGAAAGTACATTTCAAGTTGACACATGGTAACAATTACATCTTTCTATAATTTATCGAGAGTATCAGGATGTATCACTTTGTTGCATATTTCATTGAAGAAGAAACAGAGTCTTGTGATTGCAAACCTTACATGCTTTGGCAATATAGATCGAATAGCCACAAGTAAAATTTGTTGCATTAAGGTGTGACAATTGTGAGATTTGAGACCTATCCGTTTCAGATCCTTCATTGATACCAATCTACGAATATTAGAAGAGTATCCTTGTGGAACCTTAATATTATACAAGCACTCACAGAAAGTCTTTTTCTCTTTCTTCGACAAAGTGTAACAAGACGGTGGCAAATATGTGCGGTGACCCCTGATCTCCACTGATAATTCTTTTCTAATACCCATTAATTCTAAATCTTTTCTAGATTTTATGCCATCTTTAGTCTTTCCTGGTATGTTCAATAGCGTACCGATGATGCTATCACAAATATTTTTTTTCAACATACATGACGTCAATGCAGTGTCTAATTGCCAATGATCTCCAATAAGGAAGATCCCAGAATATTGACCTCTTCTTGTATAGAGATTTGTCACATGCGAGTGTATGACTACTTGAACTCTTTCCAAATTCGTTAACAATATGTTTCACCCTATCATATACAACATTTCCTGGTATAGGTTTAGGAGCACTTCGTTCCTCAGTTGACCCATTAAAGGTTTTGTGTTGCCTTCGATAAGGATGCACTGGTGGTAGAAATCTTTGATGACCAAGATATACGATTTTACCACCATGTTTCAGTCTGATTGAATCAGTATTTTCCTCACAAACAGGACATGCTTTATATCCTTTTATGCTATATCCAGACAAATTTCCATAAGCTGGAAAGTCATTAATCGTGCAAAATAACATAGCACGCAAACTGAAGATCTCTTTACTTGAAGCATCATATGTCATAATACCTTCTTCCCATAGTTTCATTAGGTCATCAATTAGAGGTTGAAGGTAAACATCAACATCATTTCTAGGTTGCTTGGGCCCTGATATCAATATTGACAACATCACATACTTAATTTTCATACACAACCAAGGAGGAAGATTGTATATAACAATCATAACATGCCACGTGCTATGTTGGCTGCTTAATGTACCATAGAGATTAATTCCATCTGTACAAAGTCCAAGTCTTAGGTTTCTTGGTTCTTTACCAAATTGAGGGTATAATAAATCAATTTTCTTCCATTGTGGTAAATCAGATGCATGCCGTCGGATGCCATCATCATTGACCTTTAACTCCCCATGCCAAGATAAATTTTGCACATCTACTGTATTAGCAAATAAGCGTTGAAATCATGGTATTATTGATAGATACCACATCACCTTAGCAGGAGAGCCATTTTTAGCATTAGCTGAATTTGTAGTCTTATACCTTGACGCACCACATTTTGGACAATTTATCAAATTACTATAATCCTTCTGAAATAACACACAATCATTTGGACATGCATGAATCTTCTTAGCCTCCATTCCCATTGGGCACATTATTTTCTTTGCTTGATATGTTGAAATTGGAAGCTCGTTGCCTTCAGGAAGAGTTTCCTTTAACAAAGACAATAGTGAAGTGAAACTCTTATTGCTCCACCGATTTTGAGCTTTAAGAGTATATAATCGCATCATAGCACTCAACCTCTTGAACTTTGTACAACCCTTATATAATGGTTTTTCAACATCATGGAAAATGTTTGCAAATAAAGAAGGTGGATCAATGACATTGTCCCGACAACTACGTAGCATCTCATCAACCATATCATCCTGAATCTGGTCATCTTGAATCGGTTCATCATTAACATTTTCATCATTATCTATATCTTCTATGCCACAACTATTAGTATCGATATTTCCTGATCCATAACTCAATTTCTCTCCATGCCAATACCATTCATTATAACCTTGTATGATCCCATTGCATATGACATGATTCTTAATTTCCTCACCAGTATCAACTTTCAAATTGTTACAACAATTTCTACATGGACAATATAGCCTATCTGTAGGTAGTTTCCTATGTTCCTCCGCAAATCTGATAAATTCATCAAGACCTTTGGCAAACTCTAGATTGGCAAACTCTAGATTGCAACGGTTCTGATAGACATCCAACTTCGATCCATTTTCTATATCACATTTAAATTAATTATAAAACAAATAGTTTAATATTGATACTATAATAATTTGTAAGTTTTTATTGATAGGAAGTTAATTACTTATATACTAAAGTGTACCACCTATTCCATTTTTGAATATTTAATCTCACTAGTAACTGTATAATGGATGTTTAGTTTTGAAGAAAATTTTAGCAGCATTTCCCCTAAGTTCTCCAAGTACACCGATGTAAATGGCAAATAACCACTCACATATGTACCCAGAGAACAAATGAAGAAATCCTACTGAAATAATCTACAAAACTAAACATATATTATACAGGTACATCCTAAGCGAGATTAAAATATCCAAAAATAGTCTCAAACCGGGAACTATCTAAAGTTTACTCCTAATGAGTAAATTTTGAACGGGCTTCTAAGTTAATATATAAATGCATTATTTTCATATTTATATATTAAGTTAAACATCATGCATCAACCCTAAAGTGTCAATCTAGGAGTACACATGTCTAATCTAGTATTAATTTCTAAAATTTATATAAAGAGTACATATGAAAAAAGACATGTTTTTATTATTGGGTTATCAAATCATATAAAATGGAAAATACTTGTACCAATTAGCAAAGTAAGGCTGTTTCCAAGAGTCCAAAGATTGAAATCATTATAATATTCAGAACTATTTGTGAACATTACAACAAATATGATTAAAACATTTATAGCTCCCACATAAATAAGGAGCAGGTCCACTCTCCGTCGACAATTAGTCGACCGAGAGCCCACCTGCGTGCAGCGTCCTGGTCCACTCTCGGTCGACGAATTCATCGACCGAGAGTGGACCTGGACGCTGCGCGTAGGTGGGCTCTCGGTCGACTAATTTTCGACCGAGATAGACCTGGACGCAGCAACGGCGGCGGGCGGGAATGAAGGAAGGCGGGAACAAAGGAACGAAGGAAGCGGAAAACTTACTTGGAAATGGCAGCGACCTTCGTGGAGGATGAGACAACCTTCACGGAGAGGCGACGACCTTCGTGGAAGAGGGGAGAGGCGGCGACGACGAGCTCTTTTCGTAGAGAGGAGGCAAAACTTTGGCGGCGCAGAGAGGTGGCAACGTCTTCACGTACGGACACCACGATCCTCTTGGCAGCGCGACGAGGTGGCACGAGCTTCACGGCAACGGCTTCACAGAGAGAAGGCAAGGCATTCGCGGTGGAATGACACATGAAAAAGCAAGGGTTCGCGGTGCCGCGGGAGAGAGAGTAGAAAAGAGAAAAGGGTTTTGTGGGAGGAAGAAAGACTAAAGTTTCAGCTTTTTCACGGAAAGAAAGACCTATAGCGTCGGTTAACAACAAAAAATTGACGCAAAAGATAAATGGTACCCGTGTCGGGTTGTTTAAAAACACTCAAAAGCATTTTTGGTCGACGAATTTGTCGACCAAAAAGACCTCTAGGGTCGGTTATAAGGAAAAAATCGACGCTACAAGTACTTATACGAAGGAAATTTGACCCCCTTCGGTTGAGAAATTCGTCGACCGAGAAGGAGCAAGATTTCCTTCGTATAAGCACCTCTAGGGTCGATTTATTCCTTATAACCGACCTTAAGTTTATCTCGGTCGACAATATTATCGACCGAAAAGACCTCTAGGGTCTGTTATAAGGAAAAAACGACCCTAGAGGTGCTTCTAAGAAGGAAATCTGGCTCCTTTCGGTCGACAAATTTGTCGACCGATATATATCGGTCGACAAATTCGTCGACCGAAAGGAGCCAGATTTCATTCTTAGAAGCACATATAGGGTCGGTTTTTTCCTTATAACCGACCATAGAGGTCTTTTCAGTCGAAAAATTCATCGATCGAGAATGCGTGAACTAAACTGGATCGAAAATTCGTGTCGGTCGAGAATAATTGTCGACCGAGGGGCGTTTTAGGGTCAGTTATAAAGAAAAACCCAACCCTATAGGTGCTTATAACCGACCTTAGAGGTGATACTAAGTCCTCCTCAGTCGACAATATTGTCTGCCGAGAGTGTCTCGGTCGACAATATTTTTGACCGGGATTAACCCTGTTTCAATGTTATAAATTAAGTACCAAGTGTGTGTATGAGTGAGAAGTTGTGACACTATTGTAGGGGATGACCTATCTAAGTGTTGTAAATGGCTAGGTAAGATCTAACACTTGATTTACATGATATCTAAGTACTTGTACTAGATTTTACATGATATCCAATATAATCATTTTGTATGCTATGATCCCCCTTAATTTTATGCTATGCTCCCCCTTAAAGAGATATTTAATTTTAAAACCAAGTGATGCTTTGTCAAATTTAGCCATAATTTATTTTTCAATCATTTGAAATAACAATATTCTTATATAACATGTATATGTCCAAATGAAGCCATTGAAAACACTTTTATTCATAACAATTTAATTCCCATACACTTTATAAGATGAAGCATGACATACTTGCTTTATAAAAAGACATCCATTACAATCATTACAAAGATATCTCATAATCTCACTGAAAAGACCGAAGGATTACATCAATGTCTGGGTCTTTTCCATGAAAGGGCTCAGCTCAATAATATTTGACCAGTGTATGCCACTCCAAGGCACCTGTCTTGGTGAAGGCAAAAGCCTCCAAGAAGGTGGGAACACGATCAAAGTGAAAGTGGGCAGAAATGTCTTGGAGTTGAATTGGGGAAAACTGAGTATGTGTGATATCAGGAGATGGTGGAGGTGGAATTTGATAGTAGTTGTAGGAAGGATTGTATGGATTTATCATGCCAGGATTAAGGGAATAGGGATATTCATCAGGTTGGTTAGGAGAGAGAGTTTGCATCCTTTGGTTTAAATAAGTCATGGCATGGTGATTATAATCCAATTGCCTACTTAGGTGATATTGGGATCCAACAATGTATGTCAAGGTGTTTGTATTAGGATCATGGGGTAGGTTGGTAGGAGGAGGTGGTGGAGGTATGTCTTGGGTGGATGTATCCCCTTCAGTCCTAGCCCTTTTGTGGCCAAAGTCGATTCCCATCTTTTCCACCGCATTTTTACTTATATTTTGGGGTTTTCTATCCCACGAGTAACCTAAGTCGTCCTCATTATTCTTCTTTAGAAAATGTTGAGTGATTTGGCAAACAAAGTCAGCATAAGGTGGATTGCCAGAAAACTCAAGCATATTCTTAAGGATTATACGAATAAAGTTTATGGGAATACCTTTGAGAATGGCATAGATAAGGTACATACGAAAGGTGGGTACTTCAGATTTGTTTGCTCTAGGATGGATATTGGTGGCAACAATGAGATTTATGATCCTAGCTTCAGGTTTTAAATTTATGGCATAATAGGTACCCCTATCTTCATGACAAGTCGTATTTGATTGAAAGACGACTCTTTTGACATCACTAAGGCTAGTTGTAGTGTCATCTTGGGAGAGTTTGTTGAGTGGATTTCCTGTGGTGAGATCTAGAAAATCTTTATATTCTTCTATGTCTATGTCAAGCATATCAAGAATACCCTCCTCAGTAAAATGGAATCCATACACACCAACCATAGAGGAGAAGGAATCATGGTCAGGATGTGGGGTTAAATTGGCATAGAATTCATTAACTACTTTGGAGGAGTAGGAATGGAAGGAGGGATTTAGAAAATCAGTCAAATGTTGCACCTCAAATAGTTCCTCCAAATAAAAAATGTTGTGGAAGTCTAGGACGTCGACTGGCCATCGTGGAAGAGGAGTTCTTGAGGAGAGCCTGAGGTAGCGGTCGCCTGGAGCTGCATCATTGAAGGGGATGTCGTTGATGAACGACAACGTTGGAGAGACTGTCCTTCCTTTCCTACCTGTAACTTGCTTCTTTCCACGCGTAGATGATGAAGCCATTTTGTTGCTTTGAAGTGGAGAAGTAGCAAGCAAGAGTTGGATGTAGAGAAGCTAAAGATTTTCACAAGAATACACTAGAGAAGAGCTAGAGAAGTTAGAATGTGAAGGTGTGAAGAAATGGATCATTTTGGGTGCTATTTATAGAAAAATAGAGCCCATTTCGGTCGACAATTTGTCAATCGACGCCCACAATGGTCGTCTCCTGGTCGGCCAACGGTCGATCGAACTAGCCATTACGACGGTCGAATTTCTAGCCGTTGCGACGGTCGATTTTCTAGTTGTATGCTTTTTTTTAATTTATATTTTAATCAGAATATTGCCTTTTTAATTCAAGCAAATAGAGGTACACAGGGTTGGCCTCAGTCGAACAATTCGTCAACTGATGTTGTATCGGTCGACCAATTCGTCGACCGAAACTGAGCCAGATTTCCTTCATATAAGTACCTCTAGGGTTGGTTTTTTCCTTAAAACCGACCCTAGAGGTACTCATTCATGTGTGAAATACTAAATTAGATCCTAAGTTTATCTCGGTCGACAATATTGTCGACCGAAGAGAACTTTAGGGTCAGTTATGAAGAAAAAACCGACCCTAGAGGTGCTTCTAAGAAGGAAATCTGGCTCCTTTCGGTCAAAAAATTTGTCGACCGAGAAACAACCAGATTTCCTTCGTATAAGTACCTTTAGGGTCAATTTTTTTCTTATAACCGACCCTAAAGACCAATTCGGTTGATAATATTGTTGACCGAGATAAACTTAGGATCTCGTTTAGTTTTTCACAAGCATGAACTAAATTGGAACCAAAACTCATCTCGCTCGACAATATTGTCGACCGAATAGACTTCTAAGGTCAGTTATAAGCAAAAAACCGACCCTAAAAGTTGCTTATACACTTGAAATCTGACTCCTTATCGGTCGTCAAATTTGTCGACCTAGATTATCGGTCGAGGTATTCGTCAACCGAGGAAAGCTCTAAGGTCGGTTATAAGTACAAATCTGATGCTAGAGGTGCCTATACATGCGTGAACTAAACTGGATCCTGAATTGATATCGGTCGACGAATTTGTCGACCGAGGAGACTTTAGGGTCAGTTTTAAAGGAAAAACTGACCTTAGAGGTGCTGAACCGAAGAGGACTTTAGGGTCAGTTATAAGGAAAAAACCCGACCCTAAAGGTGCTCGTATACGTGAAATCTAGCTCTTATTCAGTCGACGAATTTGTCGACTGAGGAGCCCTTTAAGGTCGATTATAAGGACAAACCGACCCTATAGATCGAGGTGCGAAGCCAAAATCAAGAAAAAAATTTCCACGGGAAACTTGTAATTGACTTTCTAAACCAATTGTCTATAAGGTCGCTTATTTTATAAAAACTGACCCTATAGAGATGCACTACAAGGTCGGTTATTTTAGGAAAAGCGACCCAAGAGGTTTTAAGTGGTGCCCACATTTTTTATAGACATATAAGGTTGGTTATTTGGAAAACCGACCCTAGAGACTTACACTACAAGGTCGGTTTTTTACGAAAACTAACCCAAGAGGTCTTAAGTGGTGCCCGCGTTTTTTTTAGACATATAAGGTCAGTTATTTGGAAAAACCGACCCTACATGTAGGGACGTTATAACCCATTTCTGTACTAGTGAATGAGTGATTTATGGAAGAAAGATATGCAAAAAAGACAAAACATGTCAAGAAATATAAGGATGCTCCTTATAACATGATTTTAAAATGTTTTGATACTTGAATGAAATTAAAAGAATGTAAATAGGACAAGCACTAATTATCTCTACATGAGGAGAAGGAAAAAGATACTTAGTTGGATATAACAATGAAAAAGGGAATGAGAAATACATACGGAGGAGGGAGACAATAAGAGGAAGAAGGGATGGTGTTACAACTCGGTTTTCACATAATTTTACATATGATTGGTTGCTAATAATGAAATATTGAGTACTTTATATGCCTTATGTGAATGTTTTGGTTTGAAAGTGAAAATACTCCACAAAGAATATGTTTCATGTAATTTACTATTTTCAATAATCCCATAATGTATATTGGATAAAGAAAGAGAAAAAATCTAATAATAAATGAATTTCTAAAAGTAATAATAATTGTTATTTTAGATATGGAATTGTGTGGAGTTTTCTAGGAAAGAATAGGATGAAGGCAAGTTCTAAATTAGATTTGGTTCCATGTTGTACTTAATGAGAAGGATATAAATATTAGGAATCTTAAGAAATTTGGAAGAGAAAAGGGTTTATATGACGCTTTAAATAAATCAAGTAAAAGGATGACTTAGGGAAAAAGAAAAGTGGCATGAATCTGTGGTACTCCCAGTCCTAATTTGCCACAAAATCAACTCCATCATTAGAAGCTTCATCTGGGGGGTGTGCGCAGAAGGCCCACCCGCAGGCTTTGGTTGCTTGGAATAAATTTATTAGCCGAACATAAGATGATGGTCTGGCTATAAAAACTATGAGAGAATGGAACCAAGCACACGCTTGGGAATTGAGCAGCAAGTGAGACACTCCCTGGTGCAATGGAATGAAGCAGAGGTATGATAAAGGAAGGTCAGAAAAATGAGGTTACTATTCTAGACATGGAAATGTTGCCATTACTGGAAAGAGCTTCATATCTGAGAATTCCCATTGCATTCCTATGAATGGACATAGTATATGCTTTTGGGATGATGTTTGCTGAAAAAATAGGCATGTACTAAAGAACCTTTCCGTAAAACCTATACCCGATGAACTGATGGACCTGAAGATCAGCTCTCCTGCTAATCTAGAAGCGAAATGGGACATGGAGTTCCTAAACAATTGGCTACCAGAGGATACGGTCAAGGAGATCATGCAGTGTGATCCCCCTTCTGAGGTAGACAGTGAGGATACCCGAGTTTGGTCACTGACTAATAATGGGCAATTCACAACCAAGACGACATATAACAAGTTAAGAGAAGGCAGGGGTATTCAGGTCGCTGGTCAGTGGAAACTTATATAGCAGCAGCACGCTTCAGAGAGCATCAAACTTTTCTTTTGGTTGTTGTTTCATGGGGCCCTCATGATGAATTAAAGATGCCTACAGTGGAGCATGAGTAACAGTGACAATTGCCCAAGGTGCCATCAGGAGTCATAAACCACAATGCACGCATTGAGAGATAGCTAGCAAGCAAAGGAGGTCTGGGATAAACCCTTGAGCATAGCGATGGAACCTACTTTCTTCAATGAGCAGGATGTTAAAACACGGTCTTATAAATATCTCAAGCAAGGCTATGCTTTCAAGCATATCTTTCTAGTCGCTTGTCACACTATCTGATTGAATAGAAATCAACAAGTCTTTGAGGGCATTCAAACGAACTTGTTTCAACAGGACAATGCAGTAAAGAATGAAGCAACGATGCAACAGGTTGCTTTTGAAAGAACCATCCAAGAGAACGACTCTATCCGTCGAGAACGATGGTCAAAACCTACTGCTGGGACCATCAAGCTCAAAATTGATTCCACAATTAAGAAGAAACATGCATCTTGTATCTTCGTTGTGCGTGATTTGGAGGGAAAATGGATATGAGGTGTGGCGGAACTTGTGTATACTGACAATGTGATACTAGCAGAGTTGTGTGCAATTCTCATGGTAGTGGAGGTAGCAAACCAAAACAACCTTACAGAGGTTGCTATCAAATCTGACTCCCTCTCCGCAGTTAAGATGGTTGCAGAACCTGTGAGTATGAATCCAAGATATGCCAAAGTTCTTAACTAGATTTAGAATCTTAAGAAAGAGAATTGGAAGATATGCCATTAAGGTAGAGAACAAATGAGGTAGTAGACAACCTGGACAAGTACCATCTAAGGAACTTGAGTGGGATTTGAAGTTACCATACGCCTCCCTAGGAGGTTAGTAGTTTGGTTTACCAAGAAATTTTGTAATGGTAATAGTACTACCATATTTCCTTTTTACAATTTAATTAGTGATTGTATGTTGACCTTTTATTTAGCTCGCATGAGGAGGGTGGGATGAATAAGATAGGCTCCTAACTTCACTAAAAAAAAGTGGCATGAGATTTTATATTTTGCTCTCAAATCTTGTTCACACCTAGATTTAAGTGCTAAAGACTTTCTTTTAAAGTTTGGATGAAAGGAGAGAGAGATATGAATTGATTTCTTTTTACTAAAGTGAAATGGGTTATTGGGTAGTGTATTAATGCCATGATTTATTTTTTCCCATTTTGGAAGTTAGGGACGAGCCCTTTTGGTGCACGTGCATGCTCTTAGCCATGGATCTCACATCTAACGACTATTGGTTGTCTTCTATATTGAGACAAACTAGGAAATTCTATGAATAGAGAACTTGATTTTCTTGTGTCGGGCTCTCTCTCTATCACCTCTCCTCTTTATTCCTTGCCCTTTGATTTTGGGAGATCAATCCATGTGCAACCATCCCTAGATGACCCTTCCTCGAGAAGAATCGAGAGCTTCTCAATTCACTAGACAGACAAATCCATGATTCGGTCATCTAGTGCATGCAAGCTACATAAAGCAATGAGTCCTCTCCAAATCCACTCTACACGACCTCTCAGACTTGTAAGGAATTCTTCTTGTTGTCAATTCTTTGTCAAGCCTCTACTTCACCTCTTTTCAATTCCATCAACTCCATCAAAGTAACTGTGACGTCCCAAGATTTTCCAAAACTTAATCTGATGTGTGACATCCAAATTGAAACCTTCACCTCAGAGAGAATCCCAATTTAAACACCCCACACTAGGCTAAGAAGAAGAAAATCAAGGGAGTCAGAAGGAAGACAATCAGTAGCACATGTACATGAACAATAATAAAACCACAACACATGTTCACCATTCAACATATAATTACAACATGAATTGTTACATCATTTGATATTACATATTGGACAACAAACTTATACATATACATGTACTACATCTAAACTACAAGATCTTAAGACAACAGGTCCACCTGTACATCAGCTCGCCATACAACTCTCAACTATCCTGGATCTTCAAGAGCATAACCACAACCTAAACAAAAGATTACATGCGGTACACGTCAGCACAATATTCAAGAATATTGTACTGAGTACGCCTACGTGTCTTTTATATACCTCTCATCATATCTTGGCAATAAGATAAAACTAATATACTTGGCAGTAACAGAAGAATATAAGAAAAGCATATACTTGAACAAAGATATTCATTAGCAAAAGAGAACACATATTTTAAGCTATTTCCATCATATGTCTCGTGCATCTGCCCCTAGGGCTTTGATGTCTTTAGGCCCTGTCATATAAATCGTACATCTGCCCCTAGGGCTTTGATTTTTGTCAATGCACTGTACTACCAAAGAGTTTAGTGCTATCATATGATGGATCAGATATTTTATGTTTCATGTGTTCACATCCATAAGTACAGAAAATCAAGCAACATATCATGCAAGGACAATCATTTCATCCAATATCATATGTCAAGTATTTTACTACACATATAACACAAGCATATTGTATAATAAGCCAAGTAAGAGGTAATTGCGTACCTTCCAAAGAGATATCCTAATCATCACATATACTCCTGATGTCAACTATAACTTGGTCAAACCTGATCAAGACAAGACCACATACGATCATCAGGTTCTTATCATCTTGCATCTCGTCTTAACCCTAATCGTGTTCATATTAGGGTTTGCTTACTCATTAGGATATTCTCATTATTACTTGCATTCTTGTCTTAGAATTATCATACTGATGTCATTTTCCAGATTATGGTTCATTATCTGAACATTAGATTCCATATCCTTTTTTGTGCACATATTAACCCTAGTTTACATCATTAACCCAAATTAGGGTTTCATAACATGTATTAAAGGCCATCTTCATATAACATGGATTTTGTTCATCACTATGATCTCATAATTAAAACTGAGGTTCAATATACTGTCATGCGATTTCTCTGTAAATTTCATCATTTATAGAGCACGTATGTATTTATTGCATTTTATTAGGGTTATTAGCCCTAATTAGACATTTTAAGAAAATTACATGATTTCGTACATCAACACGATCATCCTTGACATTAGGTGCATTATAAACATTATTTTGGAGTTACTGACATTTTTCTATAATTTTATGTCATCATTTGCTATTTATTATCCACGAAACACGCATTACACATCTTTCATGATATCACTGAGATTTAAGCATCAAAAGATGGTTATTATTCTTTCATTGCATTCTACTCATTTTTCTGAGAATTTTGGTACCTTATTTGTAATTTTCTGATAATCGAGGTAATTTCTATAATTTATTGAAGATCTGTGAGTTTATTGGGTTTTTACCTTGTTTGTCCAATGACAACCCACCACGTGGCCCTGAGGAGGGTGCGACTCCTTTGCTCGCTGGGACCCTCCTGGTCCAGGTCTATGGTTGGATCCACGGATCAACTACCAGATTGACCTCTCCTATCTTTCTCGTTCTCGCGTTGGGCGCGATCACAGAGCCCATGGGGCTCAGCTTCATGAGGCGCCGCTGCTGCGGGGCTGGACCTCCGGCTAGGTGTTCCGGTCGGTTATCTAGGTCCTCACATACCGAAAAAGGCACCAACAGGTCCGGGCTACCTTCCCATACCATACCAGCTCCTCGAAGAGCTTCGGCGGCCATTGGAGCTCCATGTCCCTGAGCTCGCCGGCCATGGTGGCTGCCGCGGCGCTAGGAAAGGGGAAAAGAACTCCCCTACCTCAAAACTCACGTATGAGGCACCGAGAAGCTTCGACAGAGCATCAAGGACTTGAAGGGGCCCTTGGATTGAGTCGTAGAGTCCTCGATTGACGTCCCCAACTCCATCTTCATCTCCGGCAAGGTGCCCTTCGAAAACCATCGAAACCACCACGATAGTCCTTATGGATAGCTGGGTTGGACTCCACTGACCTCGGTCTTGCTTCCTGCATACTCATATTGCTCTGATCCCTTTTCTACCTCCCTTTTCTATCCCGACCGACGACCTGCTAGCTGCAAAGGAGAAAGGGGGAAAATTGGGCTTCCATTCTCCCTACTGGAGCGGTCGTGCACATCATTTAAGGGGTCTCCTCACTCCTATACTCGAGCCAAACACAATGGTTCACTTAACTTCCTCTCACTCCCCATGATTAGGTGAGTGGTGGCTGGGAGGGCTTGGCGTCAGCTCTCCCACGATCTCCATTGTTACGGGAGGTAGGAGGAGATCTCTTGACTGTTTGATCGTCATTCAAGGCCTATCGGCCACATGGCGCTTAAGTGAATCCGTGGCTTCTCCTTTTCAAATGTCACAACCACTGGATCGTCAATCTAAGGCCACAAGTTGGCCACGCGAACCCAACCAAAAACCAACAGGCGTGACATAGCCTGACTTAGGCTCAAATCCATTAAACTTATGCCTATTAACCTCAATAACTCATATTATTTCCCACAAAATCAAACCTCCACACCTTCCTCTAGGAATATCTGATTGCCACCAAATTTGAACCATAGATTTCCTACCAGTCAAGCTACCGTCTACTCAAATTTGGTGCCAAAACTCAATTGTTAGATCATCCAATTAAATTCTTCAAAAAGGCATAAAAAGAGAAATCTTAACCATGATATCAACATCACATCAGCACACCTACTTTGTCAAAACCTTGAAACTCTCAATATTATTTAACCTTATGGTTTCACTTATGTCATTGGATGATTAAGGACTCCAAAAGTCCACTCCATCACATCCTACACACCTTAAAAGATATTTCATCCTCAAAATTAAACCAGAAAACCCACTTTGTCACATCATATACATCTTAAAAGAACTTTCATCCTCGAAAGTAAACCCTACTCCTGCTTCTAGGGCAAACTTATCTTACTGTCATCCACATGTAGGCATCATCCTATGTACAACATAGTCAAAAGCTCCAGAATTATATCCTAGCTACTAGGATGTTTTCCAAACATTTAAGGTGATACAAGGGTGAACCACTCATCATATATCATGGTTTAAGAGCTTAGGTTACATCATGACGTATCTCATCTGTTAGGGTTGCATCTTTATCTTTAGACATGCATTAATATTCAACATCATATTACCATGTTCCAAAGGACTTAACCCAAGTTAACCCATACATCAAGGTGTCATCAACATTTTATTGAGATAAAAGTTAGAACATATTCAACATTAACATATGTCTTTTAGGAGGGAGTTAATTATCATTCACTCACTTTATCCATCTAGATCATATCAAGGTGTCATAATCATTATGTTGTGCTAACCATAAAACTATATCTTTCATCATTATTAAGCACTAAGCTTAACACTTATGGTAATAGTTTTCATTCATATGCTCTTATTTCATTGCTCATAATAAACTGTAATCTTTATTGGTGATTTCATCACAAGATTAACCTACAGTTTCACATTATCATCATTATTCATGTATATGGTTAACCATTTACACTTTGATATCTATTAAACCATCTCTAGGTTTCCATCATGCCATATATCACATCTTGAAATTAGATTGCATCCTTACAATTATTATATCATGGTTGTGCTAAACAAACTTATGTGAGTGTCATATCAAACGTATATCAAAACTTTATCTAATCCAACTGTGGCTCTCCTGACCCATATCATGAGGGCAGTGACATGCTCAGTCTCTCTGAGCTAACTCAGCCCTATGTACAAACTATATCTTCCCTCTCGGTCTAGGGTTCTCAGGTATACCTCATTGGCACTAGAGATAGCCTTACAAGCTCTAGCCACATAAGTGCAAACCAAAATATGATATGGCATACTTTCATAGATGTCTAACCATGAAACATGCTTACCCAAAACTCTCTTATATACACCACTAGATTCCTATGTGGGAAACCACCAACCCGAGCATGAGGCTTCACAGAAACTAACATAGCTACCTCCTCCAGGGTCTTGGGCTATCTCCCTCACCCAGATGGAAGAAACTCATATTGATGTTCACATATGTATACATAACAAGCCTCTCTCTGACTCTGGGGTTTGGCACTCCCAAAGACATCTAGGGTTCAACAAACTATAGGAATCATGCATAGAGTGACTCAACTCAATCACTCAGGAGTATTCTAGTTTAGGACATATCATATCACATATCTCATAATTCTCATATCTTGGAGTCTAGGTTCTCTGACCTTCTCCCAATGGGTTTCACTCTCTCTGGAGTTAACCCCAAAACTGGTCCTAACACTAGAGGTCCTCCTTTGTAAAAGAGCTTGAGGCTCATGCTGACTCACAACCTTGTCTGAACTTAACAAGTCTTATCTCATAAAAGCCTAGTTACTTGCATCATCAAAACTTATCTCAAATCCTCAACTCAACTTAAGACCTCAAAGACAAACATATATCATCATAAACTGTCTTATATCATCTATATAAGACTTACATCACATCTTCAAAACTTATTTCATCTATTCCATCTATCATATATGTCAAAAAGGATCTAGACATCTAATCTAGAACTACTCTCTCTTCTAGACTGATGTCATTCACTTTCACTTAGGTTGCATGACCACCTCCTACTCGTACATGTGTGGGGACACATTTTTGTAATACATATACATATTAAAATAGTATATAGTTTTTCTCCGATAAAACATGTGTCAGAGAAAACTATCAAGGTTCGATCTGATTGGAATAAAAAACCAAATCCTGAAAACGAGTGTCCCACACATAGTAGAGATTACAGTGTCATGAAAACTAGTGAAAAGGGTGAGAACATGGTGTAGACTAGTGTAGCTATCTTAGACAACGATCACTATATGTCTAGGATTTCTCTTCCCTTGATGCACATCATTTCCAAATAGTGCAACGTCCCATACCGATGTAGTACAAGGAAAGAATGACATCTAAGGACTTGCTACTCAACAAGCACTAGTCTAGACCTAGTTCTCGGACATCTAGGTGCTAACCTAGAGGCTAGGTCAGATCTAGTCTCTAAAAGAGGACTACACTAACCCTAAAGATATTATTAAGTTCAAGGTTCTTTAGTTTTGTGTTGCATAATGAGCAAATGTCAGGCTTTGCTATTGTTCATGCTCTGATACCACCTGTGATGTCCTAGGATTTTCTAAAACTTAATCTGATGAGTGACATCCAAATTGAAACCCTCACCTCAGCGAGAATCCCAATTTAAACACCCCACACTAGGCTAAGAAGAAGAAAATCAAGGGAGTCAGAAGGAAGACAATCAGTAGCACATGTACATGAACAATAATAAAACCACAACACATGTTCACCATTCAACATATAATTACAACATGAATTGTTACATTATTTGCTATTTATTATCCACTAAACAAGCATTACACATCTTTCATGATATCACTGAGATTTAAGCATCAAAAGATGATTATTATGCTTTCATTGCGTTCTACTCATTTTTTTGAGAATTTTGGTACCTTATTTGTAATTTTCTGATAATCAAGGTAATTTCTATAATTTATTGAAGATCTGCGAGTTGATTGGGTTTTTACCTTGTTTGTCCAATGACAACCCACCACGTGGCCCTGAGGAGGGCGCGACTCCTTTGCTCGCTGGGACCCTCCTGGTTTGGGTCTGCGTTTGGATCCACAGATTCAGGGATCAGCTACCCGATTGGCCTCTCCTCTCTTTCTCGTTCTCGCGTTGGGCGCGATCACAGAGCCCGTGGGGCTCTGCTTCACGAGGCGCCGCCGCTGTGGGGCTGGACCTCCGGCGTGGTGTTCTGATCGATTATCCAGATCCTCACCTACCGAAAATCGCACCAACAGGTTTGGGCTACCTTCCCATACCATACTAGCTCCTCGAAGAGCTTCGGCGACCATTGGAGCTCCATGTCCCTGAGCCCGCCGGCCAAAGTGGCCGCCGCGGCGCTAGGAAAGGGGAAAAGAACTCCCCTACCTCAAAACTCATGTATGAGTCACCTAGAAGCTTCGATAGAGCATCAAGGACTTGAAGGGGCCCTTGGATTGAGTCGTAGAGTCCTAGATTGATGTCCCCAACTCCATCTTCATCTCCGGCAAGGTGCCTTTTGGAATCCATCTAAACCACCACGATAGTCCTTACGGACAGCTGGGTTGGACTCCACTGACCTCGATCTTCCTTCCCGCGTACTCATATTTTGATGATCCCTTTTCGACCTCCCTTTTCTATCCCGACCGGCGACCTGGTAGCTGCAAAGGAGAAAGGGGGGAAACTGGGCTTCCATTCTCCCTACTGGAGCGGTCGTGCACATCGTTTAAGGGGTCTCCTCACTCCTATACTCGAGCCAAACACAATGGTCCACTTCACTTCCCCTCACTCCCCACGATTAGGCGAGTGGTGGCTAGGAGGGCTTCGCGTCAGCTCTCCCACGATCTCCATTGTGATGGGAGGTAGGAGGAGATCTCTTGGCCGTTTGATCGTCATTCAAGGGCTATCGGCCACAAGGCGCTTAAGTGAATCTGTGGCTTCTCCTTTTCAAATGCCACAACCACTGGATCGTCAATCTAAGGCCACAAGTTGGCCACGTGAACCCAGCCCAAAACCAACAGGCGTGACACAGCCTGACTTAGGCTCAAAACCATTAAACTTAGGCCTATTAACCTCAATAACTCACATTATTTCCCAAAAAAGCAAACCTCCATAACTTCCTCTAGGAATATCCGATTGCCACCAAATTTTAACCATAGATTTTCTACCACTCAAGATACCTTCTAATCAAATTTGGTGCAAAAACGCAATTGTTAGATCATCCAATTAAATTCTTCAAAAAGGCATAAAAAGAGAAATCTTAACCATGATATCAACATCACATCAGCACACCTACTTTGTCAAAAGATTGAAACTCTCAATATTATTCAACCTTATGGTTTCACTTATGTCATTGGATGATTAAGGACTCCAAAAGTCCACTCCATCACAATAACTCTTCTCCATCCACTCTATTCTCGCCACCATCAAGTGAGCAACAACTACGATCGAGTCCAGTGAGGCATCATGTAACATCCCAATTTTCTAAACCATATAATTAATTGAGCAAGAGCATAACCCTATTGGGAATGTTAAAAAATGATAATCATTGTATACAAATAAAGTTTAAATAAACCAAAATAGGACATATTACATAGTTTGTCTGTAACAACCCCGCCTCCCAGTAACCCCTTGTTAAGGGAGACCAAGAGGTTAGAGGCGTTATCCCAAAATAGGATCAGTGGTTTTGCAAATAATCAACAATAATTAATAAATTGTACTACAACTAAACTTTTAATGGAATAAAACTTTTCTATTCATACCTTCCAAAATATAGGAAGTGGAAATCTTTACCCAAGAAAGAACTTATCTAACTACAATCCTCTGATTATTTATTAATATTTATTCCATCAATGTCACTTTAAAGGAATATCTATTTTCCTAGAATGCCTACAAACAAAATGGCAGTCAGTATAACGAATTATACTGGTATGCGGGGGAAACAAGAATCTTGCATTTAATTATAACAACATATTGCAAGCAATTATTGTTTAACACACAAATTTTACATTTTAAACATGACTACTCAATCCTTACATGCCCTAGCCTCTATGTTGTCCCTGTAGTGGACATGGATACTACCTCTCATATGGTAGATCTCAACTAACCCCCATGATCCTACCATACAGGTAGATCAATACATAGGGTCGTGGAGTCGTATGGTCCTATCCAAGGGTAGACCAACACATCAACTTGTGATAACCTGATGATCCTACCTCATGGGTAGACCATGTACTAGGTAAACTATCTCATCAACATCATAACTACAAAGGAGGACCAGGATCTGACCTAGTTATGCACATGTAATTATGGTGATAGTCATAGCCACTTTATTGTTGCATGAAATAAAAGACAACCAAGCAATTATTCCAAGCAATCGATCAAACTTCAGGAATCACTGGGAAACTAAAGTGATTTAACCATAAGCGTAACCACATACCTGTTCTTGAGTAATAGAATCCAAATTCAACAAGATAACCAAGCAAGAACCTTAATGCCAAAAACCCTTAATCCCTGAAACACATAGATTACCAAATGTCAAAACACCCTCCTAATGACATGATGATACTTTCTAAGGCTTCCAAGCCATTAGGGTATATTAGAGTTTCTTAGGTTTCTTTATCCAACTTTATTTTCTTTTTAGGTTAACAACCCTAAAATAAGTTTCTCATCTAAAAAACCCTAATTATCCACATTATCCTCATTAAGGGTTCTTTAATCTTAAAACAAGTTTGAGATCATTAAATCTATGTTGTATAATTATAGAGACCTTAATGAGGATAATGGGAATAATTAGGGTTTCGTAAATGATAAACTTATTTTAGGTTTGTTATTCAAAAAAGGAAATAATGTTGGATAACAAAACCTAAGAAACCCTAATGAACTGTAAGAGCTTGGAAGCCTTATAAAGTATCTTCATGTCATTAGGAAGGTGTTTTGACATTAGGTAATCTATTTGTTTCAGGTATTAAGGGTTGTTGGAATTAAGGTGCTTGCTTGGATATCTTGTTGAATTTGGATTCTATTTCTCACGGATAGGTATGTGGTTACGCCTATGGTTAAATCACTTTAGTTTCTTGGTGATTCCTTGGTTGTGTTTTATTTCATGCAACAATAAAGTGACTCTGACTATCACCATAATTATATGTGCATAACTAGCTTAGATCATGGTCCTCCTCTGTGGATCTGATGTTGATGAGATAGATGACCTAGTACATGGTCTTCCCGTGAGGTAGGATCATCAGGTTATTATGATTTAATGTGTTGGTCTACCCTTGGGTAGGACCATACAACTCCACGACCCTATGTATTGATCTAACTATAAGGTAGGATCATGGGGTTTAGTTGAGATCTACCATATGAGAGGTAGTATCCATGTCCATTGTAGAGACAAAATAGAGGCTAGGGTATGTAAGTATTGATTAGTCATGTTTAAAACGTAAAGTTTGCTTGTTAAACAATAATTGCTTACAATATGTTGTTACAATTTAATGCAAGATTGTTGTTTCCCCCACATACCAATATAATTCGTTATACTGACCACCATTTTGTTTGTCGGCATTATAGGAAAATGGATATTCCCTTAAACTGACATTGATGGAATAAAGATTAATAAAGAATTGGAGGATTATAGTTAGATAAGTTCTTTCTTGGGTAAAGACTTCCACTTCCTATATTTTACAAGATATGAATAGAAAAATTTATTCCATTAAAGTGTTTTAGTAGAATTTATTAATTATTGTTGATTATTTGCAAAACCATTGATCCTATTTTGGGATAACGCCTTTGACCTCTTGATCTCCCTTAACTGGGGGTAACCGGGAGGCAGGGTTGTTACATTTGGTATCTGAGTCTTGGTTTTCCATTTAATCTTCCATAATTATTAAATTTTATAAACTCTTTAGAGCCCCAGGGAGTTATTAGAGGATTTTACGAGGATGGAGGTGTCTAAAAAAGGATCACGGTCCGGCGGTTGGTAATATTTTCCTCTGCCCCACTACTTGGTCAACGAGGACTCCCATATTATGTGTGACTACGTGGCCGAAATCCAAATAATTGACTTGAAATAATATACCTCTAGGTTTTCTCATCTATCTTCGTCCCTTCTTTACCTCTTATCTCTGGAGAAACATTAAGAGCTTAGGGCTTTCTCTCTCTCCATCACCTCCTTTGTTTGGGAATACAAAGTGTTAAGGATTAAGGGATCCTCCACCAAACAATAAAATACATGTAAACAAGAGGACATGGACATAATTTAAAGCTTATATCTTCCAAGTTATAAATCAATACTTAAAAGGATTTTTAACTTGTGTGTAATAGAATGGCTCGTGTGAAGACTGTAGCTATCCCCGAGGTCATTGAGAACCCTACTAGGGGTTGGTATCCCCATAAGAGGAAGGGATCGTTTGAGAAAAGGAAGAGGAACCATGGTGATGAGTCCTCAAAGAAGAGAAAGAGACTCAAGGGAGCCTCAAAAGAAGGCTCAAACCCTAAGTCGATTCCCTTTGATAACCTAGAGATGGACCAGGAAGAGGAACACATGTCTAAAGATGAGGCCCAAATTAAAGAGAACCCGACTCATGGTCTAGGATCTATAATGGTTGTTCATACCTGTGATGCCCTGTGGATGGAAAATTAGAAGAGGCTAACTGATGCCATTAATTAGTACCCTGGCCCTCCGGGATATAGCTAGAGATGAGAATGGTGAGTCATTTTCCGTCAGTCCCCGACTTGGAGTCACCATTCTGGACTTTGTCAAGCTGAATATTGAGAAATTTTGGGGAGTAGATAAGACTGAAGTGGTCCACAAAGCAGATGCTTGGCTGATAGTGATCGAGAATGATTTTCGTATGCTGGAGGTGTAGCCAAACAAAAAGGTCCCTTTTGCTGCACATCTCTTGGAAGTAGCAACCAAGATCTGGTGGGAGAACCACATCATGGGTTGAGATCTGAGTGCGGACCCAACGACATGGACTGACTTCAGGACTATCTTCATAGCCAGATTCATTCCCACCTTAGCTAAGAAGGAGAAGGAAAGAGAGTTCACCAACCTGATCCAAGGAAACTTATCAGTCACAAACTTTGGCCGCAAGTTTCGCATCCTAGAGCATTTTGGGCACACGATGGATGAGGAAAGATGAGTGGACCATTTCGTAGAGTGTCTGCATCCTACCATTAAGACTGATGTGATGGCAAGTAAACCAAAAACTTTCACCGAAGTCTACAACACCACCCTGGGCATGGAAAGGACGATGATGCCTGCTCAGAATCTACCCAAAGGATACTTGGGTTTCACTAAAGGTACCCAAGGCCATAAGAATGATCACAACAAAGGATAAGGGCACAACCATACCAAGGGAAATCCTGGAGGAAAAGGAAAACACCTTCATGAGAACAACCGACCTAGGTGTCGCACTTGTGGAAAATGGCATTCAGGTGAGTGCTGCTACAAGAATAGGATGTTCTACTGTTGCCAGTAAGAGGGACATCCTCAGGCCAACTATCCTTTTCCAGACCCGAGGGGGCCAAGCCCAGTAGCAGCCCCACCTGTAGTAGCTCTACATGTATCTGCAGCCCCACCTATTGGAGAAAGAAGACAGGCTGGGGTTTTTGCTATTGACAAAGAGGAAGCTCATGGTAATGCTAATCGGTTGATAGAGGGTAATAACCCTTAGAGATTTCTTTTATGTTTTAAGATAAGCATGTAATGGTCTAATGAATGGTGAAAAAAATGTAGGCATGATTGAAGTCATGGGACACAATGTAAAATCTTTATTTGACTCTGGATCTACTGATACTTTCATTTTGAGAAATCTCACAACTATGCTTTGTTTGGATATCAAGGATTTAGGGTATATCTTGGATGTCACAACCCCATGTGGTCGAACCTTTACATCCCTTTTGAAAACTCTTGTGATACCTGTTAAATATCCAGATCATCAGTTCCCTACAGATTTTATCCTCCTTGACATTAAAGACTTTGATGTGATAATTGGTATGGATTGGCTTTATACCTATATGGAAAACATCGATTGTAGGGAGAAGAAGGTAATCGTAACGAGACCAGGTCACCCATCGTTCATCATAAGGGGTAGGAAGGATGCTACCACCAGCCTGTATGTGTCAGGTTTGAAGGCAGAGAAGATGATAACCAAAGGTTGTCAATCTTTCCTAGCAGTCGTTACTGAGTCGGAGCCCAAGGTGCAACCCTTACATGAAATAGAGGTAGTCAGGGACTACGTAGATGTTTTCTCAAATGATTTGCTTAGGATCCCTCCTAAGAGAGAGGTAGACTTTTAAATTGAGATATCTCCTGGGACAAACCCTATTTCAAGAGCACCTTATAGGGCCCCTGTCGAGTTGCTCGAGTTGAAGAAACAACTGTAGGAACTATTAGAGAAGGGTTTTATCCGCCCTAGAACATCACCATGGGGAGAACCAATTCTCTTTGTGAAGAAGTAGAACGGTTCACTCAGAATGTGCATAGACTATCAGATGATCAACCACGCTACCATTAAGAACAAATACCCTTTACCCAAGATAGATGACCTATTTGACTAGTTGAAGTCAGCTCGAGTCTTTTCAAATATTTACCTGAGATCGGGTTACCACCAGTTGCGAGTCAAAAGTGAGGACATCCCAAAAACCACTTTTAGAAACCGTTATGGCCACAACAAGTTTGTGGCTATGCATTTTGGTTTGTCCAATGCCCCAAGTGTGTTCATGAACCTCATGAACAGTGTGTTCCAACCTTTCCTTGACTCTTTTGTCATAGTATTTATAGATGACATCTTGGTTTATTTTGATGATCTAGAACAACACCGAGACCACCTGAGTAGAGTCCTTGATATCTTGAGAAAGCAAAAATTTTATGGGAAATTCTCAAAGTGCGAGTTTTGGATAGACGGTGTCATGTTCCTTGGATACATCATATCCGGAGGAACCACCTCGATGGATCTATATAAAGTGTCGACCATTCAAGATTGGCCAACTCTGAAGAATCCTTTAGAGATCAACATCTTTCTGGGATTGGCTAGATACTATCAACGCTTCATAAAGGATTTCTCAAAGACATCTTTGCCTCTTACCAAGCTCACCCAAAAAGATGAGAAGTTTGTGTGGTTGGACCTATGTGAAGCACGATTCCAAGAGCAAAAGGAGAAGTTGACTACAACCCCAATGTTGACTCTATAGTCCGGTAATGATGGTTTTATGATCTTCACTGATGCATCAAAGATGGAACTCGAATGTGTACTAGATCAAGATAGACATGTTGTTGCCTATGACTCCATACAACTCAAACCTAATGAAGTAAATTATCTGATGCATGATTTAGAGTTGGCTGCGATTATACATGCCCTGGAAATTTGGCGACACAATCTGTATGGAGCCATCTTTGAGATCTTCACCGACCACAAGAGCTTGTAGTATGTCCTAACTCAAAAGGACCCGATTATGTGATAGAGACGATGGATGGAATACATGAAGGATTATGATTTCATCATTGTATATCACCCTAGAAAGGAAAACGTGTTAGCTGATGCTCTTATCTGAAAATAGCTTAGGTGTGCAACTGTCTTATCTAGACAGTCGAGGAAGCTAGAAGATCTTATAGAGTGGACTCCACAACCGTTAGAAGACCGAGTCCATTTAGCTAATATACAAACTAAACCAGACTTGTTGAGTGAGTTGGTAGCTGCCCAGATAGCCAGTCTAGAGCTTGACAAGATGAAAGGTTTTTTGGAGAAACCTCAGACCCATCTCTTTGTAGGAGTGGATGGTAGGATCCGATACAAGAGTCATATTTGGGTTCCTGAAAGCTCGCTTTTGAAGGATCGTATCTTGCAAGAAGCTCATGGTTTGAAGTACACAGTACACCCTGGCACTACCAAAATGTTTAAGGATCTGCAACAGTTCTTTTGGTGGCCAAGAATGAAAAGAGATATAGAGGCATATGTGGCCAGTTGTCTCACTTGCCAGATGATGAAGGCTGAACACTAGAGACCCGGTGGATTGCTATAGTCGATTGAAATTCCTGAGTGGAAATGGGAACAAATCACCATGGACTTTGTGGTGGGTCTCCCCAAAACCAAGCAAGGTCATGATGTAATATGGGTTGTGGTAGATCACCTTACCAAGTCAGCATATTTCCTCACACTAAAGACCACTGCCAAGGTGATAGATTTTGCTGAACTATACATCCAAGAGATTGTACGACTACATGGTGATCCGAGTTTGATCATTTCTGACTGTGATCTGAAGTTTACTTCCAAGCTGTAGAAGTACGTACAAGTGGAACATGGAACTAGACTAAAGTTTAGTACATTGTATCTCCCCCATACTGATGGACAATCAAAGAGGACAATCTAGACTTTAGAGGATTTGTTAGGAGCTTGTGTGCTCGATTGGGGTGGTTCATGGGAGCAATACCTGACCCTCACTGAGTTTGCTTACAGTAACACCTACCAAGCCAGTATTGGGATGCCACCATATGAAGCTCTCTATGGGAGGTTGTATTGGTCTCCACTTCACAGGGATGATGTGGGTGAGAGGACCTTATTGAGGTCAGATGAGCTCCATGTGTATGCAGAAAAAGTCATTTTGATAAAGCAAAGGCCGAAGAGAGTGTAGGATCGACAGAAGTCATATGTAGATGTGAAGCGGACTGACTTGCAGTAAATTGTGGGAGAGCATGTGTTTCTGAAAATCTAACCCCTCTGAGCTATAGCTAAGAATAGAGGAAAATTGAGTGCCCGATACGTGGGTCCGTTTGAGATTTTAGAACGGATTGGTGAAGCTGCTTATTGTTTGGCCTTATCCCCTCAATATAGTAAAATGCATGATGTTTTCCACATGTCTAATATAAAGCACTATGTGAAGGACCCAAGCCATGTATTGAGAATTGAACCTATTCAGCTCCAACGGAGATTGACATATCCTGAGTCACCTGTGAAAGTATTGGATACCAATGTGAAAGAACTCAGAATTAAAGAGATAGAGATGGTAAAGGTTCTTTGAAAGCACCATGGGGAGGATGAAGCCACATGGGAGAACAGACATGGAAAAGGCATAACCTAAATTGTTTGTTTGATTGGTTGAATTTTGGGGACAAAATTCTTATAAGGAGGGGAGGATGTTACAACCTCGATTTTTGCTTATATGATTGTAATTGCAATTGTTTAAAAGAAATGTACTTGGTTTTAAAGTGCATGATTTATGATAAATATATGAATTTCTTTTACAACTCTTCCTTGTGCATGGTTTTTCGTGGACCCTTAGGTAATAATGGGTCTTAGATACTAAAAGAGGAAGACAAGTTAAAAGGGAATAAGAAGTTCATAAATAATAATGAAAATTGGGATAAAGGTGAAAATTTAAGAAATAAATAGATAAGTGTGGGTTTGATCATAATGGATGGTGTTTCAAACCCCACATGGATTCTTGAGATACGATGAATCGAAATAAAGGAAAATAATGAAGTGTGAGAGAGGAAATATGAATGAAGTATATATATTTAAGCAATAAGTTGCACTTAAGGAAAAGGTTTATTTTTTAAATAATGACTCCAAACTTGGCACGCCAATAGATTAGGTCATTATTAAGCTTCCCTCATAATTTGGGATTAAAAGGATCCATGGTTGGAGAGTTATGAAATTTACAAACTTTCCTAATGTGAGAAGGATATATGAAAATGTCACATTTATTTTTTAAGCGAAATATCTCTATTTTCTCGATTTTTGCTGATGTGGGTGTAACGACGACTGTTGGATCTGAAATCCACGATGCATGTATCATCCCCTACATCTATTTCAACTAGGAACATGGGAGGAATTTGTTATCCACTTTCCTCACGATCCAATGCATCATCAGATCTGAGAGTGGGCCCTCTGTCTTCGGGAGGTCATGAGGACTCGATCCATACCAGGATTGGGTACCTATTGTAGTGGGAATAGAGTTTCCCTAATATCATTGAACGTGCAACCCTACCCTATATGGGGGGGGGGGGTGTTGTGCAATGCCAACAATCATGAAATTGCTTCTCGTGAGATCAGAATGACTAGGCGAGTGTGTTGGCGTTTTCAATTGGAAGAATCGGCCTGCCCTACACCCCTGACAAGGAGATGGTTCCTCCGGAGAAGGACGACATCGTATCGGTGCCAGGAGGAAGAGGGCGGAGAGATTAGCAACTTCTTTGAATTTGAAAGAATGCGGTGAAGCTTCAGGTGATCTCAAATCTCGTGTAGGAGCAACGACGAGCGAAGTCAACTCTCGGATTGACCAGTCGCTTGCGGGACGAAAAACTCAGAGGTTGAAGATGATCAAGGGGGAAATTGCTCCCCTGCCCTCACATCTCTATTGATAGGGTTAGCCTTTTATGGTAATTTTGCAGCCCCTCTTTTGTTAGATAGTGTGTTTCCCCGCTAGCTTGGTTTCAAATTTGATAATCCACGTGGCTGTTTTCCATTGGTAGAAAAAGGATTATCTTATAAAATATGTAACTAATTGTGGAAAGATCAGATGAAGATATTCTATATATGAAAGTTGATAAAAAAACATGAAGAATCCAATAAAAATATAATCGAAGCCTAATATTGCTTACAATTTAAAAAGTACACAAAGTTACCACTTTTAATGTATTAAATTATGGTAAAAACCTAATTTGATATGGAACCCAGATTTAATGGCTCTTTTGGGTTATTCTGAGTAATATTAACCTATTGAGAATAAAAGGGAGAGTTAAATTTGAAAATAGTAATTTTATGTTTGTTTTAGGGTTTTATGCACATGATTATATTTAGAAACCCTAATTTAGGAAAATATGGGTTTTAATGGTTTAAATTTGAAAATGTAATTATACAATAGAGATTTGATGATCTCAAACTTGTTTTAAGATTAAAAAACCCTTAATGAGTATAATGGGGATAATTAGGGTTTTGTAAATGAGAAACTTATTTTAGAGTTGTTAGCCTAAAAAGGAAATAAAGTTGGATAAAGAAACCTAAGAAACCCTAATGAACCCTAAGGGCTTAGAAGCCTTAGAAAGTATCCTCATGTCCTTAGGAAGGTGTTTTGACATTAGGTAATCTATGTGTTTCAGGGATTAAGGGTTTTTGGAATTAAGTTGCTTGCTTGGATATGTTGTTGAATTTGGATTCTATTGCTCAAGAACAAGTATGTGGTTACGTGTATGGTTAAATCACTTTAGTTTCCTGGTGATTCTCAAAGTTTTATCGATTTCTTGGAATAATTGCTTGGTTGTATTTTATTTCATGCAACAATAAAGTGACTATGACTATCACCTTTATTATATGTGCATAACTAGCTCAGATCATGGTCCTCCTCTATAGCTCTGATGTTGATGAGATAGATGACCTAGTACATGGTCTATCCACAAGGAAGAATCATTAGGTTATCATCATTCGATGTGTTGGTCTACCCTTGGGTAGGACCATACGACTCCACGACCCTATGTATTGATCTACCTGTAAGGTAGGATCATGGGGGTTAGTTGAGATCTACCATATGAGAGGTAGTATCCTTGTCCACAACAGGGACATCACAGAGGGTAGGGTATGCAAGGATTGAGTAGTCATCTTTAAAACATAAAGTTTGCTTGTTAAACAATAATTGCTTGCAATAGATTGTTACAATCAAATGCAAGATTCTTATTTCTACCACATACCAGTATAATTCATTATACTGACCATCTTTTTGTTTGTTGACATTTTAGGAAAATGGGTATTCCTTTAAAGTGAAATAGATGGAATAAAGCTTAATAAAGAATTGATGGATTGTAGATAGATAAGTTCTTTCTAGGGTAATTACTTCCACTTCCTAAATTTTGCAAGGTATGAATAGAAAAATTTTATTCCATTAAAAGTTTAGTTGTAGTAGAATTTATTAATTATTGTTGATTATTTGCAAAACCATTGATCCTATTTTGGGATAATGCCTATGACCTCTTAGTCCCCTTAATAGGGTTTACTGGGAGGCGGGGTCGTTACATTTTCGTTTCTCAATCTCATATCATAAAACTCACACATGTCCCATAAGAATAAAGGAAAATCTAATCTATTTATGGTTGGCACCACACAAGGTCTAGTTTCAGAAGTCCTCCAGCTCCTTTTCAGTTGGTCTTTAGATTGCTCTATCCTTGATGTTGCTCCTTTCCTACAGGCATCACGCCACTAGTCATGCATAAAACATTTATTAGTGGAATTGAACATATTATAAAATTGAAATAACATATACTTTGAGAAGAAAACACTTAACATCATGAAAAATAACTTTGCTTTTTATCATTTTCTTTTATCTAGCTTATATAAGAATCCTCGTGTTTTGCACCAAAGTGCCTCTGAATTGCACCATAGTGTTTTGTAGGCTAGGAAAGCCCATCAGGTTGATCTTATATAATGTTCATTCATTATCTTTACTCTTTACTCTAGAATACTCTCTACTTTTTCTCTAACATGAATGATAAAATATTAACATTCTTGAAAACAAACCATAAAACAATTTCATTTCTCCAATAAATTTTTACTTTGATCAATAAAACCATAGCATTCATAATACATTCACATAATAACATGTACATTGTACGCAATCACATATAATCATGCAATAACTATGTTGAAAGTGCGTGAACCACTTATAGAGATCGAAACAACTCTGAATGTTCTCTTGACATTGAGGAAAGTCTAGTTACCCTGCTGAAATAATTAATTTTCATTAATGATTTATATTCAGCTAGACTTCTAGTGTTGTAGGGTTCTTTAGTTATTGATATAAGTTTGACACCGATACATGCTTCAAACCTATTTATTATGATTACTTGTGTTTTTATCTTTCCATTGAGTATTTATTTGTATTATTCTGACATCAGGTTAGTTAAATACAAATTTTCAAAGATCTAGCCAATCATAGGGAATGGAAAATCCACGTGTAAATATCTATTACTCTAAACAGAGCTAGGCCCACATGTAGGTGGTCAAATCCTAGCTAGACAACTATAACTAGGTCCTAGCTCTTCTTTGTATGCATTAACAACGAGAAGGGTGAGCAAAAACCGAAAAAGAACTAGTGATAACTATCAGGCAATTGGATTGCCAAGGGGATATTAGGGAAAACATTACCCCCCTTCTGCTTCCTCGATCAATAAACACAAATGGCATCGCCATAATGAAGATCCCTGCTCCACAAATCATTCAGATCAAATCCCTATAAGAAATGAAGGATCGAGTTACATTCGCCTAGATTTGGTGAAAACAAAAACCCAGACTCAGGCTGGGTGGTAGTCAGATGAGAAAAGAAAAACTAGTCACTATAACAAAGAAGGAGCAAAGAGAAGGGAACCCGTAAATCAGTGAGATGCACCAAGGAATAAGCATTGCAAGGGACTCAAAATTCCATGGCAAAGGAACCCATCGGCAAGCCAAAATGAGCACATGAGAAAAAGTGAGAAAGCATCACTGTGTATCAGAGAACAATAAAATGAACTCAAATGAGCGGCAAATGGTTAAACCAAAATACCTTAAATCGTAGTGTCTCTTGGATGGATTAAACTTCCTAGGAGTGTTGTCGAATCATCTAACACTCCACCTAGGGTGAAGAAGGTCAGAGAATCCCCAAAGAAGTCGATCCTCAGGAAGGTTACAAGCAGAGTAAGCTAATGGGGAGATGGGGTTCAAGAGGGAAAAACAGGGTTGTACCTTGGTTCCTTGAGGTTTGGGGATCATTTTCAGGGTCATATTTATAAGTTTTGAGATCTAAGAGAGATAGAGTTTCTTGCAGCGATGGGAAATAGGGGAGGAGGGGAGAATTCTTACCGCTAGGGAACCCTAGGTCATGGATTCCCATCTTGTTTGGGATCAGGTGGTGAGTAATGGTCCATAGATGGTGAAAGTGATCTAAGTGATTGGTGGAAACGATCAAAGAGAGGGATTAGGGTGGGAAAGGAGCATTACATCTATACAATCTTAGAGGTAGTAGAAGTCGGGTGAAGAAGGGACTCCTCCCGTGCATGGATGCCTTTGGGTCCAAATCTGACCCGAGTTCTGACAGAGCATGACAAATCAGGCTTATATAGCCTAAGTTCTAATCCATTTAGGACCATAGTTGATGAAATTTATTCATTTCCTTTTTGTATTTTAATTAGTGGGTCTATATCTACCCAAAGAGGTATAAATTGGTAGGTTACCAATGGGACCATGAGGAATCCAAAAAGGACATTAGTTTTCTTATTTGGAAGTCCCACTCACATGTATTCTCCCTTTAAAAAAACAAAAAAAAGAATTAATTATATAGGATAAGATAAAATAAATTTGAGACTTCTATTTTGGGTAAAACTAGATATTACCAATATAAGTTCAGAATAAAATTAATGATGATGCGTACGCAGGTGATTATGAGATTGATGATGACAAAGTTAGTTGGATTTCTAGCTTTGAAGGTAGGAAGAGGGGAGGATGGGATCAATGAGGAGTTTGTTCAGAGGTATCCCAAGAGTCTTGTTGATGAGGAGTGAGTACGATGACGTATAGAGGAGTCCCTGTCTATTTGTGTGTTGTGTGTTTGTGTGCTCTAAGGATGTATTGTTTGATGTTGGGTATGTTGTATTCCTGAAGACAACGTTGGCCAGCGTGAGGTGCAGGATGAATAAGAATGACCTCAATTGTGATTAAAACAAGTTCACAATAAAATTATCTAGTCTACCTATTATTAATTTACCAATTAGGGTTAGATTTTATGAAATTTGAATCGCCATTGTAATGATAAAGGAAATTTTGTAAAAATTAATTAAATCCTCATTTTGGTATTTTTTATGTTTCATATTTTCCTTAGGGTTTATTTGGAGCAATAAGATTTGAAATTTGAAATTAGGGTTTTCAATTAGGATTACATAGAAGTAATTAGGATGCTACAATTCTACTAACCTTAAATAAAATTCGTCCTTGAAATTCTACTAGTCTATCCACCTTAGGTTATTCCTAATCCGTAACATGAAAATTCTAACACCTTATAATTATCATGAAATCTTACATATACTTTTTTTTGAAAAGCTCAATAAACTTTAACAGTAAGACATACGACATCTACAAGATAGTAAGACCACATCAGGGTATCAAGGCACAACTCCGTTGGCAGAATGACATAGTATAATCCAACCACTTCTCGTTGTAGTTGTCTAAAGTAGCTATCTAGAAAGGGGAAAAGAACTCCCCTACCTCAAAACTCATGTATGAGTCACCTAGAAGCTTCGATAGAGCATCAAGGACTTGAAGGGGCCCTTGGATTGAGTCGTAGAGTCCTAGATTGATGTCCCCAACTCCATCTTCATCTCCGGCAAGGTGCCTTTTGGAATCCATCTAAACCACCACGATAGTCCTTACGGACAGCTGGGTTGGACTCCACTGACCTCGATCTTCCTTCCCGCGTACTCATATTTTGATGATCCCTTTTCGACCTCCCTTTTCTATCCCGACCGGCGACCTGGTAGCTGCAAAGGAGAAAGGGGGGAAACTGGGCTTCCATTCTCCCTACTGGAGCGGTCGTGCACATCGTTTAAGGGGTCTCCTCACTCCTATACTCGAGCCAAACACAATGGTCCACTTCACTTCCCCTCACTCCCCACGATTAGGCGAGTGGTGGCTAGGAGGGCTTCGCGTCAGCTCTCCCACGATCTCCATTGTGATGGGAGGTAGGAGGAGATCTCTTGGCCGTTTGATCGTCATTCAAGGGCTATCGGCCACAAGGCGCTTAAGTGAATCTGTGGCTTCTCCTTTTCAAATGCCACAACCACTGGATCGTCAATCTAAGGCCACAAGTTGGCCACGTGAACCCAGCCCAAAACCAACAGGCGTGACACAGCCTGACTTAGGCTCAAAACCATTAAACTTAGGCCTATTAACCTCAATAACTCACATTATTTCCCAAAAAAGCAAACCTCCATAACTTCCTCTAGGAATATCCGATTGCCACCAAATTTTAACCATAGATTTTCTACCACTCAAGATACCTTCTAATCAAATTTGGTGCAAAAACGCAATTGTTAGATCATCCAATTAAATTCTTCAAAAAGGCATAAAAAGAGAAATCTTAACCATGATATCAACATCACATCAGCACACCTACTTTGTCAAAAGATTGAAACTCTCAATATTATTCAACCTTATGGTTTCACTTATGTCATTGGATGATTAAGGACTCCAAAAGTCCACTCCATCACAATAACTCTTCTCCATCCACTCTATTCTCGCCACCATCAAGTGAGCAACAACTACGATCGAGTCCAGTGAGGCATCATGTAACATCCCAATTTTCTAAACCATATAATTAATTGAGCAAGAGCATAACCCTATTGGGAATGTTAAAAAATGATAATCATTGTATACAAATAAAGTTTAAATAAACCAAAATAGGACATATTACATAGTTTGTCTGTAACAACCCCGCCTCCCAGTAACCCCTTGTTAAGGGAGACCAAGAGGTTAGAGGCGTTATCCCAAAATAGGATCAGTGGTTTTGCAAATAATCAACAATAATTAATAAATTGTACTACAACTAAACTTTTAATGGAATAAAACTTTTCTATTCATACCTTCCAAAATATAGGAAGTGGAAATCTTTACCCAAGAAAGAACTTATCTAACTACAATCCTCTGATTATTTATTAATATTTATTCCATCAATGTCACTTTAAAGGAATATCTATTTTCCTAGAATGCCTACAAACAAAATGGCAGTCAGTATAACGAATTATACTGGTATGCGGGGGAAACAAGAATCTTGCATTTAATTATAACAACATATTGCAAGCAATTATTGTTTAACACACAAATTTTACATTTTAAACATGACTACTCAATCCTTACATGCCCTAGCCTCTATGTTGTCCCTGTAGTGGACATGGATACTACCTCTCATATGGTAGATCTCAACTAACCCCCATGATCCTACCATACAGGTAGATCAATACATAGGGTCGTGGAGTCGTATGGTCCTATCCAAGGGTAGACCAACACATCAACTTGTGATAACCTGATGATCCTACCTCATGGGTAGACCATGTACTAGGTAAACTATCTCATCAACATCATAACTACAAAGGAGGACCAGGATCTGACCTAGTTATGCACATGTAATTATGGTGATAGTCATAGCCACTTTATTGTTGCATGAAATAAAAGACAACCAAGCAATTATTCCAAGCAATCGATCAAACTTCAGGAATCACTGGGAAACTAAAGTGATTTAACCATAAGCGTAACCACATACCTGTTCTTGAGTAATAGAATCCAAATTCAACAAGATAACCAAGCAAGAACCTTAATGCCAAAAACCCTTAATCCCTGAAACACATAGATTACCAAATGTCAAAACACCCTCCTAATGACATGATGATACTTTCTAAGGCTTCCAAGCCATTAGGGTATATTAGAGTTTCTTAGGTTTCTTTATCCAACTTTATTTTCTTTTTAGGTTAACAACCCTAAAATAAGTTTCTCATCTAAAAAACCCTAATTATCCACATTATCCTCATTAAGGGTTCTTTAATCTTAAAACAAGTTTGAGATCATTAAATCTATGTTGTATAATTATAGAGACCTTAATGAGGATAATGGGAATAATTAGGGTTTCGTAAATGATAAACTTATTTTAGGTTTGTTATTCAAAAAAGGAAATAATGTTGGATAACAAAACCTAAGAAACCCTAATGAACTGTAAGAGCTTGGAAGCCTTATAAAGTATCTTCATGTCATTAGGAAGGTGTTTTGACATTAGGTAATCTATTTGTTTCAGGTATTAAGGGTTGTTGGAATTAAGGTGCTTGCTTGGATATCTTGTTGAATTTGGATTCTATTTCTCACGGATAGGTATGTGGTTACGCCTATGGTTAAATCACTTTAGTTTCTTGGTGATTCCTTGGTTGTGTTTTATTTCATGCAACAATAAAGTGACTCTGACTATCACCATAATTATATGTGCATAACTAGCTTAGATCATGGTCCTCCTCTGTGGATCTGATGTTGATGAGATAGATGACCTAGTACATGGTCTTCCCGTGAGGTAGGATCATCAGGTTATTATGATTTAATGTGTTGGTCTACCCTTGGGTAGGACCATACAACTCCACGACCCTATGTATTGATCTAACTATAAGGTAGGATCATGGGGTTTAGTTGAGATCTACCATATGAGAGGTAGTATCCATGTCCATTGTAGAGACAAAATAGAGGCTAGGGTATGTAAGTATTGATTAGTCATGTTTAAAACGTAAAGTTTGCTTGTTAAACAATAATTGCTTACAATATGTTGTTACAATTTAATGCAAGATTGTTGTTTCCCCCACATACCAATATAATTCGTTATACTGACCACCATTTTGTTTGTCGGCATTATAGGAAAATGGATATTCCCTTAAACTGACATTGATGGAATAAAGATTAATAAAGAATTGGAGGATTATAGTTAGATAAGTTCTTTCTTGGGTAAAGACTTCCACTTCCTATATTTTACAAGATATGAATAGAAAAATTTATTCCATTAAAGTGTTTTAGTAGAATTTATTAATTATTGTTGATTATTTGCAAAACCATTGATCCTATTTTGGGATAACGCCTTTGACCTCTTGATCTCCCTTAACTGGGGGTAACCGGGAGGCAGGGTTGTTACATTTGGTATCTGAGTCTTGGTTTTCCATTTAATCTTCCATAATTATTAAATTTTATAAACTCTTTAGAGCCCCAGGGAGTTATTAGAGGATTTTACGAGGATGGAGGTGTCTAAAAAAGGATCACGGTCCGGCGGTTGGTAATATTTTCCTCTGCCCCACTACTTGGTCAACGAGGACTCCCATATTATGTGTGACTACGTGGCCGAAATCCAAATAATTGACTTGAAATAATATACCTCTAGGTTTTCTCATCTATCTTCGTCCCTTCTTTACCTCTTATCTCTGGAGAAACATTAAGAGCTTAGGGCTTTCTCTCTCTCCATCACCTCCTTTGTTTGGGAATACAAAGTGTTAAGGATTAAGGGATCCTCCACCAAACAATAAAATACATGTAAACAAGAGGACATGGACATAATTTAAAGCTTATATCTTCCAAGTTATAAATCAATACTTAAAAGGATTTTTAACTTGTGTGTAATAGAATGGCTCGTGTGAAGACTGTAGCTATCCCCGAGGTCATTGAGAACCCTACTAGGGGTTGGTATCCCCATAAGAGGAAGGGATCGTTTGAGAAAAGGAAGAGGAACCATGGTGATGAGTCCTCAAAGAAGAGAAAGAGACTCAAGGGAGCCTCAAAAGAAGGCTCAAACCCTAAGTCGATTCCCTTTGATAACCTAGAGATGGACCAGGAAGAGGAACACATGTCTAAAGATGAGGCCCAAATTAAAGAGAACCCGACTCATGGTCTAGGATCTATAATGGTTGTTCATACCTGTGATGCCCTGTGGATGGAAAATTAGAAGAGGCTAACTGATGCCATTAATTAGTACCCTGGCCCTCCGGGATATAGCTAGAGATGAGAATGGTGAGTCATTTTCCGTCAGTCCCCGACTTGGAGTCACCATTCTGGACTTTGTCAAGCTGAATATTGAGAAATTTTGGGGAGTAGATAAGACTGAAGTGGTCCACAAAGCAGATGCTTGGCTGATAGTGATCGAGAATGATTTTCGTATGCTGGAGGTGTAGCCAAACAAAAAGGTCCCTTTTGCTGCACATCTCTTGGAAGTAGCAACCAAGATCTGGTGGGAGAACCACATCATGGGTTGAGATCTGAGTGCGGACCCAACGACATGGACTGACTTCAGGACTATCTTCATAGCCAGATTCATTCCCACCTTAGCTAAGAAGGAGAAGGAAAGAGAGTTCACCAACCTGATCCAAGGAAACTTATCAGTCACAAACTTTGGCCGCAAGTTTCGCATCCTAGAGCATTTTGGGCACACGATGGATGAGGAAAGATGAGTGGACCATTTCGTAGAGTGTCTGCATCCTACCATTAAGACTGATGTGATGGCAAGTAAACCAAAAACTTTCACCGAAGTCTACAACACCACCCTGGGCATGGAAAGGACGATGATGCCTGCTCAGAATCTACCCAAAGGATACTTGGGTTTCACTAAAGGTACCCAAGGCCATAAGAATGATCACAACAAAGGATAAGGGCACAACCATACCAAGGGAAATCCTGGAGGAAAAGGAAAACACCTTCATGAGAACAACCGACCTAGGTGTCGCACTTGTGGAAAATGGCATTCAGGTGAGTGCTGCTACAAGAATAGGATGTTCTACTGTTGCCAGTAAGAGGGACATCCTCAGGCCAACTATCCTTTTCCAGACCCGAGGGGGCCAAGCCCAGTAGCAGCCCCACCTGTAGTAGCTCTACATGTATCTGCAGCCCCACCTATTGGAGAAAGAAGACAGGCTGGGGTTTTTGCTATTGACAAAGAGGAAGCTCATGGTAATGCTAATCGGTTGATAGAGGGTAATAACCCTTAGAGATTTCTTTTATGTTTTAAGATAAGCATGTAATGGTCTAATGAATGGTGAAAAAAATGTAGGCATGATTGAAGTCATGGGACACAATGTAAAATCTTTATTTGACTCTGGATCTACTGATACTTTCATTTTGAGAAATCTCACAACTATGCTTTGTTTGGATATCAAGGATTTAGGGTATATCTTGGATGTCACAACCCCATGTGGTCGAACCTTTACATCCCTTTTGAAAACTCTTGTGATACCTGTTAAATATCCAGATCATCAGTTCCCTACAGATTTTATCCTCCTTGACATTAAAGACTTTGATGTGATAATTGGTATGGATTGGCTTTATACCTATATGGAAAACATCGATTGTAGGGAGAAGAAGGTAATCGTAACGAGACCAGGTCACCCATCGTTCATCATAAGGGGTAGGAAGGATGCTACCACCAGCCTGTATGTGTCAGGTTTGAAGGCAGAGAAGATGATAACCAAAGGTTGTCAATCTTTCCTAGCAGTCGTTACTGAGTCGGAGCCCAAGGTGCAACCCTTACATGAAATAGAGGTAGTCAGGGACTACGTAGATGTTTTCTCAAATGATTTGCTTAGGATCCCTCCTAAGAGAGAGGTAGACTTTTAAATTGAGATATCTCCTGGGACAAACCCTATTTCAAGAGCACCTTATAGGGCCCCTGTCGAGTTGCTCGAGTTGAAGAAACAACTGTAGGAACTATTAGAGAAGGGTTTTATCCGCCCTAGAACATCACCATGGGGAGAACCAATTCTCTTTGTGAAGAAGTAGAACGGTTCACTCAGAATGTGCATAGACTATCAGATGATCAACCACGCTACCATTAAGAACAAATACCCTTTACCCAAGATAGATGACCTATTTGACTAGTTGAAGTCAGCTCGAGTCTTTTCAAATATTTACCTGAGATCGGGTTACCACCAGTTGCGAGTCAAAAGTGAGGACATCCCAAAAACCACTTTTAGAAACCGTTATGGCCACAACAAGTTTGTGGCTATGCATTTTGGTTTGTCCAATGCCCCAAGTGTGTTCATGAACCTCATGAACAGTGTGTTCCAACCTTTCCTTGACTCTTTTGTCATAGTATTTATAGATGACATCTTGGTTTATTTTGATGATCTAGAACAACACCGAGACCACCTGAGTAGAGTCCTTGATATCTTGAGAAAGCAAAAATTTTATGGGAAATTCTCAAAGTGCGAGTTTTGGATAGACGGTGTCATGTTCCTTGGATACATCATATCCGGAGGAACCACCTCGATGGATCTATATAAAGTGTCGACCATTCAAGATTGGCCAACTCTGAAGAATCCTTTAGAGATCAACATCTTTCTGGGATTGGCTAGATACTATCAACGCTTCATAAAGGATTTCTCAAAGACATCTTTGCCTCTTACCAAGCTCACCCAAAAAGATGAGAAGTTTGTGTGGTTGGACCTATGTGAAGCACGATTCCAAGAGCAAAAGGAGAAGTTGACTACAACCCCAATGTTGACTCTATAGTCCGGTAATGATGGTTTTATGATCTTCACTGATGCATCAAAGATGGAACTCGAATGTGTACTAGATCAAGATAGACATGTTGTTGCCTATGACTCCATACAACTCAAACCTAATGAAGTAAATTATCTGATGCATGATTTAGAGTTGGCTGCGATTATACATGCCCTGGAAATTTGGCGACACAATCTGTATGGAGCCATCTTTGAGATCTTCACCGACCACAAGAGCTTGTAGTATGTCCTAACTCAAAAGGACCCGATTATGTGATAGAGACGATGGATGGAATACATGAAGGATTATGATTTCATCATTGTATATCACCCTAGAAAGGAAAACGTGTTAGCTGATGCTCTTATCTGAAAATAGCTTAGGTGTGCAACTGTCTTATCTAGACAGTCGAGGAAGCTAGAAGATCTTATAGAGTGGACTCCACAACCGTTAGAAGACCGAGTCCATTTAGCTAATATACAAACTAAACCAGACTTGTTGAGTGAGTTGGTAGCTGCCCAGATAGCCAGTCTAGAGCTTGACAAGATGAAAGGTTTTTTGGAGAAACCTCAGACCCATCTCTTTGTAGGAGTGGATGGTAGGATCCGATACAAGAGTCATATTTGGGTTCCTGAAAGCTCGCTTTTGAAGGATCGTATCTTGCAAGAAGCTCATGGTTTGAAGTACACAGTACACCCTGGCACTACCAAAATGTTTAAGGATCTGCAACAGTTCTTTTGGTGGCCAAGAATGAAAAGAGATATAGAGGCATATGTGGCCAGTTGTCTCACTTGCCAGATGATGAAGGCTGAACACTAGAGACCCGGTGGATTGCTATAGTCGATTGAAATTCCTGAGTGGAAATGGGAACAAATCACCATGGACTTTGTGGTGGGTCTCCCCAAAACCAAGCAAGGTCATGATGTAATATGGGTTGTGGTAGATCACCTTACCAAGTCAGCATATTTCCTCACACTAAAGACCACTGCCAAGGTGATAGATTTTGCTGAACTATACATCCAAGAGATTGTACGACTACATGGTGATCCGAGTTTGATCATTTCTGACTGTGATCTGAAGTTTACTTCCAAGCTGTAGAAGTACGTACAAGTGGAACATGGAACTAGACTAAAGTTTAGTACATTGTATCTCCCCCATACTGATGGACAATCAAAGAGGACAATCTAGACTTTAGAGGATTTGTTAGGAGCTTGTGTGCTCGATTGGGGTGGTTCATGGGAGCAATACCTGACCCTCACTGAGTTTGCTTACAGTAACACCTACCAAGCCAGTATTGGGATGCCACCATATGAAGCTCTCTATGGGAGGTTGTATTGGTCTCCACTTCACAGGGATGATGTGGGTGAGAGGACCTTATTGAGGTCAGATGAGCTCCATGTGTATGCAGAAAAAGTCATTTTGATAAAGCAAAGGCCGAAGAGAGTGTAGGATCGACAGAAGTCATATGTAGATGTGAAGCGGACTGACTTGCAGTAAATTGTGGGAGAGCATGTGTTTCTGAAAATCTAACCCCTCTGAGCTATAGCTAAGAATAGAGGAAAATTGAGTGCCCGATACGTGGGTCCGTTTGAGATTTTAGAACGGATTGGTGAAGCTGCTTATTGTTTGGCCTTATCCCCTCAATATAGTAAAATGCATGATGTTTTCCACATGTCTAATATAAAGCACTATGTGAAGGACCCAAGCCATGTATTGAGAATTGAACCTATTCAGCTCCAACGGAGATTGACATATCCTGAGTCACCTGTGAAAGTATTGGATACCAATGTGAAAGAACTCAGAATTAAAGAGATAGAGATGGTAAAGGTTCTTTGAAAGCACCATGGGGAGGATGAAGCCACATGGGAGAACAGACATGGAAAAGGCATAACCTAAATTGTTTGTTTGATTGGTTGAATTTTGGGGACAAAATTCTTATAAGGAGGGGAGGATGTTACAACCTCGATTTTTGCTTATATGATTGTAATTGCAATTGTTTAAAAGAAATGTACTTGGTTTTAAAGTGCATGATTTATGATAAATATATGAATTTCTTTTACAACTCTTCCTTGTGCATGGTTTTTCGTGGACCCTTAGGTAATAATGGGTCTTAGATACTAAAAGAGGAAGACAAGTTAAAAGGGAATAAGAAGTTCATAAATAATAATGAAAATTGGGATAAAGGTGAAAATTTAAGAAATAAATAGATAAGTGTGGGTTTGATCATAATGGATGGTGTTTCAAACCCCACATGGATTCTTGAGATACGATGAATCGAAATAAAGGAAAATAATGAAGTGTGAGAGAGGAAATATGAATGAAGTATATATATTTAAGCAATAAGTTGCACTTAAGGAAAAGGTTTATTTTTTAAATAATGACTCCAAACTTGGCACGCCAATAGATTAGGTCATTATTAAGCTTCCCTCATAATTTGGGATTAAAAGGATCCATGGTTGGAGAGTTATGAAATTTACAAACTTTCCTAATGTGAGAAGGATATATGAAAATGTCACATTTATTTTTTAAGCGAAATATCTCTATTTTCTCGATTTTTGCTGATGTGGGTGTAACGACGACTGTTGGATCTGAAATCCACGATGCATGTATCATCCCCTACATCTATTTCAACTAGGAACATGGGAGGAATTTGTTATCCACTTTCCTCACGATCCAATGCATCATCAGATCTGAGAGTGGGCCCTCTGTCTTCGGGAGGTCATGAGGACTCGATCCATACCAGGATTGGGTACCTATTGTAGTGGGAATAGAGTTTCCCTAATATCATTGAACGTGCAACCCTACCCTATATGGGGGGGGGTGTTGTGCAATGCCAACAATCATGAAATTGCTTCTCGTGAGATCAGAATGACTAGGCGAGTGTGTTGGCGTTTTCAATTGGAAGAATCGGCCTGCCCTACACCCCTGACAAGGAGATGGTTCCTCCGGAGAAGGACGACATCGTATCGGTGCCAGGAGGAAGAGGGCGGAGAGATTAGCAACTTCTTTGAATTTGAAAGAATGCGGTGAAGCTTCAGGTGATCTCAAATCTCGTGTAGGAGCAACGACGAGCGAAGTCAACTCTCGGATTGACCAGTCGCTTGCGGGACGAAAAACTCAGAGGTTGAAGATGATCAAGGGGGAAATTGCTCCCCTGCCCTCACATCTCTATTGATAGGGTTAGCCTTTTATGGTAATTTTGCAGCCCCTCTTTTGTTAGATAGTGTGTTTCCCCGCTAGCTTGGTTTCAAATTTGATAATCCACGTGGCTGTTTTCCATTGGTAGAAAAAGGATTATCTTATAAAATATGTAACTAATTGTGGAAAGATCAGATGAAGATATTCTATATATGAAAGTTGATAAAAAAACATGAAGAATCCAATAAAAATATAATCGAAGCCTAATATTGCTTACAATTTAAAAAGTACACAAAGTTACCACTTTTAATGTATTAAATTATGGTAAAAACCTAATTTGATATGGAACCCAGATTTAATGGCTCTTTTGGGTTATTCTGAGTAATATTAACCTATTGAGAATAAAAGGGAGAGTTAAATTTGAAAATAGTAATTTTATGTTTGTTTTAGGGTTTTATGCACATGATTATATTTAGAAACCCTAATTTAGGAAAATATGGGTTTTAATGGTTTAAATTTGAAAATGTAATTATACAATAGAGATTTGATGATCTCAAACTTGTTTTAAGATTAAAAAACCCTTAATGAGTATAATGGGGATAATTAGGGTTTTGTAAATGAGAAACTTATTTTAGAGTTGTTAGCCTAAAAAGGAAATAAAGTTGGATAAAGAAACCTAAGAAACCCTAATGAACCCTAAGGGCTTAGAAGCCTTAGAAAGTATCCTCATGTCCTTAGGAAGGTGTTTTGACATTAGGTAATCTATGTGTTTCAGGGATTAAGGGTTTTTGGAATTAAGTTGCTTGCTTGGATATGTTGTTGAATTTGGATTCTATTGCTCAAGAACAAGTATGTGGTTACGTGTATGGTTAAATCACTTTAGTTTCCTGGTGATTCTCAAAGTTTTATCGATTTCTTGGAATAATTGCTTGGTTGTATTTTATTTCATGCAACAATAAAGTGACTATGACTATCACCTTTATTATATGTGCATAACTAGCTCAGATCATGGTCCTCCTCTATAGCTCTGATGTTGATGAGATAGATGACCTAGTACATGGTCTATCCACAAGGAAGAATCATTAGGTTATCATCATTCGATGTGTTGGTCTACCCTTGGGTAGGACCATACGACTCCACGACCCTATGTATTGATCTACCTGTAAGGTAGGATCATGGGGGTTAGTTGAGATCTACCATATGAGAGGTAGTATCCTTGTCCACAACAGGGACATCACAGAGGGTAGGGTATGCAAGGATTGAGTAGTCATCTTTAAAACATAAAGTTTGCTTGTTAAACAATAATTGCTTGCAATAGATTGTTACAATCAAATGCAAGATTCTTATTTCTACCACATACCAGTATAATTCATTATACTGACCATCTTTTTGTTTGTTGACATTTTAGGAAAATGGGTATTCCTTTAAAGTGAAATAGATGGAATAAAGCTTAATAAAGAATTGATGGATTGTAGATAGATAAGTTCTTTCTAGGGTAATTACTTCCACTTCCTAAATTTTGCAAGGTATGAATAGAAAAATTTTATTCCATTAAAAGTTTAGTTGTAGTAGAATTTATTAATTATTGTTGATTATTTGCAAAACCATTGATCCTATTTTGGGATAATGCCTATGACCTCTTAGTCCCCTTAATAGGGTTTACTGGGAGGCGGGGTCGTTACATTTTCGTTTCTCAATCTCATATCATAAAACTCACACATGTCCCATAAGAATAAAGGAAAATCTAATCTATTTATGGTTGGCACCACACAAGGTCTAGTTTCAGAAGTCCTCCAGCTCCTTTTCAGTTGGTCTTTAGATTGCTCTATCCTTGATGTTGCTCCTTTCCTACAGGCATCACGCCACTAGTCATGCATAAAACATTTATTAGTGGAATTGAACATATTATAAAATTGAAATAACATATACTTTGAGAAGAAAACACTTAACATCATGAAAAATAACTTTGCTTTTTATCATTTTCTTTTATCTAGCTTATATAAGAATCCTCGTGTTTTGCACCAAAGTGCCTCTGAATTGCACCATAGTGTTTTGTAGGCTAGGAAAGCCCATCAGGTTGATCTTATATAATGTTCATTCATTATCTTTACTCTTTACTCTAGAATACTCTCTACTTTTTCTCTAACATGAATGATAAAATATTAACATTCTTGAAAACAAACCATAAAACAATTTCATTTCTCCAATAAATTTTTACTTTGATCAATAAAACCATAGCATTCATAATACATTCACATAATAACATGTACATTGTACGCAATCACATATAATCATGCAATAACTATGTTGAAAGTGCGTGAACCACTTATAGAGATCGAAACAACTCTGAATGTTCTCTTGACATTGAGGAAAGTCTAGTTACCCTGCTGAAATAATTAATTTTCATTAATGATTTATATTCAGCTAGACTTCTAGTGTTGTAGGGTTCTTTAGTTATTGATATAAGTTTGACACCGATACATGCTTCAAACCTATTTATTATGATTACTTGTGTTTTTATCTTTCCATTGAGTATTTATTTGTATTATTCTGACATCAGGTTAGTTAAATACAAATTTTCAAAGATCTAGCCAATCATAGGGAATGGAAAATCCACGTGTAAATATCTATTACTCTAAACAGAGCTAGGCCCACATGTAGGTGGTCAAATCCTAGCTAGACAACTATAACTAGGTCCTAGCTCTTCTTTGTATGCATTAACAACGAGAAGGGTGAGCAAAAACCGAAAAAGAACTAGTGATAACTATCAGGCAATTGGATTGCCAAGGGGATATTAGGGAAAACATTACCCCCCTTCTGCTTCCTCGATCAATAAACACAAATGGCATCGCCATAATGAAGATCCCTGCTCCACAAATCATTCAGATCAAATCCCTATAAGAAATGAAGGATCGAGTTACATTCGCCTAGATTTGGTGAAAACAAAAACCCAGACTCAGGCTGGGTGGTAGTCAGATGAGAAAAGAAAAACTAGTCACTATAACAAAGAAGGAGCAAAGAGAAGGGAACCCGTAAATCAGTGAGATGCACCAAGGAATAAGCATTGCAAGGGACTCAAAATTCCATGGCAAAGGAACCCATCGGCAAGCCAAAATGAGCACATGAGAAAAAGTGAGAAAGCATCACTGTGTATCAGAGAACAATAAAATGAACTCAAACGAGCGGCAAATGGTTAAACCAAAATACCTTAAATCGTAGTGTCTCTTGGATGGATTAAACTTCCTAGGAGTGTTGTCGAATCATCTAACACTCCACCTAGGGTGAAGAAGGTCAGAGAATCCCCAAAGAAGTCGATCCTCAGGAAGGTTACAAGCAGAGTAAGCTAATGGGGAGATGGGGTTCAAGAGGGAAAAACAGGGTTGTACCTTGGTTCCTTGAGGTTTGGGGATCATTTTCAGGGTCATATTTATAAGTTTTGAGATCTAAGAGAGATAGAGTTTCTTGCAGCGATGGGAAATAGGGGAGGAGGGGAGAATTCTTACCGCTAGGGAACCCTAGGTCATGGATTCCCATCTTGTTTGGGATCAGGTGGTGAGTAATGGTCCATAGATGGTGAAAGTGATCTAAGTGATTGGTGGAAACGATCAAAGAGAGGGATTAGGGTGGGAAAGGAGCATTACATCTATACAATCTTAGAGGTAGTAGAAGTCGGGTGAAGAAGGGACTCCTCCCGTGCATGGATGCCTTTGGGTCCAAATCTGACCCGAGTTCTGACAGAGCATGACAAATCAGGCTTATATAGCCTAAGTTCTAATCCATTTAGGACCATAGTTGATGAAATTTATTCATTTCCTTTTTGTATTTTAATTAGTGGGTCTATATCTACCCAAAGAGGTATAAATTGGTAGGTTACCAATGGGACCATGAGGAATCCAAAAAGGACATTAGTTTTCTTATTTGGAAGTCCCACTCACATGTATTCTCCCTTTAAAAAAACAAAAAAAAGAATTAATTATATAGGATAAGATAAAATAAATTTGAGACTTCTATTTTGGGTAAAACTAGATATTACCAATATAAGTTCAGAATAAAATTAATGATGATGCGTACGCAGGTGATTATGAGATTGATGATGACAAAGTTAGTTGGATTTCTAGCTTTGAAGGTAGGAAGAGGGGAGGATGGGATCAATGAGGAGTTTGTTCAGAGGTATCCCAAGAGTCTTGTTGATGAGGAGTGAGTACGATGACGTATAGAGGAGTCCCTGTCTATTTGTGTGTTGTGTGTTTGTGTGCTCTAAGGATGTATTGTTTGATGTTGGGTATGTTGTATTCCTGAAGACAACGTTGGCCAGCGTGAGGTGCAGGATGAATAAGAATGACCTCAATTGTGATTAAAACAAGTTCACAATAAAATTATCTAGTCTACCTATTATTAATTTACCAATTAGGGTTAGATTTTATGAAATTTGAATCGCCATTGTAATGATAAAGGAAATTTTGTAAAAATTAATTAAATCCTCATTTTGGTATTTTTTATGTTTCATATTTTCCTTAGGGTTTATTTGGAGCAATAAGATTTGAAATTTGAAATTAGGGTTTTCAATTAGGATTACATAGAAGTAATTAGGATGCTACAATTCTACTAACCTTAAATAAAATTCGTCCTTGAAATTCTACTAGTCTATCCACCTTAGGTTATTCCTAATCCGTAACATGAAAATTCTAACACCTTATAATTATCATGAAATCTTACATATACTTTTTTTTGAAAAGCTCAATAAACTTTAACAGTAAGACATACGACATCTACAAGATAGTAAGACCACATCAGGGTATCAAGGCACAACTCCGTTGGCAGAATGACATAGTATAATCCAACCACTTCTCTTTGTAGTTGTCTAAAGTAGCTATCTAGGATGGGAGCCAAAAATCTGTTAGATTCTATGAGGATATCGTGGAAGAAGTTTGAAATACCACCAACAGAGATCACTATCTCATCCATGCTTGAGGCTACCAGAAAGTTAGAGAGCTCGACCCAAACCACAACAAGAAAAATTAACAAACTACTACTTACAGCTAAAACCCAGAAAAAGAAAAGAAAAGAATAATAGTTGAGGCTAGTCAAGAAACTACCCAAGCTCACAGAACACTCACACTTGCATTTATGTCTAAGACAAGTCTAAACACATCTATAGTCTATGAAAAGTTACCAATGGGACTTCAAAACTCAATCATAACTTGTTCATTCTCCTCATCTTCATCATTATCCACCATGGGGAAGATCCTAGCTTGTATTTTCTCCTTAGGATCTTGGTGGACTTGGGAATCTTTCCTCTACAAGAGCTTGGGGCAGTTGGGTCTGATTTGGTAGACCTCTCTGTAGTAATAACATACTCTAGTTCCATATTTGTACTCCCCAATTTGATATTTATTACACCTGTTACACTGAGTCTTTTCATGAGATTTTGGAGTAGGTTCCTCTTGTACTTTTATCTTCTTAACATTATAACTTTTGTGCTCTTTGTTGCTTCCTAAGGGTCCTTCATTATGCCAGTATTATCTAGGGTGGTCCTCCAACTCTAGGGAAGACTTAAGTGCCTCATGCACTGTCCTGATGCCACATCCAGTCAAAACATAGCCCAAATCAGGTTTCAGGCCATTCATGAACTTCTTTTCCAGACTCATCTCGTCTAAATCATAACTATACTTATGCAAGATATGAAACTTCATTGCATATTGTCTAACATTCAAGTCACACTACGATAGGCGGTTGAACTCCATCTTATTATTTTCAATCATGGCTTCGAAGATGTAATGATTCCAAATGGCAGTCGTGAACTCTTCCAGGTCAACGAATCAACATTGGGTCTTCGATCATTGGTGAAGTTCTCTAACTAAGTGCGGGCTGCACTCTTCAAAATATGTGTCCCAAAGAGAAAATTATAAGAGAAGCAACTCTTCAGCACAACCAACTACATTAGTCTCATCTTCTCCAGAGAAGGTTTCTGGCTTGATCTTCATGAAGTCTAGTAAGGTCAATCCTGGTTCCTCAGTTGACGTGGTCTTCCTTTTTTACCATTGATAGTATGAGTTAGAGCCTTAATGAGCACTTCTAGAGGTGCATTAGGGTTACCATTAGGGTTAGCCACTCCAGAAGCACTATGATCGCTTCCCCCATTGGAAGAGATTCATTGTCCATCAACGTGCTCCTTGCCCTTATCATATTTCCTCTTGGGAGCCATCTACAAAAGAGAACATAAACTATGTGAGATTTTATTAAAATCATGGTGGCCAACTATATTTTTGGCTCTGATACCATATTGGAACATCCCGATTTTCTAAAACATATAATTCATTGAGCGGAAGCATAATCTGATTGGGAATGTCACAAAATGACAATCATATAATGTTTAAATAAACCAACACTAGATACATTGCATAGTTTCTCATATCTCAAACTAATAACATAAACCTCACACTCTAAACTAAAACACATCTCCCATAAGAATAAAGGAAAATCTAATCTATTCATAGTTGGAACCCCACGAGGTCTGGTCTCAGAAGTCCTTGAGCTGCTTCTTCAACTGGTCTTTAGATAGCTCTATCCTTGACATTGCTTCTTTCATGTGGGCATCACACCCCCAACCATTAATAAAATAGTTTTTTAGTGGAACTGAACATATTTAAAAATTGAAGTAAAATATACTTTGAGAAGAAAACATTTAACATCAGGAAAAATAAACTTTGCATTTTATCATTGTCTTTTATCTGGATTATATAAGAATCCTCAAGTTTGTCACCGAAGTGCATCTTCTCTTTGCACCAAAGTGCCAGTTGAACTTCATTGTTGTGCTTTGTATGCTCGGAAAGACCATAATGAGGATCTTATATAAGGTTCATTCATTGTCTTCACTCTTTACTCTTAATTACTCTATACTCTTGCTCTAACATGAATATGATGCGATATTATGATTCTTGAAAATAAATAGTAAAACAATTTCAAGTGTCCAAAAACTTTTAACTTTAATAAATAAAACTATAGCATGCATAATACATGTACATAATAGCATGTACATTGAACAAAATAACATATAAGCATCCAATAACTATGGTCAAAGTGCATGGAACACATTTATAGATTGGTGCAACTCCTAATGTTCTCTTGACATTAAGGAAGTCCTAGTTTCCTTGTTGAAACAATTAATTTCCATTAATGATATATATTCAAGTAGACCTCTAGGGTTATAGGGTTCTTCAGGGATTGATAGAAATTCAGGACCAAAACAAGCTTCAAACCATGTTATTATGATTCCTTGTGCTTTTATCGTTCCAATGAGTATATATTTGTATTTTTTGACATCAAGTTAGTTAAATACGAATTTTCAAAGATCTGGCCAATCACAGGGCAAGGAAAATCCATGTGTAAATATCCATTACCTAAAATAGAGCTTGGCTTACACTTAGGTGGTCAAATCCTAGCAGGACAGCTGTAACCAAGCCCCAACTCTTCTTTGTACGCGTTAATAGTGAGAAGGGTGAGAAAAAACCCAAAAAGGACTTGTGATAACAATCTGGCAATTGGATTGCCAAGGGAAAATTGGGGAACACATTACCTAGCCTCTTCCTCCTGAATTAATAAACACAAACAACGTCACCAACATGAAGATCCCTGCTGCACAAAGCATTGAGATCAAATCCTTGCGAGAAATGAAGGACCGAGTCACATCCGTCTCAATTTTTTGAAGGCAAAAAGTCCAGACTCTGGCTCAGTGGTGGTTAGTTGTGAAAAAAACTACTCACCATGGCCAAGTAGGAGCAAGAAGAAGGGAATCTATCAATCAGTGAGATGCACCAACGAACAAGCATATCAAGGGATTCAAAACTCCATGGAAAAGAAACCCATTGACAAGCATAATCGAATAGAGGTCCAAACATGAGAAAGCACCACCGTGTAACAGAGAACAGTAAAATGAACTCATAAGATGGGAAAGGGTTAAACCAAAATACATGAAATCTCAGTGTCTCTGTGGTGGATTAAGCTTCCTAGGAGTGTTGTCGACTCATCCATGAATCCAGCTAGGGTGAAGAATGTTGGAGAAGCCCCACGGAATATGATCCTCAGACATGTCACAAGTAGAGTAAAGTAACGAGGAGAGGGCGTTCGAGAGGGCAAAACAAGGGTGTACCTTGGTTCCTTGAGGTTTGGGGATCCTTTTTTGGGTAATATTTATAAGTTTTGAGACATGAGAGAGAGAGAGAGACAATTTCTTACTACAGTGGGAAACAGGGGAGGAGGGGAGAGTTCTTAATAGTAGGAACCCTAGGTCACAAATTCCCATCTTGTTTGGGATCAGGTGGTGTGAAGTGGTCCATAGATGGCAAAACCAATCTTGGTAATTGGTTTCAATGAGCATAAAGAGGGGTCGGGGAGGGAAAGGAGTCTTGTATATGTAGTCTTAGAGTCAGTAGAAGTCGGGAGAAGGAGGGACTCCTCCCACACGCGTATGCCTACGGGTCCAAATCTGACCTAAGCTCGAATAGACGTGAAAGATCAAGCTGATATAGCCTATGTTCTAGTCCATTTAGGACCATTGTAGATTAATTTTATTCATTTTCTTTTCTTATTTAATTACTGAGTCCAGAGCTAACCAAAAGAGGACAAAATTGGTAGGTTACCCAATTGAACCATAAGGAATCCAAAAAGGACATTAGTTTTTTTATTTGGAAGTCCCACTCAATGTATTCTACATTTAAAAAAAAATGAATTAATTATATAGGGATAAGCTATAATAAATTTGAGACTTCGATTTTTTGTAAAACCAGATATTACCGATTTAAGTTCACAATAAAATTATATGGTTGGCATTATTATTAATTTACTAATTAGGGTTACATTTGATGAAATTTGAGTCACCATTGGAATGATAAAGGAAATTTTGTTAAAATTAATGGAAACCTCATTTAGTATTATTTTGAGCTTCACATTTGCCTTGGGGTTTATCTAAAGAATTAGGATTTGAAATGTGAAATTAGGGTTTTCGAATGTAGGATTATATAAAAAGAATTAGGGAGTTACACATTGAGAGGAAGATCACACTTTTTGCTAACACTCCAAGGCCCATATGTCTAGAGTCAACCTTGGAGATGAGTCAGTCACATAGGGCTCTACTCTCTAGTCTAAGGGAGACATACGAAGGAGGGAGGTGATCTCAAGTTAAACTACCTATGTGCCCTCACCATGTTGTCATAAGAAAAGGGGACTTTTCATCCTTTGATCATGTTTTAAGCCCCTACCATGTGGGAATGGAGTGTTGAGATGGTGGAAACCCATTATCTTGGCCTTGGCCCAACGACGCCTTAGATAAATTGTCGTTTGCTAACATGGCACCATATGATTGGTCCACTTGTATCAAAATTGTACAAAATGTTACTAATTATCAGTAAATCCAATATATCAAATAAATATATTATTTTGATATAAAAAATACAAGGAATTCAATAAAATTAGGTTCATAACCCAAATATACCCCTTTTAAAAGTGCATAAAGTTGTTAATTTTAATCTATTAAATGCATGAAAATCCCAATTTCTTAATTACAATAAACTTTGTTTAAATGACTTAGATGGATAAACTTTAATCTTTTTGGATAAAAAGGACATCATTGACCTTATTTGAGATTGAGAATTCGTATGATATCAAAATTAGGATATCATAACTTAAAAAACATTAAATGTGATAACCATGATTTTGAAAGTCAAAATCGTAATGAAACCATAATTTGATCCCAAAACCCTAACTTGGAACTCAAGTCAGTCTTAATGAAAATTTGTGGACAAATTGTAATACTTGGGTCTTTTAAATTAAATTCATGTTGATTATGTGGTTGATTACAACTGCACTTGTTTACTTGGATTTTAACTCATCTCTAAGAAATGTATGTGGTTATGCCTCTGACTACTTGACTTATCGATTTTCATTGTTTTCTGAAATTTCCCAAATGGGTTGCAATTAAATTGTTTGCTGTTTATTTTATTCCTACAATCTATAATGCCAATATGAGTATTAGTTATTATAACCATAACTTGCTCAAGCCCATTATGTATCTTTGCATAAATGCAAGCATGGAAATTATAAAAATTACCTCCTCAGAGTGGGTTGGCCAATAAATACTCACAGTGAGTATGATGTGATGAACACCCCCCAGGGAGTGGGTGTGTATAGAGATTAACCCAATGAGTGGGTACATCATTATAATACTCCCAGTGAGTGAGTATGATAGTATGAATACCCCCCAAACAGTGGGTATGCATAGAGATTGAATAAGTGTGGGTTGAGAAGTTATATCATAAAAATGAAATTTTGATTCTATACCAATAATTGTTTATATGGTTGAATAAGTTGTTACACTTAAATGTGAATACTTTGTTTCGCCCACATACCATTATGTTTTGATATACTGACAACATTTTGGTGTCACACAGTGATAACCTCCTATTTTAGTCGATTATCTTAGTCTTTTTCCTTAGTTTTCCATACTCTTTTTAAGTTTAAACTATACATAATCCTAATTTTACCCCTTTTTTGTAAATACACCATCATACTAACTTTTTCCTTTTATATATGCAGAAAAAGCACAAAAAAATCATAAAAGAATAACTCATCCTCAAGACCGAGTGGATTCAAACGGTCCCAAGACCGCATGAAGCCAACCGGTCTCGAGACCGCATGGAGTCAAACGGTCCCAAGACCGCATGAAGCCAACAGGTCTCGAGACTGCATGGAGTCAAACGGTCCCAAGACCGCATGAAGCCAACCGGTCCCGAGACCGCATGGAGTCAAACGGTCCCTAGACCGCATGAAGCCAAACGGTCCCGAGACCGCATGGAGCAAACGGTCCCAAGACCACATGAAGCCAACCGGTCCCGAGACCACATGGAGTCAAACGGTCCCTTGACCGCATGAAGCCAACCGGTCTCGAGACCGCATGGAGTTCAAACGGTTTCAAGACCGCATAAAGCCAAACGGTCCCGAGACCGCATGGAGTTCAAACGGTCTCAAGACCGCATGAAGCCAAACGGTCCCGAGACCGCATGGAGTTCATACGATCTCAAGACCGTTTGAAGCCAAACGGTCTCACGGTCCAAACGGTCTTGAGGCCCCAAACGGTCTTGAGGTCCAAACGGTCTCCAAACCGTTTGGACTTCACTCAAGGCCTATAAATAAGACCCCAAGGGTCTTCCATTCGATATCAAGTTTCAGACGTCCAAAGGTTGTACCAATCGTTCAAGAGCTCCTGCCACTTGCATCCTCCGCCCTGGGGCTGTCGGTCTGAGATCCATACTCCATCCTGAAGCTGCTTTCTCCTTCTACGTCAAGAAGGTGGGAAGGGGAGACCTCCTCATCGTGCAACCTACGAAGACTGGTGGATCGTTGCTCTCTCTCTCCAAGGGGTTGACTTGCCTCCCTCCTTTGTGGGGATGATGCTCTCTCTCTCTTCTCGCCTCCTTCTTGGTCTTAGTCATGAGCGAGTAGTCTTGTTCACTAGGGTGCGGGGAGTAGCCTCGCTACCCATACTTTCATATCATGTAAAATATAATCCTTAGGTTGTAATGTAGAGTTATTATCTTTGTCAGTTTGACATCAAACGATTAATGAATACTTGTTGCTTGATCTCCAACTTGTGTTATCTTTTATCTTTTAGTATGAATTGTCTACGTTTGTACTATTAGATTCGAAACTCATTTCATGTTGGTTCTTGATGCATGTATCCACCATGTATCTGTTTCGGTATCTAGAAGTGTATCTCAAGAAGTGGAGTAAACTCACTATCATCCGTTGCACTTTCATACTGTGAAATGGAATCAGTTGACGTATGGAAGTGCAACCTTTGTAAGTCGAGGAACACACTTTGTGAGGGGAATGATGTAAAGTAATGTGACCATTTGATCGGGAATGGCTGGCGTTGCAACATTCCCACACTTCTCGTAGCTAGATTATCCGAAAGGAGGCTAGGTCTACAAGGATACTAACTGACCAGACTCTTTTTGCAGGTTAAGTTTTGCTTTGCATGTGTTGATCGATGTGTAGTGGCGGTGAAAAACCGATCACACCCTAGTGATCTTTATCATAGTTTAACTCTTAGATTTACTAGATTTCTTTACTTTTCATGTTTTTAGTTTAAAACCATTAAAATCCAACTTTCGATATAAGTTCCAACTAGTAAGTAGCTAAGTGAAGTTCTATACGTTTTCCATCTTGTTGCTTGCAACAAGACCGTTGTCTTTTGGGTTCGATCCTAAATATGTACTATGATAAGGCTTCCATACTCTTATGGGGTTGGAGTGTTTATCTAAGCACCAGTTATAGGTAAACCTGGGGAAAGACATCATCTCTCTCTCTAGGGTTTTTTGGTGCATAACCCTGGGACTCCCATTGGAAGAGTAAAATCTTTTGGTGTAAGTCTCAGCTCCATCAAAAAATGGCGTCGTTGCCGGGGACAACGGAACGTTGTTATTTCACTTAGTATCTTTCTAGTTGGTTGGGTTTTTACACTTTCTTTTTGAATCATAACTCTATATCTTCTTGAAACTTTCATATTTTCACTATTATCTAAAGGTGTTCTCTTTTCTCTACTCAGGTAGAACACGTGCATGCAATCACCGCATAGTCGCGGATTCTCCCCTAATCTGGAGTTTGACTCCGAGGTAGAGAGAAGTTTCCACCGCTGAATCCGTCTCAATCGCCAACGCGCTAGACAAATGGCTGAAGAACAACATCAAGTTGCTTTGGTGATGGAGAGAGTAAATGCTGCAATCGCCGCACAAAGGGCACAACTTATCACAGACACCCGTGCCCAAATACAAGCGGAGATACGAGCAGAAGAGCAAGCCCGCATAAGAGCGTAGACCAAGGCAGCAACCCAAGCTGCTCAGCTTAAGTTACGAAACAAGCAACTAAGGGACTATGCTGTCCTGAAGAACTACGAGGACAACCACCCGGTCCGGTCTCCGATCATCAATATCCCAAACTTTGAGATTCGGACCCAGTGGATCCAGATTATGCAAGGAATCTCCTTCTCTAGAGGTTCAGGAGATGACTGCATGGACCATTTGAAAAGTTTCAAGGCATTATGCCACCTGGTCCCGCAAGTTGGTACAACTCATTGGATAGAGAACCCATAATAACTACTTGGGCCCCTCTAGAGGAAAAATTCTTAGAGAAGTTCTTCCCACCCTCGCTGACCTATGAAATCAGAGGGCAAATCAATCACTTCTCCCAGCTACCTGGAGAAACCCTCGCTGAGGCATGGGAGAGATTTAAAGAACTTCTGCGCAAATGCCCCCATCATGGAATTTCACAAAATCAACTGATAGAAACTTTTTACCGGGGAGTAAGCGACGGTATTAAACAATTCTTAGATTCCTCATCTGGGGGAAACTTTATGAGGAAGAACTATGAAGAAACCTGGAAGATTGTTACATTAGGAGCTGAAAACCAGTCCAACTGGGGACGGTCAGCTGGAAAAGGCATCCTTAAGGTTTTTAAAGCTGAGGAATCTATAGAAATGAAGTCAATAGCTGAGGCCATGAAAACAATTGTTCATAAACAGCAGGCCCTCGAGACAACTTTAGGGGAATTTGATAAGAAGTAAACTCCGCTGGTTCATCAAGTCAAAGTCATCACAGGATCCTGTGAGGCTTGTCATGCTTCAGACCATCCGACTCTCTCCTGCGGAATGCTGTATAACGTGATGACGGATCTGCATCCACCACCACAACCATATGAGTCCATTACTAATCAAGCTGAAGATCAGATTCCAGAGCAAGTCAACTCCATCCACACTATTACCGAACAAGTTTACTACAATCCCAGTCAACCAAGGAATCATCCGGGGTTTCAGTACGGGAATCCTTCTGGAACTGCGAATCCGCAACATCAGACACAGGGGGGATCTGATAGCAGGCTACCACCTGGGTTCTCAAACAATTTTAACCAAAATCAAGGGAACCCAAGGAACAATTTCTCTAGGGCTAACTACCCTAGAAACCAATCAGCCTACTATCAGTACACTCATCCCCCGCTTCATCCGCAGTTACATACTCAGCAGCCTCAACAACAAAGTCTTCAGAAAAATGCTACCGCACAGCCGGGGGATGAGATATCTTTGATAAGACAGATGCTACAATCTCAGCAAACCATGTTGGCTAACCAACAGGCCCAACAGAAGGAAGTTGAAGCCCAGCTTGCCCAGATTGCTGCACAGTTGAAGCCTCCGGCAGGCACTTTTGGTGGGCAGCCTGAGTCAAACCCTAAACATGGGCCGAATAGACATGAACAATCAAATACTATGCCAACAACATGATAATGTTATAACTTCGTCGAGCCAACGACGTGAAACCAAGGCGCTACTTGGAAGGCAACCCAAGATTTCTTCTTTATGTTCTGCTCTTTAATTTTCCTTAGCTTTATCTTATGAAAATACAAAAAAATCTACATAACCAAAACTATCAAAAAATTAATAAAAAACAAACAACATAAAAATATATACATAAAAAACAAACATAAAAATACAAAATCTTTTCTTCCTTTGTCCTTCCAAGCGGTCCTGAAACTATTTGGACTCCAAACGGTCTCCAAACCGTTTGGAGCCAAACGGTCTTGAAACCGCTTGAAATCCAAGTGGTCCTGAAACCGTTTGGACTCCAAACGGTCTCCAAACCGTTTGGAGCCAAACGGTCCTGAAACCGTTTGGACTCCAAACGGTCTCCAAACTGTTTGGAGACAAACAGTCCTGAAACCGCTTGAACTCCAAACGGTCTTGAAACCGTTTGGACCAAACGATCCTAAAACCGTTTGGGACCAAACGGTCTTGAAACCATTTGGACTCCAAACGGGTCTCCAAACTGTTTGGAGCCAAACGGTCTTGAAACCGTTTGGAGCCAAACGACCTCGAAACCGCTTGGAATACAAAGGGTCGCTAACCGTTCCCTATAAATATAAACCCTACCCCTTCGTTTTTCTCTCTTCAAACTCTTGAGCGCTTGTGCGAAGAACTGTGCTATTGCTTTTGCTCTCCTTTGCTCCCGCGCGATTGCACCCTTGTCAACCTCGTCTCTGACGCTCTCTTCGCAGCAAGGTGAGCACGTCACCATCGCCGACGATGGCTGCTATGCCTTTGCCTGCGCACCACCACCGCTCTGATCACCGTCTTTCTCACGACGCCACTGATTTTCTCCTTCACCATCTTCGCTGCAAGCATCACCTTCGACTCCGACCGCTATCGTCTTCGTCAACTTCTTTACCATTGACTTCACCGCCGTCGTCATCACCATCTTCATCGCTGCCATTTTCACCATTGTTGTTTTCATCGCTGGTTTCACCATCGTTTTCACCATCGTTATCACCACCGTCGTCATCGCCGGCGTGACCTCCGCCTCCTCACCGGTTCATCTTCCTCTTCACCTGTGACGGCGACCCCGCGGTTGTTCGTTTTCCAAATGGTCTCGAAACCATTTGGGACCAAATGGTCCTCAAACCGTTTGGGACCAAATGGTCTTGCAACCGTTTGGGACCAAACTGTCTTGAAACCGTTTGGGATCAAACGGTCCTCAAACCGTTTGGGACCAAACGGTCCTCAAACCGTTTGGTACCAAACGGTCCTCAAACCGTTTGGTACCAAACGGTCTTGAAACCGTTTGGGACCAAACAGTCTTGAAACCGTTTGGAACCAAACGGTCCTTAAACGGTTTGGTCTTTCACATTCATTTTTACAAAAATACAAAAAAGATATAAATACAAATAAAATCTAATTTGTTTTAAATCTTTTTCTCTAACTCATAAACTCTTATTTTCAGAAATGGCATCACTAGCGAACAAGACCACCGGCTCGCGAGTTGCTCCTTCCCAGACAAGGGAGTAGATGATTGAAGAGCTGGACAGGCTCAAGAAGATCAGAGATGTCTTCAACAACACCAGAGCAGTCCCACCAAAGACTAAAATGATGGATGTCTTGTGTGAGATTGCCCGCCTCACCAAATGTCTAGTAGTGGCATCTGAAGAAGAAGTAGAAGAAATCTCCTCTGATGACGACGAAGGTTCGGATTACACACCGAATCCTGAGGTGGAATCCTCCCCCGAAGATCACAAGGGGAAACATAGGGTCTTGGAGACTGCATTTGGGCAGCCCTCCAAGAGCGGGCAAGGAAACAACTCCGACCCATTTTTGCCATGGACCAACCTCTTGCCAAACCTTCCACCACCATCCCTACTACTACCACCACCATTGCTACTGCAACCATCCCCATCATCACCCCCACTTTCATTCCCATCACCACCACTACACCACCACCAGAAAACCTCTTCATCCAAACCTCCCTCCCCGCTGACAAATCGTTAAAACCCACCAAGTATGTGTGCTCCAGCATACTGTGAAGGATGGGTATTTACGACCTCATCTTTGACGTACTAGACAAAGCCAACCTCGCCAGGCTCTGCCTAGTACCAGAAGTATCATACTCTGAACCCACAATAGAGTTTTTCACCTTTTTGACCAAGGAACCCGTCGACATCACAGATAAGTCACGGGACGGGGGCGACAGAAAGCTCGTCACCCAGATCTTCGGCAGCAAGGTTGTCATAATAGAAAATATGTTGAACAAAATCTTTATCGACAACCAGGAGCAGCTGTAGAAGGCTATTGCAGTGGGAACTGATCATCCAGAATTCAACAGACATACATTCTGGAAATCCTTAACCGGGATCCCCACTTATGACGCAAAGACGTGCAAGGCGTCGAACATACACTCTGGTTTTGTGCGCACCTTGCACAAAATCCTCGCTGGCACACTCTTCCCCAGGACAGAAGGGGGGAACGTTATAATCTCTGATCTTTTTGTTCTCTTGTCTGTTCTTAACGAACGGTCAGTCAATATCGGATGCCATCTGATCCAGAAGTTTTCAATCTCCACCCTGGGGAAAGAGATTTTCATGGGGTGGCATGTCACGTCTATTATTAAATATCTCAAAATGGACAGACCCCTACCCCGTTGCACGCAGCTAAAGGGCGACATCCTAACTAATGCGCAAACCTTGAAGAACTCGTTCATAATCAAGGAAAAGGATGGGAAACTACACTATGTATTCTGCCCTATGGTCAAATCATTAAGAACTCTCCTCCCACTCCCGGAGTTAGCAAAATATGACGCAACACAACTCCTCTTTTCTGAAGAGGAGCTTACTCATCTGCTAGCTTCGGTCAAAATACTTGAAAGGAAAGCAACAACGGGACCAACACAGCTGAGCATCACAACCCCGATACCTCGACCTACAAAAATACCTGTCAAACGGCCTTCTAGAAGGCAATTGCAGGCCCAACAGCTGTCGGAGACACCAACATCTAAGCCAAATTTGGAGGCCGAGCAGCTCCATGAAGAAGTGTTAACCACTTCCTCCATCGACTCTTTCATCCAAAGTCTCCATGAGCAGCTAACCGCTGCCACCGCTACCACCACTCCGCCTTCCACCATTCCAACATCTACCACTCCCTTCCTCCCCACATCCACACAACCATTCACATCCACTTCTTCACCCATTTTCACTTCGGGCTTCCCTTTCTCCGTCCCTATGCCCGACTTCACCACTTTTCCATTCACTTCCGCAGTTTCCACCCCATCATTATCACTACCACCAATTTCACCTCAAATACCACCACTTTTCACATCCACCACCACCCCGACACTGCTGGTGACTACATCCATAGTCACTTCGCAGCTCAGGGCATCATCAGTGTCTCTTCCGCAAGACACTAACACCCTTCCACGCAGACCCCAATCATCTCATCCTTCTGCTCCTGGGGTCCCTTCTACTAACATCGGTGAGGAATTCAGCCGTCAATTTGACACTGTCCGAAACCTCCTCACCGATCCTTCTAACATATTAAATTCTATTTTTTCTTATGTACATGATTTATCACGACAGGTGACCAAGATCGACGAACAACACCGAGCCTTGCCCACCTTCCTCCAAGGCCTCCAGCAACGACAGGTAGAAGTGGCTAAGCAAGTTGAGCACATCAACAGCCACACGAACAACCTGCCAGACCTGGTCCTTGGAGCGACGCGTCAGCAAGAAGCAACAGCGCAAAAAGTCGATGAGATCTCCAAGCAGACTCAACCTCTGCCAGAGACTCTCCGCGAGCACCAACAACATCAAGAAGTTTTGAGCACGCGCTTGGCCACCATTGATGGCACACTTACGCAGCGACATCATCGCCAAGAGGAGTCCTATAATTATGAAATCCAACAACTACGTGCTCAAGTCACAAATCTTACAACACGTCTCCTCTCAGCCGAGGGTAGATATACTGATCTCAAAGAATCTCACAATGCACTGCTCGAAACACACGAGCACCTGCAAGTGGCTTTCGATGAGCTACAAGCCACGCATCGGCAATGCAAGACGTCCGCCAGCAAAAAGCAAGCTGACGAAACTGGGGACGACAAGGATGGTGATGATGAAGAAGCTGACGACTCCAACTCATCTGCTGACTCAAACAAAGACACCACCTCTAATGACAAGCATGATGACGGAGAAGACCCCGGAAATACAGCAGGACCCTCCCAAAAAGGGTCCGACAAAGGTCACCATGACAGTGAAAATCACCCCAAGTCCCCACATAACGAAAATGTCAACATGTCATATGGGGACCAATTCTTCGACTTTTCAGCTATGGGGTCCATCGGGGAAGCTGCCAAGGATGCGGCCTACGCTGAGTTACAACAATGCATATTAGGATCCAATGCCAGCCCGCCAAAAACTTCTACTCCCCCCTTCTCAGCACCTTCTCCTTCTTACCAGGACGAGGCAGACCGAGTAAGTCTAGATACATACGAGGATTTCTACTCTGCCTCCGACTCAGACGATACTCTACAAGGCCATGAAGAAGCCTTCAAAAAACCTGCTTCTCCCCCACCACAAGAACTTCCCCCACCACCTCCTTTGCCGCACAAAATGCATGACTTGGATATGGCGGCCATATCCACTTTAGATGCTCAGGGTATTTTTATACCGAACACTATAATGGATGATGCAAAGGTGGGGGAAGACATAATTTATCATAATACCAAAACCAGGCATCAGATGACACATGAAGATTTCCGCAGCATCCTCCGACCTCGGTCTACGATGCCTCTAGCTATCTTTCGTGTCCTCCTCGCCAATTGTATAGAAATAAATAAAAGTTCTAAGAGGCATAATCCCATCTTCAACACCTCGCCTGCTCTGTCTGTTGGCTTTTTATACAAAGATGTAAGAGCAAAGTCGATCGAGCGGCTGCGTGCTGGTGTAGCGCGTCAGGCACGTTATTTGACCCTGCCCTTCCAAGTCTCGGACCATTGGCTTTTTATGATCGTGGATACCGAGGCTCGGGATGCCAAAGTATACAACTTCTGTAGCGCCGAGCTACCTGCCGACACAATAAACTTCGTAGGAGAAGCAGCAGGAGAAGCCAAGTGTATACCCTTCCGGCTACTTAATTTAATCTGGGTTGCATGCCCATCTCTTTGCCAGGATTTGAGCCAACCATGGTTCAAAATCATAAACCCTCCAGTCCAAGCCATCGAGGGTTCTGGGGATAGCGCTTTCTGCACCATCCGACACATTCAAGTGCTGAACCAAGAAATCCCATTCAACGACCTGGTAGCTGAAGACTTTCATTCGTTACGTGGACGTTACGCCATGGAGCTCATCTGTGATAGACGGTTCTTCAAGGACCCAACTATGTCACCATATGATGTTCCTCGCTACCTTTTCTCAGCTATCCATTGACGACAACGGCGACCCTTCTGACAAGTTCTGAAGGAGTTAGAGCAGACCAAGTCGCCAGAGCAAGATAAAAGCAAGAGCGATCCTGTATACACCGTTGACCCAACCTTTCCTGATTTTGATCACGATGCTTGCAAGGGTCTCACCGACCTCTAATTGCATATCATTATGGCGTGACTCTCCGCAGACGAAGATGGCCTGGTATTCATGTCTCGAGACATACTTGTGATGGCAGATTCACTGCGAGAGACTCTACAGGATAAGGGATCCCTCTCTATAAGCCTTATGGCCGCCTATCAATTTCTCCTTGGCCAAAACAACCCAACAACATACATGGCGTCTCCATATATGAAAGATGATCTCCTAAAGCTCAAGAACTTCGGCACAACCAACGCGCTGATCTCATATCTCCAGCACACAATGCCGACGTTCATCATGTTACCCATCATGTATAATGAGCATTGGATTCTCCTAGCAACAAACCTCCCAGAAGGAACAACCACAATATACAACAGTTCCGACAGCCAGTTCAACGCACGACAGCGACACTACGTCGTGACACCGAAGACGCCAACAGAAGTAGTGGCAAAGGAGTGCGCCGAGAAGTTAATCGATTTTCTGAGTCAGCATACAAAGGTGTATGACAAAGAGCATTTTCACCGCACAACCTTCTGCCACAAATGCCCCTAGCAAATACGACAATCGAATGACTGCGGCTTCCACGTCCTCTACTGGATGTACACCATCATTGTTCTCCAAAGACTAGTAGAGGAAATGGCTGACGTGGACTACCACGCTTTACAAGGATAGTTCGCATCCAATTTACTTCGTTCTCCGGGGGCAAATGAAGATTAACCTTAGCCTGCAGCCCTTGTCGTAAGTACTGCTCAACCTATAACTTTGACACTCTGAGGACAGAGTGAGTGATAAGTTAGGGAGGGGGGTACATTAGACAAGGGCGAGGTATCAATTTCTACACCTCTCTTTCTATTAACATTTCCTATACAATTCCTTATTCTTAAATTCTTCTTAATAATTCTTCTTTTTCTCTTTATACAATTCTTTTTAACTTAAATTCTTTTGGAATAAAGCCACCCCAACTAACCTTAGAATCATGATAGTCCCCAAAAGTAAATAGCACTTAGGCATTTAATGGCGATTTAACAATTTCCATCCACTATTGATTCCATATTTTTGCTTCAAATCTTCATCTGACTCTCCACAGGTCAAAATCAAGGAAGAAATAAGCCAAGCTCTCAAGGATGAGAGGGGAATCAGGGTACTTCCAAATCAAGAAGTTCTGCAAGTGGACCACAAACCAAAAAAGTGTATGTTGAAAAACCCTAAGAACAGCTTTCCTCTCTTCAAAATAAAAGAGGCTCGGCCGCCCAAAATAAATTCCCAAAAATCCCAAAACCCAAGCCTATGAGTTATCGAATAAAAGCCAGAGAGACGAATAAAATTATGAGAGTTGTGCCATGCATAAGGATCTATATAAAGAACTGACAAAGGTTTCACCTGACCGGCACATTCTGCTGCCCTCACAAAGGCAGATGTGTCGTTCCCGGTAGTGAAATCCTAAGGTTTCTAAGTATACAAAAGGCTCATAAAGGACTCACCCGGCCGGTACATTCAGCTGCCCTCACAAAGGCAGATGTGTCGCGATCGGTAGTGAGATCCTAAAAGCATAGACAGCCCCTCCCCCACTTGAAGGGGGAGCTACACCTCAAGCCTTTAGCCAACCCTCATACACTCTCTAGCTTCCAGTAGGTCTTTCAGAGAGGTATAAAGCTGATTAGAGTCAACAACATGCACAAAATAAAGGTGGTCCCAATGCGAACTACGAGATACGGAAAGAACCTGAGACCCAAGCAACTCTCGAAATCTGAAAGAGTCAAGGCAAGCAATAAGACTTGATATGACCTTAGCGGAACTCAGGTCAAGAATTGAAGCAAGAGTATGGAAATCCTAATTAAATAAGATCGCCTCGCCATTACATGTCTCAGCTCTATCTAACTTGAGGACAAGCTAGACTCTAAGTTAGGGGGGGTGATAACCTCCTGTTTTAGTCGATTATCTTAGTCTTTTTCCTTAGTTTTCCATACTCTTTTTAAGTTTAAACTATACATAATCCTAATTTTACCCCATTTTTGTAAATACACCATCATACTAACTTTTTCCTTTTATATATGAAGAAAAAGCACAAAAAAATCATAAAAAAATAACTCAGCCTCAAGACCGAGTGGATTCAAACGGTCCCAAGACCGCATGAAGCAAACCGATCTCGAGACCGCATGGAGTCAAACGGTCCCAAGACCACATGAAGCCAACCGGTCTCGAGACCGCATGGAGTCAAACGGTCCCAAGACCGCATGAAGCCAACCGGTCCCGAGACTGCATGGAGTCAAACAGTCCCAAGACCGCATGAAGCCAACCGGTCCCGAGACCGCATGGAGTCAAATGGTCCCAAGACCGCATGAAGCCAATCGGTCCCGAGACCGCATGGAGTCAAATGGTCCCTAGTCCGCATGAAGACAACCGGTCCCGAGACCGCATGGAGTTCAAACAGTTTCAAGACCGCATAAAGCCAAACGGTCTCGAGACCGCATGGAGTTCAAACGGTCTCAAGACCGCATGAAGCCAAACAGTCCCAAGACCGCATGGAGTTCATACGATCTCAAGACCGTTTGAAGCCAAACGGTCTCACGGTCCAAACGGTCTTGAGGCCCCAAACTGTCTTGAGGTCCAAACGGTCTCCAAACCGTTTGGACTTCACTCAAGGCCTATAAATAAGACCCCAAGGGTCCTCCATTCGATATCAAGTTTCAGACGTCCAAAGGCTGCCCCAATCATTCCAGAGCTCCTGCCACTTCCATCCTCCGCCCTAGGGCTGTCGGTCTGAGATCCATACTCCATCGTGAAGTTGCTTTCTCCTTCTTCGTCAAGAAGGTGGGAAGGGGAGACCTCCTCATCGTGCAACCTATGAAGACTGGTGGATCGTTGCTCTCTCTCCAAGGGGTTGACTTTTCTCCCTCCTTTGTGGGGATGATGCTCTCTCTCTCTCTCTTCTCGCCTCCTTCTTGGTCTTAGTCATGAGCGAGTAGTCTTCTTCACTAGGGTGCGGGGAGTAGCCCCGCTACCCATACTTTCATATCATGTAAAACGTAATCCTTAGGTTGTAATGTAGAGTTCTTATCTTTGTCAGTTTGACATCAAACGATTAATGAATACTTGTTGCTTGATCTCCAACTTGTGTTATCTTTTATCTTTTAGAATGAATTGTCTACATTTGTACTATTAGATTCGAAATTCGTTTGCATGTTGGTTCTTGATGCATGTATCCACCATGTATATGTTTCGGTATCTAGAAGTGTATCTCAAGAAGTGGAGTAAACTCACTATCATCCGTTGCACTTTCATACTATGAAATGGAATCAGTTGACGTATGGAAGTGCAACCTTGGTAAGTCGAGGAACACACTTTGCGAGGGGAATGATGTAAAGTAATGTGACCATTTGATCAGGAATGGCTGGCGTTGCAACATTCCCGCACTTCTCATAGCTAGATTATCCGAAAGGAGGATAGGTCTACAAGGATACTAACTGACCGAACTCTTTTTGCAGGTTAAGTTTTGCTTTGCATGTGTTGATCGATGTGTAGTGGCGGTTAAAAACCGATCACACCCTAGTGATCTTTATCATAGTTTAACTCTTATATTTACTTGCTTTCTTTACTTTTCATGTTCTTAGTTTAAAACCATTAAAATCCAACTTTTGATATAAGTGCCAACTAGTAAGTAGCTAAGTGAAGTTCTATACGTTTTCCATCTTGTTTCTTGCAACAAGACCGTTGTCTTTTGGGTTCAATCCTAAATTTGTACTATGATAAGGCTTCCATACTCTTATGGGGTTGGAGTGTTTATCTAAGCAACAATTATAGGTAAACCTGGGGAAAGACATCATCTCTCTCTCTAGGGTTTTTTGGTGCATAACCCTAGGACTCCCATTGGAAGAGTAAAATCTTTTGGTGTAAGTCTCAGCTCCATCACACAGTTTTTGGTTAAACTTAAAGTAATGAAGAAATATGTCTATCCATAGAAAATGAGACCAAAACAAAAGATCTGAAGTTATTCTGGAGGTTTAGAAAAATATATTTATATTTTCTTGCAAACATTATGCATCCATTTAATGTAACTCCTCAATGGAGAGTCTATCTTCATATTTTTCATCAAGCTCCTTTCCATTCAATCAAGTTTATAATTATTTTTGGTTAATTTCTAAACTTCGATCTTGTAAATAGAATAATGGCCCTTGTCCTCTTGGTCCACCTAATTAGGGATATTAGAGGGAGGGGGTCGGTACATTTTGGTATCAGAATCTGTTTTACTATTTAACCTTTAATAATTATAAAATTCTAAGAGTTTTGTAGAGCCCAAGGGAATTATTATGGTATATTCTAAATGCGATGGTGTCTAGAAGGGACCATGGATCGAGGACTAGAAAAGCTTTCATCCACACTGATAGTCATCTTAGGAGGACTCCTAGGCTTGTGCGTCCTTCCTAGAAAAATTTAAAATATTTTACTCGAAATAAAATACCTCTAATTGTTATTCCCATCTAAATTCATCCCTCCTTTACCCCTTTCTTCTTTCAAAAAAACCCTAGGGACCTAAGAACTTCTTTCTCTACCTTATGATAATTAGGGAAAATTAGGATTATTGATATTAGGGATTAAGGTATCCTCTACCAAATCATAAAATGCATGTAATCAAGATTTCATGGACATAAATTTTTGATGTTTTAAATACCCTATAGATAACACTATGATTAATAATGTATATGTATATTACAACATGACATCCACCAAGACCACCACTATCATTGATGAAACTCCCTGTGACCACCAAGAAGGAAGGCCAATCCACGGGAAGAGGAGGTCCTCAGAGGAAAATACAAGGCCCATGCAGGAGGAGTCCTCCAAGAAGCAGAAGAGGACAGAGGAGTCCTCCATTAATGGAGGTCCCGAGCCCAAGCACGTCCTGTTTGACATCCTAGACCTTGTAGATGACCCTAAAGGTGAACCTATGTCAGAAGATGAGACCAAGCTCAAGGATGATCCTGTAATGTTGTCAAATTTGGAACAAGAGTCACGAAAGTGGTAGTTCACACCCCTGATGGCTCTGTCTAGAGCAATAGAAAAAGCTCAATGAGGCCATTATTGTCCTACCTCTCAAGGATGTCACTAGAGACAAAAATGGTGAACCCTTGCCTATCCGCCCTTGTCTTGGATCCACCATCCTCAACTTCATAAATTTAAATATAGAGAAGTTCTATGGTGAAGAGGTTGTCGATAGGTCATATTCCTAGCTCCTTGTCATGGAGAATGATTTCCATATTCTGGAGGTGCAACCCAACAAAAAGGTTTTCTTCACTGATCACCTTCTTGAAGGAGTATCAAAGCTTTGGAGGGAGAATTACGTCACTAATGGAGATATGGTCCTAAAATCAATGTCCTAGATGGATTTATGCACCATCTTTTCTACAAGACTCATTCGAAATTTTCCCAAGAAATAGAAGGAAAAGCAGTTCACAGTCCTTTATCAAGGCAACATGTCAATGGTGGACTATTCTTGGAAATTTCACCTATTAGAGAACTTTGCCTATATCTTGATAGAAGAATGAAAAGTGGAGCATTTCATCGATCACCTACTTCCTCTTCTAGAGTCCCATGTGATATCTAGTAAACCCCCAAACTTGATTGAGGCCCTCAACTTTGCCCTAGGCATGGAGAAGACCATCATCCTTGTTCAAAACCCTCCCAACGGATATCTACGATTCACTAAAGGCAATTATTTTACAAGGAATGATAAAAGAAAGGGTCAAGGTTGCAACATTGGCAAGGGTAGAAATGGAGGATAGGGAAAACATCATTTGGAGATTCTTCATCCTGAATGTTGCACCTACAAGAAGAGGCACCCTAGAAAATGTCTCTATGAGAAGAAAATGTCTTTTCACTATCAGTAAGAGGGGAATTTTATATATGTTTGTCCCCTCCTTGCCCCACTAGGTTCGGTCTTAGTAACAACCCAACCGGTGGTTGCAGCACCCCAGGCATCAACCCCACATGTAGAAGAGCATCGATAGGCCTGACTTTTCACCATTGATAATGAAGAATCCCATGTTAATGCCAACCAACTCATAGAAGGTAAGCATCTCTATAAATCTATTTTTAATCCTTTACAATGAGGTGCATAATTGTTTGACTATAATATATGTGATGTACGACTGATTGATAAATGGGCCTTAATGTAAAATCTTTATTTTGACTCTTGTTATGCTAATACTTTCATCTCTAGAAACCTCACAATTATGCTTTGTTTAGAATTCAAGGACTTAGGATATGTCTTAGAAGTCACTACCCCTAGTGGTCATATCTTCTCATCCCTTTCGAAGACATCAGTCCTCCCTATTAAATATATGAATAATGAACTTCCTACTAATTTTATCTTGCTTAATAGGACTGATTTCGTTGTCATTATAGGAATGAATTGGGTATATATCTATAATTTAAAAATAGAACGTAGGGAAAAGAAAATAATGATGGAGAAGCCAATTCATGCACCATAAAAGCAGAATAGATGGTACAAAAAGGTCATCTAGAATTCCTAGACTGTAGTAACTAAGCCTTAGTAGAAGGTAAGGAAATAAAGCTAGTCAGGGACTATGCTAATGTGTTCTTGGACAATTTGGCAATCATACCTCCAGAGAGAGAAGTGGATTTCTCAATAGAGGTAGCTCCCAGGAAAAACCTAATTTTGAGGGAACAATGTAGGATGGATCCAACCGTATTGCTTGAGTTAAAGAAGCAATTATAGGAATTTCTAGACAAGGGCTTCATCTAACCTAGTACCTCCCCATGGGGAGCACCAGTCCCCTTTGTAAAGGAGAAGGATGGATAACTTCTCATGTGTATAGATTATAGAATGATAAATTAGGCTACCATTAAGAATAAGTATCCAGTACCCCACATTAATGACATATTTGACCACCTCAAAAATCCCTACATTTTCTCAAAGATTGATCTAAGATCCAAATACCATCGGTTGTGAGCTAAGAGTAAGGATATCCCAAAAATCACTTTTTGTGTCTGTTATGGCCACTACAAGTTTTTGGTTATGCGTATTGAGTTGTCCAATTCTCCAAGTGTGTTCACAAACCTGATGAAGAGTGTGTTCTAGCCATTTCTCTATACCTTCGTCATAGTGTTCATAGATGACATCCTAGTTTACATTGATGACCTAGAATAACATCGTGAACACCTATCTAAGATCCTTGATGTGATACCAAATGCCACACAAACAAGGCACTCAAAACAAAAATCATGATCAACAACTAAACATACACATCACCAAAAAAGTAGGAAAAATTAAAACCATCACAAAATTACAATTATGTCTAGAAATATATTACATCAAGGTCCAACAAGCCTATAAGTCATCACATACAATGTCATGTATTACATATAGTTCCAGCGGACTCAGCCACAAACTTTATACAAATGATAGATGTTTCACTTATACATGCCACATATATAAACATGACATACTATGAAAACTACATTCGACATATATAATCTACAAAATGTACCGATCTCATACCTAAGAGTACATGAACGACACTAGGATTATACTACAACTACTAGTAGATATCCAACCTTATGCATCTACTAATGTCCAAGCTGCCTTTACTCAACAACACGATCCTAACCACGTCACTGACAACCACCTAAAAAGATGTGGTAACCCAGAGGTGAGACCCATGTCCCATCAGGAGATATTCTCAACCATTGACTATTTTTTACAACATGTATCATTATTAAACAGTATGAGCAAATTCAGCTAAATAAGCAGGTTAATAGATTTAGTAGTTACAACATATTAAACTATTCCAAGAGGTTAGGAAAATTTAGCAAACTAATTAGATAGGGATAGCAACATATATGACTAGAAGGAATATGAAGAACATGTAAGTCTATCACCTATTAAATAGTTAATTTCTCATACTACAAATTATAACAACTAAATAGTATATGAAACTAGACAAGGCTTAACATCCAATATGAATCATGTTTAACCCCAAAAAAACATGCTACTTAATTGTATTATGTTTTTTTATTAATGCCCCGAGGAATTGAGGTACATCACTCAATTCCAACAGACCAATTCTAAGTCAAAATAAGTTCCATACAAGATATGTAGGAGATCTGGATTCCAAAGATCTTATCCTCCCTCGGTCAGTTTGAGTCCACCATAGTGAAATATAAGTGCAACTACAAAACAACCAAGTCCATCCTTGGTATATAGGTGACGACACTAGTGAACAACCTAGTCAGTCCTTGTAAGATCATGGTACTAGTGAAACCAGGGTATCATAACCCAAACATTTAAGGTACAACCACAATTGTCATTAATCAGATCATATATACAAAACATCCTATGATATGTGACATCGACCATTCTCCTAGCAAGGTATGTTCGCAATCATCCTTGTGAACATGTATAATACTTAATAGTATATGAGTCTGAGCTTCCAGTAAGGAAGAACCTATTTCACTATCCAATAATTGTTGACATTAGAATGGATCTATGGCACATGAAAACTACATAATTAAGGTTTCATTTGATTAGTTAAGTTCATTCAGGTGATTTAGAGCTACATCAATCAAGTTACATACAAACCCTAAAAAGGTTCTACTAAGATAAGGGTGAATTGCTACTTTAGAAGATATAAAATGTGTTAAATTGCCCCATAATCACATGGTATTGTGTTCACTACCACACTTGGGTGTATGCTCATCATCACATCATCACGGAATACCAATCCCCTATTACATCATACAAGGGACATCATTAAGTTAGGGTAATCAACCTTATCCAAGGTCATAAGGCCATTCACCTTGTTCCCTACAAGAACATCATCATCTCTCCATGCCTCATCAAGGATCATCGTTGTACATGTGATACTTAAGTTGATATTACATTAACTTCAAGGTACATTATGTTTTTGTAACAACGATTAGGGTTACAAGATTAGGAGAGAAAAAGTACTTCATCATCATACTAATTACTCAATAAAGCTAAATGAAATCATCATGCACTTGCATTAGATTTAAGCTCAATAAGTTAACCGAACTAGAGTTCCAAATCAAAAATTTTATGTAAACCCTAATTGTAATCATATCCAATAATATTGAAAGCAAACATGTCAAACATCATCATCAAAAGTCAAGAAACATCATGAATTTGTAGACTAGAAAACAATAACGAGCACTTAGGATTATGGGTGTCATCGACCAATGAAAACTACATCATGCCATCTTCATTGACCGTTGAGGGTTTTCCATATTGGTGAATGCTGAAAATACAAAGATGGTGACAAAAAAAAACTAGGCTCAACCCTTCATCGACTGTTGAAGTTGACCACCTTGAGCGACCACTGAACTTGCGTTAACCACCCTCAACGAACACTGAGGTCCAAGGCATAAACAACCATTAATTTCCAAGGTTCAACAACCTCACATGTTAGTCTCGGTGACCAAAGAAACAAGGAAAATCTCATCCACTACAAAGAAGAAGAAAAAATGGCGATCACTATCATCAACACTCTTGGCGACTAAATGAAGAATATAGAGGTGCCCACATAGAATCCACAATAGGTTGATCATTAGCATGAAATTGAAAAGCCATCATGTCTAAAACACAAGAAGAAGATCAACTTCAAAACCCTAAATAACATTCATCATATCAGAAAACAAAACACATGGTCATGAGAGAGAAACCCAATGTTTCTATAAACAAGCAAGGACAAAAACCTCCCCCACCAAGCAAGATTTTGTGCACCAAGATCAAGGTTCATCTAAGTAGGTATATTACTCAAGGATCACCATGAAAATAGAAACTCTAGATTAAAGATAATATCTCTCTACTTATAGCCTAGTTTTGGAACAAGATTATGTGTATGCAAGGTAGAAATGACCAATAACAGTGGAGAAAGTTATATAACTCAAATGAAAAGAGATGAAGAAACTCCAATTAGAAAGGAAGGTTGAAGGTCAGGGAGAGAAACCCTATCTTGATCACCACTCTTGACCAAGCTAGCTCCACCACCAAAATAGAGCAAACCCTAGGTCAAAGGAGGAAGAAAATAGATGATCTTCAAGCTTTAACTCAAGAACTACCATGGACAACCATGGATTTGAGCAAGAAGAGAAAAACGAAAGGTAGGGTAGCAAAGGAAACAAATATGGAGAGGGAGATCACTTACTAAGATTAAGAAGAAAAGCAATTATTGCACCAAACAACCTCAACAAGGGTTTATTCAAATCCTAGATCAACATGCGAACTAACCCGGCCACCTTCTACAATCTTGAAATCCACCTTCACCACCAAGCACAATGGCACAAGTTATGAGAAAAAGATGAGAGAGAAAGAGGGTGCAAAGGATTTAGTTGCATGCAAATAGAGAGGGTTATATAACATCTAATTATGTTAAGAAATAAAGATCAACCAAAAACCTAGGTCAGGGGTCAAAGAACCATCTCATCATCTAACTCCCACATGACTTGTTCCACACCAAGGTGATGACATAAAACATTGATTAAGACTAAATCCTTTTCTTCAAAATTTTCACTCTCCTATCTAGGACTAACACAAGACACTCAACATACAACACATCCTCATCCAACTCAACCTCCACTGGCTGAATCACCTTCTCTATATCTAGATCACACTTCCTCAACATGGAAACATGAAGACATCAAGTAACTTGTGAAACTCTAGAGGTTACTCCAACTTCTATTCCACTTTCCCAACATGTCCCACAACAGGGTAATGTCACATAAACATGGGAGCCAACATACCCTTCTTACCAAACCTCAACACACATTTTCAAGGGGAAAACTTAAGGTACACTTGATCTCCAACATGGAACTCCAGAGACCTATAATGGTTGTCATGATAAGACTTCTATCTATCTTGGGCTACCTTCAGTTGTTGTTGTATCACCTTGATCTTCTCAGTAGTCTATTGAACTAGCTCAGGACCCAAAAGCTAATACTCACCTATCTCATACTAGCAAAGTGGTGATCGACAACGCCTCCCATACAATGTCATGTCTATACTCACCTAGCTGATACGATGTCTTGTCTATACTCCTCTAAAAATTGTTGTTGAAGGAAAACTCTATCAAACTAAGGTACACATCCCAACTGCCAAGAAACTACAAGGAACAAGCTCTCAACAAATCCTAGAAGGTATGAATGGTCCTCTCTAACAAGCCATCTGTCTGTGGATGAAAGGCTTTACTGAACCTCAATTGTGTTCCCATAGCTGTGTGCATGCATTCCCAAAAATGACTGGTAATTTGTGGACCTCTGTCAAGCACTATGGAAATCGCGACACCATGCAGACGGATGATCTCATCATCATATATTTGTGCCATCTTCTCTAATGTGTACGTCATCTTGACTGGAAGGAAGTGAGATGACTTGGTCAACCTATCAAATATCACCCAAATGGAATCGTGACCTTTGGCTATCCTAGGGAGGTCAACCACAAAGTCTATGGTAATATGATCCCATTTCCATTGTAGTATTGGCAGAGGTTGCAATGTTCCTATAGGCTTCTAAAGCTCAGCCTTGAACTACTGACAGACTAGACATCTATCAATAAACTTTGCCATATCATGCTTCAATCCAGACCACCAATAAGAATACTTTAGGTTATGAATGATCTTGGTACTATCAGGATGCATTGCGTACATCAAGGAATGAGCTTCCTCAAGAACTATTTTCCTTAGACAATCAACATCGGGAACCACTATCCTATTGCAGAAACAAATTTTCATGTCATCTATCTCATAGAAACCGTCATACTTCTTGTTGCCAAACTCTACCATGATATTATGTATCACAATATAATCCCACTGCACATCTATGATTTCATGCATCAAGGTTGGCTTCACCTGCAACTATGCTAACAAGCTTGCTGACAGAGAAACCTCCACCTATACATTCATATCATGGAGCAACACCAACATGTCCTACTTGTGGCACAACAAAGCATGTAAAAATGATTTGTCCGTAGATGATGATGAAGATGACTTCATGATCAATGCATAAGACACCACTTTCGCCTTCCATGGATGTTAATGTATTATGCAATCATAGTCGTTGGTTAATTCCATCCATCTCCTATGTCGGATGTTCATCTCCTGCTTCAAGAAAAAATTCTGAAGGTTCTTGTGGTCGATTAAGATCTAACACTTCTCTCCATACATATAGTGCCTCCAAATCTTTAGGACATGGACCACTATTGCAAGCTCAAGATCATGTGTATGGTACTTCTCCTTGTGTATCTTAAGCTGTGCAAAGGAAAAGAAATCATGTTCTTGTCCTACATCAATGCACATACCAAGTTGTTCTTTGACACATCATAAGATATGATGTAGTCTTTCCCTTGCTCTGGTAGAACTGACATTGGTGTAGTGGTCAACTTCTCCTTCATCAACTAGAAATAACATTGACACTTGTCATACTAGATAAAAGGAACATCTTTCTTGGTCAACTTGTTTAGGGGAAATGCCACAACACTAAAGTTCTTAATGAACCTCCTGTAGTAGCCTGCCAAGTCTAGGAAACTCCAAGCCTACTTCAGTTTCTTAGGTTGCTCCCATTCAAGAAATGAATTCACCTTCTTTGGGTCAACACAAATACCCTTAGTAGATATGATATGCCCAAGAAAAGACACCTCCGTCAACCCAAACTCACACATACTGAACTTAGCATACAGTCTATGTTGGCTCAACAATGTCAGTTCCTAGAAAAGGTGCTACTCACGTTGTTGTCTGTCTCTGGAGGATATCAACTGTCATTGATGAACAATACCACAAATTGACCCAGATACAGTCTGAAAACCATGTTCATCAGATCCATAAAAGTTGTTGGCATGTTGGTCAACCCAAACAACATAACCACAAACTCATAGTTACCATACCTAGTCTTGAAATTAGACTTGGGTATGTCATCATCTTTGATCCTTAGCTGGTGATATCTTGACCTTAGATATATCTTTGAAAACACAATAGAACCTCACAATTGGTCAAATAGATCATCTAGCTTTGGCAATAGATGCTTGTTCTTTATTGTGACCTTGTTCAACTGCTGATAATCTATACACAACCTCAAAGATCCATCCTTCATCGTCACAAACAACAAGGGAGCACCACAAGGGGAAGTGCTAGGTCTGATAAACACCTTCACCAGCAACTCCACCAACTATTTCTTCAACTCTTTCATCTTTGTAAGTGCCATCCTATAGGATGACTGCTCTATGGGTTGTGTTCTATGAATAAGATTGATTTTGAAATCAATCTCTCTAGGAGGAGGAACACTAGGAAACTCCTTTGAAAAGATATCCTAAAAATCTCCCACTACATTCTTCTCCTAAATTCTAGGAATCCTCACCTTGGCATCCACAACATGTTCCAAGAAAGCCTCATTCCCTTGTCTCATCAACCTCTCCATCATCATAGATGACATCAAGCATGTTGGAAGAATCTTCCTATCTATTTAGAGTTCTATGAAACATCTCCATCATGGAACGTTACCACTTTGAAACCACATTCCAAAACAACCTTGCACTTCTCCAAGGTATCCATCCAGGGATCACATCAAATTCACACATGTCAACTGGCATAATATCCACTTGAATGTTGTGTAATGAGAAAGAAAGAACACAACATGGACACACCTCCCACAACTCGATGGAATCAACAAGAGAGTTCTCTAACAAAAACCTATCAGATCTACTAAAAATAGGTAGATAGTAGTTATTTATCACCTCTCTAATGATAAAAATGTGTATCACACCCGGGTCAACAAAAATAGATACAAAAGAAGAAGCAGACAAATTTGAATGAAAAAGTACCATCTAACCTATCATGACCCATGGATTGACCACTCTCTCCAACTGACTCATACCATAGAATTGAGTCGTTTCATGTTGTTGTTCACATCCTCTATTCGTTGGCTTAGAAAATCCCTCTTGTGATGACTGACAGTGTCCTCTGCGTCCACCAATACTAAACTATCATTGTTGAGAACTTTGCAGACTCTACCTCAGTTGTTGTGTCACTTCCTCATCCTTCATAGGATAAGACCACCAGATATGCCCTTCTTGTCCAAACTTGTGACAAGTCCTGGTATCATATTGTGGCCTAGATGGCCCTATTATTGTCACAGACACCACACTATGTGCTCCTGTTAGCAAAATACTATGACCTCTACGATGGCTCAAGGACCACTATGATGTCCCACCTGATCTCAGTTTGAAAAAAGCTAACCTATATTAATCCTACATTGAAGAAAACATTGACTTCTTAAATCCACCAGAAGATTGTCCCTGAAGCTAAGATTGTCTCTTCTTACGTTGGCTTCATGCCTCACAATAGAAGACCATTCTATCCTCATCATCGACTCTGCAAAGGTAAAGAACCTCTCCCTATTCTCCAAAGTAGACACTGGCATCGACACATCGACAACTCCATGCTCAATCCTTTCTCAAACTTGTGGATCCTCTCTTTATCTATCTCCACCATATGAGGACATAACCTCAAAAGCTCCATATATTTGGCCTAATACTCATTGATCGACTTCAAACCTTGTCATATCTTCTCAAACTATGATATCTTCTCATCCAAATACATCTTTGAGAAGTATTGACACACAAAATTCCACCAAAATGCTTCTAAGAGATCACAACTCCTGATCTCTTCTGCTCCTATATGGCTCACGAGTGGCCAACATTGCCCTTCTGTAGATAAACAATGTATTTCACCTTATCTACATCTGGGATATGGAGGATCTTGATAGCCTTGTCAAGCCCCTTCAGCCACATATTTGCATCCTATGGGTCTGCTTTAAATGCATACTCGATTTCTCCAACATGACTCAATAGCGCACATGTCTTCCCAGAACCATGGGATGTCACATTAGGGATGAATACCCTAGCTTGAGGCACGAGCTCTCTATCCAGCATACGCAAAATCATGGCCATCAACTATCCAAACTTAGAATGGAACATTGGATTGGCCATTGTTGTTGGTTCAAACTGAGGTACTACAGGCTGCTCTGGCCCCTTCTCTAAAACTCTATCTTCACATACCTTCATCCTCGCACCACCTCCTGGCACAACATAATTATTCTTCACTTTCTATATATATATCTACATAAGCATAAGCTATAAGATATGTTGGGTTATGTACGAAAAAAATGCAAAACCTAAGTCCTATTTCCCTTTAGACTCAACAAACCTAGAGCTCTGATACTGACCAAACTTTGATGCCTAACATGACACAAACGAGAATACTCAACAGAAAATGTGTGATCAACAAATAAACATACACGTTACTAGAAAAGAAAGTAAAATTAAAATGGTTACAACATTGCTATTATGTTCAAAAACATATTACATGAAGGTCTAAAAAACCTAGAAGTCATCACATACCATGTCAGGTATTACATATAGTTCCAGTGGCCTTAGTCACAACTTGTATACAAAAGATTGATGTTCCACCTATACATGCTACATATACAAACACGACATACTACCAAAACCATGTATTGATAATCATCATCTACTAAATGTTCATATACACATATGACATACTACCAAAACCATGTATTGATATACATCATCTACAAAATGTAATCCTTCCTAGACCTGGGAGTACATGCATGACACCAAGACTCTACTACAACTACTAGTAGCTATCCAACCTTCTGTGTCTACTGATCTCCAAGCTGCTCTTCCTCAATAGCTTGATCCTAACCACATTACTGACAACCACCTAAAAAGATGAGGTAACCCATGAGTTGAGAACCATGTCCTAGTGAGAGATAAAACTCTCAACCAACGACTATTGTTTACAACATGTATCATTATTAAACATGATGAGAAGATTTTTCTAAATAAGAAGGTTAAACATATTTAATAGTTACAACATATTAAACTATTGCAATATGTAAGACAAATTTAGTAAACTAATTAGATAGGCATAGAAACATACATAGCTAGAAGGAATATGAAGAACATGTATGTCTATCACCAATTAAATAGTTAATTTCTCTTACCACATTTTATAACATCTAAGAAGCATAACAAATTAGGCAAGGGTTAACATCCAATGTGAAGATTGTTTAACCCAAAATAGATATACTACATGACTATAATAGATCTTTTATTAATGCCCCGAGGACTTGAGGTATACTACTCAATTCCATCTGACCACTACTAATTCGAAATTAGTTTCATACATGATCTGTAGGAGAGCTAGATTCCTAAGGTCTCATTCACTCTTAGTCAGTTAAGTTTGCCGCAGCGACATATAAGTCCAGCTATAGAACATCCTAATCCGATCTTGGTATATAGGCCATGATATTAGTCAATTGACTAGTCTATACTTGAAAGGCCACAATATTAGTGAAACTAGGGTATCATAACCCAAACATCTGATGTTCAACCACATATGTCCTCAATAACATCATATATATTAAACATAATATGACATACAACCTCAATTGTTCTCATTCGAAGGTATGACCACGACCTTCCTTGTGAGCATGCATACACTCAACAATATATGACTTTGAGCTTTGCACTAAGGAAGAACTGGTATCACCATCAAGCAAGTCCTAAGACTGGAATGGATCTATGACACAGGGTAACTCCATAATTAGGATTTCACTTGATTAGTTAAGTTCATTCAGGTGACTTAAGTCTACATCAATGAAGTCACATACAAACCCTGAAAAGGTTCTACAAAGATAACGGTGAATTGCAACTTCAGAAGATATAAAACATATACAGATAGACTTATTACATCATCACATTGTAGTGTGTTCACATCGACTCATGGGTCTATTCTCATCATGACATCATCATTGGGATATCAATCCCCTATCATATCAGACATTGGATATCACCTCAGTTAGGGTAATCAACCTTATCCAAGGTCAGAAGACCATTCACCTTGTTCCATGGAAGAACATTATTATTTCTCCATGCCTCATCAAGGATCATCATCATACATGTGATACATAACCTGAAATCACATTAAATTATATATCCATGTGGTTTACATAAGAGCAATTAGGGTTACAACATTAGGAGAGAAAAAGTACTTCATCATCATACTAATTACTCAAGAAATCTAAATAACATGATCATGTACTTCTATTAAATTTAAGCTCAAAAGGTAAGCAAATTAGATTTTTAAATCAAAAATTAGATGTAAGCCAGAATTTCCATCATCTTCAACAATCTAGTAAACAAATAGGTCAAACATCATCATCAAAAGTCAACAAAAACCATGACCACGTTGACCAAAAAACATCATCGACCACGTAGGATTAAGGGTGTCATAGACCACTAAAAACCAGGTCACGCCATCTTCATCGACCATTGAGGGTCAGCAATATTGGCGAGATATGAAAACATAAAGTTGGCAACTGAAGAAAACTAGGGTACAACCCTTCATCGACCGTTGAAGTTGACTACTTTCACTGGTCGTTGAACTAGGGTTAACCACCCTCAATGACCAATGAGATCCAAGGCATCAACAACCATTAATATCCAAGGTTTAGCGAACACATATGTGAGTCTTAGCGGCTAAAAAACATGTAAAAACTCATCGACCACTAAGAAGGAAAACATTGCAACCACTATCATCAACACTCTTGGAGACAACATGAAGAAGAGAGAGAAAATCTTAGTTCCCACATAGAATCCAAAATAAGTTGGTCATCACCATGAAACTGAAAATTCATTAATGTGTAAATTACAAGAAGAAGATCAACTTCAAACCCTAAATAATAATCACCATGTAACAATAAAAAACCATGGTTCATAAGAGATAAAACCAACATTTCTAAAAACATGCATGGACCAAAACCTCCATGACCAAGTAGGATTTTGTGCACCAAGATCAAGGTTCATCTAAGGAGATATATTAGTCAAGGATCACCATGCAAACAAAAACCCTAGATAAAAGATGCTATCTTCTTACTTATAACCAAATTTTCGAACAAGATTATATGCATGCAAGGTAGAAGTAGCCAATAACTATGGAAATAGGTATATAATTTGTCTCAATGGAGATGAAGTGACTCCAAAAAAAAAGGAATCTCAAAATAAAGGGAGAGAAAACCTAGCTTGATCACCACTCTTGACCAAGCTATCTGCACCACCAAAAGAGAGAAAACCCTAGGTCAAAGAAGAAAGAAAAAAGATGATCTTCAAGCTCTAACTCAAGCAATACCATAGGGAACCATGGATTCAACCAAGAAGTGAATGGTGAGAAAGTGAGAAGAGGGACCAAGAGGCATAATATACCCATGCATCAAAGATGAACAATAGGGTGGTAAGGAAACAAAGATGGAGAGAGAGCTGACTTACCAAGATCAAGAAGGAAACTAAAGATTGCTCCAAACGACAGCAAGAAGGGTTGTTACAAACCCTAGCTTAACATGAAAGAAGAATTGACCACCTTCTCCAAGCTTGAGCCCCACCTTTAGAACAAAGCACAAGAGGATGAGCTCTGAGAGAAAGAAGAGAATGAAAGAGGGTGAAAAGGGTTTAGTCACAGGCACAGATAGAGGGTGACATAGAATCTAATTATGCTAAAAAGAAAGATCAACCAAAAAGATAGGTTAGGGGAATACACTTGATATCCTAAGAAGGAAAAAGTTTAATGGGAAATTCCATGTGATGGAGTGGACTTTTGGAATCCTTAAATATCAAGGACATAAGTGAATTCTTGTATGTTGAGTTATTTTGAGAGTTCCAAGTGTTTTTTCAAAGTTTGGATGTCAAATGATAAGTATATTATGATTAAGTTCCTTAACTTTATGCCTTTTTGAAAGTATCTAGTTGAATGATCTAATAGCTAAATTTTGTCACCAAATTTGATTGGAAGGTATATTTAGAGGTAGTAAAACTATGGTTAAAATTTGGTCGAATTTGGATGTTCCTAGAGGATGCTATTGAGGTTTGAAATTTGAGAAATAATGTTTATATTTAATGATTTGAGGACCTATGTTACTAATCAATATCAGTGTCACACTACCCTAGCTTCTAGGTGGGTTATGTGGACTTCCTGCGGCCATGGATCCTAGATCCAGTGCTTACATTCCCAGTCTTACAGTGAGTCACAGATCTGGTCTTGTGAAGGGCCTTTTACAGCCGTCTGATACACTTTGGATGGCATCAAGACCATCTCCCTACTCCAGATCAAGAGGAGCTTTGGAACAATATCGTGGGCGAGAATCCACACCTCCCAAAATCATTGACCGTGGTTCCAAAAGGGAAATTGACCAAACATTTGGCTCCGTATTGCCACGAGCATCCATGTTGACCCCTCAATAGAGTGTTTTAGCGGACTGGTTAGGGAGAACGAGGCCTTGCCTATCGCTGCTTCTCCACTACAGTGAGCACGTGATGGCTAGAAGGTGAAGATGAGAATTGAAGGTGGTTTGAAGGTAAATGAAGAGAAGGAAACAAACAAGGAAGTCTGAGGAGTTGATCGTGCACTCTCACAGATCTTTCTGATGTGGATTTCCTTGGTCTTCGACCTTGGTTTGTCGAGGAAGAAGGTGATGCCCAGAGGCTTGCAAGTGGTGCTTGTCACTATGAAAGGACCTAGATGAGTTCGAGGGGGTCCGTAGTGCTTGTGGGAAGGATTATCGATGCCTTTAGTACTTGGGGATGGGTTTCCCCTTTCCACCACCACGACGATGGCTACGACCAGTGAGCTTGTGGATTTGGATCCCTGAGCTCGCCATGGATCACTGGTGGAGTCGAGGAAGCTTGGGATTTTGATATGAATCTAATAGTTTTTTTAGGAGCCAAAGAAGATCACTCCAGCTCTGTTGATGGCTCGTCGAAGGCCCTCCCTTGTGGCGACAACCTGTAAAATAGGGGCACGTGAGCACCTAGCCTTGTGTAACTAGAGAAAGAGAGAAAAACTGGGTCAGGCCAAGAACCGGCCAGTCCAGGACAGCAGACCGGGTTCATGAGACATGAACCAGTAACATCGAGCAAAGGATGCACACCAGCCCATGTGGCCACATGTCAGCTAGAGATTGGCCTAAAAAGGTAATTTCTTCAAAAATGTTCAGATCTTACAAAATTCATAATAATTAGCTCAACTATCAGAAAAATATATATAATATACCAAAATTCTCAGAAAAATGTGTAGAACAACAATATGGAAGCATAATAGCAGTGTTTTAATGATTTAATATTGGTGATATCATGTAAGATGTGTAATGCTTAGTTCTTGAGTAATAAATATCAAATGATGATAGAAAATTATGGAAAAATGTCAGTAAACTCATAATTTTGTTTATAACACATATGGTGTTAGATATGGTCATGTTGATGCATGAAATCACATAATTTTCTACATATGGCTAATTAGGGCTATTAACCCTAAATAAAATGTAATAAATACATTGATGATCAATAAAAGATGAAATTTACAAAACTCCCTAATATAAGTAACTGGAAACTAACGTGGAACTCTGATTTCAGTTATATACATAGAATTCATGTTATATGAAGAGCACCCTTAATACATGTGATGTAACCCTAATATGGTTAATGAAAGTGACATAATGTTAAATATGTTCACATAATAATGTGACACATGAGTATATCTAGTTAGTGAACTATAATATGGAATATGACATCACTAAGATAAATCTAAGACAAGAATACAAGTAATCATGAGAATATCATAATGAGATAAGGAAAACCCAAATATGGACCATGAATAGGGTTAAGATGAGATGTAAGATGATGAGAATTTGATAATAGTATAAGATCTTGTGTTGATCAGGTTTACTAAAGTTATAGATGACATGAGGAATATGTGATTATAATGACCTATCTCTTTGGAAGGTATGTCTTTACCTCTTGCTTGGCTTATTATACATTATGCTTGTGTTATATGGTAGTAAAGACTTGGCATATGGTATTGAATGAAATGATTGTCTTGTATGATATGTTGCTTGAATTTCAATACTTATTACTATGAACACATGAAACATAAAATATATGATCCATCATATGATAGCACTAAACTCTTTGGTAGTACAATGCATTAGAGTGATCACAAACTCCTAGGGGGTAGATCACATGTACAATGATCACAAACTCCTTGAGGGTAGATCATAAGGCCTAAAAAACATCAAATCCCTAGGGGCAGATGTACGAGATATATGATGGAAATAAGCTTCAATATGTGTTTTCTTTTGTTAATGAACATCTTTGTGCAAGTATATGCTTTTTCATATATTTCTTTATAACTACCAAGTATTAGTTTTATCTTATTTCCAAGATATGATAAGAGGTATATAAAAACCATGTTGGCGTACTCAGTACAATATTCTTGAATATTGTGCTGACGTGCACCACATGTAATCTTTTGTTTAGGTTGTAGACATGTGATCTTGAAGAACCAGGATAGTTGAGAGTTGTGTAGCGAGCTGATGTATGGGTGGACCTATTGTATTAAGATCATGTAGTTTAGTGGTAGTACATGTATATGTAAAGTTTGTTGTTCAGTATGTAATATCAAATTTTGTAACAATTCATGCTTTAATTATATGTTGAATGGTGAACATATGTTGTATGGTTTGTTTATTGTTCATGTGCATGTGCTACTATTGTTTCCTTCTAACTCCCTTGATTTTCTCCTTCTTAGCCAAGTGTGTGATGTTTAAATTGGGATTCTCACTGAGGTGAAGGTTTCAATTTGGACGTCACACAGTAGATTATGTTTTAGAAAATATGGGGACGTCACATTCCCAAAGTGCAAGTTTTGGATAGACTAATTTATGTTCTTGGGGCACATTATATTTGGAGGAACCAGTTTGGTGGACGTTGTTAATGTGGCACTCGTTCAAAAATGGCCAACATCTAAAAATGCATTCAAGATTCATAACTTCTTTGGATTAGTCAGGTATTTTCATAAATTTATTAAGGATTCTAGAATACTACTTTGACCTTGTTCAAGATCACTCAGAAGGATGAGAACTTCATCTGTTCAGATTTGTGTGAAGCAAAATTCTAAGAGTTAAAGAAAAAGCTTACCTCATCCCCTATTTTGTCAGACTTAGCTAAACTTTACATTAGAGAGATAGTTCGATTGAATGGTGTTCCAAGTTTAATTATTTGCTATCATGACCCTAAGTTCACTTCAAAGTTATGAAAACAAGCTCAAGAGGAACTCGGTACAAGGATGAAAATTCAACACAGCTTATCACCCCCAAACTGATGGACAATCTGAAAGGATGATCCATAGTTTAAAAGATCTATTGAGAACATGTGTTTAAGATTGGGGTGGACCATAGGAGCAATACCTACCCTTAGATGAGTTTTCTTATTGCAAGAGTTACCAGGCTAGTATTGATAAGCTTCCATATGAAGCTCTTTATGGGAGGTCATGTCATTCACTGCTTCATTTGGATGATATTGATGAATGGACCTTTCTTAGGTTAGAGGAACTTTTTTTATATGTTGACTAGGTCATCGTGATCAAGCAGAGTCTAAAGAGATCCTGAGATCGACAGAAGTCGTATGCTGATGCAAAACAGACATATTTGTAATTTACAGTAGGTGATCATGTGTTTCTAAAAATCTGACCCCTCCAAGCTATGCTAAGAATAGAGGAAAAATTAGTCCCAATATGTGGGGTTGTTAAAGGTTCTAGAATGAACTGGACAGACCTCTTATCATCTAGCTTTACTTCCACAATACAGTATGATGCATGATTTGTTCCATGTGTGCAATCTAAAGTGCTATGTGAAGGATCATGCCCATGTGTTGAACATGGAACCTATAAAGCTCCAAGGAAGGTTGTCATACCCTTATTCGCATTTGCATATCTTGTCTTACAAGGTGAACGAGCTCTGGAATAAAACCATTGAGATGGAAAAGGTTCTTTGGAAGCACCATTGTGAGGATGATGACACATGGGAGATAAAGACAGACATGGAAAAGTCTCATCCTAAACTTTATTTATGATTCGTAGAAGTTTTGAGGAAAAAGTTTCTTCTAAAGGGAAAGGATATTATAACGTGGGTTTTCACATGTTTTACATATGTTTGGTTGCAAATAATGAAATATTGAGTACTTTATATGCCTTGTGTGAAAGTTTTGGTTTGAAAGTGAAAATACTCCATAAGGAATGGATTTTGCGTATTTACTAAGAACCACAAGCACCACCTTCTGGGTCTAAGAACCACAAGCACCACCTTCACTATGAGAGATGACTATGACAACCATGTATGGTTTCTAGGTGTCACTCTCAAGATGGAACTTATCTAATACAAATTGTTCCCTAACAAGAATCTACGTGTGTGGTTTGATATCACATAACATGACTAATGAGATTATGTCATCATCAAATACACACTCTAGTCTTTATTGTTATTATTGTCTATCCGCCTTCAGCAATAATAGACTAGGGACATAAATAGAATGTACATATTGTTAACATTCATATGATCTCATTGTTCAGGTCACGTACTTTACAAAGTATGTCATTGAGTAATTGTCATTATTTAGAGATTCATTATGTTTCCTCATTACTCATAGCAGAGACAAATGAAATGAATTGGAAGCTTGACTATATTATTAATCAAATGTTTTATATGGCATACCATCGCAATGATCATATGATTGGCTCTCTGGCCATACATACCAATACATTACCACTTTCACTTAGATCTAGTCACCCACAAATCTTATTATTAGTGATCTAAGCATATCCATCATGTTTCTATTGTGGAAGTGCTATTCTAATGGATTAGCAACAATTTTCTATAGTGAGTGTATTGCATGTCTCACAACTCTTAGTTGTATGAAAGGGAATTGCCATAATCTCATCTCAGACATTCCTTTCCTAACAAGTAGCTCCATTTTTGACATAGTATTTCTAAGACCTTACTTAGACTTTGGTTCCTTGATAGTTCTTAGTTAAATGTTGGCTCATCATCTTATGACTAATTCATAACTTATCTGAGTTATAGGATTCCCAATCTTTTAATCGTATACACGTTCTACCAAAACTATGAGTTTTGTGTGTTACATAGAGAACTTGAGATTCCACAACCACTTGTGACTCTCTTTATTCTGATTGTGCCTCCTATTATTCAAATGTTCTTTGTTCAATTTGAACTTTCTGATTTCTACTTTACTCGCACTGATTTCAATGGAATTCATTCATCCAATAACAAACACTTTTGTCATTGGTTTAAGATATTTAGTGTTCAACAAACTATTATTTATGTAATTGAATCCTTTTAATAAACTATTTTCTTGTACAAGTTTTAGTTTTTAGGACACATTAGGACTTTCCTATAAAATATCTCATATGTCACCCACTAAAACCATTTGTAGGCGGTGCATTGTTTTAGTGCTTAGCATTTCCTTTAAAGGAAATTTGAATATTAGATTAAATCATGACTCATCATGATGTGATGCCTTCTTTTCGACACATCATTATGTTCAAGAGGACAAATTGTTATATACTCTCACATTTATTCCAAGAGGGCCTCAAACTATTCTTGTAAAGTATTTCAATTTTGATCATGTCAAAGTATCTTAATACCTTTCAGGAAGTTATGTACTCCATACATGTAATCTTTTTAAACATTTCAAGAGATTTTTATTTTACTTAATACATATTACCATATTATCAGTAAACGAATGAACTGTAAGAAACTATCTATATCATTCATTCCAATGGTCATTGTATAACAATATGTACATGTCCTTGCAGAATGTTTATCTTCACACTACACCTAGTGAGAGATGGCTTGTCATGTTGCACATAGTACTTGCATTTATGTTATTCATTCAATTACCAAAAGAGTCTAGATAAACATCAATATGAATTTTAGAAATGCATTTCTCATATGTGTGCTCTAGATGAAAATATTATCGATTGTTTGAGTTATCAATTATAATCCTTTGGTATTTACATAATGAGCATTCATATTTTGATCCAATGTTATAAAGATCATAAGACATTTGCGGAATTTCCATACAAGATCACATCTTAAAAGTAGAAGAATTAAAAATTCTTTATTTATAATCATCCTTGTCCATACAAGATGTGTACAGTAAAATGTTTCTTTTTATTGGCATAATGAAATAGTAGTTCAGTGAACTCTATTACATGCCCAATAGGCATAGATATATTCTAAATATAGATTGAAGTTGTAGAAACTCTTTCTCTTCACAATACATCATTTTCCTTTTGTAAAGGCTTTAGTACTTATCATATCCTACACATTAACGTATGTCATATCTACATCTAATATCACATACCAAGATGAAGAAGTAATCAAATTTATCTTATCAATTTATACATGAAGTATAGGCCTTTGCCTCTTCCTTCTTTTTCTTTAGTTCCTCCTGGAAGGAGGGAAATTCCTTTTTAGATGTATAGCTTTGTGATAGTGGTGAAATTTGCCTCCCTTCTTTACTCCTCCTTGTTTCTTGAGATCTGAAGACTTTGGCTTTTGTCCATTTTTGGAACTTTTCTTAGCTTTGCCTTTTCCTTTAGAATTTCCATTTATCTTGTTGATCCTCATCACAGAATTGGGTTTGTATTTATTTGTTCCTCATATGTTCTCAACATGCCTAGTTACTTTGTCAACATTCATGTTGTAGTTCATGACAAATTGACTATATGACTCTAGTAGAGACTACAAAATCACATCAGTGGCCAACTCTTACCTAAGGGGAATCCCAGTCTAGGGAGGTTCTCCACATACCCAATGATCTTTAGGACATGAGGACCTACTACATCTCCTTCTGCCATGCTACACTTGAACAATGCCTTGGAGACATCATATCTCACCTATCTCACCTGATCTTGGAATATGTTCTTAAGATGTGTGACCATATCAATTACATCCAGGTTCTCATCCTACTTTTGCAACTCATTGTTCATGGAGCACAACTATAACATCCTAGATTTTCTCTCTCCTCCAACTATGCTCACATTAACTAATAATGATCTCCATTCGATCAATGATCTCCCTAATCATCAATTTCATGTTTTGGAGCCACTTGTTGCTCAATTGATGAATTATGATAATCAATCGCAATTGTGAACTTGATTATACAATGTTGAGTGCCTAATTAACTTTGAGGATGGTTTTGAATTTTTTATATTACTCAACATTCTGATCTTAATCTAAAACCTTGTCCATTAAATAGAGGATACAATTTTGAATCTTATGGTTAAGTTCCTAGAAAGATATAGGTCTAGATCATTCCTCAATTTTGAATACCAAATGATAATAATAATGATGTTGATACTTCAAAATTTTGCTCGATGGTTGATTATGGATGAATGATCACACCTTTGGTCTAATTAGGAATCTTATATCCTAGCTTTGAAATTTTTGGACATGACTTTTTTTGTCCATATTCATGACTCTCAATATATATTTACAAAATCTTGACTATTGATAATTCATCTCGATATTGATGCAACTTCTAGGATCACCCTATTTGGATCTTGAGATCACCCTCAATATATGATTGATGACTTTCATGTTCCCAAATCTTGACAATTTTGAAATGATGATTATATTGATTCATTCGATTTATGACTTAGGGACATGCTCTCATGTGGACTAGTGTGGGACCTTCATTTGATTTTGGGCATGAAACCAAAATGTTGAAAAATGAGGTTTGTCTCGAATGATGATATAAGAAATCTCAATCAAGGATGTATAACCCTACCTAGGGCCAATGTAGAAGCTAAAAACCTCAATGTAGGGATTGAAAGATATTATTTACTGTTGAATTCAAGGGCTCTATTCGTTTGATCTATTTGGTGATCTCTTCAAATTTGTGATCTTTTGATGATCTATTGTATCAGAGTGGCACAATAAAAGTGTGGCTATGTTTGGACTATGATGTTTGGTTCTTACTTTTGGAATAATTTTATGATTGAACGATGATTATGATGATTGTATTATATGTGGATTATTATTATAAACAAGATATGGAATGTGATGTCCCAATGTCATTTGAAGATTTGCTTTAATTTTCGGGGAAAAATTCCTTTTAAGGTGGGGAGGATGTAACATCCTAGATTTTTTCTCTCCTCCAACTATGCTCACATTAACTCATCATGCTCTCCATTCTATCAATGATCCTCCTAATCATCAATTCCATGTTTTGGATCCACTTGTTGCTCAATTGATGAGCTATGATAATCAATTGCAATTGTGAACTTGATTATGCAATGTTGAGTGCCTAATTAACTTAGAGGTTGGTTTTAAATTTTTGAGACTACTCAACATTCATATCCTAATCTAAAACCTTGTATATTAGAGAGAGGATAAAATTTTGGATCCAACGATGAATATTTCATCCCAATCAGATAATCGATGAGAAAGTTATGCCTTTTGCAATTTCTCCTCCTTTCTAGTCTTTTTCCACCCATTTTATCCTTGATGGGCCTCGATCATAGTTCTTCCAAGGGCTCAAACCATCTTGCGATGTTCTCAGCAAGGACATTGGCCCTATTCAAAAGTGCAACCTAGTCTATTTATCCAACGAATGAGGATTAACCACTGTTGATTCAACGGTTGGGGACTCATCCCCAACCTTGAGCAAAAGTCAGCAGCTAGTCTGTCGGCCATGCCCCTCGACTCCAGCCTCAGATCCTAATTTGTCTTCATTTTTGACTTCCTTCACCATGAAATGTATCCCCTTAGTCTCTCTGACTTTTCCCCTACTTTTTCTAGTGATATGGTCCAAGATAGATGCATGGAGCACCTCTCCCACCACGGTCGGCCACTATGCTTATGACCATAGTTGTTGGGGGTCATCCACACTCTCTCGAGCCCTCTTTTTAAGTTGAACGAATTTGCAAAGCTTCTCCCTTCAATTCCCCCTTGTTCTTGCACTCAATCACCCTCTGTAATTATCTCCTTCACTTTGTCTTCAAGCTCGATCTCACTGGAACCACCTCGGCAATGAGCTTTGGGTGTTTAAGCCCTATGCCACTCCTTCCGCAAATAAGACCATCGTTGTGTTTGCGGGGTCGAGACAGACCTGGACGGTGACATTCTGTGTTGACCCAAACTCTCCTACTCTGAGTGTGAGCCTCTCTGGAGAGCTCGTATTCAATCCTTCCACCATGAATTGCCCGCTCGACTGGCACCAACGAGGGGTCCAGGCCATGGTGGGCAGAGACCCCAAGACTCTTACCACCACTCGCAGAGCATCCACCAGAGGTTGGGCACCGTAGGTATCTCTCTCTCTCTCTCACTCAGGTTGAATGGTCATGGATGCATACTGGAGACCCCCATCCACCTGGCTTGTGTTGGTTTGCACCAGAAGCCCTATCACAGGGCACCATGTCGCTCGCCCCTTGGTATAATCTCTCTCTCTCACACACACATGTATGCTTTATCTAGCAAAATTCATAGAAGATGATTTCTTGGTCCAAATGAGACATATTATATATGAAAAGTGATCTACTCACCGTGATATATTCAATAAACATTGTTTCAAAAGCTATTTCCCTTTAAATCTCATGTTATGTTGAAAATGGCATCAAATGCATATATTTTACATGATTAATGATGTTTGATGCTCAACCATGATCATATGATGCACCCACTTACTTTTGACAACATGGATCAGTAACCTATGCTATTCTATAATAAATAAATTGAACTTGATCATGGAATGCTTTATTAATGGCTCTAATGTATGAAATGGGCCATGTAATATGTGTAATATGGACATTGATGCTAATGATCCTTATTTTGATGATCAACGAGATTATATGAGCTCCAAATCTTCATGTTTGATCTAGATCAGTAACTTAAATGCATTGATCACCTAAATGACTTGTCGATCAAGTTTACTCACTATTATGACTAAGTGACCAATATGACTTGAAATGTGACCTAATGTGCATGTTCCTATATTGAGAACTAACCTTATACAAATGTCACCCTAATGGTAACACATGCTATTTTATACATAAAATCAGTAACTTGTTGATGTTTATGACACTTAAGCAATCTTGATCACCCTTGCACTCTGGTGTTGACCATCTTGCATGAAAATGACTAGTTTCACAATGTTGATACCTATGTTGCTTAATCTTGCTCGAATCATGTTGGATCTACTAAGATCATGAAAACATAAGTTTGAAATCCCTAATCTAGTTGTGACATGTCACTGTAAGTTGTAATGAAGCCATGATGTACAATGTTGTCTGATAATGATAATGCATGATGTTGTTTGGAATATCTGAAACAATGTAGAAGGAAATGCATACCTAGACATAAGTGACACATCTACCCCCATGATAAAGATTAGTGAGACCTATTCTTGTTGATATTGATCCAAGTATAATTTATTGTAATGTCAAGACTTATTTGATGGACTCTTTTCAAAGATCTAATCATGTTGTATAATGCTAGTGCTCATATCAAAGTACACTTTATCCTCCTTTTGGCCAGACTAGTGGTATTGAAATTGCTAGTATGTATGTAGTATAAATGCTTGTCTTATAATACTTGTTTGAGATAGTGTTCCATATTACTACTATGTTTTGGTTTTGATTAAATATGATTAACAAACATAAAAACATAGTGATAGTTGTCCATTATACAATCTTAGGTACCTACCTATATTCTTGGGGTAAGAACACAAGGCTGGGTGTCCTACTTGAGTTGCCATTTTAGCGAAGACCATGTTGATACAAGGGTTATCTCTTAGAAATGGCCTTGAGGTTCCTTACAAATAGGGTTAACTCTTTACGTTTAGTCATGTAGTCCCTCATGTTGAAATAGGGTAGATAATCTTGATCATTCTCATAGACCCCCTCCTTTGAGAAGTTGGGCAATGGCCTTATGATATTGTTGGTATAATGGAAATGCGCATAAAACATGCTTGTTAATAAGAAACTCTTTAAATGATGTTCCTTCATTCTTGTTATCTACTTTATTTTTTGCCAATCAATATTTGTTCTTAAAGCTTCAATTTTATATGTTTTCCAGTGTACTCAGCACAGTTGTGTTGATGTGTACCCATTTTATGATTTTAGGTAACATTTACACCATGAATATGTAATTATGATCAATGCTTCTGTACTTATGATAATCATGATCTTATTCTGATGATGTATAATGACATTCTAATAGAATACACACGGTTGATATATGGGACCTATGATCTTGTTAGGTATTAGTTTAGCATTCTTTATGGTTTCATGTCTCATACCTTAGTTGTTGTTTGTGGTTTTATTCTTGCATATGTTATGTGATCTAGTATACGGACGGGCACTCAGGTCCTCTCGCCTTTGGCTTTCTATCCATTTGGAGTGAGGATTTGGGTAACAATCGGTTCTATGACAGATGGTATTAGAGAAATCACATATCCTCTATGTGTGTTTAATAACCTACTTACTCATATGAACCTTGGAGAAACCTAATTTCATAATGGTGAAGTTGAGGTATCTAGGCAAGTCACAACATGGGGGCTGATGCACCTCCTATCCACCTAGATACTTTGGTTGGGGTCTCCCTTGTATACCTAACTAGCCAAAGTCAATCCAAGATTGGATTAAGTTTTTTTCCCTAAAAAGCTTAGAGAGTCTTCTAGCATCTTATTTGTTCTTTAAGGACTACGCTAAGCCACCCATTAGATGATGATTAGTAATTTTCTCATATCCTCATGTGATCTCTCTTATGAAAATTAATCACATGATCTCTCAATTATGGGTAGCTTATGTATGGGGAAAATAAAACTCAAATAAATTGATAAAAGCAGATTAAAGATGATTCCATGATCTAACTTTAATTTGAAAACTCGATTATGATTAATTAAAGTACTCTTGAAGCTAAGTACTCATTTGCAATATCTCAACTCATGTAAACTCAATTTTACCAAATATGACCTATGTGCTTCCTATGAATTAGGTATATGATAATGATCCTTAATATGTTGAAATAATGAGAACTCATGCTTTATACCTCATTATTGATGAGGTCCCTATTGATTAAGTACATGTTGCCCCCATTATGGATTACACCTTAAACATAATTAAGCAAACTTTTCCCCTATTAGTTGACATGTATCATGATCATGCTTAAGAATGACTATGACTTTAGACTCTCAAAGTCATAATGAAAAAATTGATACAAGAGGCAAGATACCCTAGTGATTATAATGCCTCATTGATAAACTTGATTTCGAATAATATGACAAATATGAAATCTTGATCATACTTGATAATGCTCAAATCATTGAAAGAGCCTATATTGACTTACCAACCACTTGCTCTTAATTATGTAGACAAAGAACAATATTATGACCTTCGATCTCATGACATTATGATATGAAAATGGATGAATCATGCATTCCTATTTGATAAACTTAACACTTCGTGACTAATGAGAACAAATGTTCTAGCTTAGGAAGTTTTTCCTAGAAAAAGAAGATCTGTTAGGGTTTCTGGTGCTCAGCTAGGGTTTCTAGTCCTCTGCTAGGGTTTCTGGTGTTATTCTAGGGTTGATGCAAGGGGGCGCTCATGGAGGCCGCAGAGGTCGGGGAGGAAGAGGAAGTTTCGGGGGGACCAGACCGCGGGAAATGCCAACTGCAGGAGAGGGTACAATATATGTGGACATGGAAGATCTGGATGGGGGAGAAGGTGTAGAGGCACTACCTAGTACCAGGACACCAGCATCTGAGGCAGCGAACGCGATACCAGATGAGCAAAGAGGCACGATACATGAAGGACCGAAGGGCGGAGGAGAAGTACTAGACACTGTTTCCTTATCAAACAACCTGCTATACACGACAAAGAAGGAAAACAAAAGACAATCGCAACAGAAAATTTTAAAATGACTCGGAATATCACTTAACTTTAATAGAAAGGAAACTGAGAAGGGAGGAGAAGGAACATCACCGTAGGCAAGGAAATAGGGGGGTCCCAGGCGCCGAGATAGGGGGACTTCCCTGAGTTACAAGCTGGAGTGAGGACTGGACCTCCCATGCCGGGGAAGGAAACACATAAGCTAGTATCCTATAAAGACATCATGGGCATTGGAGAAGAGTTACAACGGCTGTCGTTCTTGGGCTTTGACGATCTAAACATCAAACTAGATAAGAAGGACATTGCGAAGAGCATGGTGGAAGGGACACCAAAGTTCAACATCGTAAAAGATAGATTCGAGGAACTTGTGAAACCATGGATGTTAGTGGTTGTCGTGAAGGTAATCACACAAAATATAGGGTTCCTTACCCTACTAGACAGAATCCGAGCTATGTGGAGGCCTGTAGGAGCTTTGAGACTCATCGATTTGGAGGACAATTACTTCATTGTGCAGCTAACAAGAGAGGATAATTATCTAACGACTTTAGCAGGAGGACCATGGCTGGTGATGGGATCCTATCTCAGCGTCCAACCTTGGGACCAATCCTTCTCCCTATCAGATGCAAACCCCAAATATATGGTGGTCTGGTTATGTATACCAAGGCTACCAATCTTTCTATACCAAACACAATTCCTGGAAGAAGTAGGAGATGTGATTGGAACTATGATCAAGGTGGACACTAACACCAATCAGAAGAAGCGAGGAAAATTTGCACACATAGTAGTGAAATTGGATACCAAAAAGCCATTAGTACCGGAGATCATTGTTCAAGGGGAGACGTACAAAGCGGAATATGAAAACTTGACAAGTATTTGTATTTTCTGTGGCAAAATCGGTCATGACGAGGAGGACTGTATGGAAAGGAAGAAGGTCATAGAAGCCCAGGCAAAGATGGGAAAACTGAAGGAAGGCAAGGAGATCAGGCCGAGCCCCATGGGGAAGTTCACTAAGAATTAACACGTGAAGGTGTTCATCAGGAGGCCGAGGAAGGACGAGAAACATAGCAAGAGAGGAGGAATCCCAACACATAACAAGTTCGGTAACTTAGACAAACCTGTGGATTGTGTTGTAGGAGCGGTACCGGCGGAATAATCAGGTCCAAAACCAGGCTTTGAATGGAGCCAATGGAAGGCATCAGACAAGAAGAAGCACCCTGTGGAGGAGAAATTTCACACAAATACAAAAGCATGACACACCAATGAGGGGACTGCGAACCAGGCCGAGAAATCACAGAACCACCAAGCAGTGACAATCGAAGGAGAAGACATTGTAGTCATTCCAGATGATGAGGGGGGATGTTTCGAAGGACTGAGCTTTAAGATGGGAGGATTTCAGAAGACGATAGAATTAACAGGAAGCCCAAGAAAATCAATGAGGTTCGGCACGTCAGTAGGGGTACATCTCCAGAACCATAAGATCATGAACTCTAAAGATCTAACAATGAATGGCCCAAGAAAGAAAACCCAAAGAACAAGTGATCAAGAGGTTAATATACAAAGAAGAGAAGACTCGAGCTCGTCGGATATGATCACCTAATGATAATAGCTTCTTGGAATGTATAGGGCATCTGTGGAAGAGATACCCAAAACACAATTAGAGACTTATTAAAGCTGCATAGAATTGATGTTCTCGCTATTCTGGAGACGAGAACCAGTGGAGATAAAGCATACAAGATTGTAAGGACATTTGGATTTGATCAGTCCTATTGGGTCGAAGAGGGTTCTCAGGAGGCATTTGCGTGATGTGGAGAAGAAGACTGTGGGAGGTAGAGATTCTAGTGAGCCATAGGAAGTTCGTACACTGTCGAGTAAACAAGAAACTAAGGTTGACCTTTGTCTAAAGATCTAACAAAGAATGGCCCAAGAAAGAAAACCTGAAGAATAAGTGATCAAGAGGTTAATATACCAAGCAGTGAAGACTCGATCTCGTCAAATATGATCACCTAATGATAATATCTTCTTGGAATGTATAGGGCATCTGTGGAAGAGAAACCCAAAACACAATTAGAGACTTATTAAAGCTGCATAAAATTGATGTTCTCGCTATTCTGGAGACGAGAGCCAGTGGAGATAAAGCATACAAGATTGTAAGGACATTAGGATTTGATCAGTCCTATTGGGTCGAAGCCATGTGGTTCTCATGAGGCATTTGGGTGATGTGGAGAAGAAGACTGTGGGAGGTAGAGATTCTAGTGAGCCATAGGCAGTTCGTACATTGTCGAGTAAACAAGAAACTAAGGTTGACCTTTGTCTATGCAAGCACAAAGCAAGTGGGGAGACGACTTCTTTGGGATCATCTGTACACAATGGCAACTGTGTCAGACTCACCATGGTTGGTGTTAGGGGACTTCAACATAGTGCTCAGCGTGGATGAGAAAGTAGGTGGGGAACCTATTGTTCTATGTAGTTGTAGAGAGTTTGCGGAGGGTCTCTGGAACACTGAGCTTGAAGACTTGGACGCGTCTGGACCCAGGATGACGTTAAGAAGGGGATGGCTCATGGAAAGACTTGATCGGGCGGTAGCTAATCACTCATGGCTAGACGCATATCCTACAACAATGATTACAAATCTCCCTTGTGTTAATTCTGACCACGCACCCCTGCTAGTTACAACGAGGGAGAGATCACATATTGGTTGTTTCAGACCGAAGATGAGTATTACATGGAATAAAAGAGAATCCTTCCCCCTAATTTTTATAGTAGAACCGGAACAATTCACTACCCTTCCATGAAGAAATTAAGACTCTGATGAAGAGATCGGTGCAATGGGACATGGATGAAAGAAGAAAGACCATGGCTAGGAGGAATCACCTACTGACGGAGATTAGGAAACTGCAAGCGGCTGACAACCACACATTGAATGAGGAATATGATGACATTCTGGGTGAGCTGCAACTAGAATATAACGAACTAATTAACTCAGAGGTGGAGTAGTGGAGACAAAAGGTGAGATGTGATAGAATGAAGGAAGGATATGCTAATACCAAATATTACCAGGCATTGGTTAAAGTTAAAAGGCAACGAAACTTGATTACTAAGCTAAAAAACAATCAAGGCATCTGGGTGGAAGAGGATGAGATGAAGAAGGTCGTATGTGAGTGTTTAACTGACCTGTTCATGAAGAGAAGAAGAAGGGGTAATAACACGGTAGCGGAGTATGTAGGAAGATTTCCAATGCTGGAGGAGACGTACATATCATATATGGGGCGGGTACCTAGTAAGGAGGAAACGTGGGTAGTTTTGATGAAGATGAACCCCATCAAGGCGTTAGGGTTGGATGGAGTCAATACGGGATATTTACAAAGAAACGGGAGTCGATTAGGCGATTCAATATACCTAATGATTGATAAGTATTTTGCAGGTGCCCCGATTGAGGAAGATATGGCACATTCAACCCTAATATTGATCCCCAAAACAAAGATGCCAGAGAGCTGCAACAACCTAAAACCCATTGCTCTGAACAATGTAGTACTGAAGCTTTTATGAAAAATTATTGTCGAGAGAATCAAGCCTTTCTTACCGGAGTGGATCGCACCAGCACAAAGCAAGTTTGTGTCGGGAAGAAGAATCACGGATAATATCATATTGGTACATGAGTTAGTTAACTCTATGAAGATTAGTTTGGGTAACCACACTGCTATGGAAATGAAGGTGGTCCTTTCAAAGGCATATGATAGGATGGACTGGGATTTCATTTTTGATACTCACGAAGAGAACAACTATACCACAACACCTAAGGAATATCATCGTGAACATCATCACTGTAGGGGAAATTTCCATTGCTTGGAATGGATCAAGTTTAGAACCTTTTAAGGCCACCAGGGGGGTGAGACAAGGAGACCCGCTGTCCCCTTACATCTTTGTGCTTTGCCTCTATAGACTTAGCCAAGCCATTGCTGAGGAGTTAATTGGAAATTTGACCCCGCTTCAAGCTACAAGAAACGGTATCGGCATATTGCATGTCTACTTCGCCGAAGATCTGATACTTTTTGGGTAGGAAACTTCGAGACAAGAAAAGACAATGATGAAGGTTTTGAAGAGGTTCGAGAGAGCATCTGGTCAGATGTTAGCAAAAGATAAATCAATCATCTACTATTCAAAAAATACAACCACTCAAGTAAGAAGGGCGATCACGAGGATTACAGGCATTAGGCAAATGAAGGATCTAGGGAAACACCTAGGGGTACCAATCATACATGAACACACATCAAAAACCATGTACCTCGACATCATCAACAAGATATAAGTGAGGATATCATCGTGGGTCATTAAATCACTGTCGTTTGCTGACAGGGAAACTCTGGTTAAATCGGTTCTAAATACCATTCCTATCTATACTATGCAAACAACCTCACTTCCCATTGTGGTCTGTGCCAACCTTGATCAGGTGGTCAGGAACATCCTCTGGAAAGGAGCACCTAGGCAAGGAGGCACCCACCTAGTTGCGTGGAACAAAGTCTATGCTAGTAAGGAAGTTGGTGGATTGGACATCAAGTCAGCAAAACTACATAATGAAGTGCTCCTCCAAAAGACGTGTTGGGACTATATGTCGCAGTGCGACGCTCTATGGAAGACAGTTATGAAGGAAAAGTACCACCACATAGCTAACTAAGGAGTAGCTGGAGCATCAAAGCTTTAGCGGGTAATTATCAAACTAAAGACTAAGTTGTTACCTGATATGGGTAAGACAGTTCTATTAGGAGAACTCAAATCAGTATGGGACAATAATTGGGCGGGTGGCACATAGATGAAACTCAGAGACTAGGTACAAATACTAGAAGAACTGTCAGGCCTAACATTTAGTTCCATGATCAACATGTGCGGAGGATGGGACGAACGATTCATCAACTAGTGGTTCGAAAAAGAATCGGCACATCATATACTAGAAATCCTGACACCTGATCCGACAGTAGGAGAAGATGAAATCATATATTTGAAGGACATCGAGGGATGATTCAAAGTTCAATAGGCCTATAGTCACCTACAGAGAGAACACACGAGGGAATCACCAGTCCGGTGGATGACCCCATGGAAGCTAAGTGTCCCACAAAGGGTCAAGACGACACTATGGCATATGATGCATGGTAGTCTCATGACAGATGAAACTTGGGCAAAGCGTGGATTCAAAAATGATTCTAGTTGTCCAAGAGGTCACACAGTCACAGAATCAGCAATACATGCTTTCATCTACTGTGTCGAAGTCCAGGAAGTTCGGAGGCATATCAAAAACTTTACGGGGGTAAGCCTGATTCAGGAACGCACAATGGAGAAATGGCTCAAGGCAAATATGAGGAAGAGGAAGGAAAGGCCTGACTGGAATACTAGGTTCGCCATTGCTATTTGGAAGCTATGGGGATTCATATGCAATGAAGCATTCCAGGATCTAAGAGTAAACGCCATGAGCATGTTTCAAAGTATAAAATGGGAGGTCATGATGTGCACGATGGCATTCGATAGAAGGAAAGGACAAGAGGAAAACTGGAAAACAAAGGAAAGTGGTTGGAAACCCCCAATGAAGAACATGTGAAGGTCAATGTTGATGCTGCAGTGAAGAAGAAAAAGAAGCCTATGGCCACTGGGTTTGTCATTAGGGATCATGAAGGTAGATGGCTAGGAGGAGCATGTGATGAAGGTGTAACGATGGACATCATATCATAAGAACTAATAGCCATTCTACTGGGTCTCTTGGAGTGTCGCTTGAAGTTCAGCAAGGTATAGATGGAATCAGACAACGAAAGAGCAATGAAGATGTTGAGCAACAAAATTGCCATCCCAACTAAATATAAGGTGAGTTGCTATCTTATTAGCAAGACGTGTAAGGAATTCAATGATGTTACCTTTAAGTTTAGGAAAAGAGTATGTAATAAGGTGGAAGATGTCGTAGCTATGTGGTGCCTGAAACAGAACTCCATGAGTAGTAGGTGGTGCCGATGTCCAAGTTTCCTCACTGACATGGTGAGAGAGGAAGCAGCATCGAGCCACAAGTGTGTATGAACTCGTGAGTACCTGGGTTGGATACTACAAAATGTTGCTCGATTGTTGACCATGAATGTATGGTCACACCTTTGGTCTAATTAGGAATCTTATACGCTAGATTTGAAATTTTTGGACACATGACTTTTGTTGTCCAAAATCATGACTCTCGATATTGATTTACAAAATCTTGACTATTGATAATTCTTCTCCATAATGATTCACTTCTATAATCACCCTATTTGGATCTTGAGATCACCTTCGATATATGATTGATGACTTTCATGTTCCCAAACCTCAAAAATATTGACATTATGATTGTGTTAATTCTCTCGATTTATGACCTAGGGATGAACTCTCATGTGGACTAGGATGGGACCTTCCTTTGATTTTGGGCATATAACCACGATGTTCAAATATGTTGTTTGTCTCAAATGAAAAAATATGAAATTTCAGTCAAGGATGTATAACCCCACCTAGGGCCAATGTAGAAGTTAAAACCCTAAACATTGGGAATGAATTTCACGGTTTACTCTTGAAGTAAAGAGCCATATTTGTTTGACCTATTTAGTGATCTTTTCAAATTTGTGATCTGTTGATGATCTATTATATCTGAGTGGCGCAGTGGAAGCGTGGCTATGCTTAGACTTTGATGTTTGGTTATTACTTTTCGAATAATTTTGATGATTGAAGGAGGATTATGATCATTATATTATATGTGGAGTGTAATGATAAACATGATATGGAATGTGAAGTCCCAATGTCATTTGAGGATTTGCTTAAATTTTAGGGAAAATTTTCCTTTTAAGGTGGGGAGGATGTAACATCCTAGATTTTATATCTCCTCCAACTATTCTCACATTAACTCCTAATGGAATCTATTCAATCAATGATCTCCCTAATTATCAATTTCATTTTTTGGAGCCAGTTGTTGCTCAATTAAAAGTTATGATAATGAATTGCAATTGTGAACTTGATTAAGCAATGTTGAGTGCCTAATTATCTTTGAGGATGGTTTTGAATTTTTGAGACTACTTAACATTCTGATCTTAATCTCAAAACTTGTCCTTTATCTAGAGGATGACATTTTGGATCCAACAGTGTAGATTTCATCCCTATCGGATAATGAATGAGAAAGTTATGCCTTTTGTAATTTCTCCTCCTTTCTAGTATTTTCCACCCTTTTTCTCTTTGATGGGCCTTGACCATTGTTCATCCAAGGGCTTGGACCATCTTGCCATTTGATCAGCAAGGATGTTAGCCCTATTCATGAGTGCAACCTTGTCCACTAATCCAATGGACGAGGATCAAGCATTGTTGATCTAATGGTTGGGGAGTCATCCCCAACCTTGAGCAAAAGTCAGCAGCTAGGCTTCCAGCCATGCCCCTTGACACCGGCCTATGATCATCGTTTGTCTTTTTTTTTACTGCATTCACCATGAAATGTTTTCCTTTGGTCTCTATGACCTTTCGCCTACTTTTCCTAGAAAGATGGTTCAAGATAGAGGCATGGAGAACCTAACCCACAATGGTCGACCACCATGCTCACGACCACAGTTGTTGGGGGTCATCCACACTCCCTCGAGCCCTCTTTTTAAGCTAAATGAATTCACAAAGCTTTTCCCTTCGATTGTCCCTTGTTCTCACACTCTATCACCCTCTATAACCCTTTCATTCACTTTGTCTTCAAGATCGAGCTTGCTGGCACCACTACGGTAGTGAGCTATAGGTGTTTAAGCCCTATGCCTCCCCTTTCACAGATCAGACCACCACTGTGTTTGTGGGGTTGAGACATCCCTAGATGGTGACATTTTTTTTTGACCCAACCTATCTTGCTCTAAGTGTGAGCCTCTCCAGAGAGCTTATTTTTCATCCTTCAAGCGTGAATCACCCACTCGACTGGCACCTGCGAGGGGTCTGTGTCGTAGTAGGTGGCGACCCTAAGACTCTAGCCACCACTCATGGAGCGGCCACTAGAGGTTGGGCACTGATGCAACCCTTTTTTAGGGCTCCATCTTGTGCCATTTTGTAATTTATTCAGATCTAAATAAAGTAGAATGCAAGTTAAATCCCTCAATATGTGTATTACTATCAAATGTACTTATGGATATTCTTTGCACTATTTTCAGGTACTTTGACCATGCGTTGGATGGATAAGAGAGAAGGAAGGAGTTCTAGGGTTCTTCCATGCATGGAGGGGTCCAAATAAGGCCCCAAAGCTCCCTCAACCTACCCCTAATGGCCAAGGTTCAACATCAAGAAAATAATTCCATGGATGATGTAAATTGAAGTTCATTTAGCCACTAGAGATCCCAACATAGTCGTGGCCTCATGGCCACAGATCATGTTAATTATTGTGAAGAATCAACTAAGATGTCAAGTTGTTGCACGAAACTCACCACAGATGTGGCCATCAGCACGGTCGTGGCACATTGAAGACACCATGGTTGTGGCCCCATGGCCATGAGTCATGCCTTTTTTTTATGAAGAATCAGCAGGGATATCAGGGGTTTTACACCAAAATCACCACTGTCGTGGCCATCAGAACGGTCGTGGCCCATTGAAGATACCATGGTTGTGGCCACTTACCACGGATGTGGCTAGCAAAAGAGAAAATGCATGTGCTGCCCCTTACGATCAAGACTTCCTCCTCCAAAATGGTCGTGGTACTCCGCCACACGGTCGTTGTGCCACTCACCCAACATGATGGTGGCATCCCACATGGCCGTGGGCACCACCTATACTTAGCATTTTCACCCTATTCATACGTTGATCGTGTCCACTCCCCCATGACCGTTCCCTACTACCCCCCCCCCCCCACGCTCATGGTACATCAATACAGCCGTGGTGACCAACCTACCCTACCCATTTTTTACACTATTTTTTGTAAACTACCCCACATACAGTAGTGCTTCCCCACCACCTATACATATAGGTGGTAGATGGGGCACGAAGGTTAGACCCCCTAGCTTTAACTACTCCCCCCACTCTCCCCTTGAGCATTCATTGTACTCCACCTTGCATTTATGCTCTCCATCCACCATTTTCACCTCATTTTCACCTTGGAAACGTAGTTTTTTAGGTTTTCTTCCACAATCCCCCATATTCTCATGCCCATATGCACCATTGGAGGAGGAAGTACGTCTCCAATCTATTAGGTGGTGAATAAGGAGGCTTCTACTTCAATCCATGGAGTTTTACCCCCTTCTTCCCATTTCTTTTGCTATTTCTTTTATCATGTCTATCTAAGCCCCTTATGGTGGGATGTTTGGGGTTAAAATGTGACTTTGATACCATGTTGGGGGAAAATAGCTTGTAATGAACATAATTTCTATCTATGATGATTACTTCTTGCTTCTATATCATTTCTTATTTTATTGCATGTGGTTTTTTCTTTTAACATGGATTGCTTGCTTTAGAATGTTTGATGACATGACATCTAGGAGGAATTGGAGTGTATGTAGCAAATATTTGGAATGGATCCTAGGTCCAATTATTAGAACCCTATCTACCCCCCTTTGTTCCTACATACACATCCCTCCTTCTACAAGTGAGTGTGAGATCTAAGTGGCTAGTGTAAGTGTGATTAGTGCAATTGCCTAGAGCTTCCTAAAGGCTGGATGGCTAGTGGCATGAGGTGAAAAACCCTCATCTCTACTCCCATTTCTACCCTTAGTCTCAATTTTCCTAATACCACTTACCCTAGAGACATAGACTTGACAAGTCCTAGTAGGATTACACCTAACCCTATATCTTCAACTAGTAGTATAGGGTACATTCTAATATCACTTGTGTTGTTGTTTGGTTTGGCAATCTAGATAGAATTATGATGATTGCTTGATATGGTGAGACCCCCCTCCAGCTAATATCAAACCACATCCCCAAATGGCCCACCTACCTAATCTCATTGCTTAAAACCCACTTTTCTTTCTTAGCTTGTTCATGCTAATCTAGTTTAACTACTTGTGCTCAATCTAGTTAATTTCTTAATCTTGTTCTTTAGTGTTAACTTAGGATCTTGCTCTCTCTAGTGGTTAACTTAGCTCTTAGTTGCTAAATTGCTCTATTAGTTTAGTGTAGATAACTCTTGCTCTTATTTAGCTTTTGCTCAATCTAATTGCTTAAACTTGCTTTCTTAGGTTCATTTAGGGTTGTGATAACTTAGATTTCAAAATTGCCTTTACTCTCTTTTTCACCTAGTCTAACAACTAATCAAACCCTTTTAAACCCTTCAACCCTAGTCTCCGCATTAGGAACGTAACCAATGCTAGCCTAGCTCTAGTTCCCCCTCTGTCCCTACCTTAAGTGTACATAGAGTGGACTCAAAGTCCACCGGTTTATCTGGATTGTGCAGAACACTTCTCACAATCCTCAACTAGTTATGGAATTTATTCTCAATTAATTTACCTATTATAAAAAATGATTCTGTTGTCATTCTACAAGAGAAAATTGCATTTGTCAATAAAAAATCATTTATTATTTGATTTGATTTGAATAAAGTTTGACTATAGTTAATTAGGCCTTTAATTACCTCTCCCACTATTTTCATTCAAATTGACATCCCTCACCATCAATTCAGAAGATTGCAACATACAACCTCCTAATGGGTAAAGATCCTAATATCCTCTCAGTTATGGACCAGCTAGGGTTGTCACCCACAACTAGATCTATCAGGTAGGCAACTCTTGCCAATTGCATCCTATGCAACTCTTGAAAGATGTCATGCACAACTCCTTACCATGATCACCTTCATGACTCAAGGTGCTAGATTCTATCTAGGTCACCTTGTTAAATATGACCCAAAGCCAAAACAATCAATATACCCCCTACTAGGGTAGACCAACATATCCATCCTTCATGCTTCCACGAGACAGACGGTGCACCATGCTAGGGCATGCCCACACTCGATCAATCAAGATTTTCATGTGTGTCGCATTTGGAAGGCATCTAAAACTTAATATTAGTTGAGGGATTTGGTTTTATAGGTACATATACATATCCAATCACCACAATATATAGTATGTATCATATACATGTTATATCCCACAAAAAATATGTGAAATGATAAAAAGTGATGATTATGGCCATACTAATGTGATTCCTCGAGCCAAGAGGAATCATGGTCATCTAGGTCCACATAACATACGAACTGTATTATAAGAACTTTGTTCTTTTTCGTTTTGGGTTTGATCAACTCATCTCCATGATTGATCGACTCACCATCAGGCCGATCGGTTTGGTGCCACTAGCCGATCGACTGGCACCTCCAACTGATCAGTTCATTGGATGTCGTGCATCTGTTTGAGTCTCCACCCACTCATCTCACTCTAGGAATCGACCACCTTAGTCCTCTAGTTGATCATCTCATGCCCGAGACAATCACCTCAATCCTCCAGGTATCCACCATTGTTTGTCATATCAGGAAATAAACTAATCATATTTACAATTGTGTTGGGAAACCCTGCATTACATTCGGAGTGGAACAAAGGTATGAATGAATCTCGAGTTATCTCGAGTTACATCAAGAATAAGAGGTAGGGAATCGGTGCATAGACCAAGATGCAAGCAACAATCAACCACACACATATTTAGGGTTTATGGCCATAATCATGCTACAATCACCACAGAAACCATTTAAGGTAATGTGTATCGAATGCATTTATATACCATATCATATACGTATATATAGGTATTTATGAATTTATATTGGACATGCATAAAGCCAATTAATTATTCACAACATATGCAATAAATAAAAGACGAAAAACCAAAAACCAATCATATCGATTATCCAAAAGTATAAAATGTTGATGTGGCTCTGATACCATTGTTGGGTTTTAGGGGAGGCAGAGATGGCAAAGGAAACAAAAAATTTCTCCCCAAACCCAGAACCCAAAGAGATATCGTCAACATCTATACGGTAGGAAGGATGGTTTGTAGAGGCGTACCTTGTCCCAAGGCTTGCTCGATGACTTAACCTCACAGTGAGTGTGGTCTTCACCTTTTGTCTTAGACAGCACCAGTGCAACTCCTGGTTGCACCCAGACTGACAGATTGAGGACTATTCTCTGAGCGGTAGAAATCTCCCGCATCTGTAGTAGTCCACACAGACCACCGGGAACTCCAGTCATCCTGTCCTATAGCACACTAGAAGGAGTAATCCCCTTATGTCTGCATACTAGTCACCGACGTACTCTCCCACCACCAATTGTTGTCCTGCAGTTGTCTTTCTGTCGTGGTGCTCCCTAGTCAGGTAGCACTTGCTTGGGTTCTCTCGGTTACCACAACCAGAGAGGACAACTTTGCAGAGCAACTGATGTTTAGAGTTGTTCTATCTGAGAAGCCCCTAGTACCCCTCTATATATAGGAGGGGTCAGGGTCAAGGTTCTCACCCTCGGGCAATGTGGGATTAAAGTGGGAGTAGAAGGGTCCACAATTTCCACGAATTGATACACTGTGGTTGGTGAACCGATCATTTCACAAATGAACCAATCATTTGGGGACTAAACCAATCAGTTCATCACATGAACCGGTTATTTAGGGAGTTGAACCGATCGGTTCATTCATGAACCGGTCATTTCACTTCCCAGGGTGGTTTCCAATTGACTTTCCTCTTTCCATTTCCAATTAATCCAAAGATAAATACTTGTCCCAATCGAATTGTACAAGTGAAACGAAAATATTTGCTCACCAACCTAACTTTCCCAAACTGGCTCGTTTGGTCCAGCTGAACCGATCAATTAAACACTTGAACTAGTCATCTCACTTGACCCTATGTCGATCAGTTCAATAGCTTGAATCGGTCGGTTGGCAGTCCTAGTTGTACAGAAATCGGTCAATGTAGTTCTCAATCAATCTGACACCCAAATCAATTAGTCCAACGCTTCAACTTGGTGATTCTGAGTCAAGTCAATTGATTGAATGTTTAATTGAACTACTAAACACATTTAGTAAACAATATAAACATCATTCATGGATAAAATCCTTTTCCAGGTTAAATCCTATGGGTGTGACCCTGCAGGCCCATTTCATGTTGGCAGTGAAAGTCCATAACACTTATGACTTCACAAGCAAAGAGTGGTGCCTAGTCGCACATCAATTCTACCCAAGTGAAAAAGAAACTTGGAGAATAACTTTCAATCCTTCAATTCATGACTGGTGTTATAGTTTATGTATAATTCCTTTGTCACTGATATCCCGGATGAAGTCAAGGCATGGAACAATCATCCTTCCAATGTTCATTCACTTCCTTGATCTCAGAGCAAACTAGATGAGATATATGTGACATCAATATCACATATTGATTAACACATGCATGCACATGCCTTTCTCAGTCCTACTCATCATGTGCCCATGGACATCAAACTCCCTCAAGAGGGACAAATCTTATATCTATCACTCACCCCTCAAAATCCCCATGTGTCAAAGAAACCCAATCATCACCTTTATAACAATCTATATTCAAGACTACATTTGATGATGTCAAAGTGTACCCAACGACATGTGTTGACTGTAGTGATTTCAGGTCAAAGAATCACAATCACCACCAATACAGTAAGAGTTGATCCTGACTAACCAAACGTGGTTTCCATGCATCACTCTTATGGTGGGTTTTCCCGGTACCCTGTTCTCTAACATGTACCTATGAGTTTGGTTTGATATCACCATATCATGACTAATAAGACTCTTGTTATAACCTCAATTTTCTGAAATAATGTAATGAGATGTATAATCCTCTTTTAATGATAAATGAAATCTATGATTGATTTGTTTGTTTTAATTGGTGGATTTCATGTACAATGGACTTAATTTTTTGTTAATGGGCTTAGTTGGCGATCGAGCCCAATTGAAAAGGAAAGAGAATTAAAAAGAGAAAGGATTTATCTAATAAAAGGAGAAGTACAAGAAAAAGGATAAATATAAATGGAAAAGGCAAAGAGGCATTTCCCAATGAGAGATTTCATATCGTTAGGGTTCCTTGAGGACCAAGGGACTTGAGATTATCAAATAATGGCAAACGAAAATGAAATATTAATTAAAATTCGTTTAATTGATGGATAACTTGGAATTGAAGGAAACTCTCTCATCTATTGGAATTTGAATTTCAAATTTAATACTCAGTTAGATGATGCCAAGACGAAGTTTCCTATGAATTTTGAGAGAAAAATATTGATCTAGGAGAGAGAAATGATTTTTCCAAGTTATCATGTTAAAACAACTTTTTAAATCAAGTTTGGGATAATTAGATTTCGGGGAGCGATGACGGCTGTTGGATGACCCGTGTGGTTAGGGGACCACAGATCCAAGGGAAGCCATGCATCGTCTACCTCGAGTCATAGAGGGATTCAGAGACAAGCTGGGAATCCAATTTATCATTGACTGAGACGATGATCTGAAGAGTTAACCTATCCATCGACTTCAGGAGAGTAATCTGAAGGATCTAGATCCTAATTTCACATGCTACCGTCGACGAGGGAAGAAGTTCCCAAATCATCACACTTGCAGACCCAACCCTATATAAGGGGGGGAGGGGTACTCGAGTGTACCAGCATACCTAATTCCTATCCCAGCCAGTGCAGAAAGCAACGACGAGTCAAGAGACAACATCAATTTCGAGTTTCACCCTAACCTACCCCCTCTACAACATGCTGACCACGGATGAACTCCAATGACTCATTCGTGGTGAAGGTCAAGTTGCATCGAGAAATTGAGTGGCTTATCCATTTTGGGTGACGACGGTAGATCTTCCAAGCAACTCCATTTCTTTGTTGGTAGCCTGAAGCTCGGAGTCAACCAAGGAATTGACCGCAACCGGATGAGCGATCGAAGGTAGACGACGACTGACGATCGTCCGATCGCGGTCCACCGTGATCCTGAGCGGGGATCCAACGAGCGAGAGTAGGAGCAGCCAACTTAGGCGTGCATGATAGGAATCGTTCGATCTAGGGAGTAGATTACCGATCCACCGATCTTGTGGTCTTCAAATTTTCAGTAATTTCCATCTCTGCTCAATTAATTTTAAAAAAGGGTTTTCCTGGATAAAATCGTAGAAATTAATAGAAAACTCAGATGAATATACTTTATACATGAAAGTTGATCTGAAAAATGCAAGGAATAAGATAAAATTAGTTTTAAGGCATGAATCCATATCTTTTTGCAAAAGTATATTATTTTGATGAAAAAGGTACTAAAATTAGGTTAGAAACCCTAATTGATGCTAATGGATAATTTTATGAGTAGTAATAGGTTAATTTGAGTATTATTAACCTGTTATATGATAATGTTGAACTTAACCTGATTTAGATGATTAATTGCATGATTTAGGGTTTTAAACCTAATTTAGTGGATAATATATGTAGAAACCCTAAAAGTTAATAAAAGAAGAGAAAATTTGAAAATATGAGAATATTTGGTTAAAAGATGATCTTAGGAACTTTTATGAGAAGTAGATGAGAAAATTAGGGTTTGTGAGTAATTTTGTATAATTAGGGTTTAAGGGTGTTAAAAGTACGACAAAACTCTAATTACGTACGGAACCCTACAAGCGGTAGAAAACCTAAAAAGGGATAGAAAACCTAAGAAACAAGAAGTTTTGGGTAAATAAAAAAGAAATTGTATGTTATTTTAGGAATCTTGCTTTCTATCTTGGATTGGATTTCTTTTCTTATTGGTTGATTCTATCTTAAAGATCTACAAAATGGGTATGTGGTTATTTATGGTTAACCACTTTAGTTTCACGAAGGTTTTCTGAATGTTTGATCACAGTGAATGCCACCTATCTATTTGGATGTTCATATGTGCAAATTATAAAGACGCAATGATTATCACAATTATGATATAGTGTGTATTCTCACACCTACATGTGATGAGTGCATACTCATCATGGAATTCAATTACCTTTTTGGAACAATTTCAACTTTATTTCACACCTTTTCATCCTAACATGAATCATAATGTACAAAACTACTTAGCTGATTCAATAATCAAGGTTTTAACTAAATATCTTTCATTTAATGCAGGTATATCAAGCAATTCCACACATGCGGTCCCAAGACCGTTTGAGCTCTTGCGATCCCAAGACCGTTTGAGCCCATGCGGTCTCAAGACCATTTGAATCTGTGCAGTCTCAAGACCATTTGGGTTCATGCGGTCCCAAGATCGTTTGCTGGAATATACGAAGAACGAATGACGAAAGCGGTTGCCAAAGAAAACCATGCGGTCCCAAGACCGTTTGGATCCATGTGGTCCCAAGACCGTTTGGGTTCATGCGGTCCCAAGACCGTTTGGGTCCATGCGGTCCCAAGACCGTTTGGGTCCATGCAGTCCCAAGACCGTTTGAGTCCATGCGGTCCCAAGAATGTTTGAGTTCATGCGGTCTCAAGACCGTTTGGATCCATGCGGTTTCCAAGACTGTTTGACGCAAGCACAAAGACCGATTGAAGAACTGAAGTTGCGCATTCACGACGAGACCGAGACCGAACTCAAGAATGATCGACACAAACCGTTTGGCGCCCAAACGGTCTCCAAACCGTTTGGCACCAAACGGTCTCCAAACCGTTTGGCACCAAACGATCTCCAAACCGTTTGGCGCCAAACGGTCTCCAGACCGTTTGAAGGAGATTTTTCCAGCAACTTAACCAAACCGTTTGGGATCAGATCTGAGCCTATAAATAGACCCCAAGGGTCCTCATTTTGAGGCATCGGATCCGTACGTGGATAGGCTGCCAGAGCACCACTCCGATCAAGTTCCACTCCACCTACTGCTAGTGTTGCATCCAAGGAGGCCGAGAAGAGAAGGAAGACGGGGCAAGGAGTGCATCTTCTTCTCCGGGCTATGACCACCCTCTGCACCGAGCTCCTAGCAGATCTCTCTTTCTCTCACATCCTTCTTGTACCACGCATCATGAGCGAGTAGTACCTTTTCACTGGGGTGCGAGGACTATCCCCTCTACCCATGCAAACCATGTTCTTTTGTTAAACTTTCCATGGCAATGTATATAACTCTTCATTTTGTCGTTAATCGTTAAGCTCGTAGGTTGGTTATGTGCTTGTTTTCATCTTTGTGCTCCCTATGTTGCGAGAACTTCTATGCATGGGTTTGAATGTCGTTTAACAAGTTAGACTCTTTGACAAGAACTTCTGAGAGGATTCCTTGAGGTCGTAAGTGTGTGATCCACGAGGGGACGAGCCATCTAGCCTTCAGTGACGCTTCTGTGTGCCTAACGCCCGTATGGGGGGTTCACAACCTTAGTTGGATTTTGTATCTTCTTGTTAACCATCGATGTTTACTTGTACTTTAATTGCTTACGTGTTTATCAGTTAACGTGGTTGACTCCTTGACTAGAACTTTTGATGGGATTCCTTGTGGTCGCAAGTGTATGATCCGTGCGGGGATGAGCCATCTAGCCTTCGGTGATGCTTCTGTGCGCCTAACGCACGTATGGGAGTTTCACAACCTTAGTTTGATTTTGTATCTTCTGAGCTGTAAGACACGTGATCCAGATGGTGATGAGACATCTAATACCTATGGTGATGCTTACGCCAACCTAACGCCCGTATGGGGGGTTCTGCAACAGCTCTACTTGGAGTGTTATATCTTTCCTAGATTGTTTGCAAAGGAATATGTTTGTGTGTGTAGTGGTGGTCAAACCCGGTACCATCCCAGCGATTTCATATCATTGATCTAAAACTATCTTTAATTCCGCTTTTACTTTCTTGCAATTAGTTTAAACAAACCCGAATCAACCAATTGTTCTAAATATTAGTTTTACTTGAGCTAGATCCAGATGACAAAGATTCTTAAAAACGTTGTCCTTTGGGTTCGATCCTCAACTATATTGCGATAAGACTCGTCCGCTTGCGGGTGATATTATTGCAATTGGTTTTGGTAAAAGATCGGGGATTTCAGCCCCGAGTGAATTTGCTAGTGCATTCAAAACTCCACGTCAAATTTTGGCATCGGCAAATTGCCGGGGACAACGAAATCAGTCAGTCTAATCTAGTTCTTTTAAGACTAATCTAGGATTTTGCTTTTCTTTTGAAACAATTGCTTATCTACTTAAAATTGACTCTACTTTGTAGATCTCAATATCAAATCTTTCAAATTTTCAGGTGCCACCCAACGCATAGTGCATGCACCATTCGGACAGTCTTGGACTCACTGTAAGCTTTGATATCGAAATTGATAGAACCTTCCATCGCCAGATCAGAGAGAACCAAGCGAGGATGGCACAAGAAGGAGAAGTAGCCCGAAGAGTGGCTTAAGCCATCAATGTGCAGAGAGAGAGGCTCATGCAAGAAGCCAGAGTTGCGGTTCAACAGGAAATCTTAGCAGCACAAGCAGCAGCACAAGCATCTGAATTACAAAAAGATCTTAGAGAGTTCTCTATCCCGAAGGCTGCAAATATTTATCATCCAGTACAACCTCCTCCCATCGAAGCTGCAAATTTTGAGATTCAAGCCCATTGGATCACATTGCTTCAAAACAACCCTTTCTATGGCAAACAAGCGGAGGACAGCCAAGGACATCTTCTGAGATTCATTGACCTATGGGCTATGACAAAGCAGAATGGGGTCTCCGATGATGCCATTCGACTCTGTATCTTCAAATATTCTCTTGCTGATAGAGCCATCAGTTGGTACAATTCACTACAGAGTGAAGTACCTATCACCACCTGGGAGCAGCTCCAAAATGCTTTTCTGGAAAAGTTCTACCCCTTATCTCTTACATTTGAAATTAGGGGTCGAATAACAAATTTCACTCAAGTCCCTGGAGAAACCCTCGCCAAAGCTTGGGATAGGTACAAGGAGCTCCTACGCAAATTTCCACACCACGGAATTCCTAAGAATCAACTCATTGAAATCGTCTATAGGGGTGTGGAGGATGATGTCAAAATGTTTCTAGATTCCACATCTGGAGGAAACTTCATGCGTCAAAGTTACGATAGCACATGGAGAGTCGTCACCCTGGGAGCAGAAAATCAAGCCAATTGGGGAAGATCTGTAGGTAAAGGAGTTTTGAAAGTAGCTATGGCTGAATCTATTCCAGAGTACAAGTCTATTGTAGAAACCTTGAAGGTCTTAGTTGCAACGCAAGATCATATAGAATCATCCCTAGCTACGATTGGAAGAGGACATTCACCCACTAGGCAATAAGAACAGGTCAAGTCCACTTCTCCATTTTGTGAAGCATGCAAAAGCACAAACCATTCCACTCTATCATGCAATGTTATCTATGACGTTGTTCTAAGCAATGCCTGTGGTCAAGGAGATAATTGCCAGATGGAAAATGTAAAGAAGCGAAACCACTTCTCTACTAAAAATTTGAACAATAGAACCTCCAATCCAAACATACTCAAAAGGTATGATGGAGTGGGTGTAAAATTTTCAAATCTTTATATAATGGTAACAAAAGACCAAAGTATAGCAGCGGAAGAAAATATTTGACTATTCAATTATAAAACAAAGGGTTACAAAATTAAACTTACATCATAAGGATCCATGTAGAGGAAATGTAAACCACCTCAAGATTGTCTCCAAGCTTTATCAACTCAAGCTAAGTCTAGGTCAACACGTCTTTCCATCCATGTCCTCCACCTAGGGTTGGAAGCATACCCCAGCAAAAGAGAAACAAAAGAGACATCAGCAAAGGCTGGTATGTGCATACTAAAAAGCAATTTGAGCAATATAAGGATATAGGGACATCAAAATATACAAGGCTTCCCATTCAAGAAATAAGTATCACCCAAACGGGTATCAAGTGAAAAATTACAACAAAAAGGGATACTTGCCATAAAACAACATATAAAAGGATTGTGCCATAACTAAATCCACTACCATGGTGGTAAACAAAGCACAAGTAGGGTACACACCCCACAATCAATATCCTGCATGCATATGAGATAAACATATCACTAGAACAATATAAACACAGTTGGCGGCCAAGGCTTCACATCCTTGCAAACCTGATAGAGAATGGCTCACCGCCAAACTCCCAAATATAAAATGGGTCAAGACACACATCTTGCCCTGGGTACGAGGTTCCTTGCCGTCCCAACAAAACAAAACCAATGAACTTACACTACTCTAGTGGTACTGAATCACATAGCATGTTTAATGTAGAGGCAAGTAGAAACGTATAGTCAGAATTAACAAGTAAAGGTTTCCATCACACAATGGACAACACCAACATATAATATCCACTTCAATGTGGCACACAACAATATAAGAGACCAACATGCAAAAGAGATATCAAGAGAATATCCAAGTACATAACAAGTAAGATAGTTCACACGAACCATGATATCAAAATATTAGACATTTTGTGTAGGCAAAAGTCAAAAGAAAGATAAGATAGGTGAATTGCTCAACAAAGATGAATAGGGGATACAACATACATAAGAGACAAGGATTGCTCAATATAGAAATATTAGGAGATGCAATCATACCTCAACTTCAGAGTCAAACGATCAAAGGTCACATCTAGGTCCAAGCATAGGCATCCAAAGCACCTATTAGCATATATATGGGATAAGGGTTAGGTTTATATTGATTTCATAAACCCTAAAAATCACCTTTTTATTAATATATGAATTAGGTATCCAAAATGATTCCATATTTTAGATTATATTTTCCTGAGTTCATAACATATTTTATAATATTTGTCTAACTTACATATATTTAATTATGATTTTTACAAGTTAATTCATCATTAATTAGATCCATTAAAAACACCTCTTTAAAACATTAGATGAAGGCGATAAAACTAAAACCATAAGAAAGCCCTTATTTTTCTGAATCAAACGACTATTTATTTATATTTTTCTGATCAGTAAATAATTAGTTATTGATTTTATAGAATCGACCAATCAGATAATTAGATAAAGCCACGTAGGCGAGAAAATCCTCAAACATTGGGGCGGGCCCGCATGACTTGGCCCAATTAACATCGGCCAAGTCAGCAGGTCAGGGTCTCGTTAGACTCGATCCAAAACAAAATACAAAAAGTGAAAAGACGATAATACCCTTTATCGTGAAACAAAGCAGAAGTGAAAACCAGAGGGGTAACCCAGACAAAACATAGCTGACATTGTTCTTCGTTGGATAACTCGAAGCCGGCAAACAGAGCACAAAGTCTCCGATCAAAACCTGAACACAGAAGATCGATCCGAGTAATCAACAATGTCGTTGAGTTCTTGGGACCAAGATGATCCCAACGAGCCCTGACAAGGAACAAAGGTCGTCCGAAGGAGGCAGAACCCAGGTTCCGCCATAGCCTGAAAGCTCAGAACAGCGGAAGAGAAAACAGGAGCAACAACGGTGAAACAAGGCTAAGAAGAAGAAGAACTCGCTTAGTCGAAGTTATTGAAGCAAAAACTCGCCCAAAAATAGAAGGGAAGCAAACAGGGAACCTCGCCGGAGATGACAAAAGTGAAGCTACAGGCACCCTTGTTGACAGAGAGATAGGGTGAACCACAGACCAAAGTGCAAAAAGGAAAAGGTCGAAGGAGGTCCAGGGATGCTCACCAGCGAACAAATTTGATCAAGGGTGGCAGAGTTGGACGAGGCATCGCCAAGATCGCCGGAGGAAAAACCGAGTAGTCCCGACGGCAACTTGCGTTTCGCGGTCCAATTGAAGTCAGAGGTGAAGAGAAGGTCGGTAGGGGGTTCTCTCGGGGCGCTAGCACGGGTAGGATATGCACCAAGAGAGCAGCTGCAGAAAAAGCTCGAGAACAAGGAATTGGGGATTCCATATTTATAGGGTTTTTAGGGGTCAAGTTATGGATCAAAGGAATCAAAATCACATAAGGAAACTTTTAGAAGAAGAATCGGAAGATTTCGCTGAGAATCGAAAAAGAACGGGAAAGAGGAAACTCACAGATACTGTTCACGGTCAAGCGGACTCCTACCCAAGGTAGGAGACGACCCACAGTCATCAGATCGCGCATCTGACGGTCAAAAATCGTCAAATAACAATAAGGAGCGCGTGACAGCGACTTAGTTGCGAAAATAGGAAAAATAATTTGAATTATCCAAAGTGTAAACCAATAATGCATGTATCTCCTCTTTCCTCATTTAGGAGTCCTATTCATATCCAAATTAAACCAAACTTTGCACACAAGTTAAGTTAAACATGTAGATTCCGAATATCTAATTAGATTTCACTTTTGGCAACTTTAGATATGTTATTTAATTTATTCTTTGTTTCTCTTTCTAGATGCATTAATTACTCATGGATTAACCAAATTGGATGAAACTTCATCCACAAGTTAACTTAAGTGTTTTGAATACGAATTTGCCTTTATTTCCAACTTTTGGTCTCAGAAATTACATTTATTTATTAATTACACCTTTTAGGCAATTTCTCTCTCCTAAATTACAATATTATTTTGAGGTTGTCCAAATTAAATGAAAATTGACATGTAGGCTTATTTTGATGTGTAGATTACGAATTTTAAGTCTATTATTTAATTTGGGACTTTATTACATAGATTTCATCATATGGCCCATTAGAGGCCCATTAACCATATTACTCTTTCAATTAAGTTATTTATCATCTTATTATCACAAAATGAATTTTATGACTTATTAGATTACATTATTCACACATTAGATTATTAGGATCATCCTAACCTCAACCTTGTTTGGCTAAGTCCAAAAGATCAAAGTTCTAGGGTAGGGTTTAAGATTCAGTATGTTACAGCACTCCACCCCTTAGAAAGGATTTCATCCTCGAAATCTAAAGATCTATACATCAACAACTAACTACTCTCCACCCCTTAACGGGTTCAACCTAACAAGCCAAACTAAACAACTTTTTAGATCTACCCACATCTCTTAGTTGTGAAAGTTCTAGATACTTTTATTATTCATGTATCCAACTGTAGTCACCATCTAGGGTTGAGATTTTAGGTCCTCGTGTCTCTAACCTAACAACCCTACATGAACATCCAAAAAGTCATAGGGTAGGTCAACTACACCATTATATAAACTCCTAGGTACAATACTAGGGTTATATTCTACTCAAACTAGAGTTCTCTTAATTGTGACTTAGCTCAAGAAAACATCGATAAATCCAAAGAAAATATTTTCTTTTATACATATAGTATTATATGGAAAATATTTTGTTGTGAAAAACTTTTACGATTGAAAACTGAAATTTAGGGCCCAAAATCAAAGCGAGAAACCAAGTCACAATATTTCCATATTTAGATCTCCTAACATATTCTCATCCTCAAAGCCAACCTTATTGCATACAAGGATCATCATTAACAAATCTAAGGTCAACATCTCACTTAAAGGTAACTAATTAAGTCAAGGGTTCTAAAGGGAGACAAAATTGAAATAGTCGATTCCGACTACCATGGGCTCTGATACCATGCTGTAAAGAAGTGAAACCACTTCTCTACTAAAAATTTGAACTATAGAACCTCCAATCCAAACATACTCAAAAGGTATGATGGAGTGGGTGTAAAATTTTCAAATCTTTATATAATGGTAACAAAAGACCAAAGTATAGCAGCAGAAGAAAATATTTGACTATTCAATTATAAAACAAAGGGTTACAAACTTAAACTTACATCACAAGGATCCATGTAGAGGAAATCTAAACCACCTCAAGATTGTCTCCAAGCTTTATCAACTCAAGCTAAGTCTAGGTCAACACGTCTTGCAATCCATGTCCTCCACCTAGGGTTGGAAGCATACCCCAGCAAAAGAGAAACAAAAGAGACATCAGCAAAGGCTGGTATGTGCATACTAAAAAGCAATTTGAGCAATATAAGGATATAGGGACATCAAAATATACAAGGCTTCCCATGCAAGAAATAAGTATCACCCAAACGGGTATCAAGTGAAAAATTACAACAAAAAGGGATACTTGCCATAAAACAACATATAAAAGGATTGTGCCATAACTAAATCCACTACCATGGTGGTAAACAAAGCACAAGTAGGGCACACACCCCACAATCAATATCCTGCATGCATGTGAGATAACCATATCACTAGAACAATATAAACACAGTTGGAGGCCAAGGCTTCACATCCTTGCAAACCTGATAGAGAATGGCTCACCGCCAAACTCCCAAATATAAAATGGGTCAAGACACACATCTTGCCCTGGGTACGAGGTTCCTTTCCGTCCCAACAAAACAAAACCAATGCACTTACACTACTCTAGTGGTACTGAATCACATAGCATGTTTAATGTAGAGGCAAGTAGAAACGTATAGTCAGAATTAACAAGTAAAGGTTGCCATCACACAATGGACAACACCAACATATAATATCCACTTCAATGTGGCACACAATAATATAAGAAACCAACATGCAAAAGAGATATCAAGAGAATATCCAAGTACATAACAAGTAAGATAGTTCACACGAACCATGATATCAAAAGATTAGACATTTTGTGTAGGCAAAAGTCAAAAGAAAGATAAGATAGGTAAATTGCTCAACAAAGATGAATAAGGGATACAACATACATAAGAGACAAGGATTGCTCAATATAGAAATAATTGGAGATGCAATCATACCTCAATTTCAGAGTCAAACGATCCAAGGTCACATCTAGGTCCAAGCATAGGCATCCAAAGCACCTATTAGCATATATATGGGATTAGGGTTAGGCTTATATTGATTTCATAAACCCTAAAAATCACCTTTTTATTAATATATGAATTAGGTTTCCAAAATGATTCCATATTTTAGATTATATTTTCCTGAGTTCATAACATATTTTATAATATTTTTCTGATTTACACATTTTTAATTATGATTTTTACAAGTTAATTCCTCATTAATTAGATCCATTAAAAGCACCTCTTTAAAACATTAAATTCAGGCGATAAAACTAAAACCAAAAGAAAGCCCTTATTTTTCTGAATCCAAAGACTATTTATTTATATTTTTCTGATCAGTAAATAATTAGTTATTGATTTTATAGAATCGACCAATCAGATAATTAGATAAAGCCATGTAGGCGAGAAAATCCTCAAAAATTAGGCCGGGCCCGCATGACTTGGCCCAATTAACGTCGACCAAGTCAGCAGGTCAGGGTCTCGTAAGACTCGATCCAAAACAACAGACAAAAAGTGAAAAGACGATAATACCCTTTATCGTGAAACAAAGCAGAAGAGGAAACCAGAGGGGTAACCCAGACAAAACATAGCTGACATTGTTCTTCATTGGATAACTCGAAGCCGGCAAATAGAGCACAAAGTCTCCAATCAAAACCTAAACACAGAAGATCGATCCGAGTAATCAACAATGTCGTTGAGTTCTTGGGACCAAGACGATCCTAACGAGCCCTGACAAGGAACAAAGGTCGTCCGAAGGAGGCAGAACCCAGGTTCCGCCATAGCCTGAAAGTTCAGAACAACGGAAGAGAAAATAGGAGCAACAACGGTGAAACAAGGCTAAGAAGAAGAAGAACTCGCTTAGTCGAATTTATTGAAGCAAAAACTCGCCCAAAAATAGAAGGGAAGCAAACAGGGAACCTCGCCGGAGATGACAAAAGTGAAGCTACAGGCACCCTTGTCGACAGAGAGATAGGGTGAACCACAGACCAAAGTGCAAAAAGGAAAAGGTCGAAGGAGGTCCAGGGATGCTCACCAGCGAACAAATTTGATCAAGGGTGGCAGAGTTGGCCGAGGCATCGCCAAGATCTCCGGAGGAAAAACTGAGTAGTCCCGATGGCAACTTGCGTTTCGCGGTCCAATTGAAGTCAGAGGTGAAGAGAAGGTCGGTAGGGGGTTCTCTCGGGGTGCTAGCACGGGTAGGATATGCACCAAGAGAGCGGCTGCAGAAAAAGCTCGAGAACAAGGAATTGGGGATTCCATATTTATAGGGTTTTTAGGGGTCAAGTTATGGATCAAAGGAATCGGAATCACATAAGGAAACTTTTAGAAGAAGAATCAGAAGATTTCGTTGAGAATCGAAAAAGAACAGGAAAGAGGAAACTCACAGATACTGTTCACGGTCGAGCGGACTCCTACCCAAGGTAGGAGACGACCCACAGCCGTCAGATCGTGCATCTGACGGTCAAAAATCGTCAAATAACAATAAGGAGCGTGTGACAGCGACTTAGTTGCGAAAATAGGAAAAATAATTCGAATTATCCAAAGTGTAAACCAATAATGCATGTATTTCCTCTTTCCTCATTTAGGAGTCCTATTCATATCCAAATTAAACCAAACTTTGCACACAAGTTAAGTTAAACATGTAGATTCTGAATATCTAATTAGATTTCACTTTTGGCAACTTTAGATATGTTATTTAATTTATTCTTTGTTTCACTTTCTAGATGCATTAATTACTCATGGATTAACCAAATTGGATGAAACTTCATCCACAAGTTAACTTAAGTGTATTGAATAAGAATTTGCCTTTATTTCCAACTTTTGGTGTCAGAAATTACATTTATTTATTAATTACACCTTTTAGGCAATTTCTCACTCCTAAATTACCATATTATTTTGAGGTTGTCCAAATTAAATGAAAATTGACATGTAGGCTTATTTTGATGTGTAGATTACAAATTTGAAGTCTATTATTTAATTTGAGACTTTATTACATAGATTTCATCATATGGCCCATTAGAGGCCCATTAACCATATTACTCTTTCAATTAAGTTATTTATCATCTTATTATCACCAAATGAATTTTATGACTTATTAGATTACATTATTCACACATTAGATTATTAGGATCATCCTAACCTCAACCTTGTTTGGCTAAGTCCAAAAGATCAAAGTTCTAGGGTAGGGTTTAAGATTCAGTATGTTACAGAAAATCTTAATGCTATCAACACCATCCCTGGGCAGAACTATTACAACCCGAATCAAAATAGGAATCACCCAGGCTTCCAATATGGAAACCCTTCAGGAGCTATGAACTCACATCAATTCGGTCCCAACAACCAGTCAAGAGGCCCACCAAGATTCCAGTATAACCAACAACATAACTTTGGAAATCAAGGAATCTTCAAAGGAAACTTTTAGAATAGGAAATACAATAATTACCAGAACAACTCTTAGTATCAAAACCTGCACTAACATCAAGGACAAACTGGAGCCATCCCTAATGACAAGCTATCCACTATTGAAAAGATGTTACAAACTCAGCAAACTATGATAGCTAACCAGTAGGCTCAGCAGAAAGCTATTGAAACTCAACTAGTTCAACTTGCAGCTAGCATAAAGCCACCGGCTGGAGTCCTTGTCGGCCAACCTGAGAACAATCCGAAACATCCTGAACAGTTGAAGGATTTCACCATAAGATCAGGAAAAGATTATTCGAATCCCCCAGTGGAGACACCTGTAGTTATTACTGACAAAGATGAATCTGTGATGGTCCAAAACTTGACAACACCAGAATCGCAACCAAAGGAAGATAAGACTGATAAGGGAAGTCCTGAGAAGACTGCCGATGAAGAAGCTGAAACACCAGAGCCAGATATCCCTGTATATAAGCCTCGTATACCCTTCCCATCCCGCCTAAGGCAAAAAAAGCTTGATACGAGATTCATCAAGTTCAAAGAGGCTATGAAGAAACTCCATGTTTATATACCCTTCTTAGACGCTCTCGCTGAGATACCAGCCTGTACTATGTATCTAAAGTCGCTTCTCACCAAGAAGTACATAACTAAAGAGTATGAAATTGTAAAATTGGCTACAACCACATCTGATATCATACTGAGCAAGATGCCAAGGAAACAGAAAGACCCAGGATCCTTTGGAATTTCATGTCGCATTGGTGACTCATCATGCAAGAAAGGATTGGCAGATCTTGGTGCAAGTATTTCTATTATGCCATTCGGTCTGTGCAAAAGATTAGGATTTGCAGAATTGCTTCCTACTGCTATGACTATTCAACTCCCAGAAAATTCGATAAAAAGACCATTAGGGATCCTCGAAGATATACCGGTCAAGGTAGGCAAGGACGCATACGTTCCATGTGATTTCGTCATTATGGATATAAAAGAAGACACCATATATCCTCTTATCTTTGGTCGTCCGTTCCTCGCCACTACAAGATCCCTTATTGATGTTGAAGCAGGTACCTTACTGTTTAGGTTAGGCAAAGAGACTCTGGAGTTCAAAGTTTTCGAAAGTATAAGAAGAACAAGTATACAAGAAGAAGCCAATCTGATTGAGTGCGTTGAGAAAATGTCACAACTGATCCAAGAGTATCACGAATCATACGATCCCCTGGAAACTACTCTATATGACCTATTGATTGACGAACCTATTGACAAATGAGCAAAGGATTGCATCGAATCCATCGATTCTGCTGAAAAAGATACTGAAGCCACTTATGAAGAAATCAAGCGTACCGAAACTACAGAAGAAACTAGCAAAAAATCAGAGGCTCTTGAAATGAAGCCCCTACCTGAAGGATTGAAGTACATGTTTTTAGACAATCTCAAAGTATGTCCGGTCATAATAAATTCTAATTTAACAACTGAACAAGAAGTAAAGCTTCTGGAAGAATTAAGAGGAAGAAAGAAAGCCATCGGCTATAAAATGAGCGACCTCACAAGGTTCAGTCAAGATCTATGTATGCATAAGATCCCTATGACGGAAGATCACAAGCCGACTATCGAGCATCAGAGGAAGTTGAATCCAAATATGAAAGAAGTTGTCCATCGCGAGACCATCAAACTTCTCACAGCTGGAATAATCTATCTAATATCAAATTTGCCATGGGTAAGCCCAGTACACGTGGTGCCAAAGAAAGGCGGAACAAATGTTATGAGGAATGAAAACAATGAGCTCATCCCCACTCGAACAGTCACCAGGTGGCAGATGTGTATTGATTATAGGAAATTAAACAAGGTGACCCGAAAAGATTATTTTCCCATGCCCTTCCTTGACCAGGTTTTAGAAAGGTTGGCCCACCAAGAATATTTCTGTTACATTGACAGTTACTCTGGATTCTATCAGATTCCCATACATCTAGATGATCAAGAGAAAACGACTTTCACCTGTCCCTTCAGAACATACGCGTTTAAAAGAATGCCATTTGGACTCTATAATGCACCCGCAACTTTTCAACGTTGCATGTCTGCAATTTTCATGGGTCTTACAGAAACTATTATGGAAGTCTTCATGGATGATTTTTCTGTATATGGAGACTCATTTGATTCATGTCTAAAGCACCTCTCCCTGGTCCTCAAACATTGTGAAGAAGCACATCTGGTGCTAAATTGGGTAAAATGCCACTTCATGGTAAGGGAAGGCATTGTCCTGGGCCATAGGGTTAGCAATAGGGGAATTGAAGTTGATAAATCCAATATTGAAGTGATCTCTAAATTGGCTATTCCCACAAATGTGAAAGAAGTTTGCGCCTTCCTTGGTCATGCCAGATTCTATAGAAGATTCATAAGGGATTTTTCCAAGATAACTAAACCAATGACAAACATGCTTCTAAAAGATTCTAATTTCAATTTCAATGAAGAATGTGTCAAAAGCTTCGACATGCTGAAGAAGGCCCTTACAACAACCCCCATCATTAGAGCTCCCGACTGGAACCATCCTTTTGAAATTATGTGCGATGCCATTGATTACGCGGTGGGTGCTGTCTTAGGGCAATACATAGAAAAGAAACATTATGTGATCTATTATGCATCGAAAACCCTCGATGAATCTCAAAGGAATTACACTACTACTGAGAAAGATCTTCTAGCAGTCATCTATGCGTTCGATAAATTCAGATCCTACCTTATTGGTTCGAAGGTCATTGTTTACACAGACCATGTTGCTATTCGTTACCTTGTGGCAAAGAAAGATGTAAAACCAAGGTTGATTAGATGGATTCTCCTACTACAAGAATTTGATTTAGAGATAAGAGACAAAAAAGGGATGGAAAACATTGTAGCAGATCACCTCAGTCGCATCCACACTCTGAACACTGAGAAAATTCCGATCAATGACTCCCTACCGGATGATCAGCTAATGAGGGTCTCAGAAGTTATACCATGGTATTCTGATATCGTAAACTATATTGCTGCTGGAGTCATCCATCCCCAATGCAACGGGAATGCAATGAAGAAATTTATGCATGATGTGAAGCATTATTGCTGGGATGAACCATATCTTTTTAAACTTTGCGATGATGGTTTGTATTGACGTTGTATCGCTGCAGAAGATGCTCAATCTATCCTAGACTAATGTCACTCAGGACCCGTGGGACGACATATGAGCTCTAAAAAGACTTCCTTAAAGGTTTTGCAATGTGGATTCTTCTGGCCGACCTTATCCAAGGACTCTTACGATTTTTTCCTATCCTGTGACAAATGTCAAAGATCTGGCAATATAACCAAGAGAGACAAGATGCCACTAAATCTGTGGCAAGAGGTCGAGATATTCGATGTCTGGGGGTGGACTATATGGGTCCATTCCCATCTTCTAATGGATTTTCATACATCCTAGTGGTGGTGGACTACGTATCAAAATGGGTTGAAGCTATACCAACCGTCACTAGTGATTCAAAACCCATCATCAAATTATTCAAAGATGTTATTTTTTCCCGGTTTTGGAGTGCCACGAACTGTGATATCTGACGGAGGCTCCCATTTCATTGAAAGAAGCTTTGAAACTTTACTGAGAAAATACAGTGTCTCATACAAGGTAGCTTCACCTTAGCATCAACTAAAGGCTATTCTTGATAAAACCGTTGGACACAATCAAAAGGACTGGTCTACAAAAATCAATGACGCCTTATGGGAATATCATACTGCTTATAAAACTTCCCTTGGTACTACACCATTTTGATTGATATATGGAAAGGCTTGCCACCTTCCAGTCGAACTAGAACATAAGGCATGGTGGGCAATTAAACAATTGAACTTCGATATGAAAGAAGCGGGGCAAGCCAGGATTCTGCAACTCAACGAGCTGGATGAACTATGAATGACAGCCTACAAGAATGCACGAATCTACAAAGAACGTACAAAACTTTAGCATGATGGACATCTGAAAAGGAAAGACATACAAGTGGGAGATCAAGTTCTGGTATGCAACTCCAAATTAGAATTATTCCCAGGTAAACTCCGCTCACGTTGGTGGACCATACATCATCAAGAGCATTTGTCCACACGGTGCTTTCACTTTATGGAGTGACAAGTCAGGCGAATTTATAGCAAATGGTCACCACTTGAAGTGATACTTCACTTCAACTAACATAGGCATCAAAATAATGTTGGAACTCATCAATCCAAAAGACCAGCTGATGTGGCTTTTTGAATGCACTAACAAATTCACTCGGAGTTTATATCCCCGAGATTTTACCAAAACCAAGTGCAACAATACCACCCGCAAGCGGACGGATCTTATCGCAGTATAGTTGAGGATCGAACCCAAAGGACAACGTTTTTAAGAATCTTTGTCAGTTAGATCTAGCTCAAGTAAAACTAATATTTAGAACAATTGGTTGATTTTGGTTTGATTAAACTAATTGCAAGAAAGTAAATGCGGAATAAAAGATGGGTTTAGATCAATGATATGGAATCGCTGGGATGGTACCGGGTTTGACCACCGCTACACACACAAACATACTCCTTTGAGAACAATCCAGGCATGATATAACACTCCAAGTAGAGCTGCTGCAGAACCCCCCATACGGGCATCAGGTCCGCATAAGCATCACCATAGGCAGCCGATTTCTCATCGCCATCTAGATCACATGTCTTACGGCTCTGAAGATACAACATCCAACTAAGGCTGTGAACCCCCCATACAGGCGTCAGGTGCACAAAAGCGTCACCGAAGGCTAGATGGCTCGTCCCCTCGTAGATCATAAACTTACAACCTCAAGGAATCCCATCGGAAGTTCTCGTCAAGGAGTCAACCGCATCAACCGTTAAGCAAATAAGCGACTATAGTATGTGTAAACATCGACGAAAAGCACGAAGATACAAAATCCAACTAAGGCTGTGAACCCCCCATACGGGCGTCAGGCACACAGAAGCGTCACCGAAGGCTAGATGGCTCGTCCCCTCGCTGATCATACACCTACGACCTCAAGGAATCCCATCGGAAGTTCTCATCAAGGAGTCTAACATGCTAAACGACATTCATACCCATGCATTGAAGTTCTCGCAACATAGGGAGCACAAGATGAAAACACGCACATAACCAACCTACAAGCTTAACGATAAACGACAAAATGAAGAGTTATATACATTGCCATGGAAAGTTTAACAAAAGAACATGGTTTGCATGGGAAGCGGGGCTAGTCCCCGCACCCCAGCGAAAGAGGACTACTCGCTCATAATGCGAGATACAAGAAGGATAGGAGAGAAAGATAGATCCGCCATGAGCTCGGTGCAGAGGGTGGACGCAGCCCGGTGAAGAAGATGCGCTCCTTGCTCCGTCTTCTTTCTCTTCTTGGCCTCCTTGGACGCAACACCAGCAGTAGTTGGAGTGGAACTTGATCGGGGTGGTGCTCTGGCAACCTGTCGGCGTCCAGAACCGCCCCCTCAAATGGGGACCATGGGGGTCTATTTATAGTTTCAGATCTGACCCCAAACGGTTTGGAGACCGTTTGGGCGCCAAACGGTCTTGAGACCGTTCGGGCACCAAACGGGTTGGAGACCGTTTGGGCGCCAAACGGTCTTGCTTTGATCGGTCCTGGACTTGGCGTGATCGTGCGGCTTTAGTTCTTCAATCGGTCCTTGCGCGCGCGTCGAACGGTCTAGGGACCGCGCGGGACCAAACGGTCTTGGGACCGCATGGGACCAAACGGTCTTGAGAATGCATGGGACCAAACGGTCTTGGGACCGCGCGGGACCAAACGGTCTTGGGACCGCATGGAACCAAACGGTCTTGAGACCGAATGGGACCAAATGGTCTTGAGACCGAATGGGACCAAACGGTCTCGGGACCGCATGGGACCAAACGGTCTCGGGACCGCATGAGACCAAACGGTCTTGAGACCGAATGGGACCAAACGCTCTTGAGACCGAATGGGACCAATCGGTCTTGGGACCGCATGGGACCAAACGGTCTTGAGACCGAATGGGACCAAACGGTCTTGAGACCGAATGGGACCAAACGGTCTTGGGACTGCATGGGACCAAACGGTCTTGAGACCGTATGGGACCAAACGGTCTTGAGACCGCATGGCTTTCTTTGGCAACCGGTTTTGTCTTGTTCTTCGTGTATTCCAGCAAACGGTCTTGGGACCGCGTGAACCCAAACAGTCTTGAGACCGTATGCATGGAGTTTCTTGATTTTCCTACATTAAATGAAAGATATTTAGTTAAAATCCTGATTATTGAATAAACTAAGAAGTATTATGAATTATGATTCATATTATGGTAAAAAGATGTGGAAAAGAGATGAAATTGTTCTAAGAAGGTAATTGAAATCCATGATGAGTATGCACTCATCAAAACACCCCAAACTTAAATCGTTGCTCGTCCTCGAGTAACATAAAGTTTGAAACTGTTGCCTAAAGAAATACTTCCGATCCGTGTGATTTCTTCATCTTCACATCACAAAAGTTTTCTTTCTGCTCAATATGAATGAGTACCATACTTCCTGGGACCACTAAACACGTCTTTCCATTGCTTCGTTCCTGAGTTCATTTCCCAACAACGCTTCCTCCCCACTTTTTCCAACATCAAGCATGTCAAAAAGTTTTGTAGGAGTTCCGAGATACCCGCAGAATCAACAAGTATGCATCTGATCTGACACTGGTGTAGTTCAGGATGGTGGGGCATGTATTGTGCCCTTAGGTAGAAAAAGGAGTGAAAAGTGGTATGGAAAGAAGAAGTAAATCTCTCCTCTATTCGACTCGAGATTTTTATTTGTTTTGCAATTTCATTTATTGCATATTTTTTATGTGCGCTATGGCATCTTTTGTTGCAGATCTCTCCTCTATTCGACTCGAGATTGCATTTCTTTTTGTGTGCACTTTGGCATCTTTTTATTGCAGATCTCTCCTCTATTCGACTCGAGATTGCATTTTTGGTGGTACGTCCCTATTTATTGGAAGGGGTATGGAAGAAGCGGATATGGGGGAAGTGGCGTGCCACCCCGAACTTAGGGTTTGGCAAAAGTTTGGCTATTTTGGTGGTATTGATGGATGGAGGGATACAAAGATGATAGAAGAAGTGTAGAAGAGAGTTCAGATCAGAATGCAACTTGATAATTCAAAACTGGGTTATTCTCTTTGTCATACTCTGCTCAACTAATGACTTGATGCGGATCCGGTGGGAACTCTGGGCCATTGTTCCACTAGTCAGTTAGGAAGCACGACGTGTTTGATCCCTATCAGTTTGACAAATACTTATAAAAAGTATTATGATGTTAGGAATCATAAGCTTCACATGATGGTTTCAGGCAAAAGGCAAGTTTCAAAAGTCAGTCCTATTGAGGATTCGCTTCGAATAAGGGGGATAATATGATAGGAAATGCATAGCAAGATAGTTAGTTACATTTTTATCGACAAGAGTCAAAATTTCATCAAATATCTGTTCAAAATTTGAAATTTTTTATGATAAATAGAACTTATATGAAAGAGGGTGTTTATGAAAGTGAAGTACGTACCACCCACCCTCCACCCCGAACTTAGAGATTTGCTCGTCCTCGAGCGAACCCTAAATTCAAGATGGATGGGTAAGGAAACACCAGGTATGACTGCCGAGAATGATTTCGTTCTGATCAGCACCACTCCGATCTCGTGTTCTGAAAGAAAAACTCTCTCATAAGGCAAATTTTATTTAAAGAAAACTATAAGGTAAGAAACAAAATTTGAAAAGGAAAAGTAAAATAGATTTATTGATCGGGTTGCCTCCCGAAAATCGCCTTTGTTTTATGTCGTTGGCTCGACAGAGTCTTTTAGCGTCATGGTGGGTCTTTTGGATTTTCCAGTTCTATCATTGTATCAGCGCCAATGTCAGTCGAGGTAAAATATATCTTCAAGCGGTGGCTGTTTGTTATGAATTCTCCTGACTCTTCATTCCATAAAGAGAAGGTACCATGAGGAGAGATGCTTTTGACGATGTAAGGTCCAGACCAGCGTGAGCGGAGTTTTCCTGGGAATATCCTTAATCTTGAGTTGAAAATCAGAACTTGATCTCCCACTTGTATGTCTTTTCTTTTTAGATGTCCATCGTGCCAGAGTTTTGTGCGTTCTTTGTAGATTCATGCATTCTCATAAGCTATCATTCTAAGTTCATCCAGCTCGTTGAGTTGCAGAATCCTAGCTTGTCCTGCTTCTTTCATATCAAAATTCAATTGTTTTATTGCCCACCATGCCTTATGTTCTAGTTCGACTGGCAGGTGGCAAGCTTTTCCATATATCAATCGAAAAGGGGTTGTCCCAAGGGGAGTTTTATAAGCAGTCCGATAGGCCCATAAGGCGTCATTGATTTTTGTCGACCAGTCTTTTCGATTACGCCCAACGGTTTTCTCAAGGATAGCTTTTAGTTGGCGGTTGGAGACCTCTACCTGTACACTAGTTTGTGGATGGTAAGGTGAAGCTACCTTGTGTGAGACACCATATTTTCTCAATAAAGCCTCGAAGCTTCTTTCAATGAAGTGGGAGCCACCGTTAGATATCACGGTTCGCGGTACTCCAAATCGTGGGAAGATGACATCTTTGAATAGTTTGATGACTGGTTTTGAATCACTAGTGATTGTTGGTATAGCTTCAACCCATTTGGAGATGTAGTCTACCGCCACTAGGATGTAAGAGAATCCATTAGAAGATGGGAATGGCCCCATATAGTCCACTCCCCAGACATCGAATACCTCGACTTCTTGCCATAGGTTCAGTGGCATCTCATCTCTTTTGGTTATATTACCAGATCTTTGACAGCTATCACAGGATAGGACAAAATTGTAAGAATCCTTGGATAAAGTTGGCCAGAAAAATCCACATTGCAAAACCTTTAAGGCAGTCTTTTTGGAGCTCATATTTCCACCGACAGGTCCCGAGTGGCACTGTTCCAGAATAGATTGAGCTTCTTCTTTGGCGATACAACGTCTATACAGACCATCAGCGCAGAGTTTAAAAAGATATGGTTCATCCCAATGGTAATGCTTCACATCATGCATAAACTTCTTTAGAGTGTTCCCGGTCTATTGGGGATGGATGACTCCCGCAGCAAGGTAGTTTACGAAGTCAGAATACCATGGCACTACTTCCGAGATGCTCATGAGCTGATCATCCAGTAGGGAGTCATTTATCGGGATCCCTTCAGCATCCAGAGTGTGGATGCGACTGAGGTGATCTGCAACAACATTTTCCGTCCCCTTTTTATCTTATATTTCCAGGTCAAATTCTTGTAGAAGGAGTATCCATCTTATCAGTCTTGGCTTAGCATCCTTCTTTGCCATAAGGTAACAGATGGCAGCATGGTCTGTGTAAATGATTACCTTCGAACCAGTAAGGTAGGATTTGAATTTATCAAAGGCATAGATGACTGCCAAAAGTTCCTTTTCAGTAGTAGCATAATTCCTTTGAGCTTCGTCGAGGGTTTTCGACGCATAATAGATCACATAATGTTTCTTCTCTATGCATTGTCCTAAGACCGCACCCACTGCGTAATCACTGACATCACACATAATTTCAAAGGGTTGGTCCCAGTCGGGAGCTCTAATGATGGGGGTAGTTGTAAGGGCTTTTTTCAGCGTATCGAAACTTTTGACACATTCTTCATTGAAATTAAAATCAACATCTTTTAAAAGGAGATTGGTCATCGGCTTTGTTATCTTGGAAAAATATCGTATAAACCTTCTATAGAATCCAGTGTGGCCAAGGAAAGCGTGAACTTCCTTCACATTTGTGGGAATAGCCAATTTAGGTATGACTTCTATCTTGGCTTTATCAACTTCAATTCCTATGTTGCTAACCATGTGGCCCAAGACAATGCCTTCCTTTACCATAAAGTGGCATTTCTCCCAATTTAGCACCGGATGTGCTTCTTCACAACATTTGAGGACCATAGAGAGATGTTTAAGACAGGAATCAAAGGAGTCCCCATAGAGAGATGTTTAAGTCCCGCAAAAATGGCAGTCATGCAACGTTGAAAAGTTGCGGGGGCATTACACAGGCAAAATGGAATTCTTTTAAAAGCATATGTTCCAAAGGGACATGTGAAGGTCGTTTTTTCTTGATCATCTGGATGTATAGGAATCTGATAGAATCCAGAGTAACCGTCTAGGTAACAAAAATATTCTTGATGGGCCAATCTTTCTAAAACTTGATCGAGGAAGGGCATAGGAAAATGATCCTTTCGAGTGGCCTTGTTTAATTTTCTATAATCAATACACATCCGCCACCCAGTGACTGTTCGAGTGGGGATGAGCTCATTGTTTTCATTTCTTATAACGGTAGTCCCTCCTTTCTTGGGTACCACATGAACTGGGCTCACCCATAGTGAGTCTGATATCGGGTATATTATTCCAGCTGTAAGAAGCTTGATGATCTCGCGACGGACCACTTCCTTCATATTCGGGTTCAACTTTTGTTGATGCTCGATGGTTGGCTTATGGTCTTCAATCATGGGGATCCTGTGCATGCACAAGGCTTGACTGACCCCTGTGAGGTCGCTCATCCTATAGCCTATGGCTTTCTTGCTCTCCCTTAACACATCCAGAAGTTTCTCTTCTTGTTTGGTCGATAGATCAGCGCTTATGATAACTGGACAAGCCTTGAGATCGTCTAAAAACATATACTTCAGCCCTTCAGGCAGGGGCTTCATTTCAGGAGGTTCTGGTTTATTGCTAGTTTCTTCTGTAGTTCTAGTAGTCTTTAATTCATCGTAAGTAGCTTCAGCATTTTCTTTAGCAGAGTTGGGGGGTTCGATGCAATCCTTATCTCGTTGGTCAACAGGTTCGTCATTGAATAGGTCAGATAGAGTGGTTTCCGAGGGATCACATGACTCGTGGTACTCTTGAGTTAGTTGCGACATTTGCTCAACACAATCTATCAGATTTACTTCTTCCTGTATACTTGGTCTTCTCATGCTTTCAAAAACTTTGAACTCCAGAGTTTCTTTACCTAACCTGAGCAGTAAGGTTCCTGCCTCAACATCAATAAAGGCTCTAGCAGTAGCGAGGAACGGACGGCCGAAGATAAGAGGGTATTTGGTGTCTTCTTTTATGTCCATGATGACAAAATCACATGGAATGTATGCGTCCTTGCCTACCTTGACCGGAATGTCTTTGAGAATTCCTAACGGTCTTTTTTATTGAATTGTCTGCAAGTTGAATGGTCATAGCAGTTGGAAGCAGTTCTGCGAACCCTAATCTCTTTCATAGCCTGAATGGCATAATAGAAATACTTGCGCTAAGATCTGCTAATCCTTTCTTGCAGGATGAGTCACCAATGTGACATGATATTCCGAAGGATCCTGGATCTTTTTGTATCTTCGACATCTTGCTTAGTATGATATCTGATGTGGTTGCAGCCAATTTTACAGTTTCATACTCTTCAGTGATGTACTTCTTGGTGAGAAGCGACTTCAGATACTTGGTCCAGGTTGGTATCTCATTAAGAGCATCTAAGAATGGTATATCAACATGGAGTTTCTCCATGGCCTCTTTGAACTCGATGAATCTCGTATCAAGCTTCGTCTGCCTTAGGCGGGATGGGAAAGGAACACGAGGCTTGTATACAGGGATATCCGTCTCTGGTGTTCCATTTCCTTCATCAACAGATTATTCAGGTACTTCTTTGTCAACCTTATCTTCCATTGGTTGTGATTCTGGTGTTGTCGAGTTCTGGACTATCTCAGGTTCTTCTTCTTCAGTAATAACTACATGTGTCTCTACTGAGGGATTCGAATAATCTTTCCCTGATCTTGTGTTGACGACTTTCAACTGTTCAGGATGCTTCATATTGTTTTCAGGTTGACCGGCAATGACTCCAGTCTGTGTCTTAATACTAGCAGCAAGTTGAGCGAGTTGAGTTTCAATAGCCTTTTGTTGGGCTTGTTGGTTGGCTATCATCGTTTGTTGTGTTTGCAACAACTTTTCAATGGTAGATAACTTGTCATCAGAAGGGATGGATCCTGTTTGACCTTGTTGTTGGTTCAAGTTCTGATACTGAGAGTTGTTCTGATAATTATTGTAGTTCCTATTCTGAAAGTTTCCTTTGAAGTTTCCTTGATTCCCAAAATTTTGTTGCTGGTTAAACTGATAACTAGATGGGCCCCTGGGTTGATTGTTCGAACCAAATTGATGTGAGTTCATAGCTCCTGAAGGGTTCCCGTATTGGAAGCCTGGGTGATTCCTATTTTGATTCGGATTATAATAGTTCTGCCCAGGGATGGTGTTAATAGCATTAAGATTTTCCATCTGGCAATTATCTCCTTGTCCACAGGCATTGCTTAAAACGACATCGTAGAGAACATTGCATGACAGTGTGGAATGATCAGTGCCTTTGCATGCTTCACAAAACAAAGAAGTCAACTTGACCTGCACTGGTTGCCTAGTGGGAGAATGTCCTCTTCCAATCGCAGCGAGGGATGATTCTATATGGTCTTGCTTTGCAACTAAGACCTTCAGAGTTTCAGCTATAGATTTGTATTCTAGAATAGCTTCAGCCATGGCTACCTTTAAGACTCCTTTACCAACATATCTACCCCATTTGACTTGATTTTCTGCACCCAGGGTGACTACTCTCCATGCGATGTCGTAACTTTGCCGAATGAAGTTCCCTCCAGACGAGGAGTCAAGGAACATCTTTACGTCATCCTCCACATCCCTGTAGAATATCTCTATCAGCTGGTTCTTAGGAATTCCATGGTGTGGGCATTTGCGTAAGAGCTCCTTGTACCTATCCCAAGCTTCGGCAAGGGTTTCTCCTGGGACCTGAGTGAAATTTGTGACTCGTCCCCTGATTTCATATGTAAGAGATGGGGGGTAGAACTTTTCCAGAAAAGCATTTTGGAGCTGCTCCCAGGTGGTGATGGGCACTTCACTCTGTAGTGAATTGTACCAACTGATGGCTCTATCAGCAAGAGAGTACTTGAAAAGATGGAGTCGAATGGCATCATCGGAGACTCCATTTTGCTTTGTCATGTCACATAGGTCGATGAATCTGAGAAGATGACCTTGGCTGTCTTCAGCTTGTTTGCCGTAGAAGGGGTTGTTTTGAAGCAAAGTTATCCATTGTGCTCTAATCTCAAAATTGGCAGCTTTGATGGGAGGAGGATGCACCGGATGATAGACATTCGCGGCCTTCGGGATAGAGAACTCTCTAAGATTTTTTTGAAGTTCGGCTGCTTGCGCCGCTACTTGTGCTGCTAAGATCTCCTGTTCAACCGCAGCTCTAACTTCTTGCATAAGCCTCTCTCTCTACGCATTGATGGCTTGAGCCACTCTTCGGGATACTTCTTCCTCTTGCGCCATCCTTTCTTGATTCTCTCAGATCTGACGACGGAAGGTTCTATCAATCTCGGGATCAAAGCTCGCAGTCAGTCCAAGACTATCCGATCGGTGCATGCACTAAACGTTGAAGAGTACCTGAAATTTGAGAAGATTTGAAAGTGAGATCCACAAAGTAAAATAACGGTCAAGTAGATGAGCGATAGTTTCAAAAAGGAAAGCAAAATCCTAGATTAGTCTTAAAGAACTAGATTTGACTGACTGATTCCGTTGTCCCCGGCAACGGCGCCAGAATTTGATGTGGCTTTTTGAATGCACTAACAAATTCACTCGGAGTTTATATCCCCGAGCTTTTACCAAAACCAAGTGCAACAATACCACCCCCAAGCGGACAGATCTTATCGTAGTATAGTTGAGGATCGAAACCACAGGACACCGTTTTTAAGAATCTTTGTCAGTTAAATCTAGCTCAAGTAAAACTAATATTTAGAACAATTGGTTGATTTTGGTTTGATTAAACTAATTGCAAGAAAGTAAAAGCGGAATAAAAGATGGGTTTAGATCAATGATATGGAATCACTGAGATGGTACCGGGTTTGACCACCGCTACACACACAAACATACTCCTTTGCAAACAATCCAGGCACGGTATAACACTCCAAGTAGAGCTGCTGCAGAACCCCCCATACGGGCGTCAGGTCCGCGTAAGCATCACCATAGGCAGCCGATTTCTCATCGCCATCTGGATCACATGTCTTACGGCTCTGAAGATACAACATCCAACTAAGGCTATGAACCCCCCATACGGGCGTCAGGCGCACAGAAGCGTCACCGAAGGCTAGATGGCTCGTCCCCTCGCAGATCATACACTTACGACCTCAAGGAATCCCATCGAAAGTTCTAGTCAAGGAGTCAACCGCGTCAACCATTAAGCAAATAAGCGACTATAGTATGTGTAAACATTGACGAAAAGCATGAAGATACAAAATCCAACTAAGGCTGTGAACCCCCCATATGGGCGTCAGGCGCACAGAAGCGTCACCGAAGGCTAGATGGCTCGTCCCCTCGCGGATCATACACCTACGACCTTAAGGAATCCCATCGGAAGTTCTCGTCAAGGAGTCTAACATGCTAAACGACATTCATACACATGCATTGAAGTTCTCGCAACATAGGGAGCACAAGATGAAAACACGCACATAACCAACCTACAAGCTTAACGATAAACGACAAAATGAAGAGTTATATACATTGCCATGGAAAGTTTAACAAAAGAACATGGTTTGCATGAGCAGCGAGGCTAGTCCCCGCACCCCGGAGAAAGAGGACTACTCGCTCATAATGTGAGATACAAGAAGGATAGGAGAGAAAGATAGATCCGCCATGAGCTTGGTGCAGAGGGTGGACGCAGCCCGGTGAAGAAGATGCGCTCCTTGCTCCGTCTTCTTTCTCTTCTTGGCCTCCTTGGATGTAACACCAGCAGTAGTTGGAGTGGAACTTGATCGGGGTGGTGCTCTGGCAGCCTGTCGGCATCCGGAACCGCCCCCTCAAATGGGGACCCTGGGGGTCTATTTATAGTTTCAGATCTGACCCCAAACGGTTTGGAGACCGTTTGGGCGCCAAACGGTCTTGAGACCGTTTGGGCACCAAACGGTTTGGAGACCGTTTGGGCGCCAAACGATCTTGATACCGTTCGGGCACCAAACGGTCTTGCTTTGAGCGGTCCTGGCCTTGGCGTGATCGTGCGGCTTTAGTTCTTCAATCGGTCCTTGCGCGCGCGTCGAACGGTCTTGGGACCGCGCGGGACCAAATGGTCTTGAGACCGCATGGGACCAAACGGTCTTGGGACCGCATGGGACCAAACGGTCTTGAGACCGCATGGGACCAAACGGTCTTGGGACCGCGCGGGACCAAACGGTCTTGGGACCGCATGGAACCAAACGGTCTTGAGACCGAATGGGACCAAACGGTCTTGAGACAGAATGGGACCAAACGGTCTTGGGACCGCATGGGACCAAACGGTCTCGGGACCGCATGGGACCAAACGGTCTTGAGACCGACTGGGACCAAATGGTCTTGAGACCGAATGGGACCAATCAGTCTTGGGACCGCATGGGACCGCATGGGACCAAACGGTCTTGGAACCGCATGGGACCAAACGGTCTTGAGACCGTATGGGACCAAACGGTCTTGAGACCGCATGGCTTTCTTTGGCAACCGGTTTTGTCTTGTTCTTCGTGTTTTCCAGCAAATGGTCTTGGGACCGCGTGAACCCAAACGGTCTTGAGACTGTATGCGTGGAGTTGCTTGATTTTCCTGCATTAAATGAAAGATATTTAGTTAAAATCCTGATTATTGAATAAAATAAGAAGTAGTGTGCATTATGATTCATATTATGGTAAAAAGATGTGGAAAAGAGATGAAATTGTTCCAAGAAGGTAATTGAAATCCATGATGATTATGCACTCATCACCCGCCATGAAGCTGAAGGACTCTTTTGAGCCATCGACATAAAACAAAGGCGCTTGTCTGGAGGCAACCCGATCAATAAATTTGTTTTACTTTTCCTTTCCAAATTTTGTTTCAACTTCTAGTTAACTTTTCATTAAATAAAATTTCCCTTTGGAGATAGTTTTTCTTTTTAGATAAGAGATCGGAGCGGCGATGATTGGAATGCAATCATACTCGGCGGTCATACCTAGTGTAAATGTTCCCCTCCATCTTGGATTTAGGGATTGCTCGGGACGACCAAATCTCTATGTTCGGGGTGGAGGGTGGGTGGTACGTACTTCACTTCCACATACACCCTCTTTTCATACTCAAGTTGTCTCTATCATAAAATTTTTCAAAATTTTCAAAATTTTGAACAGATACTTGTTGAATTTTTTGACACTTGTTGATAAAATATAATTAACTAATCTGCTATGCATCTTCAATCTTGATATCCTCCTTATTCGAAGTAAATCCTCAAGAGGAATGATTTTTGAAACTTGCCTTTTGCTTGAAATCATCTTGTGAAGCTTATGATTCCTAACATCATAATAAATTTTAATGAAAATGATAAGTATCTTTCAAACTGATAGGGATCAAACACATCGTGCTTCCTAACTGACTAGTGGAACAATGGCTCAGAATCCCCATCGGATCCGCATCAAGTCATTATTTGAGCAGAGTATGACAAAGAGAATAACCCGGTTTCGAATTGTAAATCAAGTTGCATTCTGATCTGAACTCTCTTCTACACTTCTTCTATCATCGTTGTACCCCTCCATCCATCAAAAAGCAACAAAATAGCCAAATATGTGCCAAACCCTAAGTTCGGGGTGGCATGACACTTCCCCCTTATCTGCTTCTTCCATACCCCTAGAAATAAATAGGGGCGTACCACCAAAAATGCAATCTCGAGTCGAATAGAAGAGATATTTGCAATTAAAAGATGCCAAAGTGCATACAAAAAGAAATGCAATCTCGAGTCGAATAGAGGAGAGATTTGGACAAAAAATGCAATAAATGAAATTGCAAAACAAATAAAAATCTCGAGTCGAATAGAGGAGAGATTTACTTCTTCTTTCCATACCACATTTCACTCCTTTTCTACCTAGGGGCACAATGCATGCCCCCACCATCCCGAAAAACACCAGTGTCAGATCAGATGCACACTTGTTGATTCTGCGGGTATCTCTGGACTCTTATAAAACTCTTTGACATGCTTGTTGTTGGAAAAAGTGATTTGGAAGTGATGTTGGAAAACGAACTCAGAAAAGGAGCTATGGTAAGACGTGTTTAGTGGTCCCACGAGGTTGAGGTACTGATTCATACTGAGCAGAAAGAAAACATTCATGATGTGAAGATGAAGCAATCACACGGACTGAAAGTATTTCATTGGGCAACAGTTTCAAATTTTACGTTACTCGAGGACGAGCAACGTTTAAGTTCAGGGTGAGTGCATACTCATCATGGAATTCAATTACCTTTTTGGAACAATTTCAACTTTATTTCACACCTTTTCATCCTAATATGAATCATAATATACAAAACTACTTAGCTAATTCAATAATCAAGGTTTTAACTAAATATCATTCATTTAATGCAGGTAAATCAAGCAATTCCACGCATGTTGTCCCAAGACCATTTGAGCTCTTGCGGTCCCAAGACCGTTTGAGCCCATGCGGTCTCAAGACCGTTTGAATCTATGCACTCTCAAGACCGTTTGGGTTCATGTGGTCCCAAGATCGTTTGTTGGAATATACGAAGAGAGAATGATGAAATCGGTTGCCAAAGAAAACTGTGCTGTCCCAAGACCGTTCGGATCCATGCGGTTCCAAGACCGTTTGGGTCCATGCGGTCCCAAGACCGTTTGGGTCCATGCAGTCCTAAGACCTTTTGGGTCCATGTGGTCCCAAGACCGTTTGGGTCCATGCGGTCCCAAGACCGCTTGAGTCCATGCGGTCCCAAGACCGTTTGAGTTCATACGGTCTCAAGACCGTTTGGATCCATGTGGCTTCCAAGACCGTTTGACGCAAGCGTGAAGACCGATTGAAGAAGTGAAGCCGTGCATTCACGAAGAGACCGAGACCGACCTCAAGATCGATCGACGCAAACCTTTTGGTGCCCAAACGGTCTCCAAACCATTTGGCACCAAACGGTCTCCAAACCATTTGGCACCAAACGGTCTCCAAACCGTTTGGCGCCAAACAGTCTCCAGACCGTTTGAAGGATATTTTTCCAGCAACTTAACCAAACCGTTTGGGATCATATCTGAGCCTATAAATAAACCCCAAGGGTCCTCATTTCGAGGCATAGGATCCGTACGCCGATAGGCTGCCAGAGAACCACTCCGATCAAGTTCCACTCCACCTACTGCTAGTGTTGCATCCAAGGAGGCCGAGAAGAGAAGGAAGACGGAGCAAGGAGCACATCTTCTTCACCGGGCTGTGACCACCCTCTGCACCGAGCTCATGGCGGATCTCTCTTTCTTTCTCATCCTTCTTGTATCTTGCATCATGAGCGAGTAGTACCTTTTTGCTGGGGTGCGGGGACTAGCCCCGCTGCCCATGCAAACCATGTTCTTTTGTTAAACTTTCCATGGTAATGTATATAACTCTTCATTTTGTCATTAATCATTAAGCTCATAGGTTGGTTATGTGCTTGTTTTCATCTTTGTGCTCCCTATGTTGCGAGAACTTCTATGCATGGGTTTGAACGTCGTTTAACAAGTTAGACTCCTTGACAAGAACTTATGATAGGATTCCTTGAGGTCGTAAGTGTGTGATCCGTGAGGGGAAGAGCCATCTAGCCTTCGGTGACGCTTCTGTGCGCCTAACGCTCGTATGGGGGGTTCAAAACCTTAGTTGGATTTTGTATCTTCTTGTTAATCGTCGATTTTGACTCATACTTTAATCGCTTACGTGCTTATCGGTTAACGCGGTTGACTCCTTGATGAGAACTTCCGATGGGATTCCTTGAGGTCGCAAGTGTATGATCCGCGAGGGGATGAGCCATCTAGCCTTCGGTGATGCTTCTGTGCGCCTAATGCCCGTATGGGGGGTTCACAGCCTTAGTTGGATTTTGTATCTTCTTAGCCGTAAGACACGTGATTCGGATGGTGACGAGACATCTGATACCTATGGTGATGCTTACGCAAACTTAATGCCCATATGGGGGGTTCCGCAGCAGCTCTACTTGGAGTGTTATATCTTGTCTGGATTGTTTGCAAAGGAGTATGTTTGTGTGTGTAGCGGTGGTCAAACCCGGTACCATCCCAACGATTTCATATCATTCATCTAAACCTATCTTTAAATCTACTTTTACTTTCTTGCAATTAGTTTAAACAACCCCAAATCAACCAATTGTTCTAAAGATTAGTTTTACTTGAGCTAGATCCAGCTGACAAAGATTCTTAAAAATGTTGTCCTTTGGGTTCGATCCTCAACTATACTGCGATAAGACTCATCCGCTTACGGGTGGTATTATTGCACTTGGTTTTGGTAAAAACTCGGGGATTTCAGCCCCAGGTGAATTTGCTAGTGCATTCAAAACACCACATCAACATGCCACCCTGATGTAAGATGCAATGAGGTCAAGCCCAAGAGGGAAGACCCATGGGCCCCATGAGAGGTGACCCCAGGCACGAAGCTTAGGATAGAGAAGGTGACCTATATTGCATGACTAATGGGCACCAAGCTCAGGATGGAGAAGTTGGCCTTAAGTCAATGGAAAAAGAGAAACCCTAAAGAGGGTATTCCAGGGTTAGGGCAAAAGCGGTGGAGTTTGACACATTGAAAATGTAAATTCAATTGTTAATTAACTTGATTGTGATAATTAGGTTGTTATCCCTATGTGCGAAATTTTGATTGTAACCACATATCGACATATTCATATATGTTGAGTGATATTTTGTTTGTCGGTGTTTTAAGTACAACATTGAAAAGGACAAATAGTGAAGTGGCACATTGTGAAAATAAGAATTAAAGTGCAAGGAGGATTAGTTAGAATAGATTCCAACTATTGATAGAAGTCAGATATCCAAGTTTTTAAAATGTATGCAAAATTTTATTTTATTCCACCCTTTCAGTATAGTTTGGTAGAATTTTATAATTATTATTGATTTTTTGTTGAACCTTTGATTCGGTTAATTGGGATAACGGCTCTGACCTATTGGTCTCCCTTAATTGGGGGTTACTGGGAGGCGGGGTCGTTACATTTGGTATCAGAGCATCAGTTCCTCATTTAATCTTTAGTAATTATTAAATTTTACAAATTCCATAGAACCGAGGGAGTTATTAGAGGATTTTCCGAAAGTTAGAGGTTTCTAGAAAAGGATCACGTCCAGGGGCTGGCAATTTTCCTCCGCACTACTAGTCGGAATACGAGGACTCCTAGATCTATGTGACTGCCTGGCCAATGTCTTAGGATCTGACTCAAATAAGATACCTTTAGGACTCTCTCATCTTGTTCATCCCTTCTCAACTCAAATTATATTAAGGATTTTAACGATTAGGGTTTTCTCTCTCTTCCTCAACCTCTTGAGGAATGGGTAAGGATGATAAGTTTTAAGGAATGCTCCACCAAATTAATAAAAGATATGTAAATAAGATGTCATCGACATAAGTATAATTAGTTAAATACAGACTAAAGGTCTATTTGTATGCTTATGTAGATGGCTCGTGTGAAGACCGTTGCTATCCCAGATGTCGTCAATGGTGGTGGGCCTTCCCACAAGGGGAAGGGGTCTTCTAAGAAGAGAAGGAGGAACCATGGTAACGAATCCTCAAAGAAGAGGAAGAGACCAGAGGAAGTAGAAGGTGAGATCCCCAACCCTGATCTGATACCCTATGAAGACCTCGAGAAGGAACATGAAGAGAAACATGCGTACGAGGAAGAGGCCCAGATGGAGGAGGACCAGACTGGTGGTCCAGAACTAACTATGGTGGTTCACACCAGTGATGCTATATGGATGGTGTAGTAGATGTGGCTGACTAAGGCAATCAGTGCTCTGGCTCTTAGAGACATAGCAAGAGACGAGAACGGATAACTGCTTCCTGTTCATCCTCGATTGGGAGCCACCATCTTGGACTTCGTCAAGATGAACATCGAGAAGTTCTGTGGAGAAGATAAGTATGAGGTAGTCGACAAAGCAGAAGCCTGACTATTAGTAGTCGAGAATGGATTATGTATGCTTGAGGTACAACCGAACACGAAGGTTCTTTTTGTTGCTCACCTCCTGGAAGGAGAAGCCAAGATATGGTGGGAGAACCATATCACGGGAAGAGACTTGAGTGAAGAACCAATGGCGTGGAATGACTTCAAGACTATCTTCACTGCCAAATTCATCCCCATTTCTTCCAAGAAGGAGAAGGAACAAGAGTTCACCAACATGACCCAAGGAAACTCGTCAGTTGCGGACTTTGGTCGCAAGTTCCACATCTTGGAGCACTTCAGACATATGATGGATGAAGAGAGGATGATGGACCATTTCATAGAGCATCTGCACCCTTCCATCAAGCCTCATGTGATGGCCAGTAAGCCGAAGACCTTTTCCAAATCCTACAACACCGCCTTGGACATGGAAAGGACAGTGATGCCTGCTCTGAACCCCTCCTACGGATACATGGGTTGCACTGAAGGAGCTCAGGGGTAGAAGAATGAGCATAAGAAGGGATAGGGGCGTAACCACAACAAAGGAAACCATGGACACAGAGGCAAGCCACGTGGTGAGAATCTCTTTCAGAAGTGTCGCACCTGTGGACGGTCACATCCTGGTAAGTGTCGTTTTGAGAAGAAGGTGTTCTACCATTATCAGTAAGAGGGACACTTCATCACCAATTGTCCTCAGCCATCGACAAAGGGGGGAGCACCAACTGGAGGACCCCCTGTTGGAGAAAGGAGGTAAGCTAGAGTGTTCGCCATCGACAATGAAGAAGCTCACGTGAATGTTAATAGGCTGATCGAGGGTAATCACCCATAGAGTTTTCCTTTTAGTTTAATAGATCATGTAATACCTTTCTAATATGATATGAACTATGTAGGCTTGCTGGAAGTCATGGGACAAAATTTAAAAGCACTTTTTTATTCTGGTTCTACTAATACTTTTATTTCAAGAAATCTGGCAAGTATGCTTTGTTTAGACATCAAGGATTTAGGTTATGTTTTGGATGTCACAACCCCGAGTGGTCATATATACATCTCTATTAAAAACCCTTGTCTTGCCAGTTAAGTGTTTGAACCATGAGCTTCCCACTGACTTCATCCTCCTCGATATGAATGATTTTGATGTGATCATCGGTATGGATTGGCTTTACACCTATAGAGACAAGGTTGACTATAGAGAGAAGAAAATTCTTATTAGGAAACCCCGTCATCCACACTTCACCATTCAAGGAAGGAAAGATGGAACTACCAGCCTTTATGTGTCAGACTTGAAGGATGCATGGATGATAACCAAAGCTTGTCAAGCCTACCTGGCCATAGTTACCAAACTTGAGACCAAGGGGCGATCCTTAGAGGAGAAAGAGGTGGTTCAGGAGTATGCAGATGTGTTTTCGAATGATCTACCAGGGATTCCCCCTGAGAGAGAGGTAGATTTCTCCATCGAGTTAGCTCCGAGAACTAACCCTATATCTAAGGCACCCTATAGAATGGTCCCTACCGAGTTGCTTGAGTTGAAAACCTAGTTGCAGAAGTTGTTAGATAAAGGTTTTATCTGACCCAATACATCACCATTGGGAGCACTAGTTTTCTTTGTGAAGAAGAAGGATGGGTTGCTTTGTATGTGTATTGATTATCAGATGATCAATGAAGCAACCATTAAGAACAAGTACCCCTTGCCTAGAATAGATGACATGTTTGACCAACTCAAATCAGCCTGAGTCTTTTGCAAGATTGATTTCAGGTTAGGATATCACCAGGTGAGAGTGAGAAGTGAGGATATACCTAAGACAACTTTCTGAACCTGTTATGTCCATTATGAGTTTGTGGTCATGTCGTACACCTAGTGTCTTTATGAACCTTATGAACAATGTATTCTAGCCTTTCCTTGACTCTTATGTGATAGTGTTCATAGAAGACATCCGGTTGTACTCCGATGACCTAGCTCAACACCGTGACCACCTGGGTAGAGTCCTTGATATTCTGAGAAAGAAGAAGTTTTATGGAAAGTTTTTGAAATGTGAGTTTTGGATAGACTAAGTCATGTTTCTCAGACGCATCATCTCAGAAGGAACAATCGTAATAGATCCAACCATGGTGTCAACAGTTCGAGACTCGCCTACACCAAAGAATCCCTTTGAGATTCGCAGCTTTTTGGGGTTGGCCAGATACTACCATCACTTCATCAAGGATTTCTCGAAGACTGCTTTGCCTCTAACAATGTTAACCCAGAAGGATGTGATGTTTGTGTGGTCTGATGTATGGGAGGCTCGTTTCTAGGAGCTAAAGAAGAAGCTAACCACTGCCCCAGTGTTAACACTACCTTCCGGCAATGAGGGTTTTGAGATATTCATCGATGCTTCGAGGATGGGACTTGGTTGTGTATTGGAACAAAATCGCCATGTGGTTGCATATGCTTCCCGACAACTCAAGCCCAACGAGGTGAATTACCCGACGAATGACCAGGAATTGGTTGCTATCATTCATGCATTAAAGATATGGCGGCATTACCTGTACATTGCTACCTTTGAGATTATCACTGACCACTAGAGCTTGAAGTACCTACTAACACAAAGAGACTTAAACCTACGACAACGACATTGGATGGAGTACATGAAGGATTACAACTTCACCATCACCTATCACCCTAGTAAGGCAAACGTCATAGCTAATGCATTGAGTCAGAAACAACTCAGGTGTGCAGTTGTTTTGTCTAGTCAGTGGAAGATCTTAGACGAGCTGGTGGAGTGGACTCTACAACCGCTTAAAGATCGTGTTCGATTGGCAAATATCCAAATTCAATCAGAGTTGTTAGGTGAGATCGTGGAAGCGCAGTTGGTTAGTGGAGAGCTCAACAAGATGAAGGGCTTGATGAATAAACCACATACCCATCTCTCAGTGAGAGTGGATGGAGGGATTAGATTCAAAAATCACATATGGGTTCATGTGGATTCACCGAAAAGGGAACGTATCCTGGAAGAGGCCCATGGTTCTAAGTACATAGTGCAACCAGGAACTACCAATATGTTTAAAGACTTGCGGAGGTTTTTCTAGTGGCCACGAATGAAGAGAGACATTTCAGCATGTGTGGCCAGCTGTCTTATGTGCCAGATGGTGAAGGCTGAACAACAATGATCCGGTGGACTTTTACAGTCAATAGAGATTCCTGAATGGAAATGGGAGCAGATCACCATGGATTTTATTGTCAGTCTACCCGGACCAAGGAAGGTCATGATGCGATATGGGTAGTGGTAGATCATCTTGCCAACTCAGCACACTTCCTTGCCTAAAAGTCCACTACCAAGTTGTCAGATCTAGCTGAGCTTTATATTAGAGAGATAGTGTGTTTGTATGGCGTACCTGGTTCCATCATCTCTGATAGAGACCCAAAGTTTACTTCCAAGTTATCGAAGAAAGTTCAAGAGGAAATTGGTATGAGGTTGAATTTTAGTATCGCCTATCACCCCCAGACGGATAGTCAATTGGAAACAACGATCCATACATTAGAAGATCATTTGAGAGCTTGTGTGCTCAATTGGGGTGGCTCGTGGGAGCAATACTTTCCTTTAGTCGAGTTTGCCTACAACAACATCTACCAAGCCAGTATCGGGATGCCTCCGTATGAAGCTCTATACGGGAAATAGTGTCAGTCACCGCTTCACTGGGATGATGTCAATGAGAGGACCCTATTGAGGTCAGATGAACTCCAAGTGTATGTTGATAAAGTCACTTTGATCAAGCAGAGGCTGAAGGGAGCCCAAGATCGACATAAGTCATATGATGATGTGAAGCGGACTGAGGTGCATTTCATTGTAGAAGAGCGCTCTGAGATATAGCCAAGAAAAGAGGAAAGCTGAGTCCCTGATGCGTGGGTTTGTTTGAGGTGTTAGAACGGATTGGTGAAGCTACATATCATTTGGCGTTACCCCCGTAGTATAGTATGATGCATGATGTGTTTCACATGTCGAATCTGAAGCAATATGTGCAAGATCCAAGCCATGTGCTGAGCATTGAGCCTATTGAGCATCAAGGGAAGCTGACCAATCCTGAGTCACCTTTGCAGATTCTAGATACCAAGGTGAAAGAGCTCAGATGTAAGAATATAGAGATGGTAAAGGTTATTTGGAAGCACCATGGAGAGGATGAGGCAACATGGGAGCTGAAGATGGAAATGAAGAAATCATACCTTGACTTGTTTGTTTGATTGATTATTTTTTAGGGAAAAGTTCCTATAAGGAGGGGAGGATGTGATAACCTCAATTTTCTAAAATAATGTAATGAGATTTATAATCCTCTTTTAATGATAAATGAAATCTATGATTGATTTGTTTGTTTTAATAGGTGGTTTTCATGTACAATGTCCTTGATTGTTTTTTAATGGGATTAGTTGTCCATTGAGCGTAATTAAAAAGGAAAGAGAATTAAAAAGAGAAAGGATTTATCTAATAAAAAGAGAAGTATAAGAAAAAGGATAAATATAAATGGAAAAGGAAAAGAGGCATTTCCCAATGGGAGATTTCATACCTTTAGGGTTCCTTGAGGAGAAAGGGACTCGAGATATCAAGATAATGGCAAAGGAAAAAAGAAATATTAATTAAAATTGGTTTAATTGATGGATAACTTGGAAGTGAAGGAGACACTCTCATACGTTGGAATTTGACTTTCAAATTTAATACTAGGTTAGATAATGCTAAGTTGGAGTTTCGTATGAATTTTGAGAGAAAAATATTAATTGAGGAGAGAGAAATGATCTTTCCAAGTTATCCTATTAAAACACCTTTTTAAATCAATTTTGGGATAATTTGATTTTGGGGAGCGATGACATCCGTTGGATGATCCGCTTGGTCAGAGGACCACGGATCCAAGGGTAGTCGTGAATCGTCTACCCCAAGTCATAGAGGGATTGGGAGATGAGCTGGGAATCTAATATCATCGACTGAGACAATAATACAAAGAGTTAACCATTCCATCGACTTCTACAGAGTCATCTGAATGATCTGGACCCTAATTTCACACGCTACCATCAACGAGAGAAGAAGTTCCCAAATCGTTGGACTTATAGACCCAACCCTATATAGGGGTAGGGGGGGTACTTGAGGGTACCGGGAGACCTAATTCCTATCCCAGCCGCTATGGAGAGAAATGACGAGTCGAGCGATGGCATCAATTTTGAGTTTCAGCCAAACATACCCCCTCTGCAACCTACTGGCCGCGACGGAACTCCGACGACTCATTCACGGTGAAGGTCAAGTTGCATTGAGAAATTGAGCAGCTTCTCGAGTTCGGGCGATGATGGTGGAGCTTCCAAGCAACTCCATTTCTTTTCTAGTAGCCTGAAGCTCAGAGTCAACCAAGGAGTTGACCGCAGCCCGACGAGAGATCGAAGGTAGACAACGACCGATGATCGTCCGATCGCGGTCCACCATGATCTCGAGTGGGGATCCAACAAGCAAGAGTAGGAGTAGTCAACTTAGGTATGCGTGACAGGAACTGTTTGATCTAGGGAGTGGATTCCCGGTCCACTGATCTTGCAGTCTGTGAATTTTCGGTAATTTGTAACTCTGCTCAATTAATTCTGAAAAAGGGTTTTCCTTGCTAAAATCATAGAAATTAATAGAAAACTCAGATGAATAAACTTTATACATGAAAGTTGATCAAAAAAATGCAAGGAATAAGATAAAAATAGTTTGAAGGCCTAACTCTATATCTTTTTGCGAAAGTATATTATTTTGATGAAAAAGGTATTAAAATTAGGCTAGAAACCCGAATTGATGTTAATGGATAATTTTATGAGTAGTAATAGGTTAATTCGAGTATTATTAACTTTTTATATGATAATGTTGAATCTTAACCTGATTTAGATGATTAATTTCATGATTTGGGGTTTTAAACCTAATTCAGTGGATAGTATATGTAGAAACCCTAAAAGTGGATAAAAGAAGAGAAAATATGAATATATGAGAATATTTGACAAAAAGATGATCTTAGGATCTTTTATGAGTATTATATGAGAAAATTAGGGTTTTTGAGAAATTTTTTATAATTAGGGTTTAAGGGTGTTAAAAGTACGACAAAACCCTAATTGAATACAAAACTCTAAAAGTGGTAGAAAACTTAAAAAGGGATAGAAACCCTAAGAAGTAAGAAGGTTTGGGTAAATATTAATAAAAAGGAAATTGTATGTTATTTCAGGAATCTGGCTTGCTTGTTGGATTGTATTTTGTTTCTTATTGGTTGATTTTATCTCAAAGATCTGCACAACATGTATGTGGTTATTTATGGTTAACCACTTAAGTTTTATGAAGGTTTTCTGGATGTTTAATCACAATAAATGCAACCTATCTATTTGGATGTTCTTATGTGCAAATTATAAAGACACTATGATTATCACAATTATGATATAGTGTGTATTCTCGCACCTACATGCCACCCTGATGTAAGATTTCACTACTACAGAACATGCCTTTGGTGTCGGTTGTTTAACCCCTTTTAGCGACGGTTTTCAAGTGACGCCTATGTGGGCGCCGCTAAAGGTCGAACTCTTTGGCATTAGTTTTATACCCGATGCCTATATAACCTATGGCTGTCGGTTGTATATAGTAAGACGGCGCCAAAAGGGTTCACGCCACAAAAAAGGGCACCATCTAGGACACTTTCTGTGTCGGTTATCAACTAAAAAACTGCCTCTATAAAGCCTATAGGCGTCAGTTGTATACGATTAAGAGACCCCATTTCCACCACGGTCGTGGTCACATTAGACGACAGTTTTATCCAATAACTGACGCGGTAGGCCTTTGATGACGGTGTTCTGTAAATAACCGACGCCTATGTTTGTTTGTTTTTTCTTATCAGTTTGTAGGCCTGCTGTGGCTGGTCAGTAGGATGAGAACTTGCAGTTCAGTTTTCTGAACTGTAGGTTTACGACATCTATTGATATCAGCCTACAAATAGGCCACAAACCTGCAAAATCAACATATATTTTTTCACACAAGTAGATATGTTCAGTCATCAATTCAATTCTCACATTCACACATGTAGAAACATTCAAAACATGTAGAAACATTCAGACATGTATAAACATTCAGAAATATTCATTTAGAAAATATCATTCAACATGGCTATCAACATCCCAATTATATTTTACAATTGCCACTGCTTGTATGGCTTTTTCCCACTCTTCTCTTACTTCATTTAATACTTCCAGCGTATATGGAGCATGTACATTTTTATATGTTTACCTATAGTGTGGTCAGTTTTTAAACACATGCAAAGAGAATGATGTATATATATAAGTAATAATATAAAAATAAGATTGATATATTTCATAATAACTAATGAGACTATATATAATACCTCACGTATGGTATTGATGTCCAATGCGGCATGTTTGATAATCATCTGCATAAATCGCATCATATAATATGTGCATTCCCAGCCGTTGTCTTGTGTAGCACACTATAAATTGAAACATAGAAAATATTAAAAAATACAACTAAGCACAGTTCACATCAATAATATATACATTGGAGTCGAGAACTTACTTTTACGTTCTCCCAAAGTATTGGTTGGTTCTTTCTCCTTGGGACTGTTCCTCCAGCCTTTTTGAACTCATCTAAACCCTACATTTTAATGTAACACAGTACATTGTGTAATTAAATAGTAATAATAGATGTTAACGAATATTAAAATGAAATATTTTTCACCAGAATAATGGCATTTTCATTACGTGTCCAATTTTAGTATTCAATGTAGTCCCAACAGGATCTAGATAATAAACAGTGAACATCCCAGGGACAATAACTAGTAACTCCCAATGCCTATCGCTATAGGTAAAAAAGTTAAAAATTAATAACTCAAAATACACAATAAAAATGTAATTTTCTTAAGTCCAAATTATAAATAAAGTAAACTTATCTTACATTGATTGGAGCTATTATTATCATCTTCTTTTGCTGACCAAAAATTGTAAAAGCATCTATACAGTATTGTTGAACACTATCAGGGTCTTTAGCTACCATACTAATCAATGATGGAATCTAAAATCCCACATGATCATATGCAAATTGTTTGCATTGATCTTCGACTAAGTAGTTACAAAACATGTATTATGTATGCATTGATATATAAGAAACCAGATCACCAGATCTTACACAAGGTATATGGATGTATAAATAAGATCTCACCTTATCCATGTCTCTATCATTGATGTATTCAACCAATCATACATAAACATATCAATAATATCTTGTATAAATAAAGAGCTTTTGTATGATTGACCTGCATAATCTGCTTCTAAAGAAACAATTATAGGGCAATGTATATTATGTTCCCATAGCCAACAAGCCATTCCCCTACAAGCAGGACCTAACGGGTATGTTAGGTCAGCTGGAACCCAACTTGGTAATGCAGGAAGTGGAGGTGGAGGCCTAGGTGCTCCGGGTGTCTTCTTTATAACCTGTATATATAATTTCAGATCAGTTGACCTCATATATACACATTAACAATCTAAAGTAATGTAAATTTATCTTACAATTTCAGTAGTGTAGACGACATCTTCTTTGGGCCACAATATCACCCCACCTTCTGCCTCAGCAAGTGTATCAATATCCGGGTGGGGATATGGCAATGTAGCTTCCCTCCAATCGGGTAATACATGTATCGGGCTCACGCGAACGTAGCCCTGTGCCATTGGATTCCCGTGAAACGTTGCCCCAGGAAGGGACGGGTAAGCATGTGCCTCTGCAACAACATAGTCTTGCATTTTTATGCGGCATGGATTCAATGCCTACAAATTTACGCAAACAATATTATACATATATACATATTGTGGGCTCTGATCTCCAAAACACGAAATAAAATTAGCGGAAACGATTCGATTAACAGTGGAATGTGAAAAATCACAAAAAATTAAAACTTTTTGCAGAAAGATCATGAAAGCATGAGACTCCATTCATAAAAGTATGATAAATAGTTTACATATATGTTAAGTCACTTCTTGAGTAATCATATACAACCATGTACAAAAATCGCAAGACTCCAAAATTCAAAATCTCAGATCATCTAACTCCAAGGATGTGAGTGTACAGAGATGACATAAGACTTATAACTAACAAACTGGACAGCCAGGGTATCCACCTGAGGCTCACTGCTGCCCCTGGTGTTGTTGCTGATCTCCTGCGAACTGGTTCCTTCGTCCTCGACGACCACCTAAAAAGTTGAAATCTACGGGGTCAGACAATTACAAATAATTGTCCCAGCGAGAGTTATAACTCTTCGCCAGAATCTTGCTAGAAAAAGGGAAACAACATAAGCAAGGTAGTTTATCCTGCAAAGCAGACTTAAGAGTAGATAAAGCAGCAATTTCTTCTATCTAGAAATATGAAGAACATGTATGCTAAATATGCAACTGAAACATTATATTCAAAGTAGTATCAAGCATTGTTTCTCGTGGTTCAACCTAACCAAATATGGTACTCGTCTGATTACGTTTTACATACAACATTATGCCCTGTGGAGATTAGGTATACCGCTCATATTCCAACCGACCACTACTAAGTCACCTCGGTATCATACTAGGTCATCGAAAGAGTCGGATTCCCATGATCGCATCTTCCTCAGTCAGGTTGAGGATTAACATGCATGACATCTAGTGTCTCTGCTACTATAGCTCACCAGGGTATTCTGGTCCTTCGCTATTAGAGTCACAGTGGCATTCTGTACTCTCTTCACCATCGAAAGATTTCATGCTTATCTTCATCGATGTGGCATAACAGATTCCTCAGGTGATTAGTGATACATCATCCTGGCATAAACACATAGTGTAGTGATGATGGATTATGATACATCTACATCAACCCCTACACTAGGATGTATGGATATTCGCGTCCATATACCCCCACATACTCATAAGTATGCGCTCCAGGAGTTCCCTTAGGAAAACCTATTTCACCATCATTTTAACACCTGACAATGATGGATCTATGATCAGGGCTCTACATGATATGGTTATACTTGATTAGTTAGGTACATTTCAGTATTCTTTTATCATCAAGCAAGTTTCCAAACATTCAATTACAAACATTGCTAAAATAGAAGAATACTAAATGTAACAAGTTTAGTTCACACCAACTATCAATTGGATGTCAATTCATCACAGGTCATCTAATTAGCATGACCTTGATGTTACTCATGGCTCTCACAGCCCATCATTCTCATGTGTGCCACATAACTTAGGCAACATAACATAAGTCACTGTCCACAAAGCCTAAAACATGCTTTCAGTGAATATATTGTCCTAACCCTTACCTGGTCATGATTATTATTCTCATATGGACATGCATCATCAATACAATTGATAATAATCAATTCATCTCTAGGTCAGCGATTTATAAAGAAGAAATAACATTAATCAATCATCATCATTTAGGGTTTACTATTAAATCAACATGTCTCAACCCTAGAATTAGGGTTTACTATTCACTTCCCAGTGAATTTGGCTCATACCACTACAATGTATGAGATTACCTTCCTTGATGCATTCAAATTAGGTTAAGATTCATCAATTATCATAATTAGGGTTTTCATGATCTAACATAGGTGGATCATACGCTAATCATGCACATTCATGTATATTGAAGGTACTTTATTTGAATTTCAACTATTTAAGGGACCTTCTCTCTCCTCTTACTAATAGATGGTGATTACATCATTCTAGATTAAGTTAGGTCAAATCACCATTGACTTTCATGAGCTAAGCCACCATCATCATGTCATTAGGGTTTTGATTAAACAAGGTGTCATCTACTTGAACCCTTTAAGGGCATATTGGTAAATACACCACTATCTCACATCATGGTTCAATCTATTAATTACTTAGCCCCTTACTATCTTAGGCTACCATTAGGGTTTGGATTAGACCACCATTGAACCAATTGAACCTTCAAATCATCAAGCAATTACAACCCTAAAGGTCTCCAAACGATTACCCACTTCAACCTCCAAACGGTCCTAAGACTGTTTGGGGGCGTTGAGCGTTTGGCTAGGGTTGACTTCCAAACCGTTTGGACTTGGTCACCCTTAAGACCGTTTGAATTTAAACGGTCTTGAGACCGTTTCAAATTGTTGACCGTTTGGATGTGTTGATTTTGAAACCGATTGGATGAAACGACCTTGAAACCGCATGAATTGAAACAACCTTGAGATCGATTGGACCAAACTACCTTGAGATTGTTTGAGCCCAAACGGTCTTGAGACTGTTTGGTCCAAATGGGCTCAAAACCGCATGGACCTCAAAGGTGATCCAAAGGTTGTAATTGATTAGGGTTTTCCATGTTGAAGCCTTCAATTGGTCACATCTTTGCTAATCACTTGTTAATTGAGTTAATTAGGGTTAACCTTAACTAATTTGGCATCCAATTGACCCTCAATTGCAAACCAATTGGGGTTGAAACCGATTGAATTAGGGTTTATAAGCAATTAACCATCAACATTGATAATCAGGAGTCTAATTAAAGTTGAACCTATCAATTGACGCTCAAATGGGCCCAAACTTGGCCCAAAAGGTCTTGAGACCGTTTGGACACCCTCCAAATGGTCTTGAGACCGTTTTCCCAAAGTTTCACCAAAATCTAGGTCAAGTTGATGCGGGTTGAACCCTAATTAGTTCTAAAATCAGCACTTTTATTCAATTCATCAATCTACTATGATTGGACCTTCAAGTAATCAAATTGCCTTAACCCTAGACCTCCAAACGGTCTTGGGTTGTCACCAAATGGTCTTGAGACCATTTGAGTGAACCCCCAAATGGTCTTGAGACCGTTTGGGCCCTTCAACCCAAAGTTCACCAAAATTGGTCATTGAAATCAGCAATTTCAACCGATTAGGGTTTAGAGGGTTGAGGTGCCTTCAATTTGTGATTGGTTTGCAATTAGGTTTCAATTATTTGGATTTATTTAATTCAACATGTGTACAACAGACCTCCAAACGGTCTTCCATTGTTCAACCCTACCAAATGGTCTTGGGACCGTTTGATTCTAAACGATCTTGCAAGACCGCAGGAAATCAAAAAGTTGTGAGACCGTTTGATTTCAAACGGTTTGCAAACCGTTTGGACCAAATGGTCCAAGGTCGTTTGGTAAAGTTACCTAGGTATTCACGCCCATTGTCTTCAACCTAAAGACATGTCGGTTTCTCAATGTATTTGCTAGCAAGAAGGCAAGGAAGGTTGGGGAAGAAGAAGTATTAACTACTTCATGCAAGAACAAGTATATGCATTAAGAAAGCAAGAGGTTTAGACATATAAAACCCGCCTTATGGTCGTTCCTAGAGCTCCAAGTTTCCAAGATCTCAAGTCTTTAATGGCACCTTGAGCTCCACTGGTCGGCCAAAGACTTTTCTCCAAGAAATGGTTGGGGAAGATTGGCTAGAACAACAAACCTAAGTGAGATAACCACAAAACCAACCTTATAACCCACTTTCCTCCATGAAACTGAGCTAGAAGATGGTCTCTTCTTACCTTGGAGCAAGTTGATCATCTCCTATAGCTCCCAAGATCTGCCTTGGATGGACCAAACATGGTGACAAAAGAAAGAATGAAGGGGTACGTTCACTTGTTTGCAAAGGGGGTGGTATATATAGCTTGGACTAGTTTCATCACAAGGACCCCTTGTTTTCTCCATTTTTCATCTAAGTCCTCCTTTCTTCCTTGCACGTCCCTCCTCCTTCTATAGGTGAAAAACTTATTGAAACAAGGGTCCAAAGGCATGGAAAGGTCATCTTGCCATTAAGGTTCACATACATAGGGATTTCTTACTTATAACATGGGGATTTTAATACAAAGGCTATTATCTTATCTGATTAATTAATTGAAGAGCCATTTTTCATCATTTCTACTCTAAATGAAGTCAAGAGTAACACAAGATATTCTATAAGATGTATTTTACAAGTTTCACCCCACATTTTTGGTAAATTGCACTTTACACCAAAATTAGGGTTTCAAGCACAAAGATTGCTCCACAAGCTGCATCTTGATGCCCAAGCTTGGAGAATCCATCATGCCTCATCATATTCATCCACATGATGTCCCATCATCAGAGGAACACCTCAAAATGTGAGAATTGCAAGTTAACCCTTCTAATTGGGTAATTTGCACGTAGGTCCCTGCATTATAAAGGAATACTAAAACATTGTTTAAAAAAAATAGAAAAGAGAATGTGTGTTCCTCAAAAACTTAATTACATGCCAGGGGGATAATCACAAGCGTTTAATTACATATTTAAGAAAAACTCCTAGGGTTAACATATAAGCCAGGTCAGGGATGTTACAGATATCATCTTGAAAACATATCATCTTGTAAAAACTAGCTACAATGTCATAAACAATACTTACAGTAGACGTGTTAGGCGGTGGTGGGTCTATAGGATTACTCTTAGTCTGTACATCAGGAGAAGAGTAGGTCACCATAGGCTGATTGGAAGCCTGAGATGCCTGCCACCGCACTATTTCTTCCTTGACCTTCTCAGTAACTATATCATTGACCTTCTTAGCAACTATATCCTCGATTCTCTTATTCTCCTATACATGGATAAAAGAAACACTAGCTTCTTATATTGAATTTCCTTTTACAGTAACATTCTAAAAAAAGAATAGGTTACCTCTTCTAGTGAAAATCCCGCTCTGGGTTTGCACTGGGATGGCCCAAAGAATGCTTTGATGCCCACACCAGCGCCTGCACCCCCAGCACGTCCAGGATTCTCTAGGTTACCTAGAGTAACTGTCAATTCATCCCTTATGCCTTGAGGGATGAACGTGCCTTGTTTCCTCTGCTCGTGCATCTCCCGCTAATGACCATCAACATAAATTGGTAAGTTAACACCACAAATAATCAATATTCTAATGATTGCTCTAAGAGTTGCATTTTACCATTTTTGCAGCCGCCTCAACAGTTGCAGGCTTCCTTATTTCTCCCTTCTTATTTTGCCTCCAAGCTATTCAAACATCATGGCAAGGAAGAGGTGTGCTACCTATAGTAGAGGACTCCTGAGTAGCAACAGACTCCGCTTGTAGTCTTTGGAGAACGCTTGCATATCCCTTTGGACCCAAAGTGTGGTCAAGCACATTCACTACACGCCTGGCTTTTTGTGCCTCACTGAGGGCCTATTTAGTATGCACATTAATGATTTGGTTAGTAGCACTAAATGTTAATCTTGAATAGGTGAATACAACATATATTAAATAAATTGGGAGTGACACCTAATACCTTGAATTCTTTAGATTTTCTTGAAGCAACAAAATTGTCCCAATCTTCTTTGTCCAAGAAGTTCCACTGTTCGCGGGCTGACTTCTTCTTCTTATCACCATCTTTTATGTATTCTCTGTTGAGATTTGTCCTATAGTTCCTAAGCATCTTTCTAGCATGTTGCATCACGCTTTTACAATGCAACTTCTCATCCAATGCAAACAGATTCTGTAAAATAGAATTGTTATTAACTAGTATCCAAAAATAGAATTGCAAATAATAGAATTTGTAATCTACAAAATAAAATTGCAAATAATAATAACTCACACATAAATCCTTCCATATCAAGTCTTTCTTCGCCCGAGGAAATTTATGCCAATTATCATACTTAACACCACAATGGCTTCGAATGACAACCCCAAGATAGTTTACAAAATTATTGCGGTTCACTCCAGTTGCATTTCCTCCATTATCAAACTCCACAACCAATTTGGATCCACTGCCACTTAGTGCTATTAACTTGTTCAACATAGTGATGCCCCTTTTCTTGTTAACTTTTTGGTGATGCACATCAAGTTCCTACAGGGCTTCAGTGGGTACATGTGCATCATCAACCTAAAGTTTTACAAAAATAAACATACTCAATTGGTTCAATATAGAAATATGCGATATATGACATAACTAGAAGATAATGAATTTTATAGAAATATAGGATATGCTTTTAGAACTTACATTGGTATCCTCACCATGCTCATCATGGACAACATGCTCATCATTGACTTCATGCTCATCATGGACATCATGCTCGTCATGGTCAGCCATCTAAAAATGTCATTAAAAAGGCAAACATTTAGCATTTGTATTAACTAGAAGATAATGAAACATCAAATCTGAAAATGATATTGATATTAAAAAAGCAAACATTTACCGTCAATAAAAAATATAAACATACATGCCTCTAAAATTGTGATCTTTGATCAATGTATAGGAGAATAAGATTATTCATTCTAATTTATACTCCATACAAATAGTATATAATTTAGTGATTGTTTATTCTAATTTATACAAATGTACAAGTAATATAAAGAACAATGATTGTTCACTTTCTACGCCAACAAACACATGTGATGGAAGGTGGAGGTGAGATTGTGGATTCTGGCTCTTCTATAGATCTTGCATTGCATTGCTTTTGACTTAGCATTGGTCAGTTGGTGGTACGACTCAAATCCTTAGGACATAATAAAAGATGTAAGACAACCGTGTAGTATATTTTCTTAGGGAAAATATGACTCACCTTGGTTGATGCCTTTGGGGTTGTTTCTTATGTTGTTTAGTTAGTAATGGATATACATGTTCTTCATGTTCCTTATAAATGTATATGATGCTCTACTGAAAAGTTGTAGCTGCTTAAACTGCTTAATTTGCGTAATCAATTCTTAATTATTCATTTAGCAAAATATTCTCTTTGTACTTAACTTGCTATATATCTATATGTGCTTACAATAGTTTTTAGAGGAGAGTTATATCTCTTTCTGGGATGTTGGTCTCACCCTGTAAGTTTCCACATCTTTTAGGTGGTCATGCAAAACATGTTAGAGATAGTGTGGTTGAGGAAGAGAAAAAGAAGACCAGTAGCCCTTGAAGGTTGGATATGTTGCTAGTGTTTTAAAGTAGAACCCTATGTGCCATCCCTGTACTCTCAGGTCCTTGGGGTGTTTTTTGATGTTGTACATTGGTACTAGCTTTTTGGTAGTATGTCATGGTTGTATGTGTATGGCTTTTATATTTATATGAACATGTTATCTTTGTAAAAGGTTTCAGATTGTGGCATGGTGGACACTATGCATTTATGTAATACCTCTATGGCATGATACATGACATAGGTGGCATAGTTTGTGAATCTTAAAGTATATGTTTCCACTTGAGATGTTTATCCAAGTTTGATTTTAATTTACCCTGTTTTATGGTAATGTGGGTGTTACTTTATAATTTTGCATTTTTTTTTTTAGTGGTCTCACTTTGGTGTGATTAGTGTGTCATAGTTTGGATGGTATCAAACTTCAAGGTTTGTTGAGTCTATAGTGACATAGGACTAGGATGTGTTTGTTCTTGTGTTATCCATTATGTCTTATATTAGCTTCTTCCTATACAGAAAGAAGAAGAAGATATGTCTACAGAACATGCAGAACAAGTGGAGAGTAGTGTTGTTGTACTAGGAGGTTGTTCTAGAATAGGAAAGACTAGATGGAGTACCTAAAGTGCCTCAGTTTGACCCAACAACCATGGCCAATCCAACTTTTCAGTCCATGTTTGGACAGTTCAAGGACATCATTTTGTATATGGAGGATAGGGTGCCCAGACCTCAAGCATGGGTAGTTGTTCCCAATGTGGGATCCCAAGGTTGAGGGAAGATCTTTGAGAGGTTGTGATGCATTGGAGTGTTGGAGTAATTGGTAAGGCAGACCCGAAAGATGTTGACATGTGGTTGATGGAGTTGGAAAAGTCCTTTGAGATACTCAATATCCCTAAAGAGGATAACGTGACGCATACAACTTACCTACTGAAGGGTAGTGCTGACCATTGGTGTGCTATTAAGGAGGAGAAGAGGCCTTTAGTGGTGATCAATTGGGAAGAATTTCTGTAAGAGTTTGTGAGTTGATACTTCTCAGAGACATATCTCGATAAAAATATCTCACATTTTGAGTGAATCTGACAAGGATTAATGATGATCAATGAGTATGAAGCCAAGTTAATGAAGTTGTTGAGAATTTGTTCTCACATGAAAGCAACAAATAAGAAAAGTAACAAGTAGTTTGAGAAGGGTTTGAGTAAGGAGCTGACAATGACGTTGTCTATATTGGAGAATCGAGAGAAGTCTGCCACCTTTATTGAGTCTGAAGGAGGACAAATGGTTAGCAATAGAGAAGTGTAAAGCTAACGCCAAGAAGAGACTAATAGAGTTTCAAGGGCATTCGTTTGGAGGCTTCAAGAAGCCTACGTTTTCATCACCTCAATCACAAAAAGGGTTTGGATTTCCATCACAATGGTCACCAAGAAAGGGTAGAGGCCACACTTCTCCACCAGTAGGAGTTCGTAGAACAATGTCCATTTCAGTGACAGGGCCGCCTCAGCCATGATATGAAGATAATATTTACTACAAATGTGGATAGATTGGGCATACGATTGTATTTTGAACAATGAAGTGTGAGGAGGTGATGCAACAACCAAGACAAAGTTATTAGGGTTCCAAGTAAAAATAGTTTGGTACTGGTCATGGCAGAGGACAGGATCATGCATCGCAGGTAGGTTCATCTGGGTAGGCCAACAGAGAATGGGGGCATCAACTGGAAATGGCTCGATTATACGCCATGAGTTTGCTAGAGGGAGTGCTCAATCATTGGTTCATGATAGGTTAGATGGAGTTATTTCATTGTGATTTTTCTACATCTTCCTTTATATAAAATTGAATTGATTGACCCAAGTGCAACACACTCTTTTTTTAAACTTGAGAAGTGAAAACTAGTTGTTCCTTGCCTATTAGTAGTAGATTTGATAGTCTTTGCTTAGAAACTCCTTTAGTTGCTTCTGCTGAGTTGCAAGAGGTGTGTCCATAATGTGTTCTTTATTTCTCAAGATGAAACATCCAAGTGGAACTTATACCCACTTGACATGCATAGACTCAATGTGATCCTTGGAATGGATACCTTGAACTAGTACCAGGTGGTCTTGGATTTTAGTTCCAAGGTGGCTATGTTTTGTGATGGAGATGTTCCGTGGGTCTTCCAAAAGGGTTAGGAAGATTCTCGTGACATGTTTGGTGTCAGTGATGACAATAGAGAGGCTAATGAGAAAAGGTTGTGAGGCTTTTCTAAAACATGTGGTGGATACCAAGGTGATGAGTCTTGATATCCAAGAGGTGCCCGTTGTTTGTGAGTTTGAGGATGTGTTTCCTAATGACTTTTATGAAGTTCCCCCTCCTAGAGAGATTGATTTTGAGATCAATCTGGTTCTTGGTACACACCCTATAGCACAGACGCATACAAGATGGCATTAGCTGAGATGCAAGACTTGAAAAAGTAGTTGTAGGAGTTATTAGAGAAGAGCTTTATAAGACTGAGCACTTCCCCTTGGGTTTCCCCAATTTTGGTTTTTAATAAAATGATGATTCCATGAGGTTATGCATCGATTATTGGAATTTGAACAAAGTAACAATTAATAAAAAGTATCCTTTGCCACTTGGTAATTTGAGAGGTGATGCAATTTTCTCAAATATAGATCTCAAGTCATGATACCATTCGTTACAGATAAAGGTGGATGACATATCGAAGTCGACTTTTAGGACTCAATATGCTCACTACGAGTTTTAGATTATGTCATTTGGGAAAACCAATGCACCAACAATGTTTATGCATCTAATGAATAGGGTGTTCTGACCGTATCTTGATCAATTTGTAGTTGTTTTCATCGTTGATATTTTTATATATACTAGAGACAACCAACAAAATGAGAAAAATGTATGATAAGCGTTGACCTTTTTGAGATGACACAAGTTGTATGCCAAGTTCAACAAGCGTGAGTTCTAACTAAAAAAGGTGTCATTTCTGGGCCATGTGATATCTACTAAAGGTTTTTGTGGTGATCCCAGGATGGTCCAATCTGTGATAGAATGGAAGTAGCCTAAGACACTGATGGAGGTTTGCAGTTTCATAGGCCCGGTAGGCTACTATTGGAGGTTTATCAAGAACTTCAGTCTTATGTCATTACCCCTGGCGAAGTTGGTGAGGAAAGGTATGACATTATTTTGGGGATCATAAGTGTCAGGATTCATTCTAGGTTTTGAAGGAGAAGCTGACTAGTGCACCAGTGTTAGTGCTTTCTGCTAAGGGGAAAGATCATATCTTCTTCTATGATGCGTCAAAGAATGGTTTTGGTTGCATGCTGATGTAGGATAAAAACATGATTTCTTTTGTTTCCAGGAAGCTTAAGAAACACGAGGAGAGCTAACTTACACATCACCTATAGCCTGCAGTTGTGGTACATGCTTTGAAGATTTGGAGGCACTACCTTTATAGCAAGAAATGTCAAAGCTTCATCGACCATAAGAATCTACAATAAATCTTCTCAAAGCAGGAGATGAACACGAAACATCGATGTTGGATGGAATTGATCAAAGATTATGACTGCACCATATAATATTGATCCATCCCTATTTTAGGGCTTCATCGTGTGCCATTTTGTACTTTATTCACATCTAAAAATAGTAGAATGCATTTTAAATTCCTCAATGTGTATTATTGTCAAATGCACTTATGGACGTTCTTTGCATACTTTTTAGGTACTTGAACCATGCTTTTGATAGATGAGAGAAAAGGAAGGAGTTTTATGGTTCCTCCACTAATAGAGGGGTCCAAAGAATCCCCAATGCTCTCTCAACCTAACCCTAATGGCCAAGGTTTGATATCAAGCAATGAAGTCCATTTATCATGAAGATTAAAGTTTATTGTTCTAATAAAGACTGTATGATGACCATGGTGCCAAGGAACGGCCGTGTTGGCCAATGTACAAGTTATTGGGAAAATCTCAAAATTTGCAAGCTACAAAAACTCAACCACCATGGTCATGCTACCCAACATGGCCATGCCATAAAGCCCCCAAAACGGCTGTGCAGCCCAGCACGACCATGCTAGCTGAATAAAAAATGGGAATGATGAAGGGAACGACCTGACCTCCAACTCCACCACCACGACCGTGCTACCCAACATGATTGTTCTACCTAGCATCCACAATAGATGTGCTACCTGCGTCCATTTCACCACTTCAATATGTGATTTTTCCACTTTCTTGGAACAAATGTTCCACACCACCACGATTGTTCCCACCTTTACCCACCATGTCCGAGCTACCCAGCATGTCCTTGCAACCACCTAAAGCCTACCATTTTCTACACTATTTTTCCAACAAAGCCTCCCCTTTAGCTTCCATTACAACTCTCCACCCAGTCTTGAGCATTCATTGCAATCCCCTTGCATTTATGCTCTCCGCCCACAATTTCCACCATAGAAACCTAGTTTTCTAGGTTTTCTACCATAATCCCCTTCATTTCCACACCCATCATCCACCTTGGAGGAGGGGGGCACCCTACAGTAGCTAGAAGGTGAAGGAGAAGGATCTACTTTGAGCTCCATGGAGTCATATCCCCTTCTTCACATTTCTTTTATCTTTTCTTTGATTGTGTCTATTTAAGCCCCTAGTGGTGGGGTTTTTAGGGTTAAAATGTGACTTTGATACCATGTTGGGGGAAATAGCTTGTAATGAACATAATTGCATTCTATGATTATTGCCTTTGCTTCTATCTCATTTCCCATTATCTTGCATGTGGTTTTTTCTTTTAAACATAAATTGCTTGCTTTGTGATTCTTGATGACACTTAGCTTCTAGGAGGAATTTGAATGTATGTAGCAATCTTAGGAATGGCTCATAGGTCCAATTATTGGATCCCTAGCTAGCCGCCTTTGTTACTACATACATCTCCCTTCTTCTACAATTGAATGTGAGATCGGAGTAGCTAGTGTAAGTGTGGTTAGTGCAATTGCCAAGAGCTTCCTAAAGGCTAGATGACAAGTAACATGAAGTAAAAAAACCTCATCTCTACTCCCATTCCTATCCTTTTCTATAAATTTCCCTAATACCACTTATCCTAAAAACCTAGACTTGACAAGACCTACTAGAATTACACCTAACCCTAGTTCTCCAACTAGTAGTATAGGGTACATTCTATAGTACTTGCCTTGTTGTTTGGTTTGGTAATATTGATTTTATGAGAGAATTGCATGCCATGTTGACACCCCCACCAACTAATATCAAATCACATTCCCAAATGACCCACCTATCCAATCCATTGCTTAAAATCCACCTTAGTCATTCTTCCTTGTTAATGCTAGGTTAGCTTAGTTGCCTTTGTTTCCTATAGTTAATTGCTTAGTTTTTCTAATTAGGGTTAACCTAGATTCTTGCTTGTGCTAGTGCTTAGCTTAGTTATTAGTTTCTAAATGCCTTACTAGAGTAATGTAGATCTTCTTTCTCTTGTTTACTTGATTGCTTAATCTAGTGTCTTAGACATAACTTGCCTAGGATAATCTAGTTTGTGGTATTCTAGCTTTCATATTGCCTTTACTTTCTTTCTTTCTTAGTGTAATCAAACCAAATCCACTTTTAAACCGTTTAACCCATTCTGCACTTTAGGAACATAGCCAATACCAACTAAGATCTAGTGCCCCCTCTATCCCTGTGGTTTGACCCCCTTACTTGCCTCTCATGTATGCTATAACATGACCCCGTGCGCTTGCGGGAGGATATTTTAGTGTTGTGAGTGAACATCGTTTGGGGAACCTATAAATATCAAAAGATCATACATGCGTGCAACAACGCACCAAGCTTTATGGAACCATTTCCAGTGAAAGAGGTGCTCGACCTAGCTAGTTAGTGTAGCTTAGCCTTTCCTACTGCCCTCATCATTGCTATTCTCTATTCTTTGTTCACATTTGCATACTGTCATTCTAACTTGGTGTTTGTTGCTTGTTTGTGTATTGTGAAGGTGATAGTTGTGCATGTGCCATACATGTTCTACTTGTACTGACTTGGTGTTATACAAACCTAAGATAGGTAGAAGGAGACGCCAAAGTCTCCGCAACCAACACTGAGAAACTGAGATGGGTGACCATGAAACTAAAATACCTCATGGAAATGCTCAACCACTTCTACCCAACTGCCCCCTCTATGAGTATTCAACCTAGGGAACTAGAATTCTCCCATTACCACCCTTCTTGACCAAATTCTAGGTCAACAATTCTCAATTCCACCATCACTTCTTAGACTCCTTCCTACCAACTATGGGATGGAGAATGAAAACCCCTACCATCATATCAACACCTTCTTTGAGACTTGCTCCACCTTCCGCACACTTGCTACCACCGATGATTCCATCTGGAGGACATTCTTCCCTTTTTCTCTAAAAGAAAAGGCCAAGGAATGATACATGGCCAATCCTGAGTTTTTGATGTGGAATGTCATGAAGAATGAGTTTCTCAAGAAGATCTACCTGATCTCCAAGTTGACCTATATGTGAAGATGCATCAATATTCTAACGATTGCTCTAAGAGTTGCATTTTACCATTTTTGCAGCCGCCTCAACCGTTGTAGGCTTCCTTATTTCTCCCTTCTTATTTTGCCTCCAAGCTATTCAAACATCATGGAAAGGAAGAGGTGTGCTACCTATAGTAGAGGACTCCTGAGTAGCAACAGACTCCGCTTGTAGTCTTTGTAGAACGCTTGCATATCCCTTTGGACCCAAAGTGTGGTCAAGCACATTCACTACACGCCTGGCTTTTTGTGCCTCACTGAGGGCCTATTTAGTATGCACATTAATGATTTGGTTAGTAGCACTAAATGTTAATCTTGAATAGGTGAATACAACATATATTAAATAAATTGGGAGTGACACCTAATACCTTGAATTCTTTAGATTTTCTTGAAGCAACAAAATTGTCCCAATCTTCTTTGTCCAAGAAGTTCCACTATTCGCGGGCTGACTTCTTCTTCTTATCACCATCTTTTATGTATTCTCTGTTGAGATTTGTCCTATAGTTCCTAAGCATCTTTCTAGCATGTTGCATCACGCTTTTACAATGCAACTTCTCATCCAATGCAAACAGATTCTGTAAAATAGAATTGTTATTAACTAGTATCCAAAAATAGAATTGCAAATAATAGAATTCGTAATCTACAAAATAAAATTGCAAATAATAATAACTCACGCATAAATCCTTCCATATCAAGTCTTTCTTCGCCCGAGGAAATTTATGCCAATTATCATACTTAACACCACAATGGCTTCGAATGACAACCCCAAGATAGTTTACAAAATTATTGCGGTTCACTCCAGTTGCATTTCCTCCATTATCAAACTCCACAACCAATTTGGATCCACTGCCACTTAGTGCTATTAACTTGTTCAACATAGTGATGCCCCTTTTCTTGTTAACTTTTTGGTGATGCACATCAAGTTCCTACAAGGCTTCAGTGGGTACATGTGCATCATCAACCTAAAATTTTACAAAAATAAACATACTCAATTGGCCCAATATAGAAATATGGGATATATGACATAACTAGAAGATAATGAATTTTATAGAAATACAGGATATGCTTTTAGAACTTACATTGGTATCCTCACCATGCTCATCATGGACAACATGCTCATCATGGACTTCATGCTCATCATGGACATCATGCTCATCATGGTCAGCCATCTAAAAATGTCATTAAAAAGGCAAACATTTAGCATTTGTATTAACTAGAAGATAATGAAACATCAAATCTGAAAATGATATTGATATTAAAAAAGCAAACATTTACCTTCAATAAAAAATATAAACATACATGCCTCTAAAATTGTGATCTTTGATCAATGTATAGGAGAATAAGATTATTCATTCTAATTTATACTCCATACAAATTGTATATAATTTAGTGATTGTTTATTCTAATTTATACAAATGTACAAGTAATATAAAGAACAATGATTGTTCACTTTCTACGCCAACAAACACATGTGATGTCATTCCGATATATAATAAATGTGTACCACATATCCCTTCCTTGAACACCTAATCTCACTAGTAAGTGTATAATGTGTATTGGGTTTTCGAGAAAATTTCGGCAGCATTTCCCTGTTGTTCTCTAAGTACATATGTACTTAGAGAACAAACGGGGAAATGCTACCAAAATTTTCTCGAAAACCCAATACACATTATAAACTTACATCCCAAGTGAGATTAGGTGTTCAAAAACAGTCCCAAACTGGGGACTATCCAAGATTTACTCCTAATGAGTAAATCTTAGATGGGTTTCTAGGCCAACAAACACAATAATAGATATGTAACTCATATCATTAAGAGCATGGTTTCATGTTAGGTCATCATAGGTCATAATAATCCACTAAAATGAGCAAAAAATCTTTCATGGTATTAAAATAGCATAAGAGTATTAGATCTTGATTCTAGAGTGTACAAGACATAATAGTGACTACTTATTTTGTGCTGTGATATCAATTCATAGGATTTATAGATTCAAATTTAACAAGTGTACAAGTTGCATCATTTTAATACTCTAAAGGTGACTAGGTCATAGCACATAAAAGATGACATTACAAGGACAGTAAGCAAACTAGATCAATTAACACTCATCTCAAGGGAGCATTAGTTACTGAAGGGACTAGGAAAGAGTGCTTTTAATCACTACGATCATACAAGTAGCAATGTTGATTAAGTCTATGTGATTAAAGATCAAGCAGTGTAATAAAACAAGGTTTACCTCTGTTTGGGCGAGACGGAGGGTAGGTGAGTAGGCAGGGAAGCAGGCAGGTGAGCAGGCGACGGGCAGGGAGACGACGGACAGCAGTAGATGATCAATTAATTCTTGAAACAATACATAAATAAATACAAATCAGTACACAAATAAACACAAATCAGTAAATAACTTAATTTAAATAAAAAATACACAGCAACATTGTGCCTTAGCGCAGCCCAAGCATCGCCAAGGCATCCAGAGGCCTAACAAGGTTGGGCGCCTAGGTTTGGTACCATAGGAGAATGCCTGGCCGCCTAGGCGCGCCTGGGTGCCGCCTGGGTAGGTCGGCAGGTACCTGGGCAAGCGAGCAGGGTGAGTTCCAGGCGAGGTGAGGTCAACAGGTCGGCGGCGAGGTGAGGTCGAGCAAAGGACCATCTGCACAGGGATGGAGTGGAGAGCTCTAGGACCGCCGACGCAGGGCAGACAGGTAGTCGCAGGGTGCGGTGACTAGGACCGAAGACGTCGGCGCAGAAGGAGCAGGGTGCGGCGGCGGAGCACAGGTGTCACACAAGCAGCAGTAGCGGCGGGTGGGGGTTGTAGTAGGGCGGCAGCAGCGGGGAAGAAATTCTTGCAATGAAACAGAAGTAAGGGGAAGAGTCGGTTGATCGCGGGGGTATTAAGTTCATAAAAGGCGTCGGTTGTCTACAAAAGTGACACCTAAACAACTTCAGCGTCTGTTGATCATAAAAACCAACGTCCAATTGAACAATATTTGCCCTAAATTATTTGATGGGATCCATTATCAACGTCGGCTATCAAAGGATAACCAACACTGTATGTGACACTTTTCGTGCAAATTCTCATCATACATAGCCATCGGTTTGTGTCTAAAAAACCGACGCTGAATGTGACACTTTTTCTTTTCGCTCGAAATTTGGATTTTGCGGGCGATTATAGGCGTCGGTTTGGTTTACCTAGCCGACGTTGAATACAAAGTGATACCCGTGTCTAGATGGACTTCGAATATAGACGTCAGATTTACTAAATAGCTGATGTGGAATGTTATAGGCGGAAGTTTTTGTAAATAACCAAAGCCCAGAAAAGCGACATTGAATGTTGTTTCTGTAGTAGTGTGCAATGAGGTCAAGCCCAAGAGGGGAGATCCATGGGCACCATGGGAAGTGACCCCAGGCACCAAGCTCAAGATAGAGAAGGATATTGCGTGACTAATGGGCATCATGAGAGATGACCCCAGGCACCAAGCTCAGGATGGAGAAGGTGGTCTTACATCAATGGCAAAAGAGAAGCCCTAAAGAGGGTCTTCTAGGGTTAGGACAAAAGTGGTGGAGTTTGACACATTGAAAATGTAAATTGATTTTTTTAATTAACTTGATTGTGATAATTAGGTTGTTGGCCCTATGTGTGAAATTTTAATTGTCCCCACATACTGACATATTCATATATGCTGGCCAACATTTTGTTTATCAGCGTTTTAGGTACAACATTGAAAAGGACAAACAGTAAAGTGGCACATTGTGAAAATAAGAATTAAAATGAAAGGAGGATTAGTTAGAATAGATTCTAGCTGTGGATAGAAGTTAGATATCCAAGTTTTTAAAAGGTATGCAAAGTTTTATTTGATTCCAGCCTTTCAGTATAGTGTAGTAGAATTTTATAATTATTATTGATTATTTGTTGAACCTTTGATCCGGTTAGTTAGGATAATGACTCTGACCTCTTGGTCTCCCTTAATTGGGTGTTACTGGGAGGTGGGGTCGTTACAACTCTGTCATCAACCAACAAACAATCTAGTCTTTAGTGTTATTGATGTCTATGGTTATTTCACAATAACAACCGACAAGGTACAAAACTAAGAATGTACACACGCTTAACATCCACATGGTCTTATTGTTCAAGTCACGTACTTTAAAGCATACGCCATTGAGTATTGTCATTCTCTAGACATCTATCATGTTATACTATAATCTCAAAATAGTTAAAAGATATAGATTGGAAATTGCCTTTATTATTATTCAAATCATTTACAAAGTAACACATTACAATCATCATATGACTTTCTCTATGGGCATACATACCAACCTATACTTAATTGGTATAAGTAATCAAGTGAAACTCTTATCATGTAGTTTGCATGGGTCATAGATTGATTCTAGTTTCAGAACTTGTTGGGTGGTGAAACCAGTCTTCCCACGGGAAACTTAGAGCACATATTGTTGATTATGTGCGGTGTTTGGAGAATATCCTTTTCATCCAGATCCTAAGTGTTTTTTAATGCTTGCGATCGTATCTTGGTGATTATATTATATGATTTGATTTTTATGGACAACTACATTTACACCTCGGTGTTAGGGTTCCACACCATGTTGTCTAGCAACGTGATCTGCACCAAACAGGACTAGGAGTTTTAGCTTGGCTATATGTCACTAGTGACAGTTGACTATTATGTCTTTACAGTGTTTCTCGTACTGATGGAAGGTGGAGGTGAGATTGTGGATTCTGGCTCTTCTATAGATCTTGCATTGCATTGCTTTTGACTTAGCATTGGTCAGTTGGTGGTACAACTCAAATCCTTAGGACATAATAAAAGATGTAAGACAACCGTGTAGTATATTTTCTTAGGGAAAATATGACTCACCTTGGTTGATGCCTTTGGGGTTGTTTCTTATGTTGTTTAGTTAGTAATGGATATACATGTTCTTCATGTTCCTTATAAATGTATATGATGTTCTACTGAAAAGTTGTAGCTGCTTAAACTGCTTAATTTGCGTAATCAATTCTTAATTATTCATTTAGCAAAATATTCTCTTTGTACTTAACCTGCTATATATCTATATGTGCTTACAATAGTTTTTAGAGGAGAGTTATATCTCTTTCTGGGATGGTTGTCTCACCCTGTAAGTTTCCACATCTTTTAGGTGGTCATGCAAAACATGTTAGAGATAGTGTGGTTGAGGAAGAGAAAAAGAAGACCAGTAGCCCTTGAAGGTTGGATATGTTGCTAGTGTTTTAAAGTAGAACCCTATGTGCCATCCCTGTACTCTCAGGTCCTTGGGGTGTTTTTTGATGTTGTACATTGGTACTAGCTTTTTGGTAGTATGTCATGGTTGTATGTGTATGGCTTTTATATTTATATGAACATGTTATCTTTGTAAAAGGTTTCAGATTGTGGCATGATGGACACTATGCATTTATGTAATACCTCTATGGCATGATACATGACATAGGTGGCATAGTTTGTGAATCTTAAAGTATATGTTTCCACTTGAGATGTTTATCCAAGTTTGATTTTAATTTACCCTGTTTTATGGTAATGTGGGTGTTACTTTATAATTTTGCATTTTGTTTTGAGTAGTCTCACTTTGGTGTGATTAGTGCGTCATAGTTTGGATGGTATCAAACTTCTAGGTTCGTTGAGTCTATAGTGACATAGGACTATGTTGTGTTTGTTCTTGTGTTATCCATTATGTCTTATATTAGCTTCTTCCTATATAGAAAGAAGAAGAAGATATGTCTACAGAACATGAAGAACAAGTGGAGAGTAGTGTTGTTGTACTAGGAGGTGGTTCTAGAATAGGAAAGACTAGATGGAGTACCTAAAGTGCCTCAGTTTGACCCAACAACCATGGCCAATCCAACTTTTCAGTCCATGTTTGGACAGTTCAAGGACATAATTTTGTATATGGAGGATAGGGTGCCCAGACCTCAAGCATGGGTAGTTGTTCCCAATGTGGAATCCCAAGGTTGAGGGAAGATCTTTGAGAGGTTGTGATGCATTGGAGTGTTGGAGTAATTGGTAAGGCGGACCCGAAAGATGTTGACATGTGGTTGATGGAGTTGGAAAAGTCCTTTGAGATACTCAATATCCCTAAAGAGGATAATGTGAAGCATACAACTTACGTACTGAAGGGTAGTGCTGACCATTGGTGTGCTATTAAGGAGGAGAAGAGGCCTTTAGTGGTGATCAATTGGGAAGAATTTCTGTAAGAGTTTGTGAGTTGATACTTCTCAGAGACATATCTCGATAAAAATATCTCACATTTTGAGTGAATCTGACAAGGATTAATGATGATCAATGAGTATGAAGCCAAGTTAATGAAGTTGTTGAGAATTTGTTCTCACATGAAAGCAACAAATAAGGAGAGTAACAAGTAGTTTGAGAAGGGTTTAAGTAAGGAGCTGACAATGACGTTGTCTATATTGGAGAATCGAGAGAAGTCTGCCACCTTTATTGAGTCTGAAGGAGGACAAATGGTTATCAATAGAGAAGTGTTAAGATAACGCCAAGAAGAGACTAACAGAGTTTCAAGGGCATTCGTTTGGAGGCTTCAAGAAGCCTAGGTTTTCATCACCTCAATCACAAAAACGGTTTGGATTTCCATCACAATGGTCACCAAGAAAGGGTAGAGGCCACACTTCTCCACCAGTAGGAGTTCATAGAACAATGTCCATTTCAGTGACAGGGCCGCCTCTGCCATGGTATGAAGATAATATTTACTACAAATGTGGATAGATTGGGCATACGATTGTATTTTGAACAATGAAGTGTGAGGAGGTGATGCAACAACCAAGACAAAGTTATTAGGGTTCCAAGTAGAAATAGTTTGGTACTGGTCATGGCAGAGGACAGGATCATGCATCGCAGGTAGGTTCATCTGGGTAGGCCAACAGAGAATGGGGGCATCAACTGGAAATGGCTCGATTATACGCCATGAGTTTGCTCGAGGGAGTGCTCAATCCTTGGTTCATGATAGGTTAGATGGAGTTATTTCATTGTGATTTTTCTACATCTTCCTTTATATAAAATTGAATTGATTGACCCAAGTGCAACACACTCTTTTTTTAAACTTGAGAAGTGAAAACTAGTTGTTCCTTGCCTATTAGTTGTAGATTTGATAGTCTTTGCTTAGAAACTCCTTTAGTTGCTTCTGCTGAGTTGCAAGAGGTGTGTCCATAATGTGTTCTTTATTTCTCAAGATGAAACATCCAAGTGGAACTTATACCCACTTGACATGCATAGACTCAATGTGATCCTTGGAATGGATACCTTGAACTAGTACCAGGTGGTCTTGGATTTTAGTTCCAAGGTGGCTATGTTTTGTGATGGAGATGTTCTGTGGGTCTTCCAAAAGGGTTAGGAAGATTCTCGTGACATGTTTGGTGTCAGTGATGACAATAGAGAGGCTAATGCGGAAAGGTTGTGAGGCTTTTCTAAAACATGTGGTGGATACCAAGGTGATGAGTCTTGGTATCCAAGAGGTGCCCGTTGTTTGTGAGTTTGAGGATGTGTTTCCTAATGACTTTTATGAAGTTCCCCCTCCTAGAGAGATTGATTTTGAGATCAATCTGGTTCTTGGTACACACCCTATAGCACAGACGCATACAAGATGGCATTAGCTGAGATGCAAGACTTGAAAAAGTAGTTGTAGGAGTTATTAGAGAAGAGCTTTATAAGACTGAGCACTTCCCCTTGGGTTGCCCCAATTTTGGTTTTTAATAAAATGATGATTCCATGAGGTTATGCATCGATTATTGGAATTTGAACAAAGTAACAATTAATAAAAAGTATCCTTTGCCACTTGGTAATTTGAGAGGTGATGCAATTTTCTCAAATATAGATCTTAAGTCATGATACCATTCGTTACAGATAAAGGTGGATGACATACCGAAGTCGACTTTTAGGACTCAATATGCTCACTACGAGTTTTAGATTATGTCATTTGGGAAAACCAATGCACCAACAATGTTTATGCATCTAATGATAGGGTGTTCTGACCGTATCTTGATCAATTTGTAGTTGTTTTCATCGTTGATATTTTTATATATACTAGAGACAACCAACAAAATGAGAAAAATATATGATAAGCGTTGACCTTTTTGAGATGACACAAGTTGTATGCCAAGTTCAACAAGCGTGAGTTCTAACTAAAAAAGGTGTCATTTCTGGGCCATGTGATATCTACTAAAGGTGTTTGTGGTGATCCCAGGATGGTCCAATCTGTGATAGAATGGAAGTAGCCTAAGACACTGATGGAGGTTTGTAGTTTCATAGGCCCGGTAGGCTACTATTGGAGGTTTATCAAGAACTTCAGTCTTATGTCATTACCCCTGGCGAAGTTGGTGAGGAAAGGTATGACATTATTTTGGGGATCATAAGTGTCAGGATTCATTCTAGGTTTTGAAGGAGAAGCTGACTAGTGCACCAGTGTTAGTGCTTTCTGCTAAGGGGAAAGATCATATCTTCTTCTATGATGCGTCAAAGAATGGTTTTGGTTGCATGCTGATGTAGGATAAAAACATGATTTCTTTTGTTTCCAGGAAGCTTAAGAAACACGAGGAGAGCTAACTTACACATCACCTATAGCTTGCAGTTGTGGTACATGCTTTGAAGATTTGGAGGCACTACCTTTATAGCGAGAAATGTCAAAGCTTCATCGACCATAAGAATCTACAATAAATCTTCTCAAAGCAGGAGATGAACACGAAACATCGATGTTGGATGGAATTGATCAAATATTATGACTGCACCATAGAATATTGATCCATCCCTATTTTAGGGCTTCATCGTGTGCCATTTTGTACTTTATTCACATCTAAAAATAGTAGAATGCATTTTAAATTCCTCAATGTGTATTATTGTCAAATGCACTTATGGACGTTCTTTGCATACTTTTTAGGTACTTGAACCATGCTTTTGATAGATGAGAGAAAAGGAAGGAGTTTTATGGTTCCTCCACTAATAGAGGGGTCCAAAGAATCCCCAATGCTCTCTCAACCTACCCCTAATGGCCAAGGTTCGATATCAAGCAATGAAGTCCATTTATCATGAAGATTAAAGTTTATTGTTCTAATAAAGACTGTATGATGACCATGGTGCCAAGGAACGGCCGTGTTGGCCAATGTACAAGTTATTGGGAAAATCTCAAAATTTGCAAGCTACAAAAACTCAACCACCATGGTCATGCTACCCAACACGGCCATGCCATAAAGCCCCCAAAACGGCTGTGCAGCCCAACACGACCATGCTAGCTGAATAAAAAATGGGAATGATGAAGGGAACGACCTGACCTCCAACTCCACCACCACGACCGTGCTACCCAACATGATTGTTCTACCTAGCATCCACAATAGTTGTGCTACCTGCGTCCATTTCACCACTTCAATATGTGATTTTTCCACTTTCTTGGAACAAATGTTCCACACCACCACGATTGTTCCCACCTTTACCCCCCATGTCCGAGCTACCCAGCATGTCCTTGCAACCACCTAAACCCTACCATTTTCTACACTATTTTTCCAACAAAGCCTCCCCTTTAGCTTCCATTACAACTCTCCACCCAGTCTTGAGCATTCATTGCAATCCCCTTGCATTTATGCTCTCCGCCCACAATTTCCACCATAGAAACCTAGTTTTCTAGGTTTTCTACCATAATCCCCTTCATTTCCACACCCATCATCCACCTTGGAGGAGGGGGGGCACCCTACAGTAGCTAGAAGGTGAAGGAGAAGGATCTACTTTGAGCTCCATGGAGTCATATCCCCTTCTTCACCTTTCTTTTATCTTTTCTTTGATTGTGTCTATTTAAGCCCCTAGTGGTGGGCTTTTTAGGGTTAAAATGTGACTTTGATACCATGTTGGGGGAAAATAGCTTGTAATGAACATAATTTCATTCTATGATTATTGCCTTTGCTTCTATCTCATTTCCCATTATCTTGCATGTGGTTTTTTCTTTTAAACATAAATTGCTTGCTTTGTGATTCTTGATGACACTTAGCTTCTAGGAGGAATTTGAATGTATGTAGCAATCTTAGGAATGGCTCATAGGTCCAATTATTGGATCCCTAGCTAGCTGCCTTTGTTACTACATACATCTCCCTTCTTCTACAATTGAATGTGAGATCGGAGTAGCTAGTGTAAGTGTGGTTAGTGCAATTGCCAAGAGCTTCCTAAAGGCTAGATGACAAGTAACATGAAGTAAAAAACCCTCATCTCTACTCCCATTCCTATCCTTTTCTATAAAATTCCCTAATACCACTTATCCTAAAAACCTAGACTTGACAAGACCTACTAGAATTACACCTAACCCTAGTTCTCCAACTAGTAGTATAGGGTACATTCTATAGTACTTGCCTTGTTGTTTGGTTTGGTAATATTGATTTTATGAGAGAATTGCATGCCATGTTGACACCCCCACCAACTAATATCAAATCACATTCCCAAATGACCCACCTATCCAATCCATTGCTTAAAATCCACCTTAGTCATTCTTCCTTGTTAATGCTAGGTTAGCTTAGTTGCCTTTGTTTCCTCTAGCTAATTGCTTAGTTTTTCTAATTAGGGTTAACCTAGATTCTTGCTTGTGCTAGTGCTTAGCTTAGTTATTAGTTTCTAAATGCCTTACTAGAGTAATGTAGATCTTCTTTCTCTTGTTTACTTGATTGCTTAATCTAGTGTCTTAGACCTAACTTGCCTAGGATAATCTAGTTTGTGGTATTCTAGCTTTCATATTGCCTTTACTTTCTTTCTTTCTTAGTGTAATCAAACCAAATCCACTTTTAAACCGTTTAACCCATTCTGCACTTTAGGAACATAGCCAATACCAACTAAGATCTAGTGCCCCCTCTATCCCTGTGGTTTGACCCCCTTACTTGCCTCTCATGTATGCTATAACATGACCCCGTGCGCTTGCGGGAGGATATTTTAGTGTTGTGAGTGAACATCGTTTGGGGAACCTATAAATATCAAAAGATCATACATGCGTGCAACAACGCACCAAGCTTTATGGAACCATTTCCAGTGAAAGAGGTGCTCGACCTAGCTAGTTAGTGTAGCTTAGCCTTTCCTACTGCCCTCATCATTGCTATTCTCTATTCTTTGTTCACATTTGCATACTGTCATTCTAACTTGGTGTTTGTTGCTTGTTTGTGTATTGTGAAGGTGATAGTTGTGCATGTGCCATACATGTTCTACTTGTACTGACTTAGTGTTATACAAACCTAAGATAGGTAGAAGGAGACGCCAAAGTCTCCGCAACCAACACTGAGAAACTGAGATGGGTGACCATGAAACTAAAATACCTCATGGAAATGCTCAACCACTTCTACCCAACTGCCCCCTCTATGAGTATTCAACCTAGGGAACTAGAATTCTCCCATTGCCACCCTTCTTGACCAAATTCTAGGTCAACAATTCTCAATTCCACCATCACTTCTTAGACTCCTTCCTACCAACTATGGGATGGAGAATGAAAACCCCTACCATCATATCGACACCTTCTTTGAGACTTGCTCCACCTTCCGCACACTTGCTACCACCGATGATTCCATCTGGAGGACATTCTTCCCTTTTTCTCTAAAAGAAAAGGCCAAGGAATGGTACATGGCCAATCCTGAGTTTTTGATGTGGAATGTCATGAAGAACGAGTTTCTCAAGAAGATCTACCTGATCTCCAAGTTGACCTATATGTGAAGATGCATCACTTCCTTCACACAAAAATAGAATGAACCATTTTACAAAGCTTGGGAATCATTTCAGAAGATCCTTCATGACTGCCTACATCATGAAGTACCTCTGTGGGGGTTGGTTCAAGCTTTCTACACGACGATAGTAGAATTGAGACAAAACAATGTTTATTCATCATATGGAGGCACATTCATGGAAAAGCCACCTGAGGAATCTTGGCCCTTGTTTGAGCATATTGCGGAGAATTCTCACCATCGAAACTCAACTAAAGGGGGACATTGTGACTGGAACTACACTCCTCCACCTCCTCCCGTAGATCCATCCCGGACCGCTGCCAACCCCGACTTGATGAAAATGTTTGCTGACATGATGAATATGATGAAGAACCAAGCTGGTGGTTCTTCTATTCAATCCACCATGGAAGTTGAAGCTGAAGAAGAAGAATTTCATGCTTTGCACTCTTTTAGCAACTGAAACAAACAAGGTCGTATGTCCAACGCTTACATTCCCAAGTAGAGAAACCATCCCAACTTTTCATGTAAACAAAAAAATGAGGATGATCAAGGATAAGGGCAACCAAGTCCAAGGTATAACTCAAAATTTGAAGATGAAGTGCTTGGAAGATTGAGAAGTTTCAATGAGGTAAAGAAAGATGTGTCCTCTCATGGGTAGTCCATTAATTGTCTTGAGCAAAGATTAGACCAAATATCACTTGCACTTGCTAGAAGGGAGGAAGGGAGACTACCATCTCAACCAATGCAAAATATGAACAATGATGTCACTTTCATAGGAAATTATCAAAGTTCATATGATCCACACCTTCATACCAAGGACCAACACATCCATATGTTCCTCCACCTCACCAACTCCCTTTCAACTATCAATATCCCCCACCACCATCACATGCCTATCAACCACCACCTCGACAACAACCTCCCCAACAACCAACTTACATACTCTAAAATCGTAACCGACCTCATCAAAGACCACCACCACCTTCATCTTCACAAGCCCCTCCTTATTCCCATGAACAAGTGAATATGGTGTCTATCATATGGGGGAGGAAAGATTCTTAAGAGCTTGAAAAAGGGAAGGATGAAATGATTAAGTCTTGTGCTAAAAACTTAGTGCCAGAAGAGTGTAGTAGATATCACAAGAGTGCCAAAGAGTTTGATGCTTAATTGTTGCTTGAATATACAGAGTGCATCCAATCTCCAGCTGCTCCCTTTGTCTATGAAGAAGAATCCCCAACGGTGCCACCATTTCTTGGAAGTAACAAATGTGCTAGAGATTAGGTTTTTCCATCGTTCTGTGACAAGATCATGTTTGCTGCCCCACATGCCGTTGACATGGTAACACTTGATGTTATACCTTGTTGGGAGCAAAAACCTCCCCATGACACAAGAATCTCCATCATACCTCCTCAAGGCCCACAAATTTCTGCAGAAATGTTTGATGCAACTGGTAAGCAATTCCAAGATGCTTCAGAAGACCCCTTTCTCCAAGAGAAGAATAGTCATATCATGAATCTCTTAGGGACCTTGAAGCTAGGAACAACAGGCATCAAAGCATTCCTTTCATCGGTAAATAATGTTTGCATGGGGAGGAGAAAACTGGTGTCATTGCCACCGAAGGAAATTGTTGTAAAAAGATCTATGAACGTCATCTTTGACATTGGTTTCCTAGAAAAAGGGAATGATCTGGGAGCCCCTCTTATGACCTGCTACATCGGTGCATGACCTGTTGAGAACACTCTCCTAGATCTAGGCGTAGGAATAAGAATTATTCTATTGAGCATGTACTTATGGCTTGGCCTTAAGAAGATGGAATCGGTGGATTGTGTCCTTGTCTTGGGTGATGGAACTAAGAGGAAACCCCTGGACATATTGCTAAATGAAATAGTTGCAATGGATCAAAGGATAAACATCACAAACTTGACTAATTTTCTAATCATGGATTCTGGACCTATTAATGGAAAAGAGTACCTCATATTGGGGATACCTTTCTTATCCACTATGAGTGTAGAGATTAATGTGCGTACAGGCACTCTGATGTTCACACATAGAAGGAGAAAGTTTGACTTCTTTATATACACTGAGGAAGAAAGGTACCAGTTGGGTGAAGAAGTTTTTGGAACCAGTCTAGGGTACTATGACCCTCTAGAATAGTGGAGATCAAGTCCTTAATTATGATCAATGTACAGTCATTGGGATGAATCCCATGTCATCAGAACTCTAGAAAGGATCACTACGGAAGAGAAAGGAAACACCATGGGTGTCAACACTTACTAAATAAAGAAACAAGCCCAGCTGAAGGATATAAATTTAGCACTAGTGGGAGGCAAGACACATGGTTTGAGATTCTCGAACCTTGTTGTTTTATCACACATTAATTTTTTTTCAAGAAACACACACACACTATACGTGATAGTTTTTCTATTTGAGAATCATGTTAGTACATGTACAAGGAAGAAAAGGTGATGCATAAAGGGTCAAGCCAAGGAGAAGATTAAAGTTGAAGAGAACATTGCAAAATAGCAGAAAAGCTATAGGAAGGAGTCTAGAATGGTTGTGCCATACAACACAGTCGTGTGGCTGGCAAGCCAGAATAGTCATGTTGCTCAGCATGGCCTTGGGGGTCCTTCCCTGCTCACCTAGTTCTACAATGATCCCTCCATCTCTTGGCAGTTGTCTACCGTGACTCCATCCCCTTTTCCCTACAATTCCAAACTTTTGTTTCACGTCGAGGATAGCATTATTTAAAGTTTGGGGTGGTAGGGCAGTAAACCCTTCTCTTACCACATTTTTTATCTATATACCTTGTGCTAAATATTTAGAAGAGGATCAAAAAGTTTGACTAACATTCATACTTGTCTATCCTGACCTTGTGTGTTTGCTTGGATGCATGCATACATGTAGTTCCATTTCATCTATCTTTGCGTAAATTTTCAAAAATATTTCTCTTCCATGTCATGCATTATATTCTCATGTAGATTTTAGTAATTTTTGCATGTTTTTAAGTAGGATTTTATGCTTTATGTTTTAATTTCCCAAAAGTTAGGTTTAGATGTGATTGAATGCAAATTGCACCATTTTGGCCAATTTTGTCCAAATCTGAATGTTCTTTCCCAAAAGCATGTTTTAAGTTAATCTCCACTGTTTGAAATGAAAATTTTGGTCTTTGACAAATCCATGTCATTTTCTTAGATTTTATTGCTATATGGTCTTGATTGTTGACTTTTTACATGTGCATCTTCTCAAGTTTGTGAATGGTTTGGTTGAATTGTGAATTCAGCAAGCTATGAACACTTAGTGCCTATGGAATTGCTTGATATAAATGTGAGTCTCATGTTTTTCAATCATGTGGTGTAATATCATTTGATGAAATGTTGTATTAGTTTTCATGTAGGAAATCTTATGTTGAGGACTACACTAATGACCCCTCTTGGACCCAACTCTTCTCTCACCATCTTCATACCCCTCCGCCGCATGAAAGGATGCTCTACAGCACATATTCAGCCTTGGCCACCTCCAAAAGTTTGGGGTAGCCATATCTACATCTCCCTGCTTCACTCTATCCACCATATGCCCTACCTACACCAAGGGCAAAAGAAAAGAAAAGAAGAAAAGAAAAATAAAAATATGCTCCTATTTAAGAGTATCTAAATAAAGAAAAGATGAGGGTGTAAAAGCACTCCAAAATCTTACCGCAATCCTTTCTTCAATTTCCATACCCATTGAGCTAGAAAACATCAAATCTAGTGCACTTTACCCTTTCTAAAGACATGTCGGTCATTTCGTGTGGTTTGAGGCATACGATTCAATGCAAGAAAGTGAAACTACACTCCTAGTAATCTATGATTAACACCAACATGAAACGGTTTACCCAGAATGATATGAAGGACATATGAAAAGCTTGCATATTCTATGCTTTATATTTTAAGTTTGTATGCTCAGTGCTCATTTCATGATTGGTATGTGAAAGAGGAGAGGAGAGAGGTGGAACACATGCACTTAGTCACTTCTAAGACCATTTAGTCAATAATCATCTTTTGTTATGCATTTGTCATTTTTGTTTATTGAAAGAAAACTGAAGAGAGAGATTAAGTTGGAGCATACTTGAGGAAAAGTATGTTTTAAGTTTCGGGTGGTGATGAAGCCCTTTTTTAGGGCTTCATATTGTGCCATTTTGTACTTTATTCACACCTAAAATAGTAGAATGCAAGTTAAATTCCCCAATATGTGTATTATTGTCAAATGCACTTACAGGCGTTCCTTGCATACTTTTCAGGTACTTGGACCATGCTTTAGATGGATGAGAGAGAAGGAAGGAGTTCAAGGGTTCTTTCACTCATGGAGGTGTCCAAAGAAGACCCCAAGGATCCCTCAACATACCCCTAATGGCTAAGGTTCCACATTAAGCAAAGAAGTCCATTTATCATGAAGATTGAAGTTGGTTTTGCTACTGAAGACCCCAGCACGGCCGTGGTGCCAAGAAACGGTTGTGCTGGCCAATGCACAAATTATAGGGAAAATCCAAAAATTTGCAAGCTACAAAAACTCAACAACCATGACCGCGCTACCCAACACGGCCATGCCATGAAGCCCCCAAAAAATGATCGTGATTCCCAGCAAGACTGTACTAGCTGAAGACAAAGCAGGCATGCTGAAGGGAACGACCTCACCTTCAACTCCACCATCACAGTAGTACTATCTAGCACGTCCATTCTACTGAGCCTCTAGCATGGGCGTGCTACCCAACACTTCTGTGCTACTAGCGTCCATTTCACCACTTCAACCTGTGCTTTTTCCACTTTCTTGGAACGACCGTTCCACACCACCCCGGCCGTACCCACCACGGCCATGCTACCACCTAAGCCCTACCATTTTCTGTACTAGTTTTCCAACAAATCCTCCCTTTTAGTTGCTATTAATCCTCTCCACCCACTCTTGATCATTCATTGCAATCCCCTTACATTTATGCTCTCCATCCACCATTTCCACCTCATTTCCACCATAGAACCCTAGTTTTCTAGGTTTTCTACCATAATCCCCTTCATTTCCATGCCCATCATCCAACTTGGAGGAAGGGGGTCACCCTACAACAGCTAGGAGGTGAAGGAGAAGGATCTACTTTGAGCTCCATGGTGTCCTATCCCCTTCTTCCCCTTACTTTTATCTTTTCTTTGATTATGTCTAGTCTATTCCCTAGTGGTGGGATGTTTGGGGTTAAAATGTGACTTTGATACCATGTTGGGGGAAAATTACTTGCAATGAGCATAATTTCATTCTATGATGATTTCGTCTTTCTTCTATCTCATTTCCCATTATCCTGCATGTGGTTTGTGCTTTTAAACATGAATTGCTTGCTTTGTGATGCTTGATGACACTTACATTCTAGGAGAAAGTGGAATGTATGTGGCAGTCTTAGGAATGGCTCATAGGTCCAATTAGTCGATCTCCATCTAGCCCCATTTGTTCCTACATACATCTCCCTTCTTCTACAAGTAAATATGAGATCTAAGTAGCTAGTGTAAGTGTGATTAGTGGAATTGCCTTGAGTTTCCTAAAGGCTAGATGTAAAGTATAATGAGGTGAAACACCCTCATATCTACTCCCATTCCTACCATTGTCTATCAATTTCCCTAATACCACTTACCCTAGAAAACTAGACTTGACAAGTCCTACTAGAATTACACCTAACGGTAATTCTCCAACTAGTAGTATATGGTACATTCTAATAGCACTTGCCTTATTGTTTGGTTTGGTAATCTTGATTGATTTGTGAGATTTGCATGCCATTTTGACACCCCCCAACTAATATCAAATCACATTCCCAAATCACCCACCTAATTAATCCATTACTTAAAACCCACCTTAGTCATTCTTGCATGTTAATGCTAGTTTACCTTATTTTCCTTTGTTTCCTCTAGCTAATTGCTTAGTCTTGCTAATTAGGGTTAACTTCGATTATTTCTTGCTCTAGTGTTTAGCTTAGTACTTAGTTTCTAATTGCCTTGCTAGAGTAGTGTATATCATCTTGCTCTTGTTTAGTTGATTTCTTAATCTAGTCTCTTTGACCTAACTTGCCTAGGATAATCAAGTTTGTGGTAATCTATCTTTCATACTGCCTTTACTTTCTTGCTTGCTTAGTGTAATCAAACCAAAAACACTTTTAAACCCTTTAACCCTGGTCTCTGCATTAGGAACGTAGCCAACACCAACTAAGCTCTAGTGCTCCCTCTATCCCTGTGGTTCGACCCCCTTTCTTGCCTCTCATCTATGCTATAACATGACCCCATGCGCTTGCGAGAGCATATTTTAGTGTTGTGAGTGAACTTCATTTGGGGAACCTATAAATATCAAAAGATCATATGTGCATGCAACAACGCACCAAATACCATCTAGGGAAGTTCAACGTGGTGGTGAATGTTTTGAGCAGGAAGTCTTCTTCATAATCATCTACTGATACGGCATAGTTGTGTTCCTTGTTATGCCATAAGAAACACATGTTGGTGTCTCTTTGCTAGATTAACATGAAGTTGGAGGTATCATTATTGTAGGCTTGTTGGCTTAGTCCTACGATGAGGCAGACGATCATATATGTGCATCAAAGTGACATTGTGATACAACATATCCGAGCAAAGTTTGGCAACGAGAAGTGTGATGGCTTCCATGAGTCAGAAGATAGGACAATGTGTTACAATAGTAGAGTCATGGATCTTAATGTTGATAATATGAGGAAGCTAGTTCTAGAAGAGGCTCAGTCTTCTATCTATGATATGCATCTAGGAAGTACCAAGATGTACCATAATTTTTAAGATATGTATTGGCGGATAGGTTTGAAGTGTGGCGTAGCTGAGTTCATGGTGAAGTGTCTTGTGTTTCAGAAAGTTAAGGCTGAGCATCAAAAACTTACATGGACTTTTAAAGTCTTACCTATATTGTAGTGGAAATGGGATCATATCATGATTGACGTTGTGGTTCGAATTCCTAGGATAGGCAAAGGTCATGATTCCATCTTGGTGATAGTGGACAAGTTGACCAAGTCACCACACTTCCACCCTCTAAAGACAACATATACAACTGAGAAGTTGGCACAAGTGCATCTTCATGAGATAGTATGTCTACATGGTATCCCAGTGATGATAGTGTCTGACAGAGGTCCTGTTACAACCCCAACTTTTGGGTTCATTTAGTGAGCAAATGTAATTTCTCATATTAAAGATATGTGAACAAGTAATGATATAATTTGTCTTGCAAAAATGAGTTCCGTTTACAATAGCCTTGATGATTGTTTTGTGGGCTTTATTGGCTATTGGGCCCAATAACAAGGAAAACACAAAAGAAACTCCATTATAAATAAGAAATGGAGAAAAGAAAAATGTAGAAGGCAAAAGAATTTAATCCAAAGGGGGATTTCGTGCCTTTTGGGTTCCTTGGGTCCCAAGGAGTCCAAAGTTGCGAAGATAATGCAAAAAGAAAAAAAAAGATCAACTAAGTATTTCTTTATTAAGAAAGAAAGAAAACAATGATAAAATGTGGAAAATAAGTGGAAAGAGGTATAATAAAGTTATCCTTGGTGGATTTTCGTATCCAAAGGATTCCTAATGTTAAATGGAATGCCATTGAGGAAAATAAAAAGAAAGAAAAAGAGAAATCCTCAAAAAGGGATATTTTAATAAGAAATAAAAATGATAATGAGAAATAATGAATATAGATGCATCTAGAAGGATAATAAGTATCCTTAAAAAGGAATTTCAAAATCTTAGAGTTTCTTGGGGTCCAAGGAGCGCCCATGAAGAAAGAGGAAAGAGAAAATACCAATAATGCAAAATAAGAGGATAATATGATGCATAATGAATGAATTTTGTAGTTTTGTTAAAGAGGTGGTATTTTCTATTAAAAGTAAACATAAATTTCGTGTCAATGGTTTAAAAAGCAAGAACAAAGAAAATAAGAGGGATGATTTTCAAAATCCTAATATCTAAAGAAGAAAGAATATTTAAAAAGATAATTAGGAGAAAGAGAAACTTGCTTCACATTGAAGGAAAAGAGTTTCTTCTATGAAAAGGGCTTGGTAACTCGTGGATAACCCACCTAGGGCTTCACACCCTCCTCTATAAAAGGTTAGAACCTCTGGGTCGATCCCAAGGGGATTCCTGCATCTCTTCCTCTCTTCTCCCTCTTCTTCTTCATCTTCTTTGCTCAAAACCCTAGGTTAGGAGAGCAGTGTGATCTTTGGAGCGAGGAGGAGCCAGGGACAAGTGTAAGAGGAAGGCATGATGCTTCCTCTCTGTCCGGAAAGGAGTCTAACCCATCTCCACCCCTGCACGATGCCTGCAGCAGGTCAGCAGTTCAGCCGAGTGTCAAGGGTCTTGGTAAGTAAGAACGGGTCGTATTGGCTGTGAATCCGAGGTGCCCCGTGCGTGAAAGGGCACGACGGAGGCAGGGGAGGTGTCCCCAGCGGCCGATGAGGCCTGGGAGGGACGGCAGGGCCGCACCTGCTCCTTGCTTACCGCGGCAGTAGTAGGGCGCGCTGGAGGTAGGGGACGGATGCGCTCTGGATTAATTTGCCCTCTACGGGCTAAAGAGATGATCAACTTAACCAAGGGCACAAACATCATTTCGAAATGTTTTCCAAGAAGCAAGTCACGTGGCAAGGAAAGGGGACACATGGCGTGCTCTGATTGGCTCTGGTGAGTTAATTTTACAATAATCATATCTCCATATTGGTAACTCTGATAGTAGAAAATAATATATGTATTTTGCTCAGAAAAATATGAGGAATTTATTAAAAATCGTTTTGGAGGCTAACTCCTATTACTATTAGAAAACTAGTGTAACTTATCAACTTTAATGAATTTAAAATTAAGAAACCCTATTTTGAGATGATTATTGTATTTAGTAGGGTTTAATGGATGATTAAAGTTGATATTAACCTATTAATTGTAAAAAGGTATATTGAGAACAAAAAGGATGAACTTTGCATGTAATTGGTTTAATTTAGAGTTTCATGTGCATAAATATGCTTTAATTGGCCTTGAAACCCTAATATTAGTAAATGTGACTCATAATGGTTTTAATTATCCAAAATTGTGAATAAAGTTGAGATATGATCATTCCAAGCTATTTCAAGTATAAGAGTTCCTAATTGTGGACAAATACCCTTAATGTAGTAATTAGGGTTTTCTAATGGATAAAGGTAGAATTAATGACAAATAGAGTTCATATATGAATTAGACCATAATGAACTATGAATTGATGATAAATGAGCATAATGATCTTGTCATGGATTAAAAGGATAAAAATACTAGTTTTCATGTAAAAGAGGCTTAATGGACTTAATTGATGATTAATTGTGTTGTTTCTAAAATTAAGGATATATGTTGTTAAAAGGTAACCTTAATAACTTTCATGAAGGATAGATGAGAAACTAGGGTTTAAAAGAGTAAAATGAAGTAAAAACCCTAATTGTAAAGTAAAACCTAAAAGAGGTAGAAATCCTAAAAAGGAATAGAAACCTTAAGTAGCAAGATGGTTTGAATAGATTTTGATAAAATGGAATTGGATGTGATTTCAAGATTCTTGTACTTGCTTGATTGGATTTCCCTTCTTGGTTGATTCTATCTCAAATTTGCCTGACAGGTATGTGGTTACGCTTATGAATATCTCGAATTTGTTTTTTGAGGCTTTTTGAAGTTTTCCTCGACGACTTGAATTAAACTGTGGGCTATGATCTCCAATCCACGATATAAACACAATTTAAACTTAGTGGAAGCAATCGATTAATAGCGGAAGACAAAAATCACGGGAAATTAAAACTTTTCGAGATAAGAGCTTGAATCCATAAAACCTATTTCATAAAAAGGAGATAAACTGTTTACATCTCTGATAATTACTTCTTGAGTAATTATATACAACATGGTACAAAAATTCTCAAGAGATAAAAATCAAAATCTCAGACCAATAACTCCTAGGACCTGAGTGTACAGAGACGGCATAGGACTATCTAACAACATGACTCAGCAGTCAGTATCTCCACCTGAGATTCACTGTTGCTCCTGGTGTTGCTGCTGCTGGGATTTGTCACCTGTAGGCTGGTTCCTCTGTCTTCGACGACCACCTAAAAAGTTGAAGTCTACGGGGTGAGACAATGTACAAATTGTCCCAGCGAGAGTTATAACTCTCAACTAGAAGCTTTATATAGAAATTCAAAGAATAACTTAAGCAGTAAAAGCTTTCAAAGTATTCAACAACAGTTTGTTAATAAACAGAAGCTCATCATTTAAGGAAAAGTAGAACAAGTGCACTATACAGTGTGACATTAATCAAGTAACTCATAGTTAATCCTAACAGATATACTACGCTATTGATTATGTTTTACAAACATTATTATTATGCCCTGTGGAGATGAGGTATACCGCTCATACTCCAACTGATCACTTTGTTAAGTCGCATCGATATCATACCTAGTTCATCAAAAGAGCCGGATTCTTATGACCTCATCTTCCTCAGTCAGAGTGAGGATAACTTACAGGACATCCTGTGTCTCTTCTACTATAGCTTACTAGGGTAATCTGGTACTTCGCTATTTTTAGAGTTACAGTGGCATTCTGTACTCTCTTCGTCATCGAGAGATTTCTTGTTTATCTCTGATCGATGCGGTAGTTGTGATTTCCTCGAATGTTACAGCATGTAGTGAAGGGTTGATGGATTAAAATACATCTACATCAATTCCTACACTAGGATGTAAGGATTTACACATCCATATTCCCCCACATACTCAAAAGTATGTGATCCAGGAGTTCCCTCGGGAAAACCTATTTCACCATCATGTTGCTTTCTGACAATGATGGATCTATGATCAGGGCTTTGCATGGTATGATTATACTTGATTAGTTAGGAACATTTCAGTATTCTTTTAACATCATACATGTTTTCAAACATTTAATCACTAGCATGGCATCTATGAAAATAGAATACTAAATGTAACAAGTCTAACTCACATCAATTATCATTTCTCAATCATATCATCACAAGTCATTTGTCAAGCATGACCTTGATGAGACTCATGGCTCTCACAACCCATACATCTCATAAGATGCCACTAACAAGGCATCAGGATATTTCACTATTTCATAAAGCTAAAGCATGCTTTCAATGAATATAGTATCACAATCCTTACCTGGATATGATCCCTCTCATATAGGAACCTGCATGGTTAATTCAAATGATAACAATAAACATTTCATTTCAATGAAGTTGTATCATCCTACTCTTACAAGAGTTAGGTTCCCTGATTTTCATCAAATAGGGCTTACTATTCACATTACATGTCATCACCCTAGGATTAGGGTTTACTATTCACCTCATGGTGAATTGAACTCATAACATCATCATGTATGAGAAACATCATTATTAAAGTCTTCAGATAAGATTGAGATTTATCATATATCATAATTAGGGTTTCCATGATCTCACATAGGTGGATCATACCCTAATCATGTATCTTCATGTGTATTGAAGGTACTTTTCTTGAGTTTCCACCATAAAGGGTACTTTCTCTCTCTTATGATACATTCTCTCTCCTCTTACTAGTAGATGGTGATTACACCACTCTAGTTCAGGTTAGGTCAAGTCCTCATTGACTATCATAAGCCAAAACATTACTATCATGTGATTAGGGTTTGATTAGAACAAGGTATTACTCAATTGAACCCCTCAAGGGTATTTTGGTAAATTACCCCGTTGATCACCATCATGGATCAATTCATTAGTCACTTAGCCCCTTAATGTACTAATTTATATTTAGGGTTCAGATTAGGTCACCATTGAACCTATTACAACCTTCAATTTACTAATCAATTACAACCCTAAAGTCTTCAATCGGTTGCACACCTTCAACCTCCAAACGGTTTGAAACCGTTTGGATGTGTTGACTGTTTGCTAAGTTTAACTCCAAGACCGCATGACCTCAAGGTCATTTTCCCAAACCGTTTGGGTGCGTTGACCATTTTGAAAGGTTGATTTCCAAACCGTTTGAGCTTATGCGGTTTGAAACTGTTTGATCAAAACGACTTGAGATCGATTGGTCCAAACGACCTTGAGATCGTTTGAGCCCAAACGGTCTTGAGACCATTTGGCCCCAAACGGTCTTGAGACCATTTGGCCCCAAACGGTCTTGAGACAATTTGGCCTCAAACGGTCTTGAGACCATTTGGATCCAAACGGTCTTGAGACCATTTGGTCCAAATGGGATCAAACCGTTTGGACCTCCAACAAGGTTCAAAAGTTACAAATCGATTATGTATAACTTTGTTGAAGCCTTCAATTGATCAAAACTATGTTAACCACTTATAAATTGAGTCAACTAGGATTATCTTTAATCAATTGGACATCAAATTGACCCTCAATTGAAAGCCAATTAGGGTTAAATTCAATTCAAATTAGGGTTTCAATCAGATAGTCATCAATGTTCAACAATGTTAATCAAATTGAGGTTGAACCCATCAATAGACCTCCAATTGGGCCCAAACTTGGCTCAAACGGTCTTGAGGTCGTTTGGATTACCTCCAAACGGTCTTGAGACTGTTTTCCCAAAGTTTGACCAAAACCCAAGTCGGTTGGATAAGGGTTGAACCCTAATTAGTTCTAAAATCAGCAATTTTATCAATTCTTCAACTTATTGCAATTGGACCCTCAATCCATCAAATTAGCTCAAACCTAGACCGTAAAATGGTCTTGGGTTGTCACCAAACGGTCTTAAGACCATTTGGATGAACCCCAAAATGGTCTTGAGACCATTTGGGTCCTTCAACCGAAAACTCAACAACATCTATACTTATAAATAGTAATTTCAACCTGATTAGAGTTAAGATGTTGAAGTGCCTTCAACTCTCAATTCGTTAAGAATTAGATTATGATTCTTTGTAGGAATGAAATTCAATATGTTACCAACAGAACCTCAAACGGTCGTCCCTTGGTCAACCCTATCAAATGGTCTTGAGACCGGTTTGATCCAATCGGTCTTGCAAGATCGTTTGAGATCAAACGGTTTGAAATCGTTTGACCTTAAACGGTTTGCAACCGTTTGGACCAAAAGGGTCCAAGGTCGGTTGATAAAGCTACCTAGGAATTCATGCCCATCATCTTCAACCTCTATTCAGGTCGGTTACTCCAACATTTTGCTTGCAAAAGTGCAAGAAAGAAGGAAGGTAGAAGAAGAAGAACTAAAGCTTAAATTGCAAGAACAAGATATGCATATAAAGCAAAGAGTTTAGAGTTATAAAACCTGCCTCAAACATTGTTCCTAGAGATCCAAGCTTCCAAGCTTCAAGACTCTAATGGTTTCTTGAGCTCCACAACCCAGACAGAGGTGATTCTCCAAAGAAAAGATGGGGATGGTCGGCAAGAACAAAGAACCTAAGTTAGTTAACCATAGGACCAACCTTTAAGAAAAATTCCACCATGAATTCGAGCTTGAAGATGGTTTCCCCCTCACCTTAGCACTAGTTGGTCGTTCTCCTGAGCTCCAGAGCTTTTGCCTTAGCCGTTTGGGAAAGATGAGAAATGAAAAGAACAAGTGATACGTTCACTTGGTTTGCAAGGGTTTTAGCTTATATACTTTAGGCTATTTTACACCATAAGGACCTCTAGAACATGGATTTCTCATCCAAGTCCCTCCTTGTTCAAGGGCACGTCCAAGCCCACCAAATTTATTCAAATATCATCTAAACTAAAGATATAAGGGTAAGGAAAGCCAACTTTCAACTAGGGTACATACATGAAAGGTCTCCATACCCATACTAAGTGAATTTTATGCACAAATATTATTTTTCTTATCTGATTACCCATTGATGTGTCCCTTTAATCATTCCTTCTCTAAATGATTTCAAGAGTCATAAAAGATGTTCTAGATGGTGTATTTTATAAATTGCACCCCACAATTTGGGTAAATTGCATTTTACTCCAAATTAGGGTTTTTAGGCACAAGGATCATTCCACAAGCTGTATCTTGATGCCCAAGCTTGGAAAATCCATCATATCTCATCATATTTACTCATATGATGTCTCATCATCAGAAGAACATCTTAACCTGTGAAATTTGCAAGCTAAACCCCCTTAACTGGGTAATTTTCACATAGGTCCCTGCATTACAAAACAATACTACAACTTTATTTAAAAAGGAGCAAAATTGAAAGTATGTGTTCCTGAGGAACTTAGTTACATGCCAGAGAGTATTCACAAGTATATAATTACATATTTAGGCAAAACTTCTAGGGTTAGGTTATAACCCAGGTCAGAGATGTTACATAAACTGTTGGATGAATTTAATTCATGCAAACTATAATATGGATATGACTATCACTTAAGATATGTGCCTACTAGCTCAGATCCTAGTCCCCTCTGTGGCTTAATAGTTTGACCTAGTATATGGCTACCTATGGGGTAGGTCCATCAGGTCATTGGATGACTAAGTACATGGCTACCAATGGGGTAGGTCCATCAAGTGACCTTGAGTCAGGGATTGGGCTACCTATGGGTAGTTCCATGTGACTCTTCAGCACACCATGAGTAAGGGATTGGGCTTCCTATGGGTAGTGCCATGCGAATCAACCCTAGATATTGATCTACCTGTTAGGTAGGATCATGCGGGGTTTAATGGGGATCTACCATGATGAAGGTAGCATCCAGGTCCACTGTGGGATAGCACAGAGATAGGGGATAGGTAAGGAATGAGTAGTATTTCTTAAGTCATAATCTTAGCTGTTAAATGATAATTGGTTGATTACATTGTTATCATAGTTGCAAGATTATTGTTTCCCCCACATACCAGCTTTATGCTGACCGTCATTTTGTTTGTCGAAATTTTAGATACAAGTGAAAAGAACATATGTAAAGTGGCATATGTGGACTTAAATATGAATTAAAGTTTAAAGGGGAATTAGTTAGAATAGACTCCATGTGGAGACAAGTAGATATCCAAGTTTTTGAAAAAGGTATGAAAAGTTAAATTTTATCACAGCCTTTCAATTTAGTTTGGTAGAATTTGATAATTATTATTGATTATTTGTTGAACCTTTGATCTGAAAATTGGGATAACAACTTTGACCTCTTAGTCTCCCTTAATTGGGTGTTATTGGGAGGTGGGGTCGTTACATTTTCTATTAGAGCATATGTTCCTCATTTAATCTTTAATAATTATTATATTTTACAAACTCTATAGAACCCAAGGGAGTTATTCGAGGAATTTACAAAAGATAGAGGTGTCTAGAAAAGGATCATGTTCGGGGGTTGGTAAGATTTTCCTCCGTACCGCTAGTCAGAATACGAGGACTCCCGGATCTGTGTGACTACCTGGCCAATGTCTCAAGATTTAACTCAAAATAAGATACCTTTAGGACTCTCTCATCTTGTTCCTCCCTTCTCAACTCAAATGTCGTTAAGGATTACAAGAATTAGGGTTTTCTCTCTTTTCCTGACCCTCTTGAGGTATGGGTAAGGTTGACAAGGTTTAAGGAATCATCCACCAAATTAATACAAAGCATGTAAATAAGATGCCATGCACTTAACCTTAATAGATTAAGCGTATAAGAATAGATACATGCTTAGGTCGTATGACATAAGTTGTCATGCCCTTAGGAGACACCTGAGGCTAGACCTTCTTATCAGGAGAATAAGTGAAGGGAGTTAGTCTTGGAGGTAGAGATCTCCATTACAAGTAGAGTCCTGGCACATCATCTGAGGATGATGTTAACCCTAACCCTAAGTGAAGGTTAAAGAGAGAGATGACATGATGAGTTAGATGTCATGGTAGACCAGGTGTTTGGATAGACATGCCTTGGATGCCATCTGAGCCATGAGTGGTTGGACGACCTAGTACCTTTGGCGACCCAACCCTGGGAAGGGTCGTGTATGTTAGAGTGAAGGATAGCTCCTTCATTGATGATGTTAGAGAAGAACCTATGGCAACCCCGTGAGCTTATATGAGCATTGCATAGTAGGATACGTCAGTAGTGCAAGCAGCAAATTGAAACCTTGTCCAAGGGAGTATGTTGGATAGATGATGAGATAAGCATAAAGGGCTAGGGATAACCTCGAGCAAACATAATTTTGAACATAAGTATCACCCATGTAGGGGTATGTTTGTGAGCTTGATCCACCTTCATGGAGAGAGGACCTCTGGTAGTGAGGCTTTTGTCGGGTTATCTCTAGAGAGAGAGAAGGAACCATGTAAGAAGGTCGGAAGCCTAGATTATGAGATATGAGGAAAGTGGGAAGTTGAGGATGATGCAACCTAAGTGGATGTTTGTGGTTGCCTCATTCTTGATCCTTGGAGGTTGATGATATCTTGGTTGCCATTAGAGGAACCAAACCCTAGAGAGGATGAAGCTTCTGGTACCTAGGTGCCCATGGTGTAGGTGGTTACCTTCTGAGATAGGAAGAAGAGTTCTTTAGACTTGGAGAGGTCTAGTAACAGGTTGTGAGGCCTTGTACCTTGTTATTTGTCCTTGTGGAGGACTCAACTCTGAAGTGTTGCTTGAGTAGGAGGATGACATGAAGTGCATGTCATACCTTGTACATGTTTGGTTTGGGGTTAAGAGGTTGAGTAGACAGTTGGATATCAGAGAAGTGGACCTAGGGTTCCTAGGCCTAAGAGGGGAAGTGGTGTACCCGATACTCATGATGAGATTTGAGTTTCTATAGATTCTAGCACGGTACTCTTCATGTTTAGAAGAAAGGGAAACCCCTTGAGTTAAGGTATGTTTGATGAACCCCTCACAGCTATGTTGATGATAAGGGAAGGTATGATCTTGATCTAATGCTGAGGAATGAGAATAAGTATGACCTAGCATGGTTTAGTAGGTGGTATGCTTGTGCCTTAGTAGCTTTATAGAGTTAAGCATGCTCATGTGGATGTAAACCCTATCCATAAGGACGTTTGTGACCTTCATTATCATTAGGTATAGTTTCCTCCCATCCTGGGAGAGGAACCCTTGTGTAGGGTGTATACCAGTTTTAAGGTTACCAGAGGAGGTCTCATAGAATCTTGAGAAGCTAAGTGAAAAGTACATGATAAGAGAATGAACCTATAGACCCATAGATAACCATCTCTATGTGCATATGGATGTATTACCATGGAGGTAATCGGTATGGGGCCTAACCAAGTAGGTAGGTTTCCATGACCCCTATGAAAGGATGAAAATCAACCCATGAATGCAAAGAGAGAGATGATGAAGGCTCGGGTAAGGTTCTAAGTTGGACATGTACTATAATAGAATTCTAAGTCTATCCTAGAGTCATGTGGGGATAAGACCGATGAAAGTGGGAGTTGCCTAATTCCCTAGTTGCACATGACCATAGGGTCGGGAGGTAACAACTATTATTGTCTGAGGGCGATGGGTTAGGAGATTGATCACCTTCATGAACTCACGGGACCCAAAGGGCAGATGAGTAGGGCACTCTCTGAATGCATAAGGGAAGAGGGATGACCCCAAAAGTACTGTCACCCTATAGACCTGGAGGAAATGACAAAGGATTGTATGGTGACCCAAGTAGGTTTGAAACCAATTTTCCATGGAAGTAACTTTGACATCATGATATAGAGACATAAGTTGCACATTTCAACTTAAATTGGTAGGTGTACTGGTAAGGTGGGATGTACCATCTCTACTCTTGGAACAGGAAGAACATTGTGTTTGGACGGCCGCCAAATGCTTGTTTCCTCTTATTATGGGAGTGAGAGATTGGATAGTACGCATGCCATACACCAAGGATAAAGATGATGTGAGTTGGAATGTTGCTATGAGGTATGAGGACAGAGATGATAACATACCCTAATGGAGTGGATGATACATGGACGGTTTACAAACATTAAGAGAAACAAGGTAGTCATCTTATGAGGCTGTTTTTATCATAAGCTATGAGGTTGAGTTCGAAAAACCAAGATAATAAGCTCAGAGTTTTCTTGATGAAGATAGAACTTAGAGCTGAGATGAGATGATAAGTGGAGGTGTATGTCTTCAACTTTACCTAACACCTAAGGATGTGAAGTGGTAATGGATGCTCTGTATGAGATACAACTGCCTAGTTTAGATGGGGTCTAGAAGAGGTTGTTAGGTTAACCCTCAGTTGGAAAAGAGATAGGTTTGGCTAGAACTCAAATGAAACAATATTGGTTGATCAAGTTAATGGTTGTTTGGTTAGCCAGCCTAGGACTTATCTTGATAAAAGGATGATTGTAGAACCACATAGGCTCTTCTCTAGAGAAAAAGGAGATGAAACCACAACTAGAGTGGTTTAGGGTTTCTGAGGAATCAATCTTGAGGAATCATGATATATAGCAGATCATGATTTAAGATTACCATATACCATGGTAATACCAGGATAATAAGTGACAATAGTACTTTGGATGCTTAACATGAAGTTGCATGGGGTATGTTACCATGCAAGTCAGGAGGTGAAGGACGAACATCAGTAACCCATTGTATCGCTATAGAGGATAAAAGAGTCCCTGAGAGGGAATGGGAGTTCATTACTATGGATGTCATGCTAAGTCTCCCCTAGACCAAGGAAAGTCAAGATGCAATATGGGTTATGGTAGATCGTCTTACCTAGATTACATGAGAAAGAAAGAGTACATTCAAGGGACAAATCCAGTTGAACTGCATATGAGAGATATGGTTCAACTACACCATGATGCGAGCTCATAAGTTCTTGAGTATAACTTAAAGGTTCACTTCCATAAGGTGGAAGTAGGTACATGAAGAACTCAATGTTAGTGCTGCTTATCACCCCTAACTGATGGTTAGTATGATTCAGGCTAGAGGGTCTGATGAGAGCATGTGTGCTCATTCAGGGTGATACATGGAGATAGTTCTTGTCTTCTGTAAGATGTGGTGATAACCACAATAGCCAATATCGGGAGGTAAAGGAGCTCTGCAAAGGAGGTTGTGTCGGTCACCACTTCATTAAGATGATGTTGGTGTAGGGATCTCGTAAAGGTCAGAAAATAACAATAGTATGTGCATATGAGGTTGATTTGATCGTGCAATGGCTGAGAGAGCCTAGGGGTAACATGAGTTGTGAGCTGATGCAAAGCATACTGATATGTAGTTCACTGTGGGAAAGCATGTGATGTGAAAATACGACCCCTCTAAGTTATAGCTAAGAGAGCTGAGTCCCTGATGCATGTGTTCTTTTTACATGGTTCGGTGGAGAAGGTTAAGTTTTCCCTTACCCCTCAGGATAAAGTGATGTGTAACGAGTTTCATGTGTTCAATTTAGAGTACTATGTGAGGTAACCAGACCATGTGCGGAGCAATGAACCTAGTGAGTCCCAAGGGAGGTTGAAATGACCTGAGTCACCTATGAGGTTTATAGATGCCAAGGTGAAAGAACTCAGAGAAAGGAATATGTGATGATAAAGGTTCTTTGGAAGAGCCATGGACAGGGCAAAGCCACATAGGGGCCAATTATGGACATGTAAAAGTCTTATCCTGAATTGTTTGTTTGCTTGTTGGAATTTTGAGGACAAAATTCATATAAGAGGGGAAGGATGTTACAACCCCAACTTTTGGGTTCATTTGGTGAGAAATGTATTTCTCATATTAAAGATATGTGAACAAGTAATGATATAATTTGTCTTGAATAAATGAGTTCCATTTACAATAGCCTTGATGATTGTTTTGTGGGCTTTATTGGCTATTGGGCCCAATAACAAGGAAAATACAAAATAAACTCCATTATAAATAAGAAATGGAGAAAAGAAAAATGTAGAAGGCAAAAGAATTTAATCCAAAGGTGGATTTCGTACCTTTTGGGTTCCTAGGGTCCCAAGGAGTCTAAAGTTGTGAAGATAATCCAAAAAGAAAAGAAAAGATCAACTAAGTATTTCTTTATTAAGAAAGAAATTGAAAACAATGATAAAATGTGGAAAATAAGTGGAAAGAGGTATAATTAAGTTATCCTTGGTGCATTTTCGTATCCAAAGGATTCCTAATGTCAAATGGAATGTCATTGAGGAAAATAAAAAGAGAAATCCTCATAAAGAGATATTTTAATAAGAAATAAACATGATAATGAGAAATAATGAATATAGATGCATCTAGAATGATAATAAGTATCCTTAAAAAGGAATTTAGAAATCTTAGAGTTTATTGGGGTCCAAGGAGCCCCAATAAAGAAAGAAGAAAGTGAAAATACCAATAATGCAAAATAAGAGGATAATATGATGCATAATGAATGAATTTTGTAGTTTTGTTAAAGAGGTGGTATTTTCTATTAAAAGTAAACATAAATTTCGTGCCAATGGTTTAAAAAGCAATAACAAAGAGAATAAGAGGGATCATTTTCGAAATCCAAATATCTAAAGAAGAAGGAATATTTAAAAAGATAATTAGGAGAAAGAGAAACTTGCCTCACATTGAAGGAAAAGAGTTTCTTCTGCGAAAAGGGCTTGGTAACTCGTGGATAACCCACCTAGGGCTTCGTACCCTCCTCTATAAAAGGTTAGAACCTTTGGGTCGAGCCCAAGGAGATCCCTGCATCTCTTCCTTTCTTCTCCCTCTTCTTCTTCATCTTCTTTTCTCAAAACCATTCTTAGGAGAGCAGTGTGTTCTTTGGAGCGAGGAGGAGCCAGGGACAAGTGTAAGAGGATGGCATGATGCTTCCTCTATGACCGGAAAGAAGTCTAACCCATCTCCACCCCTGTGCGATGCCTGGAGCAGGTCAGTAGGTCGGCCGAGTGTCTAGGGTCTTGGTAAGAAAGAAAGAGCCGTCTTGGCCACGAACCGGAGGCGCCGCACGCACGCAAGGGCATGGTGGAGGCAGGGGAGGTGTCCCCGGCAGCCGACGAGGCCTGGGAGCGGTGGCAGGGCCGCACCTGCTCCTTGCCTACCGGGGCAGCAGTAGGGCGCGCTGGAGGTAGGAACGGGTGCGCTCTGGACGATTTTACCCTCCACAGGCTAAAGAGATGATCAAATTAACCAAGGGCACGAACGTCCTTTTGAAATGTTTTCCATGCAGCAAGTCACATTGCATGGAAAGGGGACACATGGTGTGCTCTGATTGGCTCTGGTGTGTTAATTTTACAATAATCATATCTCCATATTGGTAACTCCGGTAGTAGCAAATAATATATGTATTTTGCTCAGAAAAATGAGAAAAATTCATTAAAAATGGTTTTGGAGGCTAATTCCTCTTACTCTTCGAAATGTATTTAGTAGGGTTTAATGGGTGATTAAAGTTGATATTAACATGTTAATTGTAAAACAATATATTGAGAACAAAAAGGATGAACTTTGCATGTAATTGGTTTAATTTAGAGTTTCTTGTGCATAAATATGCTTTCATGGGCCTTGAAACCCTAATATTAGTAAATGTGACTCAGAATGGTTTTAATTATCTAAAATCGTGAATAAAGTTGAGATATGATCATTCCAAGATATTTCAAGTATAAGAGTTCCTAATTGTGGACAAATACCATTAATGTAGTAATTAGGGTTTTCTAATGGATAAAGGTAGAATTAATGACAAATAGAGTTCATATGTGAATTAGACCATAATGAACTATGAATTGATGATAAATGAGCATAATGATCTTGTCATGGATTAAAGGATAAAAATGGTAGTTTTCATGTAAAAGAAGCTTAAAGAACTTAATTGATGATTAATTGTGATGTTTCTGAAATTAAGGTTATATGTTGTTAAAAGATAACCTTAATAACTTTCTTGAAGGATAGATGAGAAATTAGGGTTTAATAGAGTAAAATGAAGTAAAAACCCTAATTGGAAAGTAAACCCTAAAGTGGTAGAAATCCTAAAAAGGAATAGAAACCTTTAGTAGCAAGATGGTTTGAATAGATTTTGATAAAAAGGAATTGTATGTGATTTTAGGATTCTTGTACTTGCTTGATTGGATTTCTCTTCTTGGTTGATTCTATCTCAAATCTGCCGGATAAGTATGTGGTTACACTTATGAATATCTCGAATTAGTTTTTTGAGGTTTTCTGTAGTTTTCCTAGATGACTTGAATTAAACTGTTGGATGAATTTAATTCATGCAAACTATAATGTGGATATGAATATCACTTAAGATATGTGCCTACTAGCTCAAATCCTAGTCCCCTCTGTGGCTTAATAGTTTGACCTAGTATATGGCTACCTATGGGGTAGGTCCATAAGGTCATTGGATGAATTAGTACATGGCTACCAATGGGGTAGGTCCATCAAGTCACCTTCAGTCAGGGATTGGGCAACCTATGGGTAGTGCCATGCAACTCTTCAGCACACCATGAGTTAGGGAGTAGGATACCTATGGGTAGTGCCATGTGAATCAACCCTAGATATTGATCTACCTGTTAGGTAGTATCATGCGGGGTTTAATGGGGATCTACCATGATGAAGGTAGCATCCACGTCCACTGTAGGGACATCACAGAGATAGGGTATAGGTAAGTATTGAGTAGTATTTCTTAAGTCATAATCTTGGCTATTAAATGATAATTGGTTTATTACATTGTTATCATAGTTGCATGATTATTGTTTCCCCCACATACCGGCTTTATGCAGATCGTCGCTTTGTTTGTCGGCATTTTATGTACAAGTGAAAAGAACAAATAGTAAAGTGGCATATGTGGACTTAAATATGAATTAAAGTTCAAAGAAGGATTAGTTAGAATAGACTCCATGTCGATAGAAGTAGATATCCAAGTTTTTGAAAAAGGTATGAAAAGTTAAATTTATTACAGCCTTTCAGTTTAGTTTGGTAGAATTTGATAATTATTATTGATTATTTGTTGAACCTTTGATCCAGAAATTGGGATAACAACTTTGACCTCTTAGTCTCCCTTAATTGGGGGTTACTGGGAGGCGGGGTCGTTACAGGTCCTCAGTTTACCAGTCACTTTTGGGAGCGTCTGCACACAACAATGGGTACATAGTTAAGGTTCAGTACAACTTTTCACCGGCATACAGGTGAACAGTCTGAAAGGACTATACAAACAGTAGAGGATTTGTTGAGAGCATGTGTTCTTTAGTTTTTGTGAAATTTGGGTGTGCACTTTAGTTTGATTGAGTTTTCTTAAAACAACAACTATCGTAGGAGTATTGAGGAGTATTGATTTGGCACCTTACAAGGAATTGTATGAGATACATTGTCGATCTTTGTTGTGTTGGTATGAGATATGTGAGTATCAACTCTTGGGGCATCAACTTGTACAACTGACAACAAAGAAGATTAAGATGATACAACAATAGCTGAAGGAATCCCCGGATAGGTATAAATTGTATGATAATAATCATCAAAGGCCCTTGGAATTCCAAGTGGGAGACAAGGTGTACCTCAGGGTCTTTCCTTAGAAAGGTGTGCTGAGATTTGGGAAGAATGATAAGCGGGCTCCCAGGTATATGGTTCCTTACCCTATGGTGGTGCGTGTTGGGAAGGTAGCTTACAAGTTGGAGTTACTACCCGATTTGGACAGGCTGCATCCAGTCTTTCATGTATCGATGTTGAGGAATTGTCATCCTGATACGAATCTAGTGTTGCAGTGCCCATGGAGGTTGAGTTTGAGGAGGATGTGTTATGTGTGGAGGGTCATGTTTTGATCTTGGATCAGAGGGTGAAGAAGCTAAAGAAGAAGGATATCATTTTCATTAAGTTCAAGAAGCTAAAGAAGAAGGATATCATTTTCATTAAGGTTTTGTGGCACCATTGTGGTGTGGAGGAAACCATGTGGGAGCTTGAGGACGAGGTGCATAGGAAGTATCAATCTCTTTTCACATAGGATTTCAAGGGTGAAATCCTTGTTATTGGTTTATGGTTGTAAGACCCCCAACCTAGCTTAGTGTTTGATCTTTCTTATTTTTCTTAATAAGATGCTTAAACCATAATATAATCTCTTGTGAAGACTTATAACATGTAGCACATTTATGTTTTCAGTTTGGTCTAGTTTGTTTGATGTTTGATCTAGTTATGTTATGTATGTCTTGTTTTGGACCAAGTTATAATTTAACCATGTTGAGGGTTTATCTTGATATTTTTCACATGTTGGTTGTATGCTTTAGCATCATGAGAGAGAGAATCATGCACAGGGGTGCCTTGTTGGACTTTGGTTGATGAGGTGGCATCGTGTGTTGATACTAGGGTTTCCATGGTTTGCATGGATGCTTGGGTTGATGGTGGTGTCGACCATGATTTTTGTTCTTTGAAGTGTTTCAAACAAAATTCTTCTTGGTTTTGTTTTGTAGTGACCCATATGCCTTGTCCTTGATCGTGGCTAAAATGCTTTGGCTTATGTTGATGTGTTTTGACCCTTTGCTTTGGGTGTCATGGGTAGCGGTCACTACCATGATAACCTTTAGTTTTGTTTTGACTAAAAGGGTGTAGTGGTCTAGGTGGTCGCTACATGACCTTGGTTTTAACGATATTTGATGCATGCATATCTTGAATGCTTGCACAGATGAGGTTTTTGAGGGACAAGTGTCCTTAGAGATTCTAGTATCTTGACACCTCATATCCCTCACCTCTTTCCTACTCTTGGGTACTTATACCCCTTCTTTTTCATGCAAGTAACCTCTTTGTCTCTCTCTTCTTTCTTGGAGTTCGACCTTGTTCTTATTGGTGTAAGAGAAAGTGTTGAGCTTGAAGAAGGTGGTCATTTTCCCCGTACATGTGGTGATCTAGGGTTGGAGCTTCTTCCTTTGTTGATCCTTTGATAATCTTTGTTCTTGGTAAGTGGTTTATCCTTCTTGATCTCATTTTTCTTGAACCCTACCCATATCTTTCTTCTCTTGGATAAACCATGGTCCTCCATGGTGGTCTTATTGAGGGATTTATCTATAATATAGGTCAAATCCATGGGTATCCATGGTGTTACCTGAGTGAGATGATGGTCTCCTCTATCCCCTTTCTTTATAGGCCTAGTGCTTGTGTTCTCTCTCTCTTTTTAGCTTTCTTTGACCTTGGTTTGTTCTTCTTCTCTTGAGGTGATATTTCTTGGTTGTGGAGTTGATCCAATCTTGGCATTTCCTTCTCACTCATGGAGCTTTGTGGCTTGGGAGTTGACCTTCACCTCAAGGTGGGTTATATAACGTTCCCCTCTTCTATTGTTACACATAATCTTGCATGCATGTTATCTTACCTTTTAAACGTGAATTTAATATTCTTGGTGATGATTTCTTGACTTAGGGTTTAAAATTATGTTGTGATTTTTGCATATATTAACTCTTTCTCTTAATCCTAATTTTTTTACCCAAAATTTTAGTGATGTTGGAGATGTTGGTTTTTCATTCACATATTGAACGTTTGGTTTCTTCTCATGATCATGGTTCTATTATCCTTCTTAGTGATGGAGGTTTTTGGATACCTTGGGATGGAACATTGTTTTCTCTCTTCCTTAATTCAAGGTTTAGTTGTCTTCTATGTTGATGTCCATATTTTAGGGTTCTGATATTCTTATTCATGATGTTTACATCTTTGAAGGTTCAAAATATTTATGTTACACCACATGTTTTAGACTATGTGGTTGTTATAATTTTTTTTCCATGGTTGTTGCTACATAGGTTGACCTTAATGGTCACAATGATCTTTTGGCCTATGGTCTCCAGGGTGGTTTGGTCACAACAAACCTTAACCCTAATATGTTTTGGTTGTTGTTCTTGAGATGACTTTCAAGTTTAGGTCGAAATGATCATGGTTTGATGGATGGTCTCTCGGGTGGTTTGGCTGCACCAAACCTCAACCTTGATCTGTTTCGGTTGCTATGCTTGAGATGATTTTCTTGTTTTGGTCAAAATGATCATGGTTTGATGGATGGTCTCTAAGTTGTGGTGGTTTGGTTGCAACAAACCCTAAACCTAGTTTCTCTTATGGTAACAACACATGGTTAACTTTGCTTGGTCTCTACATGTGTATGTTTTCTACGTGTGTTGGTTGCTACACATGTGCAGGTGCGTGTTTTGATTGTCGCTACTATTTGCCTTAACCCTAGTGGTCTCTAGGGAAGTTGATGCTTAGTGGTCACCAAAGGTGATGTTATCTCGCATGGTCACTACACTTTGTTGGTTTAATGACCCTTCGGTTATGGTTATGATTCTTAACCAAATGAGCCCCAAAAAATGGGAAGTGATGATATGCAAAACCCTAATTAGCTAACTATGAGAAACCCTAACCCTAATTCTTGAGTACATGATAATGCTTATTTTTCGTAAGTGACTAGCATGTAATGAAGTATTCTTCTCTCTACTTGTTTTAACCTAATTTGCAGGTTGAATGAGAATAACGACTAATGATTAATGTGGTATCCTGTGTGTGACACATATGTGGTGATTATGATCCTTGAGGAGGCATGATGATATAATGATAATGCTCTCTAACATGAACTATGAGAATGGCCTAATGACCTTAGTGGTGGTTTAGTGCCTATCTTGAGATGATACCCTCTAGTGATGTGATGAGGGACATGTTATCCTATTTTGAAGTGATAATGGGGATAGCCTTATGTATGGAAGTGAGACATATCATGTGGTTATGTGATTAGCTTTATGTTGAAGAGGTTTTATATCTTCTGACATTGCAGTCGACCCTTATCTTTATAGAATTTGTTTAGGATTTGTATGTTATAACTTAATTGATGCACTAAAAAAGATACTCGATTGGTATAACTAATCAAGTGAAACCCTAATCATGTAGTTTCCCTATGCCATAGATCCATTCCAGTGTCAGAATTGTTGGGTGGTGAAATGAGTCTTCCCATAGGAAACTTAGAGTGCATATTATTGAGCATACATGGTTCTTGGAGAATATGCTCATCATCTGGATCCTAAGTGTTTTTAGAATGCCTAGGGTGGTATCTCAGTAATTATATAATGTGATGTGATTTTGAAGGAAAACAATGGCTTTACCTCGGTGGCAGGTTTCGACACCCTGGTGTCTAGTGTCGTGACATGTTCCAACGTGGGCTAGGTGTTTTTAGGTTGACGATATGTTGTTGGTGGTAGTTTTTTGTTATGTCTCTGTGGTGTCTCTCATACTGATCAAGAGGTGGAGGTGAGATCATAGATTTTGACTCTTTCATAGATCTTGTATGCACTGATTCTGACTTAGCAGTGGTCAGTTGGATTTGAATGGTGTGACTCAAATCCTCAGGGCATAATAAAAGAGGTAACACAACCGTGTAGTATATCTTCTTAGGGCTACACATGACTTACCTTGGTTGAAGCCTACACTATACAGAACCTACCTTTAGTGTCGGTTATTTAAGGCCTTTAGTGTCGGTTTCTAAGCGACGCCTATGTGGGCGACACTAAAAGGTCACCCATTACAAGTCGGTTCCAGAACCGACACCCAAACTCTTCGCGCGCGACCGAAAATGCACCATCAGGGGACTATCGGCGTCGGTTGTTAGTAACGAAACCGACACCCAAAACCTTCGCGCCACAAAAAGGACGCCATCTTGGGCGCTATCAGTGTCGGTTATAAGCCAAAAACCGACGAAATATGTCTTCGCGCCAAAAGAATATGTGTCGGTTACATATAAATAACCGACACTGTAACGTTATGTGTCTGTTGTTTACAAATATCGACGCCTGTTATTGGCGCCAGCTTGGTCACTATCAGTGTCGGTTTGTAGTAAGAACCCGACACCATATATGTTCGCGCCACAGGAAATAGGCGCCGGTTATATCTAAAAAACCGACATTACATCATTGTGTGTCGGTTTTTTACAAATAACCGACGCCTATTGTTTTTTTTTACAGACCTGCAGACCTGCTATGGCTGGTCACAGGATGAGAAACTTGTAGTTCAATTAACTGAACTGCAGGTTTTACGACATCCATTGATATCAGCCAACAACAGGCCACAAACCTGCAAATTTAACAACAAAAGTATTCACACATGCATTTAGCAATATAACCTGCAGTTCCATTTTAAACTGCAGGTTTTACAACATCCATTGATATCAGCCAACAACAGGCCACAAACCTGCAAATTTAACAACAAAAATATTCACACATGCATTTAGCAATACAACCTGCAGTTCCATTTTATTTTCACACATTTAGAAACATTCATGTAGCTAGCAATTTGTAGTTCCATTCATTCACATTCACACATGTAGCAACATTCATATAGTAACCTAACTTTCATTCATTTTCACTCAGACACATGTAGAAACATCTAGACATGTAGAAACATTCACACATATTATAATTCAGAAATTCATTTACAAAATCCCCACTATTTGTATGGTTGTTGCCCATTCTTCTCTTACTTCATTTCATTCTCCCATCGTATAGGGAGCATGTACATCTGGTAAGTCTGTTCCTGTAGTGGGGTTAGCTTTAAACACATGTAAAGAGAATGATGTATATATATAATTAATGAGCTATAAATAAGATTGATATATTTCATATTATCTAATGAGACTATATAATACCTGAGCAATACAATCGATGTCCATACAACATGACCGACTAACACATATATAGTACATAACAACAGCAGCGTTGAATTTACATACAACACTAGCTTAGTACATATATAGTGGGACTTATAAGGTGACGATCCCACCTGGTAAAACAGGTTACCGACAACTACATGTTACGACTGGGAGGTCGTGATTCAACAACAGTATGCATTAGCAGGAGGACAAACAGATCACCATATGTTTGTCCTCATATGGTGATCTGTTTGTCCTCCTGCTAATGCATACGTTGTAGAATCACGACCTTCCAGTCGTAACATGTAGTCGGTAACCTGTTTTAGTAGGTGGTATCGTTACCTTAGTCCACTATATATGTACTATGTTAGTATTGTATGTAAATTCAGAGCTGCTTTTGTTATGTACTATATATATATTTGTTAGTCTGTCATGTTGTTATATGAATCTGAACCACTTGTGTGTGTTGCACTTTATGTATTGTATCTGTATCCTGCTTCTCTTCATTGGGGCTTCTTCCTGCATATCCTGCATATCCTGCATAGCTATGTCATGTCCGTCCTGCATAGCCTTCTTCCTATATTTATTTTTCAAAGAGAATACAAACAAAAATTATTAGTGTAGAGTTAGTGAAATACTGATCAATGTCTAGAATTGGAATAGATCAAGAACGTACTCTCAGCATCGCGTATGTAATCTCGGGTGAGATTGGTCCTATATTTCTTGAGCACCCTCCCACAATGTTTAGCATTTGTATTAACTAGAAGATAATGAAACATCAAATCAGAAAATGATATTGATATTAAAAAGGTAAACATTTAGCTTCAATAAAAAAATATAAACATGCATTCCTCTAAAATTGTGATCTTTTATCAATTAACAATCCTTCATTGTGATCTCCGTGCACAAATAAGTCATCATTAGCTTCAATATTTTCTGGAGTTGGCAACCCAACTGAGAATGGACTGTAGTCATCATATTTATCATAGTACTCTTCTTCATCTATAGGATCTTCAATGAACTGTCTTTTACCATGAAGAACAACCGACCATTTATCATTTGCCGGATCATCGATATAAAATACTTGTTTCGCCTGGGATGCCAATATGAATGGTTCAGCCTTCTCGCCAATCTTTTCAAAGTTCACTAAAGTGAAACCCAATTCATCCACTATAACTCCTTTGGTTTTATCAACCCAATTACATTTGAAGAGTGGAATTCTGAAATCTATGTAGTCAAATTCCCATATCTCTTCAACGACACCGTAATATGACATATTAGCTTCACGTGGACTCTTATCCTTTGCACTTGAAAAAAACATAGTCGATGCTTGAAGGGTGACCCCACTATTTTGGACGACACTCTTATCATCTTGGCGCTTTGTGTAATATGTGAATCCATTAATGTCGTACCCTTCATAAGACATAACAGTCAACTTTGGTTTAAAGGCGAGGTATTTGATAGTTTCAGTAATATCATCTGGTGTTTCAGATAGTTGATGTAAGACTTTATCTTCAAACCACTTAATAAAAGTCTTGTTATGCTCTCTAGCAAGCCACATTGTATTGGCTCGAGGATATTGTCTTTTGATGAAATTGGTATGTTCCTCGATATAAACGTTCACTTCGTCCATGTTGTGTAAAATATACAAGTGAGCTTGTTCCAACTTCTCACGGCTGATTACTTTCACACGTGATCCCAAAATTCCTTTGCCTAATAGCTCGTCAATACTCTTTTCATTATCAGGAGTGTCATTACCACTGAGAAAGTCATTGCAGAAATCCATAACCTCTCTCGCCACATAACCTTCAATAATACTCCCTTCAGGCCGATAATGGTTTCGAACATCACCTTTAAAAATGCTCATGTATCGTTCAAAGGGATACATCCAATGCAAGAAAACCGGGCCCAAGATTTTCACTTCCCTACTCAAGTGGACAACAAGATGTACCATGATATCAAAGAATGAAGGAGGGAAATACATCTCAAGCTGACATAGGGTAACAACCACTTCTCTTTGCAAATTATCGAGAGTCTCAGGGGCAATAACTTTGCTGCAGAGACTGTTGAAAAAGAAACAAAGTCTGGTGATTGCAAACCTTACATGCTTCGGCAATATAGATCAAATTGCCATGGGCAATATTTGTTGCATTAGAGTGTGACAATCATGAGATTTAAGTCCTATCAAGTTCAGATCTTTCATTGATACCAATCTAAGGATGTTGGATGAGTAACCATTTGGCACCTTAACATTTATCAAGCATTCACAAAAAGCTTTCTTCTCTTTTCTAGACAACGTGTAAGTATGTTCTTTTACTACCCATTTCACGTAATTCTATTAATTCTGACCTTATTCCCATTTCACGTAGGTCCAGTCTGGATTTTATCCCATCTTTAGTCTTACCTGGTATATTTAACAGAGTACCAATGATGCTATCACAGACATTTTTCTCAACGTGCATTACATCAATACAATGTCTGACTGTCAAAGAACTCCAATAAGGAAGATCCCAAAATATTGACTTCTTCTTGAATGAAGAATTGTCACTCTGTGTAGTACCTTATGATCTCTTACCAAATTCATTGACAAAGTCTTTTATTCTTTCATAAACAACCTCCCCTGGTATAGGTTTAGGTGCAGTGCGTTCCTCATTCAATCCATTGAATGCTTTGCGCTTCCTACGATACGGATGGAATCTTGGAAGAAACCTTCGATGACCAAGATATACATTCTTACCGCCATATTTTAGTCTTGTTGAATCAGTGTTCTCTTCACATATAGGACACGCTTTAGCTCCTTTGACATTATATCCAGACAAATTCCCATATGCTGGAAAGTCATTAATAGTGCAAAACAACATAGCATGCAAATGAAATGTCTCTCTTCGTGAAGCATCATAGGTCATCACACCTTCACCCCAGAGTTTCTTTAAGTCATCAATCAAAGGTTCAAGATAAACATCGATGTCATTTCCAAGTTGTTTAGGGCCCGATATCAACAACGACAGCATTACGTACTTATTTTTCATACACAGCCAGGGAGGAAGATTGTATATAACAAGCATGACTGGCCAAGTGCTATGTTGGCTGCTCAATGTCCTGTACGGATTCATCCCATCTGTACAAAGCCCAAGTCATAGATTCCTGTCTTCTTCACCAAATTCAGGGTACAATACATCAATCTTCTTCCACTATGGGGAATCAGACACATGTCGTAGGATCCCATCATTATTTTTCTTAACATCTGCATGCCACCTCAAATTCTTCGCATCTATCGGATTGGCAAACAAGCGTTGAAACCGTGATATTATAGGTAGATACCACATCACCTTGGCAGGAGAACCAGTTTTGGACTCCCCCGAAGTCGTCAATTTATACCGCGACGCACCACATTTTGGACAATCTTTCAAATCTGCATAGCCCTTTTGAAATAATACACAATCATTAGGGCATGTGTGTATCTTCTTGGCATCCATTCCCATTGGGCACAACAATTTCTTTACCTGGTATGTTGAGATTGGCAGCTCGTTTCCTTCAGGAAGCATTTCTTTCAACAAAGACAGCAATGACATGAAGCTTTTGTCGCTCCATCTATTGTTAGCTTTCAACTTATACAATCTCAACACAGCGTTAAGCTTCGTAAACTTAGTACAACCTGTGTATAACGGCATCTCAGCATCATGCACAATGTTTCTAAAAATGGGAGGTGGATCGGTGTGCTCTACCCCACAACTATCCAGCATCGCATCAACGATGTCTACTGGAACTGGTTCATTCACATCTATGTCATCGTAGGCAATTTCTTCTTCCACATAAGCACTGCTATCGACATACACTGGTTTCGGGTTTGAAATCTCTCCATGCCAGTGCCATTTTGTATAGCCTTGTATAATCCCGTTGCACGTGACATGAGTCATGATTTCGTCAGCAGTGTTGACTTTCAGGTTGTTACCGCAATGTCCACATGGACAGTAGAACCTATCTCCAGGTTGTTTCCTATGTTCCTCGGCAAATTTAATGAACTGGTGAAGACCAGAAATAAACTCTGGGCTGCAGCGATTGCGAATGGACATCCATGATCTATCCATTCTATGATCAAAGAGAAAATAAGTATATATTAGGACAAGATTAGGGTCTAGGGTTAACAAATACATGTTATGTCATTATTATATATAATAAATGTGTACCACCCATCCATTCTTGAACACCTAATCTCACTAGTAAGTGTATAATGTGTATTGGGTTTTCAAGAAAATTTCGGCATCATTTCCCCGCTGTTCTCCAAGTACATATGTACTTAGAGAACAAACGGGGAAATGCTGCCAAAATTTTCTTGAAAACCCAATACACATTATACACTTACATCCTAAGCGAGATTATCTGTTCAAGAACAGTCCCAAACCGGGGACTATCTAAGATTTACTCGTAATGAGTAAATCTTGGACGGGTTTCTAGGCCAACAAATAATGTATTGTCATTCTTATACCTAAAATCCTAGTTCTTCAAGTTAGGGTGATTATTGATGTCTTTAAAAGCATGATTAGCAATTTAGGGAAAAGTTCATCATTTACATTCTAAGCATGTCACATGTGTGCATTACAGTTCATCATTAAGCAAGATATAAGCAAGTATGTCATATTAAAATAGACTAAACAATATGAGAATTTTTTTTGAGGCAAGACAATATGAGAAAATAGTAGTGTAATCATGCAAATGGGAACATTCATGGGAACACACACTTCAGTTATAAGCATTCATGTAGCAACTTTCAGTTCCATTCATGGGAACACACACTTCAGTTATAACAATAACTAAACAAAGGGGTTGGTGTACCCCTAAACATTCACATAATTAAAAAAAACTATTAATACAGACAAGTCTAGATAGATAGACAACTAAATACTACAACAACATGGTCCCGCATGCATCAGTAACTTCTTTTTGATGATGAAGTTGTGTCACGAAGCTCCTCGCTGTATTTAGCCGAATCTGAATTGACAGGGGCCTCAGATTCAGATTTATACGAGCTGATATGCGACGCCGTGTGCTCATACCGCAAAAGATGATCTGGGGTCTCGCAGTTGTTGTCGGTTATCCAAACTTTTATAGAATTATCGCCAACTGGATGGAGAAAAAGCCTATTCCAATGGTCCAGATACAGCTCTCCAATCCAATCACGCCAACCGGATTTTGATACAAGATTTCCCGCCAAATCATACTCAACCTCGATTACATGTGAATAATTGCCAAAAGTTAGGGTCACTTTACCAGGCATGTAGTGTCTTCCTTTTAGAAAACGCCAATGTTTGGGTATGACCAATTGGTTTAAGGAACGATCATCTAGGATGATGTCCAATTGTTCTTCAATAGGGAACGTTAACATTGACATAGAGGCCCAGTTCATAGTGACTGTTATGGGAAGACAGAGACTGCACAATATTAGTATTAACAAAGTGTAAGTACATATAACGATATTATATATTTTCAGAAAAAAGTTGTGTAACATCAGTTAACCTTTTATTGCTTGTCTAGGTGCTTACTAAAATAGAACCATTATATGGAACTAAAATAGAACCATTATATGGAACTAATCCTACATTATACACATACTTTTCCTGAGTAAGATAATGTGCACTTCATGGAATTATTAAGATCTGAATATATATAAGTTGTTTCTACCTACTTTGATGGGATTTTATAACATTCGAGTCTTCCATTTAAGGCATTAGATGCATATATTGTAGTACATGTATTCAAATCAGTAGAAGCACAAAATCAGTACCTAAACCTAAACACAAATAAGTAAATAACTTTAAAAAAAAACGCCCAACAGCTGCTTGGGCGTGCCTTGGCACCGCCCAAGCAGCCACCGGAGCAGAGGAGAGGGCGGGGGGGCTAGCAGAAGGCAGGGAGGGCGGGCGGGCATACCTGGCAGAGAGGGCGGCGGGGGCGGCGGGGCTAGCTGCTACCGGCGACGCGGAGAAGGAGACCGGCTGGCGGAGAGGCAGGCCGGCGGGCAGAGAGGGAGGTCGGCGGGGGGGACTGCTTCTCGCTCGACGCAGGGAGCACGACGGCAGGGAGCACGACGGCGGCGGCGAGCACGAACGGTAGGGAGAATGACGGTGACGGAGCACGAAGGGCAGGGAGCGGCGGTGGCGGCGGCAGAGAGTAGAAATCGCCGGAGCTAGGGAAATCGGGAACGAAATAGGGAAATGGGAAGAATCGTTCGGGCAGGGTGAGCTATTAAGTTGACAATATGTGTCGGTTATTTTAAAAAACCGACAACTAATCCAACAATGTCGGTTGTTTGCTAAAAACCGACAACTATACTAGACTATCGTTGTCGGTTTATAAATAAAAGACAACTGACAACTATTCATGTCTCGCACATACACTTTAGTCGTCGGTTATTTATTAAAGAACCGACAACATATGTCAAATTTTGGAGTGAATTTTTTTGCTGGAATTTTGGGTTTGGCGGTTGAGTTTATGTGTCAGTTGTTTATTAAATAACTGAAACTTAATAAAAGTGGTACCCGTGTCTGGTCGACCTTCATGGGTTGGATGTCGGTTTCTGTTAAAAACCGACACATTAGTGTTTATGTGTCGGTTTTTGTATACAACCGACACCCTGCAAACCGACTTTATAAGCTATTTCTGTAGTAGTGCTAGATTTGTTTCTTATATTGTTTAGTTAGTAAATGTTTCACATGTTATTCATGTTCTTTGTAAAAGTATATGATGTTCTACTGATCTATTGTAGATGCTTAAACTACTTAATCTGCATTATTAGTTTTTTAATTATTCATTTAGTTGAATCTAATCTTAGTGCTTTACCTACTACATATTTATATGTGTTTACAATAGTTGTTCATGGAGAGTTATATCTCTCACATGGATGTTGGTCTCACCCCGTGGGTTTTCAAATATTTTAGGTGGTCATGCCCGACGCGGTAGAGATTGTGCGGTAGAGGAAAGTAGCCAGGAGATCAGTAGATGTTTAGGTCGGATATCCTTCTAGTGTTCTTGTGCTCTCAGGTCCTTGGGGTGTTTTATAGATGTTGTACATCGATACGAGATTTTTGGCAGTATGCCATTTTTGTACATGTATGGTTTATATATATATGGATGGCTTATCCATGTAATAGGTTTCAGGTTCTGGCATGATGGTCACTGTGCAGTTATGTAATATCTTTGTGGCATGATATGTGATATAGGTGGCACAATTTGTGAATCTTATATCATATGTTTCTTCTTGAGATGTTTATTTGAGTTTGGTTTTAATTTACCCTATTTTCTAATAATGTTTGTGTTAGTTGATAATTTTGTGTTTTGTTTTGATTGGTCTCTCTTTGGTATCATTGACGTGTCACATTTTAGGTGGTTTGTTCACTTGTAATGATTATTATATCATCATCTGTATGACAATGGCCACATGATGATTTTCCGTCCCTACGACAGTGCCCCTTGAAGTGTGATTCTTGTGTGGTGTATATTTCTTAATTTAGAGTTCTTGCAAGAGGGTTTGGCTCTATTTTTGTCTTTGGCTTGCTTTTTGTGATTTTCCTTCTGTTGTCTCTAGTTTAAACCTACAATACCGTCAACAACCTCGTGTAAGTCCACATGCTCTTCTACTTCCGCCTAATCAAGGTCTAGGTTGTTAAATTTGCTAGATGTGTCCATGTTAGGACCGAGTTGATCTCCTCCTTGTTGTCATTTTCTCAGTTTGTATTGAAAGGGTCTGGCATGCATAGTAGGCGTGAAATCACCAAAATTTGTCACTCCAAGTGTCATGTCATGGACAACACTATCAAAGTAGCCCTTCTTCTTAGCGCTTCGACCTGTGTTGTAGTCCACTTCATGCATTCCAACTTGGTGTGTCCTAGACAATCACAATACATATAGATAGACAGTAGGTTCTCATATTCCAAGTTGTGTCATTCTCCTAGGATGTACATGGAAAGAACCACGGGTTTGGTAAAGTCCATCTTGAAGGCCATTCTTGCAAATTTCCCCTGACGTTTGAGTTCAATATTCATATTGACTCTCATATTCTTGTTGATTTGGTTACTAATATCATCTAAAAACCTCCTCTACTATAGGAAGATTGAGAGTGTTGGTATTCACCATATGGAAGGGGTGAAACTCAGATCTCGTGACTGTACACCCACGTAGGAACCCATTAATGGATAGGGTCCACCACAAAGAGATTTGAAGTAATCATCTCGTCCCAACAGTTGGATGAGGAAGTAATTGTTCTCCAGATCCGATAAGTCTGAAGTTCCCCGCTAGATTTCACATAGTCTTAATGCACTTCTGGAGTATCATGAATCCCACCTCCTTTCCTAGGACCTTCACAATCACCATGTACATCCATGGCTTCATAATTTATGCAAACTTCACTTTCTCAATCTCAAAGCTTGGGGTTCCATAGATCTCCTTCACCACTATGTTCTTCTTCATTAGATCCACATTTATGTCCTCAAATCACATAATTGAGTCCATCTCATGACTTCCTACTCCTGACACAATGTCCTTATAGGTACTTGGTCTACGAATGTCTGCAAGTGGCGGTTCATTTTGCAAAGTGAACATAAGCGCATGTGACTGATTGGTCCACATCCATATTACCTTTCCTTGGATCTGAGTAGTTCAATAAGATTCCCAATCTATAAAAGATCTCTTCTTGTGTGACACCCAATGCCAGTGGATCCTAGGTCATGGAATCCATGCTCATTCCTTTTGTGATGTCTCTTATAACTAGGGTCGCAAATGGAGTCTCCTTAGGTGGTATGAAGTTGCGTCCACCATGGCAACCACGGTCGCTTCCCTGGGTTCCTCCCCTGAACCCTAGCGACACCCCGTTTGTAATAAAGAATGCTTATGAAGGCCTTTTATATGTTTGTTGGATAGATTTAGCTTAGAGGATATTAAACCACATTTTCTTACAACTTCTAGAAAAATATCACTTGGTCACATGTAATTTATTACGGACGAAGATAATGCTACAAACTCTAGGCATAAATCTATATTTCTTGATATGGCTCTTTATGTCATTTTCAACTCGAATGCATGTATCATTGTCAATCATAGAATTGATGTGAGTTTTTGGGAAGCTTGTATTGGTTGGCATACATGGCCTCATAGAAACCAACGAGTTTTGGAAGATACAAGTGTGAATGAAGATAAAAGTATAGCCTATGTATAGTCTGCTCACTCAGCATGGAAACAATTGTGACAATATAGATGATGCCTCCTTGGCTTTGCATGCCAAACAGGGTTTTGGTGCCTTCTCAAGTATGCATAATGATGATGATTCTTCACTTCTCATGGAATATATCAATTTTGAAGTTGATGCACGTGGAGCACGTCTTCTTCAATGGTTATTGAAGAGCTGACAACATTCATACTATTGTGCTAACTGACAGTGACCGATCATGTTCCCTTCCTTGATTGGTTTCTCTACATTTTGGGAAAAATATGATAGTGGGTCTATTATTTTAGGGAATCCGCCCCCGTGATGTTGTTGTCATATGTTATCTAATGACCATCTTCACTCTAAGTTTCTGGGAAGCTTGCTTCTCCAATTTTTGGTTTTATTAGTTGGTTGAGCCAATTACCATGTATTTAATGGTTCCATCCCCCATAGTATTGTGGTTGTGGGATACCTCTGGTGATCCCTTTGGTACATTGTCATAAGTAGCAGCGCTGGTGTATGTGCATGCATCCAGTAGTTATTAAACATATTGGATATGATGGTTATTGTCAAAAAGAAGTAGCAAAACGTAGAAAAGAAAATGAGTCTATATATGTCTGATCATGTTTATTAGATAAGTTTTGTATATAACAACTTTATTAGACTGCCATGTAGACCATCCTCCCTCGAGCGTGGTTACATGTTCTATATCTAAAGTAAAAACTAGAAGATACATACCGCATGGAACAATATGCCATGTGATTAGGCAGACGGTTTTCCAAATAGAACGGAGATAGGGCTACTGATAGTGATTTTTCCATCATAAGATACCCACATCAGGAGGCCTTCCGAAAACCACGCAGCCAGTGGCTCTGTGCGAATGAGCTCAAACGTCACCATGAATGATTTTTCTTGATCAACCTCAGTAAAGTAGAGGGTTTCAGGATGGACTGTAACAAGAACGCCCGGCGGCCGGATGATGCGCGCCTTGTATGACGAGAAAGGGTGCCCAACATTGATCACTATCCGAGTGACCTGTTATGAGGTTTGTGTGTAACTTTTTTTTTTGAAGTGGGGAATTTTACCCCTGTTCAAAGTAGTAGGAGAAAGAGAACACCATCAGTTACACTGAGGGATATAATCCCTTCATGTAGTGTCCCAACGAGTTCGCTGAGATTCGAACCCGCAACCTGCGTATCACAAGGTGCAGGCTTGACCAACTGAGCTAGTTGGCAAGTGCAGGTTTGTGCATAACTAGACTTGGTGGGAGAGCTAAAGTCCACTGTCAATGAAGGGTAGTTGAGATCGGCTACAGTTATGGCTTTGTATGCAGAGCAACGGGTCTGAAAGTGTGGGTCGGCGGCATGGTGATTATGTTGATTTGCTTGTCAGTGTAGCTGAGACCACAGAGGTAGGGAATGTATACATCAATCCAGTATTTTAAAAATCAAACCGTACCGGACGGTTCGACCGGTCAGACTGGTGAACCGGAAGCTGACCGGTCCGGAAGCCTAAAAAACCGGTTGTGTCTTTTTCCGTTCCAAACAGTTAGAAATGTGGTCCAATTGGTCAAACCAGCCGGTCGGACCAAGCCTAATTGAACCAGTGGTTCAAAGAGAAGAGAAAATAGAAGGTAGAATACATCTAAGAATTTACATATATGTATATGTATATATATATATATATATATATATATATATATATGAGATTAATAGAGAAAGATTTCTCCCCCCTCTCCCACGCCCGTGGAGGAGGCCGAAAGCCCGGTAGGGTGGTAAATTAAGGCGGCAACTGGGATTCGAACCTAGGTCTCTTTGTTAGAGGACACCGTGCTTGACCACTTGAGCCACTCTCTGTCGGCTTATAGATATATGTATGTGATTAAGAAAGAAAGATTCCCCCCTCTCCCATGCCAGTGGAGGAGGCCGAACCCCCGAGAGGGTGTTATTTATATAGAAAATATATATAAGGTAGAATGCATATATATATATATATGTATATATATATATAGAGAGAGAGAGAGAGAGATAGAGTCAGGCTAGAATACACTCGAGTGTACGAATCGCACGAATACACTCAAGTGTGTTTGCATATCAAGACTATTTTTTACAAAATGTAAACTGCTGATCTTCACCGTCATATTATAACTAGGCTGCATAAAATTTTGAGCCCATTTGGATGAGTGCAAGTCACTCATCCAAGGGCAACAAAATCAACGCGCGAAACTAATTTGAAATGCATTATTTTTTGCGATCTTCATAACATGAGCGATACATATCCAAATGTGCTCAAATTTTGCATATGAGTTGTTCACGAGATTTTTAAGAAGATCAATGGATTAGATTTTCAAAGAAAATATTGCATCATAAAAAAATACTTGAGTGTATTCCGCTCCGAATACACTCGAGTGTACGGATCGCACGAATACACTCAAGTGTGTTTGCATATCAAGACTATTTTTTACAAAATATAAATTATTGATCTTCACCGTCATCTGATAACTAGGCTACATACAAATTTTGAGCCCATTTGGATGAGTGCAAGTCACTCATCCAAGGGCAAAAAAATCAACGCGCGAAACTAATTTGAAATGCATAATTTTTGCGGTCTTCATAACATGAGCTATACATATCTAAATGTGCTCAAACTTTACATATGAGTTGTTCACGAGATGTCTAAGAAGATCAATGGATTAGATTTTCAAAAAAAAATATTGCATCATGAAAAAACTACTTGAGTGTATTCCGCTCCGTATACACTCGAGTGTATTCTACCCTGACTCTCTCGCTCTCTCTGTATGTATATATATATATATATATATATATATATATATATATATATTTGAATATCTACATATATATATGTATGTATGTATACATCAACATAATAATATACATGTATACATATATATTTATATATATATTAATAAATATATATATACACATATCATATATATATATTGATATTATATATATATATATATATATATATATGTATGAATGTACACATCTATACAACATTATTTATGTATACATACATATATATATATATATATATATATATATATATATATATATATATATACATATATACATATATATACAATGTATATATATTATAATATATATTAATTCAAATATATATATATATATTTATATATATATATATTTATATATATATACATATATATATATATATATATATATATATATATATATATATACAGAGAGAGAGAGAGAGAGAGAGTCAGGCTAGAATACACTCGAGTGTACAGATTGAATGAATACACTCAAGTGTGTTTGCATATCAAGACTATTTTTTTGCAAAATGTAAACCATTGATCTTCAGTGTAATACTATAACTAGGCTACATACAAATTTTGAGTCCATTTGGATGAGTGTAAGTCACTCATCCAAGGGCAACAAAATCGATGCGCGAAACAAATTTGAAATGCATAATTTTTGTAGTGTTTATAACATGACCTACAAATATCTAAATATGCTCAAATTTTGTATATGAGCTATTCATAAGAACTTTAAGAAGATTAATAGATTAGATTTTTGTAAAAAAATATTGCATCATAAAAAACTACTTGAGTGTATTCTGCTCCGAATACATTCGAGTGTATTCTAGCTGCTAACTCTATATATGTATCTATATATACACACAATATACATATATATATATGTATATATATATATATATATATAAATATATATATAATATTCCCGGTTCAACCGGTTTCACCGGTCCGACCCCTAACTGCCTTTTATCATGCTGACCAGTTCGGTTTTTACGGTTCAAATTTTTTTTGTCATGCTGACATCATTTCCGTTCCAATCTGTTCAACCACTCTGGTTGAATCTGACTCATTCGGGTCTGAGTGAGTACCGGTCTGACCTCCAGTTCGGTTCTCAAAACATTGCATCAATCTTGATATCGTATACTAGGCCCGTGTTGGTGGCCCTAACCGGATTTACCTGACCCAAACCGGTGGCGAAGAAGTTGGCCGGTTTGTTCTTCAGCAGGTCGGCAATGGGTCCTCCCTTAAGGTTCTTGGGCTCCGCCGTCGTCATTATGGTGGACTTTATCATGGTCGGCGACCAGTTCGGGTGGGTATTTTCCAGGAGAGATGCTACACCGCTGAGGTGAGGGCAGGACATGGATGTGCCAGACATAATGTTAAAAGCTGACTCTTAACGGAAACGGCCCCACTGGCTTGTGAGATGCAGCTAAAATATTCACGTCGGAACTGATGATGTTCGGCTTCAGAATGCCGGGATTCACTATACTCGGTCCTTTGGAAGAGAAGGGCTCCACTTCGGGAGCAGAGGAGACTCCTAAGCCGAACTATGTGCCTTTGAATATGATGGATGCAGTTGCATCTTCACCTGTTAGTTTTGTTGATCGCCTATAGGCAGCGATTCCAAACATGTCAAAGCTGCTTATATGCGAGGTGGGGATGATGTTGGCGTGCGCATCAGTGACCAACCCTCGAGTTTTAAAACCTATATAGATGATACATGCTCCACCTGCTTGTTGGACATTTTGTCCTAGCTCAATGTCATCGAGACCGACATCAGCAGAACAAATCACCAATTCCCCGCTTACATCATCAATACTCAGCGGCAGTGTGAGGTTGTCACAATCTGAAGAAGCGTCAACGAGAGGGAGGAAGGAAGAGGTGAAATTTGTGGGTTGGTAGGCAGACTATAATTTCATCTCCTCTCCGTTTTCGAGCACCACTACGGAGCGTATCCTGCTGTCGATCGTGCCGCCGCCGACCGTGAGCATCCAAGGTGCAGTGTTCCCCAGTGTTCCTATTGTAGGCCCATTGTTGCCTACGGATGTACTGACGAACACGTCCTTCAGAACAGATCCAAAGGAGGTTATTTCTAAGGAATCATTGTAAAGTCACTAGTAGAGAAATGACATATAAAGTCACATTTGATGATCTACGGTTACACACAAAAAATTCGACGTCAAAGTACAACGACACCGGTTATATAAGACAGTCGCCACCATATGTGAAGTCCTGCTGATTTAGAAAAGACATGGATATCCCTTTTATTTCAACGTTGATTTCTTATAAAAGAAACTGACGTTTAAAATTACTTGTAAAATATAATTTTCTAGGGAAAATGTTTTGCCTCAAAAATGTTCAATACAACGTCGGGTTTTCACAAACCTACAATGCATGTTTCATGCCATCTCTCTGCGAAAAAATTATCCCCTCATTAGTCGTCGGCTATTCCAAAAAATCGAAGACTAATCACCCTTCATGAGACAAACTTATTTTTAAGGGGATTGGTTTGTAGCGTCAGTTTTTTACTCGAAACCAACGACTAGGTATTTTTGCACCTTATCCCTGCAAAAATATTTTCACCTCACTTTGCTCCTTCGTTGTCGATTTTATTGAACAACCGAATACTATGGTTTCTAACAATAGAACAAAATTTTTTGTTTCGATATATAAATAGACGTCGATTTGTATCTCTAGTAACGGACGACTAAAACCCTAACTGGATGCAACTTTTTTTGTTTAGATTTGTACTAAGTTGTCGGTTTTTTACAAGTGACCGACGACTATAAGAGTTAGACGTCAATTTTTTTAACAACCGACAACTATAAGTAACTTAATACCACCGGTGCAAAACAAACTCTTTCCCATATTCTAAATCATCGTGTGGTTCAGCTAGATAGGTCTGTCTGGCAATTTTCCCCTCCATCCACTACTGCTTCGTCACTCGTTGTTCGCCGCTCTTCCTCCATCCATTTCCGTCGCCGTTTCTCACTTCATAGGACGTCGAAGCTTGGGAGGATGTCGGATCTGCCTCCGCTACTGTCCACCCTCCAGCTTCTGAGTTGGCCGCCGCTTCCGCTTTGCCTCTGTCGTCGCCACTCTGCCTCCACTGGCACTAGTTGTTGAGTTGTCTGCTGCAGCTGCTCTGCCTCTGCCACTGTTGCACTGCCTCCACCACCCAAGTCTCGTGGACATGCCACCGCCCAAGTCCAGTGGAGAGGAGCTCTCTTCTCAACCCTGCTCTGTTGCTCTCCTTAGATTTAGATGATTGCCTTCCCTCTCTCTATCAACCATACTTGCAATATATTTTTCACATTTGATTGATGATAAATATGCCTAATGATAAATAAGCTATTTCTTAATGATACATTGATTCAAAATGCTTCTTAATTATATGAGGTTAAAATACTTCTAAAATTGAATGATGAAATGTAACAAGGGTTTTAATTTACAATTGGAGAAACTATTCGGGAGCATTGTTCAGTATGGATATAAGTGCTTCTATGTTCGGTTGCATTGATCGATTTGAATGTTTTATTGATAAATAATTGGTGTGTTTAACTATATTGGATATCAATAAATATGTGATGTTTCTAAGATTTAACATGTCTAGATAAACCTTAACCTTGATTTTCCTATTATATGTTGTCCTAGAAACCCGTCTGAGATTTAATCATTACGAGTAAATCTTGGATAGTCCCTGATTTGGGATTGTTCTTGAACACTTAGTATCACTTCGATGTAAGTGTATAATGTATATTCAGTTTTCAAGATGTTTCGTCAGCACTTCCACGTTTGTTCTCAAAGTAAATATGTTGGTGGACATTTGCCCATCTACATAGGTTTACTTGAAGAACTGTGGGGAAATGCTGTCAAAATTTTCTCAAAAACTGAATACACATTTTATACTTACTAGTGAGATTAGGTGTTCAAGAATGAGATAGTTGGTACACACATTCATTATAAGACCCTAACCCTAATCTTTTAATCGTAACCCCTAATTTTTTAACCCTAAAACCTAATCTTTTAACCCTAAGCCCTAATGTTTAAATCTTAAATTTAATATGTAAACCTTAAACCCTAATCTCTTTGCCCTAAACCCTAATTTTTAACCCTAAACCCTAATGTTTTAACACTAAACCCTAATGTTTAAATTCTTAACATAATATGTAAACACTAAAAACTAATCTTTTAACCCTAAACCCTAATCTTTAAATCCTTAATTCATAAGTGAACCCTAAACCCTAATACGCATTTTCTCCTTGATCATAGAATGGATTGATCATGGATGTCCATTCCAAATCGTTGCACCCTAGAGTTATTTTTGGTCATGATCAGATTATTAGATTTGCAGAGGAACATAGGAAACAACCTGGAGATAGGTTCTATTGTCCATGTAGGCATTGTGGTAATAACTTGAAAGTCAACAATGGTGACAAAATCAAAAGTCATATCATGTGCAACGGGATTGTACAAGGCTATACATAATGGTACTGGCATGGAGACATTTCAAACATGAGATCAGTAGATGTCAATAGTAGTGTTTGTGTTGAAAAAGAAATTTCCACTAATGACATAGATGTGGACGAACTGATTTCGATAGACATCATTAATGTGATGATGGATAATTGTGGGGTAGAGCAAACCGATCCAGCTTTCTTATTTAGGAACATTATACATGATGTTGAGAGACCATTATACACAAGTTGTACTAAGTCTACGAAGATGAGCGTTGTGTTGAGATTATATATTTTGAAGGCTAACAATAAATGGAGTGGCAAAAGCTTCACATCATTGTTGTTTGTTCAAAGAAATTATTCCTAAAGGAAACGATGTTCCAATATCAACATATGAGTTAAAGAAAATATTATGCCCAATGGGAATGAAGGCTAAGAATATACATGCATGCTCGAATGATTGTGTTATATTTCAAAAAGACTATGTGGATTTGAAAGATTGTCCAAAATGTGGGGCGTCAAGGTATAAAATGATGACTTTGGGGAAGTCTAAAACTGGCTCTCCTATCAAGGTGATGTGGTATCTACCTATAATACCACAATTTCATCGCTTGTTTTCCAATCTGATAGATGTGAAGAATTTAAGGTGGCATGCATAGGTTAAGAAAAATAACGTTGGGATCCTGTGACATACGTCTGATTCCCCATAGTGGAAGAAGATTGATTTATTATACCTTGAATTTGACGAAGAAGTCAGGAATCTAATACTTGCACTTTGTATCGATGGGATGAATTTATAAGGCACATTGTGTGCAGACAACATAGCACTTGGTCTGTTATCCTTGTTATAAACAATCATAATCCATGGTTGCATATGAAAATTAAGTATGTTATATTGTTGATGTTGATATTGGTTCTTAAACAACTTGGATATAATATTTATGTTTATCTTGAACCTCTGATTGATGACTTAAAGAAACTCTGGGGTTAAGGTATGATGACCTATGCTGCTTCACATAGAGAGACACTTTGTTTGCATGCTATGTTGTTTTGCACTATTAATGACTTTCCAGAATATGGGAATTTATGTGGATATAGTGTTAAAGGATCCAAAGCATGCCCTATATGTGAAGAGAACACTGGTTCAATATGACTAAAACATGACAGCAAGAATGTCTATCTTGTTCATTGAAGATTTCTTCCAAAATTCCATCTCTGTATCGAAGGTTGCACAAAGTATTCAATGAATGGAATGAGGAACAAAGTGCCCCTAAACCTACACCAGGGGAGGTTTTTTATGAAAGAGTAAAAGACTTTGTTAATGAATTTAGTAAGAGATTACAATGTACCATTCCCACACAAAGTGACCAATATTTCTTTGAAAAGAAGTCAATATTTTGGGATCTTCCTTTTTGGAGTTCTTTGGCAGTTATACATTGTATCGATGTCATGCATGTTGAGAAAAATGTATGTGATAGTGTCATTAGTACTCTGTTGAATATACTGGGTAAGACTAAAGATGGAATGAAATCTAGAATGAACCTATTTGAAATGTGAATAAGGAAAAAAATTAACAAAAGTAGTTAGTAGTGATCAGAGATCATATTTACCACCTACTTGTTACACGTTGTCTAGAAAGGAGAAGAAAGCTTTTTACGAGTTCTTGGTTAATGATAAGGTATAACAGGGTAGTCTTCAACATCTGTAGATTGGTATTAATGAAATATCTGAAGCTATTAGGTCCTAAATCTCATGATTGTCACACTTTAATGCAACAAATATTGCATGTGGCAATTTGATCTCTAGTACAGAATCATGTAAGGTTTGCAATCACCAGACTTTGTTTCTTCTTCAACAGTCCATGCTGCAAAGTTATTGATCCTGAGAATCTTGATAAGTTGCAAAGAGAAGTGGTTGTTACCCTATGTCAGCTTAAGAAGCATTTTCCTCCTTCATTCTTTGATATCATGGTACATCTTATTGTACACTTGACCATGGAAGTGAAAATATTGGGACCAATTTTCTTGCATTGGATGTATCCTTTTGAACGATTCATGAACATTTTTAAAGGTGATGTTCGAAACCGTTATTAGCCTGAAGGGTGTATTATTGAGGGTTATGTGGTGAGAGAAGTTATGGATTTTTGCAATAAATTTTTGAGTGGTAATGATGCTCCTGTAAATGACAATAATATTGAGGACTATTCTGGCAAAAGGGACTTTAGGAGCACGAATGAAAGTAATCAGTCATGAGATGTGGGAACAAGCTCACTTGTATATTTTACACAACATTGACGAAGTGAGTGTTTATATCCCAGAACATACCAATTTCATCAAGCAACAATATGCTCAAGTTAATTCAATGTGGCTTGCTAGAGAGCATAACAAAGACATTTATTAAGTGGTTTATATATAAAGTCTTACCTTAAATATCTCAAACACCAAATAATATTACTGAAAATATCAAATTCCTTGCCTTTAAACCAAAAATGAATGTTATGCCTTATGAAAGGTTTAATATAAATGGGTTCTCATATTACACAGAGCGTCAAGATGATAAGAGCCTCGTCCAAAATAGTGGGGTCACCCTTAAAGCGTCTTCATTATTATTTTCTATTACAAAAGATAAGAGTTGACGTGAAGCTAAAATGTCATATTACGGTGTCATTGAAGACATATTGGAGTTTGACTTCATAGATTTCATAATTCCTCTCTTTAAGTGTAATTCGGTTGATAACGCCAAAGGAGTTATTGTGAATGAATTGGATTTCACATTAGTGAATTTTGAAAAGATTAGTGAGAAGGGTGAACCATCACTACAAAAAATTATGATTTAACTACACTTTCTACAACTACATATATTATATTTTTCGTTAAATCTTGTTTTCCTTACATATTATAAATATATAAATAAAACATATGTAGTTATGTGTAATAGATAAAAAATTAGATATATATTTTAAGTGACTACAAATGATACTCTTCCCTAACTCATCTCCCTCTCACTCCACCACCCTTCTAAATAACCAAAACTTCAAAATGTTCGCACACTACTTCTATGGTTTCATGTGCAGCACCCCTATCCACCTTGAAAGTGCATTCTCTCTCCCCTCTCTTCTCCTCCTACACAACCCTTAGATCTAATCCCCCCTCTTCGTCTCACTCTCTGTTAGTCTCCTCCCTCTTATACTCCTTATTACGCCAAGCCCTTTACATGTGACAAACGACGGGTGAAGAAGAAGGAAGGGGCACTAAATAAATCACGCTTAGGGTGGATGGACTGGTTCCATGGAAGGTTGAAGTTCTAAGTGGAACACGATCTATTCCCTATGCTCCCTCATTATCACCTATGCAAAGCGGTCATCTGCCTATACCTCCTTGGCGAAGGAGAGTTCAGGATGGTGCATAAGGGGTATCTAGATGAGAATATGAGGTCTAGGCTTAAGGTGCAACCAATTGCTGGTACAATTCCAATTCGTCCTTTGTTGGTGTATGATCAGGTCTAGTGTGGATCTAGCTATCAGTTTTGGTAAGTAATTAATAGCACTGCTAGTGAATTTTCTCTGGATGATTACTTACAGGCGGAAGTGATCTTCTTACGATAGATTCTGCACCCGCACCTGGTGAAGCTCATTGGCTGTTGTTGAGAAAGGGCTCCGATCTACAAATTGATGCCGAGGGGTATCCTGGAGAATCTCCTATTCTAGATTAATTAATTAAGATAGCTTTATATACAGTTAATACTAATAATTTAAGTGATTAGTAAGTATCTGATCATACCTATAACATAGGGGATGGATCCATATCCCTAATGTGGGCTAGGAGGCTCAAGATCTCCCTCGACACTGCCCAAGATTTGGTGTTTAGACACGATTTAGAAAAGCCAGTCATATACCATGACTTCAAAATCTCCTATATCCTATTAAATGTCGTTAGTACTATTCTCTCATGACCTTAATCTTCTTCTCTAATATTTTCAATCAATTGAAGAATCAGCCAGTGACAAGCAATATATCGATATCCTAACATGACCACATTGTGGAAAAGGGGATACTCTTCATCTCCCATCTTTGTTTGTGATGGTGTTGGGCTTTGCTTCATCGTTAAACAAGGATTTTCCAGGTCACCTTACATCGATAGTTCAGAAGAAGGAGGTAGAATATGGCAGAAGCTACAATAACATCTGCTTCATGCCTCCTCTGCTTAAAATATATAGCTTGTTCTAGATCAACCAAGACGATGCGGAAGGAAATCCAGGTGATGTTCTCTAGACAATGTGCTTTACCTTTGTAACTTTCCTTTGAGGTTTGATTGTTATTTCTTATCTATCAAAATTACTAACTAGGCAGAAGGGGATGACACAATGAATGATTAACACAAATTATGGTGTACATGTTACCCCAGTTACTGTATCGAATAGTTGTGTATATGTAACATGTACATCTTTTCTCTCATTCCACACTAGTCTAAACTGAAATGTAAGAACACAAATTGCTATTGCAATTGCGTTGAGCTTCCCTTGCTGGTATTCTCCCACCAGACTATTAATCCATTTAAACATAAAATGGGTGAGAAATATGCATTCCTACCTTTTTCTTTTTTTGCACACCATCCATCAGTTCACCCCATTTATTTTAGACCCAGTCACTACCTATCCCAACATCAAAAATGTCAATGGTGGGGGGAGGGTTTACTTTCTTTCACACCTTTATTTTGTATGAGTAGTCAGATTTCTATCCCTTATTAGAACATTCGATTATGTTTTCTTCTAGATATCAAAATAATAATGTTGATTATAATTTTCTGCCAATTGAAGGCACTCTCATGTAATGCTATATCATTTTTCAATTTTATAAATTATTTATATCCATACTAGTCATTTAATCCTTCATGGAGTTTCACCACCAGTTCAAAGATGCAATTTCATTTAATTAAGTAAAAATGTGGATACTTGCATATCTGACTACAAACAACCCTCTTTGGAATATATAAAAGTTTGGTTATATGAGTTGAATGGGAATAATGTAGAAGAAATAGATGATGCGATGATTTTGAGTCATTCTTGTAGACTAGTTTTACATGCATTTTATTTGTTTATTAGTCACTTTTATGGTTAGTATCACATGATTCATTTGTTTTAGTCTATAATCTCATTTTGTATCAAATCTCCCATATTTTATCTTTTTGGTTATAAATGATCATATGGATGTGCTTTAGTATAGCTGATTCGGCTTTATCTTGAAATTCCAGGAAGAACAGATATACACATCTGTCGATACCAATGGCATATGTCGATAGTATCGACTTGTTCACAGGGAGACGGTCACAAGGAACCAAGATGCGTCGATACCATTGACTAGGAAGTCGATGGTAGCGAGATACCGATAGTGAGCGAGCAATCAACTGGTCGATACCATTGACACAAAGTCGATACTATCGACGTTGCCCAGCTTCAGCGTTGGATTGGAGACAAAAGTGACGCCTAAAGGTGACGATACCATCGACACTAAAGTCCATGGTATCGAGTCTGCATCAGGTAGAACGTCATAAAAAAAGCATTGTCGATATTTTGATGGGTCGATACCATCGACCCGCGTCGATGGTATCGACGCCGTCAGATCAGGTTCTATCTCATATCGATTCTAATTGGACGGTGGTGATCTTTTGGTGATCTAAAGTGGTAAATAAACCTAATTATGATGGCCCTAAGAGGGCGATCACTTCATTAGTGATTGCACATGTCTCAAGGAGTAAAAAAGAGAAGAACGGAGCCCAGAACTACTCCCCGATCGTGCCGAGAGCCGTAGAAGATGTTTTCCACCGTCGGAAAGTTGTAGATTACGCATTCAACATCAAGGAATGCCCATATCTCCTCCATTTAGGGGTTTACATCACTTTCATTCACGTTATCTCCATGTTTTCCCTTTCTCTTGTCATGCCTTTCATTGAGATGAACACGCGGGGCTAATCCCCTTTATCTTTGGATCGGGAGTAGCCCGAGTGATGGTTGTATGACATTTTTACCATAGTATGTCATAATTTATCTCTTAAATCCGTGGTATGATTTCGTTTTCTCCATTATATCATTATGATTGATCACCCTAATGACAATCTAATGTTGTTAATTACTTTAAAAAGAAGAATTAACGGTTGAAAAGAGATAAAATTCACATTAACTAATAAATCCTTTGAACAAGGCGATGTACGGTTAATGGTAGAACCCAGAGTACAGTCCTCATGCACCTAGTTTATGGTATAGGTTACTACTACCGTGGAACCGATCTAGATTTAGGTAGTGAATTGTACCACGAAAGTGAGCAATTTTGACTGCAGGCCACTACCTAGAATGTGGGACAGATTATGTTAATTATGTAGAAATTAATATAACGAGAACCTACGGTGAAACCAAAATCCTAAAGATTCCCATGTAAATTGATTAAACTAAACATTTGATCGATTGCATTGTTTTATTTGATTTTTATTTTCTTTTTCAATCAACTCTCAAATCAATTTAATCGGTCTAGATGATTGCAAGTAGTTAGTAGTAGTCTACCAATAATTATGTTTCCCTGAGTTTGACTCGGGATGCACAAAGGCCTATATTACTCTGATGCGTGCACTTGTGTTATACGCACGGTAAAATCGTGTCAACTTTTTGGCATCTTTGTCGGGGAAACGACAATTGTTGGCACTACGAGTGCTATAAGAAGCCACTCTAGGCTACCCTTTTCTTTTAATTACATATTTTTAAATTCTTGCAATTAATTATCTATTTTTCAGAAATCTATATTTGTCTAGCACTGTACTTAACAAAATATATCGCTTTGTAGGTACCAGTGCATGGTGAGCACACATAGCAGAGACTACGCACAGTCATCACCAGAGGTCCCATTTTTGGGATCAGACGATGAGGAGCACAACATTCAGAATCAACCCAAGAGACTGAATTCAGATTCTGAACAAGAAGAGATGGCTAAAGAAAAGATGATATGGGAAAAGATCAAGGTATCTTCTTGCTCCACATCAAAAGGGTCGATCAAGAGGCATGCTATCAACATCCCAACCTATAATATTGATCTGGCGCTGATAAACTTGGTCAAGTCTCAAGCATTTCAAGGGCTGAAGAATGAAGACCCTGTTGCCCACATCAAAACTTTCGTGGAAAATTGTGATATGATCAAGATAGATAGGTTTGCACAAGAGACAATGTATTTGAAGTTGTTCCCTAGCTCTCTTGTAGGTAATGCACGATAATGTTTGCATAACCTTGATGATGAGACCGTCGAGACTTGGGATCAAATGATCGAGGATTTTTTTGAGAGATTCTTTCCACCAGAGAAAACCAATGACCTAGTACGGAAGATCCACAATTTCTATCAAAAGGTGGGGGAGACATATTCTGATATGTGGGAGCATTTTCAGTTAATGTTGTGGAAGTGTCCACATCACGGGCTAGAGAAAGAAAAAAAATGAAGATCTTCAACTTTGCTTTAAATGAGCACGACAGGAGCAATCTAGACTCAACGGGTTCTGGTTTCTTCTTGAACAACATTGGCACTAGGTGTTGGAAAATCCTGAAAAATATGGCCAGAAAGTAATCATGGGGCGATAGAGACGCACCTGAACAGGTTCGAGTTGCAGGTGAGTTAAAGGCCATCAAGGAATTGAAAGGAAAAATGGATCTCATAGCCAAGAAACTTGTAGAGAAAGAGGAAGAGTCTGATGAGGAGGCCCAAGTTAAATTCATTCAATAATAGGGTTACAGGAGCAATGATTACTCTTAGAGAAAGGATAGAAAATTTCCATGGAAGGATCCAAACAACTTCCTACAAGACCTAGATGCAAAACCACAGCCCACTGCGGAGGACAAAAGTAGTAAATTGCTCAGCCGAATAGTGAAATAGAATCAAGAGTTGATGAATATGTTTGGTAAGCAGTTACAATTTCAGGGTGAGATGTTGAATAAATTTAGGAAGATGCTGCAAAGTCATGGAGTGCAGATGAGGGCACTGGAGACGACTGTGGCCCAAATTGCTAATGAAGTGGCAACCATGAAACATCAAAATCAACACGGACCGACTGGGAATGCAGAGGTTGTTCAAGTACATCATCAAGTGAAGTACATATCTGTGATTTAACAGATAGAGCCACCGGTGGGGGAGGTCCATGAAAAGGGCAAAATGCATTTTGCAATAGAGGCTAAACCCAGTTTGCCATACCCCCGTAGCTTATATGGACTACCAGGGGGATGTTGTCCATTTAGAAAATCCTACCAAGAACCCATCATAGTCGTGCCCACACCTAGGAAAGAGGAGCAGGTGAAGGCCATACTTCACAGTGGAACTACTACCGCCAAGAAGGAGGAGCAGCCACGAGCCACACCAATCGTGATTGATGCGCTAATGCCTACGCTAGAGGGTGACATTAAAGAAAGCTTAGGGAAGGAGACCCCAAATAGCCCATATGTGCCACCGCACAAGCGGATAAAAGAGCCTAGCATGTCATTTCAGGATATTCGGAAGTTGAAGAAGGAGCATAGATAATACAACAAGTTTTTAGAGATGTTTAGGAAGCTCCATATTAATATTTAGTTAGTGGAAATGATAGAAAAGATTCCTTCATATGGAAAATTTATCAAGGACATCATCACCAAGAAGAGGCGGATAAAAGACATTGATGTTTGCTTTTTGAATGAGACAGTGAGCTCAATAATCACTAGAAGTGTACCAGAGAATAAGAAAGATCACGGGAGTTTCTACATACCGTGCTCAATTGGCAGCCATCACATTCTGTATGCACAGTGCAATTCAGGCACTATCATAAATCTTATGCCATTATCCACGTTCCAAAAGGTTGGATTGAAGATACTAAAAAAACTGCCATGACTATTGAGTTGGAAGATGCGTCTATTGTTAAGCCATATGGGGTGTGTGAGGATGTACTTGTCAAAGTCGACAAATTCATCTTTCCCATGGATTTCATTGGCATGGACATGCCGCAGCGAAAGGGTTGTGAGATGCTACTGGGTAGGCCGTTTCAAGTGACGACTGATGTCATCACTGCTATCAGGAGAGGTATCTTGACATTAGGAATTGGAAAGGAAAGAGTTGAGTTCAAACTGCCGAGTGATCCTCTAGGAACACTCCCCGATGCCCCAAGGTGATGAGCTTAATTTTGTCAAGCCTAGGACATTAAACAAGGCCGCTTGTTGGGAGGCAACCCAACTTTAGGTTCATTTTATGTTTGGTTATGTTCTTTTATGTTTATGTACTTAGTTTTTTCTTAGGTTTTGATAATTTTTTTAAAAATGGTAACCTAACTCGTGTTTTGAAGTGTGCATAATTTTAAGTTCGATACTATCGACACCCTTGTCGATAGTATCGAGTTTGGATCAGTAAACGCTGAAGAAAAGTCGATACCATCGACCTTAGTGTCGATAGTATCGAGATTCCTGAAGATTTTCAGAAACATTGGTGATAGTAATGTCGATACCATCGACCCTAGTATCGATAGTATCGACACTTTTGATTTCCTAGCCTTTTAGATGCGTCGATACACCAAAATTGTTGAGCCTGAGTCGATACCATCGACCTTGGTGTCGATGGTATCGACACTTGCAGGACAACTACATAAAATAGGTCGTAAAAGGTGTCGAAATGAGATTTTTTCGAACCGTTTTTTGCAGAGCATAGAAGGATGAAGCAAGTCACGTTTTAGAACCAGTAAGACACAAAAAAGAGAGAGATAGAAAGCATCACTTGGTCCACTTGAGCATCTAACCATCCTTCTTCACCACACTTCAAAGCGAATGGTACCACTGTTCCACCTCTTAAGTGAGAATGTTGACTATGAGGCCATAGTCATATTCAAGCTTAGGGGGATGATGGAACAATTTCTATCTTTTTCTATCTTTTGTTTTTCTTAGTTTTTATCATTTATTGCCTTTTTGTTTTATTCTTGCAATTTTCTTAGTTTTTAGGATCCACATGCTACCTAGTGTATCTGTAGATGTCTAATTTAATGTGTCATCTCTTTGTTTGTCACATGGGAGTCATGGGTTAATTTGAAATTTTTTAATGAACTTGCAAACTTGATTTGTTTGAACTTGAGCATATGACTTATGAAAATAATTTGGTTTGTCAACTTTAAAACATAAGACCACAATTGTACATGCCTATGATTCAAGAAAAGTGGACAGAATTGGATGTTGAGCCTAAACTGATCAAATGGTAATGAGACTTTAATCTGAAATAAGAGAGTAAAACCCCTTGATTTTACACATTTCAGTAAGGAGGGACATATAATATCTTCTAAGGCTTCTGTCAATTAATCTTGTGATCTATCTGCCTCATCTCATTTACACTCCATCACAAGAATTGGGAGAGCTTTACAGTTTGTCATTTCTTAATTGCATATCATGTAGATAGGATTGCATTGTAGTTAGTTTTTACATCTTTTGTCTCTTAAAAAATATGTTTCTTTATAGTCATGCAAGCAAAAATTTTAGAATGCATGTCGATCAATGTCATTTCAGCTGCATTTTCCATGATCTTAATCATTTTATACATGATGTGCCTTGCCTCTTCTAAAAATAAGAAACTTGTTTCGTACTTTCTGAAATAATAAAAAAGGGAAAAAAGATAGTAATTGTGTGAAAAAGCCCAAGACAAAGATGTGCAAATTTCATCTAGTCATTGAGAAAAATAAGGGCTGAAAAAAAGATAATAAGTAAGTGAATATCATAAAGATGACAGAACTTGTTCACATGCATAATAAGAAGAACAAGCACATGTGTAATTTTGTAGATATTCTGTCTCTCGTTGGTATAGAATGATAGTGCATGCATCATTCCACCTAAAATGTAGCATTAGGACATTTTCACATGCATTTTGCATCATGATAGGTCATTACTTTTTGTGTTGCATGATTGACTGTATGTGCTTCCATTTCTTCCACAACCACCTATTCCATCCACTTATTGCTCTAATTGGTAGGCCATCCGTGATTATCTCCTCATTCATTAATATCAGGAGATCTTCTCCCATTTAGATGGTAGTTAAGAAACAAGCAACGTAGATAGGAGATTACAAAGATGCACCAAGCCTGAACTGGAAGATTTTATTATATTAACTACCTTATTTGATAGTGTTCACTAATCTTAGAGTGGATATCTATTATGGTTGATCATTGTCGCCTAGAGCATAATTACCATTCTATGGTTAGTGAGGGTCGGTATGTGAATGTATGGTGGGGATCATATGGCAATGTCTGTTGTGATAATATGTTCTTTAGTTGAGCCTCGTAATTTTATTCTATAGTTTTACTGCTCGAGGACGAGCAATGTTTAAGCTTAGGGGAGTTTGATGTGATGATTTTGAGTCATTTTTGTAGACTAGTTTTACATGCATTTTATGTGTTTGGTAGTCACTTTTGTGGTTAGTATCGCATGATTCATTTGTTTTTGTCTATAATCTTATTTTGTATCAAATATCCTATATTTTATCTTTTTGGTTATAAATGATCATATTGATGTGCTTTAGTATAGCTGATTCGGCTTTATCTTGAAATTTCAGGAAGAATGTATATACACATCTGTCAATACCGTCGACATATGTTGATAGTATCGACTTGGTCACAGGGAGACGGTCGCAAGGAACCAAGATGCATCGATACCATCGACTAGGAAGTCGATGGTAGCGAGATACCTACAGCAAGCCAGCAATCAACTGGTCGATACCATTGACACAAAGTCGATACTATCGATGTTGCCCAACTTTAGTGTCACATTGGAGATAAAAGCGACGCCTATAGGTGTCGATACCATCGACACTAAAGTCGATGGTATCGAGTGTGCATCAGGTGGAACATCAAAAAAAGAAGCCTTGTCGATATTTTGATGGGTCGATACCATCGACCCGCGTCGATACCAGATCAGGTTCTATCTCAGATCGATTCTAATCGGATGGTGGTGATCTTTTGATGATCTAAAGTGGTGCATAAACCTAATTACAATGGCCCTAAGCAGGGGATCACGTCATTAGTCATTGCACAAGTCTCAAGGAGAAAAAAGAGAAGAATAGAGCCCAGAACTACACCCTAATCATGCCGGGAGTGGCAGAAGACGTTTTCCATCGCCGGAAGGTTTTAGATCGCGCATTTTACGTCGAGGAATGCCCAGATCTCCTCCGTTCAGGGGTTTACATCACTTTCATTCACGTTTTCTCCATGTTTTCCCTTTCTCTTATCATGTCTTTCATGGAGATGAACATGTGGGGCTAATCCCCTTTATCTTTAGGACCGGGAGTAGCTTGGGTGATGGTTGTATGACATTTTTACCATAGTATGCCATAATTTGTCTCTTAAATCCATGGTATGATTTTGTTTTCTCCATTATATCATTATGATTGATCACTGATGTGGCTTTTGAATGCACTAACAAATTCACTCGGAGTTTATATCCCCGAGCTTTTACCAAAACCAAGTTCAACAATACCACCCGCAAGCGGACGGGTCTTATCGCAGTATAGTTGAGGATCGAACCCAAAGGACAACGTTTTTAAGAATCCTTGTCAGTTGAATCTAGCTCAAGTAAAACTAATATTTAGAACAATAGTTTGATTTGGGTTGTTTAAACTAAATGCAGGAAAGTAAAAGCTGAATTAAAAGATGGGTTTGGATCAATGATATGGAATCGTTGGGATGGTACCGGGTTTGACCACCGCTACACACACAAACATACTCATCTGCAAACATTCCAGGCAAGATACAACTCTTCAAGTAGAGCTGCTGTAGAACCCCCCATACGAGCGTCAGGTCCGTGTAAGCATCACCATAGGCATCAGATGTCTCGTCACCATCCGGATCACATGTCTTACGGCTCTGAAGATACAACATCCAACTAAGGCTGTGAACCCCCCATTCGGGCGTCAGGCGCGCAGAAGCATCACCAAAGGCTAGATGGCTCGTCCCCTCGCGGATCATACACTTACGACCTCAAGGAATCCCATCGGAAGTTCTCATCAAGGAGTCAACCGCGTCAACCGTTAAGCAAACAAGCGATTATAGTATGTGTAAACATTGACGAAAAGCATGAAGATACAAAATCCAACTAAGGCTGTGAACCCCCCATACTGGCGTCAGGCGCACAGAAGCGTCACCGAAGGCTAGATGGCTCGTCCCCTCGCGGATCATACACCTACGACCTCAAGGAATCCCATCGGAAGTTCTCGTCAAGGAGTCTAACATGCTAAACGACATTCATACCCATGCATTGAAGTTCTCGCAACATAGGGAGCACAAAGATGGAAACACGCACATAACCAACCTACAAGCTTAACGATAAATGAAAAAATGAAGAGTTATATACATTGCCATGGAAATTTTAACAAAAGAACATGGTTTGCATGGGCAGCGGGGCTAGTCCCCGCACCCCAGCGAAAGAGGACTACTCGTTCATGATGCGAGATACAAGAAGGATAGGATAGAAAGATAGATCCACCATGAGCTCGGTGCAGAGGGTGGACGTAGCCCGGTGAAGAAGATGTGCTCCTTGCTCCGTCTTCTTTCCCTTCTTGGCTTCCTTGGATGCAACATGCGCAGTAGGTGGAGTGGAACTTGATCGGGGTGGTGCTCTGGCAGCCTATTGGCGTCCGGATCCGATGCCTTCAAATGGGGACCCTGGGGGTCTATTTATAGGTTCAGATCTGACCCCAAACGGTTTGGAGACCGTTTGGGCGCCAAACGGTCTTGAGACCGTTTGGGCACCAAACGGTTTGGATACCGTTTGGGCACCAAACGATTTGCTTCGATCGGTCATGGCCTTGGCCTGGTCGTGCGGCTTTAGTTCTTCAATCGATCCTTGCGCTTGCGTCGAACGGTCTTGGGACCGCACGGGACCAAACGGTCTTGAGACCGCATGGGACCAATCGGTCTTGAGACCGCATGGGACCAAACGGTCTTGGGACCGTATGGGACCAAAAGGTCTTGAGACCGCATGGGACCAAACGGTCTTGGGACCGTATGGGACCAAACGGTCTTGAGACCGCATGGGACCTAACAGTCTTGGGACCGTATGGGACCAAATGGCCTTGAGACCGCATGGGACCAAACGGTCTTGAGACCGAATGGGACCAAACGGTCTTGGGACCGCATGGGACCAAACGGTCTTGAGACCGAATGGGACCAAACGGTCTTGGGACCGCATGGGACCAAACGGTCTTGGGACCGCATGGGACCAAACGGTCTTGAGACCGCATGGCTTTCTTTGGCAACTGGTTTCGTCATTCGTTCTTCGTGTATTCCGCCAAACGGTCTTGGGACCGCGTGGACCCAAACGGTCTTGAGACTGCAAGGATCCAAACGGTCTTGAGACCTTATGCATGGAGTTGCTTGATTTTCCTGCACTAAATGAAAGATATTTAGTTAAAATCTTGATTATTGAATCAACCAAGTAGTATTGTGCATTATGATTCATATTAGGGTGAAAAGATGTGGAATACAGATGAAATTGTTCGAAAAAGGTAATTGAATTTCATGATGAGTATGCACTCATCAAAACACCCCGAACTTAAATCGTTTCTCGTCCTCGAGTAACATAAATTTTGAATATGTTGCCTAATGAAATACTTTCGAACCGTGTGATTTCTTCATCTTCACATCACAAATGTTTTCTTTCTGCTCAGTATGAATGAGTACCATAACTTCCTGGGACCACAAAACACGTCATTCCATAGCTTCGTTCCTGAGTTCGTTTCCCAATAACGCTTGCTCCCCACTTTTTCCAACACCTAGCATGTCGAAGAGTTTTGTAGGAGTTCTGAGATACCCGCAGAATCAACAAGTATGCATCCGATCTGACACTGGTGTAGTTCAGGATGGTGGGGCATGTATTGTGCCCTTAGGTAGAAAAAGGAGTGAAAGGTGGCATGGAAAGAAGAAGTAAATCTCTCCTCTATTCGACTCGATATTTTTATTTGTTTTGCAATTTCATTTATTGCATATTTATTTATTTTTTGTGTGCGCTTTGGCATCTTTTATTACAGATCTCTCCTCTATTCGACTCGAGATTGCATTTCTTTTTGTGTGCACTTTGGCATCTTTTATTTGCAAATCTCTCCTCTATTCGACTCGAGATTGCATTTTTGGTGGTACGCCCCTATTTATTGTGAGGGGTATGGAAGACGCGGATAAGGGGAAGTGGCGTGCCACCCCGAACTTAGGGTTTGGCACATAATCAGCTTTTGTTGCTTTTGATGGATGAAGGGGTATGAAAATGATAGAAGAAGTGTCGAAGAGAGTTCAGATCAGAATGCAACTTGATTTACAATTCAAAACCGGGTTATTCTCTTTGTCATACTCTGCTCAAATAATGACTTGATGCGGATCTGGTGGGGATTCTGAGCCATTATTCCACTAGTCAGTTAGGAAGCACGACGTGTTTGATCCCTATCAGTTAGACAAATACTTACCATTTTGTAAAAAGTATTATGATGTTAGGAATCATAAGCTTCACAGGATGGTTTTAGGCAAAAGGCAAGTTTCAAAAGTCAGTCATCTTGAGATTTCGCTTCGAATAAGGGGGATGTTATGATTGAAAATGCACAGCAAGATAGTTAGTTACATTTTTATCGACAAGAGTCAAAATTTCATCAGGTATCTGTTCAAAAATTTAAAAATTTTATGATAAAGACAACTTATATGAAAAGAGGGTGTATATGGAAATGAAGTACGTACCACCCACCCTCCACCCCGAACTTAGAGATTTGCTCATCCTCGAGCAAACCCTAAATCCAAGATGGAGGGGAAAGGCAACACCAGGTATGACTGCCGAGAATGATTTCATTCTGATCAGCGCCACTCCGATCTCGTGTTCTGAAAGAAAATTGTCTCATAAGGCAAATTTTATTTAAGGAAAATTTAACAAAATTTGGAAAGGAAAAGTAAAATAGATTTATTGATCGGGTTGCCTCCCGACAAGCGCCTTTTTTTATGTTATTGGCTCGACAGAGTCCTTTAGCTTCATGGTGGGTCTTTTGGATTTGCCAGTTCTATCATTGTGTCAGTGCCAATGTCAATCGAGGTAAAATATCTCTTCAAGCGGTGGCCGTTTGTTATGAATTCTCCTGTCGCTTCACTCCATAGAGAGAAAACACCATGTGGCGAGATGTTTTTGACGATGAAGGGTTCGTACCAGCGGGAACGGAGTTTTCCTGGGAATAGTCGTAATCTTGAGTTGAAAACCAGAACTTGATCTCCCATTTGTATGTCTTTTCTTTTCAGATGTCCATCGTGCTAGAGTTTCGTATGTTCTTTGTAGATTCGTGCATTCTCATAAGCTGTCATTCTAAGTTCATCCAATTCGTTGAGTTGCAGAATCCTGGCTTGCCCTGCTTCTTTCATATCAAAATTCAATTGTTTAATTGCCCACCATGCCTTATGTTCTAATTCGACTGGAAGGTGGCAAGCTTTTCCATATATCAATCGAAAAGGGGTTGTCCCAAGGGGAGTTTTATAAGCAGTATGATAGGCCCATAAGGCGTCGTTGATTCTTGTCGACCAGTCATTTCGATTACGTCCAACGGTTTTCTCAAGGATAGCCTTTAGTTGTCGGTTAGAGACCTCTACCTATCCACTGGTTTGTGGATGGTAAGGTGAAGCCACCTTGTGCGAGACACCATATTTTCTGAGAAGAGCTTCAAAGCTTCGTTTAATGAAGTGGGAGCATCCGTCAGATATCACGGTTCGCGGCACTCCAAACCGTGGGAAGATGATATCTTTGAATAATTTGATGACTGGTTTTGAATCACTAGTGATGGTTGGTATAGCTTCAACCCATTTGGAGACGTATTCTACCGCCACTAGGATGTATGAGAATCCATTAGAAGATGGGAATGGCCCCATATAGTCCACTCCCCAGACATCAAATACCTCAACTTCTTGCCATAGATTCAGTGGCATCTCGTCTCTTTTGGTTATATTTCCAGATCTTTGACAGCTATCACAGGATAGGACAAAATTGTAAGAGACCTTGGATAAAGTTGGCCAGAAAAATCCACATTGCAAAACCTTTAAGGCAGTCTTTTTGGAGCTCTTATGTCCACCCACAGGTCCCGAGTGGCATTGTTCCAGAATAGATTGAGCTTCTTCTTCGGCGATACAACATCTATACAGACCATCAGCGCAAAGTTTAAAAAGATATGGTTCATCCCAATGGTAATGCTTCACATCATGCATAAACTTCTTCAGAGTGTTCCCGGTGTACTGGGGATGGATGACTCCCGCAGCAAGGTAGTTTACGAAGTCAGAATACCATGGCACTACTTCCGAGATGCTCATGAGCTGATCATCCGGTAGGGAGTCATTCATCGGGATCCCTTCAGCATCTAGAGTGTTGATGTGACTGAGGTGATCTGCAACAACATTTTTCGTCCCCTTTTTATCTCTTATTTCCAGGTCAAATTCTTGTAGAAGGAGTATCCATCTGATCAGCCTTGGCTTAGCATCCTTCTTTGCCATAAGGTAACGGATAGCAACATGGTCTATGTAAACGATTACCTTCGAACCAGTAAGGTAGGATCTGAATTTATCGAAGGCATAGATGACTTTCAAAAGTTCCTTTTCAGTAGTAGCATAATTCCTTTGAGCTTCGTCGAGGGTTTTCGACGCATAATAGATAACATAATGTTTCTTCTCTATGCATTGTCCAAAGACAACACCCACCGCGTAATCACTGGCATCACACATAATTTCAAAGGGGTGGTCCCAATCGGGAGCCCTAATGATGGGGGTAGTTGTAAGGGCTTTCTTCAGCGTATCAAAACTTTTGACGCATTCTTCATTGAAATTGAAATCAACATCTTTTAAAAGTAGATTGGTCATCGGCTTTGTTATCTTGGAAAAATCACGTATAAACCTTCTATAGAATCCAGCGTGACCAAGGAAAGCATGAACTTCTTTTACATTTGTGGGAATTGCCAATTTACATATGACTTCTATCTTGGCTTTATCAACTTCAATTCCTCTGTTGCTAACCCTGTGGCCCAAGATAATGCCTTCCTTTACCATAAAGTGGCATTTCTCCCAATATAGCACCAGATGTGCTTCTTCACAACGTTTGAGGACCATGGAGAGATGCTTAAGACAGGAATCAAAGGAGTCCCCATATACAGAAAAATCATCCATGAAGACCTCCATAACAGTTTCAGTAAGCCCCGCAAAAATGGAAGTCATGCAACGTTGAAAAGTTTCGGGGGCATTACACAGTCCAAACGGCATCCTTTTAAAAGCATATGTCCCGAAGGGACAGGTGAAAGTCGTTTTTTCTTGATCATCTGGATGTATGGGAATCTGATAGAACCTAGAGTAACCGTCCAGGTAACAGAAATATTCTTGATGGGCCAATCTTTCTAAAACTTGATCGAGGAAGGGCATAGGAAAATGATCCTTTCGAGTGGCCTTGTTTAATTTTCTATAATCAATACACATCCGCCACCCAGTGACTGTTCGAGTGGGGATGAGCTCATTGTTTTCATTCCTTATAACGGTTGTCCCTCCTTTCTTGGGTACCACATGAACTGGGCTTACCCATGGTGAGTCCGATATCAGGTATATTATTTCGGTTGTAAGAAGTTTGATGATCTCGCGACGGACCACTTCCTTCATATTCGGGTTCAACTTCCGTTGATGCTCGATGGTTGTCTTATGGTTTTCCATCATGGGGATCCTGTGCATGCACAAAGCTTGACTGACCCTTGTGAGGTCGCTCATCTTATAGCCTATGGCTTTCTTTCTTTCCCTTAATACCTCTAGAAGTTTCTGTTCTTGCTTGGTTGTTAGATCAGAGTTTATGATCACTGGACAAGCTTTGAGATCGTCTAAAAACATATACTTCAGCCCTTCAGGTAGGGGCTTCATTTTAGGAGGTTCTTGTTTATCGCTAATTTCTTCCGTAGTTCCAGTAGCTGTTAGTTCTTCGTAAGTAGCTTCAGCATTCTCTTTAGTAGAGTTGGGGAATTCATTACAATCCTTTGCTCGTTGGTCAATAGGTTCGTCATTAAATAGGTCAGATAGAGCCAATTCCAAGGGGTCGTATGATTCCTCATACTCGTTAGTTAGTTGTGACAATTGCTCAACGCAATCAATCAGATATACATCTTCTTGTATACTTGGTCTTCTCATGCTTTCAAAAACTTTGAACTCCAGAGTTTCTTTACCTAACATGAGCAGTAAGGTTCCTGCTTCAACATCAATAAGGGCTCTAGCAGTGGCGAGGAACGGACGGCCGAAGATAAGAGGGTATTTGGTGTCTTCTTTTATGTCCATGATGACAAAATCACATGGAACATATGCGTCCTTGCCTACCTTGACCGGGATGTCTTCGAGAATTCCTAACGGTCTTTTTATCGAATTGTCCGCAAGTTGAATGGTCATAGCAGTTGGAAGCAGTTCTGCAAACCCTAATCTCTTGCATAGACTGAACGGCATAATAGAAACACTTGCGCCAAGATCTTCCAATCCTTTCTTGCATGATGAGTCACCAATGTGACATGAGATTCCGAAGGATCCTGGATCTTTTTGTTTCTTTGGCATCTTGCTTAGCATGATATCTGATGTGGTTGTAGCCAGTTTTACATTTTCATACTCTTCAGTGATGTACTTCTTGGTGAGAAGTGACTTTAGATACTTGGTCCAGGCTGGTATCTCATTAAGAGCATCTAAGAATGGTATATCAACATGGAGTTTCTTCATAGCCTCTTTGAATTTGATGAATCTAGTATCAAGCTTGGTTTGCCTCAGATGGGATGGGAAAGGAACACGAGGCTTATATACAGGAATATCCTGCTCTGGTGTCTCAGCTTCTTCATCAGCAACCTTTTCAGAACTTCCTTTATCGGTATCGTTTTCCTCTGGTTGCAATTCCGGTGTTGTCAAGTTTTGGACTGTCACAGGTTCACTCTCGTCACGGATAACCACAGTCGTGTTCGTTGGGGGATTCGAATAAATTTTCCCTGATCTTGTGGCGACAACCTTCAGCTGCTCAAGATGTTTCAGATTGTTCTTAGGTTGTCCGACAAAGACTCCAGCTGGTGGCTTAATACTAGCAGCAAGTTGAGCTAGTTGAGTTTCAATAGCTTTCTGTTGGGCTTGTTGGTTGGCTATCATCGTTTGTTGTGTTTGCAATAATTTTTTGATGGTAGATAGCTTGTCATCAGAAGGGATGGATCCTGCCTGACCTTGCTGCTGATTCATTTTCTGATACTGAGAATTGTTCTGATTATTATTGTAGTTCCTATTCTGAAAATTTCCCTTGAAGTTTCCTTGATTCCCAAAGTTCTGTTGTTGGTTGAACCGGTAACCAGATGGGCCCCTGGGTTGATTGTTCGGACCAAATTGATGTGATTTCATAGCTCCTGAAGGGTTCCCGTATTGGAAGCCTGGGTGATTCCTATTTTGATTTGGATTGTAATAGTTCTGCCCAGAGACAGTGTTAATAGCATTAAGATTTTCCATCTGGCAATTATCTCCTTGTCCACAGGCATTGCTTAAAACAACATCGTAGAGAACATTGCATGACAGTGTGGAATGATCAGTTCCCTTACATGCTTCACAAAACAAAGAAGTCGATTTAACCTGCTCTGGTTGCCTAGTGGGAGAATGTCCTCTTCCAATCGCAGCAAGGGATGATTCTATGTGATCTTGCTTTGCAACTAAGACCTTTAAAGTTTCAGCTATAGATTTGTATTCTGGGATAGCCTCAACCATGGCTACCCTTATGCCTCCTTTACCAACAGATCTGCCCCAATTGGCTTGATTTTCTGCTCCCAGGGTGACTACTCTCCATGCGCTGTCGTAACTTTGCCGCATGAAGTTCCCTCTAGATGAGGAGTCAAGGAACATCTTTACGTCATCCTCCACACCCCTGTAGAATATCTCTATCAGCTGGTTCTTAGGAATTCCATGGTGTGGTCATTTGCGTAGGAGCTCCTTGTACCTATCCCAAGCTTCAGCAAGGGTTTCTCCTGGGACTTGAGTGAAATTTGTGATTCGTCCCCTGATTTCATATGTAAGAGATGGGGGTAGAACTTTTCCAAAAAAGCGTTTTGGAGCTGCTCCCAGGTGGTGATGGGCACTTCACTCTGTAGTGAATTGTACCAACTAATGGCTCTATCAGCAAGAGAGTACTTGAAAAGACGGAGTCGAATGGCATCATCGGAGACCCCATTTTGCTTTGTCATGGAACACAAGTTGATGAATCTAAGAAGATGACCTTGGCTGTCTTTAGCTTGTTTGCTGTAGAAGGGGTTGTTTTGAAGCAAAGTTATCCATTGTACTCTAATCTCAAAGTTGGCAGCTTCGATGGGAGGAGGCTGCACCGGATGATAGACATTTGCAGCCTTTGGGATAGAGAACTCTCTAAGATATTTCTGAAGTTCCGCTGCTTGCGTTGCTGCCTGTGCTGCTAAGATCTCCTATTGAACCGCAACTCTAGCTTCTTGCATGAGCATCTCTCTCTGCGCATTGATGGCTTGAGCCACTCTTTGGGCTACTTCTTCTTCTTGCGCCATCCTTGCTTGATTTTCCCGAATATGTCGATGGAAGGTTCTATCTATTTCGGGATCAAAGCTCGCTGTGAGTCCGAGACTATCCGAACGGTGCATGCACTAAACGTCGAAGAGCACCTAAAATTGGAAAAGATTTGAAAGTGAGATCCACAGAGTAGAATAACGGTCAAGTAGATGAGCGATAGTTTCAAAAGAAAAATAAAATCCTAGATTAGTCTTAGAAGAACTAGATTTGACTGACTGATTCCGTTGTCCCCAGCAACGGCGCCAAAATTTGATGTGGCTTTTGAATGAACTAACAAATTCACTCGGAGTTTATATCCCCGAGCTTTTACCAAAACCAAGTGCAACAATACCACCCGCAAGCGGACGGGTCTTATCGCAGTATAGTTGTGGATCGAACCCAAAGGACAACATTTTTAAGAATCCTTGTAAGTTGAATCTAGCTCAAGTAAAACTAATATTTAGAACAATAGTTTGATTAGGGTTGTTTAAACTAAATGTAGGAAAGTAAAAGCTGAATTAAAAGATGAGTTTGGATCAATGATATGGAATCGCTGGGATGGTACCATGTTTGACCACCGCTACACACACAAACATACTCCTCTGCAAACATTCCAGGAAAGATACAACTCTTCAAGTAGAGCTGCTGTAGAACCCCCCATACGGGCGTCAGGTCTGCGTAAGCATCACCATAGGCATCAGATGTCTCGTCACCATCCAGATCACATGTCTTACGGCTCTGAAGAAACAACATCCAACTAAGGCTGTGAACCCCCCATACGGGCGTCAGGCGCACAGAAGCGTCACCGAAGGCTAGATGGCTCATCCCCTCGCGGATCATACACTTACGACCTCAAGGAACCCCATCGAAAGTTCTCATCAAGGAGTCAACCGCGTCAACCGTTAAGCAAATAAGCGATTATAGTACGTGTAAACATCGACGAAAAGCATGAAGATACAAAATCCAACTAAGGTTGTGAACCCCCCATACGGGCGTCAGGCGCACAGAAGCGTCACTGAAGGCTAGATGGCTCGTCCCCTCGCGGATCATACAACTACGACCTCAAGGAATCCCATCGGAAGTTCTCTTCAAGGAGTCTAACATGCTAAACAACATTCATACCCATGCATTGAAGTTCTCGCAACATAGGGAGCACAAAGATGGAAACACGCATATAACCAACCTACAAGCTTAACGATAAACAATAAAATGAAGAGTTATATACATTGCCATGGAAACTTTAACAAAATAACATGGTTTGCATGGGCAACGGGGCTAGTCCCCGCACCCCAGCGAAAGATGACTACTCGCTCATGATGCGAGATACAAGAAGGATAGGAGAGAAAGATAGATCCGCCATGAGCTCGGTGCAGAGGGTGGACACAACCCGGTGAAGAAGATGCACTCCTTGCTCTGTCTTCTTTACCTTCTTCGCCTCCTTGGACGCAACACTAGCAGTAGGTGGAGTGGAACTTGATCGGGGTGGTGCTCTGGCAGCCAATCGGCGTCCGGATCTGATGCCTTCAAATGGGGACCCTGGGGGTCTATTTATAGGTTCAGATCTGACCCCAAACGGTTTGGAGACCGTTTGGGCGCCAAACGGTCTGGAGACCGTTTGGGCACCAAACGGTCTTGAGACCGTTTGGGCACCAATCGGTTTGGAGACCGTTTGGGAACCAAACGGTTTGCTTCGATCGGTCCTGGCCTTGGCGTGGTCGTGCGGGTTTAGTTCTTCAATCGATCCTTGCGCTTGCGTCGAACGGTCTTGGGACCGCACGGGACCAAACGGTCTTGAGACCGCATGGGACCAATCGGTCTTGAGACCGCATGGGACCAAACGGTGTTGCGACCGTATGGGACCAAACGGTCTTGGGACCGTATGGGACCAAACGGTCTTGGGACCGTATGGGACCAAACGGTCTTGGGACCGTATGGGACCAAACGGTCTTGAGACCGCATGGGACCAAACGGTCTTGGGACCGTATGGGACCAAACGGCCTTGAGACCGCATGGGACCAAACGGTCTTGAGACCGAATGGGACCAAACGGTCTTGGGACCGCATGGGACCAAACGGTCTTGAGACCGAATGGGACCAAACGGTCTTGGGACCGCATGGGACCAAACAGTCTTGAGACTGCATGGCTTTCTTTGGCAACCGATTTCGTCATTCGTTCTTCGTGTATTCCGCCAAACGGTCTTGGGACCGCGTGGACCCAAACGGTCATGAGACCGCAAGGATCCAAATGGTCTTGAGATCGTATGCATGGAGTTTCTTGATTTTCCTGCATTAAATGAAAGATATTTAGTTAAAATCTTGATTATTCAATCAACCAAGTAGTATTGTGCATTATGATTCATATTAGGGTGAAAAGATGTGGAATAGAGATGAAATTGTTCCAAAAAGGTAATTGAATTTCATTATGAGTATGCACTCATCAATCACCATAATGATAATCTAATGTCGGTAATTATTTTGAAAGAAGCATTAACGGTTGAAAAGAGGCAAAATTCACTTTAACTAATAAATCCTTTGAACAAGGAGATGTATGGTTAATGGTGGAACCCAGAGTACAGTCCTCATGCACCTAGTTTAGGGTATAGGTTACTACTACCGTGGAACTGACCCAGATTTAGGTAGTGAATTGTATCATGAATGTGAGCAATTCTGACTACATGCCACTACCCTGAATGCGAGACAGATTAGGTTAACTATGTAGAAATTAATACAATGAGAACCTGTGGTGAAACCGCAATCCTAAAGATTCCCATTTAAATTGATTACCTAAACAGTTGATTGATTGCATTGTTTTATTTTATTTTTGTTTTCTTTTTCAATCAACTCTCAAATCAATTTAATCGGTCTAGCTGATTGCAAGTAGTTAGTAGTAGTCTACCAATAATTACATTTCCCTGAGTTTGACTCGGGCCTCACAAAGGCCTATATTACTCTGACGCGTGCACTTGCGTTATATGCATGGTAAAATCATGTCAACAGACCATTGCTTAACAACAGTTTTGGTTGTATAGTGTGGCACATATGTGAAAACATGCAATTCATTAATGTATGTACATACGATCTACCAATTTATATTCCTTCCGATTGGTTTAATATATTTTTAGATGTTTCCAGCTATTCTAATCATAGTACAGAGATAACTACATGTATGTTGCCAAACTGGTTGCTCTAACAATATAACTTTCTCTGACCAAATTACATATTGATCCACTATAGGATAATAAACTCATTTTGCTACCATAATGACTGTTGTGATATGACAAGGGTCTGGACACAATGTAGATGCAAACATGATAGATTAGTAAATGCAGTGGGACAAAGGATGGGGGATATGTTAATAGGGAAGAAACACATGTTAATTAAGAAAACGAACTAACATCTAGTAGTAAAAGAATGTTGTTTACATATACAATGTTCTACGGATGATGTCATTTAGAACTACAATTTTTTTCTAATACATAATTAATTGATTTCACTAACGAAGTTGCAGTTACTTTTTTGTAGATGATGACAATTTATCCATATTTCTTCACTTCACAACCATCGACTAAATGTGGGGTTGTAAGCTTCTTGTGGTCATGTTGCAGAAGATTTTGGTAAGCATGATGTGTGCCATATTCTTTATAAGATTGTTACCTTGGAGATGGCTTCTTCGCTGATGCCATACATGTTGACTTTTAAAGTTCCAAATAATTGTTTATTATGGAAGGTTTCTAATAGTGGAGTTGGTCACCTTGAATATGAAGTATCAAAATCCTTGTGTTCAATGACTATTACTCACCATCATATAAACCAGAAATTCTTTTGCTAACAAAAAAAGAATCTAAATTTACTTCCAGGTATTGCTTGCTTGAAAATTATGTCTTCCATGAAACTGGGAAAAAATAGAAGGATGTGTGTAGAAGGATGTTTGATCAAGAAAATATAATTAAATTTCATATTGTAATTTTCACATACATCATTACTTAGTTATACATTGAACAATTCTGTCAAAACTAAAACAAGTATATGCTGGAATCATTATCACTAAGACCAGTTTCTATGACCAATTCTACTTTTTTAGAATAGCATGATATAGTGAAGCAAAGTAAGGACATATATATAATACATAAATAGCACAAAGGGTTCAAAATCATTCTCATTTGTTGATCTAGTAGAGGATTATGAGTATATAAAGAGATGAATATGACCTCCCTCAATTTTTTGGAAGTTGAGGAAACAACTTTATCAATCAATTAAATGATCTTGCTCAACAAATATGGGAACAACTATGAATTATGGAAGCGACCTCATTTTTTTATTAGGTAGGGAGGGCATTAATATTAATTATTTAACATACATTACTTGTGCTATTGAGAAAGGAGAAGATTGTTAATGAATTGACCCCTCATTTTGTTAATTAATTCATTGAGTTCCTTGGTTATTGCATCCTAATAGAGTAGAATAAATCTAATGTCCTATTTTCAGTTATGTTCATCATGTTGTTGTCTATGAGGTCCTTTATTTTGGTTAGGGTCGAAATGCTTCTGATCTGTGAGGACATCTAGCTCATCAAGGACTTGTTTTATACAATTGTAACCACTTTGTCATTGTCAACAATTATTTAATATAACATCTATGACCTAATTTGTGTGTCATTCAGACTTTGGTATGTTTTTTGTGTAAACTAGAAGTTTTCTAGTATGTGTCAAGATGATTATGATATCTTGATGGTATTATTTTATATAATAAAGAATTATGCAGAAAAAATATTGATATTGCTTTTTTAGTACAAGAGGAATGTTACTTCGTTAGGCTTTGAAAAGAAACAATTTACATATTTAAATTTTCAGATAATTTTTGGTTGGTTATATTTTATTCACCTAATGTATTTAGTTTTGAGCTAGTGACAAATTTGTTGGTTGGAAAGAACCTTCATGGATGGGTCAATCGACTTGATTAAATATGTAAAGTTTTTACTCTTTAAGATGGAATGGTCTAGCATTTTTTATTGCTTCCACTACTTTCTGGAGGTCAAGATTCTTCAGGTTGGTGAAATTTTTTGGTGCAGAGAGATTACTTTTCACTATAATTATATTTAGAAGTAAAAGTATAAAGATATGTAAGGGAATGACAGATTGTAGAAGCACGACCCTCGAATTCCATTATAGCCCAAACTGATTGTTTCACTATGAGAAATAGTACTCATGCTTCATTCACAATTTGTTGTCTATAACATGTAATGATTTCACAGATACAAGGTCTCATATCTATGAGAAAAACATGTTGCACGCAATACTACTTTTCTTGTTAATTAGATTTTGTCAAGGTAATGACTTTAAACTCTTATCTAGATAATATCTTCTTACTTCCATTCAGTTTGCTTCTCCTAGTTTTCCATTGATTTATACATTCAACTTGCTTAATAAATTGTAGTTACCGAGTTATAAAAAAAGATAAATGGAGATATGGTTAGCATACCATGTGAGTTATTTTCTTTAGGGTATCAGGTGTGGTGTTCTAAATCCTAGAAGTCGTTAGACATATTTTATATTGTCTATAGTTGCTTTCTTCCCCCTTTATTTCTCATTTTAGTCTATATGTCCAAATGAAGAGCAATGGTATTATTTACTATTTGAACTTGCTACATGAATTGTATTCTTCTGACTTGTTTCTGCTATATTATTAATTCTGCACCATAATTACTAACTATTGTATACAAAGAAGTAGGAAGAAAGAGTTATGTCTTTTCTCATGAGCCTCATGTATAGATCTCTATTCTAGATTTTGTAGCTCAGATCGTAGTATTGGAGTACCATTGGATCTCTAATATGGCCCAACCATGTTGTCTCTTTTCCATAGCATTGACATAAAGCAAGAACATCATGTTCAACTACCAATCTAAATTGAATAACTCAGTCTCAATAGGGTTATTAGAAAATGCAAACTCCACTACCACTGAGTCACATGATTATAATCATCTCGTAGTGGATTTGGGAGTAGCACACAAGTCCTACCATTCCTCACCGATAAGGGCACCAATCCTCAATGTCTTGTCTACTTGCTGAATGGAAGCAGTGGTTGCAGAATTCCATGTGATGGTGGTTGTATACTACTCTTTAGCACGGTTGTATAAGGCTTAGCAGTAGAAGGTGACTCATCTAATTGATGGATGGCAGCAATTCTTACAAAAGGTATTGTGGCAATCCTACATATCATTTCTCATTCCATAGTTTATTGTCGTTATGATACATGTGCATGTTTCAATGTTATATATATGTAGTAGATGTTGAAGTTTTTTTTATCACTACATATAGAATACATAAACTATATAGGTCCTTAGGTTTGGACTTACCATTGTCCTATCCAGCCCTTCTAAACATTAGTCTAGATTAATATGTTTGATCTTAGTTAATTTTATTATTTAACTGTGTGATGTTGGGTGCATGAAAGATCCAAGTGCCTTTTGTATCATTGCATAACTTTCTTTTTAAGGTTTTGGTTCAGAATTAACTTGTTTGATCCGTGTCATTACATAGCCCTTATAAACATGAGTCTAAATTAACCTGTCCAATTTTAATATATTTTATTACTTCTCATTCTATAGATTTATTATTTTTAGAAAATGACGTATAATTTCCCTAAAAAGAAATGCTCAAGCCTCATTCTGGTCATAATAAATGGGTGAGAAACTTAATAAATGGGTGAGAAACTTGATGAACAGAGGCTCCTGGACTTTTTTCATTGCATTCTAAACTATTTACTTCAATTTGAATGGCAACTTATGTATAGCCTATAACATTATGATGATAATTATGATGAAATGATTTTCTTTGAACTCCAATGCATTACACTAGCTCTGATCACCTACCCCACTAACATGAGGCCTCCATAGGGTTACCATGTAGTCTTATAAGTAGGAGGCTCTTCCAATATAGAGGCAATTCCTGTGGAAGTACAATGATCGATGTTAAGTTCTACATTTGAATTTTATAGGGCTTGTCATATAATTTATTTCAAGAACTTTTACTAGCTCAAAGAAGAGAGTTTGCGCAAAATTTGAGGACACCCAAAGATGATATTTTTTCTTTTCACATATAATATTATCTTGTAGGGTAGCTGACTAAGTCAAGATAGGATTTCCTTGTGTTTCATTTCCTAATTAAATGTGAGATATTCTTTCCTTTCGAACATTGTTTTATCAGGATAAATCTATTAGTATGCCTTCTTTGAGATTATTATAACTTCTAAACCTCACCCTTATCACAGGAAAAAGGAATACCATACTTTCATGTTTCTATATTCATGTTAAGGTGAGATGAGTTCTCAGATATCTACTTCCAGCCGCTTCCCTTTTAGTCATTTTATGTGTATTCTTGAGGAGGCAAAATCCAGGAGGTGAAACATGGTGGAGGTGGATCTTTTGAAATGATGTGTATTGGAGGTAGATTATAGATTTAATATGTCTTCAATGTAGTTGTAAGGCATCACAACTTGGTCATATTTGTAGAACATGTTGGTGGATTCAATTCCAAGCATAGTTTTGTAACTAGAATATATCTATCCAGGGGAACCTTCTTGCATCCATCATAATTAACATTGTATTAACATGGATATCCACTTTATCTCACTGTATCCATCTTAGGATAAGCATGCTATACTTTGTTTCCTTGTGCATGTCAAACTCTTATTTTCTCAGTCTCTACTCCATCCTACTTCATAACATCTTTTTTAACTATTCCCAATTCACATTTTTATTAAGTAGTATGTCCACTTTATCATGTTCTTTGTCTTAAGATGGGCATGATGCAGTAAGTTTCCTTAGGCATTCTCTCTCAGTTTCTCACTCTCTATCCTATCCTACTTCATGAAAGTTTTCTACTATTTTCCACCTCATAACTTATACTAACCCTATGATGCATTTCTCAACCTAAGGTACATAGACAACCAAATTTCTTGAACTAATTTGAAGGAACATGAACTGCATACTTTGATGTAAACAACATAAATATTGTTGATGAAATCTGAGTTCGTTCTCTCATTAACAGGAAACTTCTCGATGGGCTCAATGTTTATTAGCAAGGTACACCTATCGATTTGCTTCCATGGCATAACTTATGTTTATTGGCAAGGTACATCTATTTAAATATTTGAACGAATGCTTAATGCGATTTGACTAATCTTCATATGCTTTTGGTTGATTATGACCTGGTTAGGATAAGGCATTTCAGAAAATGGGTTCACATGTTGAACTCTTTTCAGACAATTGTAATATATATATATATATATATATATATATATATATATATATATATATATATATATATATATATATATATATATATTTATATATATATATATATATATATTGTTGGGTTTTAGGTGTGACAGAAAAGGCATCGGAAACAAAAAAAAATTTCCTCCCCAAACCCAGAATAAGGAAACGCATCAACGTCTATACAATAAGAAAGGATGGTTTGTGGAATTATACCTTGTCCTGAGGCTTGCTCGGCGACAATACCTCACGGCTTGCGCGATCTTCACCTCCGGTCTTGGACAGTGTCTGTCCAGCTCCTGGTCGCACGGGAACTGACGACTCCTGGTCTCACCGGGACTATCGGGATTGACAGTTGTCCTCCGAGCGGTAGAAATCTCCCGCCTCTGAAGTAGTCCACACGGACCACCTGGAAATCCAATCTCCTTGTCCCACAAGGAATTGGAATGAATCACACCCTCATGTCAGCGTACTAGTCACTCACACACTCTCCTGCCACCAGTCGTTTTCTGTAGTTGTCTTTCCCTTGTTGTGCCTCCGTTATCGGGTAGCACTTTCTCGGGCTCTCTCGGTTACCAAAACCAGAAAAAATGACAACTTTACAGAGCAATTGGTTGCACTGAGTTGCTGTCTGAGAAGCCCCCAATACCCCTATATATAGGAGGGTCATGGGACAGGGTTCTCCATCATGGGCAATGTGGGACTAATGCAGGAGTAGAAGGGTTCGAGATTTTCTACAAAAACAACCAACTCACAACCTGAACTAATCGTTTCATTTCTAAAACGGACGGATGGGGACCTGAGCCGATCGGTTGACACCTCAACTGGTCGGTTGGGACCCATGAAACGGTCGATTCACTTCTAAACTGGTCGGTTCGTGGTCCTGATCACTCTATACATTCAATCTATTCTATCACTATCTCGTATGATTGAACCAGAAATAATTGGAAGCTTGCCTTTGATGTTTATCAAATCAATCTTAGTGTATCCCACCAATCATCCCATGATTGGCTCTCAGGGCATACATACCAACAGACTCCCACTTGCACTGCGAGCCAATCACCCTTGAATCATATTCATAGTGATCTTCAAACATGTCCCACATGTTACTCTGCTCTAGTGCGATCATAGTGAGTAATGGCAACACCTTGCCAAAGTCAGTATAAATTACATGTCTCTCATCTCTTCGTAGTACGTCACACGTATGAGATGGAGTTGTCGTAATATGTGATCTAGTATTCCTTAACTAACCTTTATCCACATTGCATGATCAAGGATTCCATACTTGTCATCAATGAGCGGAATGTCTATAAGTTCATCTCATGAACTTCCAGATCCATATAGTATCCACTGCTATTCTCTAACGCATAAATACTCAGCATTTCCTTTTAAATAGTTTTATTGGAACAATTCCAATTATCAACAAACTTTCACTTTATATATCCTATATATATTTTTTGATCAATTTTTTGTCCTTTTGGAAGTTCGCATCAATGTAACTCTTTACATTGAACTCTTCCTTATCTCCATAGAACTAGTACTTCTCAAGTAATTATCAAGTCCTCATGGTATTCTAGTAACCCTTACTGGAAGTAGATAGACATCCACTCATCATGTCTTACATACGAGTTATTAGGATGAGAACATCATATTGCCATGTCCTACATACAAGATGATGAATGCATTTTGTTCTTGCCATGTCGATACATGCAAGATAATGGGATGATTACATACATGATAGATCCATATCTATTCTTAGTGTTCCCATTCTTCATAAGAATTGGACACTTGGCCTTGGGATACTAACTCCATGTAACATGGACAGGCTTTCTCCCACTGAATCTATACATACTGAACCCTTCAGTACAGATTGCCAATGTATGCTTTCTCTTTTCAGGTCAAGAGGTTTTTTGAGAACTATCTCTGTAGATCTCTATTCCTATCACATAGGAAACATCTCTATCTTCCTTAAAGATAATTTCCACTTTTGGATTTCCATTCTAGAACATTTCGATTTCACATCAACATGTGGAATGTAAACACGCTCCCACTAAATAATAGATCCCTTCTTTATCTTTGACATAACAGTCAAACCCTTTGACTATATCATTAAAGTAAAGATTCAATTCTGAGTTGCTTGTACTCAAGCAATCACATTGATTAGTACATTGTAACTTATAGACTTCATTTGCATTAGTGGATTCATAAACCTTATAGGTTGTGTCACGTACACATCCTTGTTTTATTCCTCATAGGAATGTGGTTTTAGTATCCATATGCTAAATGTCTTAGTCATTAAGTTTCAATCAACAAGCATCATCCTTCTCAAAATGTTATCCACGTGTCTTAACACTTAAGACTCATTTTCACGTATGGATTTCATTCCAATGGGTGCTACCATTAAGGTCATACCTTATGGTTCACATGGATGTCATTTAGGATGTAATGGTCATAAACCACAACTCAAAATTCGGTTCCTCATATTCATCTAGATAGTTGACTCATCACATGAACAACTCATCACATAGATAAACAAGGTGCATCTGTCAAGGATATAAGAACTTACAACTCCTTGTGATTCTTAATGTCCTTTATTAGTGTGGGGTATTCATTTATTAAGAAGAATTCAGTTATTTGATAATCATTCTCTAACTCCTTAGAGTATGATTCCTTCTTGATTTAGACATCACCATGCCTTAATCATGAGTTCACTATGATACACTATCATAATCTATCATAAGGATCTCAAACATTTGGTCCAAGTATTTCATTCATTGATCTCATCAAGAATTAATACTTTACCAAATTTGCACTTCTTCTATGATAATCTTGAACACTTCAAGATATTCATATTGGTATTTCTCTAAACACCATTTGAAGTATTAGCATTTGTTCCAATAGGTATGTAAATACATCACATGTATCATACCTAATAGGATAATCATTCTCCCACTACCTTTAGTGAAGATTGATTAATCATGTCCAAGATATTCATGTCTCTTACTGGTTCTCTAACCAAAAGAGTCTAGATTTATCCATCACATGGAAACTAGAAATGAATTTCTCATGATTGATGCTAATTTTTTGTTTGAGTTATCTATAACTTTTATCATTTTATCAAGGCATTTCCACAAAGATCATATCTTTCGAAATTGAAACATCTCTTTATTGATTGCCATCATTGTCATACAATATGCAAGACTAAAGTGTTTCTATCTATTGGAAAATATGAAATAGCAGTTCATAACTTTATTACATACCTTTTAGGCTGAAAATAAACTAAAGTACTCCTATCTATGGCAGCAACACTTGCCCCATTTATTGAGTGCTTTATACTTTACATCTTGGTATCATATACCTCAAAAGTGTTACAAGTCTACTTTCATGACACCTTTAAGTAGAGACGGTTGTCGCCTCCTTCTTTTGTTCTTCCAGATAGAGAGGACAATTCCTTTTCCAATGTCCTGGCTTTTGACAATGGTGACAATTTCCTTTCTTGGTCACGCCTCCCTTGGCCTTGAGAGATGAAGATGACTTGGACTCCTGGCTAGCATCAAAACCTTTCTTAGCTTTGCCCTTGCCCTTGCACTTGGACTTGCCTTTCTTGTTCGTGATCACTATCACAGACTTAGGCTTGTCCTTCTTCATCTGTATCTCTGTTGTCCTCAACATGCCCAACAACTCTGACAGTGGCCTATCAAAGTTGTTCATGTTGTAGTTAATCACAAACTGACTGTAGGATTCTGGCAACAATTGCACTATCACGTCAGTAGCCAACTCTTGGCTCAGTGGATATCCCAGTCTTGTCAGGTTCTCCACATACCCAATCATCTTGAGTGTGTGAGGACCAATTGGATCTCCTTCTGTCATGACGCACTTGAACAGTGCCCTTGAGACATTATATCTCTCTTTTCGTGCTTGATCTTCATACATGTTCCTGAGATGCTGAATCATCTCAATGACACCCATGTTCTCATGTTGTCTCTGCAACTCGTGGTTCATAGAGCACAACATCAACCATTTTGCATCAATGGCATCATCATAATGCTTCTTGTAAGCATCCCTTTCTGTCCTTGGTGCATTAGGAGCAGGTTCCTCTGGAATTGGAGTATCCAGGACATAGAGCTTTCCCTCTTGAGTGAGAACAATTCTCAAAGTCCTATACCAGTCGTGGAAGTTTGTATCATTTAGCTTGTCCTTTTCAAGGACCGATCGCAAAGAAAAGTGATTTTTGTTTGTTGCCATTAGTACTACAAAAGGAAGTATGCAATTTTAGTCCAAAAACTCATTTTTGACTTATTTGATTGATTTGAAAAGATGACGATATAATTAGTCCATTAATTAATTATCGCTCCCACTATTTTAGTTCAAATTGATATCCCTCACCATAAATTCGGAAGACTGCATCGTACAACCTTCTAGTGGGCAAGATCCATATTTCAGCAAGTCATGAGTCAGCTTTGGTTGATTGCCCACAATCTTGATTATTTAGGTAGGCCATCATGCCTGCATCATATGCAACTCTTGATGAACGAACATGTGCAACACCTTGCCATGAACAATCCTTGCCTCTGGGCTTAGACTCTCTAAGAATCACCAGTTAAGTCTAACCCAAAAGCCGACACGGTAAACATGCACCCTGCTTTGGTAGAACCTACATGTCTACCCTTCACACTTCCACAAGATAGATGGCGCACCACGCTTTGGCGTAGCCTACACTTGGTCGATCGAGTTTTTTATGTGTGTCGCTAATGGAAGGCATATAAGACTTAATATTTTAATGAGGGATTTGGTTTTTATATACATATACATATCCAATCACCACAATACATAGTATGTATCATATACATGCTATATCCCACAGAAAAAATGCAAAATGATAAAAGCGATGATTATCGCCATCCTAATGTGATTCCTCGAGCTAAGAGGAATCACGGTCATCTAGGTCTACATCACATGCAACCTGTACAAGATGAACTTTGTGCTTTGCCTTTCTGGATTTGATCAACTCATCAATTGACTGATCGGCTCGCCATCATGCCGGTCGGATGGGTGCCACCATCCGATCGGTTGGCTCCTCTAACCGATCGGTTCACCTGGTCGTCATGCATCTCATCATGGCCGCCACCTGCTTGTCTCGCTCCTCGAATCGGTCATCAACCGATCAGCTCACTCCTTGAACCGTTCGTCTCGAACGTCAACCAATCAGTTCTCGCCTTGAACCGATTGTCTCAGTTGTCATCAGGATGTCCTTCGTTCTTTGACATAACAGGAAATAAAATTCTATCCTATTTTACATTGTTAAAAAGGGGAAACCCCAAGTTACATTCGGGGGGAGCAAAGGTAGGAAAGAAGTCTCAAATTATTTTGAGTTACACCAGGAATAAGAGAAAGAAGATCGGTGCACAGATCGAGATGCAAGAAACCACATACAACCATATACATATAGGGTTTATTGTCCATAACCACGCTATACATCCACCACAAAACTCATTTAAGGGCGACGTGTATCGATTGCATTCATAATACATATCATATATGTGAATTGGGATTTGTGGATTTAGGATTGGACATGCATAAAGCCAATTTTATTCGCATCGTGTGCAATAAATAAAGGCAACAAACCAAAATCGATCATATCAATAATCCTAAAGTATAGAGTAGTTGATGTGGCTCTGATACCACTGTTGGGTTTTAGGAGAGGCAGAAAAGGTAGCGGAAACAAAAAAACAAATTTCCTGCCCAAACCCAGAACAAGGAAACACGTCAACGTCTATACAATAGGAAATGATTGTTTGTGGAATCATACCTTGTCCCGAGGCTTGCTCGGTGACAATACCTCACGGCTTGCATGATCTTCACCTCCGGACTTGGACGGTGTCTGTGCAGCTCCTGGTCGCACCGGGACTGACGACTCCTGGTCTCACCGGGACTGTCGGGATTGACAGCTGTCCTCTGAGCGGCAGAAATATCCCGCCTCTGAAGTAGTCCACACAGACCACTTGGAACTCCATTATCCTTGTCCCACAAGGAATTGGTAGGAGTCACACCCTCCTGTCAGCGTACTAGTCACTGATACACTCTCCTGCCACCAGTCGCTTTCTGCAGTTGTCTTTCCCTTGTTGTGCCTCCCTTATCGGGTAGCACTTGCTCGGGCTCTCTCGGTTACCAAAACCAAAGAGAACGACAACTTTACAGAGCAACTGGTTGCACTAAGTTGTTCTCTGAGAAGCCCCCAATACCCTATATATATAGGAGGGTCATGAGACAGGGTTCTCCATCCCGGGCAATGCGGGACTAAAGCAGGAGTAGAAGGGTTTGAGATTTACCACAAAAACAACCAACTCGCAACCAGAATCGATCGTTTCATTTCTGAAATGTTCGGTTGGGGACCTGAGCCGGTCGGTTGACACCTCAACCGATCGGTTGGGACCCTTGAAATGGTCGGTTCACTTCTGAACCGATTGGTTCGTGGTCCTGATCAGTTACCGATTGACTTTCCTTCTTTTATTTCTAATTGGTATTAAATACCAATCCTTGTTCCAATCAAATTGGGCAAGTGAAATGAAAAGAAATTTCTCACCAATCCTACTTTCCCAACTTGCTCAGTTGCATCAGTTGAACCGATCGTTTTAACACTTGAAGCAATCGTTCACCCTATCAATGAGTCGATCGACTCACCACCTGAGCCAATCGGTTCACCAAGCTCAGCCGATCGGTTCATCACATGAGCCGATCGGTTGGGAGTGTAAATTGTACAGAATCAGTCAATTGCAGTTTCAATCAATTGGATACTCCAATCAATGTGTCCAACACCTTGAACAGTTTGACATTGAGCTATCAATTAATTGAGTGTTTAATTGAACTACTAAAATCCTTTAACAATCAATCTAAACATTGTTTATGGACAAAACTCCTCTTCCAGGTTAAATCCTATGTGAGTGACCCTACAGGTCCATTTCACGTTGGTAGTGAAAGTCCATAACACTTATGACTTCACATGAAAAGAGCGGTGCCTAGTCACACATCAGTGCTACCCAAGTGAAATAGAAAGTTGGAGAACAACTTTCAATCCTACAATCTGTGAATGGTGTTACAGTGAATGTATAATTCCTTTGTCACTGATATCCCGAATGAACTCGAGGCATGGAACAGTCATCTTATCAATGTTCATTCACTTTCTTGATCTCAGAGTAGATTGGAAGAGATATGTATGACATCAATATCACATACTGATTCACACGTGCGTGCACGCCTTTCTCAATCCTACTCATCAAGTGGCCATGGATATAAAACTCCCTCAGGAGGGACAAATCCCATATCTATCACTCAACCCTCAAAAGCCCCATGTGTCAAAGCCACCCAATGATCACCTTTATAACAACCCATGTTTCAAGACTGTGTTTGATGATGTCAAAGTGTGCCCAACGACATGTGTTGAGTGTAGTGATTTCAGGTCAAAGAATCACACTCACCACCATCACTGTGAGTACTGACTGTGACTACCATGTCATGGTTCCATGTGTTAAACTCACGGTGGGTCTTTCCGGTACACTTGTTCTCTAACAAGTACCTATGCATTTGGTTTGATATCTCTATATCATGACTAATGAGATTCTGTCATCAACCAACACCACAATCTAGTCTTGTTTGTCATTGTTGTCTATCCACCTTCCACAATGACATCTGACTAGGGACATAATAAGAATGTGCAAACTCTTAGAAACTGTATGATCTCATCGTTCAGGTCCTTAATCTGAAAGCATACATCATTGAGTATTGTCATTCTCTAGACATTCAATCTGTTCTATCACTATCTCATATGACTTAACTAGAAAGAATTGGAAGCTTGCCTTTGATGTTTATCAAATCAATCATAATGTATCCCACCAATCATCCCATGATTGGCTCTAAGGGCATACATACCAACATATATATATATATATATATATATATATATATATATATATATATATATATATATATATATATATATATATATATATATTATATATATATATATGTATGTATATGTATATATATGAAGAATAAAGAAATGAGAGATTTTCACTTTTTTCTAATTGTCCACAACAACAATGACATAAGCTAGTATTTCTTCCCTTGCTTCCTTTGTATCATCAAAGGACTCTGTTAGGCACAATGTGGTTCTAACTCAGCCTTACTGTCTGATTGAAAGTTCAAATTAGTGACAAATATGCGCAATGGTAGCACCATGTTGTGAATCCATCACTTGCACTGCAAATGTAGTTGACACTCACACACGTAAACATCGAGAAGTCAACACACGAACATGTATCATCACAACTTATTCACTATTGCAAATGATGGTTGGCCCATTTTTGAAATGTTAGATCTTGATTATTTGATCAAGTGTGCTAAGATTTCTCCCTCTCCATCATTAGGGAGTAACATGTTTAAATATGATGATTAAAAAGACTATTGACTTCACCTGTTGAGATGATCTTGATGGTCCCATGTTTGTTTAGTCGTTATGCTAACTCATTGAAGTCAGATACCAGATTGGTTGGGGATTTACTTTTGTCCTAGGAGATTGGAGACAAGGCAACATAGGTCATCTCTATTATCTTACATAGCATTTGAACTTTACATATATTAAGTTTACATATATTGAGGATTCTTACATAGAATTACCAATTATACACCATGTACATTAATGAATATTCCTATGTATATTTGAACCCTTTTACTCTAAACCACTACTAGTGACTGACAAAGAAAGGTAGTTTGTGGCTCCAAAAGAAGGATAGGAACTACAACCTATGCCTGACTAGCACTCATTATGAATATATTCAACATGAGAATGTCATTGCTTTGGTTAGCAGTGATCCCAAGGGGTCTTGTGTCCATTCTAATAAGGAACTCCCATGTAAATCATACCCAGAAGGTGTAATGAGTTGCCTTGTTGAATCTCTTGCTAAACCAAGTACTGAACTAATGGGGGAAGGGGGTTCTATATTATAACAAATGGTTTATGTTTTGTAGGTGATGGGAAAATGGTAAGTTCTATTTTCTTCTTTTAATTTTGATTGTGAATTCTAGTTTATGCATGTTCCCCACTCATATACTCCTCCCTCCCTATCTTTCTTATGATTCCATGGTCTTCAATTTCTAGAAAATCAATTTGTAAACATTAGTACTTATGCCATCTAGTCCATGACTTTTTTTTTGAAATTGTTCATTTTATTTGGCTTGCTTCTATTGTGATTCCTTGTAGAATGTTTATTGTTCTTGGGTTTCTTTTACCATCATTATCATTTGAGATTAGGATATGTATATATCTCATTTGCTATTTATGAATTAATATGTATTTGATTGAATTTTTAGTTGCTACTTGAGAAGGAATCTCAATATTTTGTATATTTGCAGTCAAAACTCAAACAATGCTTTGCATTCTGGCAGGTTCCATGCAATTTTTTATTCAAAGGTGAAGAGTGGAGATGATTGGTTGTCTCTTTGTCTGCAATGGTGTAAGTAATATCGTTAAGCCTTCACTTTTGTATGGTAGTGTGTCTATTGCAAGGACATGAAGATTTGGTAGATTTCTAGGCTAATAATAATGTCCAACATTTATGCCTTCTGGGTCACAATCATCATTATTTATCATTGTATTCTCCAATACAAAAATTAATGATGTCCATGGATCCCATGAACATCATAGTCATGAAAAATTCCTTTAATGCAAGAAATTAATATCTTATATCCTCACAAATTTTCTCTTCATGTTCTAAGTTGAATTAATGTTGCATGCATTTGCATTTTGTTGAATCTCATCTCGATAGATAGTTTTTGTTTTGCATTGAATATTCCATGTGCTTGCTATCTTATAAGATCTATCATATCATGTAGATCTGGTGGTACTTTGATACGAGAAAAACTAGTAATCTGGGGTGTGTTGTGTTCTATAATGCATTGAAGCTAGTGACAGTTGCACAGACTGGAATAGAACCTACCAAAGAGATAGTCAAGGATTCCTGAGAGGGTCCAGTTGTGGCAAAGATTCCTCCATCAAAAATTAATTTCGTGGAAACCATTACACCTTTTATGAACATTCATGTTGTCCCAAAGCCTCAGCTTACCAATATGGTGTCGCCTCAAATAGGAAGCATGCCACCTACTACATTTTAGAATCTTGAGAGTTAGGGGAACACCACCTACATTGTTTCCTAATATTGATACAAATCAGCAGTATTTTTTATAGTGGTATGATGAAATGTCATGATTGAAGAATATACACATGATTATGTGGCATATATAGTCTGCAGTGGTTAGAGGCAGTCAGAAGAAGACATCAACGTAACATACATGACCCTGACACACATAGAGGATATTATATACATGTATCTTTTTTTCATGCATATTGTAAAATAGAGGCCAAGTTTATGTCCTCCCCATGTGTACTCATTGTTTAGATATAAACAAAATTATGATTGTTGGTATTATAAGAACAACTTGTTCTTGACCAATATTAATTTTTTCTTCTTTTTGAAAAATCACCACCATATAGGCAATTTCTGACTGGATACATAAATTGACTACATATGCATGTGTAGTACATGATGTCTCTCACTACACACTAGCTATAATTACAAGTGTAGTAAGTGCTCATTTTTACTACACATAAACTACATATACAAATTGTAACCAATGTCATTTCCCCTACATATCATAACTACAAATAGAATTGTAGTCATATATTTAGCTACAATGTCAACTACATTTTTATTTGTAAGGACATTTTATACCTACAATTAGGATTACATATGCATTTGCAGCCAGATGAATATCTAACTAAAATTTTAAAAAATGTAGCATAAACAATTAGCTACACAAGTATTAGCTTCAAATTTTAAATGTAAGGATATATGTTGCTAAAGCTTTTCACTACAAATTTTGGGGTTTTTGCTAAAAAAATTTTAGTTAAAGACCATATTTTATGTAGTGCATTCATATTGGCATCACATGTAAAACAAGTATTTTATATCGATGATCCTACAAATAAAAAATGGTTAGTTGTTCTACATGGTAAAAGACAGTTCATTGAAGATCTTATAGATGAAGAAGAGTACTATGCTAAACATGATGACTCCAGTCCATTCTCAGTTGGCTTTCCAACACCAAATATTGAAGGTAACGATGAATTATATGTGTGTGGAGATCACACTGAAGGAATGTTAATTGATAAAAGATCTCAATATTAGAGGCATGTTTTTATTTTTTAAAATGTTTTTTAATGTTGATCGATGTGAACTTTACAATGTTATATTAATTTCATTAAATGTAAAATGTTAAATGTTTGATTGTTTTTATATGACATTTTTTCATATGGCTATCCATGAGTATGATGATCATGATGATGATTACCATGAGGGTGAGGCGTCACGTCACAATGTAAGTTTCACAATATATCTAGCTATATATATGTCCATTTATAAGTTATATCCTATATGTGTTTTTTTTCAATTTTTAGGTTGAGGATGTACCCCCTAAAAGACTTATGGCACTTGATGAGCAGCGTAAAAAAATTGAAACAATTAGGGGCATCACTATGATGAACAAGTTACTACAACAAAGGGGCAATGGGCAAAAATTGGTTGTGTATATTGATCATGCAGGAAATTTAGTTGGAAAGAACTGCAGCTCGTTTGTTTCATATCTTGGGGTTCTTACTCATAGCCATTGTTGTGTAAATGTAGAATTTTGGCATAAAGTTTCTAAAGGGAAGAAAGACTTAGTATGGAAACAACTATGTGTGAGATATTATCATTTGAATTTTATTTTTTAAGTTATTTATAATTCTATTTTTTAGAAAACTCTAATAAATATATGAAATTTTTAAGAGTATATTTGAGTTGGATGATAACCTATATCATAAAAAGGTGATGCAACACTGTGGGAGTGTCCTAAGGAACTATAGGACAACTCTTAATCGAGAATACATATGAGAGGCTGATAAGTGGAAAAAGTGAGCCCTTGAGAAATGGAACTACCTGGACCTGACTGAGTTGGAGGTGTTTTTTGCCAAGAGAAATATTGATGAATTCAAGGTATTAAGTGTCACTAATAATTTAATTAATATACATTCTAATGAATTCACTTATTTACGGTTGACCTTTATTGTTACTAACCAATTCAATGTCATTACTAACAAGGCTATGAGCGATGCTCAAACATCAAGGTGTGCATTGAATGTGCAGGACCACACCATGGGTCCAGGTGGCTATGCAGCCCTTCTCAAAAAACTACAGACGTCTTCCATTCAGTAGCCTACTGCTCCTGCTGCTGAGATTGTTGAGTCCTCTACTACTCCACACTTCTGCATTGCCATGATGTGTGGATAGATGGGAGGCAAAACAAAAAAGGAGATCTAACCAACCCCACAACTACTGAGGCAGTTGCAAAAATGGTAAAATTCAACTCTTTGGGCAATTAGTATTGATGATTGTTATGTTTACTTACCAATTTTTATTGATGATGATTAGCGGGAGCTTCACGAGCAAGCGAAGCCAAGCTAGTTCATCCCTGAGGATACAAGTGATGAATTGACAGTTTCTCTCGAGCATACTTGATGTGTTAGGGATGTAGGCACTGGTGTGGGCCTAAGAGCGTTCTTTGGTCCATCGTAGCACAAACATGTCCAAAAGGGGGATTTTCAAAAGATGAGGTAACCTATTCTTTTTTAAGAATATTATTGCAAAGGGAATTCAGGAATCAAAAAGCATATCTTTTGTCCATGTATAGGTAGATGAGTTAATTGATAAGAGAGTCTAGGAAGCAATGAGCAAGTGTAAGGCATCTCAGGTTGCCACTCAGACATTACATGTGGTGTGCCGCTCTTCCCCTATGATAGAGGTGGTTGGGAGTGATCATGTAGAGGTGGTTGGGAGTAATCTTATAGAACCACCACCTACCACATCCACTGTAAGTATTTTTATGACATAATATCCAATCTTTTAAAGATGATATGTTTATGTATATATATAACATACTTCATATAAATTTGTAGGGGTTGAGGACATGTCGTCTAAAATTGAAAGAATCTGTCATTGTATAGGGAGAGGCTTACCCACGCCTTCTAGGGCACACAATTCATGGCACTCCAGTAGCTGATGGTGTGGTTCGTGTGAGCCCAAGGCTTGTCTTCCACACTTGGAGGCAGCATCCATTGCCATATACCCACCTAGATGTTGACATGCTTGGTGAAGCAGAAGGCAAAGTGGTCTTGTAGCCCAAATCGGGAGTCACCTATATATATTGATCATGTATGGTACATTTACATTACATTAATGATATATGTATATACATGACAATTGATATGAAATTATATATGCATGACAAAGGGAAGAAACCCACTACAGCTCATCCTCCTCCACCACCACCTCCACCTCTTACTCAAGTACCTAGTTAGCTTCCAAATAACCTATACAACTCTATGGGTCATCAATGCAGGGGTATTGAAATATGGATAGGTGAACATTTTGAGACTTCACCTATTGTGGTTTCTATGGAGGAGGATGCTATAGGCCAATGATATGATAATAATATATTCTATAAGATATTTTGGAATTGTTTCGGTATGCTTGGCTGAATTCATTTATGATAGAACTATGGATATGGAGAGATCTTATATATATATATATATATATATATATATATATATATATATATATATATATATATATATATATATATATATATATATATATATATATATATATATATATATATATATATATATATATATGAATATATATACACACACATATATATGTATATATATACATATATATACATATATGTACATATGTACATATGTATATATACATATATTTACATATGTATATATATACATATATATACATATATATATGTATATATATGTATATATATACATACATATATATGTATATATATATATATGTATATATATACATACATATATATGTGTATATATATACATATATATATGTATATGTGTATATACATATATATATATGTATATATATATATATATATATATATTTATATTTATATATATGCATATATATATATGTATATATATATACCTTATTTTATATATGGTGATCTATTTTCTTATATATTAATGCATACATAATATATGTTTTGCAGCCACAAATATAGGTTCTATAAAGATTTTTGAATGACTCATGTGGGATTTCTAGTTCCATCCTTGGTCAGTCTTGTAAATGAAGATCCTACATCAGTTATCTTATAGTGCTCTATCGCTTTTAAATATTTCGGTGAAAAGAAAAAAGTGTGATAATAGCTCCATATAATATTTGGTAAGTTTACTTTGCTTATATTTTTGACTTAAAAATTATATTTCATTGTGGATATTGAGTCATATATTTTTTACTTTCCTATCACTAGAGATAAGAATTGGGACTTACTAGTTGTTGTGCCCGAGACGATGACTATTTATTATCAAGATTCTAAGGGGAACAAGTTAGACCGTTCATGACACGATTTGAAAAAGCCATTATATACGTGAGAAAATTTTTATATTTATATCCATTAACATTTATTATTACATGACTATTTACTAATGCAATTCAATGTGTTACATTAATGTGTAGGGTTTTAAAAGCTTTCAAAAATGCAAGAGGAAACATGGACAAGAAAATTGGAAGAATGTTGATGTAGTTTCCTGACTCCAATGTATATTTTATTTATATGAATTATGCATATTTTCATTTATTAACATTTTGTATGTTAAAATTTATAGTGTGTTGTACAAAACAACGGTTGGGCATGTGCGTACTATGTGATGCAGTATATGGAAATGATTGTCAGATATGCTGCTGAAGATATTGAAAACATACAACATGTAATATATAGTCTTGATCATCATAAGTATATATAGTCTCATTAGATAATATGAAAATATAAAACTTATTAATTATATATATAAGTCATTCTCTTTGTAGGTGTTTAAACTAGCGACTTAATATAGGAGAAAAGCTATTAGATGTATGTATGCCTTATACGATTAAGCAATTAGATGACATAAGAGAACAATGGCCAAACACCTTTGAAAGGGAGGCAACTTTTTATTATGATTGGGGTACTGATGATAAAAAATGACATTTCTAAACTTTGGAGTCATTATTTTTGCTTATATGTGGTGCTTATATATATATATTTATGAATAACTTTTTTGTGAATTTTCTTGTTGAAATTTGATCTATATACATGTGTGTGAATGTGAACATGAATGAATGAATATGCCTCTACATGTGTGTGAATGTGAAAATGGATGAAATGAATGGAACTACATGTTTCTACATGTGTGTGAATGTGAAAATGGATGAATGAATGGAATTATAGGTTTCTATATATGTGTGAATCATGTGAATGAATTAATTGTGTTTCTACATGTGTGTGAATCACATGATGTATATATATAGTCTTGATCATCTTCTTATTGTAGGTTTGTGACATCTTGTTAGGCTGAAATCATAGGATGATGTAAACCTACAGTTCTAAATTGAACTGCAGGTTCTGCAACTTGTTGATCAATTGAACAGCAGGCATGCAATATGGTATTAAAAAAAGACACTTAGTCGTTGGTTATTTATAATAACTGACAATGAAGATATACGTCATCAGTTGTCTATAAGAAACTGAAGACTATATCCAAACCCAGGCCTTTTTTTTTAGTATGGAGATAGGCGTCGATTTATTAACTCATAACCGACGACAATTTGTAGGTATATTGTTATTTTTATCCTGCACCGATGACTATGAACAAAACAGTTTTTTATTTGGAAAGGGAGTTAGTCATCGGTTTTTACATAAATAGCCGACGACAATGAGCTGAGATAGGTGTTGGTTTTGTTTAAATAACCGACAACTATAGATCCTACCAGTGTCGGTTCTTTTTCAATTGCAATCAGGGTTGGCTCTATGTCATCGGTTTTCCAACCGACATTGTTAACTTCTACCTTTATTGTCACCCCCTTGAGTCTCTCTGCTTTGTAATCGACGTTAAAAGGTCATTTTAACTCATATTAAAGGTAGTATATGTACTAGTGAGTGGTCCTAGATGTTACACTCCAATAGATAATGACAGCATGACCACATCATCTTCAACGACACTTCCCATCATAGCCATAATATTTGAGTCGTGCATACCTCCCACTTCTTTGAAGCCAACCTTGTACATGACGGTCCATGCATCAGGGGCAATCCCGGCGGTGATCCCTCTTACACTGCCCTATAAGCTGACATCAGGGACGAACCGCCCGGTGGCAGTGTCTGCCGTGTGGGTTCTGTGTTCATCATCGGCGAAGGGCTCTGGCCTCCTGGATTTATTCTGGTTGTCAAATAACCTTGCTCTGATGAGCTTGTTATTGCAGAGTGAGGTGTTGTGGAAGTCACACTTGCCCTTCCACCTCTGTGGGGGTGGTTCCATGCCCACATCGTTGAACAAAAGATGGGTCGGATCTATACATGTGTCTACTACTTCGAAGATGACACACATGTCTTCTTCAATGGTCATTGAAGAGATGACACCATTCATGCTATTGTGCTAACTGACAGTTACTGATCGTGTTCTCTTCCTTGATTGATTTCTCTACATTTTGGGAAAAATATGATAGTGGGTCTATTTTGAAAGGATAGCCACCCTTGTGATGTTGTTGCCATATGTTATCTCATGACCATCTTCTCTCTAAGTTTCTGGGAAACTTGCTTCCCCTATTTTTGGTTTTTTTGGCCGGTTGAGTCAATTACCTTGTATTTAAGGGGTTCCAACCCCCATAGCATTGTGGTTATGGGACACCTTTGGTGATCCCTAGGGATGGAAAATCTCCCCATAAACCCATAACCCAACAAACTCAATGCATTTGCACCCAATTTAAAGTAGGTATGATGGGTCCCGACTCGCATGTTAGGTTTACATGGGGAGGGTTGATCTGGGTTTGGTGACATGTGTCCCCCCATCTCTCCCCACGATTCCCCATTTGTTAGATCAAGACTTAAAATGCACTACCACAGGAGTCCTCATACTCCACGGACTCTAGAATACTCCACGGTTAGTTGGGATTTCTTCAGACGGCTTTTGATTAGTCCACACCCTTTAATATCCGGCCCAATTCCCCCTTCACGCCTTTTCCCTTCACGCCTTTTGCTCTTACGCCAATTCCCCCTTCACACCTTTTCCCTTCACGCGCCGAAGCCTTCCCCCTTCACGCCTCTTGCTCTTTCGGACTGGCCCTCTCTCTCGCTCGATCGGGAACGACTCTGCACAAGGTGCCGCCAGAGTCTTCCTTTCCGGCGAACCCAAGCATGAAAGCAAGCCCTCATCGTGAGCTACTGCAACCTCCGGTGGCTAAACCCAGACTCTGCGGACCTCCTTGACACCACAAGTCTTGCTCCCACCTCCAGAGCTCCTCCCCCCTATGGCGCCACTGCTTGCACCTGCAGTGGCGGAAAAGGAAGAGGCAAAAAGCCTCCAGGCCATCAGACTTTGATCGGAAGGTACCTTTTTCTCCGAGATATCTTTATTGTCGTCGTTCGTGTAATCCTGGTTCTGTTTACCTGAATCTGTTTCCATCCTTGTCGCGCCACCAACTCGAGCAGTTGAAAATATGTTGTGTGTTCCTTTTCATCCGTTTGGTTGAGCGTAGGAGGAACCCGCACCCTGGAAACAAACCACACAGTATTTTCCAACTCTACAGAAAATTGAGAAAACCAACCGAAAGCATTTTGGGCGCGGTTCATTTTCAACCATACTGCTACAGACTGCCTGCCATATCTACTAACTTACCGGCATCTTCATTCCACCCCGCTCCTACTTGATTTTAATATTTGATCCATGCCAACAATGTTTCCTGGACCAGCAGACGTCATCTCTATTTGTCTTCGTCGTCCGTAAACAACATGGAACCAAACCCTTGCGTTGCAGTTTTAATTCCAGACATTTGATTTCTTGTTTTCATATTCGTGATGAGTCTTGCAATTACACAGAACCAGACGAGCCCTTAGGGTGTACCCAGCATCCCCTTGTATGTGAAGTTCTGGCCAACTCGTTGTAGGTTAATCTACATTACTGAGTGCATAGGTTGTCCTCGTGGTCTTCCCACAGTGTAATGATTTCGATCGCTTCTGTTAACATCTAGGGTCCATCATTCCTCCCTGATCGCATGTAGTCAGATTCACTGCTCCCGTTTTCAAAGGGAGCATGATGTTCCTTATTTAACCATCATACATTTATGCATACCGGCAGATTAATTTCACTGTCATTGATTAGGAGGCACTATTTCTAGCAAGGAGTAGCCTAGTCCTTCCACGACTGGGACTAGGGACCAACAAATCTGCTGGCAGTTGTGCTGTTTGGCTGCTGCTAGGTGACGTCCTCCTATAGGGGTGCATCCTAAATAAATAGTCAGATTTCTATTCTACAGTTTCTTGAGGATTTATCCATTATCGGTACTTATTTGGCCAAAAGTCATCTCGTCATTAGTGTTAAGCAGATAGTATAGTTTACACCGTGGAAGGTATGCCCTTTTCCAGTTATCGGTGGCTATGTGAAAAGGAACTAACGTTGTCCATAGAATTAATATGTGTTTTATAATCTCATCATCTAGTATTCTTTCAATGTCGAGGAAGTAATACGTGATTCATATCCCCTACAACTTGGTTGACAATCACTATTTTATAAACTTAACAACGACATGTATTGGTAAAACCCATCACTACCGTAAGACTTTGTTTGGACCACAATTTCAAATAAATGCACGGTTATATTTTGATTAGATTTTAAAGCATTTTACAATTTAATTGGTGTAAACTTGATAAGTTATTAACTATGTATACTCACAACAGGGTGTTGATTGGAATCGAAAAGTTACAAAGCAGATTTGTTCTTGGTGTACTTTTGAGAAGAATCTTGTCATAGGCTCATACATCCCGATGCGTACTTCATCTTCCAGTAAGTGCTCTAACTTTTCTTCTTCCAATATACAACTAACATCAACTACAATAATCATTTTAAATTTCACCGTCATTGACTGTTATAAGGTGCTAATACTTATTGATCAATTTTCATGTATGACTTCACATATGCCCTGATCTAGACGAGTGTTAATGGCTTGTATTTATCCTTCATGTTTTATCCTATGTCTTGCATAAAAAATTGAGAAAAAATATGAAGATAAAACATGTATTTAATATAAATATAGGTAACCATATTGTTTGAATTAGAAACACATTTTGATGAAATTTTTAATTTTTTGTTTATTCAGAAAGTAGTATTAGTTGTGACAATATAAATCGACCTCTTCCTAAAACATATCTTTTTATGTTAGGCTTCGACTATGGACAATCAATATTTTATCGACAGAACATGGATGTATAAGCCAAAAACAAGATTTGATCGTCGTCGGGATAATGATTTTATTGACGGGATAGATTTCTTTATGAAATTTGCCTCAAATAATGTCAAGACGAGAATGATGCTTTGTCCATGTATGAAATGTGAGAATAGGTTAGAGAGTTAAGGAGGCAACAACTCATTCCAGAAAGGATCAAGTATTTATCTGAAGGACCTTCAATTAAAGCATTTTCTTATCATGGTTATTGTGTCAATGGATATAAATTTGAACCAAATTATATAGAGTGCAGCCGTGTAACACAAAACAGTGGGGTTGCAACTGTTGGACCAGGTGACATCTTATATTATGGGGTTTTATTGGCTATATATGAAGTTCAATTCTAACATTTAGATCCATACTATCTTTTTAAGTGTTTGTGGTATGATAGTGATGATGGAGTTGGAGTTACAAGGGGTTATCTTAACTTCACCATTGTTGATACAACCAAACTTGCATTTTACGATGAGCCTTTTATATTCCCTGAACAAGCAAAACAAGTTTTCTATTCTGCTGATCCTGAAGATGGAAATTTAAATGTAGCTTGCTCTTGAATTGCTAGAGACACATATGACATTCCCATCAATGTTGCCTCTTTTGATACGAATATATCAGATGAAGAAATTCTAATAGAAAGTGTGTCAGATGACGATATAGATCTTTGGGTAAGAACAGATGTAGATCCTGAAATGAATCAAGTAGATGAAAACATTATAACTAAGTGTACGAACAAAAGAAAACATATTCAATTTATGGTAAGAATTATCATTCTTTTTAATACATTTTGATCATATATATCTTCCTTCATATCACTCAAGTATATTCTCTCACTTTATCTTTTGTGTCCTGTAGGAAACTGCCTCCTAAGCGTATTTCTGTGAATAATATTTTGTTAATTTTCAATATATGAAATGCAGGAAATGGAAAGACACAAGTGAATGCTTCGACAGAAATCACAAGACATGGGCAGAATAGGCCATCAAGTGGAGGTAATTGTTACAAATAGAATAACCTTTCATACTAGATATATAGAGATGATGTATATTTTATTTCTCAAATGTGATATTCAGTGAATCTTCAAGGCCAAGTTCATTCTCAAAAGAAAAATTCAGACCTGGAGCAAACCTTACAAAATATGAAAGGTACCAATTTCTGTTAAAAGTAGTGCCTTAGATCAATGCATGTTAATTTTCAATATATGAAATGTAGGAAATGGAAAGACACAAGTGAATGCTTCGACAAAAATCACAAGACATGGGCAGAATAGGCCATCAAGTGGAGGTAATTGTTACAAGTAGAATAACCTTTCATACTAGATATATAGAGATGATGTATATTTTATTTCTCAAATGTGATATCCAGTGAATCTTCAAGGACAAGTTCATTCTCAAAAGAAAAATTTAGACCTAGAGCAAACCTTGAAAAATATGAAAGGTACCAATTTCTGTTAAAAGTAGTGTCTTAGATCAATGCATGTTAGTTTTCAATATATGAAATGCAGGAAATGGCAAGACACAAGTGAATGCTTTGACAGAAATCACAAGACATGGGATGGATAGACCATCAAGTGGAGGTAATTGTTACAAGTAGAATAACCTTTCATACTAGATATATAGAGATGATGTATATTTTATTTCTCAAATGTGATATCCAGTGAATCTTCAAGGCCAAGTTCATTCTCAAAAGAAAATTTCAGACCTAGAGCAAACCTTGCAAAACATGAAAGGTACTAATTCTTGTTAAAAGTAGTGTCTTAGATCAATGCATGTTAATTTTCAATATATGAAATGCAGGAAATGGCAAGACACAAGTGAATGCTTCGACAGAAATCACAAGACATGGGCTAGATAGACCATCAAGTGGAGGTAATTGTTACAAGTAGAATAACCTTTCATACTAGATATACAGAGATGATGTATTATTTATTTCTCAAATGTGATATCCAGTGAATCGTCAAAGTCAAGTTAATTCTCAAAAGAAAAATTCAGATCTAGAGCAAAATTTTCTCAATGGGATATCTAGAAATGAGCATGGCGCAAAGCACATTGGAGGTACAAATTATATGAAAAAAATGATATTTCTTAGCTAATATTTTATTTAGACATTTACATACTTTCATTACGTCAACTCTAGGAAATGAACAGAGGCAAGTGTGTACTACAACTCCAGTTATAGGTGTTGAGAATATTAGACATCACAATGGAGGTACAAGACTTATTAATATTGATATAGTCATTATATGGACTCACATTATATCAATTAATTCATATTGATGTTCATTTACTCACATTATATGAATTATAGTGAATAAAAAGAGAAAAGTGCCTATCTCAACTGCAGTTACCGAGAATGAGCATATTAGACATCACAATGGAGGTATAAACTTTATCAATAATGATGTGATTGTTATCAAATAATTCATATTGATGTTTATTTACCTATCTTATATAAGTTCTAGTGAATGAAAAGAGAAAAGTATGTACCTCAACTCTAGCAGGGAATGAACAAAGGCACGCGGGTAGCACAACTTTGGGAAATGACAATGGTAGACAAAACATGGGAGGTATACTATTTTATGATAAAGTTAGATTTGTTATCAAATAGTTGATGTTGATGTTTATTTACTTTTACTTTGCAATTCTAGGAAATGAACAGAGGCAAATGCGTACCACAACTCTAGAAAATGAAAATGATAGACAACATATGGGAGGTACAATATTTGTGATAAAGTAATATTGATGTTAATGTTTATTTTCTTTTATTATGTTGAGTATATATTTTCTTATTTTTCAACTATGATCAAAGCCATGATGTAGTTCATACAAATTTAATAGAATCAATTGAGCATGATGCCACAGGTGTTGTATTTTTCTATGAATATTTTTCATTATCAAAATGAAAGTTAAATCACATTTTCTAAATATTTTTAGATGTTATCATACCAAATGTTAACAAGAGAAGGATACGAGGTAGAATCAGTTCAAAGGCAGTGGCTCTAACATCCTCTCAGAAGCATAAATGCATTGTTCTCAATGATGGTAGAATTGCTGGACCAGGGAGATGCAGTTTGAGCAACTTTTTAGGAATATTAGCTCGTAATTCCTCTTTATTTCCGATACATAAGGAGTGGGGACAAGATCATGAATCGGCAATTGAAATGGTTATGACTAATGTTCTAGTAAGTGTTCTACCTCAAGATGCTTTTCTATTTTTATTTTTATCCAACTAAAATAGCAAAATACTTTTAATATTATTGTTTACATATATATTACATTTTATCGATGCAGCGTGACTTTGAATTTTTCAATATGGATGATACAAAAGTGACTTCTTATGATGAAGTAACTACTTTTGTCCAAAAGACGATCAATCAACAATTGTGTGATTTTCGTAAGGATCTAAAACGTAGGTTAAATCCTAATATTCCCATTGTTGAACAAATGGAAACTATAGATGATCGAGTTCCACAAGAAAGTTGGGTATTACTTATAGATCTTTGGAATAGTCAATCAAAACAGGTAAAATTCAAAAAATGTATTGCATTGTCTTACTATGTTTTACCATTCATACTTATATCCAACTCATAAATTCACTTGATCATTGAGTAGCAAGAAGCGAGCATTAATAAATGCAATCGAAGTATTTTACAAGCTACACACACAACTGGACCGATATCTTATGCTGAAAAACATTTGAATGTGGTAAGATTTCTAATATAATTTAGAATAGTTAAAATAACTTATACTTTTTCATATGTTACATATGTATATGTTTTTTAGGAGAAAAATGATGGGAAAGTGACACTCCTGCAAACTTGGGTTGATGGTCATAAAAGGAATGGCGAATATATAGATGAAAAAACAAGAGTGATTTGTGTAAGTCTTTATATCATCATCTATATTCTTCTAAATTAAGAAAAATAACTCAGTATGTGAATTTACCTTATAGGAAAAGGTAATAGAAAGATGTATAGAATTAGGACTGGAGAATACAAATGATCCATTAATGTTTGGTCCTGTTGTGGACTCTGTGTATGGGTCCCATAATAGAGGGTATGTGAGAGGAATAAGCGGAGGTATTACTAGAAGAAATTTAAAGAAGAAGAGGCTGGTAGAAAATTCAAATAGAAGTGTGACTAAAGCTTTGGAATCCTAGTTGCAAGAGAAAGACCATAAGAACAAAGAACAATATTGCCATATTAAAGAAAAAGAAAGTGAAATTGAGGATTTACGAGCTCGGTTGAAGATATTAGAGTCACAGGTATTGTTTAATATTTAGAATCTTTTATAATTATATTAAATATTTAGATTTATTAAAATAAAAATTCTTTTTACATAGGTATTGCAGGACAATACAACAACTCTTGAATCTAGTTTTGAGGATGTACTAGAATCTTCAGTATGCTAGCTATCTTATTTTTCTATTTTTATATATCACTCTAGAATAATATTTTGATGTTGTTTTTCAATCATTGATACAGGAAGGAATGAATATTGATTCTCCTCATTTGGGTAAGATTTACTTTTTCTTTAAGCATAACAAGTGATATTTTTGTTTAGTTAATGTGTTATTGGTGCATATTTTCTTGTTACTTACTAAATGAAATGTCATGTTTAATGTGTCATTCAATTAATATAGATACATACATATTTGAATATATTGTACATGATACAGCCATATTTGTATTATATTGCTTTGTCATGAAATAATAATATGTGCAAAAACAATGACCTGTTGTTTGTGATTATAAAATTATCATTAAATTATCTATATAAATGAATGTTGAGAAATATATTTTGTTGTCATGTATGTTTGACTTGAATATTTTATTTTTTTAGGAATATGTCAATTACACAACATGTTTGGGAAGAAAGTAAAGACCTCAGGAGTCAAGATCTGAAAGAGACTAAAATATCATACAACATTGTTGTAGTTACTGCTACTGTGATACCATGTCGTCAGATTCTCAAAACACATCTTGTTGTGATGTTGAAGTACAAAATGGATAGAGAAATACTATGACATTTTTAGAATTTCTAGAGATGTGGCTGAGACAAATTGAGCCATCATGTTATTATTTGTTTCAAACATATGGATATTGTTTATGGAATCACTTTATTTTCAAGATCACTAGTAATATGATTACCACGAATTTGAGCAGAGTGTGAATAAAGGATTATGTCATTTTAATTATCTCAAATAAATATATATTTGTTGTGATTGTTAAATATTTAGAATTTTACGATCTAATGTGAGAACATCATGAATGAATATCACAATATAATAGGTTCCTTTTTATGTGACATCTTATATAAATGAGATTTTCACTGTGGACTGTAATATTTAATTTAATAATAAATTAGATAATAGTCCACGGTTATCACAATGGATTATAAGATTTTTAATTTGAGATACAAGAATACAAATAGTACACGGTTTTAGGATAATAGTCCACGGTTATCACAGTGGATTATATGATTTTTAATTTGAGATACAAAATTTCAAATAGTCCACGGTTTTATAATAGTCCATGGGTTTGTCCGTGGAGTATGGAGAATAGTTTATGGCTACCTAATCTACGGTAATAGTCCACGGTCATTTTATACTCCATGGTTCAAACCATAGACTATGAAGTATAGTCCACAGTAAAATTTGTGGACTATAAGCTTTTTTCCTCTAGTGGCACCCTCGTCTTGAGTTCCGACTCCTGACTCTCACGTTCCCCATGAGGTGGGGACTCTTCTTCCGTTCTCCATCTGTTCCCTCTCTCCGTTCTCCATCTGTTCCCTTTCTCCATTCTCGTCCCTCGAACCCTGGCCTTAAAGGTTCTCCTCCCCTAAACCCTGAGTGCCAAACCTTGAGGTGTCATGAAGATCTGTTGGGACACCACGCGACGAGGTGCCTCCCAGACACCGACTAGGAGATCTGCTGCCTAGACACCAAACCGGCCACTAGGGATGTCAGACGAACTGAATCGGTGACACGATTAGGCGGACCTGTTCGGCGACGCCGCCCATGATGTTGTCGGTCTCACAAGCTCTACACCGGGAGCCTCGATGGGTTTGTGGTGTCGGGCGGGCAGGGGTGGGTGTTTTCCGACACATCATGTAAATTCTGACACTAAGCCCCATCCATGGCGTGCGAGATGTGTACATCGGCAGAAGGGGAGGTGACTACATGAGTTCATAGAAGTTGCGGCAGTGGTTGATCGCGATGCTGGAGCACGCATCACACACGCTGACACCAGGGGCGGAGGTAGAAAATGTGAGTAGGGGAGGCTGAGTTTAGGCGTTTAAGTATTAAGTATAGTAGGGGGCTGAGTAAAATGAGTTAGACAAAAATATGCTATAGATGAGATTTGAACATGGGTTAATGGTCAACAAATAACATCCGAGAACCAACTCATCAACTATCAATATAGTTGTACATATTTCAGAAAGTGAACTACATATACAATACTTGCATATGCTATAGATATATAAATACATTCATTTTGATTTGGGAGGGGGGCTTCAGCCCCCTCTAGATCCGCCACTGACTGACACTTCCGCTCTTCTCCTCAAGGTCGTCGCTTCAGGTTTCTCTTCTCTGGGTGTATCATTGCGCCGCCACCAGCGGAACGAATGAGGAAACCATTGACAGCGGTCTACTAGATTGGCCGGCGAACGGTGCTGAGAATGGATGGGAAATCACGTATTCCTTGTTGTAAGGGCCCAAGGGGCTAATGGAATTGGCCGTGATCTACTCTGCTTCATTTTCCTTTTTTTTCCATTTCAGAACTTGCTGTTGCTGCTTCTGATTTCTGTTGTTGTCACGAAGATGGTTTTCTGGTTGGGATAATCAACCTATTTTCTGTATTGATACTGTAGCCAGGGAGTAAGTTTAAAGTTATCGAAGACAGGTGGTTCAAAATCTGCTGAAATTATATGCAAACGCGTTAGTTAAATTTGCAGATGTGTTGTAGATTGTAGTCATTTGAAAGGCTGCATTTTGTTACAGGTCCCGCGAGTATTGTGTAAATGAGATTTAAAATAAAATAATTAATGTGGAGGTTATCTATATGATTAGTGAGTTAAAATCTGGAAAGGTTTATTTGTAAATATAACATTTGCAGGGGTTTGTTAAAAATTATGTGAGAACTGATGGCGTAAAACGCAACTTTACAATATTTACAAGTTTGAAAAATACTCACTTAATCTATAGTTTTAATTCAAACGGGTTAAAATGGGCCCCCATGACCCATTGGGGTGGGTATGGATATTTACAATTATACAATTTTTCTAAATGGGGCGGGTATGTATTGGGTCAAAATCTAAATGGATATAGTGGGTATGGGTATGGGTAGGTCATACCCGCCCATCCTAGTGATCCTTTGGTACATTGTCATAAGTAGCAGCGCTGGTGTATGTGCATGTATCCAATAGTAATCTAACATATTGGATATGATGGTTATTGTAAAAAAGAAGCAAAAAGTAGAAAAGAAAATGAGTCTGTATATGTCTGATCCTGTTTATTAGATAAGTGCAGTATAGAACAACTTTATTAGACTGCCAAGTAGACCATTCCATTATGCATAATGATGATGGTTCTTCACTTCTCATGGGATACATCAATTTCGAAGCTGACGTGCATGTCTTCTTCAATGGTCATTGAAGAGATGACACCATTCATGCTACTGTGCTAACTGAAAGTTACTGATTATGTTCCCTTCCTTGATTGGTTTCTCTACATTTTGGGCATAATATTTTAGTGGGTTTGTTTTTTTAGGGCATCCACCCCTGTGATGTTGTTGCCATATGTTATCGTATGACCATCTTCACTCTAAGTTTCTGGGAAGCTTGCTTCCCCAGTTTTTGGTTTTTTTGGCCGGTTGAGTCAATTGCCCTGTATTTAAGGGGTTCCAACCCCCATAGTATTGTGGTTATGGGACACCTCTGGTGATCCCTTTGGTACATTGTCATAAGTAGCAGCGCTGGTGTATTTGCATGTATCCAGTAGTTATCTAACATATTGGATATGATGGTGATTGTAAAAAAAAGGAAGCAAAATGTAGAAAACAAAATGAGTCTGTATATGTCTGATCTTGTTTATTAGATAAGTGCAGTATAGAACAACTTTATTAGACTGCCAAGTAGACCATCCTCCCTCGAGCGTGGGTACATGCTGTATATCTAAAGCTAGAACTAGAAGATGCATACCGCATGGCAAAATATGCCACGTGATTAGGCAGACGGCTTTCCAAACAGAACGGAGATAGGGCTACTGACAGTGATTTTCCCATCATAAGATACCCACGTCAGGAGGCCCTCGGAGAACCACGTCGCCGGTGGCTCTGTACGGCTGAGCTCAACCGTCACCATGATTGATTGTTGTTGATCAACCTCGGTAAAGTAGAGGGTTTCAGGTTGGACTGTAAGAACAACCCCCGGTGGCCGGATGATGCGCGCCTTGTATGACGAGAAAGGTTGCCCAACATTGATCACTGTCCGAGTGACCCGCTTTGAGGTTTGCCTGTAACTAGACTTGGTGGGAGAGCTAAAGTCCACCGTCAAAGAAGGGTAGTTGAGATCGGCTTCCGTTATTGCTTTGTATGCAGAGCAGCGAGTCTGTTCTGTTGTGATCATGCTGACTTGCTTGTCTGTGTAGCCGAGACCGCACATGTAGGAAATGTATTCATCGATCTTGATATCGTATACTAGGCCCGGGTTAATCGCCCTAACCGGGTTTACTTGACCTGAACCGGTGGCGAAGAAGTCGGCCGGTCTGTTCTCAAGCAAATCGGTGATGGGTGCTCCCTTGAGGTTCTTGTGCTCCGCCGTCGTCATAATGGCAGACTTTATCATTGCCGGTGACCAGTTGGGGTGGGCATTTTTCAGGAGAGCTGCGACGCCGCTCAGGTGAGGGCAGGACATGGATGTGCCAGACTTGATGTTAAAAGCCGGCTCTGACGGAAACGGCCCCACTGATTTGTGAGATGCGGCTAAAATATTCACGCCGGGGCCGATGATATCCGGCTTCAGAATGCCGGGATTCACTATGCTCGGCCCTCTGGAAGAGAAGGGAGCCACTCCAGGAGCAGAGAAAGATGCCCCTAAGCCGATCTCTGTGCCTTTGAATATGATTGATGCAGTGGCATCTTCACCTGCTAGGTTTGCTGATTGCATATAGGCATCCATCCTAAACTTGTCAAAGCTGCTTACGTACGAGGTGGGGATGAAGTGGGCGTGTGCATCAGTGCCCAACCCTCCAGTTTTAGAGCCTATATAGATCATACCTGCCCCACCTGCGTCTCGGACAACCTTGCTCTGCTTAACGTCGTCGTAGCTGCTTTGATCGGCATCGCAGATCACCAGTTTCCGGCTTACATCAACTCGGGTTAGGTTTTTACAATCCGAAGAAGCGTCAACGAGAGTGAGCAAGGAAGAGGAGAAATTTGTGGGTTGGTAGGCAGACTGTCCTTCCAGCTCCTCTCCGTTTCCTAGCACCACTACGGAGCGTATCCTCCGGTCGATCGTGCTGGCGCCGACTGTGAGCATCCAAGGTGCGGTGTTCCCCAGTGTTCCCATTGAAGGCCCTTCGTTCCCTGCGGATGTGCTGACGAACACGCCCTTCCGAACAGCTCCGAAGGTTGCAATTGCAGAGGAATCATTGTAAAATGGTAGAAGCTGTTGTACTCCGAGAGAGTATGACAACACGTCCACGCCGTCATCCACGGCGGTGTCAATTGCAGCCATTAAATCTGAGTCGGACATACCACCCTCATCATCTTCGCCAACCTTGTACATGGCGACCCATGCATCAGGGGCAATCCCGGTGGCAGTGCCTCGCGCACTGCCGAGCAGACTGGCATCAGGGACGAACCGCCCGGCGGCGGTGCTTGCCGTGTGGGTTCCGTGGCCATCGTCATCAAAGGGCTCTGGTTTCCCAGTGTTGTTCTCGCTGTCGAATAACCTTGCTCCGATGATCTTGTTATTGCACAGTGAGGCGTTGCGGAAGTCACACTTGCCCTTCCACTTCTGAGGCGGCGGTGGCATGCCCTCGTCGTTGAACGAAGGATGGGTAGGATCTACACCCGTGTCTACTACTCCGATAATCACACCTCTCCCGTACCCCACGGCGCCGCTCCAGAAGGTATCCCGACCGGGATACAGCCCAAGGAATGCTGGACTATGGGTGGTGTGCAGATACGAGTGCTGCTTATCTGGCTCGGCGTGGACGAAGCCGTCTACATTCTTTATCGCCTCCAGTTCTTCCTCCGTCAACCTCGCCGCAAAGCCACTCAAGACGTGGGTGTACGAGTACACCAATCCTGAGTGTGCCTGTCCACCATTGGTACTAATGCCGAGCTGCGAAAGGAAGGCATCGTGCCAGTCCCGATGAGATCCGACGTGGTCGGGAGGAGGTCTGTTGACGTGGACTATGTAGGTTTTGCGGACACTCTCGCAACTCGCATAATCACATAAGCAGTGCAGACATAGAATGGCGGCAAGAATGAAGAAGCGAGGGAAAGAGGAGGAGAAAGGCAGGGCAAATGACTTGGGAGGATTGCAATTCTCAAAGGCCATCACGTTATGTAGGTAAGATGTATCAGGCTTATTGCACATGAACTGTACTCAGTGGACAACACAGGATGAAGAACAACGAACAACGATGCCGCATTTATATAGGCATGGCAACCCGTTCCTCGTTGACTGCAGAATCACTTCTTCTTATTCATACATACAATACGTACATATGAGCAAATATCTCTTTTCGTTTACCAAGTCGTCGTCCGACGGGGAATCACTATCATATGCCATTGATATGGTTCAACACAGCCGCCATTGCACGCAATCAACGATGCCACATCTATATAGGCATGCGTTGACTGTAGAATCAGTCCTTCTTATTCATACATACAATACGTACATATGAGCAAATATCTCTTTTCGTTTACCAAGTCGTCGTCCGATGGGGAATCACTATCATCACGGGAGCCAGAAGTTGATTCTTAGGGGGTCAAAAATGACCTGTGGCCGTTGGGGTTGGAACACACAACATCCAATAAAAGTTAAGGAACACACAACATCCAATAAAAGTTAAGGAACACAAGCCACTGTACTAGAAGCATCTCATTTCATAAGTCTCACTGTGGTATATATTTATTATACAATTTTATATAAATATATATATTTATTTTTTAAATTGGGGAGGGGGGGGGGGGGTGGGGGGGAATGCCTCCTCTTGCCGCTCCGCCCTTAACTATCATATGCCATTGATATCGTTCAACACAGCCGCCATTGCACGCAATCAACGATGCCGCATTTATATAGGCATGGCAACCCGTTCCTCATTGACTACAAAATCACTTCTTCTTATTGATACATTCAATACGTACATATGAGCAAATATCTCTTTTTGTGGTATCGTTGAGTTTATAAAGCACGCGATTAACACAGGCGCCATTGCACGCAATCAACCGAGGCTGTGCCTAAGATGTTTAATTTTACAACCAACGGGATCCAACGGTAACGTCCAACTACTGTATTCCTCTATGTCGCATGGCCCATTTTATTAAGAAAAATTCTACACATAATACCTGACCTACGGTACTCGGGAATAGGTGATTTTTAATTATTCCCAGCATGCAGCCGGTTTTTGATACTATTACCCATGTAAAAGCATGTAAAATGCATGTAAGGTACAGATACTCTGTCCACTTCATGCAACAGTCATGCAAATGGCAGATGTCAATCTACTATAGCTTACAAATTTTTTTTATTGAATATTTATCCCCACTGCAGATTACGTAAGTACTGTACCTACAATAAATACATATACATTCACAAATGAATTTGAGAGGTACTGTACTTATATTTGACAAACTGGGTTGAAAATTAATAATTAGGTACAATACTTATAAATACATTTTATAGTTGATTATGGACCAGGTGTGCACTACATTTTTGTAAAAAAATTATGTACAAGAGAAAAATATTGTTATTGGATTCCGTAGGTACTGTACTTATGCTTACAGATCAGTTATACAATTATGCTTGATTTTGTAATTTGTTAAATACTGTACTTATGCTTGGTTTTATAATTTGGTAAGTATTGTACTTATGTTTGAAAAACCTGAGTTGGAATTAACAAGTGGGTACTGTACTTATTTTGCATGGATTCCGTATGTACTGTACTTATGTCCAGATGACAAATATTACTACTGGATTTCGTAGGTATTGTACTTATGCTTCCAGATCAATGATGCTATTGGATTCCGTAGGTACTGTACTAATACGGGAATACAGTTGGGGATTAGAACGGGAGAGAATAGTTACAAGAAAAAAAACGAATTAATACACTTTGCATGGACTTTGCATGAGTATTAGTACTCTGGAGACAAGAGTGGAGAGACATATTGTGCCATTTTCTGTACTTTGCATGGACTTTGCATGAATATTAATACAAAGACAACTGCAAATGCTGCAGATGTATTTTGTCAAAAAATGAGTGGGAACCCGGGGGTAAGGGAGACTGTGTGTAGCGTAACTCTTTTATTAACCTTGTGTGGCGGGATAGAGGAGGGCAAAGACAATTAATAAAGACAATTGGAAATACTAACAAGGAAGACGACCTACAGCTATCTCTTTGTGCATTAGATAAAAGTCAAACAATTATGGAAAGAGTAGACTAGTTGGTCATCGCCTTATGTATTCGATGCATGTTCATGAATGATCCGATCCATTTGTCCATTCCTAGCATGTTATGCTGCGTCACAAGACTTCTATACACGTGGGATAAGCGTTGAGATTCACTATTGCACCACACTGTTCGGGGTTCTGATTGAGTCAATCCTAACCACACATCTATCACAAAAACTCACCCCTAAAAAAACTAATTATGTATTTTTACGACAAAGATTAATTGAATCACATCTTGAAACACAGAGTTAGAACAGTGAACCGGGCTTGGTAGATGACGACCTTCAAAAAATCATATATATTTTCTAGAAAAAATTGGAGGTTATATATGTTCATCCATCCATAGCAGACAAAGAAGCAAGAACATTGTCAAGTGCTTGAAATAATGAGTAAAAAAATGGGGCAAACATGAATGATCAAAATAGTGCTAGAAGAAGAAAAAGGTTGTTTAGCTAAAGTGTCTGCAAAGTATTTTGTTCCTTGGGAATGTGTTTGATGATGAGGGTTCAGAAGGCACCTTGGATTTAGGTGATCTGGTTGTCGATCGGGAAAGTCTGAGGTCAACATGTGTGAGGTTTTGAGATAGATTCACATCAACTTGGCATTTAGAATAGAGAAAAGTATTGGCATGAACTCTGGCTGCAACGTATTTTAGGCCTCTTCATATGGATATAATTCTTCTTCTAGATTGTCATTAGTTGTCAGTACCTCTTTTACTCTGTGGAACCTGACACTTCTAGCATTGTAGATGACTGGAGTTACAGACTGAAGCATGGAGTCCTATTTGTGAGCAATATCTACATGAATTCTAACTTTGTTTATCATGTGTTTTGGCTAAGTAATGGGAGTGGTTGTTAGAACTGGAAGAAATGATATGGTCAAACTCTGCCCGACCTAGTCTGATGCAAAAAGGCAGTTTTTCAAGTTTTATACAGGTCTATGTTCAAGCCGAGAAGACCTAGATTGGGTCTTTTAATCTGGTTCAGGCTCAATTGTGACCAGTAAAACTGAAGGACACTAGAGACCTCAGACATATAACATGGAGTGTCACAAATCGCGAGTGGTCTGAAAGGAAGTTGTGCACATAGCCCCTTACTCAGTCACTCTTCGGTCTTCACTCTTGTCTTGTAAATTGTGAGTTGCAGCTGCAACAAACTCCTCAAACTCTAGGTTCTTCCACTTCCTTTACTCTCTCTCAAACCTAAACCTACCGTCCACAATTTGAGAAGGAGATGGAGATTACAAGAACAACAATGAACCTACAAGGAGACAAGAGATAGATACAAAGAAATAGATTGAGCAATCGAGATGTTGGTAAGTGGTAGGCCTAGCGATTGTCAATTTTGATATTTTTGGGTTGGTTTGCATATAGACCCTATGATTGGGTGTAGACTCTATGATAATTGGGTCGGCATGGGTCTTGGGTCGGGTTTGAAAACTCAACCCATTGACAGGAGTTATAGTCGTCAGCTAGTGGGCACGGAGGAACATTATGTTGAAAGGCACTTTTTTAACTAGTAAGATTTGATTGATGAGCGTAGTCAAGATTTTGAATGGTATGATCTTTGTAGTGACAATTAGCTTGTTTCTCATGTAATGGATATGCCATGCAACAATGGAAAGGTGGTGGACCAGTTGGCGTGCCAAGTTGAAGTCATTTTGAGATCTAGCTTAGACATGAATCTTTTATTGTTTAGGAGGTATCTCCCATGACCATGTGGGAGGGTGTTCCACATGACTTATTCATATGGGTAGTCTCAAACAACATGTAGTGATCTCTTGCATGCAATGTGTTGGCAGCCCACTTTTACTAATTCAGAAAAAACTCACGATTAACATCAATCATCTAACTAATGATGGAATATGTTCCACATCCTATCTAATTTTTGCATATAACTTTCCCACAATTTTGATATTTTTCTATTTATTTAAATCACTCTTTTTTCCCACATTCACCCAATCCAAACTCTTCTACAAAGAAATCTTCTCAGACTGAAAGTGCAATTATTCTTCAACTCTTCCTTAAATAGCCTATTCTTTAAAAAAATCCCAATTGAATTATCTAAAATAGAATATTTGTTTTTTTGTCAACTACTTTCTTAGAAAAATTAAGAGGTAACTCCGACTTATCATTTTGTGTAAGTTTTCTTTAATTTTTGGAAAAAATATTCTTGAAATTATTGGGAAAATGAGATTTCTTTTTTTATTCACCACGAGACACTAGGAGGATCATAGTTATCCACCACGTGCCATGTGGCATATCAGCTTGATCCGCATGTCTAGTATGGCACATCTGCACGAACCATTGCCTCTTCCGAAAGGTTCTATAGAGAATCCTGAACCCTAAACTCCACCTATAAATAGACCCCCATATCAAACATATTACATGTCTCCTTCATCTCTCTTGAAGCCAGATCGATGCCTACGTCTCTCTTTACTTTTCCATGTTGCTTGTAGCCAAAAGTTCCTTTTTCTAAAACCGTCTACTTTGCAAAATTTATAGAACCATAAAGTACTATATTTGTTGCATATAATTGTTAAATTTGTCATATGTTTCTATCTAATATGTAACTACTGCACATGACCTAATCTACTATTGCATCTGATAACTTCTTTATCTCTCTTATAGTTGTCGTTGACCACTACTTCTGAAAAATGAGATCTAGTTCTCTAAATACACCTCTGTTAGTCATCTTACAACATCCTACACATTAGATCTCTATCATGGGAGGTACAGAGGTGATCAATACCATATTGTTCCTAAAAATTAGGACTTTTGGGGCCATGGTAGGAAGGCCATAAACTTCTACAACACTTGGAAGCCCACTTACAATCAAATACATTTTTTATATTATTTTTATTCTTTTTAATCAAACCATCCTGAATCGCTCAAATTTTTTCAAAACCCAATACTGTTTTGATATCCATTTATTGGGCGAGATGGGAGTGATATTTTGTCCCTTCTCATAACTAGATCACTGGATCTGATCTCCAATTTTTCTTTTATTTTTTATTTCCTTATCCAGCATGGATAATCTCTAAGTTTATACCATTGCTTTCTTCCTCATTTTGTGTAAAAAATGTGGTGGTGACTCTGACATCATTTTTATGTGGTGTTTCACAACTGAAAAGGGTAGAGATTTATTCCTCGATTATATCTATTTTTCATCCCCATTTGGGTAGGGTGCGATACACTAGTTACTCTATTTGGATCCTAGTCGACCTAAGTCAATCTCACGTTGTGCCCTTTTGATGGTTGAGCATCCTTAGAATTGCTTTCGTTTTTTTCTTTCTTTTCTTTATTGCCATTTTATATACCAAGTAGAAACATGGTAGTCAATCACCCTGATCTACACACAGTAGACACAAGGATTGAGGAGATCTTCAATCCCAGACCCCTATGCATTTTTCTTCTTTTTAGGGTTTCCTAATCCTGATCCTATTTTGACATTTTGGACACCTCCGCCCCCCCCCCCCACCGATTACAGTTTCAGCCATACTTCCTTTCTAGGATTTTGTTTTTGCTTCCCTCGTTAAAAAAACGAAAGAAAAAAGATAAATTATGAATAGATGGTATACATCAGAACTAAAATTGCTTGGAATATCAAATCACCTTAAATGCCAATACAGATAAGTGGAAAGTAGGGTGCGCAGGGTAGTTGTGGTTTTCCATCAAATAATCTATAATGATTACATGACCATCCCTTTGATCTCATAATAGGCCCCCTACTAAAGTTGGTCACCACCAACTCAGAAAAGGGGTCTAAGTCTAGAAAATATGAATGTTGAACAGTGTCCTAATCCCAAGAGATACAAACAAACAACAAAAGAAAATCCCTCAAAGGGTCAAATCCTAACATTTCCCATGGTAAATAGAAACATAAGAATCCACAAAAACTACAAAAATATGGTCTTTAACTACAATTTTTCTAATTACATATAATTTCTATGTAGTTAAATCCCTAGTTAGCTACAAATTTTAAAAGTATAAATAAAATAAGTATAGTTAACTCAATTTATAAGACATAGCTACACTTATTCTCTCCATGTTTTAAATGTATTAACTAAATATAACTAAACCAGAACTTTTTTAAAATAAAATCAAACTTCATATCATCCTCTCCTGCGTGCAATATTCCCAGTAGGTGATTTGAAAATTGCACAAGCAGGCTCTAAAATACCCGCAATTTCTCCCACTGATCACCTGCGTAAAGTGATCCAGGTGATCACCCTGGTTCCGCACTGATCGCTCGTGTGCCCGCTCTCCCACATATCACCCACGTAAAGAGCCTCCAGTCGATCATGGTTCTGCCCTAAGCGCTCGCCCACACACAGTCCGTGCACTGAGCTCGCCGCCCAGTAGTCTGAGGACAGCATCGCCGCCCAACAACCACACGATCCTCCATCGTCTTTGGTGCCTCCATCCTCTCTGGACCCTCTATCATCTCCGCCCAGCATCAGAGCACCCTGACGTCCATCACCTCCCAGCAGCCCGAGGACACACTCCCTCCATCATCCTCGGTCCCTCCATCGTCTCCGCCCAACATCAAAGCACCCAGACATCCAGGTTAGGGTCTCTGATTTCAATATCACATATGCCCTTCTTTTATGAAAACCCAGATGCCTATGGAAAAGAGACAAGCTTCACATATCGTGGTTGCATTTTGAGATGAGTATGTGTGTATGTATTGTCTGACTTTGCATTCTGGGGTTCCTTCTTCACTTCTAGTTGTTCTTCTTCACTGAGAGCCCATTTGGTTGGGCATAAATTGAACTCATGTAGCCACATTGAAATCTATATGGTTCCCATACAAACTAATCACAGAGATTTTCATATTAGATCATTAGAAGAGATCAACACTCGAGCAAAGTTAGAAATATACTAAACTGAAACCTAGCAAGTCCTAGGCCAGGATTAAGAGCTATATAGACACTTAAAATCATTAAGAATAATATTCCAAGGACAGTTCCTGGGCATTTCATTTTATTCATGCACACTAGAATTTCTCTCATTTTATATCCAGTGCATAATGCATAGAATAAGAGATGAGATCTATCAAGTAATTTGTTAAGACTATATTGTGTAATTTTAATCTTTTTAAAATTTTATGTAACTCGATTAGTTTGTTATTCAAAGTATTCCGTAAGAAAATCTGAATTCGTGATAGTCATTATACAATTTATAATTTTTCATTAAACTTGTATAGAATATATTAGTATGTTGGATTGTCAAATGATTTATGATTTCCATTTATATAACTACATGTGTTCCATTTGTAGTCAATAACTTCTTTTATTTATAAATTATAAAAATGTAAGTAATACAAATATAGCTAATGGTAATGACTACAAATTTGACTACAAATCTCATTTGAACTCATATAACCTTTCTCTCGACGCCCGATGTAAATAACTATTTTATTTTTTAGGGGTGATGGTGCAACTTGTTGCCCTCCTACTTTCTAATTAGAAATACATATACATATCTTTATGTATATATTCTAAAAATTAACAATCTAACTTTTCACATATTGAGTGGTGCCAACATTCCCTCCCCTTTCATCCAACCCGCGTGCGATAATCATTCTTTTGTCTCGCGCGATCCCTCTATATCTAGCCTAACCGGTCATTCGCACAATCGCTACCTAGCTCCGTAACCAGTCATCTGCATGCCAAGGAAACCCCGATCGACTGCGCTCTCCCACTGCGCTCCCCCAGCCGTCTAAGGAAAGCTTCGGTCCGAGGGTACCCCGACATCAACGATCATCTACCACTAGGGTGGACAGTCGTTTCCTCCCGATCGCCCGATCAGTACTTCTCTTCACCACCACCACCCAACAGCCTGAGGGGCACGACATCTCTCCAGCATCACCGCCCAGTAGTTTGAGGGCACGGTCTCTACAACTCACCACCCAACAACAGAGCACCCAGACGTCCAAGTTAGTCTTTCAATTGTGCCCCACCTGATGAATCAGAATGTGCCATATTGCTTCCGCTAAACTTGTTTCTGTAACAGAAATGAGGGGTTAAGTTTCCTCACTGCATTGGTAATCATAATAACAATACCACATTCCTCTTCCCAACTGGCATTGTATCTCTCTCCTAAAAAGTGAACCCATATTCAAATAAATAATTAACACCATGGCTGGAGGTTGTTGAGATTTTCTTGGTTGTTTTTGTTCCTTCTGGGCTGATTGGGCAACCTGTAATATATCACTTATAGTGGGAGTCAAACAGTTACCATTATCAGTTATAAATATAATAATATGATAAATATTGAATGACGATGACAAACTAGAACTATGGCAATCTGGTAAAGGGTAATACTTGTGTGTTGTCTTTCTATTTATCTGAGGAAAAATATCTTGACGATACCAAGTTTAAGTAAAGATTGCTGCAATCAAGGTTTTACTTATATCATATTGAATAATCACGTAAATAATTTTGCTCTCTTTTGTTTATAACAAACCTTCCTCGACATCCAGGATTGTGTCTGTTCATGATTTCCATTATAGTGGATGTTCAAAATATTTAATATTGTTCCCAGATCAGTAATGTCGTGTCCACTTGTTTGTTCATCGATTTTATAAGAGAAAAATTTCATATAAATTAAGTATAGATTAACCAGAGTCATTAGAGATATTGAAAAACTAAAAGCATTGTGTTTTGTTACAATATTTTTTTTGCATGAACCATTCATTATATTTTATGTGGTGCCCACCCTAATAAGAATTTCTGACTACGCCACTGATTGTATCTTACTCTCCACGTAATGAGGTTCTGGTGGACCACTGCTAATACTAAGAAGTCGAGTTTAGGGAATGGAAGGATATGCAAAAAAATGTAAGATGGAAAGTAGGAAGGAGAAGTAGCAGAATGCTCCACGCAATGATGCTGATGTCTGTCAGAAATTTGTAGAAACAATAATCTAAAATGGTGTTGGGGCAACAAACCTCAGCACAATTCTTATTAATATCACCTCCAACCTTCCAACCTCTTCCTTATTTCCCCACTACTTCATCCAACCCTTGTTGCTTCCTAGCAGCAAAATCAACAAATTCATCAGTTATTGTAGCCATGCAACAACATGCAGGAATGAAGGACAAAATGGGAGGGAAGGGGTGTCTGGTAGAGAAGAATCACAGAAGGAGGGAGGATGGTAATAGTGAGGTCTTCGGTGAGGCTTTTATAAAAATTAAATGGACATAATAGGTTTCTGTAATTTGATATATTCCTACAAAGGTTGTGTTTTGTTAAACTAACAATTCGATCTAATATTATTGTAATATTTCCTAGCAGGGGGACATCTACAATCATATACATATAAGACATAGCGTGTACTACATCATAACAATAAAACATTGTTGTATCCATTATTATTTTCCTATCTTCCCTCCTTCATACTCCATGAAATGGATCTATGCATCAAGAGAACTACTCAAACTATTTTCATAAAGAAATCTTCTTCTTAAACAAACACATAAGAATAGAGGGACAAAGTAGTAAAACTAAGTGTACATCTTTAAAGCAATAATTGTGATTCAATGCCTATCCGTAGCATTTAATAATTTTTTGATATTCTCAGCATAGCTTCCAAATCAGATCTTAGTCAATGTCCTGACAGGAAGCGTTTGTATGTGGGGGGAGGGGTGGGGGCTGGGGGATGAGGGATAGTGCATGGTTTTAGAAATCAGAACGAGTAGAATACACTGTCATAGTAAAAAAATCATACTGAGAGACCGTTCAATCACCAATAGAATGGCCTCATAATAGACCTCATTGATATGCATGCTTTATGTTTTTGTATTTACTTAATGTTTTAGACTTGTCTTCATCGTTGATCTATTCTTTTTACTCGAGCAACAATAGTTATTTTGAGTCACTGTGTCATGGTATTGCTTTTAGAAAGTGTCGTAGTACTTATGCGATGAATCTTTTCCTGGGAGGTTTGTTTGAGTCACTGTGTAATGTTAAGACACTCATTATACTGATGGTCTTCCCCCTATGTTTTTCTTAAAATGCTAGCGTCTAACTAGAATAAATGCCAAATATGACCGTCTAGATATAAAGGTTCAATTAAACTAAATCAAAACCTCATGTTGAAGAATAATTAATTGATAATTTATAATACGAATAACCCCTCTTTGGAATGATTAACATATGTAATACCAATAGAGGACTCAGTGTTGTCAAGGCGCCCACCTAGGCGGTGCCTAGGCATCCTAGGCGCTAGGCAAGACTGCTCAAACTACATGCCCAGCCTAGTATGTGCATTATATGGGTGTCTAAGGCCTTTTAAGCCTAAATTAAGTCATTTAAAGGATAAATTAGCATGAATCAAGTTTGTATTTGGTCGAATTAGATTATCTTGAGTCAATTTATGGCTGAAATAGGTCTGATTTAGGCAAAATCAGGCCAAATTAGGGAAAACATGTTTGATTTGGGCCAAATTGGTAAGTCATAAAATCACTTCCTCATATGTTTGTTGTTCTTGCTTCTTTATCTTTTCTTTTTTTATCCTTTCTCCTGCATTTTAGTCCTTAATCCTACTGCTGCTGCATTTTTTTGAGTTATTCCTCCTATATCCCCTCCTACTCCGAAATCCTACTACTGGTGTGTTTTTTGTATTTTGTTTTCTTCAAATCCTCTTTTACATCTCCTATGCTTCGTAATGTTGATGATGTTGTACTTTCTACTTTCCTCTTTTACATAACCTATTCCTCGTGATGTTGCTACTGTTGTTTATATTTCTTTTGTTTTGTTTCACATCCTCCATTTCCTCTCTATTGAGTTACAACCTCATCCCGCCCTTTTTTCCCTATTTTCTTTTATTCTTTTCTACATCTCCTGCTTTAATTGTTGTTGCAGGCTTGTTGATATTACTTCCCTTTTTCCTTCCTATTACCATCTCCTGTTACTTATGTCATAGCCTCATTCTGCCACCCTTTTTCACTGCTTTCTTTTCTAAGTCTCTTGCTCGAATTGTTGTTGCAGGCTTGTTGATATAACTCCCCCTTTTTATTCCTATTCCCATCTCATGCTACTGATGTCATAACCTCATTCTTCCCTCTTTTTATGTTTCCTATATGGTATATATGTAGTATATATGTATAATAAGAATCAAATTAACATACTGAAAAGATACAAAATATAAAAAATGCCCAGAACAGCCTAGGCGCCCGTCTAGGCACCTAGGTTGGCTAGGTGCCCCTTGGAAAATGCTGACCGCCTAGCTGCCTTGACAACCTTGAGAGGACCTAATCAGCTAATCTATAAAGATTGTGTCTTATGTTGATCTTGGCATATTTTTGAGCTGGAATTAGGTCCATGTACACATATATTAAGTTGTCATGCCAAGTTACCATCGAGGCTAAATCCTCAATATGATTCCAATTTTCTCAAGGTACACCTATATCTCAAGTAACAACTTCAAAGATGTTTGGAAAGAAAATATAAAATGCATAAAATTTACCTACATATAACTTCTCATTCCATTCATGAGATGACTCTTCACATAATAGACTACCACTCCCCTAAAAGAGATGAGTCTCTACATAATCATTGAGCTCAGGTTTTTCATGTGCTTGTATAACAACCTATATGTATATGTTATACATGCATGGCTTACGTTCTTACATGCTAACTCAATTGTATTTTGTACAAGACAAAACTATTTTGATATTTATTGCCAATACGTCATAGATATATAGATATATGCATGGTTTGTCAAAGTATTATGTAGTATATAATGTATAATATGATCAATATCATACTTTATTGATTTCCTACTTATTGATATATTTAATTTTTCATTGTGTTAAATTTATGTATACTTTTTTACCTTCTTTATTATTATTATTTTTTAAAAAAATTCGTTTGATTAACAATTTCTATGTATTTATAAATTAATTTTATTGATGTGTTTACTTATGTTTTTCTATGGAAGTATGATCCACAAAAGCTAGATAGTTGAGGAAGACAGGACCAGTACAAAGTACTTAACTGGGGTAGTCAAATTCATAAAGGACGCTTTCAAAAAATATAGTAGGAATGAGACTATCTTATGCCCTTGTAAAAAGTATCTAAATACACAAAGACACAACCTTCAAGTGACAACCGAGCACCTGTTATGGAATAGTTTTTTCAGCAGCTACACTGACCGGATTTTTCATGGTGAGACTTCTTCTGATGCCAAGGAAGATTCTTGTATGCAAGACAACATGTCGTTTGATGATATGAGATACATGTTGCATGATGCCAATGGAGTCCAAAACTCTCGAGAAACTATGGACAACGACGACGATGATTCATTTGTATTTGTTGACGATGAAGAAGCTGAGCAATTCTACAAATTGTTAGAGATTGCTTCACAAGAGTTGTATCGTAGAAATAAGAAATATTCCAAGTTGTATATTGTCGTGAGGTCGTTCCATATAAAATGTAGCAATCATTGGAGCAATAAATCATTTACTGAGTTGCTTGAACTTTTGAAGGATTTGCTTCCTGAGGGTGACACGTTGCCTGGCTCATACTATGAAGTAAGGAAAATAATTAGGTACCTTGGTCTTGAATACGAGAAAATTGATGCATGTATAAATGATTGCATTTTGTATCGCAAGGAGTTTGCAAATAATACTTCATGCCCGCCTTGTCATGTTTCTAGATATATAGAGACTGAAACTGATGTAGACGGTGCACAAAGTATGGGAATTAAAAAGAAAAGAGTCCCTTGTAAAGTTATGCGTTACTTTCCCTTGACTCCTATGTTGAAGAGATTGTTTATGTCCTCTAGAGTCACACCAGTAATGCGGTGGCACGATAAAAGTCGCACCAAGGACAGAGTTTTAAGACATCCAGCAAATTCACCTGCATTGAAGACATTTGATAACATGCATGCTGATTTTGCATCTGATTCTCGTAATGTGCGTCTTGGTTTAGCATCCGACATATTTAATCCATTTGGCATGATGAGTAACTCATATAGTATTTGGCCAGTCATATTGATTCCGTACAATTTGCCACCATGGTTATCCATGAAGACACCTAATTTTATCCTTTCTATGATTATTCCTGGTCCAACTCAACCAGGAATGAAGATAGATATCTACTTACAACCTCTGATTGAAAAGTTGAAAGTACCGTGGGAAGTTGGTGTTGATACCTATGATGCTGATCATAAAGTTGTATTCAAATTACATGCTGCCATACTATGGATGATAAATGACTACCCTGCCTATGGTTATTTATTTGGTTGGCAAACTAGTGGGTATGATGCATGCCCTATTTGCAATAAGGACACGTGGTCTATTAGACTACCACATAGTAGGAAATAATGTTTCATGGGCCACAGGAGGTTCCTTCTGATGGATCATAAATTTCATAGGGATATGTCCTCATTTGATGGAAAAGAAGAATTAAGACCTGCTCCAAAGATGTTGTCTGGAAATCAAGTTTTAGTTCAAACCAGAGATGTAGACAATATGCCTTACAATTGGAAAAAACAAAGCATTTTCTTTGAGTTTCCATACTGGAAGTAGAACCTTATTCGTCATAATCTTGACGTAATGCATATTGAAAAGAATGTATGTGAGAGTTTGATTCACACATTACTTGGGATGGACAAGTCAAAGGATAATGAAAAATCTCGTTCTGACATTTTAGAGATGGGAATAAGACCTAGACGACACATTATCAAGAACGGAAGTAAGAATATTATTCCACCTTCTTGTTTTACTTTGAAAAAAGAAGAAAAAGAATTATTCTGTAAGTTTTTTAAGTCTATACAGGTTCCAGATGGTTATTCCTCCAATATCTCGTGAAATGCACGCATCAAAGAAAAAAATTGTTGGCATTAAAGAGTCAAAACTACCATATATTAATGCAACAATTTCTGCCATTGGCTTTACAGGTAGCGTTGTCGAGAAAGAACGTCATAACTGTGATAACTGAGTTGTCTAGATTTTTCAAAGACGTATGCTCAAAAAAGATAAATATGTATGCTATTGAGAAGTTAGATTCTAGAATTGCGGTGACTATGTGCAACATGGAGAAGATTTCCCCACCCTCATTTTTTGACATAATGGAGCACGTGGTCATTCTTCTTCCACGAGAAGCTAAGATAGCTAGACCACTATTTTATCATTGGATGTATCCAGTAGAAAGGTAGTATGTTTATACATTATAGATACTCGAAAACTTTGAAAGAATATGTTGGGAATAAAGCTGCTCCAGAAGCTTCCATAGCAGAATGTTACTTGGCAGATGAATGTGTAACATTTTGTTCAAGGTATCTCTCTGGGGTAGAGACAAGGTTCACAAAATTGGCTAGAAATGATGTTGAAGATGACGATATTGTTACTGATGATGATTGGTCTATATTTTCACACAAAGGGCGTCGAATAGGAAAGAGTATTCATGTTTATCTTGAAGATGTAATGCTGAAAACTGCACATCATTATATTTTAACTAATTGTGTTGTAGTTGAACTGTTCATGGAGTGAGTTCATTAAATTATTGAGAAATATGCATGCTCACCGTTCGATGTTTGTACACACGACTTATGTACTTGTTAGCAGGGAACACATTCACCACGTGAAGAAATGGAATATGCGCGCAAGACATTGGGAAATCAGTAATATTCACATGAACACTTTTAGTGATTGGTTTAAGAAGCATTGGTATAACATGAATTTCATTTAATATTGTTAGAGCATTATATTAATAACTCAATTCATAATGTATACTGATTGAAGATAAGGCCAAGTCAGAAAATTTGCCATCAAATCTACTAACTCTGGCTCAGGGACCACAAAATATGGTGAACAAATACAATGGATATGTAACAAATGGATATAGATTTTGAACCAAGGAGGGGGAACATGGTAAAAAAAACACAGAATAGTGGGATAATGGTGAATGCCCAGATAGAAAGTTTTTCCAGTTCCAAGGACAAAAATCCTAAATTGGGTCAAGTTACCTACTATGGGGTACTCCGAGAGATTTTTGAGATTAGTTACTATGAGCAAATAAAAGTTGTACTGTTCAAAGGTGATTGGGTCAATGCAAACAAGGGCGTCAAAAAAGATGAAAATGAATTTACAATGGTCAAATTAAAACTCATTGACTTGATTGAAAATCCATTTGTATTGGCCTCTCAAGTACAACAAGTCTTTTATCTGGCTGAAATCAATCACCGTGGGTGGAGCTTTGTCGTGCAGACGACACCACATGATACTTATGACATGGATGAGAAGCTTACTGAAAATTTCATGGATGGGACATGCGTACCCAAAGATTCTCATGAAGATGATTGGGAATCTATTTTTAGCGATTTTTTCTGATGGATCTGATTTGGTTACAGAAGATATGGAGGGTGTAACTTTTTACGATGGCAAAAATGATGAGCAACTTGATTGAGATCATTGTGATGTATCATATGTAGTTTTTAATATTTTGTATCATGATGTAGAATTATAAAAATTTAGTTTATTCATTTATTATTAATTATCAATACCATTGTTCTTCCTTTAATATGCGTACTATTTCTCTTAAAATTTGCAAACTTTTTTTTTCTTAAAAATTGAATCAACAACTATTTTATAATGTTTGTATCAGGTAACCCCTACAACCAATATTATTTAACTATATATTTATGGTTTTAGTTTTGTTTTATTAATATTTGTTATGCATTATATTTTTAGGATGTTGAAAAGACGTTCACAATTGTTGTCTGCACGAGAAATTGATGATGCAAACAATAGAGTAATTAAATGAAAATTGGCGGGTACGGTGACATATAATTTATCTATTATCATTTTGTACTTATAGTTGTAAGATTCTGTCTTAATATTTATCTTTGTAGGAATGTCTAAATGATTGCAAATGAATGGAGGCTATCTTGGTTCAGTTAATGCTGATTTGGGAATGAATGGATGTCATCTTGGTTCTGTTAATGCTGATTTGGGAATGAAAGGAGGATATCTTGGTTGAGTTTATGCTGATTTGAGAATGAAGGGAGGCTATCTTGGTTCAGTTAATGATGATATTGGAAGTTCTAAATCTTATTTGAGTAATAAAACTAATAAAAGGGTTGGTGTATCATCTATTTTCAACAGCAAAAATGCTGAAGTACACATCAGAAAAGAGAAGCATCCGCATGTGTCAATGATAAATCATGATGTTCCAATCAGTGGAAGGATGTCTCTGTTAAACAACCGTACGAGAACTGGTCATTGTGTTGATAATGTCGATATAAATTATGAGGTTGGAGCTTATAATATAAATTCTTTGGCAAATAATAGCATCAAAGTTGGTCATTTTGTTCATAAGGCTAATTCTTTGGCAAGCAATGGTACCAGAGTTGGTCATTCAGTTGATACAGCCAATATCAATCATGAGGTTAAAGCTGGCCATAGGGATTTTTTGGCAAATAATGACATTAGAGCTGATCATTCTGTTGATAATGAAAATATAGATCATGAGGTCGAAACCAATCATGTAAATGATGAGGACTTCGAATTGGTTGATCAAGAAACTACTGCTAATCATGATGAAGGTACATACGTTTCTAATCAACAATTTACACCAATTAGCTATTACCTAACATTTTAGCATTTATATGTATATTTTAAAAATAATTGCCTCATATTGTTTTAAATTTTTAGGTGGTGTTGTGTGTAATTAAAAATGAGGCTATTCTAAGTGTCTTCAATTATGGAGTAAGACAGGGGATGCAAAATTACCAATCACATTGGATGAAAATAGAGAACCAATTGGACCTCATCAAAATGACTTGTCTTCTTTTTTGGGAACAATTGCTAGAAATTCACAACTGGCACCCTTGGATTACTTGGATTGGCGACAAGTACCAGCTGGAAAGAAAACTGAAATATGGAATTATGTCTTGGTAATATATTTTAGTAAAGTGTTATTGAAGCGTACGTTTGTTATATTCATTCTATGTTTCATTTAACAGAAGAAATTTACTATCGACTCAAAGGAAAAGAAATCGATTCTATGCACAGTTAGGGATTGTTGGAGAAGCTTCAAATCTGAAATGAAAAGAAAAAATTATATGCACCACAAAGACAAAACAGACAGACTTAATGATTGTCCTTCCCGTGTTGACCCATTGCAGTGGCCTTTTCTTGTGAATTTCTGGGACTCTAATGACGGAAAGGTAAGATAATTAGTTATATATGATGTCTTCACTTAGTTTTCATTGGTGATAAGGTTAATGTTCATGAACTGTAGTTACGGAGTGCAAATAATAGTATGAGTAGAAAGTTTGTTACCACACGACATACATCATGGTCGATGCCCTATGCTTGTGTGAGAGCGAATGTGAGTGATTTGCCACATAATGATAATAATATCATAACACACTCACACTCGACTTATACTTTATTTGTGTGTTAATAACAGTTGCAACAAAAGAATAAAGGGGGTCCCGTTAGTCGATTACATTTGTTTGTGGCAACCCATAAGAAGAAGGATGGTACTCCTGTAGATGCAAAATCAGCTAAACTAATTGTAAGTATAAAATTACTCATGACATATTTGACTCTATCTGCTCAATTTTTTATCATCATTATGGTTATTGTTGTAGGACAAGTTACAATCAGCAGTTGAAAACAATGATGCAAATCTTGATGAAGATGAAATTGCTGATCAAATATTGGGTGCAAAGAAGGCTCGTGTGAACCATTAGACTAATGAGTTTAGTCAGGCATATGTTGAGGGTTTTGAAGGTACAGTCAAAGACCTACAACACATATGTGAGTCACAAAACATAGAATTGTCAGATCTGAAAAAAAGACAAGAACATCTCGAAGCAATAATTTTGGGAAATTCAAGCGGGAGTGTTCCATTTCAAGCAAATCAAGAAATTATTCAAATTTTTAGTAATAATTATAAGTTATGATTTTATTAATTTCATAAGTGTTTTGTATTGTAGAATATGGAAACAACTAGGAATGAAGGAACACCCATGCCACAAAAGTCATGTAGCGGAACCACCATTACAAAAAGACAAGTTATTAAACAAAAAAAACTCCTAATAACTTTGATTCTTGATATCTAAAATTTTACATTGTAATCCGTACAACTTATAGGTCGTGAGGTTGTTAAGTTTCAATGTTGGAACGTCAATTGTAGCTGAAGGACACGTGATAGGCGTGAATCCTGACCTTGTAATAGGAGGAGGAAAGTTAGGGTCTGCATTTGCTGCTGTTTGCATTGGTGTGGCAATTAAACCTGAAGAGCAACTGGTTAGACCATTTGACAATTATCAAATCATTGAAGATGCAATCGGGTCAATAATAGCTTGGCCAAAGAAGCTACTCATTGTTTGGTAATTTTTTTCTTTCAATGTGTTATAAGTGTAACATGTCTATATAATGGTTTTAGATAATTATTTTTGTTATTATAGGTAAAATGCTTGGAGCGAGGCAAGTGAGGCAAACAATAAAAGTTCCTTTAGAATTATGTAGATGCTATTTTCCTCTTTTCTATAGGTTTAGAATAAAGTTTTTGTTTGATGTAAAGCTTGTCAATTCATTTGATATAGAAAGGATTGTCATCCAAACCACCATTACAACATTGTTTTCCATTTCTCTTTCTACATAAGACCGTGATATGAATATTCTATAGTAATGGTTAACATTTAGACCTCTTTTATGGCAAGGTTGCATTTCACACTTATGTATGTGATGTTCTCTAGTATGCAATGATGCATGTGATGTTTTTGTTGGCTCTTTCTGTTATTTACAACTAGTACATGATATTCTCTAGTGTAGGTCATGGTGATATTACAGCAGTACATGATATTCTGCTTGAATCACGTCTCATGGTCATGGCCAAGCTAATAAATACTGTCATTGAATACAATTCCACCAATATCTCATTCTTTGAATATTTTTACCTAGAATGAATTTGGGTCCAAGTCAGACTGTCTTAAGATAGTACATTCGGCTTGGTTGTATTTCTTTACTAGTGAAACTTTTGTTTTGTCAACAATTTTAGAGCATGTTCATATTTCTTTACCAGTACATCAAACTTGGATCAATTTATAGTTTAGGTCCCTGCCATGCTTTTAGGAAACCAAGTGGAAGCAGAGGTGGGGATGCCCATGCCTTTGTCCTGATAAACAATAGTGAAATGGAAAATGATGGACAGTTTGGACTCCATGCCATGCCTGGGCATTTTTCTTCTTGTGATAAAATAGAGTATATGCCTTTGCTTTCATATGTAGGATGTAACATCTTTATATGGATCCAACCATGTTGCTGCAATGCCCATGATGAATCTGTTGCCAAAGACCAATGTTCTCATAGATTGTCAAGGGAACAAGTAGGAGGTATCAATCACTACCCCTTGAATATGCTTGCTATGTACAATGCAATGGAACTTGGAACATTATTCTGGAGTGCTTTATCAGGTAAGTGACGTGACAATAAAATCAAGTTCTACCTAATTGTGTTTTCATGTTTCTAGTATATATAAGGTAATGGAGAATGTGTCTGAAGCATGGAAAGAGAGATAAGGGAGCTTGAGACTCCAAAAAAGGTCCCTCGTGTGCTTTAATTCAGTATTACTTAATTTTTAAGAGTCATTAGGCTAGAAGGCGTCAGGTTCTTCATCATTGGATAAATATATTGATTCCTCAACTGTTAAGCTTGCACTACTCTTTCTGACCTTGTTAGATGAGACAGCTTTTGCTGGCTCACAACCAATGTGTGCAGCTGGATCACTGGATTGTGGGTGTCATTCAGACTAGATTTAGAATTGTCGACATGCTCTAGATGACATGGGGATTAACAACTTGTTGCCATAAAGACTTGAAATCACAAGATAGGTATGTCTTACAACTCAAATGTTTCTTGTTCCTTTATGGCGTATATAACTGAATGGTTTTGAATCTAATATTAAGTATAAAATGATCAATACAGCTCCAATTTATGTGTATGCCCAATACTTAGCAAACTTTAAATTTTCTTATTGATCTCAAGCAATTTAGACCCCTACAATCCCACCCCAACCCAAAGTCAGTACAATACTCAGAAAGATTTGTTGTTCATTCAAACTTGTTTGTCGTCTCGTTCAAAGTCAGTCCAATTGGAACACTAATTGTGCCCTTTTGGATCAATAACTTAGAGCCTTCTACAGATTTCTTAGAATATTATATTTTGTAATCATTCAAAATATGCATTGCAAATATATGAGCATAGATATGTAGAGATCCTAATAGATTCTAATTCAGTAATGGTGTTTTATCAATGATGAGTCTTTTTATTTTATTTTGAAGTGTTTTTGGAATTTGTTGAAGTCATTGAGAGAATGTCTGGGGATACTATACTCATTCAAGATGCCATGGGAGGGAAGGTAAGATTCCATTCTACAACAAGGTTTTCTTCAACCATCAATATGAGCATATTATTCCTTTTGGGTTTCAAACATCCACAGTAAAGACAGTTTTCGTAATGCATTCAATAACATGAGTTTTTCTGTGTCCAAATATCTCTAAATGGCCATTTCCCACTAAAACTGATCCAAATTTTAGGAAAATGCAAGTCAACTAAATGGATGAAAAAATTTACATGCTTCTTTATCTTTTGGATTTGAATTGGTTTTATATATTAGAAGATAACCCACATCCTGAAGAGAGAATACCTTGTCGGTTCGTAAAAATACGCAATTCATTTAGAAGATATAGCAATCAACAATTTACAGTAGAATAAGCTTAAACATTATGGAGCATCAAAGATGACCAACATTACCCCTAGCATAGACTAGGATAAATCATTACCCCTAGCATAGACTAGGATAACCACATAAGCTTGTTCGTTAACGTATTTTGAATGTGCACTAATATTATAAGTTACTATACTTAACAGCTACAAATTATGAGCATAGATACCCTTCATACTAACGATGTTTACAATATCATAGTCCTTGCTATTAGAAAGCACCAGATACTTGATTTTTAGTGTAGAACTCTTGTTCCCATATTCTTCATATGAAACTCTAGATAACAATCTACACAAAGCTCTACCACCTTTTATTCCTAGGAACTGGTTAATTGACATTGTAACACCTTTTATTCATATATTCTATTGTGCAATGAAATTATTCTTACTAATAAAATCCGACATACAAGGGTTTGTTTTTGGTGATAGCTAAATTATACCTATCCTGAAGAAAACTATTATACCACTGCATAGTGATGTACTGAAATAGGCTGAGGGATTCTTAGTGATAGCTAAATATACCTATCTTGAAGTATTTGCAGAGCTACACAGAATCTTGATATATGAATATGCTTGAAATGAGCCTATATCATATTATTATATTTAGATATTCGACGAAGATGTCAACCAATCCATGGTTTGTTCACTTAAGATACGAAAACATAAATTCCCTCAATAATTTGATATGTAAAAGTTCCAAATTTGCAATTGGGATCAATTGGTGAAATGTATAACATCAGCTGAAGAGTCCATTTATGTAAAGCTACTCAGCGCCAACTATTTAGGAGCTTTGTTAATAAGTGGAACATTAAAATGTAGCATGAACTATGTAGTAGGACTTATGTTCACAAGCTATAAACTACTATTTCCTAGGTTATCGTACAAGTATTGTCATTAGCTTTTCTTCCACTCTATGGAGGAGCCTCAAGCTTGATGCTAGTGTGTGAGAATTGGTGTTTTTGCTTTGATCTCACATTTTGGTAATTTTTTGCATACATTATACTAAGTTCGGCGTTCATCTTGTTCTTCATGCAGTGCACTATAAGCAAACTGATGAAATTCATTTGAATATTGTGTTTTATTGCTTGACTCAGGTAATAAATGAAACTGGTGAAATATTATCCTTGTTGGAGAATCTATATGCTGACTGGAAGCTAGCCATCATGACTCAGACTCTCCAAATAATCAATCCTACTGATAGTAGGTAACTACTGCATGCTCATGTGTAATAAATGTTTTCTCTTATGATGTTTTGTTGTTCTTATGCTACTGATTTGCGGAAAAATGCAATAGAAGTTTTTAATGTTCCTAAAATCCCATAAAATTTATTTGATCTTGCTGGTTTGAACAAGAGATTACATCTTTTTCTGGCTTAATGTGTACCAAAGTGTCTAGGGTATTAAGGATAAAAATGTGGACATATTTGTATCCCACCTGGGTTTGATACTATTTTCTGGATGATTTTTCTAATAGATCCTACCCTCTGAACAAATAGAAAATTCACTAGAACCATTTTACTACCCATTCGGAAAACACACCAAATAAGGCACTTCTCCAATCTCTTATAGTCATTTTTTGTGCATTTTTGTGAATGTTAGATAACCACCATCCTTACAATCTTCTAGCACATAAGAGTTCAATCATACCTTGATTTTTTGTAACACTCATGTATTAAGCATAGATTTATCATCGCAATGGTGGAGATACTAATGTAGAAGTCTTACCTCCCTGCTACACATCTCGGGGTTTGTGTGGTTAATGGACATATAGGCTAACCCCTTTACTTTTGTGCCATTTTTTTTGACTTTACATCGGAGATTTTTTTTCATAAAAATTTGCCTCATTTCCTCCATAATACACAACTTTATAACAATTAATTGTCACGATATCTATTTCCCATTATTTAAAGTTTTGCACCACAAAATTAATTCATTTTTTAAGTATATAATTCCCCTCCAATAAAAATTTTCCGTCCAAGAAAATGTTTACCACAAATTATTGTTATTCAACATCTTTCCAAATAAGAGTAACTCAGCCTTGTGTCATGGACTCTTTTTCCTAGTCATTGTTCTTTATATTATTAGTGCTTTGTCAAATCAACTATTGCAGGTTAGAAGGGGTGAATCAATTAGCTATGTTAAATAATGGGTAACATAGAGTTGTACATGTACGGTTGGACAAAAAATGATTTTATTTGTTAAGTAATAAGTACTTCCATTATTAAAAACATTGATGACCTCTGTCTCGTGCATAACTTACACTTCTAAATTGACCGAATATTATTCCTGCAGGAACTTCTTGCATTTCTTTTGGATGGATTACATGAAGATTTAAACCGTGTAAAGAAAAAACCATATATCGAAGCCAAAGATGCAGATGGGCGGCCAGATGCAGAGTTTGCCGAGGAGTGTTGGGAAAACCACAAAGCACGAAATAATTCAATTGTAGTAGACACTTGCCAGGTGAGCAATGTTGTATAATTTTTCCGACATGTGATTCATGCTTTTTTTCTTCTTTTTTCATCATGTTTTGGCTTTAATTTAAGTGCATTACAAAAAGCTTAAACCTTTGTAACTGTTTCTTTTATCTCAATATCAGTTTGGTTTCTTTGACTTGTTTTGGTGTTGAATGGAAGTAGATTGAAATTCATGATGACTGATTTTTCTGGCCAATTATTTAGGGCCAATACAAGTCTACATTAGTGTGCCTAGTGTGCAACAAAGTCTCTATGACATTTGATCCATTCATGTACTTATGACTGCCATTGCCCTCAACGGCTACCAGAACATTGACTATAACACTATTCTATGGTGATGGACGTACGCTGCCAATGCCTTACACTGTCACAGTCCCCAAGCAAGGTTGCTGTAAAGATCTCATCCAGTCCCTGACCAATGCATGTTGCTTAAAGAATAATGAAACATTGTTTCTTGCAGAGGTGAAATATCATAAAATATTTTTACATATAGTTATATTTATATATATTTGGATACCCACAAAAATATGAGTTTAAAATGCATTTTTCAATCGGTATTACATGTTTATGAACATCGCATATATAAATACTGTGAGAACCATTCAGAATCTCTCTCTATTATCAAGGATGATGATCGTCTTGTTGCTTATGTTCTACCAAAACACCAGGACAATCTTTTGAGAGTGGAAATACTACACCAAAGAAAAGACAAGTAAGTTCTGACGCATTGATGTCTAACTATTCTCTAATAGACAGAAAAATTAATCTGGTTATTGGTTGACAGAAATTCACTTCAAATCAATTCCAATTCGACACTGTCTTGCATATTTCAGTATGAAATCTTATGTCATCATAGTGGGTAATTCATTCAAATGCATGGTTGTTACTTAATCATCAAGGGTTTCACTCCAAATTTACTAACATGTATGCCCAAGAAACCATAAATAGGAGAATATCTCTATATGGGTTGTTACTATAATCACATGGTTGTTACTATAATCGCATTATTACTACCATTGAGCTTAAATTTGCGAGGATATGTGTGGCAATTTAATAGAAAAATAAAATTGACTGACTCTAATAACGCTCCCATGAAGCTGGAGTGTTGGGAAAGTCCCATCTAGCTAGGACATATAGTGGTTAAAAATAAAATGAGGAGGAATACAAAGAAATATAACATCCCCATAAATATGAATCTCATAATAAAGGCTCTGGATAATATTATCGAAAGATGTGATCTTTCTTTGCTTGCATTGGTTGAATAGGATTATGGATGCCTATGAAAAGTAGAGGCAATACATTCCTTTTCTGTCCAGTCCAGTAGATGTGTGAAAATCCAAATAGAGTTAAGCGCCCAATTAAGTGGAAAAAGGTAGGAATATATTGTTGCATGTCAAGTTCAGTGATCCATGGGAATCAAGCAAATATGTAACACAGAGTCATGAAGCAGAGGTCTGTGTGTTGTATAATAATACAATACAACATTATTGAAAGTAGTTTTGAAAATGTGCTATCTTAACGTAAGCGTTGTCACAAATTTGGTTTATGATATACGTACAGATCTGCTGAAATAAATGGAGACTGGGAATTATTCGAGAAATTAATGTAGAGAGGGTAAAAGTATAGTAATAGTGTGGTCAACAATTCAGAAAAAGTTGGGAACAATAGGTGGATACACGTATGTCACACACACAAACATGAGAAGGCATGAAGAAGCGCATGTCTCAGTCTTATATAATAATGTAATACAACATTATACAAAATGGATTTAAATTGGTGCTATCTTAACGTAAAGCATAGTAACAAATTTGGTATTTGGAATATGTTCGGTGCGCTGAAAAATTTGAAATTGGGAACAATGTACTAATTTTTGTGTAGAAAAGGTAAATCTTGGTAATCCTACTATTAAAAAAAGTAAAAAGAAATAGGACACATTTGTCATGTGTTTGTAATACATCTTATTACACATAAGACACACATTATGTGTCCAATATATATCTTATCACGCTTAAGTTACACACACCTCTCACACTCACTCACATGTATACATTATTAAACACATGTATATCACATTACATACGCCCGCGCAGGCGTTCACACACGCACACTTGGAGTACCCTTGAGATGTGATGAGGCAAAATATTTAGTCAAACCTATAGTGAAAATTAACAGACTGAATCAGTCAAACTATGCCTACCTTCGTTGTTCTTTCTTTATGAATTTGTTTCTGTGAAAATTATATCTTCACCCAATAGGAAATTTTCTAGAGATTTGGAAGTGAAGGAAAGGGAAAACTCCTTTTTTCCACTAACCACCCAAACATTTTTGTACATTCCTACTAGATCTGCGAGGGATTAGAATTAGATCATGCACTCATGTAGTGAAGGAATAACTACAAGAATGATTATGCAAGGGAATGGAATAGTGAGCTACGCAAAGGATAGTTCTTTTGGAGTGTCCAAAAGTTGGGTATCCACTTTAGTTATGTTCAAAGCCCTGAACCATCCATCAAAGTTCGAAGGAGTGAAGGACCATATGATTAGGTCCTAGCACAAGGAAATCGAGACATATAGCCTCACCTTGTGGCATCTGTCACAAGCATATGGGAAAGAGTTGTAGGGAAAAAGGGAGGCAGAATCCATTAAAAATCTTCTAACCGATGGTTGTTCTCTTATGTCGTCAAAAGGCTCCTTAATTGAAAATGTTTGTGTTTTCCCTCTCTCCATTGATGTTGGAGAAACAACAGGTGGCAAATCGACTCCTTTAGCCTGTGTGTATTCTGATCTTTATTCAGTTTCACTGATTTCCCTTTGAATTTCAGTAATGTTTCTCTAGCAACCTTGGGGAAAATTGTGAATCACTTTCATTTATCCTGAGCATGTGTTGTCTTTGACTCTACATTGCATGAAAATATGTTCCACTAGAAATAAAATAACAAGTACAATGCTTGCATCATAATTTATGTTTTTCTCGATCTGTGGCTTAGTTTGGAATGTTTCTACGGATGGTGATGGTTTTTAAATCATGAAACATGCAGAGTTCTCATCAATCTAATAAACAAATGATTGCAGTCTTCTAGATTCACGTCCAATATTCGGCAAGACTAATTGTGCACTCGTCTGGGGTAGGAAGAAGACCCCCTTAATACTTGACGTGATCATATAAACAAATAATTTTCTGGATTAACATGAGGAATAGTGGGGAAACAATTTCTTCTTGCAACTCATTCTCTTGGCTCAATTCTAGGGAAGGGATGAAATAAATAGTATTTTATTCAAACTCGAGTCTTCTTCTCATCTGCCTACCTTTTTTTTAACCTAAACAACTTGTCTCCATGATATTACCTATCACCATGGAACTTTGTTCCAATCCTAAGTGTAGCCTTAAACTTACAAATTAAACACAGGACATCAAATTAATAACTGATTCCATAAATCCGACAAAAGGTGTGTAAACATCATAACAAGTCAACTTCTTATATAGAAAAGACAGGAATCTGGAATAAATGAAGAAAAGAAAAAGAAGCAGGTCTGGAAGTAATGAAAATAAGCCAACAACAACTTCAAACAGGCTCAAGGCATCGTTGGTCCGATGAGGATACCAATATCTTCATATAGAGGTAACTAGATAGGAGCACTAAATTGCTAGAAGCAACATAAATTTTATAGAAATGATGTTGCATAAATGATGAAAAGTCTAAATTGCTGCAGAAAAGCCTTGATGAGAAGGATACATATTTTTTTATGACATGGATGCTCTGAAGGACTAGCATAAAACAGATTTCTTGGACAACATAAAAAAGTAAACTTTCATTTCTTACTTAATACCTATTTTCAAATGCAGATTCAGGGGGATATGTAGAGCCGAATCAATGAAAGTGGGAACTGAATTAAGGTCGCTCTAAGTTTTGGAAAGACCTTTAATGTAGTAGTTCTCTGTCTAAGGATCAGTGACACGATCCTTGCCCTTATTGTTACCCTCCCGCAGTGATGTCCTCAAGGATAGTCACCAACTAGTGTTGGCGAAATGACACTGAATAATTTCATCAGACGGGGTCAATGTTGTGGTTAGTCTACTTTAGTGGGAATCTAAACTATGTTTGGTGAAGCCTAGACCATTTTGTGTTAAACACAAGTCAACGCTCTATTCTAGCCAAGTTCAGAGTCAAAAAACTAACTTCCCAGATTTCGTATTTTAGATGGAATTCGAAGAAGTCCCAATATTATGTGACTCTAGACTGGTTGTTCTGAATTCAACTTTTATTGCATGTTGTTGCTACTTAATTTTATTGCTTGCTACAGACTAAAGGATTGGACTCTTTCTATTTCCTGCTCTCCTTTGAATAGTCTTTTATTTTTAAACATTGAAGTAGAGCATGCTTGTTTTTAGGTTGAGTTCTTGGATCTATTTTGGTTGCCCTCTTCAGTTTTAATGTTACAGCTACTGGAATCTATCTAAAAAAGCTTGATCTATGCATGTTGTTATTGGTTGTTGAATGCTCCTTCTAAGGGTTTAGGAGAACCCACTATTTTTGAAGATGATTATGACATGGCTCAAACTTTCTCTTGTGAGATCCATTCCCTTTCAGAATTACTTCTTGTTGCTGAAAAATTAGCAGTTCACTTGAATTACAATGTATGGTAATGGTTTGAATCTCACCTCTTTGAATTTTATTCATAAGTTGAATTTTCTTCATAGTGCTTCTCGAACACACTGGTAATGATTTGAATTTTCTTCACAGTGCTGCTCAAACACACTGGTAATGATTTGAATTTTCTTCAGAAGTTGTTTAATGGATTTTTTTGTATTTTTGGATCTTTTGCAGTTTCAGATGGCTTCTTAAGGTGTTTTTGAATCTCATATCCAGTAGAGTTTCGACCAATGTAGGGGCAACTATGATCATGTTGCTTCATAGGAATTCTTGAAGGGCTTGACAAGTCTTTCTGCATTTTTTCTCGTTGCTATATGTGTAGAAATGGAGGTAAACCTTCCTTGTTATTCGTTCCTAGAAAGGAAATCTCATGTCAATTTATCCCTCACCATGAACATCCTTGATATACAGGTGAACATCCTAGTGAACAGAGGCTACTAGAGAGTTTTCTATGTTGTCCAAGTACAAGGTAGATCATGGTGAACAAAGGCTATTGTATGTACTCCTCTTCCCAGGTATATATGTGCATGTGTCTCACTATAATGATTTATCTAGTCAGACATTGTCAATATTAGCAGTTTAAGAGGTCATGTATTAAGTTCTAATGAAGCAAACTATATATGATGAAGGATAAGAAAAAGGCCTCAATGTCAACTTACTGCTAAACAAGAATCCCTCTTTGGGTCTAGATCAAGTCCAACAAAACATAGTACAAAGAATATTCCTAGAACATCTATGGATGGTCCAAGTTGTAATAGAAAGATGTCACTATGACGGGCGATGCTACAATCTTCAAATCAAGACTTCTTCCATTAAATAAAATCAACCCACTCATCAAGGAAATCAGACAACTTTGTACAACACAAGAACCCATGCTATCACCAATTCATTGAACAAAAGGAGAAGACAACAACGATTCTGAAACTGGTCAAGAAAGATACATACTCTTTTTCCAAGATGTGTGTAGACCTCACCAAATTTATTAGTATATGTATCTCCTTTTCCTTGTACACATTATGTAATAGGGGAAAGGTATACGTCCTCCCCATGTACATTTGATGTTTCAAAATAAATGAAAGTAAGTTTGTTGGCATAAAGAGCATGACTTGGTCTAACTACTACAAATTTGTTACTAAAAGAGCTTCTGGACTAATTACTAAATACATGAATAATCAAACTATACATATATGTATATGTGGCACTACATATGTAACTAGTGCATAATCCAACTACATATATATGTGTGCAGTAGATGTTGCCTTTCCCTACACATTAACTACATATAATTTTTATTAACTTCATGTTTTTGCTACATATTGACTATATATACAATTGTAGGCATACATTTATCTATAATTATACCTATATTTAAATATGTAAGGACAATATCTAGCTACGCTTCTGGATACATATGAATTTGTAGTGAATGGATTATCTAACTACATATTTGAAAAATATAGTTAAAGGCTTTAGCTATACGAGCATATACTACAATTTGTATGTGTAAGGAAATATGTAGTCAAAGCCTTTCGCTACAAAATATGGGGTTTTCTCTACAAAATTTTTTTATAGTTAAAGACCTTTTTTTAGTAGTGAAACCAGGTTACACCAAATCAAATTTTGAATCAAAAACCAACTTCAAAAGAACTTAATACCAGTTAACCTGGTCAAATTAATGACAAAAAAAGAATTCAAAAATTATAAAGAAAAACAATGGGGCAAAATGCTACCACTATTACTTAAATCATGATAAACATATTCTTTGGAAAAAACTGATGAAGAAGGGAAATCTCAAATGATAGTGGCTCACTCCACGTCAACATCCATTTTAACATCAAGAAGGTCTCCTTAGATAATTACCATATATCACCATCAATAGGAGTCCATCAGGGAACCATTGGCAAAAGATTGCAGGTCACAAAGATGGGATGAATTGTTCATTATAGAGACAAAGTCTAATTTAAATATATCCCTAGAAATTCTTGCATACATCTTCAGAGGATGGTCTAGGCAAGTTGTATAATCTTACATGATGCTGAAAACCTTAGACAAACATATAAACCATGAATTAGGGTTACCTCATCTTTGTTAGTATGCCTTCGCATTGTCTTCTCCTAACACAATAGTTATTGAGTCAGTAAAGGACATCTTGTCTAAAGACCATGTAGAAGGACATCATGACTACAATTTCCTCATGTTACCTTAGAAAACTCCTCTCATAATAGATCCAACATGATACAACATATACTAATGACAATCACAGAGCAGCTTCAAGCCTTACCTTCCAAGCAAGATGCAATGATCAGTTTGCACACGCCCACCAGAGATCTCTCAGAAACGCGACATCAAAGACACATCACCAAAGCATATTGAATGATACCATAATCAAATATTTTGCAATGAGATTCCTTCCCTTCAAGAAAGGTTGAAGATGAGGAGTTCAAATGTTAGTACAAAATGCATCATACTTCATAGATAAAGCATGACCCATAGTTATCAACCACGTGAATGGTGGAAGCACACCAAATTGAGAGTTTAACTTAATGTAAAAGTCTTACACTCTTCTAGAAATCCTTAATTATAACCACGTCTATAGATAGTCATTTCCAATCTATTTTTGGTTTTGGGCCATGAGCTAAAACTGGCCCAATTGTGTATCTTCTAATCTTTTTGGGTCATGTATATATTATGACCTAAAATGAGCCAACCAGGTGATTTACATTTCAAAATACTTTTATCGTCCTAGATCATGACCTAAAACTGAACCAAAGTGAAGATCACTTTCCAAACCTTTTTTTGGGTCCTAGACTGTGAACAAAAATTAGACCAATGTTGTGCTTTATCTTCTAATCTCTTTCAGGTCATGTAATAAGACTTTAAACTATACCAAAAGCCCTATCTTGAACAAGAACCTTTCTTTCTAACCAAAAATCCCTATTCTTAGCTAGGAACCTACACTTTATCCCTATTACTAGTGGGAACTCCTATTCCTAAGTCATATCAGTAATAGGCCTTTCATTTCTCAAAGACCAATGTTTAGGTAGACATCTATACAACCTAACCACTACATTGTGTGGGCACTCACAAATTAACTGTTTGATCACCTTTGAAGCCTAACTATCATCTAGATCCCGAATCTTGGTTCATGACCCATATTATTCAAGTTCAAAAGTTCACAATCTGATTTGAACTTGATACATTAATACTTCAAGCCATATCATAAATAGGCATCTCCTCTTCTAAAATACCTATCATGGGTAGGCAAATTCCTTTGTTTAATCTCTGCACTCTTATATGCATCACCTAAATCCCTATTCCGTATAGGCACTCCTACCAAAGCTCTATAACATTGTACACATCCCTCTAAAATCCCTGTGTTCATGTAAGAATCTCACAAAACCCTGTCTTGAATAGGCATCCCCTCTAATTTCTAGATTCAGGTAGACATCTCTGCAAGCCCTATTCCAAAAAGGAATTCCCTCTAGTCTAAGACCTACATCTAGTAGGCACCTTTTTCCAAGCCTTATCCCAAATAGACACTCCCTCCAATTCTATACCTACATTCAGGTAGGCATCTTTGCAAGCCCTATCCATAATAGGAATTTCCTATAGTCTAAGCCCTACATCCAGCTGACACCTTTATCTAAGCCTTATTTGGAATAGATATTTTCCTCCATTATAAGACCTATATCTAGTAGGAACCTTTATCCAATCCCTGTCTGGAATAGGCATTCCCTCCAGTCTAACTCCTACATCTAGTAGGAACCTTTATCCAAGCCCTATCTTGAATAGGCATTTTCCTCCAGGCTAAACCCTACATGCAATAGTTACCTTTATCCAAGCCCAACACTTAGATAGACATCTATGCTAAAGCCCTATTTTTAATAGCCATACATCAATGGACTCTGACAAATTTGATGTGTCCTTTCTTGAATAGGCATTCTTCATGAACCATGACCTATCCTAAATAGAATTCCACATTCAATCCATATCCTCAATAGGTGTCTCCTTAAACCCAAGCCCAACATTCAAGTAGGTACGTACTGCAAGCCCTACATTCAGACAAGCACACCCGATAGAACCCTACATTTGTGTGGCCACTCCATGCAAATGAGATATCAGTAGATAGGCACCTCAAGGAAAACCCTACGTACCGTAGGCAAATCTTGCTCTTATCACACTAAACCATCTAGTATTCAATAGATTCTTTAGGGAGGAGAAAATTGCCTAATCTAGTTATTGGTCATAAAGGCCACCTTACTCTAGAAATTTTTCAAATACCTAGATTGATCTATCTTGAGAATTTTTAAAAGAGCAGAAGGTCTTTGAGGATCTAACAATTGATTGATATAGACACTGGTCAATAAGACAACCTTAAATCTTAAATTTGCCTAGACACCAGTCCTATCAATCCTATCAATCTTATATATCTTGTTGATAAAGGAAAATGCTCTAAGTATTAGACAAATGAGTGATACAGTCACTGTTGTGAAGGTCACCTCAAATTTGGAAACTTGTCTATCCATCTTGAGCACTCATGTTGAGTAGTTGATACTATGCTTTTTAAGGTCCTAACAAGCAACTTCGAACTCTTTGATTGACATCATGATACTCTATCGATTCCTTCAATGGGTAGAAAATTTCAAATAATCATGTACTTCAATTACCATATCTAGAAATTCTATTCTAATAGTTTGAATGATATCCTTAGACTATAAATTTGATCTAACTTTATATCACTTCAAGAGTAAACAATTCCTAGTTGGGTAGTAGTCTAAAAATAGTTTTTTCAAATCAAGTAAGAACTAGAGGGTCAGGGATAATCCGTCTTTGACACTTTAGGGGATAGATGATATACTAATGGAGTAATACATCTTGAGGCCCTGTTAATGGTGGATAATCACCTGATGCCCGATCTTATTTTTATTTAGTACTCTTCCCATGGACTTTATCGTATAGGAATTTTAACTTCTCTAAGGAACAAATGATTAACTGGCTATAGTCACCAGTCATTAAGTCCACCTAAACCCTAGGTATTTGTTTGGTTCCCATTCTCATACATCTTGAGCACGTTTGAAGAACTAGAACAAAAAAAATAATGTTTTTGAATATCCTAATAATTCCTAGTTGACTCTTTAACCATTAGACAACTGATAGATATATTCACTGGTCATAAATACCAACTTAGATATGGAAATTTGTCTAATGATCAACTATATCTATCCTGAGCACTATTGGAAAACTAGAAATGCTCTAAATTTGGTTATTTTCTGATATCAATCTATGGCCCTATCTCGTACCTAAAATTGAACAAATCATGCCTTCATCTCTAAATCAATTTTGTCCTGGATCATGACCTAAAATTAAAGCAACTCTATGTTCATATTTCCAAATCTTTTTAAGGACAAGATCATGGCCTGAGAGTAGATCAACCATGTGTTGAACATATATGAAGATTTTGATCCCCACATATGGTAGGACCTTTCAAATGATCACATATGTTATCATTTCCATACCTAAAAATCTTTTTTGATTGAGTTGTACCTTAAAAGAAGGTGAATTGAATATAGTGAAAACTAGAAAGTGGAGGAAAATTTTTCTTAAATAATGTAGGAAATACATGGTGACCTAGTTGAGGAACATGTCATGGAGGATACTTTAATGCTAGAGGATCACCTGATACCCAATCTCAACTTTTTTATCACTCTTCCTATCGACAATACCTTATGAGATCACACATTCTCTAGGGATCAAACAATGAACCAACACATTCAGTAGTCATAAAGGTCTCCTTATCTGAGAATTTATTTGAAATCCCAATGTTCAAATTTCAAGCAATCAAAGACCTATTGTCGATAGGCGAAATCACCAGATTTTACTTGCTTAGGGTCGTGGTCCTAGCCCTAACACTACTACAGAAAATGCTTTTTACAACGGGAGATAGACAACAATTTTGGTGATTGTGTTGTAGTTAGCATACTTATCACAACAAGCCTGTTTTCGTGTTGTATATTGTATATTTTATACAACACAAGTCATTTACAACATGCCAAACTCATTGTAGTATAGGGGGATACTACAACAAGTGCTAAAGTGTTGTAATAGGTTGTAGTATCACAACATATTCAAACTTGTTGTAAAAAACGTTAATTACACAACATATTGTGACCCGTTGTAACAGTCACACATGATAACATGTTGTAATAGACCATCATTACACAACACAGACTGGCCCATTGTAATATATAGTAATTACACAACATGCCTTCACATGTTGTAATTGATCACCATAATACAACATATTTAAACTTGTTGTTATATACCAAGATGACACAACAGACTCCAACATGTTGTTATATATTATAATTACACAACATGTTGTGTCCTGTTGTAATATGCACACATAACAAATCGTTGTAATAGGCCACCATTACACAACGTAAACGAACCCATTGTAATATACCATTATCACACAACATGAGATCACCTGTTGTAATAGCTACATGTTGTAATAGACCATAATCACACAACACACTATAAGCTATTGTTGTATGTCAAGATCATACAATAGACTCTGACTTCTTGTTATATATTAGGGACCAGCCGAACCCAATTTGTTTTCAAAGAATTTTTTCATGAACATTTAATCAGATAATTATGTTGTCATATAAAATTATTGTCATATATGGCTCCAGGTTCTTTTTGTTAGATACGTGGAATTAAAGAATTATTTTTTTATAAATTAATTAATTGTCAAATTTGGGTCCAGGTTTGCTTTCGGTGATTATTTTTTTCAATCTGGGTCATTCTAAATTGAGACACCAATCGAACAAAATCTAGTTTCAATTTCGTGTGCAATCCTAACAATTGAACTCTATGACCGGGTCATGTTTGGAACCGAAATTGACTGACTCGAAACGAATTATCAACCACCCTATGTGTCATAGAGTAACTAATTAACCTACATGAATCATACACATATATTTACATGTTATATATATACTAAAATACATACAAATGCTACTTTCTAGAACGTGATTGCACCGATCGCAATGCAATTTTGTACCACATAATTTTTATACAGTGGCGACAAAAGGATATTAAGCGAGAGTTAGCAACTCTAGAATACCAAACATTTAGTTATTTTAATAGCTTTAAATTTGTATAACATTTGTCCTTTGGTGTTTGGAACAAACCATTGGATGTGCTACTGATAACTTCCCAGGCTGCCCACAATCATTCATCTTTGCCCAAACACATTACCAAACGCTAAAAAAATAACTCCACACACGTTTATTCTCCTCCTCCGCGTGCTAGTCCTTCAATTTTCCCCCAAAATCGATTGTGTGGTGCCCCAGCTCTCTTTCGCCTCCTACTCTTCCACCGTCGGACTTCTGCTGCAGTCTGCTCGTCCTCCTTCCTATGCCGCCGAATGCTGCTACAGTGTCTTCGTCCTCGTTCTTCTGCTACATCGTTCCCCAGTCTCCCCACCTCCTACTCTTCTGCCGTTGGACTTCTTCTGCAGTCTGCTCCTCCTCCTTCCTTTGATGCCAGAGTGTTGTCGTAGTGTCTTCGTCCTCGTTCTTTCGCCGCCTCATTCCCCAGTCTCCCCGCATCCTCCTCCTTCTCTGTAGTGTGGGTCTACTGACCAGGAGAGACGGTCGCACATGAAGACTGTGAGCATGTCTCCTCTGGATTTTTTAGGGCGCTAGAACTGCCTTATCTAGCTGTAGCTCGAGCTCCCTTCAATCCAAATTGGTAATCTTTGAGTGCTCTTTGCCTTGTTTTTCAAACAAGGAACATTTTTAAGCATGATCCCTACACTGCTTCACTAACTCCAAATACAATGTTTCTTCTCCAGTATTGTCTGGCAATATGCTAAGTAAGAATGCAGCGGTACCATACTCAGCACTATGGAATATTTTCCCAAAATTCAAATTTATGTTTCAATTCGACTATTGATTCTCATGTTGTCTTTTTTCTTTCCACCTCTCATCATGTATAATATTTTGTTAAAAATGAAGAGACAACCTTTAATTATGAGGTACTTAACCCACTCCAACATTCTGGCTCCGCCACTGACACTGGCCATAAATATTTCACCATCACTCACTCTATCCATGCATTCTTATGAAATAGTAGAAAAAAACATCATTTTCCTCTTTACCAATCTCAGATTCAATAGAAACGGTAGCATAACATAATAATAGTGCCCGATGAAGTGGTTCATGGATGGTTTCTAGATCATCACCAGCTAAGTATGATGCAGTTTGTTCTGCATCAAAATAGAAACATGTTGACGATGTATTCTAGGGTCCTTTAGATCAAATTCGATCGGATACTAAACAGTAAGTCATATGAACCGGTGTTTAGATGACACCAATGTACAGAACTACTCACCATATATGCTCGAATAAGAATTACACCCTAGCATGAATGCCTTAGCTGATTTGTTCATTGGTACACAACCACGTTGAACGTCAAGTACCTAACCTATCATTAATTTCAGCACTATCACTTTGACAAAATTCAATAGCAATAAGGTGAACCACCCCGAAAAATATCAAATGCATTGAGAATACTGTGATCTTTGCAAATCTATTCCCCAATGTTTTCCTAAGAGTTGGTTATAATAAGTTGTTTCTACTTGAGTATATGTTATATATACGATCCAACTTTAGAGGGTGCCTTAAAAGATATATATGTATTTAAGAAATTGTTGTTATCCTGTGCTTGTCCTTTTCATTTACATGTTGTGGCATGTGTTTTTTTCATCTATCCACTTATACATATGGGCACACCAATAAATTTTTATTTGTTTATTATGTTACCTTTCAGTTGTGTTAATTACATTACCTTTCAGATTTGAAACTTGAATGTAATGGAATCTTTTGAGGCCTTTTTTTACTATTCTAATGCCTTGGTTCTAAAAACATGGGTCAATGTAAGTCTCAGCAACTGAATGTTGCATTCTCTTAAGTTTCTTTTGTCTATAAAGCTAAAATTGTTGTATTCTCTAATTTTGAGTTTTCTGCTTTCCCTATGACTGTCAATACAAATAGTTTAATTGTTCTAATGACTCAGATTACTGTCAACTTCAGTTTCTAATTCTTGCATGGATAGTCTAGGAACCAGCAATGCATAATTCTCTCTTAGATTTTGCAATCACCTTCATTTGATGATTTTCATACCTACCATCCTGATTAGAGAGGTGACCCATGCAAGTTTTCAAATGTATGTAAAGAAAATACATCCACACTTTTTCAAGTTTTTTAGCATACCTTTGTGAGACTACATGCCCTTATTTATATAATATATGTATGTCATGTAAGTGTCTGATTAATCATGCAATCACTCTCATCAAACGACAGTCATACTGCCATTCTCACTACAACTATATATGATGAGTGTTGACCTCGAGGAATCCATCTACATTCGTGGCTGAAATCTTTGGCATCTTAGCCATGAGGGGGGTGTATGGAGTACCCTACAAATGATCTGAAGAAGGATATGAATATGATGAGTTTTGACCTAGAGGATGCATCAAATGAACCTGAATATGTGGAGATCATAATCACTTTTAGCATCCATGTATCATTTAGTTGGATAGAACACTCTCCCATGTTTATGTTTGAGCTAAATAACATTGTAGGAAAGCTTGGCGTTGGGTGCATTTGTATGGTAGAATATTGTCTGGTGGGCATGGTCTTATTGAACTTGTCAAATGAGTAAACAAGGTTGTTTCGACATTCAACTACTTCGACAAAAAGACATTTGAATTGCTTCTATATTTTCTAGCGATCAGTGAATTGTCGGTAAAGGCCCTACTGAGTTTGGGGGTGGTTTCTATAGTACAACCATTACAGTATTGGGTATAAGAGGATATTATGATGCATCCATTTCCCTCTCCTCCCAATGGGATACTTGATCGATTAGTCAATAGGAAGGGATTTTGTAGGGTTTCTTTAACTGAGTGCAGTCCATCATCAGGAATTGTTGATTGGCTAATGTGTGAACTATCTGAAGGGTGATTGTAAGTTTATCAGATTCATTTGATAGATTCTTAGTTTCTATGGCCAGTATACTAGTCCGACTCCATAAGTACGATGAACTATCCAGGAGGTTTGTGGGATTGTGGTAATAAATATCAAAATTTTGTACCTAGTTTAGATTGTATTAGTCCTCCATGTTGCTATGTGGATATCACGAAGGGGCTTCCACCAAGCCTGGGGTTGAAATGGCCATGTGTAGTTCTTCTGATATAGTATTTCTGTTCTAATGCAGTGACTAGAGTGTCATCTACCTGCTGATTCCATTAAAAGTGATTTATTTTTACATGAACGAATTGCAAGTTAAATTTTTAGACATTATTGTAATAAAATTATATGCAATTTTTCAACAAACATGACGGTACAGGGTAATGTATGGACACATGTTGGGTGTTTCAAAATAAGAGAAATAATTATTCCCTATACATGTAAATATTATATAAAATCTTAGTTATCTCTTATTCTCCATGTACACATTACATCTTATTTTTTATATATTTTTACTGAAATCACATATAAGAACTACCCACATATTTCTTGTCCAGCAATGGATCAAAAGTGGATGTCTTCAAATCGCTTATCTGAAGAGTATGAAAAGGAGTGGATGAATTTGTAAGGTGTGCAATTGAGCATGCCGGAAATGATACTAGACTTCTTTGTCCTTTCACAAAGTGTGATTTTGGTAAGCGGATTAACAAAGATGCATTGCGTCATCACTTATTTTGAGCCATCATTGATACAACTTACACTCAATGGATACATCATGGTGAGAGGGAAGATTTTCATACTGTAGATCAGAGTGAACAATTTGAGGGAGGCGAAGGAGACACATTGCAGGACATGGCTTACAATGTAGAAGAAAAGATACGAGACTGTCCTAAAATGTTTGAAAGGTTAATGACTGACTCTGAAACACCATTATACAATGGTTGTGTCAAGTTCACCAAATTATCTACTGTTTCAAAGTTATATCACCTAAAGGCGAGCAATGGTTGGGATGATAAAAGTTTTACGACCTTACTATATCTCTTGAAAGATATGATTCTCGAGGATAATGTGCTTCCTCGTCGCACTTACGAGGCAAAGAAAGTGCTTTCATCCATGGGCCTTTATTATGAAAAGATACATGCATGCTCTAGTGATTGCATTTTGTATCAAAATGATCATGAGTTGAAGGACAGTTGTCCAGTCTGTGGAGAACCATGATACAAGAAGAATGGTAGCCCTAGTACGGTGTTGTGGTATTTACCAATAATACTGAGATTTAGGCGCTTGTTCAATAATTCTGATGATGCGAACAAGTTGATTTGGCATGCCGAGGATAGAAAAAGAGATGGTTTTCTTAGACACCCTACAAATTCTCCGCAATGGATGACAATCGATAATATATTTCCAAAATTTGGTGGTAATCCTAGAAACTTAAGACTAGCAATTTCTGCATATGGAATGAATCCCCTTAATTCCGAAAGTCATAGTACATGGCCTGTAATTTTGGTTATATATAATCTTGATCCAGATGTATGCATGAAACGCAAGTATATGCTTTTGACTTTGCTGATTTCAGGACCAAAGCAGCCTGGAAATGATATTGATGTTTACTTGGCTCCACTTGTTGAAGATTTAAAGATTCTTTGGGACAAGGGTGTTGAGTTGTATGATGCATACTGGAAAGAGAATTTTAATATGAGGGCGATGATATTTTGTACGATAAATGATTATCGGTCATATGGAAATCTATCTGGGTACGGTATCAAAGGACATCTTGGTTGCCCTATCTGTGAAGACGAGACCTCTTTCTGCCAACTGAAACATGGGAAGAAAACTGTTTATCTCGGTCATCGCAGGTTCTTGCCTAAGGATCAACATTATCATAGATTGAAGAAAGCTTTTAACGGAAAAGTAGAACTACGAAGAGCTCCAAAACCATTAACCGGTCAAGAAATCTTCACTAAGGTGAAACAGCTGAAAGTAAAATTCAGAAAAAAGAATAAATCTCCAATTTTCAAAGGTCTCTACAAGAAGAGGTCTATATTCTTTGATGTTCCTTATTGGAAGTCTTTATATCTGAGGCTTTGTTTAGATGTGATGTACATAGAGAAGAACATATGTGATAGTATGATTGGAACATTACTTAATATCCCATGGAAGACAAAAGATGGCCTCAAGGCAATATTGGACATGGTTGACATTAGTATTCGAGATAGATTGGCTCCACAAATGAGGGGAAGTTGGACCTACTTGCCCCTAGCATGTTACACACTTTCAAAGTCTGAAAAAGCTGTATTTTGCGGGTTCCTAAAAGGAGTTAAGGTTCCAGAGGGATATTCTTCAAACATGAGTAGATTTGTGGATATGAAAGATCTAAAACTGTTGGGCTTGAAATCAAATGATTGCCACATCTTAATGCAACAGTTTTTGCCATTGGCTATCCGTTCCATTTTGCCTAAGTGGGTTAGAAATGCAATCACTAAACTTTGTATGTTCTTCAATGCTTTATGCTCAAAAGTCATTGACCCTGAGATGTTGGACTCAATAAAAAATCATATCATCATCACTTTGTGCCAGCTTGAGATGTATTTCCCTCCTTCATTCTTTGATGTAATGGTTCGTTTGACTATGCACTTGGTTATAGAGGTCAAACTATGTGGTCTGGTATTTTTACATTGGATGTATCCGTTTGAGCGATATATGAAGTTATTAAAGGGGTATGTGAAGAATAGATATCGACCCGAGGGTTGTATGGTGGAAAGCTACATAGTAGAAGAGGCTATTGAATTTAGTGTCCAACATTTATCCAATGTTGAAGCCACTGGTCTTCCTAAATCATGACATGTCAGAATAATTGATGGACAAGGTAGTACATGATGCAAGTTTGTACAACTTTCAGCTGATGAATTACACACATCGTATGTGTATGTCCTTTGTAATACAACTAAGGTTGAACCATATGTTAAATAACACATTGATTATTTATAAAATCATTACTGATCTAAGAATGAGAAGGATATAATGAACTTACACATTCGTTGTTTTGCCGACTGGTTAAAGAATCGTATTAGTGAACAAATTGATCATTCACCAAATTTTGTTTCAAAGACCTTGAAATGGTTATCTGTGGGTCCTAAATCAACCGTGTTGTGATTTGCTAGTTATTTTATAAATGGATACACTTTCTATACAAAATGTCAAGATGACAAAAGCACGATGCAAAATAATGGGGTGTCTTTGGTCTCCAAAGCTTTGCACATTGCTAGTGCTAAAGACCAAAATCCAGTCTGGTGTGACATGTCCTATTATGGTGTGATCCAAGATATATATGAGTTGGACTACAACACGTTTCAGATTCCTATTTTTCATTGCAAGTGGGCTGAAAATGATAAGGGTGTACGCACAGAAGATGGATTGATCTTAGTGAACCCAGATGGGGAGGGACGTAAACACGATCCATTTATAATGACATTACATGCAAAACAAATTTTCTATGTGATAGACACAGCTAACAAGGGCTGGTTTGTATTGTTATCTCACAGAAGAAGGCCCCATGAAGGAGATGATGATGATGATGACATCATTTTAGAAGAAGAAACTTCTTTGTCTTCAATCATTCCATCTATGTTTGTAAATGATGATCTTGTTGTTGAAGAAGAAGAGATATGTGCTCGAGAAGGTCATAATGATGGGACATTTGTTGATGATGTCAGTGTGCATAAAAATAAAAAAATAGTGTACTCATAAGTGAGAGTAAGTATTACCATTTTCTTGATGTGCACTAATATCTTTCTTTAATGAACGTAAATATGTCTTAAATTTTGTAAGATTTTACTATGTTGTTTGTAATTGTTGTTTTATATGCAGTTTGTTGATATTTTTTGTTCCAAATTTTGTAGTAGATGTCTTCCAATGAAGATGACTCAATGAACACAAAGATTAGTAGGTGTTGTACCACAATGCCTAAAGTTTCGAGAAAGAGACGTAAATGACAAAAAATTCAATTGGAATGGAATTGAGAAGGACAACCAATTGGGAAAACCCGAAACATTTTCAGCAGCTATATTGGAGTCGCATCCCGAGAGCGAGTTCCAATCAACATCAATACTTGGAGTGATGTGGGAGAAGGTCTCAAGGACCTTATTTGGGAAGGGATTGAGGTGAGTATGTAGACGTTAATATTTTTTGTATTTTTTTGTATAAAAATATTATATTATATTTTATGTGTATGTGGTTTTGTTATTTGTAGGGTGTTTTTTCGATTGGATCTGTCAGAAAGCAGTGGGTATTACAAAGATCCAACGATAGATGGAGGGAATTCAAATCTCAATTATAAAAAAAATCATAAGGGACGAAGATGGAAACATATGCAGACACCCACCCAAAGAATATGATTTTATACTTGTAGTTCAATGGGGGGATTTTGTCATGAGTCGATTGACCGAAGAATTTAAGGTGATAATATAAACTAGTTTACAAAATCCTTTTGTTGTTTTTCTTGTAAGACATTTAAATATATTTTCATATTTATTGTTCGTAAAAATAACCAGAGAAGAAGTAAGGCTGGAAGAGAATTATCGTCAAAGAATGAGTATCGACCTAGAATTTCTCATAAGGGATATGTTGGCCTAGAGCAAGAAATTGTAAGATTTTATTCATTTTAAAGCGATTTGTGAAATTTGATATAGAGGTATAAAAGTATTGTGGTTTTATCATATTATAAATAGATCAGTGAGAATAGTTTAGATCTAGTTATTTCAAAGATTTCTAGAGAATTATTATGGAAAAGAGCTAGAATGGACAAAACTAGTGATGTTACTAGTGACAATGTCAAGGAAGTGGTGTACAAGATTATAAGTTTCATTTTTTATCTCGTTGATTTTTCATCACAATATATAGTTTTTATTATTTTTACATATGTATGTTTTATATTTTGCAAGGATGCTCTATCTTCGTAAGTTTCTGAGGGACCTATTAGTGAGAAGGGATGTAATGATGTGTTAAAAATGGCATTGGGAAAAAAGGATCACCCAGAACATGCGAGAGCAACCAGACCAGGAATAACAATTACAAAATATTGTCAAAGTGTGGCTCGAACAGATGATCAACCATCCCATATGTTGTTACAAATGCAACAGACCATTAAAGCTTTGGCCATGAAGATCAAGTATCTTGAAGGGAAGTATACGAGCAAGGATCTCGACAATATTGGGGATACAGACCAATACCCTGCTTCCAAATCTAATTTCCCACTTGCACAATTCTCACATCTACCTAAGGTGGTCAACAAGTTTGTTATATAGTAAATTTTAGAGATAGTGATTTCTCATGTTGACAATATCTATATTTGATTTTTGTAGGGCTATCACAAGTGTATTTTGATGTTGGATAATCCATTACGTTCAGTAGCTGATGGAAGGGTGTATATGTCTGATACAAATGAACCAATTATCCTTTACAATGTGGCATTGGATCCAAAATACAAAAAAGTGATAATTGATACCCCGTTGATGCCTGAAGAAAGTGTTCCAATACCTTTAGATATAGCTGAAGTTTATCAAGTTTGTCAAGGCATAGGCACCTACCTTCCTTGGCCTGTAGTATTGATCAAAATAAATATGAAGGTATATGCGATAACTTGACAATGTTTTTATTAATTTATTGAAATGAATCATGTATATTAATAAACTATATTTTTTATTTTTATAATCATATGCAAGGAATCCCAAGACTCGTTATCTCAATGAAAAGTGAGGGAATCAATAAGCACACAAACAGGAAATTCAAAAACTAGAAAAAATTGTGATGAAGTCTCAAGTCCCGTCAAGCCAACATGCAAAAAGCCTCCAATGAAGCTGAAACTATTGATGGTGTATGTGGAAGATGATGAGAATCGTAACATCTCTCTTCAGATGTCTAAAGATGTAGTAGGTTACACACATGAGCTGATTGTCACACCGGAATTGGTTAAAATATGCCATGATAAAGACCAACTAGAAGCCTCGCACATATCATTGTACATAAAGTAAGTTTCTATAAGAGTAATATGTGTTTCTATAAAAGTTTATATACAAGTACAAAGACTAAATATGTGTTTCAATACAAGTACAAAGACTAAATATGTGTTTTTTTGTAGGCATTTGTTCAACAAAGTGACCTCGGGAAATATATTTAATATATTTGGATTTATATGACCACATTTATAGATCTGTTATACAATGATAAAGTGGAGACTCGGGCGTAGCACATAACAGATCAGTTCATTAGAGGGAAGAAACAAAGATTAGAATTGTTCTTTATACCTTATAATGTGGGGTATGCATACATTTTGTCGATTGTATGTTATTGGTTTACTTTAAATATTGCTTAAATACATTAATCTTAAAATGTAATACTCATGTATGCATAGGGGACATTGGATACTTTATGTCTGCGACCCTATGTGGGGTAAGTGCCACTATCTTGATCCGCTATAAGGATTATTACGTGGGAACGTGGAAAAACTCATGGAGTTGTAAGTACTTCATAAAACAATTTCAATTACATAATACATGTATTGAAAGTTCCATATATAGTTACTAGTGCATAGAATTATTGATATGAATTTGAATAGGACTCATAAAGTTTATCAAAAGAGAGATGTGCAATATAGGAAGAATTTGAAATGGGAAATTATCAAGGTAATTCACTATTTTGATCTAGAAAAATACTACTTTCTGATTCACCAATAGAAGTGTTGTTCTAGTTTCTTTAGATTATGCTACTTTTAATAAGTTTGTAAAGAGCCTTCTTCTAGAATGTATGCATCAGTTTAATGACTATTTGCTTGACAGTGGTCTGCTTGAATTGAATTTAAATGTTGTGTTCTAGACTTGGGATGACCACCAAAGTGACCGTGACTTTATCATTTCTAAGATAGAAGAGTGATTCATAATTTTGAGTTTTTGGCTAAATTTCTTGACTTCAAATATTACTTTCATGCTAATATCATTATTGATCAAAAAAACTAAGATGACATCTCCTGATTTGATTGTTAACAGACATTTTTCGTGTGGCAGATATACCATTTTTCTAGGCATATAGTCTACTTTTGCATGCATGGGGTAGGTGCTTTTTTGAGAGTGCACATGTATCTCTTCCTATTTGTTAAACCTATTATTCCTATAAACAAACTTGTATAATTCTTAATGTCACAGAGTGATAGGATTTTGAAGTGTGTCAGGCGTATTGAGGCATTTTTTCTTTGTGAGGCAAGGCATAAGCCTAAAAAAAATGAGGCAATTATTTTATATCATATATATATATGAAATTATAATGCATATATAAAAGATCACTTATGTATATAATTACACTTTGATATGTTTATAAACTTAAAAAATACTCAATAAATTTGTTCAGCACAAACTCATTGAATGGGCCCACGTACAATACAAATTGACAAAACTAAACCCTAACCTAACTTGTGTTGAACCCAAAAACCACTCACCCTCACTTCCAAAGTACCTCATGACGTTCTCCCACGACACAGACCCATGTATCCTAGCACCCTCTCCCACTCTAATCACTAGCGGCAACAATGGCCCCCATTGCAGCCATTAGGAGTAGTAACACCAACAGAATCAACTTTCATCGTTACGTAGAGAAGCAATAGTTTTTGTTACATAAAGAAGCAGCCACCACCACAACATTAACAACAGAGAAATTGTTGAGAGGTGCCTCCTCATCGATGTTGCTACTTAGAGCCACATCATTCATTGATAGGAGCAACATCCGCCCACACCTCTACCACAATGAGTCCAATAGAGGTATGCATCCTTCCCCTTATCCCCCTCTACTAATCCTTACAATCCTCCCTCCTTTGTATCAAAAAGGCATATGCCTCACTATAGTCTCACCGCCTCTCAACAGTCTCGCCAATTTGAGGCACACGTCTTAGAGAAGAAGGCTAAGGAGCACAACTTGAGGCTTAGTGAAGGGGTATTGTCTGAAAGAGTTAAATTTCAATGAATGAATTTGATTTTTTTGTGACAATAAAATAAAGTGGAACATAAAGACTATAAGTTTAACAGAACGAGAGGGGTTTGAGTTGTAAAGTTTGAATGCAATTACGGCTCCACATCAAGCCGCCAACAGAATACATGTGGAGCCTGGATGCAATCGAGGCTCCAAAATTGATTAGTTCCTCATCCAATTAGGGCAGTAATAGACTCAATAAGGTAATATTGAGTTTAAGGTATTCAGATTGTCAATGCTTCTCTAAAAATGTGGCAGATATCCCAAGAAATTCCCGTTCACGCTTTTTATGTTAATATGTGATTTGAAATATCAGGGACCTATGTTATTTGGAAAATTATAAGGAAATATGTGAGGCCAACAAATTTCAACAGTCGACTAGGAAATGGCAAAGACGGCAACCAGTGGAGTTGCTTAATATAATAGTAGGCAGGACTGTCTTAGAAGGCTAGGTCATGGGCCGCTTGACTGGAAACATATTGAAAGCATAAAATGGCTTAGTTATTGGAGTTGTAAAGCAACAATGTAGGCTACAGGCTACAAAAACAAGAAAGGAAATACTATGAACTGACAGTTCTTTGCATCTTAAAATGAGATATAAATATAATTCGAAAAGTCATATAGAGTACACAGGCAGCCAACTTAAGAATATTCGTACATTTGCAGTTCTTCCCCGTTTAAACCAGTCCCTTCTATATCACCTTTTGCCTCAGCATATTTGTTTAGCTGTAACATTGAAGATGTGTCCTGTTTAAGTTTCCATCCTTCAACTCTTTCTTTCCAATCTATGTTTCCAAGCCCATATGAGACCAAATCCTTGGAGGGGCCAACAGTTCTGACAGGGCTGGCAATATACAACACACTATCAATTCACATTTCCATACATGATTTTGATTCAGAATGGGTAAATTAGAACATAGTTGAGGGAGTTGAGATCTAGATAACACAGATCAAGACCTACCGGGTGTGCTTGGATCAATATAAGAAGATCTTTTTTAACCAGACGCCAGTGGCCCTAATGGGCTTTTCATAGACTGATGGAAAGGTTTTGCATTGGATATCTCTCCAGACACCTGCATTTTGTAAGCACGTGAATCTACTGGACATCAACCAAGCAGAAATCCTAAATATTAATCCATGATTGTGTAGGGAAATTTGTGAAGTAGAGGAAGTAATTCATGTTCCTTTCAAGACTGTAAGGTAAGTGGGTGATATTTTCTTCATAATATACAACTAATCATTGAAATAACAACAGGTTTAAGGTAGCATGGAGAAATTAAATGCAAGAAAATAAATCACAAATCACAGATGATCTGCAAGTTCAATGTGGATAGCCTAATCCGGAGGCCACTTGTTAGGAGTGCAATTGGGACTTGAGGTTCATGTCTAGATGATGAAGATAGATCATTATCCTCCCTATGGTTTTGCAACTGTCATAGGTGATTCTTTGGGCCGATTTCCTGTGAATGGTTGAATTCATTGTGCAGGTCATCAACATCCTCCTCTTCGTCATCACCCTCCACCCTGGGACTCCCTAACAATTTCCAAAGCCAAAATGTTAGTCTGACTGTAAAAGGAACATAGTAACAAGATGCAAGTAACATCAGAAAAATAGGAGTAATGGGAAGAGAACATGTCTAACAACTTAGAACCTTTATGCCTCTTGTGTGTTTTCTTGCATTGAGGGCAAGACTTATGTAACACCCCTGACCTGGGTTATGACCTAACCCTGGAAGTTTTGCCTAAATATGTAATTAATATACTTGTGAACACTCCCTGGCATGTAATTAAGTTCCTCAGGAAGATTTACTTTCAATTTTGCTCCTTTTTGTATAAAGTTGTAGCATTGTGTTGTATGCAGGGACCTATGTGCAAATTACCCAGTTTAAGGGTTGAGCTTGCAAAATTGAAAAGATAAGATGTTCCTTTGATGTTGAGACATCATGGAGATGTCTATGATGAAGTTTGAGGGATTTCCCAAGCTTGAGCACCAAGGTGCAGCTGTGGAAGCAATCCCCATGCTCAGAAACCCTAATTTGGGGTAAAGTGCAATTTACCCAAATTGAGGGGTCCAACTTGTAATTTTCACCATCTAGAACATCTTTTATGACTCTTGTCATCATTTAGTGTAGAAATGATGAAAGAGATACATCATTCAATAGTCAGATGAGAAAAATGATCTTTGTGATAGAAATCACCTAAAATGGGTATAAAACCTTTTCATGTATGTACCCTAGTTGAAGGTTGGATTCCTTTACCCTTAGATCTTGAGTTTTCTTGAGATTTGCATAAGATTAGATGGGCTTGGACGTGCCCTTGAGCAAGGAGGGACCTAGATGTGAATTTTGATCTTGAGAGGTCTTTGTAGTGGAAAATGGGCTAAAAGTATAAAAGCCCTTTCTTTGCAAATGAACAAATGATCCTTCCACTATTCCATTCACTTCTCTTCTTTCTCAAACAAACGAGACTCTGCTCTGGAGATAAGAGAGGTGATCAGATTGCTCTAGGTAAGGAAACCCCATCTCTAGCTCGAATTCATGGAGGAATTCACTTTCTAAGGTTGGTTTTATGGTTAGCTTACCTAGTCTTCTTGCTCTAGCCGACCAAAGCAACGTTTCCTTGGAGAATTCACCTCTGATCGAGTTGTGGGAGCTCAAGGACGCCATTAAAGCTTGGAGATTGAAGGCTTGGAGCTCTAAGATCAACCTTTAGGCGGGTTTTATAACTCTAAACTTATGCTTTATATGTATGCTCAATTCTTGCAATTTGCTTGGTAAATTCTCCTTCTATCTCCCTTCTTCCTTGCACGTTTGCAAGCAAACCAGAGGAGAAACCGACCTTGCAAGAGGTTGAAGATGAGGGGCGTGATTCCCTATGTTACTTTTCCAAACGACCTTGGACCCTTTTGGTCCAAACGGTTGCAAACCGTTTGGGTTCAAACGGTTTCAAACCGTTTGCTCCCAAACGGTCTTGCAAGACCGTTTGGATTGAAACGGTCTCAAGACCGTTTGAGGGAGTTGACCAAGGGACGACCATTTGAGGGTCTGTTCCTAACATGTTGAATTTCATCTCTGCAAAGAATCAAAGTCTAATTCTTAATCAATTGGGAGTTGAAGGCACTTAAACATGGAACCCTAATAGGGTGAAAAAGTGCTGAATTAACATATAGATCTTGTTGAGTTTTGGGGTGAAGGACCCAAACGGTCTCAAGACCGTTTGGGGATTCCTCCAAACGGTCCTAAGACCGTTTGGGCACAACCCAAGACCGTTTGAAGGTCTATGGTTGAGTTAATCTAATGGTTTGAGGGTCCAATTGTAGGAAATTGATGCATTGTTGAAAATTGCTGATTTTGACCTAATTGGATTTCAACCTTAGTCAAAACGACTTGGATTTTGGTCAAACTTTGGGCAAACGGTCTCAAAACTGTTTGGATGATGTCCAAACGACCTCAAGACCGTTTGGGACAAGTTTGAGCCCAATTGGAGGTCAATTGATAGGTTCAACCTTGAATTGATTCACATTGTTGAACATTGATGACCAATCAACTTGAAACCCTAATTGAGAACGATTGAACCCTAATTGGCTTACAATTGAGGGTTAATTTGATGACTAAGTGACTAAGGCTAACCCTAATTGACTCAATATATAAGTGGTTAGCATAGCTTTGATCAATTGAGGGCTTCAACACACATATCCATGAATATTGGTGACCTTTGAACCCCTTTGGAGGTCCAAACGGTTTGAGCCCATTTGTACCAAACGGTCTCAAGACCGTTTGAGACCAAACGGTCTCAAGACCATTTGGGGCCAAACGGTCTCAAGACCGTTTGGGCTCAAACGACCTCAAGACCGTTTGGGCTCAAACGATCTCAAGACCGTTTGGGCTCAAACGACCTCAAGACCATTTGGGCTCAAACGACCTCAAGGTCGATTGGTCCAAACGACCTCAAACCGATTGAAGCTCCAAACGGTTTGGAAATCAACCCTTCCAAACGGTCTTCATCTCCAAACGGTCTCAAGACCGTTTGGGGTCAAACGGTCTCAAGACCGTTTGGGTGGTTGAAACCGTTTGAAGGTTGAAACCGTTTGGAGATTGGTGATGGTTTGTACTTAACCATTTGAAGATGTAATTAGTTCAATGGTGATCCAATCTAAACCCTAATGGTAACCTAGGTCATTAAGGCACTATGTGATTAGTGAGTTAACCCATGATGATGATCATGTGGCAAATTACCAAAATACCCTTGAGGGGTCTAAAGGGGTAAAACCTTGTTCTAATCAAACCCTAATCACATGATATTGATGTTTTGGCTTATGTTAGTCAATGGAGACTTATCTTAACCTGATCTAGAGTGCTGTTGTCACCATCTACTAGTGAGAGGAGAGAGGAAGTATTTCTAGAGAGAGAAAGTATCCTAGAGAGAGAAAGTACCCTTTTAAGGAGGAAACTCTAGTGAGATACTTCAAATACATATGAATGTGTATGATTAGGGAATGACCCACCTATGTGAGGTCATGGAAACCCTAATTATGATATCTAATGGATCTTAATCTTAATTAAGAGTCTTAATGATGATGTTTCTCTTACATGATGATGTAATGAGTACAATTCACCATGGAGTGAATAGTAAACCCTAATTTTAGGGTGATGACATGAAAGATGAATAGTAAACCCTAATTGACAGGGTTATTGAATTCAACCCTAGTTGAGGGTAATTCCATGTGAATCCCTAGTTGAGGGTAATTCCATGTGAATCCCTAGTTGAGGGTGATTCCATGTAAAACCCTAGTTGAGGGTGATTCCATGTGAATCCCTAGTTGAGGGGGATTCCAAGTGAAACCCTAATTTGAGAATGCATCCTTAAATGTTGAATTGTTTACTGTTATCTGTTGAATTAACCATGCAGGTTATTATGAAATGATGGTCACACCCAGGTATGGAATACCATTTTATATTCATTGAAAGCATGTCTTAAGCTTTATGGATAGTGAACCATCTTGATGCACTACTAAGTGACATCTTTTGTGATTTATGGGCTGTAAGAGCCATAAATGTTATCAAGGTCATGCTTGAAAGATGACTTGAGATGAAATAACTGATGATTGTGAAAAGTTAGGCCTGCTACATTTTAGTATTCTCATATATAGCTGTGTTAGTGTATGATGATAAGAATACTGAATGTACCTAACTAATCAAGTGAAATGTAGAGCCCTGATCATAGATCCATCATTGTCAGAGTCTAAATGATGGTGAAACAGGTTTTCCTAAGGGGACTCCTGGATCACATACTTTTGAGTATGTGGGGTACATGGATGTGTAGAACCTGACATCCTAGTGTAGGTATTTGATGTAGATTCTTGTAGTCCGTCATACCTTCACTATAAAAGAAAGGGTGAGTGGATGATGTAGATTCTAGTAGTCCATTAGACCCCACCACAAAGTCCTAAAGGTGAGATGTATCTCTACACTCCCTTAAAGACACAAACACCGTATCGGTGAAAGATAAACAAGAAATCTTCCGATAGCGAAGAGAGTACAGAATGCCACTGTAACTCTAAAAATAGTGAAGGACCAGAGTACCCTGGTGAGCTATTACAAAGACATCCCGCCAGATGTCAAACAATCAATCCTCTAACTGACTGAGGAAGATGAGGTCATAAGAATCCGGCTCTTTTAATGACCTATGTATGATACTGATGCGACTTCTTAGTGATTAGTTGGAGTATGAGTGGTATGCCTCATCTCCACAGGGCATAACAATAATGTTTGAAAGACATAATCAACAGTGTAGTATATCTGTTAGAGTTAACTACGAGTTATTTGATTGATGTTACCTTGAATAGCATAGATGTTCTCATATTTTAATATTGATTGAACTCTTGCTTATCATCAGAACTGCTAGTGAATATCTTGAAGGCTCTTTTTGCTTTAGTTATTCCTTGCTTTGCTTATAAAGCCTAGTGGAGAGTTATAACTCTCGCTGGGGCAATTATGTATAATTGTCTCACCCCGTAGACTTCTACTTTTTAGGTGGTCGTCGAAGACGGAGGAACAAGAACTCAGGTGACCAATCCCAGCAACAGCAGCATCAGGAGCAGTAAATATCTCAGGTGGAGATCTAGTCTGCTTCATGGTGTAGTTCGAGTAAAGTCCTATGTGTCCTCTGTACTCTCAGGTCCTGGAGTGTTTTGGAGTATGAACTCTTGAGAATTTTTGTATCATGTTGTATGTAATTACTCAAGAAGTAATTGTCAGTGATGTAAATAGTTAAATCCTTTTTCTATGGAAAAGGTTTGTGGTTTCAGGCTCTTGTCTCGAAAAGTTTTAATTTCCCGTAATTTTTGTCTTCCGCTGTTTATCGATTGCTTCCGCACATGTTTAAATTGGGATTAATTCGTGGTTTGGAGATCGGAGCCCACAATTAAGTGGTATCAGAGCTCTAGGTTTACCGAGTCTACAGAGGCATAGGACTTAGGAAGTCGAGTCTATCTTTAGTATTCCTTCCTTATCTAATAGAAGCTTCTACTCCTCAGGAGAAGAAGATACTTAAGATGTCAGAGCCACATGATGAGTATGTGGAAGAAAGTAGTGCTAGTGCACCTCAAGGCGGTGCAGGAGTGCCAGAGATGGAACAGCCTGTACCAGAACAACCCAGAGAGCCACCCCAGTTTGACCCAGCTGACATGGGTAACCCAGCAGTCCAGACAATGTTTGGGCAGTTCATGACTGCCATGACACATATAACTGACAGGTTGCCTATGCCTGCACCTAGGGCACCTGTCCAACCAGAGGGGCAAGGTATCGGGAAGACGTTCGAGCGACTACGTCGTGTCGGAGCTACCGAGTACCATGGGACTGCTGACCCCGCAGATGCTGATCTGTGGTTGACAGAGCTGGAGAAGGCTTTTAGAATCCTCAACATCCATGAAGCTGAGAAGGTTAGACATGTTGTCTATCTTCTCAAAGGAAGTGTTGGTCACTGGTGGACCATGGAAGAGCAGAAGAGACCTGGAATAGCGATCTCGTGGGAAGATTTTCGGCGGGAATTTGTCCAAAGATATTTCCCAAAGACTTTCCTAGACGAGAAGATCTCTCAGTTTGAGAGACTGAGACAGGGTATGATGAACATTAGCGAATATGAAGCTAAGTTCATGGAGCTGTTGCGGTTTTGTCCGCACATGGCTGCCACAGAGGAAGAAAGAATTAGAAGGTTTGAGAAGGGGTTGAATGCTGACATGTCTACCCCAGTGTCTGCCTTAGAAAACCGAGAGAGATTCTCTACCTTCGTTGAGTCAGTCCGAAGGATAGAGAGATCTGTGGTTGAAAAGAGGCAAACACAGAAGAGGTATCCACAGTTCCAGGGTTCTTCATCTATGGACTTTAAGAAGTCTAGATCCTCTACACCTAACCCTCCACCATCTAGATCTAGTCCTCAGACTCAGTGGTCTCCTAGTAGAGGTAGAGGAAGAGGACAACCACCTCGGGGGACACAGAGTTCTGCATCAATGTCTGCTACCGGACCACAAAGACCACAAGAAAGAAGATGCTACAACTGTGGTAAGGTGGGACATTTGATGAAGGACTGCCGATCTAGGCCTGTCAGTGTGACACAGCCTCCGAGACAAGGACAACAGGGATCATAGGGAGGACAATCTCAAGGAACAGGTCGAGGACGCGGGCAAGCGTCTCAAGCTGGATCATCAGCACCACCTCAACAATAGGCTACGACGAGGTTCTATGCTATGAACCCACCAGAGGCAGTGGTCAATCCACAAGTAGTGACAGGTCAGATGGAACTTTTATATTCTGATATGTCTAAATCTTGTGTAGTATCTGTTTTGATTGACCCGGGTGCTACGCACTCTTTCATCACTCGAAGAGTGATTCGTATCTGCAATATGATAACTAGTCATAGGGCAGATAAGTTGTTGTTGGAGACTCCGTTGAGTGGGTTTGTTGTTCTGCAAGAAGTATGCTCTCCTTGTGTACTTTCCTTTTCTAAGCATCGCATTCAAGTGGATCTTATACCGCTTGATATGCAAGGATTTGACATAATCCTAGGGATGGATACCTTGGAAAGGTATCGAGTTGTCTTGGATTGTGAGTCCAAGCTGGCAGTGTTTGCTGATGAAAGCAACACATGGATCTTTCAAGGAGAAAGAAAGATTCTGCCCACCTGTCTTGTATCAGCTATGGTTGCTGATAAGTTGATGAGGCAAGGATGCTATGCATTCTTAGCCCATGTGGTAGATGTTACCAAGGAGAGTTCCAACCCTGCTGAAATTCCGATAGTCAGGGAATTCGAGGATGTGTTTCCCAAAGAACTTCCTGGTATACCACCACCCCGGGAAATTGATTTTGAAATCAATTTGGTCCCAGATACGAAACCCATAGCCCAGACTCCGTATAGGATGGCGCCTGCTGAGATGGAAGAACTCAAGAAACAGCTTCAAGAGTTACTTGAGAAGGGTTTCATCCGACCGAGTACCTCACCTTGGGGTGCTCCGGTTTTGTTTGTTAAAAAGAAAGATGGATTGATGTGGTTATGCATTGATTATAGACAACTCAATAAAGTAACAATAAAGAATAGGTATCCTTTGCCTAGGATTGATGATCTTTTCGACCAGTTGCGTGGTGCAACAGTCTTTTCCAAGATAGACTTAAGGTCTGGATATCATCAAATCCGCATTAAGGACAGTGACATATCCAAGTCTGCCTTTAGGACAAGATATGGTCACTATTTGTTTACAGTTATGTCATTTGGACTAACTAATGCACCGGCTGCATTCATGGAACTCATGAATAGAGTCTTTCGACCTTTTCTTGATCAGTGTGTTGTCGTCTTCATAGATGACATACTGATTTATAGTAAGGATGCTCAGCAGCATGAGCAGCACCTTTGCCAGACTTTGACCTTGCTAAGGGAACATAAGCTATACGCTAAGTTTAGCAAGTGTGAGTTTTGGTTATCTGAAGAATCCTTCCTTGGACATGTGATATCTGCCTCGGGAATTCGTGTTGACCCTGCAAAGATAGAGTCTGTCCTGCAGTGGGAACAACCAAAGACACCGACGGAAATTAGAAGTTTCTTGGGGTTAGCTGGTTATTATCGAAGGTTTATTAAGAATTTCAGTTCTATAGCCTTACCCTTGACCAAGTTGACCCGGAAGGATGTTCCTTTTGCTTGGAATGATAAGTGTCAACAGTCTTTTCAGCTGTTGAAGGAGAGGTTAACAAGTGCACATGTGCTTGTGTTACCCGAGCAAGGAAAGGAATATGTAATCTTTTGTGATGCCTCCAAGAATGGACTTGGATGTGTGTTGATGCAGGATAGACAAGTGATTTCTTTTGCTTCCCGACAGCTTAAGAAACACGAGGAGAATTATCCGAGACACGATCTAGAGTTGGCTGCTGTGGTCCATGCTTTGAAAATCTGGAGACATTATCTCTACGGAGAAACTTTTCAGATTTTCACAGACCACAAGAACCTTAAGTACATCTTCACTCAGCATGAGCTTAATATGAGGCAACGTCGTTGGATGGAGTTAATCAAGGACTACGATTGTACAATTGATTACCATCCGGGCAAAGCCAATGTGGTTGTTGATGCCTTGAGTAGGAAATCAGCAACATCAACCATGGATAGGGCACAACTAAGTTCCTTAGTATGCTCTAGAAGAGATATGCTTATCTCTTTAAGGCAAGACAATGTGTAGTTGAAGGCATCATTGTTAGCTGATCTGTTAGCTGAGATGCAGATTAAACCTACCTTAAGAGGGCAAATAAAGGAGGCACAACAAGTAGATGTTTTTGTACAGCAGATTAGATCTGAGTTTGGAGATGAGAAGCGAGAAGGTTTTCATGAGTCAGATGACCAGGTGGCATGCTATCATGGAAGGATGATAGTGCCAAATGTGGACAACCTGAGGAAGTTAGTCCTGGAAGAATCTCATTCTTCGATTTATGCTATGCATCCAGGGAGCACCAAGATGTATCGAAACTTGAAGGATATGTATTGGTGGCCTGGGATGAAGAAGGATGTAGCTGAGTTTGTTCTGAGGTGTCCTGTGTGTCAGCAGGTCAAGGCTGAACACCAGAAACCTGCAGGGACAATGCAACCCTTACCCATACCACAGTGGAAGTGGGACCATGTAACCATGGACTTTGTTGTTGGCCTACCCAGGACAAACAAAGGACATGATTCCATTTGGGTAGTTGTTGATAGGTTGACAAAGACAGCGCATTTCTTACCTGTCAAAACAACCTATACTGCTGAAAGGTTATCCCAAATATATGTCCAAGAGATAGTGCGTTTGCACGAAGTTCCTGTCACTATAGTTTCTGACAGAGGTCCCCAGTTTACAAGTCGCTTTTGGGAACAGTTACACAGAGCCCTAGGCACCAAGCTAAGGTTTAGTACAACCTTTCATCCTCAGACTGATGGACAGTCAGAAAGGACTATACAGACCTTAGAAGATCTGTTGAGAGCATGTGCTCTCCAGTTTACCGGGAGTTGGGATCTACATCTAAGCTTGATAGAGTTTGCCTATAACAATAGCTATCAACATAGCATTGATATGGCACCATATGAAGCCTTATATGGCAGACGTTGTAGGTCACCCTTGTGTTGGTATGAAACTGGTGAGCACCAGTTGTTAGGCCCTGATCTTGTGCAGCAAACTACAGAAAAGATTAAAGTTATACAACAACAGCTTAAGACTGCACAAGATAGACAGAAATCATATGCCGATAAATGTCGTAGACCCCTAGAATTCCAGGTTGGAGACAGAGTGTATCTCAAGATCTCACCTTGGAAAGGAGTCCTTCGTTTAGGGAAGAAAGGAAAGTTAGCTCCTAGATTTATGGGACCTTATCCAATTGTTGAAAAAGTTGGAAAGGTGGCCTATAGACTAGAGTTACCTCTGGAGTTGCAGAAGCTGCACCCTGTGTTTCACATTTCCATGCTGAGGAAATGTCATCCAGATACCGAGTCAGTTCTACAACCTATGGAAGTAGAATTGAATGAAGATATAACGTATGAGGAAGGACCAGTGTCAATCCTCGATAATAGAACTAAAAAGTTAAAGAAGAAGGATATAAACCTTGTAAAAGTCCTCTGGAACCATCGTGGTGTTGAAGAAGCCACTTGGGAACTAGAAGATGAAATGAGAAGAAAATATCCTGCTCTTTTCTTATAATATGCTTTATCGATTTCGGGGACGAAATCCTTTTGAAGGGGTAAAGAATTTGTAACACCCCTGACCTGGGTTATGACCTAACCCTGGAAGTTTTGCCTAAATATGTAATTAATATACTTGTGAACACTCCCTGGCATGTAATTAAGTTCCTCAGGAACATTTAATTTCAATATTTCTCCTTTTTGTATAAAGTTGTAGCATTGTGTTGTATGCAGGGACCTATGTGCAAATTACCCAGTTTAAGGGTTGAGCTTGCAAAATTGAAAAGATAAGATGTTCCTTTGATGTTGAGACATCATGGAGATGTCTATGATGAAGTTTGAGGGATTTCCCAAGCTTGAGCACCAAGGTGCAGCTGTGGAAGCAATCCCCATGCTCAGAAACCCTAATTTGGGGTAAAGTGCAATTTACCCAAATTGAGGGGTCCAACTTGTAATTTTCACCATCTAGAACATCTTTTATGACTCTTGTCATCATTTAGTGTAGAAATGATGAAAGAGATACATCATTCAATAGTCAGATGAGAAAAATGATCTTTGTGATAGAAATCACCTAAAATGGGTATAAAACCTTTTCATGTATGTACCCTAGTTGAAGGTTGGATTCCTTTACCCTTAGATCTTGAGTTTTCTTGAGATTTGCATAAGATTAGATGGGCTTGGACGTGCCCTTGAGCAAGGAGGGACCTAGATGTGAATTTTGATCTTGAGAGGTCTTTGTAGTGGAAAATGGGCTAAAAGTATAAAAGCCCTTTCTTTGCAAATGAACAAATGATCCTTCCACTATTCCATTCACTTCTCTTCTTTCTCAAACAAACGAGACTCTGCTCTAGAGATAAGAGAGGCGATCAGATTGCTCTAGGTAATGAAACCCCATCTCTAGCTCGAATTCATGGAGGAATTCACTTTCTAAGGTTGGTTTTATGGTTAGCTTACCTAGTCTTCTTGCTCTAGCCGACCAAAGCAACGTTTCCTTGGAGAATTCACCTCTGATCGAGTTGTGGGAGCTCAAGGATGCCATTAAAGCTTGGATCTTGAAGGCTTGGAGCTCTAAGATCAACCTTTAGGCGGGTTTTATAACTCTAAACTTATGCTTTATATGTATGCTCAATTCTTGCAATTTGCTTGGTAAATTCTCCTTCTATCTCCCTTCTTCCTTGCACGTTTGCAAGCAAACCAGAGGAGAAACTGACCTTGCAAGAGGTTGAAGATGAGGGGCGTGATTCCCTATGTTACTTTTCCAAACGAACTTGGACCCTTTTGGTCCAAACGGTTGCAAACCGTTTGGGTTCAAACGGTTTCAAACCGTTTGCTCCCAAACAGTCTTGTAAGACCGTTTGGATTGAAACGGTCTCAAGACCGTTTGAGGGAGTTGACCAAGGGATGACCGTTTGAGGGTCTGTTCCTAACATGTTGAATTTCATCTCTGCTAAAGATTCAAAGTCTAATTCTTAATCAATTGGGAGTTGAAGGCACTTCAACATGGAACCCTAATCGGGTGAAAAAGTGCTGAATTAACATATAGATCTTGTTGAGTTTTGGGTTGAAGGACCCAAACGGTCTCAAGACCATTTGGGGATTCCTCCAAACGGTCCTAAGACCGTTTGGGCACAACCCAAGACCGTTTGAAGGTCTAGGGTTGAGTTAATCTAATGGTTTGAGGGTCCAATTGTAGGAAATTGATGCATTGTTGAAAATTGCTGATTTTGACCTAATTGGATTTCAACCTTAGTCAAAACGACTTGGATTTTGGTCAAACTTTGGGAAAACGGTCTCAAGACCGTTTGGATGATGTCCAAACGACCTAAATACCGTTTGGGCCAAGTTTGAGCCCAATTGGAGGTCAATTGATAGGTTCAACCTTGAATTGATTCACATTGTTGAACATTGATGACCAATCAACTTGAAACCCTAATTGAGAACGATTGAACCCTAATTGGCTTACAATTGAGGGTTAATTTGATGACTAAGTGACTAAGGCTAACCCTAATTGACTCAATATATAAGTGGTTAGCATAGCTTTGATCAATTGAGGGCTTCAACACACATATCCATGAATATTGGTGACCTTTGAACCCCTTTGGAGGTCCAAACGGTTTGAGCCCATTTGGACCAAACGGTCTCAAGACCGTTTGGATCCAAACAGTCTCAAGACCGTTTGGGCTCAAACGACCTCAAGACCGTTTGGGCTCAAACAATCTCAAGACCGTTTGGGCTCAAACGACCTCAAGACCGTTTGGGCTCAAACGACCTCAAGGTCGATTGGTCCAAACGACCTCAAACCGATTGAAGCTCCAAACGGTTTGGAAGTCAACCCTTCCAAACGGTCTTCATCTCCAAACGGTCTCAAGACCGTTTGGGGTCAAATGGTCTCAAGACCGTTTGGGTGGTTGAAACCGTTTGAAGGTTGAAACCGTTTGGAGATTGGTGATGGTTTGTACTTAACCATTTGAAGATGTAATTAGTTCAATGGTGATCCAATCTAAACCCTAATGGTAACCTAGGTCATTAAGGGACTATGTTATTAGTGAGTTAACCCATGATGATGATCATGTGGCAAATTACCAAAATACCCTTGAGGGGTCTAAAGGGGTAAAACCTTGTTCTAATCAAACCCTTATCACATGATATTGATGTTTTGGCTTATGTTAGTCAATGGAGACTTATCTTAACCTGATCTAGAGTGGTGTTGTCACCATCTACTAGTGAGAGGAGAGAGGAAGTATTTCTAGAGAGAGAAAGTATCCTAGAGAGAGAAAGTACCCTTTTAAGGAGGAAACTCTAGTGAGATACTTCAAATACATATGAATGTGTATGATTAGGGAATGACCCACCTATGTGAGGTCATGGAAACCCTAATTATGATATCTAATGGATCTTAATCTTAATTAAGAGTCTTAATGATGATGTTTCTCTTACATGATGATGTAATGAGTACAATTCACCATGGAGTGAATAGTAAACCCTAATTTTAGGGTGATGACATGAAAGATGAATAGTGAACCCTAATTGACAGGGTTATTGAATTCAACCCTAGTTGAGGGTAATTCCATGTGAATCCCTAGTTGAGGGTAATTCCATGTGAATCCCTAGTTGAGGGTGATTCCATGTAAAACCCTAGTTGAGGGTGATTCCATGTGAATCCCTAGTTGAGGGGGATTCCAAGTGAAACCCTAATTTGAGAATGCATCCTTAAATGTTGAATTGTTTACTGTTATCTGTTGAATTAACCATGCAGGTTATTATGAAATGATGGTCACACCCAGGTATGGAATACCATGTTATATTCATTGAAAGCATGTCTTAAGCTTTATGAATAGTGAACCATCTTGATGCACTACTAAGTGACATCTTTTGTGATTTATGGGCTGTAAGAGCCATAAATGTTATCAAGGTCATGCTTGAAAGATGACTTGAGATGAAATAACTGATGATTGTGAAAAGTTAGGCCTGCTACATTTTAGTATTCTCATATATAGCTGTGTTAGTGTATGATGATAAGAATACTGAATGTACCTAACTAATCAAGTGAAATGTAGAGCCCTGATCATAGATCCATCATTGTCAGAGTCTAAATGATGGTGAAACATGTTTTCCTAAGGGGACTCCTGGATCACATACTTTTGAGTATGTGGGGTACATGGATGTGTAGAACCTGACATCCTAGTGTAGGTATTTGATGTAGATTCTTGTAGTCCATCATACCTTCACTATAAAAGAAAGGGTGAGTGGATGATGTAGATTCTAGTAGTCCATCAGACCCCACCACAAAGTCCTAAAGGTGAGATGTATCTCTACACTCCCTTAAAGACACAAACACCGTATCGGTGAAAGATAAACAAGAAATCTTCCGATAGCGAAGAGAGTACAGAATGCCACTGTAACTCTAAAAATAGCGAAGGACCAGAGTACCCTGGTGAGCTATTACAAAGACATCCCGCCAGATGTCAAACAATCAATCCTCTAACTGACTGAGGAAGATGAGGTCATAAGAATCCGGCTCTTTTAATGACCTATGTATGATACTGATGCGACTTCTTAGTGATCAGTTGGAGTATGAGTGGTATGCCTCATCTCCACAGGGCATAACAATAATGTTTGAAAGACATAATCAACAACGTAGTATATCTGTTAGAGTTAACTATGAGTTATTTGATTGATGTTACCTTGAATAGCATAGATGTTCTCATATTTTAATATTGATTGAACTCTTGCTTATCATCAGAACTGCTAGTGAATATCTTGAAGGCTCTTTTTGCTTTAGTTATTCCTTGCTTTGCTTATAAAGCCTAGTGGAGAGTTATAACTCTCGCTGGGGCAATTATGTATAATTGTCTCACCCCGTAGACTTCTACTTTTTAGGTGGTCGTCGAAGACGGAGGAACAAGAACGCAGGTGACCAATCCCAGCAACAGCAGCATCAGGAGCAGTAAATATCTCAGGTGGAGATCTAGTCTGCTTCATGGTGTAGTTAGAGTAAAGTCCTATGTGTCCTCTGTACTCTCAGGTCCTGGAGTGTTTTGGAGTATCAACTCTTGAGAATTTTTGTATCATGTTGTATGTAATTACTCAAGAAGTAATTGTCAGTGATGTAAACAGTTAAATCCTTTTTCTATGGAAAAGGTTTGTGGTTTCAGGCTCTTGTCTCGAAAAGTTTTAATTTCCCGTAATTTTTGTCTTCCGCTGTTTACGATTGCTTCCGCACATGTTTAAATTGGGATTAATTCGTGGTTTGGAGATCGGAGCCCACAACTTATTTCCTTCTTTCCTCTCATACTCGTAACAGGTTCGGCAGACAGGGTATGCACACTCATTGCAAGCAACAAATACGTCACCATTAGCTACAAGACCAACAGAATCACCACAAATTTGGCACATTTGGCTGTTTGTGCTGTTCTAGGATTTTTGCTTCTTATTAGTGAATGGAAATAAGAAAGATCATCAGTGGTAAATTTACACCTCTCCAAGCAGATTAATGTGTAGATACAAAGATCATACTTCTTCTTTGAACCTCCACTGAACATTTTGGAAAATGCCATAAGCAAAAAGAAAAAAAACCTTTGAATCCAAATTTATTTGTTGACATTGACACTTCAAAATATTTGTAGGCACTTAAATTTGAAGTCAAAATTATAAAAGTGTAAGCATATATTGTTGCCTGAGGCTATTACATTTCTAGAAGTGATTTCTTTTTAGCTGTTCAATCGGCAACAGAGGAACATACAGGCGCAAAATGTTGGGAGGGTTGCGCGAACAAAGTTTCATGTTTTATCACTTTGTTCTGTTAGAAAAGGAGGGAAATATGGAATTGTTGATAATCACGGGTGTAGACAAGTAAGCGATACATGCATGTCATAATCATGTCTACGTAAAACAATAAGCTATAAAGGAACTATCTACATGCTATATAAACACCCTCACTATTGGGAGGAACATACAGGCACAAGCTGTTGGGAGGGCTACACAAACAAAGTTTCCTGGTTTTATCACTGTGTTCCATTAGAAAAGGAGGGAAATATGGAATTGTTGATAATCATGGGTGTAGACAAGTAGGTGATATATGCATGTCATAATCATGTCTACGTACAACCATAAGCTATAAGGGATTATCTACATGCTATATACACACCCACACTCAAACCAAGGCAGAGCAACAATCTTGAGTTCAAAAAAATACTGCAAGTAATGTCCTGTGTAGATGGTGTAATACACAAAAAAAGTTGTGCATAGTGAATAAGGCACTAAAAAACTAGTAGACATGCAAAAAACATGACATATCTTGCTCCATGACAGAAAAAAAACACAAGAATACCTACTGACATATTTAATACCAAATTCGATTTTTGTCAGGAAAGTTGGCAATTCAGGATTAGGGACCTATATGAGAAATTAAGAAAAATTGGTAGAAGTCCAGTGAGCTACTTGGGAAAATATAAATAACACAAAAAAATTATATATGTAAACATGTGCTCTATGAAATTATGTGAATATTTGTGTCAATCACCTACCAAGATAGCATAAATTACATGGAAATGTTTAATCCATCAACCAAGAATTTTAAACTAGTTGAAATGCAAACATATAAAAGCAAACAGTCATAACATTAATGTATTAAACAAAAACATCCACATGAGAACTAAAGTCTTTAATAACTAAAAGCACCATTATGTGAGATCATTTAAGTTCCAAGGGTGAGAGACGTCGCATGTTACTGAAAATATACAACAAATCACAAGTCACAAAGAGTGGGAAAAAGTGCATTGATTGGAATAAAACAGTGACTCTAAGTAACCATGTAAATATTTGTGTCTTCCACGTATCAATATAGCATAAACCATATGAAAATAATAATGAATCAAACAAGAAGCTGGTTCAAATGCAGACAATATAGCAGACATATACTAAATATAAAATATAAAAAGAAAAGCTTAGAGTTACTAAAAGCACCATTGTGTGAGATCATTTAAGTTCAACGCATTGAAGAAGATGTTATGCACAGAAAGATAATTTGTGAATAAAACATTACATATGATGATTATTCATAGTATGCAGACTTGGAAATTATTTGTATTATTTCAAAATTAGGAGTTATTCAGTTTTAGGTTGTAAGATGAGGGAGGAAATTATGATTTCGATGCAGTTTCTTAATAATCATCAAATTTTGGTTGTCGATATTTTCATGGATCATGGAGCATCATACAATTAGTCAGACTTAGCTAAAGATCAAGCACCATGGAGTGGCACCATTCCTGATATCAAGAAAACCAGTTTGAGAAAGTAAATCAAATGCATAACATTGTTGTAGCTCTCTACTCTCTTGGAACTTTTACAAGGCCACACAATAAAGACAAGACGATCCAACCCTGGTGCATTCCCCTTACATCATATCTGGGGTTTTTAGGTTTATGTTTTACCTCATGTCTTGAACTTTGGGTAATGAGAAAGCGGGTACTCCTCTCTAGTCACATGTCACCTGCGTGATGATCAGAGAGGTTTAAATGCCTCAGCCAAATAGACACACTTTCAACACTTGGTTTTATTGTCAGTGTTTTCTTTGCTGTCGGGTGTAGAGTATTGATGATGGTTGTACAACATCTGCGGTTGTTAGGATTTCCTGGTTCCTCCTTACTCTTGTTCCTAGTTTAGATTAGGATGGTGCGACCTTGTGTGGTTTGCTCTCATTTCTTGTTTTCTTTTTTGGGATTCTGTCCTCCTTTGTACATAAGCCCAATGTTTTTGGAAATATATAGCAACCGAATTTTAGCCAACCAAAAAAATAAATTATGAGTGTAAAATATGAATATCACAAAAAAAGGAAAACACCTTGAAAGGCATGGGCACACGCGTAGGCGCCTAGGCACCCCCCTGAAATGCCTGTCACCAGTCGCCTCAACAACTATAAAAGTAGCACTCTTGACTTGTATTTGATGGCTAGACTTACTTTCCTCTAATTTTGGATATTGTAGCATTTTTCTACTTACTTAACTAGCATTCAAACAGGATATTATAGCAAGTTTTGTATCATCCAGTATGGCATATAAACTATGCCTTCTTCAACAATAAACCATGCCTTTTTCACTCTTATAGCATTTTTTCTTCTATTTACACATACCTTTTATTAAGTTTTTTGGCTATTTATACCTTTCCATCCTCTTATCTGCTAACAAGTTCTCACAATTATTTGGATTACAAATTAATATTTATTTTGTACAGTGTCCAAAGAAGTCGAACAATACAAATTGTGGGTATTATGTGCTGAAGTATATGAAAGACATCTTTGATGCGAGGAATAGAAATATTCATGAATGTGTAAGCTACTTAACATTATATTCTTTTAGTTTGTTCAAATTTCTAAATAAATTGAAAAAATCACAATATGTTGATATATTTGTCATATGATTGTAGTATTATTCGAAGTATATAGGTCATTGCTTCAACCAAGAAGAAATCAATGAGGTCTGAAACGAGTGGGCGACATGTATTCTTGAGCACACATAAAATTATGTGACATGTGGGGGAGACATTTGTTCTTTATCATAGACCAATGTGTGAAACTTTGATGGAAATTTGGTTCAACTATGTATTATTGAATCGTTTTATGTATGATTTAATATTAATTAAATTTAGTATGAGTTTCTTTCAATATTTGATGGAAATTTGGTTCAACTATGTGTTTGTTTGTGAAATGAAAAAGTTTAATTGTATATTTATTATAATTTATTAATAATATGGTTAATTTAATCAGTACAATTGGTTCAATATATGACCTGTCAAACTCTAATCAAAGATAACAGTTAATGATATGTTGTAAAATATATGATTCTACAACAAACATCACATGTTGTGTTATCCACACCTATTACAACAGGTTTGTCAGGAAAAAAATACACCTATTACAACAGGTGTTTCTAGTGAACTACAACATGCATAACCTGTTGTATAAATTGTGTATATTACAACAGACACACACAATGTTGTCTAAACAATCCTATTACAATGGTTAAATGTATGGAAAGATAACATACTCCAACTATTGTATAAACATGTATATTACAACAGGTGCACTGCATGTTGTAATAGACCTACCTATTACAACGGGTGTGTTTAGTAAAAGACAACATGCTTCAACTGTTGTATAACATATATTACAATGGGTGAACCACATGTTGTAAAAAATACCCCTATTACAACGGGTGTGTTTAGCGAAAGACAACGTCGTTCAACTATTGTAAAATATATATTACAACAGGTGCACCACATGTTGTATAAAATACCCATATTACAATAGGCCATTCCTTAAAAGACAACATGCTTCAACTATTGTATAAAATACATCTATTACAACATGTGATCACGTGTTGTGTAAAGCACCCCCTCATAAGAGCACACGATCTAATACAACGGTTAACACCTGTTGTAAATTGAGAAAAGGAACTGTTGTAAAAAGCATTTTCTGTATTGGTGTAATTTGTTTCACTCCTTAATTACAAAAAAGTGAGAAAAAAACTAAAACTTAAATGCATAGAAAGAGAAGAGAGACAATGACTAGTTTTCAAGATGTTTTTATAGTAGAGAAGTTGCCATGATTTTCAATGATTATAGACTTTTGATCTTAATATCTCTAAAAAAACAAAAATTACATCCACCTTTTCACATTTACATGTTCTCACTAAGGCATGAGTTAGTGGGAGAATCATAATGCACTGGTTTAAGGACTGACACAATGATAAAAGTCACTTTTGTAGCCTAAAAGCCTCTTAAGGCTCATTAGAACTATGGGGGAATGAGTGATAGGTCAAATATAAAAAATTGCCTAAGTCATAGGCTATCCTTGCTCTAGAGTAATAATTAACAACCAATATTTGCCTCATTAATTCATCCTTAGAAGGATAACACATCACCTAATGTTCCACCATCCATAAGGTTTTTCAGAACTCAGAACATCTTTCACGAGTCCAACCATTTTGGCATTTCATAACCAAAAAATGCGGGCCAAACTTGGTTCAGGACTACGAGTCTGAATCTTATCTTGAACCTTGCTTTCAGAGGGATAAACTTTTGACACCCCACTTGTGCACACTCAACAAAATATTATTCTTGAATGTTAATTATCTATCTAAAGATAATGTTTATTCCATTTTATATTTTTCTACATTTTTCATTTCCCACATTTTTCCATATTTTTCACATTTTATACCTATTTAATCCATCCATTATCACCCACATTAACCCAGTCATGGCTTTCTACAAAGAAAATCTTTTATCTAGAATTTGGTGCAATTTGGTCATAATTTCCATTTTTCTAAGCCCTTTTCCATAAATTCCCATTTGAATTATCTTGAATTAAATATTCTCCCTTTTCTGTACTCATAATTATGTTGCCTTTATTGACACAAAAGATACATATATTTTGGACAATAATGAAGAATAATCATGAATTAATGCCTTTTCTCTCACCTTCATTATATTTCTCAACTTATACTTGAAATCTGCCTTTTTCTATGATTTTCTCTAGAACATTCCTGAAACATCAAGAAAATTAGAAAATTGACTTAATCTAGCCCGAGCCACTAGGCGGATCAAAGAAATTTGTTGGTGCAACATAGATGGATGGCCTCAATCCATAGGCCATACCTTGCAGCGTATCAATGTGATCCACCACATCTTCTAGAATATTCCTACTAAAAACCATGAACCCTAAAATCCACATACAAATAGACCTCCACACCCAATGTATTTGAGGCCGCTTTTTTCTTTCTTGAATCTAGATAAATGACTACTTCCCTCTTATATTTTCTACATGTGATCAGAGGATCATTCCTCTAATACCAATTACTTTGGTAAGCCAGTAGACTACGCAAAATACCTACATCTTTATTTGTTATATTAATAACAATAACTGCTACTTTCTTTAGTCTGCTCATAAGCATTCATATCTGCACATCGAGTTAGACATTTAAGATTTATCACTCTCTCTTCCTACATATCAGTCCTAATTGCAATGATGGATTTCCATTGTAGGAGATCTAGAGGCAATTGGGACCACCACATACCTAAAATTAGGACCTTTAGGGTTGTGATGAGAAAGCCATTGTCATATCTAATCACAAAGGTTTGCCATCATAAAAATCACTTTTTGTTATTTTCTCTATCATTTTCGTTATTGATAAACTCAATCACATGTAATTTTATCCGAGATGAGTAAAAGGTTATAATAATGTTCATCGAGCAAGTTGGGAGTTCAACACCTTTCCCACTTGTAATAAGATTTCCAAATCAAATCTTTGAACAAATGCATATGTATCTTTTTTATCTTTCAAGTGGAGTCAAAATAGGATTTTCTTGTGTTTTCATTTTGATTTAAATGCGAACTTTTTTTTCTTGTTTGACGTATAAAAACTCGATTTATCATTTTCTTCTTCATTTTGTTGTTGTTTCCATGACTGTAGGATTTGTTGGAATTCTTGGGCCAGGTACAACAATTTGGCAACTCCGCTAAGGAGTAGTCAAATGATTCCAACTATATTTTCCTTTTTCTCATCTCATCTTCTAATGTTCAATTACAGTTTCTATTTTTCGTTCATTTTTCTTTCATTTTTTTTGACAAAGTTCAGAGTTTTTCTTAAAAAATTGACAACGAATCAGAGCAATGCACAGATTAAACTTCCACAATAAAATTTTAAAAAATATTTTTTAGCCTATAGAAAAAACTATAGAACACTCTGTTTCACTAACAAAAAGTAAGTTTTTTATCTTTATCGTCGTCTTTTATTTTTTTGTATATTAATGAAACCGGAAGAATCATTAGTTCTTCCAGTGGAAAAAAATCACTTTGATTTACACATCATTTTCATTTTTGGTTGTACAACAACTACCACATTTTTTATTAATCGACATTTTTAGGGTTAGCCTTTGTTTAATTTCCAGGGTTCCCTTTTTTCTTTTTTTCTCGCTTCCTTTTAATTTACTATTATAAAAAATAGTAAGAAATGAGAGAAATTGATTAGTGAGGTGTTCTTGATAAGAAAGATATTCTCTTTCTTAATAAATGCATGATTATTTTTTTATATGTCTATCATTTACTTTGTTATTATGAGATTGTATCAGAAGATATAAAAATATTTCACCCGCACAGTGCACACATACAAACCCACGTGTCATAGAACAGGTGCCAACATTCACATTGGATCCCCAAAAGTTGCGTGGGGTGTTAGTAAAGGTATTGACGCAATATTAAATTGGACTTTCAATGGCCTCAAGGACACTCCCCTCACCTTGCATTCACGAATGATTAGGGCCGCCATTGGTAGAAGGCGTATTGGGAACAATATCCATATCTGAAGATCTCGGGGCATCCCCATGATGAGTGCCATCACACTATAGAGAAGATAAAGACCCTCCTCTCCTATATAGATCATACTTGAGTAAGGAAGTAATATCACATCAAAACTCATGGACTAAAGCGAGGCCTTTATCTTCTACATATGCTTCTTGTGGTTGTATATTATATTTTTTTAAAATTTTTGCATACTTCATTAATTCTAAAATTATCGAATGCTTTATACTTTAAGAATATGATCATCACACACTGATAGATTTCTACTTTCTAAATAATCATGTTCTCAAATCAACAATAATATCATAATAACAATCTATAGTGATACAAAATGATTTCGAATGATCTCAATCATCAACAATCTTTGATCCATGATCATTCAAACTTGAGAATCTTTCAATGAATCCATCAATCTCAAATGATCTCTCTCCTCAACAATCTTAATCGGACAATCTTTCTAAAAAAACAATTTTTTCCTTCCAAGAAAAGATTAACTTTCAAAAAATAAATCAACAATCTTTTCAAAACATAAAAAGTAAATAATCTTTTCAAAACCCAAACAACAATTAAAAAATATTTTAAAGAAATATGTTCTCAAGAAAATCTTTCAATAAAATAATTCATAATAAAAGAAAAAATCTTTTTAAAATGAAAAACAATTCTTTCCAAAAGAAAAATCTTTCATAAACAAAAAAGAACAATCTTTTTAGAAAAAGAGAATAATTTTTTTTTGAGAAACAACATTCTTTTTTAGTCTTAGGGAGACCTCGCTCCCCCTCCTCCTCAATCTTTATAGAAAAAAGAGAACACATCTTTTCACAAAAGAACAATCATTTTAAAAAAAGATAAGAACAAATGTTTAAAAAAACATATTTTTACAAAGAAAATCTTTGAATCTTTTCAATGAAACTCAACAAAAGGAATTATAAAAACATACATTAACTATATCAAAATCACATTTTAACATATCAACGATATGTGCATTGTCACGATGAACATCACGCAAATTTCACCATGATGGGGCTCTGCACGGTGATACCAGTTTCCGGAGAAGACCAGATCAGAAGACCCTCTGTGTATGTGAGGCCGGATGCATCACTGTTAGAAGTGAAGGTTACATTGAACTGCAACGTGCTTGGCTGCACCTCTGCAGAGAATCCACTGGCTGGGGAGAGATTGGCCACATAATCTGATATGGAATCACCGACATTGGTGACGGTTCTGGTGATGGTTACCATGCTTCCTACTGTCCGGTTTAGAGTCACGGATATGGAGGGGTAGTTGAGGTCTGCAGGCTTGACAACTCTCTGGTCGGCGCACTTGATTTTACTGCGGGTGATAGTATTGACCTGGTCGTCTGTATACTTGATGTTACTGAAAATATACAACAAATCACAAGTCACAAAGAGTGGGAAAAAGTGCATTGATTGGAACAAAACGGTGACTCTAAGTAACCATGTAAATATTTGTGTCTTCCACGTATCAATATAGCATAAACCATATGAAAATAATAATGAATCAAACAAGAAGCTGGTTCAAATGCAGACAATATAGCAGACATATACTAAATATAAAACATAAAAAGAAAAGCTTAGAGTTACTAAAAGCACCATTGTGTGAGATCATTTAAGTTCAACGCATTGAAGAAGATGTTATGCACAATAAGATAATTTGTGAATAAAACATTACATATGATGATTATTCATAGTATGCAGACTTGGAAATTATTTGTATTATTTCAAAATTAGGAGTTATTCAGTTTTAGGTTGTAAGACGAGGGAGGAAATTATGATTTCGATGCATTTTCTTAATAATCATCAAATTTTGGTTGTAGATATTTTGATGGATCATGGAGCATCATACAATCAGTCAGACTTAGCTAAAGATCAAGCACCATGGAGTGGCACCATTCCTGATATCAAGAAAACCAGTTTGAGAAATTAAATCAAATGCATAACATTGTTGTAGCTCTCTACTCTCTTGGAACTTTTACAAGGCCACACAATAAAGACAAGACTATCCAACCCTGCTGCATTCCCCTTACATCATATCTGGGGTTTTTAGGTTTATGTTTTACCTCATGTCTTGAACTTTGGGTAATGAGAAAGCGGGTACTCCTCTCTAGTCACATGTCACCTGCGTGATGATTAGATAGGTTTAAATGCCTCAGCCAAGAAGACACACTTTCAACACTTGGTTTTATTGTCAGTGTTTTCTTTGCTGTCGGGTGTAGAGTATTTATGATGGTTGTACAACATCTGCGGCTGTTAGGATTTCCTGCTTCCTCCTTACTCTTGTTCCTGGTTTAGATTAGGATGGTGCAACCTTGTGTGGTTTTCTCTCATTTCTTGTTTTCTTTTTTGGGGTTCTGTCCTCCTTTGTACATAAGCCCAATGTTTTTGGAAATATATAGCAACCGAATTTTAGCCGACCAAAAAAAGAAATTATGAGTGTAAAATATGAATATAAAAAAAAGGAAAACACCTTGAAAGGCATGGGCACACGCGTAGGCGCCTAGGCACCCCCCTGAAATGCCTGTCACCATTCGCCTCAACAACTATAAACTAGAGTAGCACTCTTGACTTGTATTTGATGGCTAGACTTACTTTCCTCTAATTTTGGATATTGTAGCATTTGTCTACTTACTTAACTAGCATTCAAATAGGATATTATAGCAAGTTTTGTATCATCCAGTATGGCATATAAACTATGCCTTCTTCAACAATAAACCATGCCTTTTTCACTCTTATAGCATTTTTTCTTCTATTTACACATACCTTTTATTAAGTTTTTTGGCTATTTATACCTTTCCATCCTCTTATCTGCTAACAAGTTCTCACAATTATTTGGATTACAAATTAATATTTATTTTGTACAGTGTCCAAAGAAGTCGAACAATACAAATTGTGGGTATTATGTGCTGAAGTATATGAAAGACATCTTTGATGCGAGAAATAGAAATATTCATGAATGTGTAAGCTACTTAACATTATATTCTTTTAGTTTGTTCAAATTTCTAAATAAATTGAAAAAATCACAATATGTTGATATATTTGTCATATGATTGTAGTATTATTCGAAGTATATAGGTCATTGCTTCAACCAAGAAGAAATCAATGAGGTCTGAAACGAGTGGGCGACATGTATTCTTGAGCACACATAAAATTATGTGACATGTGGGGGAGACATTTGTTCTTTAGCATAGACCAATGTGTGAAACTTTGATGGAAATTTGGTTCAACTATGTATTATTGAATCATTGTATGGATGATTTAATATTAATTAAATTTAGTACGTGTTTTTTTCAATATTTGATGGAAATTTGGTTCAACTATGTGTTTTTTTGTGAAATGAAAAAGTTTAATTGTATATTTATTATAATTTATTAATAATATGGTTAATTTAATCAGTACAATTGGTTCGATATATGACCTGTTGAACTCTAATCAAAGATAACAGTTAATGATATGTTGTAAAATATATGATTCTACAACAAACATCACATGTTGTGTTATCCACACCTATTACAACAAGTTTGTCAGGAAAAAAAATACACCTATTACAACAGGTGTTTCTAGTGAACTACAACATGCATAACCTGTTGTATAAATTGTGTATATTACAACAGACACACACCATGTTGTCTAAACAATCCTATTACAATGGTTAAATGTATGGAAAGATAACATACTCCAACTATTGTATAAACATGTATATTACAACAGGTGCACTGCATGTTGTAATAGACCTACCTATTACAACGGGTGTGTTTAGTAAAAGACAACATGCTTCAACTGTTGTATAACATATATTACAACGGGTGAACCACATGTTTTAAAAAATACCCCTATTACAACGGGTGTGTTTAGCGAAAGACAACGTCGTTCAACTATTGTAAAATATATATTACAACAGGTGCACCACATGTTGTATAAAATACCCATATTATAATAGGCCATTCCTTAAAAGACAACATGCTTCAACTATTGTATAAAATACTTCTATTACAACATGTGATCACGTGTTGTGTAAAGCACCCCCCCATAAGAGCACACGATCTAATACAACGGTTAACACCTGTTGTAAATTGAGAAAAGGAACTGTTGTAAAAAGCATTTTCTATATTGGTGTAATTTGTTTCACTCCTTAATTACAAAAAGTGAGAAAAAAACTAAAACTTAAATGCATAGAAAGAGAAGAGAGACAATGACTAGTTTTCAAGATGTTTTTATAGTAGAGAAGTTGCCATGATTTTCAATGATTATAGACTTTTGATCTTAATATCTCTAAAAAAACAAAAATTACATCCACCTTTTCACATTTACATGTTCTCACTAAGGCATGAGTTAGTGGGAGAATCATAATGCACTGGTTTAAGGACTGATACAATGATAAGAGTCACTTTTGTAGCCTAAAAGCCTCTTAAGGCTCATTAGAACTATGGGGGAATGAGTGATAGGTCAAATATAAGAAATTGCCTAAGTCATAGGCTATCCTTGCTCTAGAGTAATAATTAACAACCAATATTTGCCTCATTAATTCATCCTTAGAAGGATACCACATCACCTACTGTTCCACCATCCATAAGGTTTTTCAGAACTCAGAACATCTTTCACGAGTCCAACCATTTTGGCATTTCATAACCAAAAAATGCGGGCCAAACTTGGTTCAGGACTACGAGTCTAAATCTTATCTTGAACCTTGCTTTCAGAGGGATAAACTTTTGAAACCCCACTTGTGCACACTCAACAAAATATTATTCTTGAATGTTAATTATCTATCTAAAGATAATGTTTATTCCTTTTTATATTTTTCTACATTTTTCATTTCCCACATTTTCCATATTTTTCACATTTTATACCTATGTAATCCATCCATTATCACCCACATTAACCCAGTCATGGCTTTCTACACAGAAAATATTTTATCTAGAATTTAGTGCAATTTGGTCATAATTTCCATTTTTCTAAGCTCTTTTCCATAAATTCCCATTTGAATTATCTTGAATTAAATATTCTCCCTTTTCTGTACTCATAATTATGATGCCTTTATTGACACAAAAAATACATATATTTTGGACAATAATGAAGAATAATCATGAATTAATGCCTTTTCTCTCACCTTCATTATATTTTTCAACTTATACTTGAAATCTGCCTTTTTCTATGACTTTCTCTAGAACATTCCTGAAACATCAAGAAAATTAGAAAATTGACTTAATCTAGCCCGAGCCACTAGGCAGATCAAAGAAATTTGTTGGTGCAACATAGATGGATGGCCTCAATCCATAGGCCATACCTTGCAGCGTATCAATGTGATCCACCACATCTTCTAGAATATTCCTATTAAAAACCATGAACCCTAAAATCCACATACAAATAGACCTCCACACCCAATGTATTTGAGGCCCCTTTTTTCTTTCTTGAATCTAGAGAAATGACTACTTCCCTCTTATATTTTCTACATGTGATCAGAGGATCATTCCTCTAATACCAATTACTTTGGTAAGCCAGTAGACTACGCAAAATACCTACATCTTTATTTGTTATATTAATAACAATAACTGCTACTTTCTTTAGTCTGCTCATAAGAGTTCATATCTTCACATCGAGTTAGACATTTAAGATTTATCACTCTCTCTTCCTACATATCGGTCCTAATTGTCAATGATGGATTTCCACCGTAGGAGATCTAGATGCAATTGGGACCACAACATACCTAAAATTAGGACCTTTAGGGTTGTGATGAGAAATCCATTGTCATATCTAATCACAAAGGTTTGCCATCATAAAAATCACTTTTTGTTATTTTCTCTATCATTTTCATTATTGATAAACTCAATCACCTGTAATTTTATCCGAGATGAGTAAAAGGTTATAATAATGTTCATCGAGCAAGTTGGGAGTTCAACACCTTTCCCACTTGTAATAAGATTTCCAAATCAAATCTTTGAACAAATGCATATGTATCTTTTTTATCTTTCAAGTGGAGTCAAAATAGGATTTTCTTGTGTTTTCATTTTGATTTAAATGCGAACTTTATTTTTTCTTGTTTGACATATAAAAACTCGATTTATCATTTTCTTCTTCATTTTGTTGTTGTTTCCATGACTGTAGGATTTGTTGGAATTCTTGGGCCAGGTACAACAATTTGGCAACTCCGCTAAGGAGTAGTCAAATGATTCCAACTATATTTTCCTTTTTCTCATCTCATCTTCTAATGTTCAATTACAGTTTCTATTTTTCGTTCATTTTTCTTTCATTTTTTTTGACAAAGTTCAGAGTTTTTCTTAAAAAATTGACAATGAATCAGAGCAATGCACAGATTAAACTTCCACAATAAAATTTTAAAAAATATTTTTTAGCCTATAGAAAAAACTACAGAATACTCTATTTCACTAACAAAAAGTAAGTTTTTTATCTTTATCGTCGTCTTTTATTTTTTTGTATCTTAATGAAACCGGAAGAATCATTAGTTCTTCCAGTGGAAAAAAATCACTTTGATTTACACATCATTTTCATTTTTGGTTGTACAACAACTGCCACATTTTTTATTAATCGACATTGTTAGGGTTAGCCTTTGTTTAATTTCCAGGGTTCCTTTTTTTCTTTTTTTCTCGCTTCCTTTTAATTTACTATTATAAAAAATAGTAAGAAATGAGAGAAATTGATTAGTGAGGTGTTCTTGATAAGAAATATATTCTCTTTATTAATAAATGCATGAATATTTTGTTATATGTCTATCATTTACTTTGTTATTATGAGATTGTATCAGAAGATATAAAAATATTGCACCTGCACAGTGCACACATACAAACCCACGTGTCATAGAACAGGTGCCAACATTCACATTGGATCCCCGAAAGTTGCGTGGGGTGTTAGTAAAGGTATTGACGCAATATTAAGTTGGACTTTCAATGGCCTCAAGGACACTCCCCTCACCTTGCATTCACGAATGATTAGGGCCGCCATTGCTAGAAGGCGTATTGGGAGAAATATCCATATCTGAAGATCTCGGGGCATCCCCATGATGAGTGCCATCACACTATAGAGAAGATAAAGACCCTCCTCTCCTATATAGATCATACTTGAGTAAGGAAGTAATATCACATCAAAACTCATGGACTAAAGCGAGGCCTTTATCTTCTACATATGCTTCTTGTGGTTGCATATTATATTTTTTTTAAAATTTTTGCATACTTCATTAATTCTAAAATTACCGAAAGCTTTATACTTTAAGAATATGATCATCACACACTGATAGATTTCTACTTTCTAAATAATCATGTTCTCAAATCAACAATAATATCATAATAACAATCTATAGTGATACAAAATGATTTCGAATGATCTCAATCATCAACAATCTTTGATCCATGATCATTCAAACTTGAGAATCTTTCAATGAATCCATCAATCTCAAATGATCTCTCTCCTCAACAATCTTAATTGGACAATCTTTCTAAAAAAACAATTTTTTCCTTCCAAGAAAAGATTAACTTTCAAAAAATAAATCAACAATCTTTTCAAAACATAAAAAGTAAATAATCTTTTCAAAACCCAAACAACAATTAAAAAATATTTTAAAGAAATATCTTCTCAAAAAAATCTTTCAATAAAATAATTCATAATAAAAAAAAATCTTTTTAAAATGAGAAACAATTCTTTCCAAAAGAAAAATCTTTCATAAACAAAAAAAGAACAATCTTTTTAGAAAAAGAGAATAATTTTTTTTTAGAAACAACATTCTTTTTTAGTCTTAGGGAGACCCCGCTCCCCCTCCTCCTCAATCTTTATAGAAAAAAGAGAACACATCTTTTCACAAAAGAACAATCATTTTAAAAAAAGATAAGAACAAATGTTAAAAAAAAACATTTTTTCACAAAGAAAATCTTTGAATCTTTTCAATGAAACTCAACAAAAGGAATTATAAAAACATACATTAACTATATCGAAATCACATTTTAACACATCAACGATGTGTGCATTGTCACGATGAACATCACGCAAATTTCACCATGATGGGGCTCTGCACGGTGATACCAGTTTCCGGAGAAGACCAAATCAGAAGACCCTCTGTGTATGTGAGGCCGGATGCATCACTGTTAGCAGTGAAGGTTACATTGAACTGTTGTTGCTCATTCTCTTGTGTGAACTGCAACGTGCTTGGCTGCACCTCTGCAGAGAATCCACTGGCTGGGGAGAGATTGGCCACATAATCTGATATGGAATCACCGACATTGGTGACGGTTCTGGTGATGGTTACCATGCTTCCTACTGTCCGGTTTAAAGTCACGGATATGGAGGGGTAGTTGAGGTCTGCAGGCTTGACAACTCTCTGGTCGGCGCACTTGATTTTACTGCGGGTGATAGTATTGACCTGGTCGTCTGTATACTTGATGCTGCAGAGGTACTCGATGTAGTTCTGCTGAGTAAGATCATACACCATGCCAGGGTTGGTGGCCTTTTGTGGGTTCACCTGGCCTGCACCGATGACAAAAGAAGAAGCCGCGGCGCGGTTCTCATCCGTAATGGGCTGACCTGCGTTGTTGATACGACCAGAGGTGGTCATCATGGCCGAACGGATGGCGGCAGGAGACCAGTCCGGGTGAGCACTTTTGAGGAGGGCAGCAACCCCGGTGAGATGCGGTGCAGACATTGACGTACCAGAGACTATGTTGAATGGCGCAGAGGCCAGGGCCGGGCCTATCTGGGTAGGCCAGGCTGCCAAGATATCGACTCCTGGGCCGAGGATGTCGGGCTTTATGAGGTCCGTGTTTGTCACGCTAGGTCCACGAGAGGAGAAGTAGGCAGCCATTGGGGCCGGTGGGGAGAGGCCCATCGTGGTACCGATGAATTGGATGGTGGCTGATGCCTTTGGAGTCTGAGAGGCGTAGGCCTTGATTGCGGTACCATGAGGGTAGCTCACAATAGAGGATGGAAGTACGGTAGCTATGACGCGAATGTTGTACGCCGCTATATTAGAGTACACTAGTATCATGGCTACTCCTCCGGCGTTCCTCACGACAGAGGCAGCATCCAAGATACTAGCGTCGCACACAACGATCTTTCCGGCCACCATTGTCCTATTCAGTGACGAGCACAACTGGGAGCTTGCTGTGCCGTCGGTACCGGGGTAGACAACCTGGAGCTTGCAGAAACTAACGTTGGAAGCTGGTTGGGACACAGACTGGCCCTCAAATACCTGCCCATCTCCAAGCACAACGCGAGTTTTTAATGTCCGGTCCAACGTACCGACGGCGACAGTAAGCATCCACGGCGCGCTGTTCGAGACAGAGCCGGCAGTCGGGCCTTTGTTTCCAGCAGAACAACTGACGAAAACTCCCTGCTGCATGGCGCTGAACGCTCCGATGGCAATGCTGTCACGATAGAATGGGATCGGAGATCCGCCTAGGGAGAGGGACAGGATGTCGACGCCATCGGAGAGGGCAGCATCAAAGGCTGCGAGTATGTCGGAGTTGGCGCAACCCTTGTTGGGGTAGCATACCCTGTAGATGGCCAGCCATGCGTCGGGGGCGATACCGGAGACCGTTCCTGCTGCCTGCCCGTAAAAACTGGCATTGGCGACGAATCTCCCTGCAGCGGTTGACGCCGTGTGGGTGCCGTGACCATCAGCGTCGATTGGGTCAGCAGTCAGAGACGGCTCTTCTTCATTACCGGCTGAAACGTGTGTTTTTGGTCCTAGTTCGTACATGGCTTGAATGCCGTCCCCGAAGGCTTTGGCTCCGATGAGTTTGTTGTTGCATACCACAGGGCTCTGGCAGCTGCCATTCCAGGTATCTGGTGCAGGCAGCATCCCGTCATCTTTGAAGGAAGGGTGCTCAGGCGTGATGCCGGTGTCCAGCAACCCGACGACAACCCCGGACCCGTTTCCGGTGTCTTCCCATAATCCGGAGTAGCTGTTGAGGCCAAGGCCAAGGAAGGCGGGTGTACGGGTGGTGTGGAGCTCGACGAGGCTGTCAGGGTATGCTTCAACAAACTCTTCCCTCTGACGCACCACCGACAACTCCTCCTCAGGCTGGCAGCAAACCCGCTTATCACATTGTGGTAAGCGTATTGTTGGGGATGTTGTACCGATAGAGTCCCGGATGTGACGAAAAGTTGTCACGGAAGCGCTACCAACAAGCGTATAAAACCCAAAGAAGAAAAAATATCAGATTTAACGTGGAAAACTCTCCCCTCAATAAGGAGAGAAAAACCACGGGGCAATCCCGCTAATAAGCACTATGTAATAAAATTACAACTCACACCTCCCAGATTTAATTACCCCTAAATCCGGATAGCAACCGCCAACCGCTACTTTGCTTCAAGGCAAAGTCGCTGGCCCTCTCTTATAAACCAAGAGAGCTTCTCTACCCGTTGTTCTTATTTTCTGGCACCCTCTACCACAGAAGGAACCAACAACTAACTGGAGAACTCACACCTCAACCAGTGGATAATCCAAAAGGCCTCCCCAGGGGCCTCTATTTATAGGCCTCCATGCATGTGATTGTTGTTGGTATATGTATGCCCGTAGAGCCATCCGAAGCGATTGCATGGAGTCAGATATTAATTAATCAATTAATACGATTATTTGGTTAATTAATGAATTCCGAAATATTCTAATTAATCCACGAGCGTTTTAATTAACACAACGTTTCTGTTTACCTTTGGGTTTAGGAAACCCTACTTCTCTTCGTATCCTATTTAAAGGAGGATAGACGGCCGATATCTATATAAGATATAGAGATACGCTTTTAGGTTAACGCTCACGTACGTAAACCTAGCCGTCGCCGTACTTAGGAGAGAAAGGAGAGCAACGCGTCGCTAGCACGCCGCCGCAGAGACACGCTCCTTCCCGCCAGCTTGAGAAGCGTGACGTGGAGTTCCGTCCATCCGCGTGGACGAAGTAGAGACGCAGACGCCTTGACGCCTGCGAGCAACGTACGTCACCACCGCAAAGGAGCATCGCTGGATCAACCTGCGACAGCGAACGGGAGAGAAGATCCGTCCGTGTTTGACAAGCAGTGTTGCACCGTCGTGCAGCGGGACATCGCCGGACTTGCTCCGCGATAAGGTATATCCCGCAAACCTATTTCCGAATACGCTGTTATCGACGAGATCCTGTTACGGGTTGCGTAGATTTTATTGCTTCCGCCGCGCACGTTTTCTCCACAAATCCCTACAGTGGTATCAGAGCAGCGTCGATCTACGGCGTATTTGGATTAGTTTCGATATGATCGAATCGCTGTATACTGTTTTATGATTGCATACGATGCGAATTAAACATGCTAATGTGCAAATCTAAACCTAATTCCACATACGCCGCAGGCTACTGTTTTTGACGTTTTGGACGGGGTCGACTATGGAAAATATCGATTTTCCCCGCACAGGGGCGCTGCCCCTGTGTACCCCGCATTGTCTGCGTGGGAGTCAAAAAAAATTATTTAATGGGGAATGTCCCGCATTAAAAGGACTGCTAATATGTATATACGTATATGTAGATATACCTATGATAGCATACACGTCGCCTTTAAAATCTGTTTTATGTGGTGAGTGCATGCACGGTTATGGCCTAATATCCCCTTTTGTGAATGTTGTGAATGGATGTGGATGTTGATCTTGTGGATATGATTGTTTGTGAATTCTATGGATGTATAATGGTTACATATGGATCCTTTGTATAAAGTATTCGGCTTGCATGCCGAGCCTCATCTCTTATTTCAAAGTGTAATTAATTCTTTCTCTTTATATTTGTAATCATATGATGTAATAAAGATAGGATTAGTTTTAGTCTTTGTAATCTTGATGTAAGGAGGCACTTGAAGATCCAACTCCAAGGAGTGTCCATAGAGAAGCATCATGAAGATCTAATTCCAAGAAGCAACCTGAAGATCCCACTCCAAGGAGCGTCCATGGAGAAGCAACAAGAAGATCCCATTCCAAGAAGCAACTTGACATTCCAACCTCACGAAGCATTCATGAAGTTGTTCATTGTAATTTTGATCATTACAGGCTTACAGGTTGTTTTCACAGGTTTTGCGTGAGATGCATAAGACCATAGGTGGACCGTAATCCTTTGTTGCTCCAAAGGATTACAATAGTATGGCCATAACCGATGTATTTGTGATTGCATGTCTATCGTTTGTGGTTGTGGATATAGTAGTATATGATACGTACTATAAGTATGTGGTGTTTGGATATATATATATATATATATATATATATATATATATATATATGTATTAATAAAACCCCTCAATTAATAATATTAAGTTTTAGTTGCCTTCCATAAAGAAACACACATGAAAAACTTGATCGACTATGTGTGGTCACGCCTCCGCGTGGTACACTGTCTATCTCGTGGAAGTGTGATGGTGGGTGTGTGGGTCTGCCTCCGCAGGGTGCACACTCATCGTGTTGGCTTATGGGTTGGACTTAACTAGGGAACCTTGATAGAATCAAGTACCTAGAGGCACACAGATGCATCATGGCAAGGAGTTGTGCATGATCATCTATCCAAGAGTTGCATATGATGCAATTGGAAAACGTTGCCTACCTTAGTATTAGGTCTTTGACGCCAGCGTTGGCTGGGCATTGATCCAATTATTTTGGATCTTGGCTCACTAGAAGGTTGTGCGTTGCAATCTTCCGAGTTGATAGTGAGGGTTATCAATTTGAATAAAATAGTGGGAGCGTGATTAATTAAAGGCCTAATTAATCTCGTTTATCAAATCTTTACAAGTCAAAATGTTTTTGGACTAAATGCAAATTTTTCTTTTGTAGCAATCAAATGGCAAACAACACTCACACGTTCTCGTTGCGATTGGTCCTTGAGAAGGACAAACTTACCGGAACCAACTTTCAAAACTGGTTTAGGACGCTGAGAATTGTTCTCACTCATGAGCGTAAGCTCTATGTCCTTGAAACACCAGAGCCAGAGGAGCCCGCCGTAAATGCGCCCAAGGATGAAAGAGATGCTTACAAGAAGCACCTTGATGATGTCGTGGATGTCAAGTGCCTGATGTTGTGCTCAATGAACTATGAGTTGCAAGAGCAACATGAGAACATGAATGTCATGGAGATGGTAACACATCTCAAGAACATGTATCAACATCAAGCAAGACAGGAGAGATATGATGTCTCAAAGACTTTGTTCAAAAGCAAGATGAAAGAGGGAGACTCAGTTAGCACCCATATACTCACCTTGATTGGGTACGTGGAAAGCTTATCCAAGATGGGATTTCCCCTAGGTCAAGAGTTGGCCACTGATGTGATTCTACAATCGTTGCCTGAATCATATAATCATTTTGTCATGAACTACAACATGAATACTTTTGACAAACTGTTGTCAGAATTATTGGGCATGCTGAGGTCAGCTGAAGCACAGATGAAGAAAGACAAGCCCAAGTCTGTGATGATGATCAGCAAGACAAAGGGAAAGTTAAAAGACAAAGGCAAGGCTAAGAAAAGTTCTAAGGCCGGGCAGAAACCAAAGTCATCCGCGCTCAAAGCTAAAGGTGGGATCTCCAAAGAAGGCAGTTGTCACCATTGTCACCAGCCTGGACATTGGAAAAGAAACTCTCCTCTCTACCTGGAGGAATTGAGGAAGAAGAAGCAGGGGATAGATATATCCACTTCAGGTATATACGTTATTGAGATAAACTTAAATACTTCTTCATCATGGGTACTGGATACTGGATGTGGATCTCACATATGTTCTAATATGCATGATCTGATAAGAAGTAAGCCTTTATGAAAGGGCCAAGTCGAGTTGCGGGTTGCTAATGGAGCAAGAGTTGCTGCCACCATAGTTGGAGTTATTAGTTTATCTTTTCCTATGGGCCTTTTAATAGAATTAGAGAATTGCTATTATGTACCAGCCATTAATAGAAATATTATTTATGTATCTTGTATGGACAAGAGTGGATTTGAATTTCACATTAAGAATGGAATTATTTCTATATCTAAAGATGAGATCTTTTATGGAAATGCCCCTATGTCTTATGGTATCTACTTGTTATAACTTGAGACTAGTGTGTGCAACATAAATACTAAAAGGTTAAAACTTGACTACTCAAACAAAACATTCTTATGGCATTGTCGTCTTGGGCACATAAATGAGTAGCGCATATCTAGACTCCATAAGCATGGTTATCTAGACTCTTTAGATTTTGAATCATTAGAGACATGTGAGGCATGTTTATTAGGGAAGATGACCAAGACTCCTTTCACTGTACATAGTGAGAGAGCCAGTGATCTGCTAGGGCTCATACATACTGATGTATGTGGACCTTTTAGATCAAATGCTAGAGGAGGCTATCAATACTTCATTACCTTCATTGATGACATCAGTAGGTATGGCTATGTATATCTTATGAAACACAAGTCAAAAACTCTTGAAATGTTCAAGACTTTCATGAATGAAGTAGAGAAGCAACTTGGTAAGAGTATTAAAGCACTCCGTTCAGATCGAGGTGGTGAATACTTAAGCCAAGAGTTTGAGGACCTTCTGAGAGACCGTGGTATTGTATCACAATGGACTCCACCTGGTACACCACAACATAATGGTGTGTCAGAAAGAAGGAATCGTACATTATTAGACATGTTACGATCAATAATGAGTTCATCCGAACTTCCAATATCGTTCTGGGGATATGCTCTTGAAACTGCAGTGTTTACACTTAACCGTGTACCCTCCAAATCGGTTTAAAAGACACCATATGAGATATGGAATGGGAATCGTCCCAATTTGTCTATGTTAAAGATTTGGGGATGTGAATCTTATGTTAGGAAACAATTTCCTAAAAAGCTTGGACCAAAATCAAAAAAATGCTATTTTGTTGGATACCCCAAGGAAACTCGGGGATACTACTTCTACACACCAACTGACAACAAAGTGTTTGTTGCTAGGACTGCTGTATTTCTTGAAAAGGAATTTATTTCCAAAGGAATTAGTGGGAGGAATGTAGAGCTCGAAGAAGTTCGAGACCAAAAACAAAGCAGAGAACCTGAGGAGGTACATAAGGAACATGAAGACTCACAAATTGTTGTGGAATTTCAAGTTCCAAATGTAACACATGAACCTCATAGGTCTAGTAGGACACGACTTGAGCCTGATAGATTTGTATTTCTCGTGACTTAAGACAGTGATGAATTGGGCATAGCAGATGAGCCAACTTCCTATCTAGAAGCTACTAAGGGACTAGAATCTGAGAAATAGCTCAAAGCCATGAGATCTGGGATGGAATTCATGTACACCAACAAGGTATGGACCTTGGTGGATCCACCCGAAGGGGTAAAACCCATAGGGTGCAAGTGGGTCTTCAAGAAGAAGATTGACATGGATGGAAATGTTCAAACATTTAAAGGTAGATTGGTTGCAAAAGGATTCCGTCAAATTCAAGGTGTTGATTATGACAAGACCTTCTCACCAGTTATCATGGTTAATACCATCAGGATCATGCTTGCCATTGCAGCTTATCAAGACTATGAGATTTGGCAGATGGATGTTAAAACATCATTCCTTAATGGGAATTTACTCGAGGATGTGAACATGACACAACCTGAGGGTTTTATCGATCCAAAGGAAGCCAATAAAGTTTGTAAACTACAAAGGTCAATCTATGGATTGAAGCAAGAATCTCGAAGCTAGAATCTACGTTTTGATGAAGTAGTCAAAAAGTTTGGCTTTAGTCAAAATGAAGATGAACCTTGTGTTTACAAAAGGGTTAGTGGGAGCACAGTCGTATTTCTCATATTGTATGTGGATGACATACTATTGATGGGAAATGACATCCCTACTCTTCAGACAGTAAAAGGTTGGCTAGGGAAGACCTTCTCTATGAAGGATTTAAGCAGAGCATCCTATATACTAGGGATCAAGATCTATAAAGATAGATCTAGAAGGCTTCTAGGCCTAAGCCAGAGCATATACATTGATAAGGTGCTAAAGAGGTTTAGCATGGAGGGTTCTAAGAGAGGTAACTTGCCCATGTCCCATGGGCTTACGATCTCTAAAGCCCAATGCCCTAGTTCATGTGATGAAAGGGCACGCATTAGTAAGATTCCATATGCATCAGCAATTCGATCTATCATGTACGTGATGTTATGTACTCGTCCTGATGTGTCGTATGCTTTGAGAATGACGAGCCGGTATCAGTCAGATCCAGGTGAATGTCACTAGACAGCCGTAAAGAACATCCTAAAGTACTTGAGAAGGACTAAGGATCAATTCTTGGTATACGGCGGTGAGGAAGAGCTCGTGGTAAAGGGTTACACCGATTCTAGCTTCCAAACTGACAAAGATGACTACAGATTGCAATCTGGATTTGTGTTTTTCCTGAACAATGGAGCTGTGAGCTGGAAGAGTTCCAAGGAAGAGATTGTTGCGGATTCTACAACAGAGGCCGAATATATTGTCGCATCTAATGCTGCAAAGGAAGCTGTGTGGATCAAGAAGTTCATTTCTGAACTTGGAGTGGTTCCAAGCACTGGTGATGTAATTGAGTTGTTTTGGGACAACAACGGAGTAATTGCACAGGCTAAAGAACTAAGATCGCACCAATGTTCCAAACATATTCTATGGCAGTTCCATCTCATACGAGAGATCTTACAACGAGGAGATGTGAAGATTTGTAGAGTACCTACAGAAAGCAATGTGGCTGACCCGCTCACAAAAGCACTTTCACATCAGAAACATGACGGACATGTTCGATCACTTGGATTGAGATTCATGAGTGATTGGGTATAAGTGCAAGTGGGAATATGTTGGTATGTATGCCCATAGAGACTATCATTTGATGATTGTAATGGGATACTATGTAAACAATTTGTAATACTACATTGATCATATCAATAAAGGCAAGTTTCCAATCTATATATTTGTGTTTTGTATTGTGAGATGACCATAAAACTTATAGATGTCTATAGAATAATATACTTAATGACATATGTCTTCGGGTTGATGACTTGAACAATGAGATCATGTATGCTATGAGTATGTATTCTTGTTTTATCCCTAATCGGTTGTTATTGTGGAAATATCCATAGACATCAATAACACATAAGATTGGAATGTATGTTGGTTGATGGAAGAATCTCATTATCCATGATATGGAGATATCAAACCAAATACATAGATACTTGTTAGAGAACAGTGTATCGGATAGACCCACCTTGAGAGTGACACATGGATACCATGATTGGTAGTTAGAGTCACATCTCATCATGATGGTGGTGATTGTGGTTCTTAGACCTGAAGTCACTACACTTATCACATGTCGTTCGGTGTACTTTGACATCATCCACCGTGGTCTTGAATAAGGATTACCATAAAGATGGTGCTTGGGTGCACTGTGACACATGGGGATGACTGTGAGTGATGTAGATGGAATTTGTCCTTCCTACGGGAGTTTGATATTTTGGCCACTTGATAAGCGAGACTAAGAAATGCATGGCCATGCTGATGTGAGTCAATATGTGATATTGAGCTTACATATATCTCAGACAGTCTGCTCTAGTTTAAGGAACATGGATTGAACATTGAAAAGGATAACAATTCCATGACTCGAGTTCAATCTGGATATCAGCGACAAAGGAACTATACAATCACTGTAACACCAGTCATGAATGATAGGTGAAGTTGTTCTCCAGCTTCTCCAATTACTTGGGTAGCAATGAAGTCTTGCTAGATACTAATCATTTCTTGTGAAATCATAATATGATTATGGATATCACTGCCAACGTAATTTGAAGCCTACCGGGTCACACACATAGGATGTGTTGGAATAGGAGTATAATTGTGGATTTGATTGGAATTGCTTCGAATCACATTGATTACTAAAATGTTTATGTAATGAATTAGAATAATATTGGAGTGATTGGCTCTTAGTGCAAGTGGGAGTCTGTTGGTATATATGCCCATAGAGCCATCCCAAGCGATTGCATGGAGTCGGATATTAATTAATCAATTAATGCGATTATTTGGTTAATTAATGAATTCCAGAATATTCTAATTAATCCATGAGCATTTTAATTAACGCAACATTTTTTTACCGATGGGTTTAGGAAACCATACTTCCCTTTGTATCCTATTTAAAGGAGGATTGACGACCGATATCTATATAAGAGATCGAGAGACGCTTTTATTTTACGCTCATGTACGTAAACCTAGCCGTCACCGTCCTTAGGAGCGAAAGGAGAGCAACGCGCCACTAGCACACCGCCACACAGACATGACTCCTTCTCCCTGACTTAGGAAGTGTGACGTGGAGTTCTAATCCATCCGCGTGGACAACGTAGAGACGCAGACGCTGAGACACCTGCATTTGGAGGACATCGACGACCATCCGTGCGCCTTACGAGCGACGCACATCATCGCACAGGAGTGCCGCCGGATCTTCCTGTGACAACGAATGGGAGAGAAGTTTCGTCTATGTAAGTCAGCAGCGTTGCACCATCGTGCAACGGGACATCGCCGGACTTGCTCCGCGATAAGGTATATCCCGCAAACACTCCTTCCAAATACGTTGTTGTCGACGAGATCTTGTTACGGGTTGAGTGGAATTTTGTTGCTTCTGCCGCGCATGTTTTCTCCACAAAACCCAACAAAATCATCATATGCCACCTAAAAAAATCGAGAGTTTTTAAAAATAGCATATTACACCTATATCCACCTAGGACGGACAAGTCCATGCTTCAAGGTCCTATTCAATTCTTGTTGTTGTAGTTGTAGTATTAGTATTTCAGCTACTTTTCGATGTAAATAGCTTACCATTTCTAATTATTTTCAAGTATCCATTGGCCACTTTTTAACCCATAAGCAAGTGGGTTGATCAATGAAGATATTTCATTGAAAAAGTATGTCTGATTTGGGAACATAGTGTATATAATGTGTTCTCAATTAGTGTTATCTTGGAGGTACTTCTTGGATTTCCTACGTTGGGCACTTTGTTGACGACTTTCTCTATTGCAGAGCCATTATATTAGTGTGACACTTCTTGTAGATATTTTCTATTGTAGAACTTCTTGAATTTATGGAAAGTTTCTTAGAAAACCTTTCCATCACACTTTTATTTGCGACCTTTTCTCTGGAGACATTTTGATTGGATTTTGGAATCATCTTTGTATTTACAATGATGGGAAGTCACTGACACTATTTAATTTAGAGCAGAAATTTCTCTACTGCTGCAAATGCAATGTTAATCAGTACTATCATGATATTACATAAATTCCTCCTGAAACATAACAAATTTGATTTGACCTTGCCTCTAAGAGAATTATACAGAGTTAACTTTGATACCAATATGATAAGTTAATACCTTACCAATTCTTAAAACATATCTTGAAGCATCATCACACACAGAACCCTCAATTTACCACCACTATAAAATAACCCTCTTAGAAAGCCTACATGCAGGCTGACACCTTCTACACACTACGATTGCCACCATCCTACCCTTTGTAGAGGATCAATGAACCTATTTATGTGCCATTGTTGTTAGGAAATATGGCGGTAGAGCAGGCAGCGAAAGTAAAAATTAAATGTCAAATTCTCCTTCAAACAATAGATCACATCAACAACTATGTAATGGGAAGGATGGTTAGCGAGGTTATACTTAGTCCTAGAGTAAGTTCAGTGCTAATCCCTCATAGTAGTGTGCATCTTTCTTCAAGTCACACTTTGACAATGTCAAAAACGATTCCCAGTTGATCACCACATACAACAGTTGACCTTATCCTCCTAGCAACAGACAATGACCTCCTCGCCTCTATATTAGTCCCCACGAACCACCTAGAACTCCTGTCATTCTAGATGAATAGATAGGAAGGAGTTTTCCATTTCTACTTAGTGTACTAGCACCAACTTTCTCTCCCACAATTGTTCTCCCTTGTTGTCCCTCCCTTTACTGGGTAGGACTTGCTTGGGTTCTCTTGGTTACCAAAACTAGAGAAGACATCAATTGTCAGAGCAACTGATATTGTGTTTTGTGAAGCCTCCAATACCCCTCTATTTATAGGAGGGTCCGGGTTAGGGTTCCCTGTCTGGGCAGGAGTAGAAGGGTCCAAAATTTACATGAATTTTCACATCTTGCGAGAGGCAAAATATTCCGTTCAGAGGTGAACCAATTGGTTGACATGTGAGTTGATCAGTTCAACCCTTGAACCAGTCATTTCATCAGGTTTCCAATTGTAATTGTATTGGCAATCAGTATTTGATTTAATGCACAACATGACGTCAACATTAATCCGTGTATCAATCAAATTGATCAGTGAACGGGAAACAATCACATGAATCAGGTAGTTCATCAAATGAACCGATCGGTTGGCCGACCATGAGCCAATTAGTTCATGCCCCTGATTCAATCAATTCAGTTTCAATCAACATGACACTCCAACCGATCTGTTCGACACTTGAACTGGTTAGTTCGTAGTCCAGTCAGTCAATTAGTTGTTTAAATTATCTAAAATAGATAAGATGGTTTGTCTTAGATGAACAAAATAATTACAGGAAACTCTCTTATATAGGAGAGAGTAAGAATAATATAGAAATAGGAATATTCTAGAATAAGGAAAAAGGCTAATGGGCTAATAAACTAAGGCCCGTCAAAATAATAAAGGTAAAATAAAGCCAATAATATATATACTAATACCCCCCTCAAGCTAGAGCGTAGATGTCAATCATGCCCAGCTTGGTCGTCAGTGTAGTGAATCTGTCTTTGGAAGAATTTTGGTGAAAATATCTGCAACCTGATCCACAGTTAGTGTATAAGGTGTAGAAATCTGACTAGATAAAAGCCTCCTGAATGAAATGGCAATCAACGTTAATGTGTTCGGTGCATTCATGGAAGGTGGGGTTGTTGGCAATAAAGATAGCAACTTTGTTGTCACAATGCATTGGAATGGATGGAGCAAATGTTGTCACAACTTTTTCGTGCTTGATCCAACAACGGCCTTCAGTATGATTATTGCGCTTGCAAAATTTGTAGTAATGTGATTCAATAGAGGAGTTAGAGGGGTACGAACCATGACCAACACCTGGAGTTGAGCTGCCTCGACCAGGAACACGACCACGACCACATCCACATTTACAGAAGGAATCACCATAATGAACAGTAAGAGTAACACTTTCAAAAAGTTCAGGAGTTTCCTGAGAGACAGATGAAAAGTGATGCACGCATTTCAGAACATCGTGTAAGGTGGGAAATGGATCACTAGAGAGGATCTGATCAACTATACCCACAAAGGAGGATGGTAGGCCAACTAGGAATTGAATGGGCTATAGTTCATTCTGTTGTCCTTGTGCTTCCTTATTATCATAGGATAGCGGATGATAAACCTCAAACTCATCCCAGAGGGCACAATATTTGATTGTGGTAATCTTTAATAGGATTTGTGGTAGAATACTCCTTCTTGGTCAGGTGTTTGAAAATATCAAACACCATTTTGGGATTCTGTTGATGAGAATAGATGTCGGAGAGTTGATCCCACTTATCCTTAGTCGTGCATAAGCGCGGAAGGGATTGGCTGATTTTTGGTTCATCATTGTTGAACATCCATGTCATAACCCCAGAGTTGTCCTTAGACCGTAGGTCATACGCATGTTTAGTCTTGTCATTACATTAGCAGTCGGTTCCGCCGGACCTGTAGTCGAAAGATGGGAATAGCGCCCCTTAGCTTTGACATAGAGTTCAAGGAGGTTGTCCAGGTGTGATAGTTGGAGCCTTCCAAATTGGTAGTCGTTACGCAAAGATCGCAAAGCAGATATGAGGACGCCATGGGAGGTCATAGAATGTAGGATGACAAGGCAGACTGGAATGACAGGCCGGAGTAGGAGTCACGTAGTAGTCAACACCATAGTCACAAATTCGGTATTAGGGATATGTACGACCAAGTTGAAAAATTCAGAAATTGGGAATTATGCAGGAAATTTGGATAAAAATCAATCAACATACGGTAGAAGTTCAGTCAACTATTCAGAAAAAAGTCGGCAAAAAAATAGATTATATATACACACATATACATATGCATAAATACATACAAATATATACATACACCCACACATATAATGATTCAAAATGACTAAAAATCAAATTGATTACCCTAATATTGGAAGAAGGGAAGAAGTGGGAGCAGCAAGCAACATGCACAAATTAGGGAAGAAGGGGGGAGAATGGAGGAGGAAGATGGAGCGTACATGTAGAATGTCGAGGGTTACTCCTGGCTCAGGGTGTGTCTGGAATAGAGGAGGAAGGTTGGATGGTTTAGTGGAACCCTACTACAAGTAAAAAATGATGTGGAAAAAGCAATGGTGAAGTAAAAGTACAGAACTATATAAAATGGCAAAAAAATGTATTGAACGCATTCAAAATGTATACGCGAATATAATGTGAATTAAACGCATTTAAAATGGTTGTCATATACGCCATGTGAATAATACACGTTTTTAACATGTTTTTTGAAAAAAAAAGAGTATATTGTGACTATGGTCAGCAGACAGATCAACATGTACATAGCAACAGTAGGCACATAGAAGACGACAACATCAGCAATCCAACATAGGGGCATAACTAAAAACACCCATACACGGGTAGAAGATAGAAATCTAACACATTAGATCCTAGAAACCCACTCAAGGTCAGCAGTAGATATAAAAAAACATGGTTGTAAAGGCGGCCAGGCGGCTGGGCGTTCCATATGGACACCCAGACAGCCTAGGCACCCAGGAGGAGGCCCAGGCATATCCAGGCATTTATATATATATCTTGTTTAATATATATTAATAATATGTATATAACTTGTTTTAATATATATATATATATATATATATATATAGGGCCCATCTTTATTACCCGTGCGGGTAGCTACCCGCCCACCCTTCTAATCATTTTTTTTCTCAATTGTAGAGGACTATTTTGTCAAGCTCTCCAAAAAATTTTAGCCAAAAATAATATCATTTGCCCCTCCAAAGTCAAAAAACCCGTCCTTATATATATCTGCTGTATATTTTGTACAGAGTTGCTTTTTTGGCCAGCAGAGTTACTTTTTTGACACCATAGTTACTTTTATTACAGCAGAGTTACTTTCTTATCCAGGAGAGTTACTTTTTGGGCTGCCGGGTAGCCAAAATCCAGGCTACCCGCGTGGGCAATGAATGAATGGCCATATATATATATATATATATATATATATATATATATATATATATATATATATATATATATATATATGATAATGATATAGTGAGAAACATATCTTCATGAGAGCATGAGAGGCATTTGATAAACTTTCTATAGTGATCAATTTTTGATAATCCAGCCATATGGATTAAAAATATACACTATTAGTTACCTTCCTGCAAAATTTCACCATCATAGGACTTGTATTACATACGAAACAAGTGAATACTTTTTAACGCTCCATATTGAGTTTCAAGTTGACCATTGGATGTAAAATGTGTATATTGTATGTATGGGCATCTAAAATCTATTGTATTGCAATGATTGAAAAAAGGTTGGATGTTGAAAACAAGCTATAACTCTGTAGGTATTCGAATGCCTCTCATGCTCTCACAGTAGAATGTTTCTCACTAGATTGTTAACCATATATATATATATATATATATATATATATATATATATATATACACACACATACATATACATACATATATATACATACATATACATACATACATATATATACATACATATATATATATATATATTTATATTTATATATATATATATATATTTATATATATATATATATATGGCTATTCATTCGTTAATCGCGTGGGTAACCAGCTTTTTGCTACCCGCTGGCTACTCACACATCCAAAACAGTAACTATATGGTACACAAGAGTAACTCTTCTGATCAAAAGAGTAACTGTATTGATATAAAAAGTAACTCTAAGACCAAAAAAGTAACTGTGCAGAAAATATACAGTCAGTAAATATATGGACGGTTTTTTTTTATTTTTGTGGGACAAATGATATTTTTTTGGATAACATTTTGATCTAGATAAAATTCTCCTCTACAATTGTGAAAAAAAATTAAAATAAAATATCAGGAAGGGTGCGCAGGTAGCTACCCGCGTGGGTATTAAAGATGAGCCCTATATATATATATATATATATATATATATATATATATATATATATATATATTAGTAGATATATCTAAATTTCTAATATAGTAGAAATATTACATTCGAAAATCTGAATTTGTAGTACTTTTTTAGAAGATATTTTCCATTTTCCTTTATTGGGTTTTTGTAAAGACAGTTTGAGTTAATCACAAAATTGATTACTCATAATCAGAAATCAGAAATGTCAACTATATTTGTATTTCTATTCATGACTCTATACATTTATAATAAAAAATAGTAGATTAATAAAGTCAAATAGTAGACAACTTAAAACAGTACATTAATGTATCAAAAATGGTAGAATCTATGCATTAATGAATCCAAAATTCTACATTAATGAATGAAGATCAAAATCTTTGAAACAAGTTATAGAAAGGGATTTTTTTGGTTTAATAGATCTCTCCACTCCGTCCCCTTACATAGCAGCAAAAGGGTAGACTATGCAATTGTTCCCTCTAATCATGGACACAAAATAATTAATAATAAATCATTATTTACAACTATATACATTGGATATATATATATATATATATATACCATTTTACCTTAAACATGAACTAGGTCTAGCTGGTGTAGGAGCATATTCCATTATATATATATACACACACATACATACACACACACACACACTCACACACACAAACACACACACATAACACACTCTCTCTCTCTCACACACACACATATATAACACACTCTCTCTCTCTCTCTCTCTCTGTAAACTTGAGTGTATTCTAGCCTGACTCTATATGAGTCAGGCTAGAATACACTTGAGTGTATTCGGAGCAGAATACACTCAAGTAGTTTTTTATGATGCAATAGTTTTTTTTTCTTCAAAAATATAATCTATTGATCTTTTTAAACATCTTGTGAATAGCTCATATAAAAAATTTGAGCACATTTGGACATTTATAGGTCATGTTATAAAGATGCAAAAATTATGCATTTCAAATTAGTTTCACCCGTTGATTTTATTGCCCTTGGATGAGTGACTTAAACTCATCCAAATGGGCTATTGTATGTAGACTAGTTATAATATGACAATGAAGATCAATGGTTTACATTTTGCAAAAAATAGTCTTGATATGCAAATATAATTGAGTGTATTTGTGCAATATGTACACTTGAGTGTATTCTAGACTGACTATATATATATATATATATATATATATATATATATATATATATATATATATATATATATATATATATATATATGTGTGTGTGTGTGTGTGTGTGTGTGTGTGTGTGTGTGTATGTATTCTAGCAGGTATAGGATTCCATTCCATTGGGAAACTCCAAAAATGTTTGCTTTCATAGTTAGTTATGTCCGGTTACATTTTCTTTGCAGTCTACCTATATTTCCCTTGTTCAGTAAGCCACTCTTTCTTGATTTGGTCACTTAGCGTGTTATTTTCTTCTTTATTTACTTTCAGAAGGTGGCTCCAACACCAAACCTAAAAGAAAAGTTCAAGTCCAATTAAAATTATAGAAGGGAGGGGGAAAATACATAGTGTACATGACCTTATCTATAGCTTTAGCTATTTCTAAGAAGATGACGTTATCTATAGCTTTAACTATTTCTAAGAAGATGTCATCTATACAAGAAAATGACCTTATCTATAGCTTTATCTATTTCTAAGAAGAAGTCATATATACAAGAAAACTAATTAGCAATTGTATATAGAATGAATCTTCAAAAGAGAAACCAAACGAGCATCTTATCGAGAACCTGACTGTTTACAAGTAGTCAAAATTTAAATATGGCAGAGCAAAAATTGTCCCATCACCTTATCAGTAAGAACCACATTTCATGAGCTTGAGAGAGATGAAAGAGTCTTCATGACTTCATAAACTCTCACCAACTTTAGTCAATGATTTTTTCATGAAAAATTCTTAGAATAGAGAACACAAAGTAAAAATACCAAAATTAACTCCATCCTTCATAGAATGAGGAGGCTCGTCCAAAAGGATCAACAAATCTCCTGATAAAGAACAATTGGATATGCCATAATTATGAGGGTGCATGCCATCATCCAATTGCAGTTGGAGGCCCACATTCACAAAGAACTACAACAAACAACTTAAAGGGCCAAAAAATAATAGGTACATCAACAAAATAATGAATCATTCATACTACATAGAGGAAGTAATCATAATAAAAAATAAAAGCAACCCAGAAAAACTAACTATCTTTTTTTTTCTCCAAGCCAAACTTTCTCAAGTGTCAAAGAATTTGTTTCTTGTCATATTTGATCCAATAGGAAGTAATTATATATATATATATATATGAGCTTAACACAATAGGAAATAGTTTGATATACTCCTCGCTTATCATATTTGTTCCACAAAAATTTGTGTAGAACCTATTTTACATAGAACTTATCTATATTTTCAATTTCTAAATTATATACATGGTTCATTAGGATGTTTTGATATAACACCAAGCAAGTGAATAACTCGTTTAAGCATGTCTGTCATCCTCTAGGTATGTTGAGTCTCACTTACATCTTCCATGCAACTTAAGATCCTAGATATCTTCCATGCAACTTAAGATACTAGTTAAGATTTTCCTTTGTTTATCATGCCTTAGGATCATGTCCCTTGTTCTCGTTGATGTTTGTTGGCATGGGAAAGATTTTTTTCAATATCCTAAATTTGTTGACCATTTGTGTATCTCTTCATGAACTCTATAAATAATTCTTTTTAACATCTATTAAGCCTCAAATTTCTATTAAAAATTAGAGATATGTGGATAATAGTAACTAATTGTGATTGTAGAACAAGTGGACAAACTCCTTTCCAACAATCATTTCCAAGGCAAAGATCATTCAAGTGCTGACAATTTGCTTGACTGGAAGCCAGATTGTACTATTTTTTTTGGAGGTAGCAGACTACTTTTGTTGGTAATTAAATAAATTAGTCTTAGTCATTTGTTTTATTTAGTTTCTAAATTTATAATCAATATTTCATTTTTATTCAGAAAACTTGGAGATGGATAGAGAATTACAAGCACTTTCCTCTCTTGTCCCTATAAGGGAGTTCTTCTTGCACTACTGCCAACAAATACAACAAGATATATTGGTGATAGCTAGTATCTCAGTAGACTCTAGAGGCATCTAATGAAAGAATCTCCCTTATGGATTCCTAATTAATGATAAGTTGAATGGTCATTCTAAGGACTGTTCTTAATTCGGAAAACAAACAATTTTGTAAAATAGTTTTCTAGAATTTTAGGCTCACTAAACTATCATGATGTCCCACATATATGTGATAGGTACTATGGTTTCTTTAATGGTGTTTTCCAAGATGTCAGCAAGGCCATTAACTTCTGTTCTAGTATATCTGATTTCCACATCCCAGTCTTTCATTATAAGATTGAGGATCTTTTCCTTGCATCTTGTAGGGGTGGGGTGTTCTAATATCCCCCCGTTAATAGATTAGACAAAAAGCTTACTGTCAAATTCAACGAGGACATGCCTACCCCCTCCCCTTCCATGCAACCTCCAGAGCTAGATATATGCCTATAATATATGTCTTAGTGGTTGTACCTGCTATGATATCCCTAGTGACCAAGACAGATACTACCTTCGTCTTAGGGTAACTGGTGTTCACATTGTACTTTATTTTTCCATGAGTTTGAGGTTCCCATTGAATGGAAATGGGGTGACCTCCTTGGTTGTGTGTCTCCTTCTTTCTCTATGTATTATAGATGCCTCCAATTACTTCCTTTATGAACCTAACATGGTGCTTGAGGGGTGTATCTTCATTTTCAAAAGCATATGTATTCTTGCTCTGCGAAATATACTGACAACTTACCATGAAGCAAGATGAGTCTTTGTTCCTGAGGTTCATGCATAGATATCTTTGTATATCATAGGAAAAGAACTCCTAGAATCCACTACTAAAGTTGAGATCATAGTTAGGGTTGTGATATGAATTAAAAGATAATTCTAACTAAAATAGGGTCTATAAATTTAGTTTCATTTTGGGGTTTGGGTTATGTTTTAATAAACATACACACCCTTCTTTGTTCTTTGAGATGTGTTCGAAGTGGTTCTCAGTAGAGAAGCATGTTCACTTTCTCAGTTCATAAATTCTGGCAACTCTCTCTCAATTAGTAGGTTGTATTTGACAACTACATTGAAGTTTATGGAGTGATAAACATGCTACCAGAACAACATATTTTGTCCATGTTCTATAGTATCCTTTTCTTTCTTCCATTTAGTTGAAGTGATGCCTGCTTTCAATCCTTTTTTCTTAGTTGCATTTGACCACTTTCAGTTATATATATAGAACTATTTGGTACTTCTTATCGAAATTATGTTACAATATTGGATATGTTAATGATACTCCACTCAGTTTGTAACATTGGAGCTAAAATTCATACAAAAGGGTGCCTAATAATTTGTCCATGCTTACAAAGCAACCAGGTGCAGCTCTCATGGTTTGTATGATTGTTGCAGTAGCAGGGGTGACCATTACACATGAAAATGCCCATACAAAGGTCTCACAACATAGTAAGAGTCAATTGTTGATAGTCCTTGGGTGGAGAAGCTTTATCTTCTCATCCTAATGGAGCTACGATAGGATCTTACATCCCACCTTGAATGAGGAAGGTTCTAATAGAAGTATAATCCCTTAACTTGTGAAGACTCCACAAACAATGTGAATAAGGGCTCATATACAAGGTATATCGTTAATTTCTCTCTTGCAACAAACTATATAATTTCTTAGGTCCTAGAGTTTCATAGAAGGTTCCATTCTTGCAATACAGTGTTATAGTGGCCAATGGTTAATCTGAACTCTGTTTTTATTAGTAAAGTCGTACATGACACACATGATTTAGAAGGATGTAGCCATTTAGGGTATAAATGAATCTTGCACAAATTAGATTCATAGCTGCATTTTGGTAGAAAGGAACGTGTAGTGAGATTAAGAAACTATCATGGATGCTCCATTTCCAACAAAACACCAATGACAATTGGCCATCTCAAGGGTTATTACAGCCAGTACCGATTCCATCAAGGGTTTGGGCTGAGATTACAATATATTTCACTGACGCATTACCTCTATCAATGGGGTATGTAGCTATTGTTCATCAAATGATTTTACATTGATAGACTGCTTTACTAATAATTTCTAGAATTATGCAATTTAGATATATTATGTGAATCATTATTGGTTATGTCAAGCGGCACCAAGGTTGTTGCAATTAATTTATTGAAAGATTGAGGTGTGGGAACAAACAAACAAATATACTAAGCATTCATCCATACTGCCCATTTCCCTTCTTTTCTGCCTATTACTTTGTGCCATGATCATTGAGATTTATTTGAAAGCAGCTAGTAAGGTTCCAAATTTTAATTTTAATCATTTTCAGATTTTAGAAAGTTTTCATTTCTAATAAGTGGTGCTTTATTCACTTATACAAGGTATGGAGCCTTGATTGATTTGTTTGAGAATTAGAGATAGATCTTCCAAGTTTCACTTTAACTATGGTCTATTCATATTCTAATTTGCTGCTAGTAGGCTTCTTAATCTTTAGAAGCTTTTAAGAAAAAATAACATGTTGATAATTAGCAAAATAGCAAAAAAATGCCTATATTGTCCATCACATAGGTCAATTATCTACTAAATCAAGACATATTGGTCATTCCTCACTACATGAAGGTCTACTAAAGATATTTCTAACTCAAGACATTGTTAAATAAATCATCAAAACTAAGTTCTTATCATTGTTATTAGGCAATTAGATTTGACCTCAAAATCTTTCAATCCAATGGATACAAAGTTGGTATATGTAGAAAATCAAAGAGGTTGCCTATTATCACAATGTAACCCTTAAAGAAAAGGGAAATCAAATAGTATTATTTTCTAATTATGTTGAAATTCTAAGGTTGGAAGGACATTGAGTGCTATTGCACTTGGAGATATAGAATATAGGTTTCTGTGAAATATAGGATTGTACATATACCTTTTTGGAATAGTGTACCAGTTTGGATTGGTCTACTGGATACATGCTTATTTTGGTCCTTTGTTTGTTTGCCTTTATTAATTGGTTGTTAGTACATCCATATATGAAGTTGGTCTAGGTTGTCTATGAACGTTCTAAATGTCACACTTGGTGATTCAACTATCTTTTTGAATGTTGATCACATTGTGAGTCATCCACAAAGCCTGAAAACCATGAAATACCTGGTCTTTCTTTTGAGTCATGTTTATGTCGAAGTAAGTGCCATGAGTTGGCTTTGGTACATATGCAACTACATCAAATAATTTATTGATACTAATGTTTCATTTTGGATTGTGGCATACATAATTGTTTTTTGGAAACAAACAGAGGTATGATGTTGCATTACACTAAGTTCTTACATTACAATTAGTGCGAACAAACTTGGAAATTTTTATTTTGGGTTTCAATTTACTTGGGCATTCCGCTCAGCGGGGGCAAGGCCAGAGAGAGTGATTATCATTCCTGTGTGGACGACCTCAGGGACACGATGGTGAAATGGAATGGACTGAAGATGTCTATCACTGGGAGGCTGGTCCTGGTAAGGACTGTGATTGCGGGTAAAGTGAGGTTCTGGTGCAGGCAGGTTGCTTTCCCTAGTTTCTTTCTGGACACCTTCAACAGCATATGCGGGTCTTTCATCTGGGGGGGTAGGTCTCACTCTGTTTCCTGGGCCATAATCACCAAACACATTACTGATGGTGGCCTGAACGTTCACTACGTCGGTGATATTACGAAGACGACCACCCTTTCCAGAGTTGATCGCTTTCTTAGATGCACTTCGTCTTGATGGAGTGGTTGGATGAAAAGGAGATACGATTGTGACATCAACAACCTCAACGTCAACACGTCCAGAACCTGGAGGGAGATGAGCAGAAGCTGGTCAATCATGGAATAGGAGTACCTGCTGACGCTGGGCGGATGGGTCCTCAGGAACCATGGGGCTAAACCTTGGTTATTGGAACCTTTATGTTCGGCTCAGGCTCCTTGGGAACCTATTTTTTTGGAATAATAGTCACACCCCCAAATGGAGTTGTTGTGCGTATAGGGTCGTGCTGGGTCACTTTCCCACCTTCGATAGGTTGAATGACTGGGGCATTAAACCCAACATGACATGCCTTCTTTGCAATAGGGAGTTTGAGATCCATGAGAACCTATTTTTTGGTTGTGAGGTGTCTAGGTACCTCTGGTGCAGGGCGACCCTCAAGCTGGGATGGGGGGGCTGTCCACCTAGATGCTTGCTTGAAGCCTGCTCATGGATTCTATGCAAGCTGAAGAACAACTAGAAGTTGAGAGAGTTTGTGGGTCTCTGTCTCACCATCATTTGTTTTTTTGTATGGAGGGAACGTAACCGTATGCTTCATGGCCAGAGGCAGTCCGATGTGTTGGACCTGTTTGAGGTCATTGTACATAATCTTGGTTGGGCGGTTAAATCCAGACCTAAGACCGGGGCTGGGTTGGATAGGTTTGTCTTGTTACAGTGGGGCTTTGTAGAGTAGACCCACTTGTATAGTATTCGGGTGATTCAGCCCTATACTTTTTGGCGCTTGCCTCTTAGTAATATTTTACCTTCTCCAAAAAAAAGAGACTTTTTTTCTTTTTGTTGTATGCCTTTGAATATGCCATTGTTTATGAAGATTCTCACATGGTTTTTGATATTTGACAAGTAAAAAGATTTAGTGTCAAAGATCTATTTTGAATTCTCATTTATGTATATGCTTTCTCTCCAGCTCAATGACTTTTATAGTGCACTATAGTGGTGTTATGAATCTATCTAAATTTGGGTTTCATGCTAGGTCAAAAATGTTGAGATACTCTATTTCATATATTGAATCAATTACTTCCATGGTGGTCAAAAAATAGAGGTTAAGGAGTGCACGGGTGGCCTGCTGCAACCAACTTAATTAGGCCAGTCACGCTTCTAAGACACCAAGTACAACTCACAAGCCTTAAGCCTACTATGTTTGGTATTTTTTATTTAAAACAAATTAACTGTAAAGTTTTGCCAGAGATCACTTGGTATCTAGCTGAAAGGATTCTGGCCAGATGCATGTCTGATTAGAGGTTGCTTTTTGGAAACATGGTGATGAAGTTACATGGGTTTCACTTCTTATATCTAATAGTAAGTGCACATGCCATTATAAATGTATTCTATAGGTGGTATTTTTATTCTCAAATATGTGACCACACATTGATCAGAGCCTGTGTATGGTACAATTCTTTTTGGGAACACTTACTAGGCTTGTTTGGAGTGATTGGATGATGAAGAAAATGTGTGGTTCACATAACTGGTGTGCACATTTGAAGTATGTTGGTTCGTTGTTGGAGAAACTTCCAAAAGAAAATCTAGAAATATAGATGTGCAAATTCATGTGACTGTTGCACATAGTTGAGGAATAAACATGTACACATTTTTCTATTGAGATATATGTATTGGTTTGAGTTATGGGGCAAGGTATAATATCTTCCCCATGTAATGTATTCTGATGTAATTCATTTTGGTTTTTAATCAGATAAGACATTTGTTCTATACTAATTTGTGTCAATTTTGAAAGTCAAGCATGACTTCACACCAATATAAAAAATTGAGTATTTAATTCATTATATTTTATGTTTTTCGTTATTGGTATTTACGATAGAAAAAGACGTCTCTATTATTCATGTCATCAAAATGGTAAAATTGTCACTATTGGTATATGCGATGGAATTATGCGATCACTAATAGCATTAACAACCACCATTTATGTTGTCGTTATAACAAATAAAGACACCATATTTAAGTTGTCATTATTACTAATAGATATGGAATGAAATTTGTGAGTAATGAAAACACGCGATGACTTCTTTTTCTTATTGTAAATAGTAATAACGACGAACTTTTCCACAACTACGACGAATATTTTCCATCGTTATTGTACTATTTTCCAGTAGTGTGCCAAGATATGTTTCCTTTGAAGCCTCAAAATATACTCTATTTTCCAGCTTCATCTCTGCTACTTCCATTCTACACCACCATCACCTACACGATTTTTGATCTACACTATCGTCATCGATACCATTGTTGATGTATACCACATTTATCATCCTTGCTTCTATTAAGATATAATCCCAAATCCTAGATAAAGATATCCTTTTTTGTGGATATAAGGGTTAAATAATACTTTTAATGGTATGGTGGAGATCAAAAAGGATGTATCCATATATTGGTAGCTGTCTTTGGGTTTTATAACTATTGTTCACCACTAACACGACTTGTTGCTTCTTGACACAACATGTAGGCAGTTTTTTATTTCGTTTGTGAATTGGGTAATAAAATATGCCCATTGACATGCTATGTCACCTAATTGACACAACATGTGAAGTTTGTTTGTCTTGAATCTACCCCAAGATTTGTCAACTGACACAGTTTGTCACTCCATGGAAAAATATATCACCTACTTCTTTTTGGCACTTAATTTTGTTGTTGCATCTACCAATGTGCAACATGTTTTATCTCTTCACCAAAAAAGTGTGTCTGCTACTACTTATGCTACTTCTTGGTGTTCTACATCATCTAGAAGGATCTTATAACATGTTTAGTCCCTTCCTTATAATTACTAATAACACCTATATCTTTTATCAACAATTTTATATTTAATTTTATTCTTTAACCCCCACACTTTCTGGCCTTACATGTGTATTGCCTACCTCCTCAATACTTTTATTACCCACACATACATATTGTACCTAATGATAACAAGATCCTACCATTTTTTGACCTAGTCTCATGCTATACATTGACTCGAGTTGTCAGTTACCTCCTCCACATACTTTCTTACATAGCCCTAACATGTACCATTGTTTCTTGACTTTGCACCCCAACCACTCGCTTGACTATTTTTGTGGTTGGAGTGAGGGGGATACTAGAGGATGATGTGTTGAGGAAAGATATGAGAAAGACGAGAAACGAATAAAGAGTGAAGAATATTTAGTTATGTAGTCCAATGGATTTTCATTCTACCTTTACTATTTCCATGGGGTGTTATTTTTGATTTTATATGGATCCATTCATTGTTGTTTTTGTTTTCCTATCCTATGGAGAAGTTGAGAAGTTTATTCATCATCATTGATTGCTTCTATGAAGTATTATATCTTACATTTATATTTGTTAATAGATTATTATTGATATGAAGTAATATACTTCACATGCGCTATTTTTGCTTATTTTCTATTTGAAAACATCATTCTTGATACTTGTGCTATGATTAGTACATTTTACTTGCTACTTTGTGAGCTGGAACTATCTAATGTAAGTTCTCTATTTGCATGTTGATTATTTGTATGTGCCTTAAAACACCTTTGTTGTGATTGTGACCTAATACTCTATGGACCATGACATTACAATGACAGAAATTATCTAATGAGATGATAATGGTACTTTTGGCGACTTACATGCATATGATGAAGCTTCATCCTTTTCTGCTACTGCTATTCATCTTGGAGTTTTATACAACTTGCTACTTTGTATATTGGTCTTTTATACTATTATATTGTCTATTTTCTACTACTGTGTTCCAACACTATGATCCCTGCATTGTACATGTTGAATCTTTTCTTGTGTGTGGTTTATATACATGACTGACTATTAGTTCCTATGTTTCAACACTCTTTGGTCTATTTCTTGACTGTAGTGACTGAGATGAAGACCATGATGCCTATATGTTGATATTTACTTATGCTCCTAATGCCACTTCATACTAATCAAGAAGCTCCTGCCACTTGTCTGTGTACCCACTTTTGCATTATCTACTTGAAAGGGAGTATTTGAGTGCTTGGTTGACATATTGAAATATTGAGTGGGAGAAATTTTTGTATGGGCTTGGTTATCTTTTTATTTAGTTTCTTTATACATAGTTTTTCTATGTTTTTGCAAGCTGACTTAGGATTCTCCCAAGATTTAGCTTGAGGGGTACTATTAAAGAGTCTATTTAATTAAGTTGTTTAGTCTATTTATAATATGGGCACATTGTGTCTTGTCCTAATAGGGTTTGTCTTGAGTTTATATGTATCCCCTTATCCTATATATAGGAGAGGGGGCTTCCCTTCTATGTATGAGAAAAATATACACAAGGAGATTTCCCCATCATATCATTTTCCACATGGTAATAGAGTAGGATTTCTTGTCTTGCCCAAAACATTGAGAGAGAGAGGGAGAGAGTGCACAAAGGAGAGAAGCCTCCCCTTGCGGGTAGCCACCTTGCTTAGGCATTGCTTGGCTTCCCGTAGGTATTTCCAACCCCTGTTTCTTCAAGGAGAGTCTCCTTAGAGCCATATCCATCTTCAAAAACATAAAGAATCCACTTTGAAGTTGTTGCTACTAGATCTACATGGACCACCATGCCACCACCGTGATTAGTTTCGTTTGGAGCCGCTAGATCTACTCTATTTTCCACCTTGGTCTGTGTAAATTCCAATATACACCACTTTCATCTACACCATTGTTGATATACATCATTTCCATCTATGTCATTGTTGTTCTACACCGCCTTTATCATCCATGACTTTCTTGATATCTAATCCCATATATTGGACAAAGATCTTCCTTTTCAGCTAATATTAGGGAAAATCATCCCTATAATGACATGGTTTAGATCCTAAAGGGTTTATCCATATTCTGCAGTTGTCTCTGGGAGTTTCCATTGTTGTTCACCACTAACATGGCATGTTGCCTTTAACACAGGTGCAGGAGGTGTTAAATTTTATTCAAGATATGGTTTGCAAAATCCGGCCATCGACACGGTGTGTCACCTAAAAGACAAGGTGTGTCAACTATGTCATGTCCAGACTTAACCCTGAGATCCCTTAACTGACATGGAGTGTTGTTCGATGACACAACATGTCTCGTGCTTATTGCTGGTACTAACTTCTATTGATGCATCTACCGATGTGTAGCACAACATGTCACTTTAGCGGCATGGCATGCCATCTGCTACTGTTGCTAGTTCTTGGTGCGCTACATGATCGATAATGATCCTATAACTATCAAGAGTTTTTTATATATGGTAAGTCCCTTCTTTATCCTTACCAACACCACTTATCTTTTTTTTAGATATTTTTTATGTTCTTTAACCTCCACCCTTTCTAGCCGCACATATATATTTCCTACATCCTCAATACTTGCACTACCACCATATACATAGTGTACGTAATGATTAACCAAATCCTATTATTTTTTACTTAGTCTTATGTTGCACATTGACTTGAGTTGTAAGTACGTCCTCCACATACTTTCCTACATATCCCTTACCTCTATCATTGTCTTTTGTCTTTCCACCCCAATCACTCTTTTGAATATTTTTGTGGTTAGAATGAGGGGGAAAATACAAGATGATGAGTAGAGGGATGAGATGAGATGGAGTAGAGGTGAACAAAGAGTAAATAATATTTTAGTTCTATTGTTCAATGGATCTTCATGCTACCTATATTTATGCCATGGTGTGTTGTTTTTAATGATGTATCAATATCTTTAATGACATTTTTATCTTCATATCCTATGAAGAAGTTCAAAAACAAATCACCACCATCGACTGCTTATATGAAGTTATCTACTTCACTTGTGCTATATGTTGACTAATTATTACTTTTATGAAGTTATGTACTTCACTTGTGATGTCTATCATTGATTTTCTATTTGACAACTTCATTATTGTTGCTTGTGCTATGATTACCACATTTTACTTGTTGTTTTGTGAGCTTGCACTATCTACTCTTTGTGCTATGTTTGAACGATGACTACTTTGAATGTGACTTGCACACTTCTACTGTAATTGTGACCAATACACTCTCGATCGTGCCTCTTCTACACTGATGGAATTTATATGATGAGATGATCATGGTACTTTTTGTAGCATACATGCATATAATAGTGCTTCATGTTTATCTTCTATTGTTATTTACCTTAGAGTCTTTTGTTTTCTTGCTACTTTGCACACTGGTCTCTTATCTAGTTACATTGTCTGTATTTTGCGACTATGTTCCCACACTCTATGTCCTCTCAATGCCTTGCAAATGTTGACTCTTTTGTTTTCAGTTCTTTGTATGAATGATTGACTTTTGATTCTTGTTTTTTAACACTCACTTGTCTATTTCTTAACAATTGCAACTAAGACGAAGACCATGATGCCTACACGTTGATATATTCTTTTGTTCTTGATGCCAATTCATACTAATCAAGAATCTCCTACCACCTGTCTACATACCCACTATCAAATTATCTGCTTGAGGGGGAGTATCTGAGTACTTGATTGACTTATTGTAATGGGGGGTTGTAAGGAATTAGTTTATCTTTGTATTCTATTTCTTTGTATATAGTTTCTCTATCTATTTGCAACATGACTTGGGATTCTCCAAAGCTTAAAAATGAGGGGGAGTATTAGAGATTCAGCTTAATTAAGTTGTTTAGTCTATTTTTGATATGGTACATTGTGTCTTGGCCCATTAGGGTTTGTCTTCAGTTTGCATGCTTCTCCTTATACTATATATAGGAGAGGGGGCTGCCATTCTATCAATAAGAAAAATATACCCAAGGGGATTTCCCATCATATAGTTATCCACGTGGAATCATAGAAGGATTTCATGTACTACCAAAAAATATGAGAGAGAGAGAGAACACAAAGGAGAGAAGACCCCTCTTATAGGTAGTCGTCGCCCCTAGGCTTTGCTTGGTTGCCTACCAGGATTTCCTATTTCTACTTCTTGTTGGAGATCCTCCTTTGAGCCGTCCCCATTTTCAATAACATAAAGCATCAACTTTGAAGTTTTTGTTACTAGATCTACATGGGTTGTCATTCCACCACCATGATTTTTTTGCCTAAGTAGTTGTAAAATATACTCTATTTGCCACCTTCATTAAAACCACATCCTATCTACAACAATGTCATTGACAACAATGCCAATCTCACTGCCATCATCTACCCACTATTGAACTATAGTGCCTTTATCATCCATTCCTCTATTGTGATCCAATTCTAAATATTGGATAAAGATCTCCCTTTTCTATAGATAGTTGGGATAAATTGTCCTTGTATAGCTAAGGTGGAGGTCTAAAAAGATTTATCCATCTTTCATAGTTGTCTTTGGGGTTTTCCTACTTTTGTTTGTTGTTAATATGATGTGTTGCTTTTCAATATCTTGTAGGTAGTATTCTACTTTGTTTGTGACTTGGTTCACAAAATCTACCGATGGAAACGGTGTGTCACCTAACAAACATAACATGTCAATTTTGTCCTAACTATTCGGTGATATCCATCAACTAACTTAATGTGTTGCTACAAGACATGACATGTCAAGTACTTCTTACCAGTGTTGACTTCTACTACTACATCTTCCAATGTGGAGATAGTGTGTTTCTTCACTAACATGATGTATCAGGTTCTACTAATGCTACTTCTTATCATGCTACATTGTCTACAATGATATTTTAATATGGCAAAGATTTCTATACATGGTGAGTCCCTTGTTTATCCTTACCAACAATGCCTATCTTCTTTTTCTAGCAATTTGATATATTGTTTTTCTTTAACACCCCACCCTTTTTAGTCCTCCATACATATTGCATACCTCCTCAATACTTATGCTACCCCCATTACAATTGTTCTTTAGTGATAATCAGATCCAATTATTTTTTGACCTAGTATCATGTTGCACATTGACTTGAATACTTGTCTATACAACCCTTATCTCTACCATTATTATTTTACTTTCCATACTAACCACTATATTGACTCTTTTAGTGATTGACATGAGGGGAAGGATAGAGGATGATGATTAGAGGGAAGAGATGAGAAGGAGTAGATTTGAAGAAAGGGAGAAGAAGACTTTAGTTCTATTGTTCTATGGATCTTCATGCTACTTTTGATGTTGTCATGGGATGTTATTTTTCCTTCCATATGGATATGTTTATTGCTATTTTAATCTTCCTATCCTATGAATAAGTTGAGAAGTATATATCATCAACTTCTTCTATATAGTTATCTACTTTACTTTTTGTATTTTTTGACAGATTATTGCTCCTATAAAGTTGTCTACTTCAATTGTTCTATTTGTTGCTTATTTTCTATCTAGTGTTGTCATACTGGACAGTTTTGCTATGATCAGTACATATTACTTTCTACTTTGTGAGCTTGCATTGTCTTCTATCTATTGTCTATGTGCATGTTGTCAATTTGCATGCGCGCTGCACACCTAAGATATAATGGTGAACTGGTACTCTCTGGATCATGACATCTTCTACAATGATGAATATTATATGATTAGATGATGACGACACTTTTGATAACTTACATGCATATGATGGAGCTTCATGCTTTTCTACTACTTCTACTCATCTTGGAGTCTTTTGTTGCTTTCTAGTTTGCACAATGGTGTTTTTTGTTTATGTCACCTATTTTCTATTGCTATGATCCCACTCTCTCTATCTTTTTCATGCCTTATATATGTTGACTCTTTTCTTCTCCATCCTTTATATGCATGATTGACTACTTCTTCATTTGTTCCTACACTCTCTGGTCTATATATTGACAACAACGACTGAGTTGAAGACCATGATGCCTACATTTTTATATTTACTTATGCTCCTTATGCGAGTTCATACAAATAATGAAGCTCATGTCACCTTCCTATGTACCCACTATTGGATGATCTACTTGAGGAGGACTATTTGAGTGCTTGATTTTCTTATAGTAATATAGAGGGGGAGAAATTTTTGTATGATCTTGGGTTATCTTTCTATTTAGTTTCTTTATCTAGAGTCTATGCATCAATTTTGCAAGTTGACTTAGAATTCTCCCAAGATTCTTCATGAGGGGGATTATTAGAGAGTCTATTTAATTAAGTTGTTTAGTCTATTTGTAATATGGGCCCATTGTGTCTTGTCCCATATAGTTGGTCTTGAGTCATTGAGCTTTCCCTCATCCTATATATAGGAGAGGGGGTTTCCCTTCTAATACTAAGAAATATATACTCAAGGCATTTCCCCATCATATCAACTTCCACATGGTATCAGATCATACTTTCATATGCAGCCAAAACCCAGAGAGAGTGAGAGGGGGGAGAGAGAGAGAGCAATAGACATAAGCCTCCCCTTGTGGTTAGGCTCCACCTCTAGGTGTTGCTTGGCTACCCATAGTTTTTCCTACCCCTGCTTCTTCTAGGAGTGTCTCCTTTGAGCCGTCACCATCTTCAACAACATAAAAAATCCACTTTGAAGTTGCTTATACTAGATCTAAATAGGTTGTTGTGTGACCACCATGATTTATTTCCTTTGTAGCCTCTATATCTATTCTATTTTCCACCTTTGTCTACACTTCTAGTAATCTATGCCACCATCATCTACCCCATTGTCATCTACACTGTTGTTGATCTACACTTCCTTTATCATCCATGCCTCTATTGAGATCTAACTCCACATGCTAGATAAAGATCTTCCGTTTCTATGTATATTAGGGAGAAATCAACCCTATATTGCTATAGTGGATATCCAAAATGATTTATCCAACTTTTGCATCTTTCATTAGTGTTTTTTTATTGTTGTTCCCTGCCAACATGGCATGTTGCTTTTTGACATAGTGTGTAGGTGGAGTTTATTTTTTCTCGCAACTTGGTTCACAAAATCTTCCCATCAACCCAATGTGTGACCTAACAGACACGATGTGTCAACTGTGTTATGACCTAATTGTGCCCCGAGATCCATCAACTGACATGATTTGACACTCCATGACACATGTCCCTTGCTTCTTGCTGGTGTTGACGTTTGTTGCTACATCTACCAATGTGTGATGTGGGGTGTCACTTCACGAACAGAGCATGTCAGCCACTATTGATGTTATTCTTGGTGAAATACATCATCTACAATGTTCCTATAACATGGACGAGCTTTCTATTCATGGAAAGTCCCTTCTTGATCTTTACCAGCAACACCTATCTTCTCTATCCAACAATTTTATATTTGTTTTTGTTCTTTAACCCACCCATCTTTCCAACACTACATTCAGATTTTCTACCTCCTTAATACTTTTACAACTCCCATATACATATTGTACCCAATCATAATCAAATCCTTTATTTTTCACCTAGTCTCATGTTGCACATTGACTCGAGTTGTTGGTTACCTCTTCCACACATAGTTGTTACCTCTACCATTGTATTTTGACATTCCAACCCAACCACTCTTTGTACTCTTTTTGTGGTTGGCATGAGAGGGATAATAGAGGATGATGAGTAGAGGGAAGTGATGAGTTAGAGGAGAGATGTAGAAAGAGTGAAGAAGATTTTAATTCTTTTATTCTATGGATCTTCATTCTACTTCTACTGCTTCCATGTGTGTTATTTTTTCTTCTGTATGGAGTCGCTTGCTGCAAATTTTATCTTTGGATCCTATTAAGAAGTTGAGAAGTTTGTTCATCATCATCAATTGCTTCTATGAAGGCATCTACTTGTGATAATTGTTGACTGATTATTTCTTCTATGAAGTTATCTAGTTCACTTGTGCTAACTATTGCTGATTTTCTATTCGATGAAGTCATTCTTGCTACTTGTGCTATGCATAGAACATTTTCCTTGATGCTTTGTGAGCTTGTGCTATCTTCTATCTCTGATATTCTTGGACATTGACAATTTGTTGTGCCTTGCACAAATTGACTACATTTGGGACCAATTACTCTCTATGCCATAATGTCTTCTACAATGATGACAATTATATGATGAGATGATGATGGTATTTTTGGCAGCTTACATGCATATGATTGAGCTTCATGATTTTTGTTGTTGAAACTCATCTTGGAGTCTTTTGTTTCTTGTTACTTTTTCACACTAGTATTTTATCCAGTGATGAATGCATATTCACCCCAATTTTAGCTGCATTATTACTCTAATTTAGCATTCATATAGCTTAGTTTGCATTAGAATAAATTTGTTTTGATCTATATAGGTTTTTATGTTAATTTGTAGGAATTTGATACTTTTCTTGACTTCCTTTACAAGTTTTGAATTCTATCACTCTGCAGCAAGTTTGACTAGGGGTTCCTTTGAATTCTATCAAAAATTGGATTTTGGACACTGAAGGCAGATTGTTACACAAAAATTGTGTCCAAGACCAAAGTTGACCTATTAGTCGACATGCCACTCGACCCTCAATTTTTAGTAAATATCAAGCATCGACAGACTCATTGACCCTGAGGTCAAAAAGCCCATCGACACTCAGAAGCTCAAGAGTAATAAACATGTTGATCGATAACATCATTGACAATCAAGTTTGACACCTTCATCAACAAACAAGAAAATCAAGCCATCGATCGACAATGTTGTCAACACGCTTATCGATGTCCATAATTGCTCAACAATCTTGTCGACCCCCAAGCAATTGACCATCTCATCGACCTTCAAGTCCAATGATAAGAAGTTCAAAAGTCATCGATCAAAGAACCCGTCGACCGATGGACCCATCGATCGACATTGATAGGGAACACAAGAGGTCGACAGCCTCAACCTTATAAATAGTCCCCCAACACAACCGTAAAACTCATCTCAGATTTTATGTAGACAGACATGCCAAAATGTTGCCTCTGAGATCAGAGCAAGGATGAGACCTATCGACCAAGCTAGTTCTATCGACCTAGCTTGGAGATTCTTATCGATGCCAGGGAAATATCGACAGATCCTTTCCTTCCACAACTCCAAATCCATCGATCCCCTTCTCTAAGGCAATTGATCTCTTCCCTGAGCTATTGTTCATCCACCTGCTTCTGCTGTAAGTCAGGGTTAATACCTGAAGGAGAGAGAAGGAAGGAAGTTCTCTATCGCACACCATGTCGAGCCGCTTCTATTGCCATCGTGACAATGATGGTGTCCTCCTCTTCTTCTTATAATAGTAATCTCACCATGTCAAGGGTGTAGTATTTTCACTAGGGTGTGGGGACTAGCCCCACTACCTATTTCTTGCAATTTCATTCATGTTCCAATTCTTGTATGAACTCATATAATTCATAGCCAATCATTTATCTCATGTCTTTTGGATTGATCACCCACTTAACGTGATTTATTATAATCTTTTACTGTGAGAACTTCAACGCTTAAGATTTGAATATCAATTTTCTTTGGTTGACATCCTGATGAGAACTTCTGACGGAAAGTCTCTAGAGTATTGGAGAGAAGATTTGTAATTAATGATACATTGAGCTTACAATGATATCTACTCATTCAAGTTTTTGACGCCAAAAAGGAAAACTTGCATAATCCAATTAGATCTTGATATATGTTTGGATTTGAATGATTGTGCAGATTTGAGTAGTCTCAGTGAAACCTTGTTTCACCCTAGTATTTCCATCCATTGATAATTAGAACCTTATTATTGCTCTTTTTATTCTTATAATCTTAGATTAATCAAATCAACTCAACTTTTGTGATAAATACTAGTTTTTTCTAGGTTACTTTGAATAGATAGTTCTTAAAAATGTTGTCCCATGGGATTTGATCTCAACTATACTTCGATACGATCCATCTAATTGCAGGTGGCATTATTGCACTTTGGTTTTGGTAAACTCTAGGAATTATATTCCTAGTAAATTTGTAGTGTGATAATATTCCACATTGTCCAGTTACATTATCTATATTCTGCTACTATGTTTTAGCACTCTCTAGCTGTCCATGCCTTGTGCACATTGACACTTTTCTTATCCATCCTTTGTATGCATGACTGACTACCTGTTCCTATGTTATAGATATCTTTGGTCTATTTTCTAGATTATAGAGACTAAGACGAAGACCATGATGCTTATATGTTGATATTTACTTCTACTACTGATGCCACATCATACTAATCAAGAAGCTTCTTCCACTTGCCTTCATACCCAATATAGAGTCTGTTTATTTAAAATTGTTTAGTCTACTTTGAATATGGTTCCATTTTGTCTTGGTCTATTATGGTTTGTCTTGAGTCTGTATACTTCCCCTTATCCTATATATTGGAGAGGGGATTTCCCTTACGTCAAGAAAAAAAATATGCACACGGGGATTTCCCCATCATATTGTTTTCCAAAAACATAATATTACTCATAGATACAATGTGAAAATAGTTTGATGTTTAATAAAGTTGAGAAAATTAATGTGGAATTGTATAATTTGATGTTGAATTAATGGACATAATAGGTTAAAAAATTAAAATATGGAAATTGTGCATCATAATACAGAATAACTATTTTGGGTACTACATCAAGTTAATGAGACTCTAGTTAATGCTTATTGAGGATAATGATATAATATCTTAAAAAGTATAAAGGTGAAGGACATGAACATAAATTGTATTAGAACTCACAAAATGAATCTTCTAAACTCAAATTTAATGGAAAAGTGGGATTCCTTGGGTCCTAGTTAGCTGAGATACCATATCTGAACCCTATTTGATTATCCTAGATACCCCAATTTATTTGGAAAGGATAGTCCTAGTATACCCTTTCTTAATATTGATAGACTTTGATTTGTATCATAGTTTCCTATTCATCTTGATGTCACATGATTTAATGCCTAGTATTTCATGTTTCACCAAAAGTCATCAATTTGATGTTTCCTTCTTTACATGTTGTAGGTATTTAAACCTTGATCTAGGATCAGATGGATGGGCACTTGTCTCCCACCTCGAATAAGAGACTTTTGCAAGCCACACAATGTGCTAAAGTTTCTCATGTTGTCTCCCTCTTCTTTTGTACTTTCTTTCTTTTCTTCTCTAATTTAGTTTCATTACTGATATTTGAATCTATTGATCTATTATTTGGTCAAGATTCATCGTCAAAATGCCTATACCAATAAATCTCTTCCCCTTGCCCCTATTATTCGTGTCTTTCTCCCTTTCCTATTTTTCCTTCTATTTGGGACATTAGACTAATATAAATCTTTCATATGCATCTGCAATACCTCTATGAACCAATCTCGAGTGTTTTGTTGATCCCTTTCCCTGGAGGTAATCCTCCAAAATCGGGTCTATGGAACCCCATCACCCGACAACTAGAGTTGAAATTCCCATCCTCCAAGGTGATGGCAAACCACCCACAATCACTTCTTGTGGCCTAGTAAAGCGTTCACAACCCTTCATTAGGTTGATTTATATACCACTTTATTTTCTCTTTTTCATTACATGGTTATACCTGTAATCAATCTAAAAAGTGACTATGTGTTCTTCTTATGGTTCATTTTTTGGGGCTTCCATATTTCCCAAGTTATCTCTTGTACTTCCTCAATTCTATGTTTGGCACTATGTCTTCTTAAATGTGATTTTCTAATAGTTGTTTCTAGCCAGGTACTGATGGTTGTGGAAGGAATCAATTCTTCAGTCCCCTCTTGTTGTGTGACCTCTAGTTAATGTTTTGCAGGGAACTCAATGCAGAAGTTTTTCTTTTGAGCATCAGAGATAAAGATCGGGTTTTCAATTCTAGTTGTTAGTGGTTTAAGTGTTGTATTGTCCTTACATGAGACAACAAATGAGGAAGAAGATGTTTGTTCATTTTACATGTATGCCCTTCGGTTGATTCAAATCATGTGGTGTGATTCCATGTGCTTTTTAATCTTTTAACGTATGATTTCAATGTTGTGTCGCAAGTTTGATTTAACTGATTATTAATACAAATTATCCATTTGAAGCTTCAAGTTATTGATGTGTGATGCATGGGGTTATTGCTCTTTTTCCTCACCTATTTCAATTTGGATATCAATAGATCACTTTATCTTATGTGATTCATAATTAACTAATTACTCTTTAGAAAGATATGTAAAAACATGTTATGAAATATGAATAATGTACCCTATCCAATGATATAAGTTTCATAAAATAAGTCCAATTATAATAATAGCAGTAATCTAGGGTTTATGATACACGTACTAATTAATGGTTTGCATATATACTTCTATACTTGGTGGAGAAGTACCCTGACTTGGATATATGTTCTGGACTTTGACAAGTTGACACATATCTTTTAGGTATTTTTCATCTTTTTAATCACTTTAAAAAAATAATTTGATCTTTCTCTATCTTCATGTATGTTTCATTCCTCTATGAGTTACATTGAAAAACACCTTAATATTCTCTTTCTATTGGTTCTTTGAGACATACTACACAATACATCTTCTCTCTCATTAGAAATTTTGAATCGTGAGAGAGTTTGCATGTTGATACTGATCTTTGATCTTCTTAATTGTTGACATGCATGTTGGAATCCAAAACTTTACTTTGTTCATCTTATCTTAAGATGAAACTGTTATTGTGGAATTGAACAAAATTGTTCCTAATTGTGGGATAGAACCCTAACTTGCCAAATTTTGTGGTAGATGTTTCATATTGTTTGTTAATTTGATGGAAATCTTACTAATTCTATTTTTGTGACTGTAATTTCACGTCTCTAAATTTATACATGCTTTTTGATCTAGTGTCTTTAGAGTTGTATAAGTTCTTTGATTTATGGGTTTATGTGCCCTTTATGTTTTGGTATGGAGGTTATGTTTCCCATAACATGGTTTTGTGCCCACTTTTATATGGTAGGGTGTTTGGTTATGTTCCCTAACCACCTTCGTTTATTTATATTTCACTAGTGCTATGTTTATCTCACTTGTATGTAAGTTCATATTGATGATGAGGTGTTATGTGACCTATTTTATTTGATTGTGCTTATTTGGCACATGTTTTTATGTTGATATATAGAAAGTGCATCTTTTTATACCATTTACATGTTCTCTTTGATATCCATTTAGATGTTCACTTTCCTTCGTTGATGAAATAATTGAATGATTAATTGTGGTCCTTTTTCCATAATGTTGCTCAATCCCTATTTATATGCTCATACGAACATTCTTATGTTGACAACTTTCATTTTATCTTCTCTTGTGGGGTATGCTTGCAACCCCTTAGGTGATGGATATGGTGGAAGAAGCAGGATGACTTGGGCTTGTCTTAGTGGAGCTCACTCTTGGGTGGTAGACTTGAAATAGCTCATATATCTCTCTGCATAAATCGTGTTGCTTGTTCCTTCATGTAGTCCCCTAGTGAGAGATATTTATGTAATCTTATAAATTACAAAAGTCATGATATTTTATTTTGTTTCTATACTTTAGTTATTCATCCTTTTCAATTGGTGTATGTCTGTTATGGATGGTATCCCTTTTGAGTCAGTTGAAGTGGATCTCATCTCTGGTCCCACTACTTACACCTATGGCTTGAGCAAGACTGACATAGTTAATGAACACCAGTCTACGTGTTGGAGTGTGGTACTCAATGTGGTTTTACTTATGAAGGTCATATTTCCTATGAAAAAGTTAGAAAAGTTCTAAAGAAGGTGTATTTTGTGGGTGGTCTCTGCAATGATCATATAGGTAGGTAAGGAGGTATGGGCCTCAGATGAAGACATATATTGATTGAGATTTTTAGCTTTTCAAAATAGAATGTTGATTGTACCATTAATGACAAAGGTACATATTTTTGTTGGCTTGGTATGGGCTTTCATGGATGTCCTGAGAAGTCACAAAACAATTGACAAGTGGGAAATAATGAGTACAATCTACTGAGAGTCATATGTATCGATTCTCTTTTCTGGTGTGGGAATCTGTAAAAGTAGAGGAGGTTATCTAAATCATGAGTATTTTTGTAGAATGTCGTTGATGACCATAACCTCCTCAATTTGGGTTTTAGTGAGATAGATAAACATGGAGGAGGGGTCTAATAACTAATACCCTAGTGTAAGAGAGTCTGCACATGGCCTTGATAGTGAGTATTGGAGGGGCCAATACACACAATCTATGGTATATCAACTTTCTTTTTATTCATCAGAATATACACTTCTTATCATCATTAGTAAGGAAGACAAGGCAAATTCATTTCTATTTTGAACCAATGAGGACTATAGATAGTAGTATTGAAACTATCATTTAAAAGGCAAGTGAAGATGACACAATTTAATAGATCCAGGGATAACTTTTAGGTGTTGGATCAAAATGAGATTCTTGGGCATCCTTAAATCTTAGAGAACTAAAGAAAAAGGTGGATGAGACATTGAGTTGTCATTATTGTGCAAAAAAACTCATGATGCTATGAACTTAAGAAGATGTGATGAGTTGGAAATTGATTAAAACAAAAGGCACATGTGTCATGAGGCCTTTTGGTGTGTGAGGTCTAGAGTAAAAAAGATAGAAGATGGGGACCATAATACAACTTATTTTCACCACATATTTTCTCACAAAAGATAGAAAATTACCACCGATGGATTAAAAATTGTAGATTTGATCCATAGTATAGGAGAAAAAGACAAAAAACACAATTTTGAATTTCTCTAAAGAGTTCTTCACTTATGGTAGTCCAAATTTTGTGAAGAATCCACAAGAGGCCTGCAAAGAATGATTGATGATCAAAATATTGTTTCCTTGGATTTAAACCTCACTGATAACAAAATATGAAACCTTTTGAACTATATGCACCCAAGTAACTCTCCAAGACCAGATAGGGTGAAATCAATCACCTTTAAAAAAATGCGGGCATAGCTTGGGGAAGGATGTATCAAACTTCATCATGAGTTGGTTGAAAAGGGATATTTCTCTTCAAGAAGTGGATTCAACCTTTTTTGTTATGATCCTCAAAGTTCTAAATCTAAAAGTTACCCCTGCATTTAAAACTAACAACCTATGAAATTTATTCTATAAATTTGCCTCAAAGGTGGTTACTAATAGGATGAAGCCTTCTGTAAATGGGATTGTTTCAAATATCCAAATTCCTTTATCCTAGGAAAATTGATTATTGAAAATTCCATAATTAATTGCTTATGATTTTTCTATGCTACTAATGGGGAAACAGTAAATATATTCCATTTGGCACTCAACTTGACATGTAAAAATCATTTGTTTAGTTGAATGGAGATTTCATTATTCTATTATGGTAAATATGGGATTTGGACAAAGATGGAGAGATAGAGTTATGGATTGTGTTTTAATATTTAGTCACTATTTGGCCAATAATGTGTGATCATTCCAAAGTCATTTAGACTACACAGGGATTATAATAGGGAGAACCGATCCAAGTCAACATTTTATTTATGTTTTGTATCTGTTTCCCACCTCCCTTAATATAGTAATTTGTAATGATTCCATCCATATAATTAAAGTGAGATGGGCCCCCCATATCTTTCATCTATTCTTTAAAAAAGATATTATTGTTTTTACTAGAGAAACACATCCAAAATGATAAGGATATATAAATATTGTCATCATATAAAATATCCATCATGTCAAAAAGTAAATATGAATAAGACAAAAGTTGTTTTCAGAACGTGCTCATACACAAAGAGATGGGGTCAATAGTTTTTGCTAGATGTTATTGAAGTGGAAAGACATGCAAACTACCTGGGCTTACCTACAACAGAAGGTAGATCAAAAAAATGATATTTACATACATCAAGGAGATAATATAGAGGAAACTCTAAGGGTGGAAAGAAAAATTATTTTGGCCTAGGAAAGAGATATTAATTTAGACAATTTATTAAGATGTCGTGGCATATGTGATAAGTATCTTTCAATTATCACTGGATTTGATTTATGAAATCAATAGTTCAATTTCTAAATTCTAGTGGGGCATGACAGATTCATAAACACTATTTTTTAGCAGTGTTAGGTACTCATGTAAACCAAAGAAAGATGGTGGTTTTGGATAAAGAGATAAGAGTACTTTCAACTAATAAATGTTTGCTAATGAACTTTATTGTCTAACTACAATGTAGGATACATCAATGTTCAGAATCCTAAATGCCAAACACTTCTCAAATGATTCTTTACTTGATGCAATATTGAGTCTTAATACTTTCTTCACATGAAGAAGTTTGCGGGGAGCAAACCAAGTTCTACTAGAAGGACTAATATGGTAAATGAAAGTGGGAGGAATACTAATATTTTGCACAATAGGTGAAATATGTTACATAAGGTAATTTTATAGCTTTTAACCTTACAATTTTGATCACACATCTCTTGTGTGTGATATAAATGTTGAGAATGACAATGATTGGAACTATAAAAAGCTTGCTAGTCCCCCCAGATTGTTGAGGCAATTCAAAGTTTCATTCAAATAATGTCATTGATTTCACATGTGGTAGATGTACTCATTTGGAATCTACAATGTATGATCCTCTTGTTTGCTTGGTAGGGTGGGGATGTCCACATATAGGTTCCAAATGAGTACAAGGATAAATTATTTATGGATCTCTATCTAGAATTTGAATTGACCTCTAAAAGCTGCTCTCTTTTTTGTCACATGGTGACATGTAGTCTAACTATAAGAAGCATACTCCATGACAGAGCTTGCTTGGAGTATATAACTTTACCTATTATGTAGGGCATATACTAAACCTATAATGTGTATTCTTGAATAGTTCTTTGTGGCCAAGGTAGTAAGAGCATTCAATACAATGTCAAGTGGGCCATTGTTGTTACCAGATCTCCCAGTGGCGGAAGGCCCTATTTCACATATATATAGTAATGTGAGCAATGATACCCTTGTGGAACATGTTGTTTTGTGTTGGGTGATATGGATGTGTAGGAACACCAAGGTGTACGGGGAGTATATGTCCCTACCAAGACCTCTATTTTTGTCCTTTCATGATCTAATAGATGACTTTAGAAGGTTGTCATTTCAATGACACACAATGGCAAGATCAACTTGTTCCTCTTACCCAAGATGATGGGTACCATTCCAGATTGATTTTACTAAAATAAACACCAAGGAAACCAATTATGCAGATGGAAATGGGGGGTTAAGAACATTATTTGGAGATGATATCAAAAAGTTATATTATCCATGTATCAATCTATTAAAGTGGGTTGGCCGCCAGATCTAGTGGAAGAAAGGGTATTACATGAGCTAATGAAACATGTAGTAGTTTCAAACATCCTAAACATTACTCTTCAAAGGGATTACATGGTGATAGTTAATGCCAAGAACACAATAGATAGTAGAGATATATATGAAATGGTAGCACATGATATTTTAACAATTAATTCTCTTGCTTATTATTTCTTCCTTCAAACATGTTAGTTGCTTATGTAATGAAGCCTCTCATTATCTAGACAAGCATGCTTTATTTAGTTCTTGTTGTGTAAACATGTAGAATTTTTTTTCTCTAGGAGTTACTTTTCCGATATAAAATGATTTGGTTGAGTAAAAATATGGGAGGTTGAATTTGAAAAAAAAAAGTTAGACTTTTAGGTCCTGAATTTGAGGAAGTATCTGATATTATATTCTTAATTACTAATAAAAGGAATTTAGTTTTAGAGATAAAAGAAAATATGGAGGTTAACATTTTCATAATAGAAGGGATCAATATGAAGTTATGGTTAAACTTTTAGATTAGTTTGATGTTGTTTTGTATAAACACAAAAATTGTTAAAAACTTTATCTTAGATGATTGTCGGTCATTTTTTTAGAAATCTAAGGAATGGAGTGTTCCAACTCAAGGGGAATGAACAATTTTGTACATAAAAACCACTTAGTAACGCTTATACTATAGGCATGTTTTGGCAAGTACCAATGAATGTTTGCATTCCTCAAAAAAGTAAGTTGCACCTCACATGTTTGTCATTTAGTTCCCTATATTAATATTAATCACAAAAATCTCATTTTTCCTCTCCTCCACATTTAAGGATGGTAGGATACAATTAGGATGTCCTAGGAATTTTCATCCATCCTCATTTCTATACAAAGAATTAACAACTTTTCCATCTTTACTCACATATTCTAAAAACTCATATTTAAATGTGGGTACATAGGTAGTGAGTTAAAAGCACTCTGGCTAAAACTGTCTACACCAGTGGTTCCTCAAGGGTTGACTAACTAAGTAGTAACTGAACTTGGTACCACTGATGTCTCTATTAAATAGTTGGTACCTAATTGTAAATGTACTAAACTTGGTACAATTGGGATGATTTATGTTGGGTACCATTTAGTATCACAAGAACCTTTGGTATATATTTAATACCCCTAATATCATTCAAGAGGTTTCCCATGTTGGGTTTAACCCCCTATGCCCTACCGACACACCATGAATTCCTCTCATGGAAACTATCAGTCAGTCAACCATTTTCTCTACTACAATGTATACCACCATATGGTCTCTATGGTGTTTAGGTTGTGTAATATCTAATTCACTCTTCAGTTTCACTATTCAATCATCAAATAAACATTTCTTAGCTTAACCTTCAAATAAGTTCTTTTGATATTTTCTTGTAATATATATTGTAAACTGAGCTGCTCTACTTATCATACTAAGAAACATTGGAATCAAAATTCTTCAAAAATTGGTTATTATATTCATAAGGTTTCACTTGCCTCTTTAACATATAACATCACTTACATATCCATACTTCAACATAAACTTTAACTAATAAAAAAACTATTTCTAATAGTTCACGTACAACTATACATATATGTAAAATCTGGTATGAAACTGAATTTAGGTTTCCTCACCATTCATTGAAATATCATGCATCAAGAATAAATTGGTTAAATAAAACTAAAATATTCAAATGAACCATTTTAACCAACTTACAATATGTGCATCCATAAAACTCCCAAATTTTCAATCATCTCGGATTTCACCCACTTCACTGAGATATCGAGCAAACATTGATTCCAAATAAATTCCAAAATAATATATGAGGTATCATTATGGCACACTTATAAAAAATGTTTAATATATAAGAATATTCTAATACAAAAAAGTTCTTTGATTAGTACTAGTTCAGACTTAACTAAAAACCCTAAGTTTTGATATATTTTTCTAACTTCTGCAATAATTATAGGAATTTTGTTGTAGATGATATGTATCCATTGTTAATATTCCTTTTTCATATGAAATTCATCAGGTCAGGAGGTACCCAATTTCAAAATTATCTACTAAAAACTATAACTAAAAGCAAAAATTAGGATTTATTGTTGCATTTAGAAAGAATTGAAGATTTAGTGATTTCCATCCCTTTTAGTGTAGTCTATAGTTACATAGAAGTACCCTCTCCCATCATGTCTAAACCACCTTAAAAATCTAGTGCAAGAACTAATCTATTTGAATCTATATCAAACTTCAAGTAATCAATCATTATCTTATTCCTTCCAACATAGACATCCAAGGTATTAAAAATTGTAGAAAAAGAATGAGACATAAAGAGTAATTTGATACCATCTTGAATTAAATAAGAGGAAGGATGGAATATATACATGAAAGATGATATTCACAATGAAAACAAACCTAAAGAAGGTAAGCTTTCTTGCTTTTAGTCCTCAAAAGATAAAGTCGTAGATCTACATATCCACCTACTTCCTCACTCAAAACTTAATTCTCCATCTCTCTCTCTCTAGGATTTATTTCCCAAAAATGAATCGTAAATATGGGATCTACTAGTGTGTTAGGTTACTCATATAGAGCAATTCAGGTGATTGGAAATTTTACAAATAAGTCTCACATTATATTTTATTTTATGTCAGTAGAATTGTTTGTCATAAAACTTTACATTATCTAAATCAATTAAAACTCTCCAAAAATTATGAAAAGGTATATGATGTCAATAAGAAAATGCCATAGATCAAGAAAACATTTTAGGTCATTTATAGTTAACAATAAATAATACAAATGAAAGACAACAGTTGTATACTGTAATTTGTAGTATGGTCGATCTAATTGCAATTTGACCAACCAAAAGATTCAAAGAAGATCTAGATATTCTAAAATTCACACTAATATGTATTTATCAAATGTTATCTAAATTATATTTGAATTTCAAATAAATAAAAGTTACTAATAATTCATTACCCCATTGTATTTATCAATTGTTGTATAAATATACTATCAAAACTATAATTTTGGTTGGCAAGGGTTTACACTTGTCAACCATAATTTTTCAACATAAAAGAATTTTTTGATTTTCCTATTAGGTTTGAAATGTCATAATATGACTCATTATTAGTCAATATTAAACCATGATCACTCTAGCTAAACATCCAATCATCCCAGAAAACCCTAATTAGATGACTAAGATGAAACAGGTTCATTACAATATATTGGATTAAGGAACCTAAAGTTTAGACTATTATGGTCTTGTGTAGTGGTTACTAATAAGACTGCACACCTTGTCACTGACTAGATCCAACATGCATACTTGTGATTGAAAAGGTTGTAGCTAATGATGTGGAACACCCTATGCTCAAGTGTTGCAGACAAGACTAAGAATGATATAGGTTTATGTCTTTTCTAGCTAATCCAAGATGAGTATAATTGTATGATGTGCCAAGTTAATGAAATTTCATTTTCTAGGCTTTAATATTCTTAACAAAAAAGATAAACATACTATTATATCTCTAGACAATCTTTGAGAGAGATTTCAAATAGACATTAGTATTCCTTTTGAGCCAAGAAGTTTTGAATGTGAAGTCATCAGGGACGTTGGTTCTAATTGTGTTCTTTGCGATTTCATCTACCACCATGTTAAGGGATCGAGCAACATGGTGTATTCTTAGGTTGGAGATCTTCAATCATGCATTGTTGATTTTTCATATGCATGGAGTGAGATCTGGTGGCATTGAGGATGCTCAGGAGCAAATCTTGATTGCTTTTTCTAAGTCGGAGAGGATAATAGGGTTCTACAATTTAAATTTAATGCAAATGTTCACTACATGGATGATGGATTGGGTTTATGCTTCTAGGGCACTAGTAGCAAATCTTAGTTTACCAGATCCACAGATGAAGTAACCATTGTTGTCTATGAGATGGATACCGAATGGACATGTTTTTGTATCATTATGGAATGTCGCATCAGCAAAGATAAAGCAATTGTTGCTAGTTGGTGGGTTAAAACTTGGAGGAGGTAATGCGTTGACCACCTCCATTATTTTGGATTGTGTGAGCTTGAGGTTATGACTGGAGTGGGTCCTTTCCTTGATCAAGGTTGTTGATGATTGGATTGTCCATCATTTACTGGCGTGGGAAACTTCATTGTGGAGTGTCCATAGATGCCAACAAGTTACAACAAAAATCATTTTTTTTTGGAGAGCTTTGTGATAGTGTTGATCCAATCATCTGCATTCAGTGTGAAGAGGTGTTGTGGGTGTTGAATACCTTCCTAGATCGTTGAGCTATTGGTAAAAAGCTTGAGGCCATGAATGATTTTTCATCATCCTTTTCAGAACAGGGGAAAAGGCTACAAGACTCAGTATTTCTTTTGCATTTTTGCATGATTGTAAGAGTATCTTTATGTGACAGTAGCCAGAGGAAAATTTTGATCCTCTCACGAATTCTAAGTCTCAGAGAGTCCCCTAATAGCCATGTCAATGAATTTCTTTATCATGGTGTACCCATCCATATGCAGATCTAGAAGAGAAAATTCTTCTTTGTTCTTTCCTCCAATCAGACTGGTCTCTACCTAAGTTGGCTATAGGGGGTGGGATACAATTGATCTATGCCAAGTGTAGGTCGGAGATGTTTATGTATAAATTCCCAATATCATTATCTTTACATTGTGATCATGTAACCTACTTGAATATCCTCAAGGTTATGTGGGAGTTGAAAGCAAGGAAGCATCTTGAATATGCAACCCATTTTTCCTTCCAGACATTAGTTTAGTAACCATCCTTGATGATGTGTCTAGAGTTGGATTTCATAAGAGGGAATAGTGCTCTGGATGGATCTCCATGCAAAGGAGTAGGTTCCTAATTTAGCTCTACTTTTCTGCTATATGTTGCATGCATGACCTAGATCTTGAGCTTATTGTGGTTGTTTAGGAAAGACTACACATTTTTTAGCATAAGGACTTGATTGAAGTCCCTTGCATCCTTAATTCCAAGACCCCCAACATCCTTGTTAGAAGACACCTTCTTCTAGGGGACTAGAGAAAGTTTTTTCATCTCACTAGAACCTTTGTAGATGAAGCAACGTCAATGGCTATCGATCTCATCACAGGGCATTTTGTATAGGGAAATTGATTACAAGGTGTATGTAGGTAGAGCTTGGAGAGTGGATCTTGCTAGAGTTATTCTGCTTAATGAGGAAAGTTGATGCATCACCCAACTATTCATATTGGATTTAGTGTTGTCAAGGATGATCGTGTGTGTGTTCTTATTGACCCTCTGGTGAATAATTGGGACTCTTAGGTACATCCCTAAATCATCAGTGCTAGGGTTGTTTAGTTGTCTGCTAATATGGTGATTGAGGAAGTTGCTTGCATTTTCTAGTCTTTTAGTTGTTCTGAATGCAACCTCTAATGATTAAAAGGAACATTTTATTATTAATTCTCTTTCTATTAAGAAAAAGGATAGCCCAGTAATCTTGTTCTTCTATGTTTCTTATATAAGTACGTGGTGGAATATCCCTATATCTATATGGAGAAGTTTGAATTTGTATTATTCCACCCCTAATTACTAAACAACATGCCTTATATATATGCAATAACGACTAATTTTGAATTTCACTATCCTTGGTAGAGAATGTTATGATGATATGTGGCGGTGATTTTGTTTTGGATGGAACTAAATATTGTATAGGAGGATAATTTGAATGTCTAAGAGATTGATTTAATGTCATAGATATTTAATTACTTGATTAATATACTTCCTAACACAAAAACTCTAGTTTCTTTTGTATGAATGTTCACTTGAACCTAAGAGTGATCATTATTATTAAAAAATTTAAGAAAAGCAAGCTCTCCAATAATGAAAGTGAAACCTTAATTCATTTAACTAGGTTCCTTAACACCATAAGACTTCCTTAATGCATACCAAGGTTGGGAGTGAGAGGGAAAGTTTCTATACAATCCTACCTATTTATGTGACATATACCTTCTACAATGGTCTTAGGATGGCCATCTAAAACCTAATTCATGGGCATTATGTAATGTAAATTATTGTATCGTGATGGATTCTACTTGGTTAGCTAGTTTCAAGGAAAAGAAACAAATATGAAAGATCTAATTGAGTTGTCTACTACATATTTGTGTTTATCTTGGACTCTCATGTTATACTCCTTTCCTGCCATGTATAATGCTTACACTATACCTCTACATGTTCTATGTTTAACTAAGATCATATATTCTCCAATGTTAAGAAATAAGATGGCATTTTATGTGCTTACTCTTATACATGTCTTCTCATTTGTCATTGGCTACCAAATTAATTAACAAATTATAGGTCATGAGAGGAGTCATCTTGTACTCATCTTGAATATTGAACTAAGTGACTCACTTTTAGGTAAAGCCGTGTCCAAATGTTTGTCATGACTAGTGTTCTAGTAATAGGGTATTTGATTCTACCTTGTGGGTTTGTTCTATATTTTTTCAAGAATGGATTTTGTAATATGTTGTTTTCTCATATATATTCCTAAGCTTGATAAGTTTCCATGGTCGAAACTTGAGTATATGACTTACAAGAAGTCAAGAACTTTTTGTATGAAGAATGTTGAAGAGAAGATGTAAGTGTTGATCTTAATCTCCTTTACATATTTAGCATTCCTCCTTGCTTGTTTGTTGTTTCTACTTAGGTTTTAGGTGTTAATGTTGTATAAGACTATGTCATTATCTTTTACATTCATGCTTTTAATCATTATTAGGACATGCACCTCACACCTTACATGAGTGAATTCTTCATTTATCCATACTTGAGAGAAGTGACTAATTTAGATTTTTTTGTTTATCTTTATAAAAATATCTCTTTCTATATCTTGTTTCACATAGATAAGTAAGGACTGAATCTTAGGTGACCTAACTACCACATCCATTTGTTTGATACCAATAACCAAAACTAACATCTCAGGGTTTTTGGTTGAGTGTGAGGTTTTATAGATATAAAACTTGATAGAATTGGAGTTTGAGATACTAGCTTTCCTCTTATTAGTGGGTCTCTATGTTCTAGATTGAGATGTAGCAAATACCTCATGTGTAAGTTGTTCACCAATAAACCCATTAGGATGAAATGAAGCATGAAATATATGGAAGAAATAAATCAAGAATTGTGTGTCTATGTGGTTTGAACATGGGTTCTTCATGTATCTTGGCGTTGGACTGCGACTTGGATAAGGATTCATGGTTTCAAATACAAATACATGACATGGAGGTTTATAAATAAAGTTCTTGGGGGAGGCCATTGGTATAATCCCTCATGTTGGTGGATCCCACCAATTGATCACTTTTGGTGACTTTTACGGTACAAGATTCATATAACAAAATTAACTAGTAGAGATATCTTATTGATTACATAGGGCATGTGACTTTACCTTGAGGCATTGTAGTGATTGGAATTTGGCGACACTTTTGGTGCATCTATGATGGATCTGTCTCATGGATACCATAGAAGAACAATTTTTTACTTGAGGCAAAGTAGTAGTTGGAAATGAGAAGCATAGTAGGTTTAATAACATCAATATTGGTTTATCTTGATATTCAAGAATGAATATGGTCTACGGCACAATTGGTGCATCGACATCAACAATGGTCTATCTAATCAACTAATGAGGCACATTAGTTGATGACACACTGGGATTGTGAACAATCACAACAGTCTATCCAATCAGTAGAGGACATGCATATCTCATCTGATGGCATGTATGTGGTACATCAATAGTAATGGTAGATCACAATTAGTACATGACACATATTAGTTGGTGACACTTAATTGCTATTGTGGAAACAACAACAACGATGTCCTTTCAATCAACAAAGGGCGTTTGTGTTATAGAGGCACACCAGATTTCTAGTAGCAAGAACCAACTATAATGAGCATTGTAGATAGTAGTGAGGTATAAGACCGCATCACCAGTGGAGGCATCCTAGTCAACAATTACAATGGAAATAATCATGGACAGAGGTGTGTGTCGCATCCCCAATAGAGATACTTGTATTTTAAGGATAAAAATTAAGTAGAACATTATGCACATGTTATTTGTGATTCTCTTCTTCCTTATCATTGTTCTTGAGAGAGATAGCTTCCTATATTTAGAGGTGATTAAATTTGAGCAGTGTGAGTTGTAGTCTTGGTTACATAGTTATTTTTGTCTGGTATTGCCTCGTGATTTTTCAATTCTCATCTTGAAGAGAGTCTCTAAATTAAATATTATGTCATAATTTTACATAACAACATCATTTCCAACCACAATTCCTAATAAATGGTATTAGATCAAGGTTAAAAGAATGTTGTGGGAGTACTGAGATGGCGTCTAAAGAATGGAAGGTGTGCACATTCACAAGATGTTCTCACAAGAATAGCCACATGTCTGAGATGGGGGATTCTATCTAGAAAGGCTTAAAATATAGAGTAGCAAACATATATAATACATCACGATGGATCCAATCAGACAAGGTTGCTCCAATCCTTTCTTCAAGACAACATGCTTGTGAATAATAAAAGTAATGCAATGGATGTCAAGCTTTTATGTAACATCTATAACCTGGGTTATGCCATAATCCTGGAAGTTTTTCTTAAGTAAGTTATTTATATACTTGTTTTAATCTTTTGAAAAGTAATTAAGATTCAAGGAAATTTTAATTTTCAAGTTTGAGTTTATTTGCAAATTGTTTGTGCATTATATGATAGTTTGGGTGTAAATTGCAATTTACCCAAGATGAGGGGTTTTATTGCAATATGTCACTTGTTTTACATGCCTCAAGCGCTTTAGAATCATAAGAGAGAGAATGATGTTAAGGGGTGGCTTGTGGAAAGCCTAAGTTCGAAGTTGGAGCATGTTTGAATAATGTGTGTGCCTTGTGTACCAATTTTTGTACAAATTGCAATTTACCCAAAATGTAGGGTTGATATGAAAATTATTACCTCTAGAGTGTCCCTACTCTCTCTTATAACTCTCTACAGGAGAGAGAAATAAAGAGGCACCATGTTTGAATCATATTTGAGTGATGGTATTCTTGGTTATGAAAAGACCAAGAAGAGTTGTATAGTTGAAACCCTAAAATGAGTTGTATTGAGTTGTAGAGCTTATATGGGAGTGCCTATCGGCCAAGAAGCCATAGAGGAGGCTCCATATCATTTTTTCAACTATTTTAAAAGGACATGCTGAGTTAATCAGCTCAATAAGGTGATGGATATTTGTTTACAATGGATATTGGTTTACAACTTTCCTGGGAAAAGTTGTATCAGTTTGGGAACAAAGTGATGTTGGGTTGAAATATTTTGTACAACAAGATAACTATTGGCCAAAATCATATCCCTAGATTATCCGCAAGAGTTTTTCATGTCAATATAAATATGTGTGCATGCATGGACACGTGTCAACCCATGCATGGACATGTATCACCTAGTAGTATAAGGTGATGACACCTCTTATACACTCTCTCTCATGAGCCTCAATTATATATACCACTCATTTCACCTACTAGTGAAAATTTTCAAATCCTAAAACTCTCTTTCTCTTATATATCATGCATAGTAGTTGAGGATCAAGGACGAGCTCAAGCCTTAAGCTTAAGGTGAAGCCATGGTAATCTACAACCTTGGTTGAAGCGTGAATCTCTAGTTGTGATTCTTCCTTTCTTTTCTTCTTCACCAAGTTCTTATCTATGGTGATTCTTTGCATATAGAGGAGTTGTAAACAAGTCTTGGATCTTTTAGAAGTTCATCTTCAACCTTGAGAACGTGAAGCTTTATAAGCTTGGATCTTTGAAGTTGTTCTTGAGGTGGGTTATATAACTTGAACCCAACCATGTTATTATTTACCTTCAATCTTGCTATACTTGTTGATCTACTTTCAATTTTGATTTTCCTTCAACGATTGATGATTCTATGAGTTATAATAGGTGCATAGGACTATTTTCCATGAGCTAGAATAATAAGGGACGAATGTCTAGAGCTTGATGATGCTGACATCATCATTACACAAACTGATATCGGGTTGAAGCACCTCTAATCCAATATGGTAATGAAACCCAATATGGTGGTATGAAATTCGTTATACCTTGGAACCCCACACCCCTATCGTTCTGTACATTTGGGTTGGTTGAAAACGAACTAACCAATTGTCTAGGCTGTCACTCAACACATGGTAGGTTGATACTTTGAAGGTTTGAAAAGGTATGAGAGTAAGGGTCTAACCCGATATGAAAAATCCTACACTTGAGTAAATCGATATAAGTGACACACACACCCCTCTTGGACGATATGGCGGTAAGTACACACCTCTTAGACGATATGGTGATAAGAACACATATCTTAGATGATATGGTGGTAAGTACACACCTCTTGGACGATATGGTGATAAACACACACCTCTTGGATGATATGGTGGTAAGTACACAGCTCTTGGACGATATGGTGATAAGCACACACCTCTTGGAAGATATGGTGGTAAGTACACACATTTTGGATGATATGGTGATAAGCACACACCTCTTGGATGATATGGTTATAAGCACACTCCTCTTGGACGTTATGGTGATACACACACACCACTTGGATGATATGGTGGTAAGCGCACACCTCTTGGATGATATGGTGGTAAGCACACACCTCTTGGATGATATGATAGTAAGCATACACCTCAAGCCTGATATGTTATAAGAACCTCAAAACCAATATGGAGGTAAGCACCTCAAATATGATATACTTGATTGAGTAACACATGATGTGTGTTATGTCAAATGATACATTAATATGTAAAGAGTTTAATGCATTTTGATAAGTGTAGGCCAATGTACCTTGAGAAAAGGGTTGACCCAACTTAATAAAGTATGATGTAATCAATATCCTAGTGAGGATGAGAGAGAAACTCATACTTTGTGTGATATTCCTTTAATGATAAATGATGAGAATAAACAAGTATGATTGAGTACTTTTGATATCAATGTATGCTCTTAATATGTGTGGAGCTATGAATTAGGGTTTTGATTCTTAATAATATGAATTTTAAACCCTAATTGGCTAAAAAGGGAAACCCTAACCCTAATAATGGGAAGGTTGTATATATCTTGTATTGCATGGTGATGATGTGTACTTGATATTGTTTCTATCATGAAATACTAACCATGTATGTATCATGAGATCATGAGCATAGCTAGGTATGATCTATGATGTTTCATATGATACATATTAAATGGACCTTGTAAGCCATGTGAAATACTTTTGCAACAAGTATAATGTGTACCTGGGTCTGAGGACCTAGAGGTAATAGTTACCTGATAAGAGGTGACAATGTTCAGTGATGAACTAAGGGTTTGAATACCTAGATCTAGAAATCATGATGATGATAATGTTAAGAGATGAGAATCCCCAGTAATGTGATAAGGGACTGAGATCCTGAGTGTTATGTATTCAATGTGTTCCAAAGATTATGAAAGTACTTGATAAATATATTACACCATTCTTTAGCATCTGCTATAATTCATGCTTGTAACTTGGTTGATGCTAAAAGATAATGTAATTCACCTAATCAATCAAGTGGAACCTTATCATGTAGTTGCCTTGTCCATAGATCCATTCAGTGTCAAAATTTTCTGAATGGTGAAATGAGTTTAACTCGGAGAGTATAATTTTGAATATGTGGGGGTAATGGGCGAAAATATCCTTATGTCCAAATAGGGATTGCTTTCTGTTCTCCCTCATCATCATAAGAGTATGGTTATATGCCATGACTCAATATTAATATATCAGGGATTGTTGTGTGATCTCCCTGAAGAGAGTGCATGTTGCGGTTGTAACTCTATAGTTAAGATATCATTATTCCCTGACAAGCTAATTATAGTTTGACACGTGATGTCACTACCAGTGGTCTCGTACTAACTAAGACAGGTGAGTTCTTGGAATCCGACTCTTCCTTTGACCTTGTACGGTACTGATGCTTTACGTATATGTGGTCAGCTGGAGCATGAGTGGTATACCTCATCTCATTAGGGCATAAGTGTGATTGTAAATATGTAGTCATCCTTGTAGCACATTTGCTTAAGGATTGAATACAGAAACATTGGTTGATGTTACACTACTTGTATACATCTTAAATGTATAGATGTTATATCTGTTCTTTGTATTCCTTATAAAGTGAATAGATGATATATTGCTCTATCATAGATAGATGTATTGATTTAAAGATGATATTGCTTTGTTCTTCTTATGAATAGTGATTAATCTTGATTATTAATATAAAATATCCTCTGCTCACTTTTATACTGTTTACCTATGATAATAATGTTATTGGCAGAGAGTTATATCTCTCACTGGGACTTTTGTCTCACCCCGTAGGTCCCAACATTTTTTTAGGTAGACGCAGACGAGGAGGTAGAGACCGTACTATAGAGGGAGGACAACAACAACAGGGATTGTAGTAATAGCTTGGGTTGAGTGTGCTGTCTGTCGTATCTTGTATATGGAAGTCATATGTGTCGTCTTTGTACTCTCAGGTCCTTGGGAGTTAAGACGTAATGGTTTTATAAATGATCTAAGATGTTGGCTTGTATGCCTTGAGGTTTTATGTTGCTTATGTAATTGTTTGGGCAAAGCAACTGGTATATGATATCCTCAAGATGAGATGGCACAATGTATGTACAATGTGAACCATGATGTATATATTGCTTTGGTTCTTCCCTTAAGAGTTTCCTGGCAATGTATGTCTTTGCAACACGGTTTTAATTTTTAGTGATCTTCGTTAATCCACTGCTAAAGGTTATTCCACGTAACTACTGTGTGATTTGGTTGTAAGTTTGATAGCGTTCGTCACAAGTTTTTGTATCAGAGCCTAAGTTTTGCTGAGTCTACAGAAATATAGGATTAAGGTTGTTGAGTCTGTTCTAGTGTCCTCCAGTTTATCTTATAGTGACTTCTGCTCATATAGGAGAAGAAGTAAAGCTGAAAGATGGAAGGAGTACATGAAGAACATGTTGTTGAGCAAAGTATTGTTGCACCAGGAGGAGGTTCAAGGGATCAGGGAAGAGAGGAATCAGTGCTTGAGAATCCCCATCTTGATGAAGCCATGCTAGAAAACCCAACCTTTCATGCTCTTTTTGGTCAGCTCATGACTACAATAACACATATGACATACCATATGTCAGCATCCACACCTAGGGCACTAGTTCCCAATGAGGGACATGTTCTGGTAAGACCTTTGAGAGGTTACGTCAGGTAGGAGCCACCGAAAATGCCAGTACAACTCACCCAACAAATGCAGATTTATGGCTCACTGAGTTGGAAAAGCCTTTAGAATCCTTAGCATCCCAGAAGATGATAACATTAGGCATGTTGTGTATCTTTTAAAAGGAAGTTCTAGCCATTGGTGGGCCATTGAAGAAGAGAAACGATCGGGTGTTGAGGTCAGATGGGAGGAGTTCTGACGTGAGTTTGTCAGTAGATACTTTCCCAGTTACAATCTGGATGAGAAAATCTCACAGTTTGAGCATATTAAGCAAGGACAAATGAAGATTAGTGAGTATGAAGCTAAGTTCATGGAGATTCTGCGGTTTTTTCCACACATTGCTACAACAGAGGAGGAGAGGATTCGACATTTTAAGAAGGGTCTGAATGTTGAGTTATCTACAATTGTAGTTGCTTTAGAGAATAGAGATAGGTTGGCCACCTTTGTGGATTCAGTTAGGCAGATAGAGAGGTCAATCACTGACAAATGTGAGGCTAACGGTAAGGAATATGTTCCCAGCTCTAGGGATAGAGGTATGGAAGTTTGAAGAAACCAAGGTTTCCTGCACCATTAGCACCACAGAGGTTCAATGCACAGATGCAGTGGACATCAATCAAAGGTAGAGGCTATAGTTTTATGCCAAGTGGAGCCCATAGTATGACATGAATGTCAATAATAGGACCATCTAGATCACAGTAGGATAGAAACTACTTCAACTGTGGGCAGACAAGACATATGATAAGGGATTTTCCAGTTAGAGACATGGAGGTAACCCAACCATTGAGGTAGAGTCAACAAGGCTCTTAGAGGCAACAGTTTAGCAATGGTACATGAGGACATGGACAAGAATCCCATGTAGGTTCATCTGCCCCAAACAATAGAGCACATAGTTGGAAACATGCAACAGTGAGATTATATGCAATGAATCAGACGGAGGTTGTAGTCAATCCACGAGTCATGACATGTCAGATGGAATTGTTTCATTTTGATATATCTTCATATTACTTCATATCTATTTTGATTGATCCAGGTGCTACACATTCCTTTATCACTAGAGAAGTGATTCGTGACTGCAATGTGACTTTCAGTCGTAGATTAGATAATCTGTTATTAGAAACTATGTTAGTCAGATCTGTAGTATTATGGGAGGTATGTTCTCCTTGTGTTCTTTCTTTTTCAGAACACAACATTCAGGTGGATCTTATACCACTTTATATGGATGGGTTTGATGTAATTCTTGGGATGGATATCCTAGAAAAGTATAAGGTTTTCTCTTAGATTGTGGTTTCAAGCAAGCTATGTTTGCAGACAGTGATGAGACATGGGTCTTTCAGGGGGACAGAAAGATTCTTCCAACCTATCTAGTATCAACAATGTTAGCTGAGAGACTGATGCGACAAGGATGTGAAACATTCTTGGCACATGTGGTAGATACCAAAGTAGAAAGTCCTTGTCTTCTTGAAGTTCCTGTTGTCAGGGAATTCAAGGATGTGTTTCCTAAAGAATTTTCAGATATTCCTCCACCTCGAGAGATTGATTTCGAGATTAATCTAATTCTGGGTATGCAACCCATAGCCCAAACACCTTATAGGATGGGGCATGTTGAAATGGTAGAACTCAAGAAACAGTTACATGAGTTGCTTGAGAAAGGTTTCATTCGATCGAGTACTTTGCCATCGGGTGCTCCAGTTCTTTTTGTTAAAAAGAAGGATGGGTGTATGAGGTTATGCATAGACTATAAATAGCTTAACAAGGTGACTATAAAGAACAAATATCCTCGGCCAAGGATAGATGATCTATTTGACCAGTTGTGTGGTGCAATAGTGTTCTCTAAGATAGATCCAAGGTCAGGATATCATCAGTTACATATCAAGGAGGTGACATACCAAAGTCAGCCTTTAGGATAAGGTACAGTCATTATGAATTTGTAGTTATGTCGTTTGGACTAACTAATGTACCATCTGCATTCATGGAGCTGATGAATAGAATCTTCCAGCCATTCCTTGATCAGTTCATAGTGGTCTTCATAGACGACATCCTGATATACAGTAGAGATGGTCAACAACATGAACAACACCTTCGTAAAGCCTTGACTTTTTTGAGACAGTACAAGCTATATGCTAAGTTTAGCAAGTGTGAGTTCTGGTTGTCAGAAGTGTCTTTCCTAGGACACATCATATCTGCTTCAAGAATTTGTGTTGATCCACAGAAAGTGGAGTCTATTTTAGAGTGGGAACAGCCCAAGACACCAACTAAGATTCACAGTTCCTTAGGTCTGGCAGGGTACTACAGAAGGTTTATTAAAGACATTAGTTCTATAGCATTACACCTAACTAGGTTGACTAGGAAGGAGGTTCCTTTTATCTAGAATGACAAGTGTCAACGTTCTTTCTAGTTCTTGAATGAAAGGTTGACTAGTGCACCTGTGTTGGTTTTACCTGAGTAGGGAAAGGGATACATTATTTTCTGTGATGCCTCTAATAATGGTCTAGGATGTGTCCTGATGTAGAGTAATCAAGTAGTTTCTTTTGCTTCCTGACAACTTAAGAAACACGAGGAGAATTATCCGACACATGATCTAGAGTTAGTTGTAGTGGTCCACGCGTTATAAATTTAGAGGCATTATCTTTATGGAGAAACATGTCAAATTTTCATAGACCATAAAAACTTAAAGTACATCTTCTCACAACATTAGTTTAATATAAGAAAATGTCGCTAGATGGAATTAATCAAGGACTAAGATTGTACAATTGATTATCATCTACAAAAAGCTAATGTAGTGTCAGATGCACTAAGTAGAAAATCTTCATCTCTACCCATAGATAAAGCACAGTTGAATTATTTAATGTGCTTTAAATGGGACGTGTTTGTCTCTTTGAGACAAATAAATGTAGTTAAAAGTATCTTTGTTAGTTGAATTGCTGGCTGAGATGCATGTGAAACCTACTCTAAGACAACAGATTAAAGAGGCACAACATGCTGATATTGTGATTCCGCAGATCAGGTCAGAGTATGGTAGTGAGAAATGGGACGGTTTCAATGAGTCAGAGTATGAGGTAGTTTGTTACCATGGTAGGATGGTAGGACTTGATGCCAATGACTTAAGAAAGATAGTTATGGAGGAAGCTCATTCATCCATGTATGCAATGCATCTAGGAGTACTAAAATGTATCATAACTTAAAAGATATGTATTAGTGGACTGGTTTGAAGAAGGATGTAACTGAGTTTGTTATGCAGTGTGTAGTGTGTAAGTAAGTTAAATAAGAACACCAGAAGCCTATAGGAACATTACAACCCTTACCTATACCGCAGTGGAAATAGGATCACGTGATAATGAAATTTGTGGTTGGTTTACCCAGAACAACCAAAAGTCATGATTCCATTTGGGTGATAGTTGATAGGTTGACTAAGTCAACGCATTTTCTTCTTCTTAAAACAACATATACTGTTGAAAAACTTGCATAGATCTACATAGATGAGATAGTGCGGTTACATGGAGTTCCAGCCACAATTGTGTCTGATAGAGGTCCCCAATTTACAAGTCATTTTTGGGAACGACTACATAAAGACTTGGGTACGCAGTTAAAGTTTAGCACAACTTTTCACACTCAGACAGATGGACAATCTAAAAGGACTATACATACTTTGGAGGACTTGCTTAGGGCATGTGTCCTTCAGTTTGTAGGAAGTTGGGACTTACACTTGAGCTTAATAGAGTTTCCCTACAACAATAGTTATAAAAAAGTATGGATATGGAACCATATGAAAGCATTATATGGTATACATTGTAGATCTCCATTATGCTGGTATGAGACAGGAGAATACCAACTTTTGAGTCCTAATTTAGTTCAATAGACAACTGAAAAGATTAAAGTAATACAACAACAGTTGAAGGCTGCATAGGATATTAAGTTGTAGAGCTTATATGGGAGTGCCTATCGACCAAGAATCCATATAGGAGATTCCATAACATTTTGTCAACTCTTGGCAAAGTCCATGATGAGTTAATCACCTCAACAAGGTGATGTATATCGGTTTACAACTTTCCTTGGAAAAGTTGTATCGGTTTGGCAATAAAGTGACGTTGGGTTGAAATATCTTGTTCAACAAGATAACTAATGGCCAAAATCTTATCCCTAGATTAACCCCAAGTGTTTTTCAAATCAAGATAAATATGTGTGCATGTATGGACACATGTCAACCCATGCATGGACATGTGTCACCTAGTAGTATAAGGTAATGACACCTCTTATTCACTCTCTCTCCTGAGCCTCAATTATATATACCACTCCTTTCACCTACTAGTGAAACATTTCAAATCCTACAACTCTCTTTCTCTTAGATATCATATATAGTAGTTGAGGATCAAGGAGGATCTCAAGTCTTAATCTTAAGGTGAGGCCATGGTCATTTTCAACCTTGGTTGAAGCATGAATCTCGGATTGTGATTCTTCCTTTCTTTTCTTCTTCACCAAGTTCTTATCTATGGTGATTCTTTGCATATAGAGGAGTTGTGAACAAGTCTTGGATCTTTGATAAGTTCATCTTCAACCTTGGGAATGTGAAGCTTTGGAATCTTGGAGATTTGAAGTTGTTCTGGAGGTGGGTTATATAACTTGAACCCAATCATGTTATTATTCACCTTCAATCTTGCTATATATACTTGATCTACTTTCAGTTTTGATTTATATTGGATGATTGATGATTCTATGAGTTCTAATAGTTGCATAGGACTATTGTCCATGAACTAGAATAGTAAGGGATGAAAGCCTAGAGCTTGATGATCATGACATCATCATGGAACCAACCTATATCGGGTTGAAGCACCTCTAACCCGATATGGTAATGAAACCCAATATGGTGATTTGAAATCCGTTATACCTTGAAACTGCACACCCCAATCGTTTTGTATATTTGGGTTGGTTGAAAAAGGACTAACCATTTGTCTAATTTGTCAGTCAACACATGGTAGGTGGATACTTTGAAGGTTTGTAAAGGTATGAGCGTAGGGTCTAACCCAATATGCAAAACCCTACACTTGAGTAAACTAATATAATTGACACACACACACCTCTTAGATGATATGGTGGTAAGTACACACTTCTTGAATGATATGGCGATATGCACAAACCTCTTGGATGATATAGTGGCAAGTACACACCTCTTCGACGATATGGTGATAAGCACAGACCTCTTGGGTGATATGGTGATAAGTACACACCTGTTGGACAATATGGTGATAAGCACACACCTCTTGGATGATATGGTGATAAGCACACACCTCTTGGATGATATGGTGATAAGCACACACCTCTTGGATGATATGGTGATAAGAAAACAACTCTTGGACGGTATGGTGATAAGCGCACACCTCTTATACGATATGATGGTAAGCACACACCTCTTGGACGATATGGTAGTAAGCATACAGCTCTAGCCCGATATGTTCGAAGCACCTCAAAACCAATATGGAGGTAAGCACCTGAAATATGATATACTTGATTGAGCAACACATGAAGTGTGTTATGTCAAATGATACATTAGGATGTAAAGAGTTTAATACATTTTGATAAGTGTAGGCCAATGTACCTTGAGAAAAGGGTTGATCCAACCTAATAAAGTATGATGTAATCAATATCCTAGTGAGGATGAGAGAGAAACTCATACTTTGTGTGATAATCATTTAATGATAAATGATGAGAACAAACAAGTATGATTGACTACTTATGATATCAATGTATACTCCTAATATGTGTGGAGCTATGAATTAGGGTTTTGATTCTTGATAATATAAACTTGAAACCCTAATCGGCTAAAAAGGGAAACCCTAACCCTAATAATGAGAAGGTTGTATTTTTCTTGTATTGCATGGTGATGATATGTAATTAATTTTGTTTTTATCTTGAAATACTAACCATGCAGGTATCATGAGATGATGAGCATAGTCAGGTATGAGCTATGGTGTTTCATATGATACATATTAAATGGGCCTTGTGAGCCATGTGAAATACTTGTGCAACAAGTATAATGTATACATGGGTCTGAGGACCTAGAGGTAATAGTTACCTGATAAGAGGTGACAATGTTCAATGATGAACTAAGGGTTTGAATACCCAGATCTAGCAATCGTGCTGATGATAATGTTAAGGGGCCAGTGAGAATACCCAGTAATGTGATACGGGACTAAGATTTTGAGCGTAATGCATTCAATGTGTTCCAAAGATTATGAACGTACTTGATAAATGTATTACACCTTTCTTTGTATCATCTTTTACAATTCATACTTGCAACTTGGTTGATGCTAAATGATACTGTAATGCACCTAATTAATCAAGTGGAACCTTATCATGTAGTTGCCTTGGCCATAGATCCATTCAATGTCAGAATTTGATGAATGGTGAAATGAGTTTAACTCAAAGAGCATAATTTTGAATATGTGGGGGTAATCGGTGAAAATATCCTTACATCCAAATAGGGATTGTTATGTGGTCTCCCTTGTCATCATAAGAGTATGGATATATGCCATGACTCAATATTAATATACCAGGGAAAAAGAAGATATGGAGGAGGAGCTCGGTCCCTATCTTCTTTTTCCTTTTCTTGCTTTAGTTAGTTAGTTGTTGTTGGTCGGTGGTTGTACTCAACCTGGTTTATCGCCGTCTAATCAGTGTTTATTACTCATCGTTTCATCGGCGTTTTGTGTCTCTCCTTTATTAGAGTGTAGTTGCTTCTAGTCTTCTCCAGAGCTCATATTTTGATTCAGCATAGATAAGTTGCTTTGTTGTATGTCTTCGTGTGTAGAGGTGAACTCCCGTTGGATCACATGTCTTAGACTGCTCTTTGTCTGCAGATCCACGCTTGTTTTGAAGGAATCTCTTAAGGAAAGTGTTACAACCCCAATTTTTTGGGTTCCTTTGGTGAGAAATATAATTTCTCATTTTAAAGATATTGGAACAAATAATGATATAATTTGTTTTGAATAAATGGATTTCGTTTACGATAGCCTTGATGATTGTATTGTGGGCTTTATTGGCTATTGGGTCCAATAACAAGGAAATTCAATTAGTAAATGAACAATTGAGTTTTTGAAAAAAGAAAGATGTGGAAACCTCTAGAAGGTAAAAGAATATAATCCAAAGCTGGATTTCGTGCCTCTTGGGTTCCTTGGGTTCCAAGGAGTCCAAAGTTGCATAGAGAATGCAAATAGAAAAGAAAAAACCAATGATATATTTCTTTGTTAAGACAGAAATTGAAAAAAAATGATAAAATGTGGAAAATAAGTGGAAAGAGGTATAATTGAGTTATCCTTAGTGGATTTTCGTATCCAAATGATTCCTAATATTAAAAGGAATACCAATGAGGAAAATAAAAGAGAGATAAAGAGAAATCCTCAAAAAGAGATATTTTAATAAAGAAAAGTAAGATAATAAGAAAAAGGAGGAAAGATAAAGAAAGGGGCTAAAGAAATATTCCTAAGAGGGCATTTCAAGCCGTTAAGGTTCCTTGAGGTTCAAGGAACTCAAAATAATAATTTTATAGCAAAGGAAAGAGAAAATAGGTGAGAAATATTCATAATTGAGTAATATCTTGCACCTAAGGAAAAGGCACGTTTTATTTTAGATAATGAGCCCAAATTTGGAACAGAGGTATATTAAGTCTTCATTAAGTTCCCTAAAATTTTTGGATTAATTGGACACTCGGTTTGGCAGATTTGGATTTTACAAAATTCATAAAGTGTAGAGGAAAGCATTTTGTCACGATTTTATTAGATCTATTTTGATATAAATGTGAGACATCACAGCCCTTGGATTCAGATCCAACTGAGGCTGTGTTGTCACCTTCCTCAGTCGGACAAGGAAACAGGAGGCTGAGAGGGTAGTTTTTCCTAAACTGATATCTTGCAAGATAATGGATAAATCATTATGGCAATTAGTCCAGTGGATTCATGAGAAGAATCCAAACCTAGGAAACCTTGGTCTTGGTAAGTTTCGTGGATGCCAAGTAAAATGCCCAAATCTGATTGGAACCTCCTCTTTGACCTACCTATATATATGGGGCATTGGAACCCAACGAAACGGAAAAATCATCCCAATGTGTTCTGCCAACATCCGCGAGGGGATTTGCTCTTGCAATTGCATCTGGAGGTGCGTCCGTTTGCACCCCTCATCGCTAAGAACCTGTTGAAGGGGCGGGAAGCTAAGCGGCCCGGTTGAACGATGTCGGGACCTTTGAGGCCCCAACCACATTCAGCGGAGCCGGGCGGAGGAGGGGCAACGAGGTTGTCCATCTGAGATTGGCGGTCCTAGGATGAAGAGAGGTCAGGCGGGCTCCCCGTCAGCACGAGCAAAAAGAACAGGGAATGGGGAACCGGATTCCCAGCTAGCCGGATCTAGGGGTGGATCCGTGAAGCCAAGGAAGAAGTTATCACTAGAAAAAGAAATAAAAGGGATATGTGGCGCCTCGCGATTGGCCCAAAAGGTAAATTCTTGGAAAATTCGTAATTACTTATCGGTAGCTCCGATGGAAACAATACAACATATGAAATTTGATCAGGAGAACGAGAGGAAACCAATAAAAATGATATTAAAGATTGATTTCGTTCCTAATTGTAAAAGTACAATAAGTTGATGAAAAGTGCATTATAGTTAAGTTAAAAACCCTATTTGTGATTAGAGGTTGAATCTAGTATGCTTAATGGGTTAATTTAAGTATTAACAACCTGTTGAAATATAATGTTAGATTCAAACCTGATCTAGATGTGGATTTGCATGATTTAGGGTTTGTACCTCATATGAGAATGATTAAGCATTTAGAAACCCTAATTTAGGGTAAAAGAGGATAAGATCATATTTATTTGAAAATTGTGAAAATATGTTGTTCAATGATGGTTCTAAGTTATTTTGAATACAAAAGTCCCTAATTATGGACAAATACCCTTAATGTAATAATTAGGGTTTTCTCATGAATAAAAGGTAGTATTAATGGAAAATCAAGTTCATATGTGAATTAGATCATAATGAACTTTGAGTTGATGACGAATGAGCATACTGATCTTGTCATGGACAAAAAGGATAAAAATGGTGGCTTTAATGTAAAAGAGGCTTAATGAACTTATTTAATGGTTAATTATGCCTTTAATCTGAAACTGAGGATTAGATGTTGAGATAATTAGAGTTTGTGATCAATTGCGTTAAAATAGAGTTTAAAATAGTAAAAGATGAAGGGAAACCCTAATTGCAAAGTAAACCATAAAAGAGGTAGAAATCCTAATAAAGAATAGAAACCATAAGTAGCAAGATGGTTTGGATAGATTTTGATAAAAAGGAATTGGATGTAATTTCAGGAATCATGTACTTGCTTGATTGCATTGATTGAACTACTCTGTCTCAAATCTGCATGTACAGGTATGTGGTTAATTATGAATAACTGCCTCAGTTTCCTGAGGATTTTTTGGATGGTTAACCGCATTGAATGCAAATTATCAATTTGTATGTTCATACTTGCAAATCATAAAGTCATTATGATTATCACATTAATAATAGAAGTATGTATTCTCGCACCTACATGTCACCCTGATGGATGATGCCAAAGGTCAGGCCCAGATGGGTAGACCAATGGGCACCATCAGTGGTGACCCCAGGCACCAAGCTCGGGAATGAGAAGGTGGCCTATGATATTGAAGGACTAACGGGCACTATGAAGGGTGACCCCAGGCACCAAGCTCGGGATTGAGAAGTTGGCCATAAGTCATTGGTGAAAGAAACCCTAAGGTGGGTATGCCAGGGTTAGGGCAAAAGCGGTGGAGAATGTCATACTGAAAAGCATAAATTGGCTTGTTAATTAACTTGATTGTGATAATTAGATTTTTATCCATATGTGCAAACTTTTGGTTGTCCCCACATATCGGCATATTCCTATATGCTGACCGACATTTTGTTTGTCGATGTTTTAGGTACAAGCTTGAAAAGGACAAATAGTATAGCGACATATGTGAAATTAATTAAGAGTTAGAGTACAAAGGAGGATTAGTTAGAGTAGACTTCAGATGCGGATAGATGTAGATATCCCATTTTTGGAAAAAGGTATGCAAAATTTTATTTTAATACCAGTTTTCAGTTTAGTTAGTAGAATTTCATAATTATTATTGATTATTTGTTGAACATTTGATCTGGGTTATTGGTTAACGGCTATGACCTTTCGGTCTCCCTTAATTGGGGGTTACCAGGAGGTCGGGTCGTTACGATTGGTATCAGAGTGAAGGTTCCTCACTTAATATTTAAAAATTATTAAATTTTACAAATTATGTAGAACCCAAGGGAGTTATTAGAGGATTATCTGAAAGATAGAGGTGTCTAGAAAAGGATCACGACCGGGGGCTGGCAATATTTTTCCTCCGCACCTCTAGTCGGAATACGAGGACTCCTAGATCCGTGTGACTGCCTGGACAAAGTCTTAGGGTATGAATTGAAATAAGATACCTTTAGGACTCTCTCATATTGTTCATCCCTTCTCAACTCAAATTCTGTTAAGGACCTTAAGTATTAGGGTTTTCTCTCTTTTCCTCACCCTCTTGAGGTATGGGTAGGGTTGATAAGGATTAACGAATCCTCCACCAAATTAATAAAAAACATTTAAATAAGATGTCATGGACATAATCTTAATGGAGTAAGTGTAAAAGAATAGATACATGCTTAGGTCGTATGACATAAGTTGTCATTGCCCTCAGGAGTGACCTGAGGCTAGACCTTCTTGTCAGGAGGATGAGTAGACAAAGTTGGTCTTGGAGGTAGAGATTTCCATTAAAGTAGAGACCTAGCACATCCTCTAGGGATGATGTTAACCCTAACCCTAAGTGGAGGTTAGAGAGAGAGATTACATGATGAGTTAGATGTCATGGTTGACTAGGTGTTTGGATAGACATTCCTTGGATGCCATTTGAGCGATGAGAAGTTGATGACCGAGTACTTTTGGAAAACCAACCCTTGGAAGGGTCGTGCATGTTTGAGCAAAGGATAGCTCCTTCATGGATGAGGTTAGAGGAGAGCCTATAAAAACTATATGGGTTGTTGCAAGTGGGTTATAGCCTGCACGTAGAGTACATCAGTAGTACGACCAGTAAGTTAAAACTGAGGCCAGAAGGATAGGATGGATGGATTATGAGATAAGCATAAAGGGCTATGGATAATCATGACCAAACATAAGGTTGAGCATAGGCCTCGCCCACGTAGATGTATGCCTGGGAGCTCGATCCTTCATGGAGGGAGGACCTCTCATAGTGAGGCTGGTTGTAAGGTTAGCTCTAGAGAGATAGAGCAGGACCCCGAGTAGGTTAGAATCCTAGACTCTAAGATATGAGGAAAAGTGGGGAGTCAAGGATGATGTGACCTAAGTGGATGATAGTGGTTTCCCTATGCTTGACCCCTGGAGGATGATGATATCTTGGTTATCTTTAGAGGAACCAAACCCTACAGAGAGGATGATGCTTCTGGTACCTATGGTATAAGTGATTACCTGTTGGATGAGATAAAGAGTGCCTTAGACCCTGAGGAGGTTTAAGTAACCAGTTGTGAGGCCTTATACCTAGTTGGTTGTCCTTGTGGAGGACTCAACTTTGAGGTGTTTCTCATATAAAAAGGGTCATGGGAGTACATGACATACCTTGGACATTCTTGATTCATGGTCAAGAGATTGAGCATGTAGTTGAATATCCTAAGGAGAACCTAGGGTTCCTAGGCCTAAGAGGGGAAGCAGTGTATCCGATGCTCATGATGAGATTTGAGTTTCTATAGTTTTGAGCATGGTACTCCTCATGTGTAGAGGTAAAGGAAACCCCTTAAGTTAAGGGTATGTTTGATGAACCCTTCACAACTTAGTTGGTCTAATGTTGAGGATGAGTACAAGTGTGACCTAGCATGGTTTGGTAGGTACGCTTGTGCCTTAGTAGTTGTTGGGTTAACATGCTCATGTGAATGTAAACCCTAAGGACGGTTGTGACCTAGTTGTTAAGAGTTGTAGTTTCCTCCCATCTTGGGAGAGGGACCCTTTGGTAGGGTGTATACTATTTTTGTTGGTTTTGAGGTAACAAGAAGAGGTTTCATAGGATCTTGAGAAGCTAAGTGAAGAGTACATGGTATGAGAATGAACATGTAGACCCATAGTTAACCATCTCTACGTGCATGTGAATGTGTTACCATGAAGGTAATCGGTATGGGGCCTAACCAAGGTAGACATGTCACCATGATCCCTGTGAAAGGATGAAAGACAACCCATGAATTCAGAGAGAGATGATGAAGGCTTGGGTAAGGTTCTAAGTCATACATGTACTATAGTGGAATCCTAAGTGTATCCTAGGGTCAAATGAGGATAAGATCGAAGAAAGGAGGAGTTGCCTAATTCCCTAGTTGCACATGACCATAGGGTCGGGAGGTAACAGCTATCATTGTCTGAGGGCCATGGGTTAGGAGATTGATCACCTTCATGAACTCATGGGACCTAAAGGGCAGATGAGTAGGGCACTCTCTGGATGCATAAGGGAAGAGGGATGACCCCAAAAGTGCCAGCACCCTATAGACCTAAAGGAGATGACCAAGGATTTTTCTTGGACCAAGTAAGTTCGAGACCCGTTTTCCATGGAAGTAATTTTGATATCATGGTGGTTGTGAGTTAGAGACATATGTTGCACGTTTCAACTTAGTTTTGAAAGTGTACTGGCAAGGTGAGTTGTACCATCTCTACTCTTGAAATAGGAAGAACTGTGTATTTAGACTGCAGCCAAATGCTTATTTCCTCTTGTTATGGGAGTGAGAGATAGGATAGTACGCATGCCATACACCAAGGATAAAGATGATGTGAGTTGGAACGTTGCTGTGAGGTATGAGGATAGAGATGATAACATACCTTTGTGGAGTGAATGATACATGGATGGTTTACAAACACTAAGAGTATTAAGGAAATCATCTTGTTTTATCATGAGCTATGTGTAATTTGCAAGTTAACCAAGGTTGAGTTTGATCACCATGAGGATGTTCTCAGAGTTTCTTGATGAAGACAAACTTAGAGTTTGAGATGAGATGATAAGTGGAATACATGGAGGTGTATGTCTTCGAGATTACCTAAAACCTAAGGAGGTGAAGTGGTAATGAATGCCCTGGTTGAGATATAGTTGCCTAGTTTAGCTGGAAGCTAGAAGAAGTTGAGATTCCTAGGCTAACCTTAAGTTGAGAAAAAGAGATAAGTTTGGCTAACACCCAGATGTATCAATAGCGGTTAATCAAGTAAATGATTGTTTGGTTAGTCAGTCTAGTCCGTGATATAATGGAAGGATGGTGATAGAACCTCAGATACACTTCTTTGGAAAAGAAGGTGATGAGACACCGACGAAAGAGGTTTAGGGTTTCTGAGGAATCGATCTTGAAGAATCACGACAATACAGGAGATCATGATTTTAAGATCGCCATACACTATGGTACTACAGTAGTACTTTAGATGCCTAAGAAGAAGTTGCATGTAGAATGTTGCCATGCATGACAAGAGGTGAAGGACGAACATCAGTAACCCAGTACATGGATATAAAGCATAAAGAGTTCCCGAGAGGGAATGAGAGTTCATCACTATGGATGTTGTGAGTCTCCCCTAGACCATGGAAGGTCAAGATGCAATATGGGTTATGGTAAATGGCCTTACCTAGATGAAATGAGGAAGAAAGAAGTACTTTCATGGGACAGGTCTGGTTGAACTACTTATAAGAGAGAGATGGTTCAACTACACCATGAAGCGAGTTCAAGGTTTTTGAGTATTACCTAAAGATTCACTTCAATGATATGGAAGTAGATACATGAAGAACTCGATGATAGAACAGTTTATCACTACTAACTAATGGTTAGTATGATCCAGACTAGAGGGACTGATGAGAGTATGTGTGCTCATTCAGGATGATACATAGAGACAGTTCTTGTCCTTTTTAAGATGTGATGATAACCACCATAGAATTTATCAGGATGCAAGAAGTTCTTTAGGGAGGTTGTGTCGGTCACCACTTCATTAAGATGATGTTGGTGAAGGAGGCCTCGTGAAGGTCAGAAAAGAACCACAGTGCGTGCAGATGAAGTCACTTTGATTGTACAATGGCTGAGAGAGAGACCAGAGATGACATGAGTCGTGAGCTGATGCAAAGTAGACTGACATGCAATTCACTGTAGGAAAGTATGAAAATCTGACCCCTCTAAGCTACAACTGAGAAAGCTGAGACCCCGATATATGGGTCCATTTGAGATGGATTGGTGGAGATGGTTGTGTTTATCCTTTCCCCTCATGATAACATGATGAGTAATGTGTTCCATGAGTCCGATCTAGAGCACTATGTGAGGTACCCAAGCCATGTGCTGAGCCTTGAACCTATTCAGCTTTTGAGAGGTTGAAATGTCCTGAGTCACCTATGAGGGTACGATATACCAAGGTAAGAAAGAACTCAGATGGAAGAATATGAGATGATGAAGGTTCTTCGGAAGCATCATGGAAAGGGTGAAGCCACATGGGAGCCCTAATGGACGTATGAAAGGCTTATACTGAACCATTTGTTTGATTAATGGAATTTTGAGGACAAAATTCTCATAAGAGGGGAAAGATATTACAACCCCAATTTTTTGGGTTCCTTTGGTGAGAAATGTAATTTCTCATATTAAAGATATTGGAACAAATAATTATATAATTTGTTTTGAATAAATGGATTTCGTTTACAATAGCCTTGATGATTGTGTTGTGGGCTTTATTGGCTATTGGGTCCAATAACAAGGAAATTCAATTAGTTAATGAATAATTGAGTTTTTGAGAAAAGAAAGATGTGGAAACCTATAGAAAGTAAAAGAATATAATCCAAAGGTGGATTTTGTGCCTCTTGGGTTCCTTGGGTTCCAAGGAGTCCAAAGTTGCATAGAGAATGCAAAGAGAAAAGAAAAGACCAATGATATATTTCTTTATTAAGAAAGAAATTGAAAAACAATGATAAAATGTGGAAAATAAGTTGAAAGAGGTATAATTGAGTTATCCTTGGTGGATTTTCGTATCCAAAGGATTCCTAATATTAAAAGGAATACCAATGAGGAAAATAAAAGAGAGATAAAGAGAAATCCTCAAAAAGAGATATTTTAATAAAGAAAAGTAAGATAACAAGAAAAAGGAGGAAAGATAAGGAAAGGGGCTAAAGAAATATTCCTAAAAGGGGATTTAGAGCCATTAAGGTTCCTTGAGGTTCAAGGAACTCACAATAATAATTTAATAGCCAAGGAAAGAGAAAATAGGTGAGAAATATTCATAATTGAGTAATATCTTGCACCTAAGGAAAAGGCATGTTTTATTTTAGATAATGATCCCAAATTTTGAAAAGAGGTATATTAAGTCTTCATTAAGTTCCCCTCAAATTTTTGGATTAATTGGACACTCGGTTTGGCAGATATGGATTTTACAAAATTCATAAAGTGTAGAGGAAAGTATTTTGTCACGATTTTATTAGATCTATTTTGATATAAATGCGAGACACCACAGCCCTTGGATTCAGATCCAACTGAGGCTATGTTGTCACCTTCCTCAGTCGGACAAGGAAGCAGGAGGCTGAGAGGGTAGTTTTTCCTAAACTGATATCTTGCAAGATAATGGACAAATCATTATGGTGATTAGTCCAGTGGATTCATGAGAAGAATCTGAACCTAGGAAACCTAGGTCTTGATAAGTTTCATGGACGCTATGTAACATGCCCAAATCTGATTGGAACCTCCTATTTGACCTACCTATATATATAGAGGGCATTGTACTCCAGCGAAATGGCAAAAGCATCCCATTGTGTTCGGCCAACATCAGCGAGGGCATTTGCTCTTGCAATTGCATCTGGAGGTGCGTCCCTTTGCACCCCTCATCACTGAGAACCTGCTGGTGGGGTGGGATGCTAAGCGGCCTGGTCCAAATGATGTCGGGACCTTTGAGGCCCCAACCAACTTCAGTGGAGCCGGGCGGAGGAGGGGCGACGAGATTGGCCATCTGAGGTTGGCGGGCCGAGGACGAAGAGAGGTCGCCTCCGATCCTCTGGTTTGCAGAGTAAATAGGGGAGGCGGGCTCCCAGTCCACGTGAGGAAGAAGAACAGGGAATGAGCAACCGGATTCCCAGCTAGTCGGATCCAGGGCTAGATCCGTGAAGCCAAGGAAGAAGTGATCGCTAGAAAAAGAAATAAAAGGGATACAATGCGCCTCGGGATTGGCCCAAAAGGTAAATTCTTGGAAAATTCGTAATTACTTATTGGTAGCTCCGATGGAAACATACAAAATATGAAATTTGATCAGGAGAACGATAGGAAACCAATAAAATGATATTAAAGATTGATTCCATTCCTAAAAGTACAATAAGTTGATGAAAAGTACATTAAAAGTTAAAAACCCTATTTGTGATTAGAGGTTGAATCTAGTATGCTTAATGGGTTAATTTAAGTATTAATAACTTGTTGAATGATAATGTTAGATTCAAACCTGATCTAGATGTGGATTTGCATGATTTAGGGTTTTTACCTCATATGAGAATGATTAAGCATTTAGAAACCCTAATTTTGGGTAAAAGAAGATAAGATCATATTTAATTTGAAAAATGTGAAAATATGTTGTTAAATGATGGTTCTAAGTTATTTTGAATACAAAAGTCCCTAATTATGGATAAATACCCTTAATGTAATAATTAGGGTTTTCTCATGAATAAAGGGTAGTATTAATGGAAAATCAAGTTCATATGTGAATTAGATCATAATGAACTTTGAGTTGATGATGAATGAGCATAATGATCTTGTCATGGACAAAAAGGATGAAAATGGTGGATTTAATGTAAAAGAGGATTAATGAACTTATTTAATGGTTAATTATGCCTTTAATCTGAAACTAAGGATTAGATGTTGAGATAATTAGGGTTTTTGATCAACTGCGTTAAAATAGAGTTTAAAATAGTAAAAGATGAAGGGAAACCCTAATTGCAAAGTAAACCATAAAAGAGGTAGAAATCCTAAAAAGGAATAGAAACCATAAGTAGAAAGATGGTTTGGATAGATTTTGATAAAAAGGAATTGGATGTAATTTCAGGAATCTTGTACTTTCTTGATAGGATTGATTGGACTTCTCTGTCTCAAATCTGCATGTACAAGTATGTTGTTAATTATGAATAACCGCCTTAGTTTCCCGAGGATTTTCCAGATGGTTAACCGCATTGAATGCAAATTATCAGTTTGGATGTTCATACTTGCAAATCATAAAGTCACTATAATTATCACACTAATAATAGAAGTATGTATTCTCGCACCTACATGCCACCCTGATGGATGATGCCAAAGGTCAAGGCCCAGATGGGTAGACCAATGGGCACCATGAGTGGTGACCCCAGGCACCAAGCTCGGGAATGAGAAGGTGGCCTATGATAATGAGTGACTAACGGGCACTATGAAGGGTGACCCCAGGCATTAAGCTCGGGATTGAGAAGGTGGCCTTAAGTCATTGGCGAAAGAAACCCTAAGGTGGGTATGCCAGGGTTAGGGCAAAAGCGGTGGAGAATGTCATACTGAAAAGCGTAAATTGGATTGTTAATTAACTTGATTGTGATAATTAGATTGTTATCCATATGTGCAAACTTTTGGTTGTCCCCACATACTGGCATATTCTGATATGCTGACCGACGTTTTGTTTGTCGGTGTTTTAGGTACAAGCTTGAAAAGGACAAACAGTAAAGCGGCATATGTGAAATTAATTAAAAGTTAAAGTACAAAGGAGGATTAGTTAGAGTAGACTCTGGATGCGGATAGATGTAGATATCCCATTTTTGGAAAAAGGTATGCAAAATTTAATTTAGTACCAGTTTTAAGTTTAGTTAGTATAATTTAATAATTATTATTGATTATTTGTTGAACCTTTGATCTGGGTTATTGGTTAACGGCTCTGACCTTTAGGACTCCCTTAATTTGGGGTTACTGGGAGGCGGGTTCATTACAGAAAGATGGTTATATCAACATCGAAGAAAAGAGATCAATGCAGAAATGTTTTATTCACATTCCAATATGAGTTTCTGTAATATTATGGGTGTGTCCATGATCGTTGTATGTTGTGATGGTTGTTCTCCCTCTTTATGTAGATGTCGTATGGATAAGTGATGTATTTAATCTATTTTTCTCTCAAAAAAAATATACTAGGGATTTTTGTGTGATCTCCCTGAAGAGAGTGCTTGATGTGGTCGTAACTCTATAACGAAGATGTCACTATGCCCTGGCAAGATGATGAATGCATATTCATCTCTTATTTTTACTTCATTTAGAATAAGTAATTAGGACTTTTTTTGTTAATTTTAGCTAATTCAAAAATAAATAGCACTTTCATCTTCTTGATATACTTTTCCTGAATTCTTATGATATTTTTCCTAATTTTCAGGAATTATCTAAGTAATTAAATTGAGAAAAGAAGAGATGAAGATAGGAGGCAATTCAGTTTCCCGCAATGCTGACTTAAATGCATACCTTGCACTAAAATTAGCATAACTCTCACATCCTAAGGCAGAATTTAATATTCAAATATGATTTGGAAAGGGAATTCAAAGGCCTACAGGAAAATCATATTTTCGGGCGCACTTTAAATTCTTTGGACAACAGAAATTCACTTGAAATTTCTGCTGCGAAAATCTGCATTAAAGAAAGACAATCAAGAGTTTGTTGTCTAGATCTGAAAATTCAAAAGGATGGCTCCCTCTCTTTTTCCCCCCTCTTTTTTTAGATAGCCTACCCCTCCTTCTCCTATAAAAGGAAGGGCATTTCCTCCTCCCAATGATCATCTTGGACTTCTTTGTATTATGATTCTGCAGCAATTAGGCTTGTAATCATTTTCATTTTATGCAATAAAGTAGTTTTAAATTCAAGCAACGTTCTTCCATTCTCGTTCTTGTCTCTTCTTCCCGCTTTAGTCTTGATCTGATATCATCCGCGCTTTATTCTGAAGTAAGGAACAAAGAGTGAAGCCATTTCATCGTCTCTAGCATAAGGATTAATTTCCTAATTTCTGGGCTAGACTATGGCTTCAATTCTTTCTTCCTCCGACTCCCATTTCTCTAAGTGTGAGTAGTCTCTTATCGGGGCAAGGGGAATAACCTCTTAGCCATGGTTTTAACGACTTCTTCTTAAACGACTAGATGGTAATCGATTTTAATTGAATAGTCGATCTTTGGATCGCATGTTAATCCGGATGGATGTGACCATGGAAATCCGGATTTAGAACACTAAAATCGATTACATAGACGTTTTGATATGACCGTGGATTCTCGTCTTTTAGGTTGATAAACTAGGAAGCATGAGCACCAGGACCAACGGGCTCTTGTGGAGTTTCTCTTTTGTGAGTTTTTAATTCGCAAACCTTCATCGAATTGTCGTTTAAGATTTAGTTGTTATCACCCAGGCTAAGGTGGTGAAAACCCCTACGAGCCTCGATTTCCATCTATTGTTTTAAACACTGCATCTTCGTTTCCTTTAATTCTTAGTCTTTCATTCATTTAGTTTGCTTGTGTTAACAATCTTTTTATTTTTCCCTTGTGCATGTTAATTCTTGTTAAGTACTTTCCTTCTTGCATTAGTGTAATCATTCAAACCCCCAACTGGAATTTACTTTCTGCTTTAAAAAGAAAAATACCAAAAACAATTAATAAAAGTTCTTCAAATCTTTGGGTTCTAAGAACAATCTCTAATTAGTTGTCCTGTGAGATCGACCCTTCTATACTACCCTTAAAACCGGAAGTAAAAAAAGGTTTAAACTCTAGGATTAACCATCTTAGTGATTGATATTGCAAAATGACGAGTATCAATTTGGCGTCGTTGCCGGGGACAACATATTGTTTTTTCGAACCCCCAAATATTTTTTGAAAAACTTTTTTTTCTTTTTTTCATGTCTTCCGAGTAATATTCCGGAAGTGTACTCCTCTTTCTGCCGAGTTTCCATTCCGGCAGTACGTTTTTTCTGGACACGAATTAACTGCTTTATTTGTGCATGCGACGCTCACCGAACGCCAATTCCACGGGGCAATTTTTTAATCTGGAACCAGAGAGGCTAAGGATGATTTTAATAGATGATGATGACGATGATTATATCATCTTCAATCAAGTAGAACCAACTCAAGTACCTAAAGCTCCACCAATCACTTCCATTGTGGATGTTAATCTAGTTGATTCTAATGGCCAATCTACTTCATTGGAACCCTTTCTCTATAATGAACCACCACCCTTAGAAGAAGTCCAATGTGATACAGTTGAGATTCCACACAAACTTGATCAGGAGATGGATAGGTGTTTTAAAGAAATTCAGGATGCTGTAAATGAAGAACTTTCTTTAGCTAGGGCTGTAGCTGTATGAGGCCCTGACTATCCATATAAGTCAGAAAATGAGTGGATGGAGGCCTATGTTGATAAATTCATGAATCAAAAATATTTTAACAAAAAGGTTAAAGACTGGTGGGCTCAAAGAACGTCCCAACAACCTAAGACTTCACCACCCTTCTCGCTTGTAGGCCCATGTTTGGATGTTTGCAATAATCATCCCATCTTGGTTGAGCCTATTGTGACCAATGTACCATCACCTCCCCAACATGCACTGATGGATTCTTTTGAAAGACTTCATCATCAAGAGCACTATGACCTCACTCAACCACCTCTTTTTCCACATCTGGTTGAACCTAATGAGGTGATTCTACCACTACAAGAACCTTACATTACACCGTTATATTGTGAGGTGATCCCTTCTGAGCCGATTGAGTTGGGCACTTGTCCTATAAAGGAATCAGATCTCCCCTTCAGTATAGTAAAGGATCCAATTGATTCCATAGACATCCATGTTGATGAGATCTTTTATGAAGAAGAGATGGAGTACTCCCCAATAGAGATGGAACAACCTAGATTGATCATTTTTGATGATTATGACGACAATTATGCCATTTGTGAGTCTTCCACACCAAATCCACTGGCTTCCATTTGTGAGTCTTATATAGACATCAAAGACCAATACCCTTATTTTGAGTTTATTTTGGATAATAAGCATCCAACCCCCTTTGACAAAATGATTCCACATGTTCTGTTCCAACCAATTCCCATTCCATGCACAACTGATTTAGAAGAAGAGACACAACCCTTAGGAGAAGTATACATACCCCCTTCCACTGACTACAAGGAATATGTTCCCAATTTTATCCCTCATGAACCCTTGGGAACTCCTTGCATAGAGGAACTAGAGTTACATGCTATATCAACCATGAATCCCATCTATCACAAGGTTGGTTGCATGAATTTTGAGCAGAGCAAAATTACTTATCATGCTGATTTAAATTTAGTTGTCCCTTTCATATCACCACCAATTCTCTTATATGCAGGTCAATATGACCGAGGGAAACCAGAGCCTGATCCTCTGCCTAACTTTACACATCTGGCACTGCATGTGTTACCAGTTGGGTACCCACCAACCTCCCCCAATCCACATCCATCTTCAACACTTCCTTTGCTATTGATGGAAGATCTGTGGATCCTATTGGAGGGAATGCGAGGTGAAAGCAAATATGAGCACCATATTGAGCTTCTACAATTACCCTATAATAGGGTACACTATGAAGCTCCTCAGATAAAGGTTCCATCCCTCATACACATCCCCTTCAGTTGGATGTTTTTTGAGCTACCAGGGCCACCTGGAAATCCTTGCTCTTCTCTTCCCTCCATCTCGGGTTTCGATTTTGCTCGGGACGAGAAACAATTTGAGTCCGGGGTGGAGGTGGGTGGTATGTTTCTATTCCACCCCCTTATCTTTTTATTCTTGCATTATTTCTACCTTTTTTTTGGTTTTTCATATAGTTGTTTTGTTCATGGCCATTATCTAGTCGGCAATTTTTTTATTTCTTTTGTTACAAAATGGCCTTTATCTAGTCGGCCTTGATATGATCATTTGTCAAAATACTCCCCTTAATGATGTGACTGCCTTGCAATAAAAATTTTGAAACTTTCATGACTAGAAATCCTCCTGTCACTTAGGACCTCAAATAATAATCACTCCTTGGAAAAGATGGCAAGCCATAGAGGACTGATAGGATTCAAGAGTGATGCTTTCTTATCATGTACAACTTGTATAAATTTTCTTGATTTTTCGCATGATTCGGTAATAGTTGAACCAATGCATGGTACTCCTAAAAAAAAGATGAAAAAAAAAGTTGCACAAGAACAGCCTCTTCTACTCTTCTTCTACCACTTCTAAATCTTTCCATTCGTTAAAAAGAAAAAAAAAGCCAATAATGCCAAAAAGGCTAAGTTTGGGGTGGCACCCCTTCCCCCTCTTTCGCTTCTTCCATACCCACGCAATTGGGTGTATCACCAAAAATCAAAGAAAAAAAGTGCGGTCAATGTAAATGCATGTCCACTAAATAAAAAGGTCTCGAGTCGAATAGAGGAGAGACTGTCCTTCTTCCATACCTCCTTCACTCCAATTTTCTACCCAGTGGAAAACTACAAAAACCCCAACTATCCAAATCAGCCATGTTCTTGTGTAAAACTTAAAAAAAATGGAGTACCAAATACAAAGGTAAAATGAAAATATGTTTTATTGCAGGTCTTGAATAAATGCAAGTTTGTGAAGTAGAAAATATAAAAGTCACTTTTTGTGAATTCAGGAAGTCAGGGTCGCTTGGCCATATTTTAGTGGAAGGAATCCAATGATTGTTAGGAGAGTGAGGATGATAGGTTGAGAGTATGTCTTGAAAGTATTTCTTGATTTTAATGTTGCTCGGGACGAGCAAAGTTTAAGTTTGGGGTATTTTGATGAATGCATATTCATCTCTTATTTTTACTTCATTTAGAATAAGTAATTAGGACTTTTTTTGTTAATTTTAGCTAATTCAAAAATAAATAGCACTTTCATCTTCTTGATATACTTTTCTTGAATTCTTATGATATTTTTCCTAATTTTCAGGAATTATCTAAGTAATTAAATTGAGAAAAGAAGAGATGAAGATAGGAGGCAATTCAGTTCCCGCAATGCTGACTTAAATGCATACCTTGCACCAAAATTAGCATAACTCTCACATCCTAAGGCAGAATTTAATGTTCAAATATGATTTGGAAAGGGAATTCAAAGGCCTACAGGAAAATCATATTTTCGGGCGCACTTTAAATTCTTTGGACAACAGAAATTCGCTCGAAATTACTGCTGCGAAAATCTGCATTAAAGAAAGACAATCAAGAGTTTGTTGACTAGATCTGAAAATTCAAAAGGATGGCTCCCTCTCTTTTTCCCCCCTCTTTTTTTAGATAGCCTACCCCTCCTTATCCTATAAAAGGAAGGGCACTTCCTCCTCCCAATGATCATCTTGGACTTCTTTGTATTATGATTCTGCAGCAATTAGGCTTGTAATCATTTTCATTTTATGCAATAAAGTAGTTTTAAATTCAAGCAATGTTCTTCCATTCTCGTTCTTGTCTCTTCTTCCCGCTTTAGTCTTGATCTGCTTTCATCCGCGATTTATTCTGGAGTAAGGAACAAAGAGTTAAGCCATTTCATCGTCTCTAGCATAAGGATTAATTTCCTGATTTCTGGGCTAGACTATGGCTTCAATTCTTTCTTCCTCCGACTCCCATTTCTCTAAGTGTGAGTAGTCTCTTATCGGGGCAAGGAGAATAACCTCTTAGCCATGGTTTTAACGACTTCTTCTTAAATGACTAGATGGTAATCGATTTTAATTGAATAGTCGATCTTTGGATCGCATGTTAATCCGGATGGATGTGACCATGGAAATCCGGATTTAGAACAATAAAATCGATTACATAGACGTTTTGATATGACTGTGGATTCTCGTCTTTTAGGTTGATAAACTAGGAAGCATGAGCACCAGGACCAATGGGCTCTTGTGGAGTTTCTCTTTTGTGAGTTTTTAATTTGCAAGCCTTCATCGAATTGTCGTTTAAGATTTAGTTGTTATCACCCAGGCTAAGGTGGTGAAAACCCCTACGAGCCTCGATTTCCATCTATTGTTTTAAACACTGCATCTTCGTTTCCTTTAATTCTTAGTCTTTCATTCATTTAGTTTGCTTGTGTTAACAATCTTTTTATTTTTCCCTTGTGCATGTTAATTCTTGTTAAGTGCTTTCCTTCTTGCATTAGTGTAATCATTCAAACCCCCAACTGGAATTTACTTTCTGCTTTAAAAAGAAAAATACCAAAAACAATTAATAAAAGTTCTTCAAATCTTTGGGTTCTAAGAACAATCTCTAATTAGTTGTCCTATGTGATCGACCCTTCTATACTACCCTTAAAACTGGAAGTAAAAAAAGGTTTAAACTCTAGGATTAACCATCTTAGTGATTGATATTGCAAAACGACGAGTATCACAAGATAATTGCATTTTGTCGCGTGATGTCACTGCCAGTGGTCTCATACTGACTGAGAAATGTGAGGTCTTGGAAGTCGGTTCTTCCTTTGACCTTATATGGTACCGATTCCTTATGTAGCCATGGTGGTTGGAGCATGAGTGGTATACCTCATCTCCTTAGGGCATAACTGTGATTGTAAATATGTAATCAGCCATGTATCGTGTTTGCTGAATGATTGAATATAGAAAAATTGGTTGATGTTACATTACTTTAATACATCTTCAATAAATTGATGTTATATGTGTTCTTCATATTACTTATAAAGTGAATAGATGATTTGTTTCTCTATCATAGATAGTTGCATTTATTTAAAATATGATATTACTCTGTTCTGCTTATAAACAGTGATTAATCTTGATTATTAATATAAAAGATCCTCTTCTCAGTTTTATACTGTTTACCTGTGATAATAATGTTGTTGGTGGAGAGTTATATCTCTTGTTGGGACTTTTGTCTCACCCCTTAGTCCCAACATTTTTTTAGGTGGACTCAGATGAGGTGGTAGAGACCGTACTATAGAGGAAGGACAACAACAATAGGGACAATAGTAACATCTCAGGTTGAGTGTGTTGTCTGTTGTGTCTTGTAGATAGAAGTCATATGTGTCATCTCTATAGTCTCAGGTCCTTGGGAGTTAGTACGTAATGGTTTTATAAACGATCTGAGATTTTGGCTTGTATGCCTCAAGGTTTTATGTTGCTTATGTATATGTTTGGGAAAAGAAACTCATATATGATATCCTTGAGATGAGATGGTACAATGTATGTATAATGTGAACCATGATGTATATATTGCTTTTGTTCTTCCCTTAAGAGTTTCCTAGCAATGGATCTCTTTTCAAAATGGTTTTAATTTTTTGTGATCTTCATTAATCCACTACTAACGGTTATTCCGTGTAATTACTGTGTGATTGGTCATTTGTTTAATAGCGATCATCACATTTTACATCCATAGTTGATGATCAAGATGATGGTCTTCTAATTAAGAGTTACATAAATAGGGGGACAGTAAAAAAAGCATTTCTAAGCCTTTTTAGAGAAGGTCAAAGATAATTTTTTTATCAAAGATGGCTTGATTGTCTGCTCAGGGGAAGCTAGCAAGCTTCCACATACAATCATGGAGAGAAAAGTAGTGTTTCCAGGATGCTTCTTCTCAAATTCTTGGGAACAAAGTGAAGTTAGGGCATGACTTCAAGAAGATGGATGAAAAACACATGGTATTGACAAATTTGAGGAGAATGGACACATATAGATTTCCATTACAAATTTTAGTGGGGTCTGGAAGCTGATCTAGATGATCAGTGAAGACAATGTTTTCCTCACGGGCCAGAGGTGGAATTGTTGTAATAGGAAGGTTTTGGCTCATATTTCTTCGTTGGATTTACATTTCATAGGATTTCGACATGTTTATTTCCAATCATAATAGGAGTCAAACCCAAGAAGAAAGAACTTGAGCCCCTACATGTAATATGAATTATTGTTTAGACTTGGACTAGGATACTTAGTTGAAACCACATGGCATGGAGGCCTATATATAGAGGCCCTCAGGGAGGCCATTGATATTATATCACACATTGGTGTGACCACATCATTTGTTCATTTTTGGTTCCTTCTATGGTAGAAGAGCCAGAAAACAAGAACAAATTGTGGATCTTTCTTGTGGATAAGAGAGGAGAAGCAATTTTTTCTTGATTTCACGTAGTGGTTGGTAGTCATAACCACATTGAGTGCATTGACAATGAGGATTTTTTGTTGATAATAGAGTGAAGTCGTAGTGGGTGCAAAGACATCGACAGTGGCTTGATCGTGAATGAGTTGCATTGGTTTGTGGAACAATGGATGCATCAAAATTGACGGTTGGATGTCTTTTGAGCGGAGGGCACATAATTTTCAATGGCATATTTGGTGCATCAACAATGACATTAGTTGAACCAGTCAGTGGATGATGAGCATATCTCATCCGCTAGTACATAGGTGGTGTATTGATATTGGTGGTGGATCAAATCAAGGGAGGACGCATGTTATTTGGGGACACTTTGTTTGTATTATAGAAATAACAATGGCAACAGTCAATCTGATCAGTTGAGGATGCACATCAGTCAGTGGTACATTGTTGATGTTGTGGCAATGGAAAAATAGTAGTCCATTCATCAACACATGACGTGCATCTTCTTCGATCACATTGGATTTTTAGTTGGAAAACCCAACTAGAATGAGTACCACATACAATAGCGAGAGAGGTAACCCTCAACATGAGAGGAGGCGGTGCGATCAACAGTCATAACAACAACAAGTAAGGACACATGTGCGTATCTCATCGCTAGCAGCAATAGTGGTATGCGTGTAGAAAAAGTTAAGTGGAAGATTTATTTTACACATTAAGTATGATTCTCTTCTTCCTTATCTTTGTTCTTAATGTGATTACATTTAGACAATGTGAGTTGTAATTTTAGTTACATAGTGTGTTATAACTTGGTTTTTCCCATCTTTTGATATAGTTGTTTACAAATAATGTAATATGAAAGACACATCAGAAAGATGGTTCTCTATGTGTCTTGTTTAAAATTGTGGTTTTGAAGTGCAAATACTCCATATGGGATGGATTTTGTGTAGTTTACTATTTTCAATAAACTGTTAATAGATTCTGCGCAAAGGAGAGGAAAATCCAATAACAAAGAAATTACTCAAGGTAATTCACAATGGGTGTAATTAATAAGGAATTGTGTGTAATTATCTAGTAAAGAGATTTTTCATGTATAAATAAAGGATAGAGATTTTTTGGATCACTAGATAAGTGAAATATTGAATAATATGCAAGTTTCCAAAAGAAAATAAAATGTGTGGTAGTTTGGATAATTAAAAGAGTAATTATCTAGCCTTTTCTGGAAAGAGAGTGCTTAAGACAACAATTAGTATTTTTTTTGTAATCTTTGGTATACTTGAAAATAGTAATGGAAAGAAGAAAATTCTAGAAATATAGAGAAAATAGATATTCCATGATATAGTGGTTTTGTTTTAAACAACGTTAAAAACAAATCAAGTCTTCTATGGTAAAAGACATCATAGTAATCCCAATTACTAAATATAATTTGGAAAAGGCATGTGAGTTTCCTTGGAGATAAAGATAATTATTTTGGAAGAATATGCCATAGAAAGAGACAAACGAATGATCCTGAATTTATAATTGAGTTACCCAATAAACTATTAATTGTTTATGTGTTTTCCTTAATGGTATATTGTTGCCAAATTTAATAAGAATAAGGAGAATATGTTTTATTTACTTTCTAAATAAAATTCTTTTACTATCTCTTTTGGGGTTGGAGACCAACTTTTGAATAAAAGAGATGTCTTTAGACACACATAGAAAGTAATAATGGTAAGAAGTATATAATTACTTTATGGAGTTGGAGTTTTACTAAAAAGAGATGTTGCCTTTTGTGAAAGGGGTCTCCTTTCATGCAAAACCATCTCTCGAGGAGCCATGTTCTTCAAAGATAATGTAAGATGTGTAGAGCCACAAGTCTCTACTAAAACTATATATATGTATATGTATTGAGACTACCTTCAACCCTGAGGACTTAAGGAGTACACTTTTGCAAACCTAGAACAGCTTACACCATCATCATGCCTTTTGTGCATAATTGGCAAGGTGTTCTTTGATGGAGAAGGAGACCAAAACTAGAAAAATGACAAGCTAGTCGGATGCCTCGAGGATCATGACACTCCGGTAATGATATGCTTTATGGGCGACCATGTACTTGGAAAAGTCTCCTTCCTTCTTCTCTATCCATCACGTTGGTTCTCAAGCCTTTGCTTTTGAATCCTAAACCTTTCTTGGAATAACTGCCATTCCAACCATCCCAAGAGATGGAGAGTTTTTTGGCGGGCTTGCCATGGTGTGGCGAAGCTACTAGAAGCCTCATGGGGGTCGTCTACACCCTAGAGGTGGGAATCAGCCCTCTGCTTGAACCATCCATGGTAGCGGCTCCATCTCTGTGAGAAAGACGAAGATGCAGACTCAATAGAGAGGGGCGGATGGGTCTTTTCACAATCCTCACTTGGTCGCTATGCTTCAATATGTAACTATGCTGAAGTGGTGACTTCCTAGTGGTCCATTACTGATTAATCTTGCAATAATCATAGGAAATGATTGGTAAGTTGGATTGAGACCCATTATTAATGAAAATTAATCAAAAAAATGAGAGGAATGTAAATAAAATGTAATTGAGATTTGATGATGCTTCCTTTTCAAAAAGTACATAAGGATGCAATTTTTTATGTAAAATATGCTAACAATGCTAGTTTTAATGGAAGTCCCATATTGAATTGTCTTCTTTTTCTCCGAAGTTTTGATGCAAAGTTACTGATGCCTTTCCAATCTTATATCTATTTTTTGAGATTTACTGGAAAATTCTCTCTCTTTGATATTCCTTAATTCAAATATAGGCGTTAGCGCAGGTGCTAGGCAAGGTGTCCTCCTCCAGGGGATCTCGGGTTCGAGCCCCCTGTTAAGCGTTGTATTTACCACCCGCCAGCTATTCGGGCTATGGCTGGGAAAAGGATGTGGGGGCAGCCTATAAAGGCTGTCATAATCCTTTTTTTTTAAATATAGGAACTCATTAGTCTTCTTTCCAATCTATATTTAGTGTGTGGGACTGACCAAAAAAAATATTTACTGTGTGGGTTTTATGGGATATATCCATACAAAACAAGTCCTTGAAAGGCATTTATATAAAACAATTATCATTATCCTATGGAATGCCTCTTTCTATCCCAATTTCTATAATCCTCTTTCTTTTTATTATTATTTTCAAGTATACAATAATCATATCCAAATATCTATGTTTGATTCCTTACATATTGTGTTGCCAATCTTGGTTAGAACACCATGTATTTTATTTTTCCTTTAGAAATTTCATTTATCATAACAAAATACATTATTATTTATACATGTATGAATTACATTCATTTATTTAACTTGTCCCACAAGCACTTATTCCATAAAGGTGATTAACATTATTGTTCCACCAATAATACCATTGGGAAATTTACAATTTTGTACAATTATGTAATTTAATTTTACTAAAATTGAGGATACTAGATCCACCCCTCCTTAAAAGAATTTTGTCCCCAAAATTCAAGCCTAGCAAGCTTATGGTGAATGATGACTCATCTTAGCTCTCAAACCTTAGGGTTAGCAACCATTCTAGAATATCTTTAACATCTTTATTGATATGCAAATTTCTCACATTATTATAAGGATTGGTACTTGAATTCAATTCAGGTTATATTCACATTCCTATTCATTTTATTACATTAGCACTTAGCCATCTCATATTTACATAAACTTTATTCTTCATTTGGTTATTAACTTTTCACCTAGGTTTCCAACCTATTATTTATTTTTACATAAGGGTGAGGTAATGTAATGTCCCCGAATTCTGTCGTCTCGAGACTTAGAAGGCCCGAGAGGAAAAATCCGAAAATGTTAACAATCATATCAGAGAGCGATGCAGAAGCATAATACGCATACATGAACATACAACTATAGACATACACCGTAACATTTCTCAACATTCAACATGTAAATTATTACAAGATGCCTTAGTACAACTTGAATTACAATTACATATTGAAAGAAGAGTACAAGTCTATGAACATGTATGCTAACTAGGACCTATACAATAGGTAAAACTTATACAACTTGCTCACATCTTGTCCTTTTGTCAAATGATAGCTCTGAACTTAAAACATACGTGAAACAACAAATCAACACACAAGGTGTCGAGTACATGGGTAGAAACATACAAATATTTATGGTTTTCATAATTTGAAAAGATTTGCAAAAAGAAAGAAGTAAGATCGTAGAAAATGTTTCTTAACTAAGCGAACTACGTCAATTTTAGTCATTTTCTAGATGAGTTGCATTATCAAGGTGGACTAGTACCAAAACATACATATTTTCTCCATCCCTGTGTACCAAGTACTCTAGGGAACTCCCCGTACACCATGTGCTCTACGGAGGTGTACTTGTCAACTTCAATCCATTCCTTCATAAGGGGGATAATGAACCCCTTAAATAACTACAAAACATCTACTCAGCATTTATGTTTTCAAGTGATAAAACATCGAGCACTATATAACGTTACTACATCCAATATTTACAAATAGAAGAGAGCATACATACATATCATGATTGCAACCAAGAAAACCATTATCATATACTTAAATAAACCCACGTACCTGAGTCCAGAGATTTCTAATAGTCATTGATCATCTAGATATCTAGTCATCACCTGACTAATAACAATTAAGCATCATTAACATATGATCATCATTATTCTTAGCATTTTCAGGTCCAAATTAGGGTTTTGGTCAAATCTAGTACAATCTGATGTTAGGATGGTGTCTAGTATTTTTAGCTTGATCTATATTTAATTATTAAGGTCTGGTATGAATTTGATATTTTTCTAAGGATTTTATTGATTTCTAGAATTAATATGAGTCCAAACGCATCTAATCTTGATTTAATAAGAAGATACATGATACATTGGCAAAATAATTAGATCATGCTTCATCATTAGTATTAGAATAATATTGGATTTTAGTAGTATTTTTCTCAAATTTAATATTCATCATATCCTAATTACACCATTTAAAACATTCTAAAAGAAGCATTATCATCTATATTAGAAACATGCATTTGAATTTCTTTAAAAGACTGGTCTAAGGAACCAGTAATGTAGAGAACATTTTTTTGAGTCTAGGAATATTTTTGGGGTAATTATTGACTGTGGGATCTATTTTTAATGCACTATCTAAGTTTGAGTCCATGCATCAGAAATATCTAAAGATTTACCTCCAATGTGGGTTCGATCCAAGCAAGGATCCGCTACCTTCAGGATCCGTCAATCTAGATCGGGCCACCCCCAACCTCGCTCTTCTCATTCACCCAGGGCAGTCTCATCCAGCCATGTTTCACACACCACCATGGCCTGGGCTAACGGTGTGGAATCCCACGAGTTGTTCACACCCTCCTCAAAGGCCAAAGGGGACCTCGGCTTCACTGAAGCTCTAGGAGACCTACCGACACCTTGACTCCTTGGAAAAAGTAGTAGATCCCATTCCCGTTGGGTACCTGGCTCCCGAGTTGCCGCAAGGAGGAAGAAAATGAGAAAAAGGGGCTGAAGACCCAGCAAATTGTTGAGGCCCATGTTGACGTCCGGTGGTGTCTTCTCTGCATAGGTCGTCACCGATGCCAGCAAAGCAAGCCGCAGGAGTACGGCATCAAGACCTTCTTTTTTGTGCTCCTCTGTACTTACAGTCTGCTGGCCTAGGATTTGGCTCTCTATAATGGTATCACCGCAAGCAGAAGGATTGGCGAGGAACCTTACAGTGGGAGCACATCCACCTAGTGATTGGACCTCAATGCTTGGCAAGGCTGCTATAGAATCACCTGGATGTAAGCAGAGATCTATCTGACCTAGACTCCCCCACCGACCACTCAAATATGTTTCTTTTTGTTCTAACCACTGAAAGGGACTGAATTGATTTCCCAACCATTGCATCCTCAAAGGTCTTCTCATTAGTCCCTTTATCTACTGGGTCAGCTTCTGTTAGAGGCGATAGAGAAAGGAAGAAGTCAAAGACTTTTAACCCTCACTTCACCTGTAGTATCACATGCCATGAGTCAATGAAATGTCCCTCACCTTTCAGATATGGGGAGTGATGTAAAATAGAAACCAGTCTAAAATATCTAGCAATCAAGGCTACCTCCTTCGCAGAAATAGGATGTGGGAGAAGAAGTCACCATTCTCATATTAGATAGAGGCAGTCAAGATCGGACTAGGTCGCCAGGCTTTGGTCCATGCCCAAGCAAAAGGATGATAAACCATTTTTATTAAAATACACCAAAAATTATGACAATCTATATACTAGAATATCAAATTTCAAGATTATAATGGACTTTTGGTCTCAATCTTTTAAGGATGATATTCCATCTATTGTGTTCATGACTCTTACATTGTATTAATCACCAAGTCATGATTAAACAAGTCCACAATTCATTTATTTTTAATCCTAAAACACTTAGTAGTTCATCAATTGACATATGAAATCTCAAGGTCTATCACTAATTCATATTACTCGAGGTACTTCATCAAATACTATATCAAAAATCAAAATTCTAAAATTAGGGTAATCACAATCACCCCACCTTATAAGGAATTTCGTACTTGAAATTCAACTAATCTCATACTTGAGGTGGTCTCAAGAAGTTTCTACATTTTCTAGGTGACCACTTCCAAGTGCCAAGGCTATCATAGTTCTACATGCACCCTAAGTTGTTATCTTAGGATTTAGAGCATCTATGGTGTATCCTCCCCGCCTTATATAGATGGAAGCATCATTTAAGTAGTTGAGTCATTAAAATTGCATTCTAGTATTTTAGGATTTTCGTACCTCATTACCCTAAGAATCAAGGTTTTCTTGCATATGATGTTGAGAAAGTTTTACTCAAGGTTTCATCTTTCACCCTACTCACCCATGTAAGGTGATATCAAGATCTCATGTCATTTACTAACAAATGTTTCATGCAACATCACTATTGTGGTTTAATAAGAACATTATACTAGAAGTTCATCATTAGAGAAGTGCTTGATTTTTGTTTGAATTTACCTATTAGGGTTTCACCCTGTTGTGTAAGATTTATGCTCAAACTTAGAAACATAGATGAGAAGGATCAATGTTAAAAACCATATTTTATGATCATGTAAGATATGATCCAAAGATATCCTTTTTTTAGCTCATAGTTTCAAACTTATATCTTTCATGCATGATATAGAGGAAAAGAGAATATAATAAACCAATCATATCATGATTTCAAACTTGGATATACATGTATGATATAGAAAGGGAATATAGAATAGGTAAATCTTATAAGAGTGACTCCTCATATATAAATCATCTTTATAACTCAAGTGAGGTTTCTAATATTCATTTATTAAGAAAGAGAAGTAGAAGGAACAACATTTATGAGTATCTCATGCATAAGGCATTTTACTCTCAGAACCAGAGTTCATATATCACCTCACTTGTAGCCAATGATGATACTCAAAACATATGTCACTCAAGCTAGACCTAACTCAATCAAAACTATTGACCTTTCTCATTATGAGTCAGCTACCCATCAATTTTTCTTTTTTTAGCACAACTCTCATATATAGTACTGAATCATGCAAAAGGACTCAACTCATTTATTCAGGAGCAACTCGGCTTAGGACACATCATTTTACATATTCACATATTTTTCATATATTAGGGGTAGTTCCTATGATCCTCTCCCTATGGGTCTCACTCTCTCTGGAGTTCACCACATATCTTGTCCTAACAAGGAAGTCCTTTGTAAAAGGGCTTGAGGATTATGCACATTTAACCTTATCTTAACTTAGATTGCTTTATAAGAAAGGAGCATGTCTTTTAGTCATCAAGAGTTAGCTTAGATTTCCCAAAATTAAATTTTTCTCGTATGTGACTTAAATCTTTATAAGAAAACTTACACCATCAGAGATCAAACTTAGATAAAATTAGACATGCTTATTTCAACTATCATTCTATCATATACCCTATGTATTACATATCTTGATAAGGCTCTAGACATCTAATCTAGACTACTCTCTCTTCTAGACTGATGTCACTCCCTTTCACTTAGGATACATGAATACTAACTACTCTCCAGTGTGAGGGACACATTTTCATACTTACATATATATAATAAAATATTATATAGTTTTTCTCCAAAAAAAGACATCAGAGAAAACCTCGAGCCGATTGGAAAACAAAACCAAATCAGCAAAATGAGTGTCCCACACACAGTAGATAGTCTAGTGTCATGTCACCTAGAGAAAGGGTGAGAAAAAAGTGTAGACTAGTGTAGCTACCCAATACATATGAGCTCTATATGGAAAGGGTTTCACACACTTGTCTAAACCTATCTCAAACATCTAGGTTCTAACCTAGAGGCTAAGTCAAACCTTATCCCTATAGAACAACTTACTAAGTTTCTAGGGTTTAAGGTGAAAGGTGAAATTTAGTTTTTATGTTTCATGATGAGCAATTGTTAGGTGTAGCCAATGCTCATGCTCTAATACCAACTGTAATGTCCCCAAATTCTACCGTCTCGAGACTTAGAAGGCCCGAGAGGAAAAATCCAAAAATGTTAACAATTATATCAGAGAGTGATGCGGAAGCATAATACGCATACATGAACATACAACTATAGACATACAGCGTAACATTTCTCAACATTCAACGTGTAAATTATTACAAGATGACTTAGTACAACATGAGTTACAATTACGTATTGAAAGAATATTTACAAGTCTATGAACATGTATGCTAACTAGGACCTATACAATAGGTACAACCTGTACAACTTGCTTACATCTTGTCCTTTTGTCCAATGCTATCTCTGAACCTAAAACATACGTGAAACAACAAATCAACATACAAGCTGTCGAGTACATGGGTAGAAAGATACATATATTTATGGTTTTCATAATTTGAAAAGATTTGCAAAAAGAAAGAAGGAAGATCATAGAAAATGTTTCTTAATTAAGATAAATATGTCAATTTTAGTCATTTTCTAGATGAGTTGCATTATCAAGGTGGACTAGTACCAAAATATACATATTGGGCCCATCCCCGTGTACCGACTACTCTAGGGAACTCCCCATACCCTGTGTGCTGTAAGGAGGTGTACTAGTCAACATCAATCCATTCCCTCATAAGGGGGATAATGAACACCTTAAATAACTACAAAACATCTACTCATCATTTAAGTTTTCAAGTGACAAAACACTGAGCACTATATAATGTTACTACATCCAATATTTACAAATAGAAGAGAGCTTACATACATATCATGATTGCAACCAAGAAAACCATAGTCCTATACTTAAATAAACCCACATACCTGAGTTCAGAGATCTCTAATAATCCTTGATCATCTAGATATCTGGTCCTCACCTAATTAATAACAATTAAGCATCATTAATATATGATCATCATTATTCTTAGCATTTTCAGGTCCAAATTAGAGTTTTGGTCAAATCTAGTACAATCTAGTATTTTTAGCCTGATCTATATGTAATTATTAAGGTCTGGTATGAATTTCATATTTTTCTGAGGATTTTACTGATTTCTAGAATTAATATGAGACCAAAAGCATCTAATCTCTATTTAATAAGAAGATACATGGTACATTGGCAAAATAATAAGATCAGACTTCATCATTAGTTTTAGAATAATATTGGAGTTTAGTAGTATTTTTCTCATATTTAATATTCATCGTATCCTAATTATACCATTTAAAACATTCTGAAAGAAGCATTACCATCTATATTAGAAACATACATTTAAATTTCTTGAAAAGACTGATCCAAGGGTCCAGTAATGTCGATAATTTTTTTTTGAGTTTAGGAGTATTTTTGGGGTAATTATTGACTAAGGAAGCTATTTTTAATGCATTATCAAAGTTTGGGTCCATGTATCGGAAATATCTAAAGATTTACATCCAATGTGGGTCAGATCCAAGCAAGGATCTACTACCTTTAGGATTCGTCAACCCGGATCGGGCCAACCCCAACCTCGCTCTTCTCATTCACTTGGGGCTATCTCAACCATCCATGTTTCACACGCCGTTGTGGCCTGGGCTAATGGCGTGGAATCCCACGAGTTGTTCACACCCTCCTCGAAGACCAAAGGGGACCTCAGTTTCACTAAAGCTCTAGGAGACCTTCTGATGCCTTGGCTCCTCACACAAAGCAGCAGATCCCATTCCCGTTGGGTACCTGTCTCTCGAGCCGCCACAAGGAGGAAGAAAATGAGGAAAAGGGGCTGAAGACCCAGCAAATTGTTGAGGCCCATGTCGACGTCCGTGGGTGTCTTCTCTACATAGGTCATCACCGCATCCAACAAAGCAAGCCCTAGGAGTCTGACATCAAGACCTATTTCTCGTGCTCCTCTGTACTTACAGTCTTCTACCTAAGGATTTGGCTCTCTACGACAGTATCACCGCAAGCAGAATGATCGACGAGGAACCTTGTAGTGCGAGCACATCCGCTTGGTGATTGGACCTCAATGCTTAGCAAGGCTGTTGTAGAATTGTCTGGATGTAAGCAGAAATCTATCTGACCTGGACCCCCCCCCACCGACCACTCGAATATGTTTATTTTAGTGCTAACCACCGAAAGGGACTCTAGAGAAACAACTAGATTAGGGAATCAATTTCCCAACCATTACATCCTCGAAGGTCTTCTCATTAGTCCCTTTATTTACTGGGTCAACTTCTGTTAGAGGCGATAGATAAAGGAAGAAGTCGAAGACTTTTAACCCTCACTTCGCCTGCGGTATCACAAGCCAGGAGTCAATGAACTACCCCTCACCTTTCAAATCTGGGGAGTGATGCAAAATAGAAACCAATCTAAATTATCTAGCAATCAAGTCACCTCCTCCGCAGAAACAGGATGTGGGAGACAAAGTCACCATTCTCATATTAGATAGAGGCAGTCAAGATCGGACCAGGTCGCCAGGCTTTGGGCCGTGCCCAAACAAAAGGATGATAAACCATTCTGATTAAAATACACCAAAAATTATCACAATCTATATACTAGATGATTAAAATACCAAATTTCGACCATTTCTACTTCGTTCAATGTCTTCAACTACAATTCATTATATCTATACATATATGAACCATCTATTGTGTTCATGACTCTTACATTGTATAATCTATCATCCTTAAAAGCTTGAGACCAAAAGTCCATTATGATCATGTACATAAAGTCTTTAATTAAATAACATTAGGGATAGGCGTAGAGACCTTAAATCAAGTTTCTATTAATCACCAAGTCATGATTGAACAAGTCCATAATTTATTTATTCTTAATCCTAAAACACTTAGTAGTTCATCAATTGACATATGATATCTCAAGGTCTATCACTAATTCTTATTACTCGAGGTACTTCATCAAATACTATATTAAAAATCAAAATTCTAAAATTAGGGTCATCACAGGTAACACCACCAACTCTAGGTCATTTCATTACGTTCAACCTTAAGATATTCATCTTCATATGTTATTTTAAAGCGTCACATGTGTATACCCAATCTCTCCCACTTATAGTGAGACGAAATAAGCACTTGATTGTAGCCCAAATACAAACTTCATCCCATTCTAAGAGCAAAGATGGTATTACTACACATTATCTTAAAATTTCATATATAGGTTGAATCATCATTAATATGACTTAAAATCATACTTTTTTAATTCCATGATTCTTATATTTCATGAAGTCAAATATTTGTTTCACTCTTTAGTTTGTACACAACTGTTTTCATTATTACATGACTTCTTTGCATCTTTTACGTGTTCATCTCAGGTATTATGAGTCTTAGCCACTTCCTTGAGGTCTCTAAGGGCATAGGTAATTTTTAGAGTGATCTCATCCTTATGCATCTAGGGAGTGCCTTCACATTCACCCATTGGCCACATGAACATCATGAAGGTAGCTAATCTCCTGAGACATGGGCCTTGGTCAAACATAGTTGTTACCTCCTGACCAGATGGTCTTGTGCATTTAGGAAACAATCAACTCTTAATCCCATCGATCTATGTACCTTTAATACTCCCCACTTGACCGTAGTATTGACTTTGGGATTTACCCTTCTCAAGGGTTCATTTATAGCACATTATTTTTGCATGCAATTCTTTAATTTGGATTCATCCATCTCTTATAATACTCATTATTCACTTTATGTCCCTCATTGGATTCATGGCAACATTTCTTTTCCGGACTCGATCTCATACAGTCAACCACTTCCATAGTGAATTTTCCTCATATTCCTCGGAGATGACATACTTGGGTTCATATAATTATACTCAATAGATGCAGTTTCATATTTTATATTAGGTGACACTCATGATTACCTCAATCTTTAAATTGGTTTCGTCAACTTACCTTTCTAGGAAAGGTCCTAACCTAGGGTGCCTTCATGGCTTCAGGGGGAAGTTAGGATCTCTAGCTACAACCTGACCCCAAGGTCTAAGGTTTTGCCTCCCCCATGGTTATCTTCCCACTCTCGGTTTGAGCCACCCCGTGTTGGCACACTAGCCTTAAAGGTTTTATAATTTCATCTTTATTCATTTGTAATTACAACTTCATGTATTTGGGTTTAAATCTCTACGAGCTCTACGTTTGGAGGATTTGCGAATTCCTCCTGCTTATTCCAAAACTTTCCAAGGTCCACCTCACGGTATCCAAGTTGAAAGAGATGAATTGAACAAATATAGTCATCCCCTATTGGGAATCAACCCTTGTTTGCTCAATCTCTAGGATACCCTCTTATGGGGTTTGTCCATGTAGTGAACTTTCTTGCCTTCCCATCCAAGCTTGGTATTCTTCTGGTCTTCCCATCTGGGCTTATTACTTCATATACCTTCCTATCCAGGCTTGGTATTCCATTGGCCTTCCCATCCGGGCTTGGCCCTTTAGCAACCTTCCCATCTGAGCTTGGTTCACAGTCATTTTCATAATGACTAAACTCCCAGTGATAGTAGTAAGGCAATGAGCAAGTTATATTCATATTTCCATTTTCATGTATAGCAGTCATTTATGTCTCTCATGTATATTCAAATTTCCTTTTTTTCACTTACATTATGCATAATTTTCTCCATATTCATACCTATAAATCTATGTCATATAGACGTATTTAAATTTTCCTTAATTCTCATTAATTTTTCCCTAATTAGGATTCATGTGGGTAGGGTTTACATTCTACCCATTCTACTCCCATTTCCCAAGATTAGGGTTTGGGTTCAGGTTAAAGACTACACCCTGTCTCTTAGGGTTTCTATGTCTTTAAACTGACTAGAACATTTCCTAACCAACCCTAGTTCCATCTAGGGTTACCCATTAAAGGAAAACACATAAAACACTTTTCTTCTCTTTACTTTATCATTATTTCAACATGTACATTATTATTCCATATTACATATACATTATGATTTCCACATTATATGTACATCAATTGGCGGAGGATGCCTTAATCCTACCTTTTCTCAAAAACCCTAACTTTAGATGAGGAAACAACTATTCTTTTGGGGTTCATTAAGAAAGAGGATGAGAAGTGGAAGAATCAGATGAGAAGGAAACCTAAAGGTATATTACTTCGGGCAAAATCTTCTGACTTTGGCCAGGAAGGATGCACGGGTCCGGGAGTCCTCGTAAGTTGAATAATGGTATGGAGGAAAATTTTGCCAGCCCCCGGTCGTGGTCCCTTTTAGACACCATCGTCTTTATAAAATGTCCTAATAATTTCCTCATATTCTACAGATTACTTGAAAGTATAATTTATTAAATATTATCTAAAAAAGATGGCGCTCTGATACCAAATGTAACGACCTCACTTTTCAGCAACCCTCAACTAAGGAAGGCCAAAAAGATGAAGCCAATACTTACAAAATTTTATCGAAGGATCCATATTTAGAAAATAATAAATAATAGAAAAGAATTTCAATTAAAATTTCAAATATTGTTTACAAATTGTGAAATGATATACCTCAAGGAACTAATACCTATTGATAAGATGCATCATCTATCTAGTCCTCCTTGTTATAGATTTAATACCTTTGATATCTTTCATCATATTCTTCATGTATTTTATCATGTGAAACATATACCTAAAATGCTAACAAACATAATGCAATTAGTATATTACTATATTGTATATGTGGGGTACAACCATAATGTGTGCAACTAAAATGATCACATAATAAGTGTCAAATATTGCAAATAATAGCTGGCATATTCTTTACATATTCTAACCCTTACTGGATATATTATCTTGGGCATGATCAATATCCCCTCCAGGGCTCGTGTGTATCACCCCTTGATATACGTTAGCTTAGGATTTAGAATATTATCATTTACTTATGTGATACTCATATTGGCATTATAGTGCAACATGGATTAAATAAACAATCAACAATTTATTTATCAAATCATTCCTGAAAACTCATTAGGCAAACATCGGAAAACTATATTTCGGGTAGTCATAATTGTAACCACATACCTTTTCTGTGTAGAATATTTCAGGTGTACTTAATACAATCCAATCCTCAAGTATAGTTAACAAAAAGTGTACATCCAATCAATCAACACGATCTGTAATTGTATACAATCCTAAAGTGTCACCATACAATCATAACATACTAAAGGGACCTAACCTAGGTCCTAGACTGGGGTTTAGGATTATATTAGGTTTAGGTTAGGAATAAGGGTATCAAACCCTAAACATCATATCTATTCTCATGGTCGTCACATATATTTCCATTATATCCAACTCAATCAGGTAATAACAGAAAATAATGATCTTTTAACATTTTCAACATTCTTATACACAAATCTATGATTTATATGTTTTAATCACCACTTAATCCATCTTTGTACTATTTTTGGATTAGGAAGTATAAGTAGGGTCGAAAAATATTTTATTTGTGTTCAACTCATTTTTGTGATCGGTTTGATATTTAAAATGCCTCTATTTTTCTTATCGTAGCATTTCTAAGTATTTTACAAAATTGATACATAAACCTTGAATAGGATATGGTGTAGAGCCTTTTAATTATTCCATAAAGCTCTAGCTCTTGAACATGCTGGAGGGTCGGGTCCTGCCTCTTCCTGGCTTGGCTGGGCCCTTACTGGGCTTCTCACAACTGGCTCTTGCCCATAAGGCTCGGTCTACTAGGGCTGGTATCAGGTACCCGGCTATTAGGCATCTCTGTGTGCGAGGACCCCGACGGCTTCCTCTGTTTCTCGGGCGAGACCAGAGCAGCGATGCTGCTGCTGAGGGGAGCGGCTGGCAGATTGATGGTTGCCGCTACATCGAGGAGGTAGGTTTCTGGAGGGCCGAGGAAAATGAATCTCCGATGGCGGCGTGAAGAACAGAGAACCTCTGCTATAGATTATGGTAGCGTTGGAATGCTAGAACAAGAGATGGAGTTTTTGTGAGTTGCAGCAAGGCAGAGGGGAAGGATTTTATAGTCCCAATGGGATAATCCTAGACAGAACAATCTCGAACTTCATCGCATTTGAAAGGCATGGCGGAAGCCCTTTGCTTGATGTCCAATGCACTAAATGCCATCCAGCTTCTGTTTATGCGTTCAGTTGAACAGAGAGAAAGAGAGTATGTGGAGCAGATTATGGGTGAGAAAATGCTAGAGAGAATTAGAGTCATCAGGGAAAGGAAAGTAACTGGGGTGGATACTTTCCACCTTGGTGAGCGGCGTGAACAGATTAATTAAAAAGGACCGGATCACCAATGGTCCATACAATTAAATACTTCCCAAAATCTATTTTTTCTATTGCATTAAAAACAAGGCTAACTTTACGATATTTTATAGGCCTCTGGACTGCCTTCTTTTTCTCTGAAGTTTTGATGGGAACTTATTGATGTTTTTCCAATCTTATATCTGGGTTTTGAGATTTAATGGAAAATTCCCTCTCTTTGATATTCCTTTAACTCAAATATAGGAGTTCATTAATCTTCTTCCAATCTATATTTATTGCTTGGGATTTATGGGATATCTTTCCCATACAAAACAAGTTCTTAAAACCATTTATATAAAACAATTATCATTATCATATGGAATGCCACTTTCTCTCCCAAATTTTAGAATTCTCTATCTTTTTATAGTATTTTCAAGTATACAAAAATCATTAATAAATATGTATGTTTGATGCCTTACATATTGTGTTGCCAATCTTGGTTAGAACACCATGTATTATATTTTTCCTTTGAAAATTTCATTTATCATAACAAAAGTCATTATTATTTATTCATGTATGAATTACTTTCATTTTTTTTAACTTGTGCTACAAGCACTCATGCCACAAAGGTAATTAACATTATTGTTCCACCAATAATATCATTAGTTGATTTAAATTTAGTACATTTATGTAATTTAATTTTATTAAAATTGGGGATATTACATATAGGGTCACACACAAAGGAACTCATCCAGAAGAGGAGTTTGATCTTGAATAATAATTAGATTAATTACTAAAGTATTTAGGTACTCAATTCATGCAACAATCAGTTGACTGTACTACCAACCGATCGACTCACAGGGTGAGACGGACATTTGGAGTACCAAACAATCGACTCAAGTGTTGAGATGACCATTTGGATCATCAGGCTGATTGGAATGGATTTGGATAAAATTCTTTCTGTATGGATATGGCACCAACTACACGGCTCATTGTGTGAACCAATCGGGCCAGGTTGCGCGAGATGACCGGTTCACCTGGTGAACCGGTCGACTCGGTTGGGTCAAACAAATGTTATAATAGCTTTCCCAAATTTGTGAGAAAAAGTACTCATTTCACTTGTTCCATTTGATTGGGACAATGAATTAATGTTTGAATTAATTAGAAATGATATTGCCAAATTCATATGTGAATAGGAATTATGTGAGATGACCATTTTGGGGAGCAGATCGGCTCACATGCAGGACGAACGTCTCGTGTGCGATATGACCATTTTGAGTTCCACAGGTTGTAAAAAATCATCAAGATCTTTTGGTCTCTTCCACTCCCGCAACGATTATAAATCATATCCCAAAGCCCTCTTATAAATAGAGGGGTATTGGGGGCTTGCCAATACACACAATTGAGAATCAGTTGCTCTGACAATTATTGTCCTCTCTGGTTCTGTTAACGGCGAGAGCCCAATCAAGTTCTTCCCGACTAGGGAGGGACAGAGAAGGGAGAGGACAACTGAGAACCAGTTTGTAGGAGAGTAAGTTGGTGACTAGTACACCAATGGGAGTGGCAACTCCTTTCTATCTGTTTTGAGAGAATGACATGAGTTCTAGTTAGTCCGTGTAGATTACTCTAGTGGCAGAGTCCTTTGGCTGCTACTAGGAGGGCAACATTAGTTTGTAGTCTTTGGCAAGACTGCAGGAGCCGCTGCAGAAGTTGTCATGTCTGTAGTCTGTGGTGAAGATTAAGAGATGCACAACCACAGTCCAAGAGCATCTAGAAGACAGTCACACTGCAACGAGTTATTGTTGTTGGACTTTCTCGGAGACCTAGTATAAACTTGTTAAACTATTTCTCCTATTTCATAGTAGTTGACACAATCTTAATGTTATGAGAATACATATAGATTATTTTTTTAGTTTCCTTTGTTATACCATGTGCCCGTATTTACCAACAACTATGGCTATCACAAATTATGCTTGTAACTTACTAGAACCCCACATACTAACTCTAGAAGTTTGAGAATGGAAAGAAATGAAAGAGTCATGATGATGACTAAAGACCAGACCACCAATTGGGAAGTTCAAACCATGCCCCAAATTGAGAAGGTCATATGAGGTCAGATCCCAGATTGCGATGACCAATATGACACCTAGCTCCATATTGAGAGGTGGCCTAACATGTCACCTAGCTCCATATTGAGAGGTGGCGTACAGTCCACTATAGGGACAAAAACCCTAGAGAGGATATCCCAGAGGTTGAGTAAAAATGGGGTGAGAAGTTATGAAAAAAATTATAGTTTTGATTACATATCAATAATTATTGTGGATATGTTATTACAACTAGATGCAAACATTTTGTTTTCCCCAATACCAGTATAACTTGTTATACTGACAGTATTTTTTTTCACGGTGTTTTAGGATAATTTGCTATTATTTTACAAGAATGATGAAAATAGACATCCACAAAAAGAAGGCACTAAAAGAAAAGATACTAATGAATCATTGAGGTTATAGTTAGTAAGTCTTTGCATTCATGTTACAAATGTAGAAAATTCATATCATGTAACTCCTTAGTGGAGACTGTAACGTTTATCTTGTACCAAACGCATTTTGATTTAGTGAAATTTATTAATATTTTTCGTTATTTGCTAAACCGTCAAACATACATGAAGGTAATGGTCCCTACCCTCTCGCCCCCCTATAAGTGTTTCCTTGAAAGCCTTTTTTTGTAAACAAAGGGGACCCTTCTCGTCATTACAGTGGCCACCTGCAATGTAGAATGTTGTTATCACATTTGACCCTTTTAACTTCTCGTTGCTCCAAGTCGAATGCATTTGATCTATGGACATAACATGTAACACATTTGATCTATGGACATAACAACCAACACATTTGATCTATGGATATAACAAGTAGCACATTTGATCTATGGACTAAACAATTAACAGTGGATGTCTAAAGTTATGGAGAAAAAACCATTACAACACACTTTGTGTTGAATCTGACACTCTAAGTGATGTTTTATACACTTCACTTCGTGGTCAAAAATGCCACATGCATTGACATTTTTCATGTTTTAGCAAAAAAAAAATTAAAACATATATGAAAATGCTTCTTTGGGTGTCATTTTCAACTTTGACATTTAAAGTTGAAAGTGCCACTCGAAGTGGAGTTTTCGTTTTTTATTTTTTAAAATTTTATTATAACAAAGATAACGCTAATGTATATGGCTCTTTTGACCGGTGCTGTTTAGAAACGTCATATGAAATGGCCGTTTAGATTAAAATGTGATATTTTGATAAATATTTTCCAAACAGGGGTAAATTTTTCTATAAAAGTGTGATATATATGTTTTTTTCCTATACTTATTTAGAGACACCATTGAATGGAGCGTTATCTGAAATAAAAACACATATCACATGGCAAGGTATGCTTGAAGCCTACGCAGACGGCGCACCAAACAAAGCCGAAATTGGACTATTCACAGTGGTCTTCCCGTCGTAGGAAACCCAGGTCAGGAGTCCCTCCGAGAACCACGACAGCGGTGGCTCTGTTGCTGAGCTCTAAGGTCACTCTAAATGACTTTTGCTGACCAAACTCCTTAAAGTAGAGGATTTCTGGGTCGACTGTCACCAGAACACCTACTGGTGGGAGGACGCACACCTTGTACGATGAGTAGGGTTCGCCAACGTTTGTCACTGTCCGAGTGACCAGCTTTGATATTTGCGAGGGAGGCTTGGAGGTAGAGCTGAGGTCCACCGTTAGCGATGGGTAGTTGAGGTCTGCCTCACTTATGGCCTTGTAGGCGGAGCACTTAATGCGCTCCATGGTGATCATGGTGACTTGCTTGTCATTGTAGCCAAGGCCACATAGATAAGAAATGTAGTCTTGGATCTTTGTATCATAAATGAGCCCTGAATTAGTAGCCCTGAGAGGGTTCACGTGTCTGGCACCGGTGGCAAAGAAGTTAGCTCGCTTATTATCAAGAAGGTCAGTAATTGGTGCTCCTTTGAGGTTTTTGAGGTCCGCCGTGGTCATGATTGCAGACTTGATCATTGCCGGAGACCAGTCGAGGTGGATGTTTTTCAGGAGAACCAGACAAAAGATTATAGTTCACCTTCCCCAGCTAGCCTCCCTAGATCAAGCTTTGGACTTGTTGCGAGTATATTGATGCCAGGCCTGATGATATCCGATTTCAGAATGCCAGGGCTCACTACACTTGGGCCACGAGAAGAAAATGCCACCACAGAGGGAGCAGGGGTAGGATCCTGGAACCCTATCTCCGTGCCTTTGAAGATGATGGTTGCTGAAGGATTGGATTCAGATTCCAAGTAGGAGAGGATCTTTTGTTTGTCGAAGTTGCTTACACGAGAAGTGGGGATGGAATCGATTTGATCAGGTGTGATCTCAAACCCTGAACTCTGAGCATTAATCATGATCATCCCGGCTCCACCTGCAGCTTCGACGTTGCTCCATTTGTCTGTGTTTTCGTCTAGAGCTGATTCTGCTGCTACATCAGACGCCACCAATTTGCCAGTGACATTATATCTCACCAAGGTTCTAACGTTATTGCACAAGTTGGCGAAGGAATCATCAAGTAACGGACTAGGATAGATAAGTGGGAGGAAGGATGTGGTGAAGTTTGTGGGTTGGTATGCGGACTCTCCTTCAATCACTTCCCCGTTTCCAAGCACCACAATTGAACGTATCCTTCTATCTATTGTGCTGGCACCCACTGTTAACATCCAAGGTGAGGTGTTCTCAACTGTTCCACTACCAGGCCTGTTGTTCCCAGCAGAATCACTGACAAACACCCCCTTACGAATAGCTCCGAAGCTTGCTATCTCAACAGAGTTACTGTATGGAGCTCGCGGGCTTTGTCCAATCGAAAGTGACAGAACGTCTACGCCATCTTTCACAGCACTGTCGCTCGCAGCTATAATCTCTGAATCGAGGCCGCTTGGCTTAGCAAACTTGTACACGGCGACCCATGCGTCAGAAGCCATGCCGGCGGCAGTACCTCTGGCGCTGCCCAATTGACTTGCGTCTTCTACAAAACGCCCAGCAGCCGTGCTGCCGTGTGAGTTCCGTGCCCGATGGTGTCGAACGGCTCAGGAGTCTGTGACTGGTTCGTGTAGTGGAATAACCTCGCCCCGATTAGTTTGTTGTTGCAGTGGGACTCGTTCCTGAACTCACATGCACTTCCCCTTCCACCTCGGAGGTGGTGGTGGCATGCTATTGTCGTTGAAAGAAGGGTGGGTCGGGTCAACGCCGGTGTCCACCAACTCGATAATCACATCCTTGCCGTACCCTACAACCCCGCTCCAGAAGTTGACACGGCCGGGATATAGCCCGAGGAAGGTGGATGTATGGGTTGTGTGATGTTAATATTTATCATGCCGTTACATGCAACAGCAGCATGTGCAGATTAATTAATAAGTTTAGGCAGATTCGATAAGGAAAACGAACATCAAACATAGCAGGAAAACAAAATTAAATGTGTTAGATTCGCAAACTAGATCGTTTATTGAGAAATGAACGTGTTAAAGAAATTAATGTCTGGCAATCCTCGCGGATAGATACCGTTCTCCCAGTCTCGATCCAGCACGAACCTGGAATAGACACGTCTCGCTCACGCTTGACGTCGTCTCGTTACACTACCACCAGTGCAGTACAACGTCTGCAGGAATCTCTGCCTGACAGTCGCGTCTAGGTGACAGGAAGGAGAAAGAAGCCTCGCTTCGCACAGGAGACGAACTCCACGAAACGACTCGAGAACAAAGACTCTGATTAGGGCTCTTAAAACACACGTGAAAACGGCGGCTGAAGTTTGTTTGTTGTGTGTTTAACCCTAAGGATCAGAGGTGTATATATAGCCATGCACATCCCTTATTCATATTCCCAGTAAGACGCAAACACTCAGTCGTTCTTGTACACATTACAGAATAAAAACCGCAAAGAGAAACACTTTCCAGTTAGGATTAATAAACCTGAATAGGAAAGAACCAATTAATTACACGAGCAATTAATTACTTACTTGTATCATTGTGCAAAAAGAAGCGGGAAGACGGAAGACATTCTCCACAATCCACAAGCAACAAGCCCGAGCCCGTGCCCGGCCCGGCCATGCCAGGCCAGGCGTGGCATGGTGCACGTGCGTGTGTGCGTGCGTTGTGATGTGGTAACCCCACCCACCAAGGAGGTGAGCATACCTCCCTCCTAAGACCCCTTGGACACTAGTGCCCCATGTGATCCTACATATAAGGACCATAAAAGTTCTAGGAAAGAGCTATATGAGATAAAACTTCTTTGCCATTTACACTAGAGACAAAACTACTTTTCTCACATGTACTTGTTGCACTGCATTGGGCTTAACCCATGCTAAATAAATGGTTGCTACAACAGCCATATATCTAACAATCCCCCACAAAGTCCAATGTGTAATGTGCTCTACCATTCAGTCATCCATATTGTGCTTTCAGCAGATACCTTTCGGTTTGAATCTACCTGAGTTATCCAACTGTGACCCCTGTAGGAACTAGGTGAACAAAAGTCTTGAACATGAACCTTGGGTACAAGAGTATAGGTTGGTAACATGATAACCTCCAATTTTGGATGATTATCTTAGTCTTTTTCTTTAGTTTTCCATACTTTTTCTAAATTAAAATTATACATAATCTCTAAATATTCCCTCTTATTGTCAATATACCATCAGACTAACTTTTCCCTTTTGTATATGTAGAAAAACACAAAAAAAGATCATAAAAGACTAACTCAGCCTCAAGACCGCATGGACTCAAACGGTCCCCCAGACCGCATGAAGCCAATCGGTCCCGAGACCGCATGGAGTCAAACGGTCCCCAGACCGCATGAAGCGAATCAGTCCTGAGACCGCATGAAGCGAATCGGTCCCGAGACCGCATGGAGTCAAACGGTCCCAAGACCGCATGAATCCAATCGGTCTCGAGACCGCATGGAGTCAAACGGTCCCAAGACCGCATGAAGCCAATCGGTCTCAAGACCGCATGAAGCCAACCGGTCCCAAGACCGCATGGAGTCACACGGTCTCAAGACCGCATGAAGCCAACCGGTCCCGAGACCGCATGGAGTCACACGGTCTCAAGACCGCATGAAGCCAACCGGTCCCGAGATCGCATGCAGTCACACAGTCTCAAGACCGCATGAAGCCAACCGGTCCCGAGACCGCATGGAGTCACACGGTCCCAAGACCGCATGAATCCAAACGGTCTTGAGGTCCAAACAGTCTCAAGGTCCAAACGGTCTTGAGGTCCAAACAGTTTCAAAGTCCAAACGGTCTTGAGGCCCAAACAGTCTTGAGGTCCAAACGGTCTCCAAACCGTTTGGACTTCACTTAAGGCCTATAAATAAGACCCCAAGGGTCATCCACCAGATATCAAGTTTCAGACGTCCAAAGGTTGTCTCAATCACTCCAGAGCTCATACGACATCCATCCTCCGCCCTGGGGCTGCCGGTCTGAGACCCATACTCCATCTCGAAGCTACTTTCTCTCTCTCTGCCAAAGAAGGTGGGAAGAGGGAGATCTCGTCATCGCGCAACCTGTAAAGCTGGTGGATTGTTTCTCTCTCTCCAAGGGGTTGACTTTCCTCTCTCCTTTATGGGGATGATGCACTCTCTCTCTCATCTTGCCTCCTTCTTTGTCCTAGTCATGAGAGAGTAGTCTCTTTCACTAGGGTGCGGGGAGTAGCCCTGCTACCCATGTTTTCATATCATAAAAATGTAATCCATAATTTGTAATGCAGAGTTCTTATCTTTTCAGTTCAACATCAAACAATTAATGAATGCATGTTGCTTGATCTCCAACTTGTGTTATCCTTTATCTTTTAGTATGAATTGTCTACATTTGTACTATTAGATTCGAAACTCGTTTGTATGTTGGTTCTTGGTGCATGTATCCATCATGCATCTGTTTCGGTATATAGAAGTGTCTCTCTAGAAGTGGAGTAAACTCACTATCATTCGTTGCACTTTCATACTATGAAATGGAATCAGTTGACGTATGAAAGTGCAACCTTGGTAAGTCGAGGAACACACTTTGCGAAGGGAATGATGCAAAGTAGGTGACCGTTTGTTCGGGAATGGCTGGCATTACAACATTTCTGCACTTCTCCTAGTTAGTTCTCCGAAAGGAAACTAAGTCTACAACGATACTAACTGACTAAACTCTTGTTGCAGGTTATGTTTTGCTTTGCATGTGTTGATCCATGTGTAGTGGCGGTGAAAAACCGATCGCATCCTAGTGACTTTTATCATAGTTTAACTCCTTAGATTTACTTGCTTTCTTTACTTTACATGTTCTTAGTTTAAAACAACAAAAACCAACCTTTCGATTTAAGTGCCTACTATTAAGTGACTAAGTGAAATTCTAACGTTTTCCATCGTGTTGCTTGCAACAAGATCATTGTCCTGAGGATTCGACCCTTAACTATACTACGATAAGACTTCCACGTATCTTAGCATACGTGGGTGGAGTTCTTTATTTAGTATATGCAAGGCTAAACCTAAAGACTTACTATCTTTGGGATTTTTAGTTGGTGCACGCAATTCCACGTAAGTGGAAGCTCCATCAAAAAATTGTCGTCGTTGCTGGGGACAACAAAACGTTTTAATTTCATTTAGTACCTTCCTAGTTGGTTAGGATTTTACACTTTATTTTTAATCATAAGTCTATATCTTCTTGAAACCATTATATCTTTACCACTATCTAAAGGTGTTTTCTTTTCTCTACTTAGGTAGAAAACGTGTATGCGATCATCGCATAACTGCAGATTCTCCCCTGATCCGGAGTTTGACTCTGAGGTAGAGAGAAGTTTCCATCACCACATTCGACTCAATCGCCAACGAGCCAGGCAAATGTCCGACGATCAACGCCAGGCTGCATTGGTGATGGAGAGGGTCAACGCCGCCATCACCGCTCAACAGGCACAACTCATCACTGACACTCGTGCCCAAATTCAAGCGGAGATTCGTGCGGAAGAACATGCCCACATCAGAGCTAAAAATGAGGCAGCAACCCAAGCTGCTCAGTTGGAGTTAAGGAACAAGCAACTAACGGACTATGTTGTCCCAAAGAATTATGAGGATAACCATCTGGTCCGACCTCTGATTATCAATATTCCCAACTTCGAGATTCGGACCCAGTGGATCCATATCATGCAAGGCATCTCATTCTCTAGAGGTTCTGGAGATGATTGCATGGATCATCTGAAAAGGTTTAAGGCATTGTGTCGTCTGGTTCCGCAAGCCGGAGTCGCTTTTGATGCAATAATGCTTCATCTGTTCCATTTCACTCTGTCTGGGAGAGCCCTGAGTTGGTATAACTCACTTGACAGGGAACCTATAATAACCACCTGGGCTCCCCTAGAGGAAAAGTTCTTAGAGAAGGTCTTTCCCCCTCACTGACTTATGAGATCAGAGGGCAGATCAATCACTTCTCTCAACTACACGGAGAATCCCTTGCTGAAGCATGGGAAAGGTTTAAAGAACTTTTGTGGAAGTGCCCCATCATGGAATCTCCCAGAACCAATTGATAGAAACCTTCTATCGGGGAGTGAGCGATGATATCAAACAGTTTTTGGATTCCTTATCTGGAGGAAACTTCATGAGAAAGAATTATGAGGACGCCTAGAAAATTGTTACACTCGGAGCTGAAAATCAGTCGAACTGGGGACGATCAGCCGGTAAAGGTGTCCTCAAGGTCTACAAAGCTGAAGAATCAATAGAGATGAAGGTAATAGCTGAAGCCTTGAAAACCATAGTTCATAAAAAAAATCTCTCGAGACTTCTCTCGGAGAGTTTGATAAGAAGAAAAATCCTCTGGTTCAACAAGTCAAGGCCGCCACAGGAACCTGTGAGGCCTGTCATGCTTCTGACCATCTGACCCTTTCCTACGGTATGCTTCATAATGTGATGATGGATCTGCATCCACCACCACAACCATATGAACCTATCACTTACCAGTCTGAAGAACAACTACCGGAACAAGTCAACTCTATCCACTCTATCCCTGGACAAGTCTATTACAACCCTAATCAGCCAAGGAATCATACAAGATTTCAGTATGGAAACCCTGCTGGGACCGCTAATCCACAGCACCAGACGCAGGGAGGATCCTCTAGTAGGTTACCACCTGGGTTCCCAAACAATTTCAATCAAACTCAAGGGAACTCCAGGAATAACTTCCCTAGGGCTAACTATCCCAGGAACCAATATGCCTACTATCAGTACACTCATCCTCCGCTACACCCACAGCCGCACCCTCAGTTGCAGCAACCTCAGCTAGCGATGCCACCACAACAACCTCAACAAGGACAACAACAAGCTCCTCAGAAAAACACTCCTCCTCAGCCAGAAGATGAAATATCCTTGATAAGGCAGATGCTGCAATCCCAACAGACTATGCTTGCTAATCAGCAAGCACAACAAAAAGCAGTAGAAGCTCAGCTTGCCCAGATTGCTGCACAATTAAAGCCTCCAGCAGGCACATTTGTAGGGCAGCCCGAATCAAATCCTAAGCATGGACAAAATAGACATGAACAGTTGAATGTTGTCACCACGAGATCTGGACGCACTCTTCATGACATTACCAAGATCACTCTTGATAATGATGATACACCTGCTTTTATGACGAATGAGAGCCCGCAACAAGGAATGGAGAAGCCCACAGAGGGCACAAAGGGTAAAGATAAAGACCAAGTGTCCGCATAGCCCGAAGTCTTGCAATTTAAACCAAGAATCCCATATCTGGGTAGACTGCGAGAAACAAAGATGGACACCAGGTTTCAAAAATTCAAGGAGGTGATGAAGAAACTGTACATTGATATCCCGCTCCTTGATGCTCTTTCTGAGGTGCCGGCCTGGGCAAAATACCTCAAAACCTTGTTATCCAGGAAGTACATCACCGAGGAGCAACAAACTGTCAAGCTTGCCCAGACCACCTCTGACATCATCCTAAACAAAATGGCAAAGAAGAAGAAGGACCTAGGTTCCTTCGGAATTCAATGTTGCATTGGAAATGCATCTACTAAAAAGGGATTAGCTGACCTAGGGGCCAACATATCCATTATGCCTTATTCTATGTGCAAACGTCTGGGTTTCACCGAATTGCTGCCTACAGCAATGACTATTCAATTCGCTGACTCCACCATAACCACACCTCTGGGGATCATTGAAGATATTCCAGTAAGGATAGGCAAGGATGCCTACGTTCCGTGCGATTTCATTATCATGGATATTAAAGAAGACTTGAGATACCCGATTATTTTGGCAGACCTTTCCTCGCTACTGCCAGGGCACTTATCGACGTCGAAGCTGGCACCATCATTCTTAAGCTCAAAAAAGAAGCAATTCAATTCCGAGTCCTTAATAGCATGAAAGGCCCCAGCATCCAAGAGGAGGTTTTTCTTCTTGACACAATACAACAAATGTCGCAATTAGAAATATCTGAACCAGCTGACGAACTAGAGAATGTTCTAATCAATCCGGATGTTGAATTCTCTGCGAATGAACTTGTTCAACAGTGTCTGCAACATTTAGAAAAGGCCGAAGAAGCACCAACGGCCACTTTTGCAGAACTTAAAGTTGTTACCATTGTAGAAGCAACTGAGCCACCGAAAGCCCCTGAAATGAAGACTTTACCCACAGGGCTTAAACATGTTTTCTTAGATGAGGAAAAATTATGCTCGGTCATCATCAGCTCTACCCTTACAGAAGATTAGGAAGGAAGGCTTCTGGATGAGCTGAAGAAGCACAAAAAGGTCATTGGATATAAGATAACTGACCTGACGGGCATAAATCCAGCCCTGTGTATGCACAGACTTCCAATGGTTGAAGAATTTAAACCATCTCGCGAACATCAAAGAAAATTGAATCCTAATCTCAAAGAGGTGGTTCGCCTGGAAGTCCTCAATTTACTTAAAGCTGATATAATCTACCCTATCTCTGACTCCCAGTGGGTCAACCCTGTCCAGGTTGTTCCTAAAAAAGGAGGCACTACTGTCGTTCTTAACGACAAAAATGAGTTAGTGCCCACTAGGATTGTAACAGGGTGGAGGGTGTGTATTGACTATAGGAAGCTAAACAAAGCCACGAGGAAAGATCACTACCCTCTACCCTTCCTCGATGAAGTCCTGGAACGCCTAGCTCATCAGAAATATTTTTGCTATCTTGATGGTTATTCCGGGTTTTACCAAATACCCATACACCCAGAAGACCAGGAAAACACTACCTTCACCTATCCTTTTGGGACATATGCCTTTAGAAGAATGTCGTTCGGGTTGTGTAACGCACCCACTACGTTCCAACGGTGTATGTCTTCCATCTTTTCCGGTTTAACTGAATCTGTCATGGAAGTGTTTATGGACGATTTCTCAGTTTACGGAGATTCCTTCGATAACTGTTTAATCAATCTTGGACAAGTTCTATAGCGCTGCGAGGAAACGAACCTTATCCTGAATTGGGAGAAATGCCATTTCATGGTAACTGAAGGTGTCGTCCTCGGGCACAGGGTGAGTGACAGAGGGATCGAGGTGGATAAAGCAAAAATTGATGTTATCGTGAAACTATCACCACCGAAAGATATAAAGGGAGTAAGAGCTTTCTTGGGTCATGTAGGGTTCTACAGAAGATTCATCAAAGACTTTTTGAAGATAGCAAAACCCATGACCCAACTCCTGGCTAAAGATACTGAGTTCATCTTCAATCAAGAATGTATGCAAAGTTTCTCAACCCTCAAGAATGCTTTAATTTCCACACCTATTCTGAGAGCCCCAGATTGGTCACAGCCATTTGAAATCATGTGCGACGCAAGTGATTACGCCATAGGGGCTGTTTTAGGACAGCGGATTGACAAAAAACCTTACGTTATCTACTACACATCCAAAACTCTAGATGAAGCACAGAAAAACTACACTACCACAGAGAAAGAGTTTTTGGTTGTCATCTACGCGTTTGAAAAATTCTGCTCGTATCTAATTGGTTCTAAGGTCATCATTTATACCGACCACTCCGCCATTCGATACCTGATTTAGAAGCAAGATGCCAAACCCAGGCTCATCCACTGGGTGTTGATGCTTCAGGAATTCGACTTGGAAATTAAAGATAAAAGTGGAGTGGAGAATGTTGTAGCCGATCATCTCAGCCATATCGAGGTTGAAGAAGAAGATAAAATCCCTATCCGGGATTCTCTTCCAGACGACCAGCTCATGAAGGCCACCCATGGATTCCCTTGCTATGCGGATATCGTCAATTATCTAGCCACAGGGATTATTCACCCCTCTGCTTCCTACCATGACAAAAGGAAGTTCCTTCATGATATAAAACAATATTATTGGGATGAACCCTACCTGTTTCACCTTTGTGCTGACAGACTTTTCTGTCGTTGCTTTCCAGAAGAAGAAATAACCCCGGTCCTAGAGCATTGCCATTCAGGACCCACGGGGGGGGGGCACATGAGTGCTAAGAAAACGGCTATAAAATTTTTACAATCTGGTTTCATCTGGCCCACCATAGCAAAGGACTCCTACGATTTTGTGAAAGCTTGTAACAAATGCCAATTTTCTGGCAACATATCAAAAAGAGACGAAATGCCCCTCACAATGTGGCAAGAAATTGAGCTTTTCGATGTGTAGGGGGTAGACTATATGGGCCCTTTCCCTTCCTCCTATGGCTTCTCTTACATCTTGGTCGCAGTGGACTACGTCTCAAAGTGGGTCGAAGTTGTACCCACTGTATCTAGCGATTCCAAGCCAGTTATTAAATTGTTCAAAGATATTATTTTCCCAAGATTTGGAGTCCCCAGAACTGTCATATCAGATGGCGGGACCCATTTCTTGGAACGAAGTTTTAAAGACCTGCTGAAAAAGTACGGAGTCAACCAAAAAGTAGGAACGCCTTACCATCCACAGACAAGTGGTCAGGTTGAGGTATCTAATAGACAACTAAAGGTGATTCTAGAAAAAACAGTGAACATAAACCGTACTGATTGGTCCACCAAACTTCCTAATGCCCTTTGGGCATACCGAATAGCCTATAAAACACCAATCCAGACAACCCCATTCCGTTTGGTGTACGGGAAGTCATGTCATCTTCCAGTAGAGTTGGAACACAAAGTCTGGTGGGCCATCAAATAATTAAATTTCGATCTTAAAAGTGCAGGAGAGAATAGACAACTCCAGTTGCAGGAGCTAGAAGAGCTCCAAATGACTTCCTATCAGAGTGCCAGAATCTATAAAGAGCAGACAAAAATGTGGCACAACGGTAATCTCAAGAGGAAAGACATCGTCGTCGGTGACAACGTACTCCTTTTCAACTCCAAGCTCAAGTTGTTTCCCGGAAAACTTCGAACAAAATGGTCCGGTCCCTTCACCATAAAGCATATTTATCCAACAGGAGCTGTCATAATTATCGACAAAAACGGAGGAGAAAGGATGGTCAACGATCATCGTTTGAAAAAATACTACTCTCCGACAGACAAAATGCTAAGACAAACTATTGAAATCAAAGACGCCACGCCGTCAGCATAACAACGTCACAACTTCGTCGAGCCAACGACGTAAAACCCAGGCGCTACTTGGGAGGCAACCCAAGATTTCAGTTTCTTCCTTTACTTTCCATTCTTTTAATTACCCTAGGTTTATCTTATGAAAATATAAAAAATGCATATAACCAAAACAAACAAAAAAATAAGCAAAATCAAATAACATAAAAAATATATATAAACCAAAACAAACATAAAAATATAAAAAAAATCCTTTCAACCTTTTCCCTTCCAAACGGTCTTGACACCGTTTAGAGCCAAACGGTCTCGAAACTGTTTGGATCCAAACGGTCCTGAAACCGTTTGGAGTCCAAACGGTCTGCAAACCTTTTGGAGCCAAACAGTCTCGAAACTGTTTGGAGCCAAACGGTCTCGAAACCGTTTGGAGCCAAACGGTCCTGAAACCGTTTGGAGTCCAATCAGTCTTGAAACCGTCACGACCGTTTGGAGCCAAATGGTCCCGAACCCGTTTGGAATACAAACAGTCACTAAACCGTTTCCTATAAATATAAACCCTGCCCCCTCCTTCTCCTCTCTTCGACTCTCGAGTTTTCTCAAGCTTTTGCACAGAACTATTCCATTGCCTCTGCTCTCCTTGCTTCCGCCCTCTGCCTCCGACGACCAGGTTTCCGTGCTTCTACATGGCAACCTCACCTCCGTACCACCGCTCTCTGCTTCTCCGCCGTCGACTCTACCAACAGTTGCAAGGTAGTCCAGCAACCACGGCAACCTGGCCGGCATTTTCACTTCTGCAACCCCCCGTACCGCCGTTAACGACTTCGGCGCCGCCACGACATTTCCCCTTCTCCAACGCCGACGCTACCTTCTTCTTCATTGCCGCCAGACTCGCCGCAATCCTCTTTATCTTCGTCTTTATCGCCGTCGACTCCTTCCGTCATCACCTTCATTTTAATCGTTGACGACTCTTTCTATCGCTGCCTTCATTGTCGGCGCCTCCGCCTTCCCTTCACTGTTTCTCCTTCGCCTTTACCGGCTGTTACCTGACGTTTCACCTTCCAAACGGTCTTGAAACCGTTTGGGACCAAACGGTCCTGAAACCGTTTGGCTTTCTATAATCTCTAAAAATAAATATATATATATATATATATATACATTAAACCACATAAATACAAATAAAATCTAAATTGTTTCTAAACATGTTGTTCTAACTCATGATTTCTCATTTTGCAGATATGACATCACCAGCAAAGGAGGCCATCGGATCTGACGACGCTCCAATCTGGACACATGAGCAACTGATGGAAGAACAAGCTAGAGTCCAGAAGATCAGAGATGACTTCAACAGGACTGGAAAGGCGCCACCAAATGTCAAAATGATGCAAGTCTTGTGCGACCTTGATCGCCTCAACAAGTGCCTAGCTGAGGCACCTGAAGAAGAAGTTGCAATCTCTTCTGATGATGATGAAGGCTCAGAATACAATCCTCACTCCAAGGAGAAATCCCCAGTCAAAGAACAAAAGGGAAAATGCAAGGTCCAAGAAACTGCAACCGGACAGCCCTCCAAGAAACGGGCAAGAAAACAAGTTCGCCCTGCCTCTGCTATGGACCAAACCCTTGCAACACCTACCACCACCATCCCTGTTACCACCCCCACCATCTCAATTCTCACCACCACAGCACCACCAATAGAAAATCTCTTCATACATACCACCCCCTCCAATGACAAAATTCTCAAACCCACTAAGTACATTTGCTCCAACATACTACTTAAGATGGGGATCCATGACCGCATTTTCAACATGCTAGACAAAGCCAACCTCACCAGGCTGTGTTTAGTACCTGAGATCTCTTATTCTGAACCCACTACCGAATTCTTCACCTTTCTTACCAAAGAGCCCGTAGACATCATGGATAGAACACGGGACGGAGGTGATAGAAGGCTGGTCACCCAAATCTTCAGCATCAAGGTTGTCTTAACAGAAAACATGCTGAACAAAGTTTTTATTGACAACCAGCAGCAGCTAAATAAAGATAAGGCTGTGGGAACTAAGCACCCTGAGTTCAACAGACACAAATTTTGGAAATCTCTAACTGGTCTCCCCACCTATGATACTAAGACGTGCAAAGCATCGAACATACATTCGGGATTTGTGTGCACCCTACATAAAATCCTCGCTGGCACACTCTTCCCCATGACTGAAGAGGGGAATGTTATAATCTCGGATCTCTTTGTTCTCTGGTCCATTCTAAACGAAAGGCCAGTCCACATTGGACGACAAATGATCCAGAAATTATCAGATTACGCCCTGGGGAAGGAAATCTGCATGGGGGGCCATGTCACATCCATCATAAAATACCTCAAGATGGACAGACCCCTACCTCGTTGCACGCAAATAAAGGGTGAAATCCTTACTAATGAACAAACTTTGAAGAACTCCATCATTAAGGAAAAGGATGCGAAATTGCATTATGTCTTCTGCCCTACAGTCAAGTCATCAAGAACCTCCTTCCGCTTCCGGAGCTCGCAAACTATGACACAGAAAAGCTCCTCTTCTCTGACGAGGAGCTTACACAACTCTTAGCTTCGGTTAAAGCAACCGAAAAAAAAGCAAAAGTGGGACAGACGGAGCTAAGTATCACAACCTCGGCAGCTCGACCATCAAAAATACCTGTCAAACGACCTTCCAGAAGGCAGTTGCAGGCACAACAGCTGTCGGGGACACCAACATCAAGGCCACATCCTGAGGCCGACACCCTCCAAGAAGAAAACATAACCACCTCATCAATCGACTCTTTCATTAAGAGTCTAAATGATCAGCTAACAGCCACCACCACTCCACCCTCCACCTTTCCAACATCCACCACTCTTCCCTTCTTCACCACATCCACACAACCATTCACATCCTCTTCTTCACCCTTTTTCCCTTCGGCCCCCCTTCTCCACCCCTATGCCCGACTTTACCACTTTCCCATTCACCTCCACAGTCTCTACCCCCATCACTATAACTACCACCATTTTCACCTGAGATACCACCACCTTTTACATCCACCACCACCCCGACACCGCTGGTGACTCCATCCATAGTCACCACGTAGCTCGGGGCATCATCCGTGTCTCTTCCGCAAGACACTACCACCATCCCATGCAGACCCCAGCCATCCCACCCTTCCGCCCCTGGGGTCCCCCTTGCCAATATCAGTGAGGAATTCGATCGTCAATTCGATGTTGTCTGAAACCTCCTCACCGATCCTTCTAACATTTTACATTCTATTTTTTCTTGTGTGCAGGATTTATCCAGACAGGTGGCCACGATTGACGAACAAAACTGAGCCTTGCCCAACATCCTCCAAGGCTTTCAGCAACAACAAGATGAGGTGGCTAAGCAAGTTGAGCACATCAACAACCACTACAACAACTTGCCGGAACTGGTCCTTGGAGCGAAGCGCCAGCAAGAAGCGATGGCAAAGCAAGTCGATGGGATCTCTACGCAGACTCAACCTCTACCCGAGACTCTCCGCGAGCTCCAGCAACAACAAGAAGTTCTGAGCATGCGCTTGGACACCATCAACATCACACTCACACAACTAAATAATCACCAAGAGGAGTCAACTAATAATGACATCCAGCAGCTACATGCTCAAGTTACAGATCTAACAGCACGTCTCCTCTGCGCCGAGGGCCGATATAACGACCTCAAAGAAACCCACGACGCACTGCTCGAAACACATGAGCATATGCAAGTGGCTTTCGATGAATTACAAGCCACCCATCGGCGGTGCAAAAAGACCGCAAGTAAAAAGCCAGCAGACAAGGCAGCGGCCGACAAGGATGGCGATAGTGACGAAGAAGAAGACTCCGACTCATCTGCTGATTCGAACACTGATACCACCTCCTCAGGTGATAAATCTGATGACGGAGAGGATCCAGGAAATGCAGCAGAACCTTCTCACAAAGGTTCCGACAAAGGTCACCATGACGGTGAACATCACCCCAAGTCCCCACACAATGATAATGTTAACATGTCATATGGGGACCAATTCCTTGATTATTCCACTCTGGGATCCATCGGGGAGGCTGCTAAAGACGCGGATTTTGCTGAGTTCCACCAATGTATATTAGGAACCAGTGCCAGCCCACCCACAACAACTGCTCCACCTTTCTCTGCGCTCGACACGTCAGCACCCTCCCCCCATGACCAGGACGAGGCAAAACGAGTAAGCTTAGACACAGATGAAGACCTCAATTCTGCCTCCGACTCGGAAGACGATCTACAAGGCCATATAGAAGCCTTAGTACAACCTACTTCTCCCCCTCCACAGGAGCTTCCCCCACCACCATCTCTACCGCACAAAATGCATGACCTGGATATGGCGGCCATCTCCACATTAGATGCTCAGGACATTTTTATACTGAAAACTATTGTGGACGATGCGAAGGCAGGGGAAGACATCATTTATCATAACACCAGAACTAAGCGCAAGATGACACGAGAAGACTTCTACAACATCCTGCGACCTCGGTCCACGAAGCCAATGACAATCTTAAGTGTCCTTCTCGCCAACTGTATAGAAATGTACAGAAGTTCTAAGAGGCAACAACCGGTTTTCAACGCCTCGCCTGCTCTGTCTATTGGCCTTTTATACAAAGACATACAAGCAAAATCAATCGAGTGGCTGCGTGCCGATTTAGCACGACGGGCACGTTACTCGGATCATTGGCTATTTATGATTGTCGACACCGAAGCTCGGGATGCCAAGGTCTATAATTTTTGCGGCGTTGAGCTACCCGCCAGTACAATAAACTTTGTTGGTGAAGCAGCAGGTGAAGCGAGATGTATACCCTTCCGGCTGCTTAAGTTAATTTGGGCTGCACGCCCATCTCTCCGCCAAGACTGGAGCCAGCCCTGGTTCCAAATAATAAACCCTCAAGTTCAAGCTACCGAGGGATCTGGGGACTGCGCTTTCTGCACCATACGTCACATCCAAGCGTTGAACCAAGAAATCCCATTTACTGACCTCGTTGCTAAAGATTTTCACTCTTTGCGAGGGCGTTACGCCATGAAACTCATTTGTGATAGAAGGTTCTTCAAGGACCCGACTATGGCACCAGATGACGTCCCTCGTTATCTTTTTCAGTTATCCAATGCCCGCAGAGGCGACCTTTCCGCCACACTCTGAAAGAGTTGGAAAAACCCAAGGAGCCGGCCTTAGCCACCGAGCAAAGTAAAAGAGACACCGATCCTTTGTCTGCCATAGAACCAACGTTTTCTGACTTTGATCATAGTGCTTGCAAAGGTCTCTCCGACATCGAACTACGTCTCATTATGGCGCGGCTTTCAGCTGAGAAGGATGAGCTCGTATTCATGTCTAGGGACATTCTAGTTATGGAAGACACGCTTCGAGAGACTTTATAGATTAAAGGATCCCTCTCCGTAAGCTTAATGGCCGCTTATCAGTTTCTACTCGGCCAAAATAACCCCAATACATATATGGCGTCCCCATACATGAAGGATGATCTTTTAAAGCTCAAGAACTTCGGCACAACTGAAGCGCTGATCTCCTTTCTACAACACACAATGCCGAAGTTCATCATGTTACCCTTCCTTTATCATGAGCACTGGATGCTCCTGGCAACAAACCTACCAGAAGGAACAACTACAATATACAACAGTTCCGATAGCCAGTACAATCCACGACAGAAGAACTATGTCGTGACACCAAGGACGCCAACAGAGGTAGTGGCGAAGGAATGCGCTGACAAATTAATCGCCTTTCTAAGTCAGCATACAAGGGCTTACGACAAAGAGCATTTTCATCGCCCTTCCTTCAGCCACAAATGTCCCCAACAAATCTAAGAATCAAATGACTGTGGCTTCCACGTCCTCTAGTGGATGTACACCATCATCGTTCTTCAAAGACCAGTAGAAAAGTTGACTGACGTGGATTACCACGCTCTACGAGGACAGTTCGCAGCAAATCTACTTCAATCACCAGGGGCAAATTCAGAATTAACTTAGCCTGCAACCCTTGTCATCGTACTTCTCAACCTATCACTTTGACACTCTGAGGACAGAGTGAGTGATAAGTTGGGGGGGGGGGGGTACATTAGACAAGGGCGAGGTATCATTTCTAAATCCCTCTTTCTCCATTTTCTCCTCTCTCTGTTTGTACGTATTCTTTTTTTCTTTTTTCTTTAACTTTCTTTTTAATTAACCCTTTTTGAATAGAATCACCCTCAATTAACTTTAGAATCATGTTAGTCCCCAAAAGTAAATAGCACTTAGACATTTAATGGCGATTTAATAATGTCCCTCCACTATTGATTTTCATGCTTTTTCTTCACTTCTTTATCTGATTCTCCACAGGTCAATATCAAGCAGACTCTCAAGGATGAGAGGGGCATCAGGCAACTTCCAAATCAAGAAGTTCTGCAAGTGGACCACAAACCAAATAAGTGCATGTTGAAAAACTCTAAGAACAACTTTCCTCTCTTCAAAATAAAAGAGGCTTGGCCGCCCAAAATAATTTCCCAAACAAAACCCCAAAACCCAAGCCTGCGAGTCATCGAATAAAAGCCAGAGAGTCGAATAAAATTATCAGAGTTGTGCCATAAATAAGGATCTATATAAAGAACCGATGAAGGTCTCACCCGGACGGCACATTCAGCTGCCCTCACAAAGGCAGATGTGTCGTGCCCGGTAGTGAAACCCTAAGGTATCTAAATATATGAAAGGCTTATAAAGGACTCACCCGACCGGTACATTCAGCTGCCCTCATAAAGGCAGATGTGTCGTGCCCGGTAGTGAGATCCTAAAAGTATAGACAACCCCTCCCCCACTTGAAGGGGCAGTTACACTTCAAGCCTTTAGCCAACCTTCATACCCTCTCTAGCTTCCAGTAGGTCCTTCAGAGAGGTATAAAGCTGACTAGAGTCAACAACATGCACAGAATAAAGGTGGTCCCGATGCGAGCTACGAGATACGGAAAGAACCTGAGACCCAAGCAACTCTCGAAACCTGAAAGAGTCAAGGCAAGCAATAAGACTTGATATGACCTTAGGAGAACTCAGGTTATGAATTGAAGCAAGAGTACGGAAATCCTAACTAAATAAAATCGCCTCGCCATTACATGCCTCACCTCTATCTAACTTGAGGACAAGCTAGACTCTAAGTTAGGGGGGGTGATAAGCTCCAATTTTGGATGATTATCTTAGTCTTTTTCTTTAGTTTTCCATACTTTTTCTAAATTAAAATTATACATAATCGCTAAATTTTCCCTCTTATTGTAAATATACCATCAGACTAATTTTTCCCTTTTATATATGCAGAAAAACATAAAAAAGATCATAAAAGACTAACTCAGCCTCAAGACCGCATGGACTCAAACGGTCCCCAGACCGCATGAAGCCACTCGGTCCCGAGACCGCATGGAGTCAAACGGTCCCCAGACCTCATGAAGCCAATCGGTCCCGAGATCGCATGGAGTCAAACGGTCCCTAGACCGCATGAAGCCAATCGGTCCCGAGACCGCATGGAGTCAAACGGTCCCAAGACCGCATGAAGCCAATCGGTCTCAAGACCGCATGAAGCCAACCGGTCCCGAGACCGCATGGAGTCACACGGTCTCAAGACCGCATGAAGCCAACCGGTCCCGAGACTGTATGGAGTCACACAGTCTCAAGACCGCATGAAGCCAACCGGTCGTGAGACCGCATGGAGTCACACAGTCTCAAGACCGCATGAAGCCAACCAGTCCCGAGACCGCATAGAGTCACACGGTCCCGAGATCGCATGAAGACAAACAGTCTTGAGGTCCAAACGGTCTCAAGGTCCAAACGGTCTTGAGGTCCAAACGGTCTCAAGGTCGAAACGGTCTTGAGGTCCAAATGGTCTTGAGGTCCAAACGGTCTCGACGTCCAAACGGTCTCAAGGTCCAAACGGTCTTGAGGTCCAAACGGTCTCAAGGTCCAAACGGTCTTGAGGCCCAAACGGTCTTGAGGTCCAAACGGTCTCCAAACCGTTTGGACTTCACTTAAGGCCTATAATTAAGACCCCAAGGGTCCTCCACCAGATATCAAGTTTCAGATGTCCAAAGGCTGCCTTAATCACTCCAGAGATCATACGACTTCCATCCTTTTCCCTAGGGATGCTGGTCTGAGACCCATACTCCATCTCGAAGCTACTTTCTCTCTCTCCGCCAAAGAAGGTGGGAAGAGGGAGATCTCGTCATTGTGCAACCTGTGAAGCTGGTGGATCATTTCTCTCTCTCCAAGGGGTTGACTTTCCTCTCTCCTTTATGGGGATGATGCACTCTCTCTCTCTCTCATCTTGCCTCCTTCTTTGTCCTAGTCATGAGAGAGTAGTCTCTTTCACTAGGGTGCGGGGAGTAGCCCCGCTACCCATGTTTTCATATCATGTAAATGTAATCCATAATTTTTAATGTAGAGTTCTTATCTTTTCAGTTCAACATCAAACGTTTAATGAATGCATGTTGATTGATCTCCAACTTGTGTTATCCTTTATCTTTTAGTATGAATTGTCTACGTTTGTACTAATAGATTTGAAACTCATTTGTATGTTGGTTCTTGGTGCATGTATCCACCATGCATCTGTTGCGGTATCTAGAAGTGTCTCTCAAGAAGTGGAGTAAACTCACTATCATTCGTTGCACTTTCATACTATGAAATCGAATCAGTTGACATATGAAAGTGCAACCTTGGTAAGTCGAGGAACACACTTTGCGAAGGGAATGATGCAAAGTAGGTGACCATTTGTTCGGGAATGGCTGGCATTGCAACATTCCCGCACTTCTCGTAGTTAGTTCTCCGAAAGGAAACTAAGTCTACAAAGATACTAACTGACTAAACTCTTGTTGCAGGTTATGTTTTTCTTTGCATGTGTTGATCCATGCATAGTGGCGGTGAAATACCGATCACACCCTAGTGACTTTTATCATAGTTTAACTCCTTAGATTTACTTGCTTTCTTTACTTTACATGTTCTTAGTTTAAAACAACAAAAACCAATCTTTCGATTTAAGTACCTACTATTAAGTGACTAAGTGAAATTCTAACGTTTTCCATCTTGTTGCTTGCAACAAGACCGTTGTCCTGAGGATTCAACCCTTAACTATACTACGATAAGACTTCCACGTATCTTAGCATACTAGGGTGGAGTTCTTTATTTAGTATATGCAAGGCTAAACCTAAAGACTTACTATCTTTGGGATTTTTAGTTGGTACACGCAATTCCACGTAAGTGGAAGCTCCATCATAACAACACAATAAAGACATGGTAGAAAAGAAAATAATACATTAAGTCCATGCATGCAAAATTTTATATCATGATTGATAACAAAGTACAACCCAGTTCTCCTGTTGTGACCTACACAATATCAATCACTTAGTTGGAGTCTCCACGGATGTACTACTAACATCCTATCCTAAGACTTGACACCATTTAGAGACTACTCTCTTACTAACTTGCAGTCATGACTCTAACAAGTTTCCCAGGGAATAGACACACAGATGCAAGAAGCATCAAACAAGAATACCTAGTGTCATCTGATTTACCCAACTACTTGTTATTACCGCATTGAACCCAATTTCTAGGATCTCCACTCTTTTGGGTTGGGTTGCTACTGCCTGCAAATTTATAGGGGCTTTAGTCCCATCCCCAACCTGGATTTTTCCACTAAAGCCAAGGTAAGACCTTTAGTGAAAGGATCAGTTGTATTATCTTTGGTACCGACGTAGTTCACAACCAAGACCCCATTAGACACTAACTCCCTTACAGATTTCAATCTGACTTAGATGTATCTACGATGTTTTTGATTGTACTTGGAACTCTTTATCTTAGCAATAGTTGTAGTGTTGTCACAATGAACTGAAATTACTGGAAGTGGCTTCATTACAATAGGGAAACTGGACATAAGTTCATGTAGCCATTCAACTTCCAATCCAGTTTCATCTAAAGCACACAACTCTGCCTTAAAAGTGGACCAAGACAATACGGTTTGTTTCTTAGACCTCCAGGAAACAACTGCTCCTCCCAACAAGAATACATATCCTGAGACACCATTACTCCCAGAATTCACGGCAATCCAGCTTACATCACTATATCCTTCGACTACAGAAGGATGTTTACCATAATGCAGCCCAAGAGAACATGTTCCCTTGATATACCTCAGAACTCTGTCAAGAGCTTCCCAATGGGTCTTGTCAGGACAACTGGTGTATCTACTTAATTGTTCACGACAAACACAATGTATGGACGTGTACGGTTCATAAGATACATCAAACTTCTGATAATCTGAGAGTATCGTAATTGAGACACTGGAACCCCAGTCTCATTCTTGAACACGGGCTTTGAAGAATCATATGGAGTCTTAACATGTTTACATGATGTGTACTCAAACCTCTCCAGTATCTTCTCAACATAGTGAGACTAAGAGAGATGTATACCATCAGTAGACCTAATGATTTTAAGCCCTAAAATCACATCAGCGACACCCATATCCTTCATCTCAAACTTGCTACACAAGAATGACTTTGTCTCATTTACTACTTTCATATCGGAACCAAAACGCAGGATATCATTGACGTATAAGCATAGCAAAATGAATCCATTATTGACAGTTTTGTAGTAGAGACACTTATCAAATTCATTAGAAACAAAGCCAAACGATGATATCACAGAATCAAACTTCTCATGTCATTGCTTAAGGGCTTGTTTTAAGCCATATAATGACTTAACAAGTTTACACACTTTGGACTCATTCCCACGACCCACAAATACCTCAGGTTGTTCCATATATATCTCTTCCTAAAGATCACCATGTAAGAACATGGTATTCACATCCATCTGATGGATATAGAGATTATAAATGGAAGCCAATGCTATAAGCACTCGGATTGTGGTCATACGGGAAACAGGTGAATAGGTATCAAAATAATATATTCCTTCCCTTTGTGTTTAACCCTTAGCAACTAACCTAGCCTTATACTTATTGATTGTCTCGTCTGCATTAAGTTTCTTCTTAAAGATCCATTTGCAACCAACTGTAGAACAACCAGGAGGCAAATCCACCAATTCCCAAGTTCCATTTGAGAGAATTGATCATATTTCATCATTAATGACTTCTCCAAAACTTAGCTTCTGGAGATTCCATAGCTTGTTTGAAAGTAACAGGATCATCCTCAACATTGTAAGTGAGAAACTCACTTCCAAAGTCCTTTGATGTCGAGGCCGTTTACTTCTCCTTGATTCAACTATTTCTTCAGAATCATCATATTTAGAAATAACTTGTTCTGAGTCACCCCCCACATTTGTCATCCTTTCCACATGCTCGGGAATGGAACTTGTGGTAAATGAATCTCTTGAGATACTTCATTGGGCACGCCAGTTTTCATAGGAAATGCATCCTCAAAGAATGTTGCATCATGTAATTCCACAATTGTATTGACCTCAATGCCATAGATATCTGATTTTACAATCAAGAATCTATAAGAATAGCTTGTTTCTACATAACCCAAGTATATGGCATCAACCGTTTTTGGTCCCAATTTCTTTCGTTTGTGATCAGGGACAAGTACCTTAGCAAGGCACCCCCACACTCAAAGATATTTAAGACTCGGTTTTCTTCCTCTCCACAACTCAAACTGACTACTCTCTGAATGCTTATGGGGAACTCTATTCAGAATATGGCAATCTGTATACAACGCTTCCCCCCACATAAAGTTGGGTAATCTCGATGTTTGGAGTAAGGTATTTACCATATCTATTAAGGTTCGGTTTTTACGTTCAGCAATCCCATTTGATTGTGGTGAATAAGGAGCAGTGATCTCATGAACATACCATGTAACTGGCAAAATTCCAAAAACAAGTTTGAAGTATACTCTCCTCCCCTATCATACCTTAATCTCTTAAGTATTTTACTGGTTTGAGTTTCGGCTTCTTTCTTATAAATTTTAAATTTATCCAATGCCTCATCTTTACTTCTAAGTAAAAAGACATAACAGTATCTACTCACATCGTCAATAAAAGTTATAAAATAACACTTTTGATCCCTCGTAGCAACACCATTAAATTCACAGATATTAGTATGCACTAAATCCAAAATTTCTGAATTCCTATTCATAGAATGAAACGGCTGCCTAGGCAATTTAGCTTGTACACAGATTTCACATTTATTGTCGCTACTTTCAGATTTAGGGATCAAATTTAGATTCATCATATGCTTCATTGAGGCAACATTAACATGTCCCAAACGTGAATGCCAAACATTGGATGAAACAAGATGCATGCAAACAGAAGTATAATCATTCAAATTTAAAATTGAATTTGAAATAGGTTCAACATGAATCATAAATAAGTTCTCCACATCACATAAGTACCCCTTGCCAAAAAACAAAGAATCACAAAGGCGTGTAATAATAGCCTTATTACATTTGCAGTCTACTCTATAACCTTCCCTAACTAAAATGACGCCACTAAGGATATTGCACCGAATGGTTGGAACATGTCTGACCCTATAAGGAGTCAAAACCTTCCCCGAAGGGAACTTCAAGTCCACCCTTCCTTCTCCTTTGACTTTTGCAGAGCTGGAATTGCCCAAAGTCACTGACCGACCTCGAGAGGCCTGATAAGATACAAACAGGGATTTATCAGCACACACGTGTACATTAGCCCCAGTGTCAATTATCCAATAAAGTAGTTCAAAAATAGAAAGGATTTTAGGTTTAATAGACACATACCCATCATTGAGGTTCAAGGATGTAGTCATCATGTTGACCACAGCCTCCTCAGTTGCAGATGTGGTAGCTTTCTTTGCCTTCTTAGAAGGACAATCCTTGTTTCAGTGGCCAACCTGTCCACAAGTCCAACAAGGTTTGTTCTTCGATTTCTTTTAGATCTTTGCCTTAGGTTTATGTGCATTCTTAGATTTCTTATCTTTGGTTTTTTTGCAAAAGTAAAATTAACAGTTGGATTTGCATCAGTAGGCACCTTGACCATTTTCTCCTTTAAGTGTTCTTCTTGTATATTAATATCCATCATTAGTTCTTCCATTGTGTGTGTCCCTTTGTGATGCTTCAGAGACATACCAAATGATTCCCATGACTTAGGAAATTTTTCTATGATAGACATAACAACAAACTTCTCAGGCAATACCATCTTGGCATCTAAGAGTTCATGAACTAGGAGTTGTAGATCATGTGTTTGATCAGAAACTGACTTACCCTCAACCATCTGCAACTTAAGAAATTTAGACACGCAATATTTTTCAACACCTTGATTTTCAGTACTAAAATTCTTAATCAACAATTCCCACAAAACCTTAGATGTAGTGACTGACGGTTTTGAGTAAGAAATACAATTTTTTATTTAAACCAAACAGAATCAAACCGCAACACGTTATGTAACCCTTCTTCCCATTAGAAATTATATTTGGATTATCAAGAATTGTTTCATCAGATTTAGGTTCAGTCTCTACTAAGTACTGATCAAAACCCACAATATTTAGCCAAATTTCCATCCGACTCTACCAACGGGCAAAGTTGGTACTAGTAAATTTTTCATGTATACTCTTGGTATCAATTTTATTTCCTGAACCACCCTTACCGACCATTGTTAATTAATGATAGAAAGATGATTTCTTTAAGACTATTATAAATATTTATAATGTCGTTACATGCAACATCAGTAGGTGTAAATTAATTAAGATGTTCAGGCTGTAAATTAATTAAGATGTTCAGGCAGATCCAGTAAGAAAATGAAGATCAAACATAGCAGGAGAATAGAAATAAACGAGTTAGATTCACAAACCAGATCGTTCATTGAGAAACAAACATGATACTTAACCAATAAGAAAACGAAGATCAAACATAGCAGGAGAACAAAAATAAATAAGTTAGATTTGCAAACCAGATCGTTCGTTGAGGAACGAATGTGATACTTAAAGAAATTAGTGTCCGACAATCCTCGTGGATAGGCACCGTTCTCCCAGTCTCGATCAAGCACAAACATGGAACAGACACGTCTCGCTCACGCTTGATGTCGTCTCGTTGCACTAGCACCAGTGCAGCACACCGTCCGCAGGAATCTCCGTCTGACAATCGCTCTAGGTGACGGGAAGGAGAAAGAAGCCTCGCTTCACACAGGATACAAACTCCATCAAACGGCTCTAGAACAAAGGCTCTCGCTCTCTGGATTAGTGCTCTCAAAACACACATGAAAACGGTGGCTGAAGTTTGTTTGTTGTGTGTTTAACCCTAATGACCAGAGGTGTATATATAGCCATGCACGTCCCTTATTCATACTCGCAGTGAGACGCAAACACTCAGTCGCTCTTGTACACATTACAGAATAAAAACCGTAAAGAGAAACACTTGCCAGTTATGATTAAGAAATCCAAATAGGAAAGAACCAATTAATTACACGGGTAATTTATTAATTGGTTGTATCCTAGTGCAAAAAGAAGCCGGAAGACATTCTCTACAATCCACAATCCACCCGTGCCCGGCCCGGCCCGGCCAAGCGTGGTGTGGCACGCGCGTGCGTGCGTGTGTTGTGATATGATAGCCCCACCCACCAAGGAGGTGAGCATACCTCCTTCCTAGGACCCTTTGGATACTAGTGTCTCATGTGATCCTACATATAAGGACCACAAAAGTTCTAGGAGTGAGCCATATGGGATAAAACTTCTTTGTCATTTGCACTAAATATGGGATAAAACTTCTTTGCCATTTGCGCTAGAGACAAAACTACTTTTCTCACATGTATTTGTTGCACTTCATTGGGCTTAACCCATGCTAAATAAATAATTGTTGTGTGTAGGAGAACTGCTGGTCAGACTCTGTGTGGATGAAGCCTTCCATTTTCCTCATCGCTTCTAGTTCCTCTACTGTCAATCTTGCTGCAAAGCCACTCAAAGCGTGGGTGTAGGAGTACACCAACCTTGAGTCTGTCAGCCCACCGTCGGTATTGATCTTTGGCATTCGCAGAAATGTCTCGTGCAAGTCCCGGTGGGAGCCGGAGTGATCCGGTGGGGGTTTGTGGCACTGGACTATGTAGGTTTTGCGGATACTCCGGCATGACACGTGATGGGAGAAGCTGTGAAGGCAGAGAAGCAGGATAGAGATGAGCCTAGGGATGGCAATTATCCCCATTAACCCATATCCACCCAAACCCAATTTGTTTGAGACCCAAATATAATGGGTTTAGTGGGTCAAAGCTTGCTAGTGGGCTTGAATTGGGGATGTCTCATACAGACCCATATTTGGCTGTGATACCCATTGGTACCCATTCACACCCACTGGAGCGTAGCGTCACTTCCTCTCTGTCAGTCCTGGCCAAGTGATCTTCACGTTTGCCCCAACCTCCTGTAATTAAAGGCACGCCATCGAGACACACTGGCGAGGAGACGCCCTAGAGGACGCTCCGCCATCCAGGCGGCGGAGACGATGCTCCGAAAATGAGGTGGAGGAGACGATGCTCCGGCAACCAGGCGTCGAGAAGGACACTGTGACAAGCAGGCATCACCAAGGACTCTCAGGCAATGACTCAGTTCCAGGCCCCCCGGGTGCTACGTTTAAGGATCCTTCAATCGTAGCTGCTTCGTACCCTCTGGGAGAGGCGAAACTCGGCAATGGGATTTGCAGTTGTGCGTATCTGCCTCACCACTGCAGGCCCAAGCACGGCATGCACATAGGAGCTAGAGGCCTCTGGAGTTGTCATCCAGCTAGGTAACATGGTGCTCTCCGTCCTCGGAGTTGTGCGGCCTGGAGTCCCCGACGTCCCTGATTTGACTCTCATGCTCAGCGGGGAACACAGACGGAGCTCTGACGGTACCTCGCCGCTACTAGAAGAACAAACTCTGAGGTTCGCAAGTCCCATGTTTTGAGGATCACGACCTCAATATTTCTGCAGATCTAGCGACGTTCTCAGAGTGAGAAAGGGACTTGATGTTGGCAGCAATGGTAGGTGAAGAGTTGCTGCAACACAATGAAAGATCTACTGAGTAGGTCATAATGGAAATTGTCGGTTTCTTACTCATTTTCTGAAATTAGTTGTGCGGGTTAAGTGATGATGCACAAAAATATTTGTTACGAACATGAACTGCCCAAGCAAATGTCTGAAATTACATTATTAATTAATGTATTTCAGGAAGCTGACAACTTGTGAGGCCATGCCAATGATGTTATTGTGGTTGTATAATTTAAAAAAATGAAAAAAAACTTAAATAGCACACTTCTGTAAAAATATTTATTCAAATAGTACTCTTTCCAACTTATTTCCCAAACTAACACAATTTCAGCTAAAACCGCCACATTATTTGACGTTTTTATGATACCGGGACATAAAACGCCATATGAGTTGCGTTTTACTGAAAAACGTCACATTATTTGGCGTTTTTCTGATACCGGGACATAAAACGTTATAATAGTTGGGGCATTACTGAAAAATGTCACATTGGCCTTAAAACGCCACATTATATGGCTTCTCTTGCTCCGCTTCTTTTTCTCTACTGCTACTTCTTTACGCACTTCATCTTTTTCCGCCGAGTGTCCTCCACATCGTCCGTGGACACAGCTGCCCGTCAGATCCCGAGGACGACGAGGTCCCGCCAACGGCGAAGGTCCAGAGGTCCATGTCCCCTGGAACGCTGGACATGAGTCTGTTAGCAGGGATGGAGGAGAAAGGGAAGTTTGGGTCATCGTCTTCATCGAAGCACGAACCATCCGACTGGCCGTTCAGGTGGGACGCCATGAGGCGGTCCAGCAGGATCCAGTCGCTAACACCTGCTACGGCATCGGTGGAATTCGTTTGACAAGTGGACGAATCAAGTCTGTGGTTTGTCGGTCCCACTTGCATCGTCGACTCATCGGAGGGCGCCAGTGGAGGAGGGTGGTTGTAGCTCGACATTGTGCAGCACGGCATCTAGGTTGACGATAACTGATGATCGACCTGGGTAAATCTGCAGCAGCTGGGGTTCAACGACGTCGGGCTCTCCAGCGGTGGAAGCTTCATGAACCTACTGTCTAGAAGCCCCGTGTCAAATGGTATCGAGTACCTCATAATTGAGCTTACCCGTGCAGTACCAGTCTCATGAGTACGAGTGCTACTGGATGAATGATTGTTATTAACATTCTGATTGCCGCCGCAGCAGCTGCTGTGATTGACGTTACTCGCTGCCCAGCTACAGCTAGCGCCGGCCTCCTGTTTACACGACCTACCCATATACTGCAGGATCTGGTCCAACGACCTGCGGTGACGGACGACGTGGAGGACACTCTCGCAAAAATATTTACCATCGTCTTAAAACACCAACTATTATGGCGTTTTATGTTCCGGTATCAGAAAAATGTCAAACAATGTGGCGCTTTTCAGTAAAGCAATAAATGATTGATAGCCGTAGTACTAGTTAATGGAAACACGTTTTTGAATCATTTTTTTGTAATAGATGATTCGTACGATGAGTGCAACGCACTTTGGTGCAAAATAGTTAATACCCAGGGATCTTTCTGTAATTTTCTCAAATGGTGCGTGTGCCTTGTTATGAGTAAAAATTCATCCATTCGTTCCCATGTTTCTGTATGTTGTTATTTAAATGGGTTGTTTTGGGTCCCCATGACACATTGGGGAACATTTTTCTTAGCGGCGGGGGGTGCTTGTTCTGAGTAAAAATTCATCCATTCGTTCCCATGTTTCCGTATGTTGTTATTTAAATGGGTTGTTTTGGGTCCCTATGACACATTGGGGAACATTTTTCTTAATGCGGGGGGGGGGGGGGGGGGGGGGGGGGGGGTTTTACGGGTTAGCCTATAATATTGATGAGTTTGGTGGGTATGGGTATGGTTCACGCAAACCCACCCATTTGCCATCCTTAGATGAGCCCAGCAGATGAGGAGGACAAACCGGTGAAAGAAGTCCTAAAAGATACCATCAGGATCGACTGGTAATCAAAGTCTAGATCCCAGTTTAACTAAACTCACTCGATTGAATGTGATGAAGAACATGAGAAATGTATGACAGCGTTTATAGAGGCACTTGTTAAGAATATAACTTATAACTCTTGCTATGTGTGAAACTTAATCATATCTTTTATGTCGAAATCGCTCGCTCGGAGCCTCGGAGATACCTCATCACACTGGAATTGTTCAAGTCAAAACGCACCACGATAGAGTCATTACTTAATCTAGATCGAGACACATGCTTTACTTTACGTAAGATGTTATTGTTTATGATACACTTATGGACCCGTAAATATCGTAATACGTGTTCTTCTGGAACAATTGTTACTTTGCTTATGTATTAAGCATGTCATAAGGATTACTATCTTAGATGACTCGGTTTAAAATGGACATACACTTTCCTGGTAAGTTCCATACATGCATTTAAAACAAAGAAATGCAAAGAATGTAGGCTGACTCGGTTCATCAAGTTAGTGATACACTTATATGCAATTAACAAGCTTATTCCCTCGCAAGTCTTAAAGATCCTATTTTGCTTAGATGTGTGATCCAATCGCGTAATGATTTTCCAGGATACAGTTCCATCTTGGGCAGTTAGTACCGATGTATAGGAAACAAAGAGATGATATAAAAATATTTGGCTAAGAGAGATTCAATTATATTAGTTTTGGGAACTTTTTACGATGAGTTTGAACGTTCGGGGCGCGGGAGCATCTCCCGTCGGGGTGACAAAAGGTTTGGAAAAGGAGCTACTAAAACCAATGAAAACAACAGTATTATCTCTGAAAAAATTATCTCTCCCAACAGGTTTCACGAGCTATCTTTTTCAGATGATGATGGATCTCCTTTGACTGAGGCTAGCAGGCTTCTAGGCAACCCCATTTTCAAATGAATGATCATATTGGCATCACGGCTTGGAATGTTAGAGGATCGATAATATCGTTCATCGGCAAAGAGTTTGTGAAGAATTATGTAGAGTTTATTCTCCTATTTACTTTCTGTTTGAAACTAAACTTAGGAGGAAGAAGATTCACAAAGTCATTGGTAGACTTTGGCCAAAATACTTGTGGACTGATAACCATAACTCTCATCCTCTTGGGTGTATTATTGTTCTTTGGGATCCGGATAGAGTAAAGATTTCTTGTATTTCTGAGTTTGAGCAATTTTTGCATATTCTTATTAGTTCTAATGATATTTGCTTTCATGCTACTACCATCTACGGGTTCAATGAAGATAAAAGAAGAAGTGAACTATGGAATTCTCTTGATTCTATTTCTAATAATATGCTCACCCCTTGGCTATATGGGTGGCATTTAATTTTGTTAGGCTTGTCCCAGAAAAAATTGGGAGAATGAACCCCTCATCTTTATCCATGAGTGATTTCAACTTTTTCATGTTGAATAATAATATGTTTGATGTTGAAATGAAAGGAGCTTTATTTACTTGGGACAATAGACAACATTGTACTTATTTCACCACTTTTGGAATGAAAGATTTCTCATGAACAATGCTTTTATAGACAAGTGGTCATATTATGTGGGGGAGGTTTATTCCACTCTATACAGTGATCATACAATCTTGAGATCATTACCGAGGACTGAAGGTAGAAAAAGAAACATCCCCTTTCGCTTTGTAATACGTAGACGGAGAACAAAGGTTTTCAGGATGAGGTGAAAGAAGCATGGGGTATTGAAGTAAAGGGTTGTCCTATATTCAGGGTGGTTAAAAAACGTTAAGAAGTTAAACAAAGATTCATCAAATGGAACAAAACTAAAGATGCAAATATTATTGATAATGTGAGGAGCCTTGAGAGTTAGGCCCTTTATGATCAAGAACAAGTAGATGCTCACCCTTTAGATTCTGATTTCAGGAATATTGTTGATGTTAAAAGAGTTGAAGCTCTAAAGGCCCTGGATATTAAGGAAGTATTCATTAGAAAAAAAATCTAGAGATCTTTGGCTTAAAGTTGGTGATAAGAATATTAAGTTCTTCTATAATACTCTGAAAACAATGAGACAGAGAAATCTATCCATCAATGGATATAGATGGTACTTACTGTAGAGATATAACCAAAATTCAAAGTCATATTGTGGAGTTTTATTCTGACATCTTTAATAAATCTCATAAGCCTCTCCTAAATGGTCTGTGAATTGGAAGATTCATATTCATAATAGTAATTTGATTTCTTTTCTGAGTAGGAAGGTGACTAGAAATGAGATTGATGAGGTTATCAATGATGCTAATGGGAATAAATCCCCGAGACCTAATGGCTTTAATGGGTACTTTTACAAGACTTCTTGGCATATAATAGGAAAAGATGTTTCTAAAGCTATTTTGGATTTCTTTGAGAAAGGAAGAATTCTTAGAGAAGTTAATAGAACTTTTATTATGCTAATTCCTAAGACTAAATATGTGAAAACTATCAAAGAATTAATAGCTATTTCTCTTTGTAACTTTCTCCAAAAAATGATTTCCAGATCCTTCCAATAGATTAAAATCTATTCTTCCTAATCTCTTCAATTTAAAATAAATGGAGTTCATTAAATTTTGGCATATCAAGGATGATATCCTTCTTTCAAATGAACTTATCTAGGATTTCAAGAAAAGTAATATTGGTCCTAAAATGTGTATCAAAGCTTATATTACCAAGGCCTATGACTCTATTAGATGGGATTATTGCATGTTGATTCTTGACAAAATGGGCTTCCCCTATTTTTGGAAAATTTGGATTTTCTCCCTTCTTGATTTTTTCAACTACCAGCATCAGATTAACAGAGAACCTTCTTCTCATTTCAAACCTTATAATGATTTGAGGTAGGGCGGCCCATTGGATCCTCTTTTTTTTGTGATATGTATGCAAGGCTATAGTGGTATCATTAATCAATATGTGGCTTCTGGAAATTTATCCCTCTTAATGCTTCCAATAATATGTGTATTTCTCATATTCCTTGTGATGATGACCTTATGATATTTGGCAAAGCTACAAAAGATAATGCTAAGACTCTGCCTCAGATCATTGATACTTCTGCTGAATTTTTTGGTCTTCACTACAATGAAGATAAAAGTTTTGTCTATTTGAGTAGAAATGAAGTAAAGAATGGTATTTGTGATAATTTGAAGATTGATGCTAGTGATCTTCTTGTCAGGTACTTTGGGATACCCTTGTTTTGTGGGAGACTTACTAAAATCTTGTAAGGATGGAAATTGTAATGCTTATCTTTGGCTGGTAGGACTTAATCGATTCGTTCTACCCTATCCACCATGTCTTAGTTTTGAATTTCTGCTTTCCCCCTCCCTTCTGGTGTTTGTATAAAGTGGATAAGATATGTAGGTCATTTTTATGGGTGGATAATCATGATATGTAGTATCAAATCAAACACATAGATACTCATTAGAGAATAGTATATCGATAGACCCACCTTGAGAGTGATACATGGAAACCATGATTAGTAGTCAGAATCATCTCTCATAGTGATGGTTGTGATTGTAGTTCTTAGACTTGAAATCACTGCACTCATGACATGTTGTTTGGTGTACTTCGACATCATCCACCATGACCTTGAATAAGGGTTGCCATCAAGGTGATGCTAGGGTGCATTGTGACACATGTGGATGACTATGAGTGATGTAGATGGGATTTATCCCTCCTACATGAGTTTGATATCTTTCCCACATGATAAGTGACACTGAGAAAAGCATGGCCATGCACATGTGAGTCCATATATGTGATATTGAGCTTACATATGTCTCAAATAGTCTGCTTTATTTCAAGGAACATGGATTGAACGTAGAAGAGGATTACAATTCCATGCCTCGAGTTCAATTAGGATATCAGTGACAAAGAAACTATAGGATCAAGGTAACAACAACCACATATTGTAGGTTGAAGTTGTTCTCCAACTTTTCGATTACTTTAGTCGCAATGATGTCTTTCTAGATGCCACTCATTGCCTGTGATGTCATAAGTCGATTATGGACATTAATTCACTACCAACATAAATTGGAACTTATAGGGTTTCACACATAGGATACACATGTGATGTTTAACTTTATTACTAAAGTATGTAGGTACTCAATTTAAAAACCAAAGTTTGAAAGTTGACCAATTGGATTGTGAGCTGACTAGTTCAAGTGTTGAACCAACCAATTCAAGTGTCATCTCAATTTGAACCAACATTAGCAATAAGATCTCCCAAACAACCGGTTTAGAAACTGAATCGATCAGCTTAGATGTCTGAACTGACCGGTTCAGGTTATGAACGGAACCAACTGTTTTGTTGATCAATGTGATTGAATCTAGGATTTACGTTGATGTCATGTTGTGCGTTAATTGAATATTAATTGCCAATGTAATTGTGATTAAGAACCATTATGAAATGATTGGTTCAAGAGTTGAACTGATTGGCTCACATGTGAACTGACTAGTTCAGCAGTGAACCGGTCGGTTCAACATTCACAGGTTCCAAAAAATTCATGAAATTTTGTCTCTTCAACTCCCACTTATACTGGAAATCATGACATTGACCCTCCTATAAGTAGACGGTTAGTAGAGGCTTTTTAGAGATACAACAATAAGCTTTGACAATTGTTGTCTTCTCATAGTTGTGGTAAATGTGAGAAACTGAGCAAGTCCTACCCATCAAATGGAGGGATAGAAAGGGAGAGATAATAGGGAGAGTAAGTCAGGGCTAGCACACTGATTAGAAGGGACAACTCCTTATCTATTCATCTATAATAATAGGAGTTCTCAGTGGTATGCATGACTACTCTAGAGGTGAGGAGGCATTTGTTATCTACTAGGAGGTCACAGTCAACCACCATTTGTGTTGATCAACTAGGAGTTTGATCCTGACAGCCATCCAAGTGCATCTTGAAGAAAGTTTGTACACTGCAACACGGAGTTTTAGCTGGACTTGCTCCAGGACCAGGTATAAATCTTGCAACCCTCTTTTCGAATACATAATTGTTGACGAGATCTACTATTCAAAGAGGAATACTACAAAAAAAGTTTTGTTTTTTTTGTTGTATTTGATGTCATTTTCCCAACACCTGGATCAATTCGAGTGACTACTCTTGCAGCGGCGATGTACACTCATCACAAGATGCAAACGCACAACTGGCGACGATGACCTCGTAGTGCAGGACCATATACAATGGTGGTTGTTTCCTCCTCGAGGGTGGCAATGACCTCAATGTCTCTACTTAGTCGACGCGGACCATCAGGAACTCCACATTGGTCTACTAGAGCTAACAGGGAGAAGTTATCCATTGAAACGTCAATCTTCTAGTGTTGATTCTCTCTCCCATATTGTCTATCCCTTGTTGTCCCTCCCTTTTACAGGTAGGATTTGCTCGGGCTCTCTTGGTTACCACAACCAGAGAGGACAAAAATTATTAGATCTTATGGTTGTGTCTGGGAAAGCCTAGATTGCCCCCCTTTATTTAGGATGGCCAAGGTCAGGGTCTCTAGTTTATTTGGGAGTCAAAAAGATGGAATTTCATGAATTCTCTAGAAGTGGCGAACATTGAACCAGTCAGTTTACAATTCAACCAGCCAGTTCACGATGTTTCTTGTTCACAAATGTATCAGATTTAAATGCTACCATTCATGCACAACATGATGTCGACATCAATCCTTGATCCAATCGTATTGATCATTGAATCGGGTGGTTCAACACTTGAGCCAATCATTTCAGACCGTCAGCTGGTCAGTTCATGTGCCAATTCAGGCAGTGTTCAGCCAATGTGGTTCAAATTGACCTGACACTTGAATCAATCAGTTCAGCACTTTAACTGGTCGGTTCACAGTGTAGTTTGTTAATTTTTATCCATTTGTTTAAATTGAATTCCTAAACACTTTAGTAATCAAGTTAAACATCATTCATGAATAAACTCCTATTCCAAGTGCATCCTATGTGTGTTACCCTATATGTCCCAAGTTATGTTAGCAGTGAATATCCATAACCAATTTATGACATCACAATTAATTAGTGATATCTAGAAACACATCATTGCTACTCAAGTAAATGGAAAGTTGGAGAACAACTTCAACATACATTCTGTGATTAGTGTTACAGTGATCGTATAGTTCCTTTTTCTATGATATTCGAATTGAACCTGAGGCATGGAATCATCATCCTCGTCAATGTTCTATCCATGTTCCTTGAACTAGAACAGACTATATGAGATGCATGTGAAATCACATATCACATATTGAATAACACGATTATGGCCATTCTTTTCTCAGTCTTGCTTATCATGTGGCCAGGATATGAAACTCATGTAGGAGGGACAAATTTCATATACATCATTCACACTTAGTCCCCATGTGTCAGAACATACCCAAGCACCAACTTTTTGGAAACCGTTATTCAAGGTCACATTGGATGTTTCAAAATACATCGAATGTCATGTGATGAGTGTAGTGACTTTGGGTCTTAGAAATACAATCACCACTATCGCTATAAGAGCTGACTTCACTACCATTCCATGCTATCCATGTATCATTCTTAAGGTAGTTATGTTCGATACACAATTTTGTAACATGTACATGTTTGTTTGATTTGATATCACATATCATGACTACTGATATTTTATCATTAGTCAATACACACTGAAATCTATGTATTACCGTTGTCTATTGTTCTACCACAATAATATTCGACTAGGGAGATGATAATAATAAGGTATATAATCTTATCACACATATGATCTCATTGTCTAAGTCCTCCATCTGAAGATATATGTCATCGAGTAACATCATTCTTCAGACATCTACTATGTATGTCTCATCATCTCATGATTGAGACAAACATAATAAACAAAATTACCTTTCTACTTATCATATCAAGTATAGGATGCCCCATTACAATCATCATATGAATGGCTCTATAGGCATACATACCAATAGATCTCATTGTCCAGGTCCCAAACCTGAGGACATATGTCTTAAAGAAATATCATTTATCATCTCATGTGTGACGCACTGCACCACAACAACTGAGATTACTCAAAACTAAAATGAAAATTGACACTAAACATCTAGGTTACCAGAAAACATAGGAAATTAAAACTGATTTCAACAAACCTTAGGCGTCACAACATATTGCATGTGAGTCCACAAAAGCCACATGTATCTCATATCACCAGCCCAAAACATTATACAAATACTATTCACTAGCTCTCTATCCACATCTTGCTACATGTGATAACATGTGCATATACATATACTCCATCTCCATATAACAACAAGCATAAAGACAAAACCTCATATTGATACATACAACAAAAACCTCCCCAATGACCTGAGTGTACAAGGGTGACACATAAGACTCTACTTCTATACACAAGAAGCATGTCCAACCTTTCATCAACTACTAGTCCTCTTGTTGCTCAACACCAACATCAAAATCTCTACTTCCCCATGCTCGATCACCTAAAAGATGTGAAAAACCCACGGGGTGAGACCAAATGTCCCAGTGAGAGATACAACTCCCCACCAATGTCTATTAAAGTCACATATAATCTAAGCAGGTAAATAACATACTAAGCAAGTTGAGTAGATTCAATTAAATGAGATGAAATCAATAGATAAAGAAGATTAAGAAAGACTAGGAAGCTACAACTGAACAAAAGATCAATTTCCATTCTAAAAAGAATATGAAGAACATGTATAACAATTCAATTCTCTTACCGTCTTATAATTCAAGAAATCAGTAAAATGATAAGGCAAAAGGGCTCAACCAATGTTATTCATATTTGATCCTATACAAATATGTTACACGGTTGTGTTACATCTTTTATTATTGTTGCCCTGAGGATTTGATTCATACCACCCAAATCTAACCGACCACTGCTAAGTCGAAATTGGTGCCATATACAAGGTCAATGGAAGAGTCGAAATCCATGACTTCTCCATACCTCTTGGTCAACACGAAAAAACACTGCAAAGACATATCAGTCAACTGCAAAAGGGGACATATAGTGAATGGAAGGATCGGCTGACATGTGGCCATCCATATATAAACACCTAGCCCACCTAGGTATAGGTAACGACACTAGAAGAACAAGCCCATGTATGGTCATTCTTAGAAGAAGGAGTGGCTCATGCATGGCCATCCATATCACAAGGAGATTGGCTCACTCATGGTTGTCCCACACAACCTTTAATTGCGGATGCAAGGAAATACTCAACTTTCACCCCACATATGAAAAAATATGTGCTCCAAGTTATACTCATTTCACCAATCTCGCAATTAGAGTTGACACTGGAGAACCTACATGATTAGAGTTCCACTTGATTATTTACCCAATTCGGCGACTTTTAGTATCAAACAAATTACAACATATAAATCCAAAAAACTATCTACAAAGATAAGGGATATAGTACCACTCTATAAGACTTAAAATGTATAAGGTGTGAACTTGTCACGTCATCTTAGGGCATCATTGAGTCATTGCCTTAAAAAATGATCACATCACTATCACAACACTGGGTCAAAATCTCTCATTATATTACTGGAGGATAACAACTCTCACTGGGCAACAATCCTTCACTAGGTTATAGGACCCATTGTATCATTCAAGTATCTCAGTACTGTGTCATCATTCCTCAAAAGGGCATATATGCATCACCTGCATCACATATATATCACCATGACATTGTCATTGCCATGATATTCATTTCACTTGAATGGTTAGATGCATAAAAGTAGGAGAGAGAAAACATATAATCACATGAACTCATTCATGCATTCAACAAATATAACACTTTACCGTAGAGTTAGGGTTAGCACACTTAACTATCTAGGGGTTTACATCATGATTTTTTCTCCAAACCCTAATTATACTACCTCCTACATTCTTGGAACATATCAAGGTTAATACATCATTAATTGGTCACGGTTAGGGCATTACATCAACAATACTAGGCATCATTATCATGCACATGGATATGTGTATCACATTATGGTAGAAAACACATCACAACCACACACCATTTAGCTATCATGACTTCAAGCTATCAAGGTGTTGAAATCGCCGCTGCTGATGGTGTCGCAACCGTGACTCAGCATGGAGTTGCATCTCGCACCAGAAACAAACATCTCGACCAATAGCATAACATGGTATTGCGATCGCAAAATTATGCAACATCACAACTGTGATAGAACATGGAATGATCAGTGTCAAAACACGAACGCAAAATGATGCAACATCACAACTGTGATACAACATGGAATGATCAGTGTCAAAACAAGGCATCAGGATCAACCACTACACATAGGTGTCTCTCACCATGACACTCAACCATGCATTGCGATCCGCCATCTCAACAGACATTATGACCAACTCAAAAACATGAAACTCAACTAGAACTGAAAGAAATGATCCTCGACCCCAAAGCACTAAAAGCACATGAATCGACCCAAAACATCAAGACTCATAACTATCTTGGTCTAAATGAGATCCAATAGAAGAAAACCAAATTCCGTCAAGAGTGAAACCTAAGGATCCAAGACTAGTAAACCCTAAAATGAGCATCATGGGAAGTATCTAGAAAAAATCACTTTGGAGAGAGAAAACCAAAGTTCTACATATGAGAGAAACCTTCCAAAACTCCAACGAAGGACATGAAAACTGAAAATTAAATGGTGGTGATAAGACCAAATCTCAAGATGCATGTGAAACCATCTTCTTAAACCCACCAAGAAAACTTACACATAGGGATTAGGGTTAAGAAGGAGAGTTATCTTCATGAGAAAACTACAATATCATAAGCCCTAATTTTTAGGACCATCATATATCGTCTTAGCATCACCTTTTAGATATTGAACACGAACATGCAAGCATAAAAGTAAGGTTTCTAGTAATAAAAGAGGGTAAAGAGTTTTATAACCCGCCAATTTTGGAGAGAAAAAAAGATCCAAGCACATGATCCCAACGAAGAAGATGAGCTCCACCCAAAGCACAACTTTCAGCCACAAAAGCACCTCAAGAAGAAAAAGATACCAAGGTTATGGGAAAGAAAGACCTAGGTCGAACCAATGAAATATGGAAAAAAATGAGAGAAAAAACCCTCTCTCACTTGGATACTGCCTTGTCAAAACATGGCCTATGACCCTTGTAATGAGAAGATTTCTCTCAAGAATTACCACCATGAAAGATCCATGGTCCAAGGTCAAGAAAATAGAAGAATATAGGGTAGAGGATCAAAGGAAATGTGATCTAGATGGTAAAACAACTTACCAAGGGAAGAAAACACCACAAGGAAGAAGATCAATCTTCAAGACACCACATACAAGGGTGATCCACCTCCAAAGAACCAAGGATAGCATCTCCTTGCACCACCAAGCTCCATGAATGAGAAGAAGAGGAAGAAGATGAAGCATGGCTGAAAAAGATCACTTGCATGGAGAGAAGAGGGTTTATATACCAAAGGATGAGGGAAGATGATGTGTGGACACCTAAAGGCACCAAAGGAACACTTGTCCTAAAAAAATACACATGCATCCATTTAAACTGTGCATGCACGAAAGGGTGATATAACCAATGTTGGGCCACAACCTCTTAAGGCCACCAACACATTGATTGTGGTTGAGACTCTCCAAGGATGGCCGAGACAAGTACAAAACCTTACCGTGGTTGAGAAAAAAAAACCACCATCAAACTAGGTCGAGACACTCAATAAAAGGGCAACTATCTCAACCCAAGACCATCATGGTCACGACCTTCACACCGAAGGGAAATGTCTCGATCGAGAATAATCCAAAAATCACCTCAAGGTCGAAATAAAGGGTCGTGACACTCAAACATGCACATCAAGGTCAACAACAAACAAATCTTAGTTAACCCTACCATCACCACATGATGCCACTCATCAACCAAGGTCCAACCAAGGTGCTCCAAAGCATCTTTCTCTCTCTTAAGATTCTAAGGCACTAAGGTCACACTGTACATGTAACAAATTACAAGATAACCCCTCAACTTGGGTAATTTGCAATTTGGTCCAAAGTAAATGAACATAACTTAAACAACATCCACATGGGTCCAAACTTTAAGCATAGGCAGGTCACATGATAATAAAATGTCTCAAAGTATTAAAGCAAGGCTATAAGAATATTTATTGAGAAAAAAAAGCATACCCAAACACTAAGATAGGTTAGGGCCTTACAATCATAAACCCCTAACAAGGATTTCACCCCTGAAATCCTACGTGAAAAGCGACATGTACTTCCTTTGAATCTCTTCCTTAAGTTACCATGTGGCTTCCTCTACGCCACAATGATGCCACAAAATTCACCAAAATGATGTCCTTCTTATTCAACTTCTTGATCCTCCTATCCAAGATCAACACAGGTCTTTCTATATAGGACACATCCTCATCAAGCTCCACCTCTATAGATTGCAAAACATGCTCTGTATCCATATGTCACTTCCTCAGCATGATAACATGAAATATTGGATGTAGTCTATGCAACTAAGGTGGCAAATCCAACTTATAAGACACCTTCTTAACACGTGCCACCATAGGGTAAGGTCCCATAAACTTGGTATCCAACTTACCCTTCTTCCTAAACCTCAAAACACCTTTCCAAGAAGAGACCTTTAGATATACTTTGTCTCCCACTTGGAACTCTAAGGGTTATGTTGGTTATCTACATAAGACTTCTGTCTATCTTGTGCTACCTTCAACTACTATTGAATCACTTTGATCTTCTCTGTGTCTTTTGTACAAGATCAGGACCTATAAGTTGATACTCACTAGTCCCATACCAACACAGCTGTGACCTACAACGTCTCCCATACAATGCCTCATATGGTGCCATATTGATGCTTCACTGATAACTGTTATTATAGGCAAACTCTACCAAACTGAGGTGCACATCCCAACTGCCCAAAAACTATGATACACAAGCTCTCAATAGATCATGTAATGTTTGTATCGTCCTCCCGGACTGTTACACCCCGATCTCACAATTTCCACTAATCATGAGATTAGGGCATAAATTGAGGATTTAACGTAATACAAAGATCACCCTTTACGTTTTCTTTTCTTTCAAAACTCTTTTTTTTCGCATTGAACCACATAAACCAACTTTACATGGGAATCTAAACATTGATTTCTCTAATCTGATTTCAATAGTAAAAATGCATGTATGAACATTCATTATGTTCCTCATACTTTTAAGCACATAAGACTTGCTGATTCGCATACATTGCTAAAAGAGAGATAATGTTATATATCATTATTTACAACTCTCTCGTATTTCTTTACAAGAACCTAGAGTGACAAGGACTGACTAGACTTAAATATACTCAGAATTAACTCTTGTGGCAGATCTACTCTAATGCAATGATATCTTCTTCAAGTACATGTGATTTCCCTAAAAATTGTGAGTAGAGGGGTGAGCCTACTAGCTCAGTGAATGAGTACTTCAAAGAAATAGTCTAAAGCACTGATATAGTTACAGATATACTATTGAGAAATTGATATCAATTATAACAACATTAAGCTTTAAAGAGTCTAATAATTGACAATCATAAATATGGCAGGATACTCTAAATATCTATAAGAGTGAATCAATATATGAAATGCTTGCTTGATCATAAAGAGAACTAATAATTCAGAAACATACAAAGAATAATTGAATAACGGTACACACTTGTTTGACCTATTATTCATTTTATTATGCCCTGATCATATGCAGTGTACTCTACATATGAAGACTCGTAGTGCACTACGATCACACCATACAAGACTTAGCGGACACACCTGAGAAATGCTAAGTCTGAATACTCTCATGGTCTGCAACAGAGAAATGGCTCTCTGGCCTAAACTGGACTCCTCCTCTAACATGAGCACACATGCAGAGAGTCAAGACACCTCTTGGCTTTTCTATACTCTAGTGTCACCAGGACTTCTGGTTGATGTTGGACACTATAAAATATAATTTATGGAGACTTCCACTAGGGCTTCGTCCCCCGTGCCACCTAATAGCACGTTCCGACCCCCATATTCTGGACGCTTCTAGGGTTAGGTCATTTCACCCCTAAGGCGCATACCTCACATAGGGGTTCTACGGTGTTCAGGGCTCCTAAGTCTATTATTTTATTATTCCTAGAAAGCTCTTTCTACATTGCACCCTTCTGTTACTTATACTTGACTCTGGTATCTCTATGGTGTCGCGTGTACTTATTTGAAGTTATAATACAACATGTATATCATTCTAAACTTAGCAGAGCAGTATATTCTAAACATTGTAATATACTAAGTAATCAACATACTTTACATGCAGGCAGACTAAAATTCTTAAATAAAAAGATTTGATGTCCACTTGGCACATACACACTAGAATCGTGTATATGAACCCAGATCTTGAGTTGTGCATCTCATAACTCAATTAAGAGTTAATTACTTATCATGACAAGAATTATTAATAATAACTGAGAATTGATATCACAATACTTGATTCATTGAACACCCTACCCTTAGGGTTTCATTTAATCACAACAAATGCTACAAAGAAAGGTGTAATTAATCTATCACATACTTTTCAAATCTTTACAACCCATGATACCTGGGACCTCAATCCCTTATCACATTACTGGAAATTCTCATCCCTTCACATCATTATCATAATTACTGGATCTGGGTATTCAAACCCTTAGATCATCACATAGCATGGTTACCTCTGTAACAGGTAACCATTACCTCTAGGTCCTTAGACCAAGGTATTCATTTAAGTAGTTGTACAACTATTCTCATGGCTCACAAGGCCATCACACATCTTGTCACCTCTCACTAGACAACAACTTATTCCCATGGCTCCCATAAAGATTTCATGCGACGTAAACATTCACTGAATAAAGACTACTATCAACAAATCATATAAAATCAATACATATATGAAACCTTGGAACTGAGCTGAATTTGGGTTTCCATGCCATTCACTGGGATATCATGCATAAATAATAACATTAAATTAATAAAATCTATCATGTCAAGAAAATCCCTTCAAATGGATTTCACGATATCTATTCGCAAATATCCAACTTTCCTCGCATCTAGGGTTTCACCCTCTTCACTGAGATACCAAAAAATCACTACTCACTTTAAACGAAATCCAAGATAGTATTTGACATATATGAACTATGAATTTAGATTAAAAAATCATTCAAAACAAAGGGGATCTAGATAAGCAACTTTCTCTATTTACTTATACAACAAATTTTTGTCATAGACAAATTTCTTATATTTCAGTTTACTCTTATAACCTATGTGAATACTTAGGGAATTCTCATTAGAATGCATACTATACATTTCTAATATGATTTTATCATCTGAAATTCATTCAAACAAAGGAAGAATCCATTTCATATCATTTTGTAACAACTTAGAACAAATAGACAATTCAGGGTTTGTAGTCGCATACTAAGCAATTAAAGATTATGGTTGATTTAACCAATTTTCGTGTAATATAATGTTTAAAGGAAGTTCCCACTCACCCTAAGGTGTAAAAACACCTTAAAAACGTATCCCATATCTAAAAATCTTGAATCCATATCAAATCCCTAGCAATTCACCCAATTCTTCTTCCTTTCAACTCGGAAACCCTAAAAATGAGGGATTATGAAGAAAGAGTGATAAAAGGAAAAGTTTTTATACTATTTTGGATCAAATCATAGGACACACGGAATTGTGACATGTGAGAGAAGATTCCCCATGAAACTATATCCAAAGAAGCTAAACTTACATGATTTCATCATTCTCAGACTGTAGAACCCTAGGTCAGCATCTCCATTAATTTCTCCTCTCAAACCCTAACTCTCTCTCTCTCTCTAGGATTTCGTTTCACTGAATTGAATCATGAATTATGAGAGATCCTTGTGTTAGGTTGACCATATAAAGTAATTGAGCTGCTTGGGTCAATTGCACTTTGACCCCTTACTATACTTTTTCTTATTTCAGCAATTTTTTTTCTATCATAAAAGGTTTCTGTAATTTCATGTATTTTAGAGATCAAACCTCCTCCAAAAATTATGAGAATTTATAATGTTGTGTATACTTTATTTACAAAGCTTTAGTAAAAATTTGAGATCATTAAAAGCTTCCATTAAATAAAAAAATCAAATAGTGCACTGTTATCTAGAATTCTGTAGAGATGTTAGTTACTATAATTCGTCTACTAATGAGGTCTAAAAGCATCCAAAAATTATGAAAATTTTACATATTGTTTATGATTGAGTTTCAGATATCCATTTAAAATTTCATATCATTTTCATTTACCAATAAATAACTAAAATCAAACAATATATTTTTAAACAACATTCTGTCAGCATTGTCGGTTGAAATATATCTCGACCGAGAATGAATTTTAAAGAACATCCAAAAATTCTAAAATTTTTCACTGAAATGCAAGATTGAGTTATCCATATTATATCCAAATTTTAATTAAATGAAAATTCATACAAAATATGATAAATTATTTATCGTACTACTATCTTGATCAAATTCCATACTCATGTACCATCAAAACCCTAATTTCAGCCAACTAGGGTTTATATTTCTCAAACCCTAATTTCTCAAACAATAGAACACTTAACATTTTATTAGGTTTATAACATCATAATTGAATTATCATCATTTATTAGATTTAATAAATGATCAATCCAATTAAGCATATAATCATCCAGTTAAACATAGTTTACCAATTAAGCTCAGATGCGGTCATAACAATTCTCCCCCCCTAAAAAGGTTTCATCCCCAAAACATAAATATGCAAGTAAAGTACATTCAAGGTTTATTTTAAGCTTCTGAAATCTAACATGTCATTATATTTGTGTATTTCATACTTGAATGCAATTTTCAACATTAAGTCATTTATTCCTTTACTAAATCACAACATGTTTGAAATAGTTCTCAATGATAACAAACAAATTCTCTATGCCACAATCAATCATAGGATAGAGAGAGAAACAACCATTTCAATATTTACATACTCTTGAGGTGTTACCTCAACATCGATAATCTGATCCAACTATATCAATTCATACTGCTAAATATGTACTATTGTTATGTATTACCTCTAAATCACGTAAGAGTGTTCACCATGTTCTTTTGAATTTTACTATTGTGCTACTCAAATAGCAAAATAGTCTTGAGTTTAAAGACTAGATTCAACAACAATTGTACACTACTACTCACGACATCCCCATTGGATCATGGATGCATAAGGTGAAGCATTACCATCACATTCCATACTATTCTCAAGTATGAACCCACACATAATTCGAGGTGTAACCATCGAGTTATAGCATACTAGGGTTTCAACAACAGTAACAGAGTACTCCATAATTTTATTAGTCATTCGAGGACTATTCATACCCGATTACCATCACTTAATTATATTAAAGCTAGGTATAACAAGCTATACCTCATTAGGGTTACATATCAATATAATATGGTTATCATCCCTTCTATTCATATCAGTTAATAGGTAAGACTACCTTATTCAGGGTAACCCTCCATTTGTTTTATCATCATTTGAATCATATCACCATACAACAATTGTAAAATACTAAGATGGATTACTGGTATGAATGACTACAACTATCAGACACCTGAAATTAACATATTGCTTGTACATGTACACTGAAATCATACGTAGAATCAATTTACATCCCTTAATATACCTTCAACAAATTATACTTCTAAAAAAAATCACATATTACTAAAAGCCATTGTTTTCTCTTATCTCTCTTCTCATTCATTACTACTTACTTTTTGATACTTATCCTTCTCATTTTAATCATGTAGATTAAACATCCCTAAAATTGAAACATACAGGGAACAAATAGATTATTCATCATTCTTGCTATCACTGTAAGAATTTATCTCATATCGCACTTCACTCATATTATATTTCTCCTTTTGTTCAAAACACATTTGTTACATTTCAAATTTATATCTTACTCTTTAATCTGAATCATTTCCATATTGTTTATCTACCTTTCAGATTAGCTACCTTTAAACCTTGGATTACTATCAGTGCTAGTTTACTTCTCACAGTGCAAATCACATGATCTTGTTTTATAGAGATGCTAGTACTCAAGGTCAAATCACTATTGACATCCCTTGAACTACTACAACTCTAAACATTCTAGGGTGTGGTCCTTATCAGAAGCATGATGTTATTGTGATGTGACTTTTCTCCCTTAATTTAAAATTCAAACTTTGGATCTCACAAGTTTTACTAAAGTCTTCTTTATCTTATCGATTGAATTTCCTTTCTCTTACTTGGTCATTCAGATTGATTACATTCTCAATTACCCTACTAGGGATTCATCATCATATTGTGTGTCATTATTACATTCACTAGATGTCTCTACCACGGTGGTTATGCCTCATATATGGTTCATTTTCTTATCACTTCATTCCGACATTGCTCTCATTAAGGAAGATATGAAAGAGAAGATGATTTTGAGACTTAGAATTCTTATCTTCAAACATTCAATTATGCATTTCTCATATGTAGGTTTAATTATTTATCAACAAGGATACTTGACTAATTAGCACTTTCTTGAATCTCACAACATCTTTCTTTTATAATCTATTGGAACTCCCTGGCCTCCGCCCAGACCAGAGCAGCACCATCAGTTAGTGTTCATTGATGCCGCCTTCCAATATCACTCCCATAGGATGGGTATCGGAGTCCATGCTATCAATAGCTCAGGAAGCTGCCTCCTTGGCAGTGGCAAGCACGGTTTGGCCACTTCCGTGCTAGAAGCTGAAATCAGAGGGATCCTTCATGCAATGCACTTATGCATCGGCAACAACTGGCAGTTTCCTATTATCCTTATTGACTCATCCATGGCCATTAGCTTTCTCCACAAGGCGGATCTGGCCGCGTGCAAGCTTGAGCCACTAAGAAGAGAATACGCCCAAGCAAGAAATTACTTGCCCAACCTTCAGCTCATCTTCATCAGTAGGTCACACAATCAAGTGGTCGATGCTCTTGCAAAAAGATCCATGTACCTATCTTCTAATTTTGCTTTTACTTTTGTTCGGTCAGTCTGGCTATCTAGGGATGTAAACATTCAAATTCACCGCATTTGGCCCGTACTAGAGAACGATATGAATAACATCTAATCTCTAGAGTTGTCCCTAAAAAAAGAAAGTAGAAAGCCATCAGTGTGTGATGATCATATTCTTAAAGTATAAGCCTTTTGGCAATTTTAGAATTAATGAAGTAAGCAAAAATCTTAAAAAATATAAAATACAACCTCAAGAATCATATGTAGAAGATAAAGGCCCCTTTTTAGTCCATGAGTTTTGATGTGATATTACTTCCTTACTCAAGTATGATCTATATAGGAGAGGAGGGTCTTTATCTTCTCTATAGTGTGATGGCACTCATCATGGGGATGCCCTGAGTTCTTCAGATATGGATATTGCTCCCAATACGCCTTCTACCAATGGCGGCCCTAATCATTCGTGAATGCAAGGTGAGGGGTGTGTCCTTGAGGCCATTGAATGTCCAACTTAATATTGCGTCAGTACCTTTACTAACACCCCATACAACTTTTGGGGATCCAATGTGAATGTTGCCACCTATTCTATGACACATGGGTTTGTATCTTCTGATACAATTCATAATAACAAAGTAAATGATAGACATATAAAAAAATAATCATGCATTTAGTAAGAATGAGAATATATTGCTTATCAAGAACACCTCACTAATCAGTTTCTCTCATTTCTTATTATTTTTTATAATAGTAAATTAAAAGGAAGAAATATAAAAAGAAAAAAGGGAGGGTAGCAAAGGCTATCTTAAAAGGGAAGCAGAGGCCAACCCTGGAAGTTAAACAAAGGCTAACCCTAATAATGTCGATTAATAAAAAATGTGGTAGTTGTTGTACAACCAAAAATGAAAATGATGTGTAAATCAATGTGAATTTTTTCCACTGGAAGAACTGATGATTCTTCCGGTTTCATTAAGATACAAAAAAACAAAAGACGACGATAAAGATAAAAAACTTTCTTTTTGTTAGTGAAACAAAGCGTTCTGTAGTTTTTTCAGTAGGCTAAAAAAATATTTTTTAAAAGTTTATTGTGGAAGTTTAATTTGTGCATTTCTCTGATTCGTTGTCAATTTTTTAAGGAAAACTCTTAACTTTGTCAAAAAAATGAAAGAAAAATGAACGAAAAATAGAAACCGTGATTGAACATTAGAAGATGAGATGACAAAAAGGAAAATACAATTGGAATCATCTGACTACTCCTTAGCGGAGTTGCCAAATTGTTGTACCTAGCCCAATAATTCCAAAAAATCCTACAGTCATGGAAACAACAAAAGAAATAAGAAGAAAATGATAAATCGAGTTTTTATACGTCAAACAAGAAAAAAAAGTTGGCATTTAAATCAATAGGAAAACACAAGAAATCCTATTTTGACTCCACTAAAAAGATAAAAAGATATGTATGCCTTAGTTCAAAGATTTGATTTGGCAATCGTATTACAAGTGGGAAAGGTGTTGAACTCCCATCTTGCTCGATGAACATTATTATAACCTTTTACTCATCTCGGATAAAAATATAGGTGATTGAGTTTATCAATAATGAAAATGATAGAGAAAATAACAAAAAGTGACTTTTATGATGGCAAACCTTTGTGACGAGATATGACAATGGCTTTCTCATCACAACCCTAAAGGCCCTAATTTTAGGTATGTTGTGGTCCCAATTGCCTCTAGACCTCCTACGGTGAAAATCCATCATTGACAGTTAGGACCGATATGTAGGAAGAGAGAGAGAGATAGATTTTAAATCTCTATCTCAGTGTGCATATATGAACGCTTATGAGTAGACTAAAGAAAGTAGCAGTTATTGTTATGAATATAACAAATAAAGATGTAGGTATTTTTGTGTAGTCTACTAGCTTACCAAAGCAATTGGTGTTAGAGGAATGATCCTCTGATCACATGTAGAAAATATAAGAGGGAAGTAGTCATTTCTCTGGATTCTATTAAGACAAAAGGGGCCTCAAATGCATTGGGTGTGGAGGTCTATTTGTATGTAGATTTTAGGGTTCATGGTTTTTAACAGGAATATTCTAGAAGATGTGGTGGATCGCAATGATACGCTGCAAGGTATGGTCTACGGATTGAGGCCATCCATCTATGTTGTGCCAACAAATTGCTTTGATCCGCCTAGTGGATCGTTCTAGATTAAGTCAATGTTCTAATTTTCTTGATGCTTCAGGAATGTTATGGAGAAAATCATAGAAAAAGGCGGATTTCAAGTATAAGTTGGAAAATATAATGAAGGTGAGAGAAAATGCATTAATTCATGATTATTCTTCATTATTGTCCAAAATGTATGTATCGTTTGTGTCAATAAAGGCAACATAATTATCTATAGGGAAAAGGGAGAATATTTAATTCAAGATAATTCAACTGGGAATTTATGGAAAAGGGCTTATAAAAAATGGAAATTATGACCAAATTGCACTTAATTCTAGATAAAAGATTTTCTTTGTAGAAAGCCATGACTGGGTTAATGTGGGTGATAATGGATGGATTAAATAGGCAGAAAATGTGAAAAATATGGAAAATTGTGGGAAATGAAAAATGTAGAAAAATAAAAAATGGAATAAACATTATCATTAGATAGATAATTAACATTCAAGAATAATATTTTGTTGAGTGTGCCACAAGTGGGATGTCAAAAGTTTATCCCTCTCAAAGTAAGGTTCAAGATAAGAGTCAGTATCGTAGTCCTGAACCAAATCTGGCCCGCATGTTTTGGTTATGAAATGCCAAAAAGGTTGGACTCGCAAAAGATGTTATGTATTCTGACAAACCATGTGGATGGTGGAACAGTAGGTGATGTATTATCCTTCTAAGGATGAATTAATGAGGCAAATATTGGGTTTTAATGATTACTCCAGAGCAAGGATAGCCTATGACTTAGGCAATTTCTTATATCTAACAAATCACTCATTCCACCATAGTTCTAATGAGCCTTAAGAGGCTTTTAGGCTACAAAAGTGACTCTTATCATTGAGTCAGTCCATAAACCAGTGCATTATGATTCTCCCACTTACTCATGCCTTAGTGAGAACATGTAAATGTGAAAAGGTGGATGTAATTTGTGGTTTTTTAGAGATATTAATGTTGGATAAATTGGACATTATGATAAATCCCTTTGTTTCGATGATGACAAACATTTCATTCTTGTTGATCTAACGTGCTACTTGAGTGTTGCAGGAATAAGGTGGATGACAAAGCTCTAGGGAATCTATATGCTTGAATGATTGTAAATGTCATGAAATGTAATCAATTGTAAACTTGTACAAATATATAATGTACAAGTACTTAGACTTCATGTAAATCAAGCGTTAAATCTTCCCTAGCTAAACACCACACTTAGTTAGGTCATCCCCTTCAATAGTGTCACATATGCACACTCATACACACACTTAGTGCCTTAATTGAAAGATTGAAACAGGTCAATCTCGGTCGACAAATTCCTCGACCGAGACACTCTCGGTCGAGGAATTTGTCGACCGAGAAAGACCCAAGTAGCCGTTAGACACAACTGACAAGGTAGTTGGCAATTGGAGATGAACGTTGATCCAGAGAGCCTGTCGGTCGACAAAACTTCGACCGAGTAGGTATCTCGGTCGACAATTCCTCGACCGAGATGGACTCTGACAGCAACTACAGAATAAAGTAAATAGTCGTTACTAATGCACCTAACTTATACCTAATGGCTAGTTAAGCACTTAGGAACCCCTAGAAAGTATCTAGAACGTCCTTAAGCACTTGTAGGTCATTCCTATAAATAGGACATGCCTTAGGACACCTAAATACATCTAAGCTACACTTGTGATACACTTGAGCATACACTTACATTGGCAATCTGTTTTGAGAAATAGAGCAATTCCAACATTGGTTATTCATTCCCATTGCTCCAATTTCGTGTCCTATAGGCTAGCATCTCCTTTCCACAACACTTACACTTCTACACTCATTGGTTAGGAGATCAATACGCTTGATATAGGCAAATCAAGCCTTGTGCTTCAAAGGATAAGTTGTAATTTCCATTTTCCTTCTTGTTCATGTTATTCTTTGTATTCTCCTTGCTACTCCTAGGGTTGGAGGCTGCGGATTGGAGAAGGTTCTTCTCAGAGGAGAAGGTGGACTTCAAGCTACTTCAAGAAGGCTATTGCAACGGGAAGCTACTTCAAGAAGGCTATTGCAACGGGAAGCTACTTCAGGAGGAAGGCTGCTTCAAGGTTGGTGCAATTACTTCTAGGTGAAGGCTGCTTCAAGGTTGGTGCAATTACTTCAACGTGAAGGCTGCTTGAAGGGTTTAGGGAAAGAATTGTAATTTTGTGTAAAGTCCTTGCGAGGTAATAAAATTAAATTCTTTCCAAATCCCGGTTGGGTTAGCAACCGGGTAGTAGACTGACTACCTTAGTATTTTCTAAGGTAGGAACCACTCTAAATCCTTGTCCCCTTGTCCAATATTCTTGTGGTTGGTTGTTTGAGTTAAATAATTGTTAAAATATCTTTAAAACTCTATTCACCCCCCCCTCTAGTGTTTTTCAATTGGTATCAGAGCAGGCTTCAAGGAACCCTAACAAGGTCTTGAAGAATGGGTTACGGGGTGCTCAACAACCTTAACCTTGAAGGGACACTTGTTGCTAGACCTCCAGCGTTTGATGGAACAAACTACACATATTCGAAGAGAAGGATGCAGTTCTTCTTCCAAGGCATCAGTTGGGACTTATGGAGGATGGTGTCAACCCCATATGAGCTTCCTCAAACGCAATATGCAGAGTGGGATGCAAATACGGTAAAGTCGGCTCAAATGAATGCCAAAGCTGTAAGCATTTTATATTGTTCAATTTCAGTAGGAGAATTTAATAGAATATCAAACTGTGACATAGCCTATGACATTTGGCATAGACTGTCCATAACTTATGAAGGTACAGTTCAAGTTAAGAATTCTAAGATTAGTATGCTTAAACAGAAGTTTGAACACTTTCGTATGAATCCGAATGAATCCATTAGTGAAATGTTTGCAAAATTCTCTTCTATTGTTAATGGTTTGAATGCCTTAGGAAAAACTGTTCTTGAAGAAGACCAGGTATCAAAGGTACTTCTATCACTTCCTCCCAAATACAAGCCCAAGGTGACAGCCATTGAAGAAGCTAATGATCTCACTAAACTAAAAATGGAGCAACTCATTGGCAATCTAGAAGCTCATGAGGCAACTTTAGAAGAGGAAGAAAGAAGAGAACGTGAACGTCAACAAGGGAAAAAGAAGGGCATTGCATTCAAAGCATCAACCAAGGAAAATCATGACACAAGTGAAGATGATAGTGAAGAAGAAACTCTCATTGTAAATGGTAAGCAATATAAAAGTTTTAAAACTAATAAAACTTCTAGTGTTTCTTCTTCCAGGTGCTTTGAATGTGGCAAAAAGGGACACATGAAAGGTGATTGTCCAAAACTCTAGGAAGGGAAGAAATCATCTCACAAAAAGAAAGAAAGAGCATATAAAGCTGCATGGGATGATTCAAGTGATGATAGTGATGATGGAAAAGAATAAGTAGAATGCCTCATTGCTACAACAAATGAAGAAGAAGAAGAGGTAAGTCTTTTTGATCTACCAAAAGAAGATCTAATTGCTAGTCTTCAAGATACTCATGAGAAATATATTGAGTGCAAGAAGAAACTTAAGAAATCAAATAAAGTAAATAATGATTTAAATGTTAAACTTCTTGCTCTTGCATCTGAAAATAAAGATCTCAAAAAGGCAATTGAAGATTATGATCTTAAGTTAAAATCTATAGAGGCAAATTGCAATCTTCTTTCCTTAGAAAAGTTAAACTTGCAAACTCAAGTGAATGATCTTCAGAAACAACCTATTTTATGTTCACACTTAGATTATGATGAGGTTGTAAAAGAAAGAAACTTTCTATTATCTACTTTAGATCAAGCAAAGAAAGATATAAATAAGAAGATGGATGATATTGCTAAGCTACAAAGAAAAATAAATGAGATAAGAGGAAATGACATCCTTGAGAATATTCTGAAAATTTCCTTTAGTTATAATGGAAGAAGAGGATTAGGATATGATCCAAAGAGAAGTCAACCCAAAAGAGCTAAAGCATCCAAGACTAAGACTATGTTTGTACCTAAAAACACAATTCCTAGAAAGATAAATGAAATTGACTCCATTAGTTGTCATTATTGCATGCGTCTTGGACATTATTCATTTTCATGCCCACATTAGAAAAGGAATGATGATCTAGCTTGGATTCCTAAAACTTAGAAGCTCAAATTTAACTTGTTGAGATTTGACCTAAACTGATTCTTGATATACAAATGTCATGTCTCAACACAATCGAGCTCAAACTTGCATAATCTTATTTTTCTTGGAATCAATTAACAGTTCTGAAAACATTCCAGAAACTTTTTCGGTCGAGAATTTGTCAACCGAATGAACATTCGGTCGAGAAATTGTCGACCGAACAGGTCACTGATTTCCAGTCTGCTGTAAAATTGCTGAATTTTTTTTTTAAATTGATCAAATTGCTATCTATTTGTGGTTAATGACTGTTTGTACATGCAAAACAAAGTATAAATTCTTGAAATCATCCTTGAAAACTTATCATCATCATCATCATCATCTAAGCCTCAATCCCAACTATGTTGGGGTCGGCTACATGGATCCTTCGTTTCCATTCAGCTCTATCATGGGTCATATTCTGATTGAGATGTAGAGATTCAAAATCTCTCTTTATAAGCTCATCCCATGTTAATTTAGGCCTTCCTCTTCTTCTATTTAGAGTGTTTGGCTCAATAGAATTGCTTCGTATAGGCGCACTAGTAGGTCTACGTTGCACATGTCCGTACCATCTGAGTCGGCCCTCACGCAACTTGTCCTCAATGCTCGCCACCCCCACTTTATTCCTGATATAGTCATTTCTCAAACGATCTTTTCTTGTCTTCCCACACATCCATCTCAGCATACGCATTTAGGCCACGTTCATCTTGTTGAGACCTTGTTTCTTCACCGCCCAACATTCACTCCCATAGAGCATGGTTGGCCGTATAGCTGTTCTATAAAACTCACTTTTTAACCTGAGAGGGATCTTCTGATCGCATAAAACTCCAGTTGCACTCCTCCATTTCAACCATCCTACAGTGATTCGGTGACAAACATCATTTTGGACATCCCCGTCTATTTGAATAATAGAACCTAAGTAACGAAATTTGTCACATTTTGGTATATCTACTCCGTCCAACTTGGCTCCATCATTCACACTGCGAGATTGGCTGAAATTGCAATGCATATACTCAGTTTTGATCCTGCTAATCATCAATCCATTTGATTCCAATGCCTTTCTCCAACATTCAACTTTATCATTCAATCCATCTTTTGTTTCGTCAATCAAAACAATATCATCAGCAAATAACATACACCAAGGAATATCATCCTGAACATTCTTTGTTAACTCATCCATAACCAGAACAAATAGATATGGGCTGAGTGTGGATCCTTGGTGTACCCCAACTGTAATAGGAAAAGTTGGTGGCTCTCTTCTAGGAGTCTTGACACTTGCAGTAGAGCTATCATACATGTCTTTGATCAAGTCAATGTATTGGATAGGCACACCCTTCTTCTTCAAAACCATCCATAACACTTCTCTGGGTACTTGATCATAAGCCTTCTCTAGATCGATAAACACCATATGAAGATCTCTTTTGCTTTGTCTATACTTCTCCATAAGCCTCCTTATCAGAAAAATAGCCTCTGTTGTTGATCTTTCCAGGCATGAAACCAAATTGGTTGTTTGATACCTGTGTTATAGATCTTAACCTCTGCTCAATAATCCTCTCCCAAAGCTTCATCGTGTGACTCATCAGCTTGATACCTCTATAGTTTGTACAACTCTGAACGTCGCCTTTGTTCTTGTAGATTGGGACTATAATACTATTTCTCCACTCATCCGACATCTTCTTGGTCTTCATAATCTTGTTAACGAAATTTTTTAACCATGTAACTCCCTCATCCCCCATACTCTTCCATACATCAATGGGAATATTGTCTGGTCTGCATGCCTTTCTCATTTTCATTTTTTTCAAAGCATTCTTGACCTCAAATGGTGAAACTCGTCATGTGTAAATGATATCTCTCGTATTCATGTCGCACGAGTCGCTAACATTATATGCAGTATCTCCATTGAAAAGCTTATGGAAGTAATTTCTCCACTGGTTTTTGATATCATCGTCCTTCACCAATACTCTACCATCTTCATTCTTTATGCATTTTACTTGACTCAAGTCTCTTCCTTTCCTTTCTCTTATACAAGCCATTTTATATATATCCTTTTCCCCTTCTCTAGTGTCCAGCTTCTTATACATATCATCAAAGTATCTAGACCTTGCCTCCCGAACCACCTTTTTAGCTTCTTTCTTTGCTTGCTTGTATCTTTGGAACGTAGCATCATCTCCAGATTTGGGCAAGCTCCAATAGATCTCCCTTTTCAGTTTAATAGCCTTTTGTACTTCATCATTCCACCACCCAGTCTCCTTCTGTGGAGGTCCACAACCTTTAGACTCCCCCAAAACCTCTTTGGAAATTTTTGTTATGCAGGAGCTCATGTTATGCCACATAGTGTTAACATCAGACTCCAAGTTCCAAGTTACCTCCTTGATGAGTTTATCATGAAAAGTCATTTCCCCTTTAAGATTCCACCACTTGATCCTGCTATCTTGGTTTCCGTTATGTTTGCCTTTATTGATCTTCATGTTAATATCCAAAACTACCAACCTATGTTGGGTCGTGAGTTCTTCGCCAGGAATCACTTTACAATCCTTGCATATGTTACGATCCACCCGCCTTGTAAGGAGGTAATCAATTTGGCTACAGTTGTGCCCACTCTTGAAAGTAATCTTATGAGATTCTCTTTTCTTGAAATGGGTGTTTGCCAAAATCATATCATATGCAACTGCAAAATCTAATATCCTCTCTCCTTCTCCGTTCCTGTTGCCATATCCAAAACCACCATGAACTCTCTCAAATCCAGCATTACCACTCCCCACATGGCCATTTAAATCACTCCCAATAATAATCTTCTCCTCGATCGGTATTCCTTGCATCAATTCATCCATGTCCTCCCAAAAATCCTTCTTCGCATCCTCGCTAAGGCCAACTTGGGGGGCATAAGCGCTAATAATGTTAAAAATATTTCCCCCAAGAACAACCTTGATAGCTATGATTCTATCACCCATCCTTGTAATCTTAACGACGTCATCCTTCAACATCTTATCAACGATATCCTTGAAAACTTATATGAGATTAATTTGGTTTATTCTCTAAATGATTTACGTTAAAACTGAAAATTATGAATCATGCTAATTTAAGTCAAATTACTGCCTTCATGGTCTGTTCTAAGTATTCTTTGATTTATTCACATAGAAACCATATGTTGAATTTCATGTTGTTACTGTTTTATCATTACATCATGGATATTGTTTCAACATTTCATTATTCAACTTTCTATATATAAAGTTGATGCTTGTTGCATGAATAATGATTATTGTATGCATTGATCCTTGATGATGCATAGGTAAGCAAAAATGATTTATTGGTAATATGTTTCTTAGAACAAGAACTTTAATGCTTGCAAGAGCACAATGTTATAACATACAAATTTCTCAATTGGTATCTTTAAAAGACTTGAGATATTAATTGTGTTTTCATTTTTATTAAGAATCTTATGAGGATACAAGAAGAAATGGAATTTGATATTTATGTACCTACAACAAAATTTATATAAATATTCTAGGAAAATCAAGGAAGAATATTTTTCATATTGAATACTAGTTAAATGCTTAAAATTGATATCTAAACAAATTACATGCAGATATATGAGTGTTCAATTTGGAAATCTGCAAATTTTCCTCTTGGTTGGAATGAAATTTAACCAAGGGGCGGTATGGTCGAAGTCAAGGTCGACCTAAAATAAGCTTTGACAAAATGCTTATTTGGACATCATTTTATTGTACTTAATCTTAGTATACTTTTGATAAAGGTCAAAATCAAAATTTAAAATCATTTGTGACCTTAGAAGCTTTAAATTGCTTTAATTGTAAGATTAAGGGGGGGCTCATAAAAACAAATTTAAGAAGCCTACAAAAATATTGTAAACATCATATGAAGCTTGTTATAACTATACAAATATGACACATATCTTGTTCTTAATGGAATTCTCTAAACAAATCTGGGCTTACATCACGGGCATTTGGTTAGAGACATTTTTTATGAACTCTGATTACAAGACTCTCATTTCATTTTCAGGGCTTAACATCCCTCGCAAAATAGATGAGAAATCAATATGCATTCATCATAAGCTTAAGGGAATCTCATATCATTTTCAGGGCTTAACATCCCTTGTAAAATGAGTGAGAAATCAATACATATGCCATGAACCTAACAGGATCTCATATCACTTCAAGGCTTAACATCCTTTGCAAATGATTGAGAAACAAATTGTGGCTAAATTAGACACAAATGATATTAAATCTATGTTCCTAATAGAATATCTATTTAAGGGGGAGCATAGTATAAAATTAAGGGGGAGAAGAAATATAATATATTCAACCTGGATATCTTTTTGAAATGACAAAGGGGGAGAAAGAATATAAAATCAAAAATATAAATGAGTTTCATCTTGATGGACAACACTCACTTGAAAAACAAGAATGGCTACAAAAGGTAATTCTTCAGGTATGAAACTCACATGTTTTATATTTCCTTATTTCATATTTAGGAAATGTTTGTCATCTTCAAAAAGGGGGAGATTGTTGGATAAATTGGACATTATGATAAATCCATTTGTTTCGATGATGACAAACATTTCATTCTTGTTGATCTAACGTGCTACTTGAGTGTTGCAGGAATAAGGTGGATGACAAAGCTCTAGGGAATCTATATGCTTGAATGATTGTAAATGTCATGAAATGTAATCAATTGTAAACTTGTACAAATATATAATGTACAAGTACTTAGACTTCATGTAAATCAAGCGTTAGATCTTCCCTAGCTAAACACCACACTTAGTTAGGTCATCCCCTTCAATAGTGTCACATATGCACACTCATACACACACTTAGTGCCTTAATTGAAAGATTGAAACAGGGTCAATCTCGGTCGACAAATTCCTCGACCGAGACACTCTCGGTCGAGGAATTTGTCGACCGAGAAAGACCCAAGTAGCCGTTAGACACAACTGACAAGGTAGTTGGCCGTTGGAGATGAACGTTGATCCAGAGAGCCTGTCGGTCGACAAAACATCGACCGAGTAGGTATCTCGGTCGACAATTCCTCGACCGAGATGGACTCTGACAGCAACTGCAGAATAAAGTAAATAGCCGTTACTAATGCACCTAACTTATACCTAACAGCTAGTTAAGCACTTAGAAACCCCTAGAAAGTGTCTAGAACGTCCTTAAGCACTTGTAGGTCATTCCTATAAATAGGACATGCCTTAGGACACCTAAATACATCTAAGCTACACTTGTGATACACTTAAGCATACACTTACATTGGCAATCTGTTTTGAGCAATAGAGCAATTCCAACATTGGCTATTCATTCCCATTGCTCCAATTTCATGTCCTATAGGCTAGCATCTCCTTTCCACAACACTTACACTTCTACACTCATTGGTTAGGAGATTAATACGCTTGATATAGGCAAATCAAGCCTTGTGCTTCAAAGGATAAGTTGTAATTTCCATTTTCCTTCTTGTTCCTGTTATTCTTTGTATACTCCTTGCTACTCCTAGGGTTGGAGGCTGCGGATTGGAGAAGGTTCTTCTCGGAGGAGAAGGTGGACTTCAAGCTACTTCAAGAAGGCTATTGCAACGGGAAGCTACTTCAAGAAGGCTATTGCAACGGGAAGCTACTTCAGGAGGAAGGCTGCTTCAAGGTTGGTGCAATTACTTCTAGGTGAAGGTTGCTTCAAGGTTGGTGCAATTACTTCAAGGTGAAGGCTGCTTGAAGGGTTTAGGGAAAGAATTGTAATTTTGTGTAAAGTCCTTGCGAGGTAATAAAATTAAATTCTTTCCAAATCCCGGTTGGGTAAGCAACCGGGTAGTGGACTGACTACCTTAGTATTTGCTAAGGTAGGAACCACTCTAAATCCTTGTCCCCTTGTCCAATATTCTTGTGGTTGGTTGTTTGAGTTAAATAATTGTTAAAATATCTTTAAAACTCTATTCACCCCCCTCTAGTGTTTTTCAATTAAGATCAAAAGTCTATAATCATTGAAAATCATGGCAACTGCTCTACTATAAAAACATCTTGAAAACTAGTCATTGTCTCTCTTCTATTTCTATGCATTTAAGTTTTAGTTTTTTTCTCACTTTTTTGGAATTAAGTAGTGAAACAAATTAGGGTTGGGACCACGACCCTAAACAAGTAAAATATGTGATTTTGCCTATCGGCAATAGGTCTTGATTGCTTGAAATTTGAACATTAGGATATCTAATATATTCTCAGACAAGGAGACCTTTATGACTAGTGAATGTGTTGGTTTATTGTTTGATCCCTAGAGAATGTGTGATCTCATAGGATATTGTTCATAGGAAGAGTGTTAAAAAAGTTGAGATTGGGTATCAGGTGATCCTCTAGCATTAAAGTAGCCTCTACGACATGTTCCTCAACTAGGTCATCATCTATTTCCTACATTATTGAAGAACAATTTTCCTCAACTTTCTAGTTTTCACCATATTCAATTCACCTTCTTTTGAGGTACAACTCAATCCGAAAAGGATCGAACCTAAAGGACAATATTTTTAAGAATCCTTGCCAATCTAGTCTAGTTTGAGTTAAGACTAATGTTTATAACGATTGGTTGATTTGAGTTTGATTAAACTAATTTGCAAGAAAGTAAAAGATAATTAAAGTTGGATTTAGATCAATGATATGGAATCGTTGGGATGGTATTGGGTTTCACCACCACTACACATGCAAACACGTCCAAACGTCAAACATGCAGGCAAGATATAACTATCCAAATAGAGCTGCTGCAAAACCCCCCATACGGGCGTTAGGTTCGCGTAAGCATCACCTTTGGCATCAGATGTCTCGTCACCCTCTGGATCACATACTTACGGCTTCGAAGATATAGAAATCCAACTAAGGTTGTGGTCCTCCCTAAGGGAGGTTTAGACCACAGAAGCATAACCGTAGGTTAGATGGCTTGTCCCCTCGCGGATCATTCACTTACAACCTCAAGGAAACCCATTATATTTCTAGTCAAGGTGTCAACCACGCTAATCGATAAGCAAGCAGGTGTTTTATCTACAAAAGAATATCGATGATAAACAAACACGATACAAAATCAAACTGAGGCTGTGGCCCTCCCGGAGGGATGTTTGGGCCACAGAAGTGTCACCAAAGGTTAGATGGCTCGTCCCCTTTACGGATCATGCACTTACTACCTCAAGGAATCCTATCTTATTTTTAATCAAGGAGTCAAACTTTGTAAACCACCATTCCACCCTCCATATAGAAGATATTGCAATATAGGGAAGAACAAGATGAAAGCAAGTAGATAATCAACTACAAACATACCAATTAACAATAAAATGAAAAGTTATATACTTTTCCATGGAATGCTTCACAAAAGAACATGCGTGCATGGGCAGCAGGGCTAGTCCCCGCACCCCAGCAAAAAGGAACTACTCGCACATGATGCGAGAAATAAGAATAATGAGAAAGAGAGAGAAATCCGCCATGAGCACGGTGCAGAAGGTTTTCGTAGCTCGGTGAAGATGATGCGGTCTTCTACGTCGTCTCGGAGTTGATCTGGATGTGAAATGAGAGATGCCAAGACAAACCGGATAGTCTCTCTTTCTCTGTCTTCCTTCTCTTCTCGGTCTCCTTAATTGCAACACAGGCAGTAGGTGGAGTGAAATTGACATGGATGGAACTGAATCTAGATCGAAGCTGTGTACAGGTAGCCTGTCGGCGTCCTAGAACCGATGCCTCAAATAGGGACCCTGTTGATCCTATTTATAGGCACAGATCTGGCCCTCGTGCTTTTGGTGTGAGTCCAAATGGTTTGCTAATAATTGTCCAAACGGTTTTGGTAAATATTTATTTCAAATAGTTTCATTGTAATCCCACTTTATCAAACAATTTGGTGTCGCATTTGGTTTGCATGCAACTACTTAAATGATCTTCATGTGAGCAGGGCTTCATTCGGTCTTCATTCTGGCAGCAGCAAATGGTTTGTAAAGCGTTCAATTATCAAACGGTCTTATGAGTTCAGCTCATTCGGTCTTAGATACTACCCATACGGTCTGCATGCATGAATGTCCATTCAGTTTGCATGCAACAACTGGTCTTCACATGATCTTATCTAAACAGTTTCCTACTGGTTATTCCAAATGGTCTCGCGTGACCAGTGCATTCGGTTTGCATGCATGTGCTCATTCAATTTTGGATCAGCAACCCAACCTACAGCAAATAGTTTCACGTTTCTTAGAGATGCAAACGGTCTTGAATTGTTTTGATCATTCAGTCTTTGAGTTGAATGCATGCCCGTGATTTTAGCTTAATTGGTTTGCATGCTTAGCAGCAAACGATCTTCACATGGAATCTTGCTCAAACGGTTTCATATGCATGTGACCATACGGTCTTCATGTCTTCTAATCTAAACGGTCCTTGCGCTCATTCGGTTTTCTATGCATGTGACCATATGGTTTGCATGCCTCATCTAATTCCAAATGGTCTTCAAGTAAGATGCCTTCATTCGGTCTTGGTATTGCATGCGGACTTTAGCAGACAGTCTTCTCAAATAGTTTCAAATATTAAATGCTTTGCACGTAGTTGCATTAAACGATCTCGCATACCAGAACTCCTCAAACGGTCTCGCAGACCCAGCTCTAAACGGTCTTGACGTGAACATGTCCATTCGGTCTTGAGACCGTATGGATGAAACCGTTTGGTCAGACCGAATGGATGAAATTGTTTGGTCAGACCGAATGGATGAAACTGTTTGGTCATATCGATTGGTCAGAACCAAGGGTGAGTGAAAGTGGGCCCTAGCTGATTGTTCAACTTCATCAAGACCTACATCAAATCATCATAAATTTGGTTAAAATCTTGATAATTGAATCAATTAAGTAATTATGCATATTATGTTATATTGTGATATTTATTGAGAGAAATAGGGTATATTGAGTCGAATTTATCCCAAGATGGTAATTGAAATTCCTGATGAATATGAACTCATCAAAATACCCCGAACTTAAATGTTGCTCGTCCTCGAGTAACACAAAATCTGAAACTGTCACTAAATGAATACTTTCAATTCATGTGTTTGCCTCCTCTTCGCATCACGATTGTTTTTTTTTTCAGTATGACTTAGCATATCAACCTACTGAGACCAATAAATACATCTTACCATATCTTCATTCCTGAGTTTGCTTTCCAATATCACTTCCTCCTCACTTTTTCCAACAACAAGCTTGTCAAAGAGTTTTGTAAGAGTCCAGAGACTCCCTCAGAACAACAAGTGTGCATTCGATCTGACACTGGTGTTTTTCAGGATTGTGGAGGCATTCATTGTGCCATTAGGTAGAAAAGGGAGTGAAAGGTGGTATGGTAGGAAGAAGTAAATCTCTCCTCTATTCGACTCAAGATTTATATTTTATGATTTGCAATTTCATTTATTGCATTTTTTTGTGCGAATCTCTCCTCTATTCGACTCGAGATTGCATTTTTTGTGTGCGCTTTTGTAGCTTTTCTTGGTGGTACGCCCCTATTTATTTGCGAGGGGTATGGAAGAAGCGAATATAGAAGGAAGTGGCGTGCCACCCCGAACTTAGGGTTTGGCACTATTTTGGCTATTTTGTTTCTTTTTGACGGATGGAGGGGTACGAAAATGATAGAAGAAGTGTAGAAGAGAGTTCAGATCAAAATGCAACTTGATTTACAATTTTGTGCATCGGGTAGTTCTCTTTATCATATTCTGCTCAAATAATGACTTGATGAGGATCTGGTGGGAATTCCATTTTATTGTTCCACTACTGAGTTAGGAAGCACGACGTGTTTGATCCCTATTAGTTTGACAGACACTTGTCATTTTTGCATAAGTATCATGATGTTAGGAGTCATAAGCTTCAAAAGATGATTTCAATCAAAAGGCTAGTTTCAAAAATGGTCCTTTTGAGGATTTATTTCAAATAAGGAGGATATAATGATTCAAAATGCATAGTAGGTTAGTTACTGACTTTTAATGAAACTAGGCAATGTCAAAAACTCATCAAGTATCTGTTCAATTTCTTTTTTTTATTTAAAAATTTTGAAAGTTTTTATCAAAAATGCGACGATGCAATCTTAAGTCTGAATTAGATGGGTGAAGGTGGAAAGTAAGATACATACCACCCACCCTCCACCTCAAACTTAGAAATTTTCTCGTCTTGAGGAAACTCTAAATCCAAGATGGAGGGGAAAGTTCATGCCCTTTGGACCACTGGATGTGATTGCGTTCCAATTAGCGCATTCCTCCATCTGAAAATCTCAAAAAATGAATATTAATCAGAACTCAAAATAGCATCTCGCGATGCAAATTTTATTTGGTGCAAAATTATCTAAAAACTAAAAATAAAATTAAGGAAAAATTTCTAATTCAAAATTAAAACTAAATACGAACTTATTTATCGGGTTACCTCCCGACAAGCGCCTTTGTTTTATGACGATGGCTCGACTTGATATCTTCAACTTCATGGTGGTTCCTTTGGATTGGAGAGATCTATTATTTCTTAGGTGCTTATGTCGACTGCGGTGAAATATCTTTTCAAACGTTGACCATTCGCCACGAATTCACCCGACTTTTCGCTCCATAGGACGAAAGCACCATGTGGGGAGATGCTTTTGACAATGTACGGTCCAAACCAATGAGAGTGGAGTTTCCGTGGGAATAACTTCAACCTTGAGTTGAATATATAGCAGAACTTGGTCTCCCACTTGTATGTCTTTTCTGTTCAAATGACCATCATGCCAAAGTTTGGTGTGTTCTTTGTAGATTCGTTCATTCTCATAAGCTGTCATTCTAAGTTTGTCCAGCTCTTGGAGTTGTAGAATCCTGGCTTGGCCTGCTTCTTTCATATCAAAATTTAGTTGTTTTATTGCCCACCATGCCTTGTGTTCCAGTTCGACTGGCAGGTGGCAAGCCTTTCCATATATTAATCAGAAAGGTGTAGTCCCGAGCGGAGTTTTATAAGCAGTTCCATAGGCCCATAATGTATCGTTGATTTTCACTGACCAATCTTTTCGATTGCGGCCTACTGTCTTTTCCAAGATACCCTTGAGTTGACGATTAGAAGCCTCCACCTGTCCACTTGTCTGTGGATGGTAAGGTGAGGCTACCTTGTGAGTAACACCATACTTTCTTAGCAATGCTTCAAAGCTTCTTTCAAGAAAATGGGAACCTCTGTCGGATAACACCGTGTGTGGGACACCAAAATGGGGAAAAATAATATCCTTGAATAATTTGATGACTAGTTTGGAATCACTAGTGACAGTTAGTATGGCTTCAACCCATTTTGAGACGTAGTCCACCGCCAATAGTATGTATAAAAATCCACGAAAAGATGGGAATGGACCCATGTAGTCCACCCCCCAAACATCAAATATCTCTACTTCTTGGCATAGATTCAGTGATATCTCATCTGTCTTTGTTATATTGCCAGATCTTTGACATTTGTCACATGATAAGACAAAGTCATGGGAATCTTTGGATATGGTGGGCCAAAAGAATCCACACTACAAAACCTTCAAGGTAGTCTTTTTAGAGCTTATATGTCCTCCCACTGGTCCTGAGTGACATTGTTCCAGGATAGGTTGAGCTTCTTCTTCGACGATGCATCGTCTGTATAAACCATCAGCACATAATTTGAAAAGGTATGCCTCACCCTAGTATGTTTCACATCATGGATAAATTTCTTTAGTGTAATTCTGGTGCATTGAGGATGGATAACCCTAGCAGCAAGATAGTTCACATAACTTGAGTACCACGGTGTAGCTTCTGAGACCTTCATTAGTTGATCATCTGGAAGGGAATCATTGATCAGAATCTTCTCGGTATCCAGAGTGTGGATGCAACTGAGGTGGTCAGATACAACATTCTCTGGACCTTTTTCATCTCTGATCTCTAGATTAAATTCTTACAATAGGAGAATCCATCTAATTAACCTAGGTTTTGCATCTTTCTTTGCCAGAAGGTAACGAATGGCAGCGTGATCAGTGTAGACAATGACCCTTGAACCAATTAGGTAGGATCTGAACTTGTCAAAGGAATACACGACTGCCAGAAGTTCTTTCTTAGTAGTAGCATAATTCCTCTGAGCTTCATCGACGGTCTTCGATGCATAATAGATCACATAATATTTCTTTTCTATACATTGGCCCAAGACAACACCTACAACATAATCGCTTGCATCACACATAATTTCAAAAGGATGGTCCCAATCAGGAGCTCTAATGACAGGTGTGGTTGTAAGGGCATACTTCAGTTTGTTGAAACTTTTAACACATTCTTCGTCAAAATTGAATTCAACATCCTTTAATAACGAATTTGTCATTGGCTTGGTTATCTTTGAGAAGTCCTTTATAAATCGTCTATAGAAACATGTGTGACCAAGGAAGGCTCAAACTTCCTTTACATTGATAGGGACAGAGAGCTTGGAAATCACTTCAATCTTGGATTTATCTACTTCAATTCCTCTATTGCTGACCCTATGGCCGATGACAATTCCTTCCTTTACCATAAAATGACACTTCTCCCAGTTGAGAACAAGATGAGCTTCTTCACATCTTCTGAGAATGAGGGAGAGGTGTTTTAGGCATGAATCAAATGAGTCACCGTATACAGAAAAATCGTCCATGAAAACTTTAATAATTGTTTCAGTAAGACCAGTGAATATGGAAGCCATGCAACGCTATAAAGTTGTAGGTGCATTGCAGAGGCCGAACGACATTCTCCTAAATGTGTATGTTCTGAATGGGTAGGTGGAAGTGGTTTTCTCCTGGTCATCTGGATGTATCAGTATTTGGTAGAATCTAGGGTAACCATCGAGATAACAGAAGTATTCTTGATGAGCCAGCCGCTCTAATACTTGATCAAGAAAGGGCATTGGAAAATGATCTTTTCGAGTTGCCTTGTAATGCACATGCAACGCTGGAAAGTTGCAGGTGCATTACAGAGGCCGAATGACATTCTTCTTAATGTGTATGTTCCGAATGGGCAGGTGGAAGTGGTTTTCTCCTGGTCATCTGGATGTATAGGTATTTGGTAGAATCCAGAGTACCATCGAGATAACAGAAGTATTTTTGATGAGCCATCCGCTCTAATACTTGATCAAGAAAGGGCATTAGAAAATGATCTTTTCGAGTTGCCTTGTTTAACTTCCTATAATCTATGCACATCCTCCACCCTGTGACTGTTTGAGTGGGGATGAGTTCATTGTTTTCATTTCATATAATAGTTGTTCCACCTTTCTTCGAGACTACATGCACTAGGCTCACCAATGGCGAGTCTGATATCAGATAGATTATTCCATCTGTGAGCAGTTTAATGACCTCGCGACAGACTACTTCCTTCATCTTTCAGTTCAATTTCCATTGATGCTCAATAGTTGGCTTGTGATCTTCCATCATAGGGATCTCTTGCATACACAACGTTTGACTAACCCTAGTGAGGTCACTCATTTTATAGTCGATGGCTTTCTTTCTTTCCTTTAATTCTTTTAGGAGTTTGTCTTCTTGTTCGGTCGTTAGATCTGAATTTAAAATAACTGGACAAACATTGAGGTCATCCAAAAATACATACTTCAGTCCCTCGGGTGGGCTTCACTTCGGGAGCCTCTGGTTTTTTGCATGTTTCTTCAGTAGCTTCCACAGCCTTGAGTTCTTCAACTTGGCTTCCGAATACTCTTTGGCAGTGTCAAGGTCAAGAACACACTCTTTAACTTGTTCAATGATGGAATTATCAGCATATGGTTTGTTAGAGTCACTTCTAAAGGATCATCTTGTTCATATTCCTCTTGTGTGAGGAGTGACATTTGCTCAATGGGGTCAATCAGATAGACTTCTTCTTGTATACTTGGTGTTCTCATACTTTCAAAAACTTTAAATTTGAGAGTTTCTTTTCCTAATATGAGCAGTAAGGTTCCAGCTTCAACATCAATTAGGGTTCTTGCAGTGGTGAGGAACGGATGACCAAAGATAAGAGGGTATCTGGCATCTTCCTTTATTTCCATGATGATAAAACCACACAGGACATAAGAATCCCTTCCCACCTTGACTGGGACATCTTCGATGATTCCCATGGGGAGAGGTACCGAATTGTCTACAAGTTGTATGGTCATGCCTGTTGGAAGCAATTATGCAAACCCTAGTCTTTTGCAAAGGCTAAGTGGCATGACAGAGATGCTTGCGCCGAGATCTGCCAATCCTTTCTTGCATGATGAGTCGCCAATATGACATGAAATTCCAAATGATCTCGGGTCTTTTTGTTTCTTGGGCATCTTGCTCAAAATGATATCAGATGTGGTTGTCACCAGTTAAACTGTCTCATATTCTTCAGTTATGTACTTCCTTGTGAGAAGTGACTTTAGGTACTTAGTCTAGGCTGGTATCTCAGCCACCGATCCAAAAAGGGTATATCAACATGAAGTTTATTCATAGCCTCTTTAAACTTATTGAACCGAGTATCAAGCTTGGTTTGCCTTAAACGAGTAGGGAACGATATACGAGGCTTGTATACAGGAATATCAGGTTCTAGTGTTTTAGTTTCTTCATCAGTAGGTTTCTCAGGACTTCCCTTATCTGTCTTATCATCTGTTACTGGTTCTTTTGGTTGAGACTCCAGTTTTGTTGAGTCTTGGGCAATCACGGGTTCATCCTCGTCTGTAATAACCACAGGTGTCTTGACAGGGGGATCAGAATAGTCTTTTATTGACCTGGTGGTGACTACCTTCAACTGTTCAGGATGCTTAGGATTGTTCTCGGGTTGGCCAACAAAGACTCCAGTAGGTGGCTTTATGCTAGTTGCGAGTTGAGCTAGTTGAGATTCAATAGCCTTCTACTGAGCTTGTTGGTTAGCTATCATAGTTTGCTGAGTTTGCAACATCTTTTCAATGGCTGATAGCTTATCATCAGGAGAGACGGGACATGCTTGTTGTCCTTACTGTTGATAAGGAACTTGGTTAAGACTCTGGTACTGGGAATTGTTTTGATAATTATTGAAGTTCCTATTCTGAAAGTTTCACTTGAAATTTCCTTGATTTCTAAAATTCTGTTGTTGATTGTACTGGAATCCTGGTGGGCCTCGTGGCTGATTGTTCGAACCAAATTGATGTGAGTTTACTGCTCCAGAGGGGTTTCCATATTGAAATCATGGATGATTCCTATTCTGATTCGGACTATAGTAACTTTGACCAGGGATGGTATTAGCAACATTAAAATTTTCCATTTGACAATTATCTCCTTGTCCACATACGTTGCTTAGAACAACATCGTCAAGTACACTACATGCTAATGTGGAATGATCAGTACTTTTACATGCTTCACAGAACAATGAAGCTAACTTGATCTGTTCTTGTTGTCGAGTGGGCGAACGTCCTCTTCCAATAGAAGAAAGAGATGATTCAATATGGTCTTGCTTGGAAACTAAGAGTTTTAGGGTTTCAGTGATAGACTTGTACTCGGGAGTAGCTTCAGCCATAGCTACATTCAAGACTCCTTTACCTACAGATCTACCCCAATTGGCTTGATTTTCTGCTCTAAGGGTGACAACCCTACATGCGCTTTCATAACTTTGACGCATGAATTTTCCTCCAGATGAGGAATCTAAGAATCTCTTGATATCGTCATCCACACCCCGAGAGAAAATTTTGATGAGTTGATTCTTAGGAATTCCATGGTGTGGATACTTGCGTAGAAGCTCTTTGTATCTATCCCATGCTTCAGCAAGAGTTTCTCCAGGGACTTGGGTGAAATTTGTTATTCGCCCTCTAATTTCATAGGTGAGAGATGGAGGGTAGAACTTTTCTAGAAACATGTTTTGGAGTTGTTCCCAGGTGGTGATGGGTATTTCACTTTGCAATGAATTGTAGAAAATTATGGCTCTATCAGCAAGGGAATATTTGAAGACACGGAGTCGAATGGCATCATCAGATACTCCATTTTGCTTTGTCATAGCACATAGATCAATAAACCTTAAAAGATGCTCCTGACTATCCTCTCCTTGTTTGCCATAGAAAGGGTTTTTTTGAAGCTATGTGATCCAATGTGCCAAAATCTCAAAATTGGCAGCATTGATGGGAGGAGGTTGTACTGGATGATGAACATTTGTAGTTTTTGGGTTGAGAATTCTCTAAGATCTTTTTGTAGCTCAGTTGCTTGTGTTGTTGTCTGTGCTGCTAGGATTTCTTCTTGAACTACGGCTCTGGCTTCTTGCATGAGCCTTTCTCTCTGTGCATTGATGGCTTGAGCCACCCTTCGGGCTACTTCCTCTTCCTGGGCCATCCTTGCTTGATTTTCTCTGATCTGACGATGAAAAGTTCTATCTATCTTGGGATCAAAGCTAGCTGTTAGTCCGGGGTTGTCTGAACGGTGCATGCACTATGCTTTGGGTTGTACCTGAAATAGAAAGATTTCAAAAGTGAGAGCCATGAAGTAGAGTCAAATTCAAGTAGATGGTCGATTGTTTCTAAAAAAAAAAAGCAAAATCCTAGATTAGTCTTAAAAGAACTAGATTTAACTAACTGATTTCGTTGTCCCCAGCAACGGCACTAGAATTTGACGTGGGATTTTATCGCACTAACAAACTCACTCGGGGTTGAAATCCCCGAACTTTTACCAAAACCAATGTGCAATAATACCACCCGTAAGAGAATGAGTCTTATCGCAGTATAGTTAAGGATCGAACCCAAAGGACAACATTTTTAAGAATCCTTGTCAGTCTAGTCTAGTTCGTGTTAAGACTAATGTTTAAAATGATTGGTTGATTTGAATTTGATTAAACTAATTTGCAAGAAAATAAAAGCTGAATTAAAGTTGGATTTAGATCAATGATATAGAATCGCTAGGATGGTATCAGGTTTCACCACCACTACACATGCAAACACGTCCGAACGTCAAATATCTAGGCAAGATAAACTATCTAAATAGAGCTGCTGCAAAACCCCCCATATGGGCGTTAGGTTCACATAAGCATCACCTTAGGCATCAGATATATCGTCACCCTCCAGATCACATACTTACGGCTCCGAAGATACAAAAATCCAACTAAGGTTGTGGTCCTCCCTGAGGGATGTTTAGACCACAGAAGTATCACCGTAGGTTAGATGGCTCATCCCCTCGCAGATCATTCACTTACGACCTCAAGGAAACCCAATCTATTTCTAGTCAAGGTGTCAACCGCGCTAATCGATAACCAATCAGGTGTTTGATCTACAAACAAACATCGATGATAAACAAAGACGATACAAAATCCAACTGAGGCTATGGCCCTCTTGGAAGGATGTTTAGGCCACAAAAGTGTCACCGAATGTTAGATGGCTTATCCCCTTTGTAGACCATGCACTTACTACCTCAAGGAATCCTATCTTATTTCTAATCAAGGAGTCAAACTTTGTAAACTGCCATTCCACCCTACATATATAAGATTTCACAATATAGGGATGAACAAGATGAAAGCAAGTAGATAATCAACTACAAACATACCAACTAACAACAAAATGAAAAGTTATATACATTGCCATGGAATGCTTAACAAAAGAACATGCTTGCATGGGCAACGGGGCTAGTCCCCGCACCCCAGTGAAAAGGAACTACTCGCTCATGATGTGAGAAACAAGAAGAATGAGAAAGAGAGAGAAATCCTCCATGAGCATGGTACAGAAGGTAGTCACAACTCGATGAAGATGATGCAGTCTTCTACGTCGTGTCGGAGCAGATCTAGACGGGAAATAGAAGATGCCAAGACAGACCGGGCAGTCTCTCTCACTCCGTCTTCCTTCTCTTCTTGGTCTCCTTGATTGTAACATGGGCAGTAGGTGGAGCGAAACTGGCATGGATGGAAATGGATCTGGATTGGACATGTGTACAGGTAGCATGTCGGCGTCCCAGAACTGATGCCTCAAATGGGGACCCTACTGATCCTATTTATAGGCACAAATCTGGCCCTCGTACTTTTAGTGTGAGTCCAAACGGTTTGCTTATAATTGTCCAAATGGTTTTGGTAAATCTCTATTTCAAACGGTTTCATTACAATCCCACTTTATCAAACGGTTTGGTGTCCCATTTGGTTTGCATGCAGCTGCTTAAACGATCGTCACGTGAGCAGGGCTTCATTCGGTCTTCATTCTGGCAGAAGCAAACAGTTTGTAAACTGTTTAATTATGAAACGGTCTTGTGAGTTCATCTCATTCGATATTTGATATTACCCATACGGTCTGCATGCATGAATGTCCATTCGGTTTGCATGCAGCATCCGGTCTTCACATGATCTTATCTAAACAATTTTCTACTGGTTATTCCAAACGGTCTCGCGTGACCCATGCATTCGGTTTGCATGCATGTACTCATTCGATTTTGGATCAGTAGCCTAGCCTACAGCAAACGGTGTCACGTTGCTTAGAGCAGCAAACAGTCTTGAATTGTTGTGAGCATTCGGTCTTTGAGCTGCATGCATGCACGTGATTTCAGCTTAATTGGTTTGCATGCTTAGCAGCAAATGGTCTTCACGTGGAATCTTGCTCAAATAGTTTGATATGCATGTGACCATATGGTCTTCATGTCTTCTATTCCAAACGGTCCTTGCGCTCATTCAGTTTGCTATGCATGTGACCATACGGTTTGCATGCTTCAGCTAATTCCAAATGGTCTTCAAGTAAGACACCTTCATTTAGCCTTAGTATTGCATGCAGACTTTAGAAAACGATCTTCTCAAATGATTTCAAATATTAAACGGTTGGCCCGTAGCTACGTTAAATGGTCTCGCAGACCGAAACTCCTCAAACAGTCTCACAGACCGGAACTCCTCAAACGGTCTCGCAGACCCATCCCCAAATGGTATTGACGTAAACATGTCCATTCGGTCTTGAGACTGTGGGCTCCGATCTCCAAAACACAATATGAACTCAGCGGAAGCAATCGATTAGTGGCAAAATACGAAAAATCATGAAAAATTAAAACTTTTCGAGACAAGATCTTGAAAACATGAAACTTCTTTCATAAAAGCAAGATAAACAGTTTACATCTCAGTTAAATCACATCTTGAGTGATTATATACAACAAGATATAAAATCTCAAGATTTCAAAATTCTCAGATCAACAAACTCCAAGGACCTGAGAGTACAGAGACGACATAAGACTATCTAACTCAAGGACTGGACAGCCAGGATCTCCACCTAAGACTCACTACTGTCCGTGGGACTGTTGCTCCTAGTACTACTCTCCTGCAGATTGGTTCCTTCGTCCCCGACGACCACCTAAAAGATTGAATTATATGGGGTGAGACAATTTCAAATAATTGTCCCAGCGAGAGTTATAACTCTCCGCTAGAAGCTTTGTTATAGCAGATAAGTAAAACATGAGAAAGTAATCTAAGTTACTCAACAATAGATTGGATATTTATGTAAAGCAACTTCAATAAGGGATGTGAAGCAAAAGGAATACTAATGCAACATTGTAACATCAATCATTGTTTTCGTAGTTCAACCCTAGTAGATATACTACGCGGCTGATTATGTTTTACAAACAGTATTATGCCCTGCGGAGATGAGGTATACCGCTCATACTCCAACCGATCACTAGTAAGTCACATCGGTATCATACTAGGTCATCAAAAGAGCCGGATTCTTATGACCTCAACTTCCTCAGTCATAATGAGGATCAACATGTAGGACATCTAGTGTCTCTACTACTATAGCTCACCAGGGTATTTTGGTACTTCGCTATTAGAGTCACAGTGGCATTCTGTACTCTCTTAACCATCGAAAGATCTCGTGTTTATTTCTCATCGATGTGGCATAAAAGATTCCTCGGGTGATTAGTGGTACATCATCCCGGCATAAACACATAGTGCAGGGTTGATAGATTAAGATACATCTACATCAAATCCTACACTAGGACGTAAGGATATTCACGTCCATATTCCCCCACATACTCAAAAGTATGTGCTCCAGGAGTTCCCTTAGGAAAACCTGTTTCACCATCATTTAACATCTGACAATGATGGATCTATGATCAGGGCTCTACATGGTATGATTATGCTTGATTACTTAGGTACATTTCAGTATTCTTTTAGCATCAAACATGTTTCCAAACATTTAAGCATAAAAGCATTGCTATAACAGAAGAATACTAAATGTATCAAGTTAACTTTCATCAGTTATCAAAAGGATGTTAATTCATCACAAGTCATCTAACCAGCATGACCTTGATGTTACTCATGGATCTTATATCCCATTAACTTCATATGTTGTCACTTAAGCATAAGCAACATTGCATGCATCATTATTCATAAAGTCTACAACATACTTTCAATGAATACTTTATCATAACCCTTACCTGGTTATGATCATTCTCTTATAAGAACCTGCATAGTCAATTCAACTAACAATAATAACATTTCATATTCATACCAGCAATTCATAAGGCAGGAATAACATTCCAATTCAAAGGTTATACTTTTGTGCCTTTACTAAGGCTAGGTCCCTTCATTAGTATCAATTAGGGTTTACTATTCACATTTCATGTTATTGCCCTCGGATTAGGGTTTACTATTCACTACATAGTAATTTGAGCTCATAGAATCATCATATATGAGAAACATCATCATGGATGCCTTCAAATTAGGTTAAGATTCATCAATTATCATAATTAGGGTTTTTATGATCTCACATAGGTGGATCATACTCCAATCATGCACATTCATATACTTTGAAGGTACTTTACTTGAATTTCAACCATAAATGGGACCTTCTCTCTCCTCATACTAATGGGTGGTGGTTACATCACTCTAGCTTGGGTTAGGTCAAGTCACTTTTGATTAACATAAGCTAATTCACCACTATCAAGTCATTAGGGTTTGATTGATCAAGTGTGTCATCTTCTTGAACCCTTCAAGGGCACACTGGTAATGTACATCATTGACCCCTATCATGGTTCAATCTATTACTCACTTAGCCCCTCAAAGCCTTTAGTACCATTAGGGTTTGGATTAGACTACCATTGGACCAATCACACCTTCCAACTACTAAGCAATCACAGCCCTAAAGATCCCCAAACGATTACACACTCCAACCTCCAAACGGTCCTGAGACCGTTTGGAGACGTTGACCGTTTGGTTAGGTTGACCTCAAGACCGCATGACACTCAAGACCGTTTGCCCTTAAACGGTCTTGAAACCATTTGAGTGCGTTGACCATTTGAGAGTGTTGACTTTGAAACCGTTTGGATGAAACGACCTTGAAACCGCATGAGTTGAAATGACCTTGAGATCGATTGGACCAAACGAACTTGAGATCGTTTGAGCCCAAACGGTCTTGAGACCGTTTGGTCCAAATGGGCTCAAAACCGCATGGACCTCAAAGGTGATTCCAAGGTTGTAATCGATTAGGGTTTTCCATGTTGAATCCTTCAATTGGCCACATTTTTTCTAGCCCCTTATCAATTGATGTAATTAGGGTTATCCTTAACCAACTAGACACTCAATTGACCCTCAATTGCTAACCAATTGGGGTTGAAACCGATTGAATTAGGGTTTGTAAACAATTAACCATCAATATTGATAATCATGAGTCTAATTGAAGTTGAACCTATTAATTGGCACTCAATTGGGCCCAAACTTGGCCCAAATGGTCTTGAGACCGTTTGGACATCCTCCAAACGGTCTTGAGACCGTTTTCCCAAAGTTTGATAAAAAAATTATGTCAAGTTGATGAGGGTTGAACCCTAATTAGGTCTAAAATCAGCATTTTTAATCAATTTATCAACCTACTGTGATTTGACCCTTAATTGATCAAATTACCTTAACCCTAGACCTCCAAACGGTCTTGGATTGTCACCAAACGGTCTTGAGACCTCTTGAGTGAACCCCCAAACGGTCTTGAGACCGTTTGGGCCCTTCAACCCAAAGATCACCAAAATTGGTCATTGAAAACAACAATTTCACCCGATTAGGGTTTAGAGGGTTGAGGTGCCTTCAACTTGTGATTGATTTGCAATTAAGTTACAATTCTTTGTATATGTTTAATTCAATATGTGTAAAGCAGTACTCTAAATGGTCTTCCCTTGGTCAAACTTCCCAAACGGTCTTGGACCATTTGATTCTAAACAGTCTTGCAAGACCGCATGAGATCAAACGGTCTTGAGACTGTTTGATCTCAAACGGTTTGCAAACCGTTTAGACCAAAGGGTCCAAGGTCATTTGGTAAAGTTACCTAGGAACTCACGCCCGTCATCTTCAACCTCAAAATAGGTAGGTTACTTCACGGATTTTTTTGCAAGAAAGCAAGGAAAGATGGGGAAGAAGAAGGACTAACTACTACATGCAAGAACAAGTATATGTATAAGAAAGCAAGAGGTTTAGAGATATAAAACCTGCCTCAAAGGTCGTCCTTAGAGCTCCAAACTCCCAAGCTTTCAAGATTCTAATGGCATCTTGAGCTCCACAGGTCGTCCAAGGGTGATCCTCCAAGAAAAGATTGGGGAAGGTCGGCTAGAACAAGAAACCTAAGTGAGTTAACCATAAAACCAACCTTATAAACCAACTTCCTCCATGAATCTGAGCTAGAAGATGATCTCTTCTTACCTTAGGACAAGTTGGTCGTCTTCTCTAGCTCCAGAGCTCTGCCTTGGGTGGTCCAAACAAGGTGACAAGTGAAGAAGTGAAGGAAGTACGTTTATTTGGTTGCAAAGAAGGAGCTTATATAGCTTGGGTAAGTTTCCACCATAAGGGCCTCTAATTACTCCATTTCTCATCTAGATCCCTCCTTTCTTCTTTGCACGTCCCTCCTCCTCATATCTTAGGTAAAACTCTTTTTGGAACTAAGAACTAAAGGCAAAGAAAGTCATCTTATCACTAAGGTGCACATATATAAGGGTTTCCTAACTTATAACTTGGTGATTCTGGTACAAAGGTTATTCTTCTTATCTGATTATTTAATTGAAGCACCCCCTTCATCATTTCTACTCTAAAAGATGTTAAGAGTCACAAAAGATACTCTAGAAGGTGTATTTTACAAGTTGCACCCCACCTTTTGGGTGAATTGCACTTTACTCCAGAATTAGGGTTTCAAGCACAAAGATTGCTCCACAAGCTGCATCTCGATGCCCAAGCTTGGAGAATCCATCATACCTCATCATATTCACTCATATGATGTGTCATTACCAAAGGAACATCTCAACATCTGAAATTGGCAAGTTAACCCCTCTAACTGGGTAATTTGCACATAGGTCCCTGCATTACAAAACAATACTAAGAAATTGTTTAAAAAGGACAGAATTGAGAATGTATGTTCCTCGGGAACTTAATTACATGCCATAAGTTAATCACAAGCATTTAATTACATAGTTTAGGCAAAAAAACCTAGGGTTGACTCATAACCCAGGTCAGGGATGTTACAAATTATCCACCCCTTACAAGGATTTCGTCCCCAAAATCGATAAAACATATTTAAGAGAAAAGAGCATGGTATTTCCTTCTCATCTCTTCCTCTAGTTCCCAAGTGGCTTCCTAAACACCACGATGATTCCAGAGGACTTTCACAAGACTTAGATCTTTCTTCTTTAGCTTTTTAATTCTATTATCAATGATCGACACTGGTCCTTCCTCATAAGTTATATCATCATTCAATTCTACCTCCATAGGTTGTAGAACTGACTCGGTATCAGGGTGACATTTCCTCAACATAGAAATGTGAAACACAGGGTGTAACTTCTGCAACTCTGGTGGCAACTCTAGTTTATAGGCTACCTTTCCTACCCATTCAATGATTGGATAAGGCCCCATAAATCTAGGAGCTAACTTCCCTTTCCTTCCAAAACGAAGAACTCCTTTCCAAGGCGATACTTTGAGATACACCCTATCTCCAACCTGGAACTCTAAGGGTCTATGACGTTTATCGGCATAAAACTTCTGCCTATCATGTGCAGTCTTAATATGTTGTTGAATTACTTTGATCTTCTTTGTAGTATGCTGCACAAGATCAGGACCTAACAAATGATATTCACCAGTTTCATACCAACATACCGGTTATCTACAACGTCTACCATACAAAGCTTCATAGGGTGCCATGTCGATGCTATGTTGATAGCTATTATTATAGGCAAACTCTATCAAGCTTAGGTGTAGATCCCAACTCCCGGTAAATTGGAGAACACATGCTCTCAACAAGTCCTCCAAGGTCTGTATAGTCCTTTCCGATTGTCCATCAGTCTGTGGGTGAAATTAAGGAAGAGGGAAAACAATGTTCCATCCCAAGGTATCCAAAAACCTCCATCATCAAGAAGGAAAATAGAACCATGATCATGAGAAGAAACCAAACGTTCAATATGTGCATCAAAAACCAACATCTCCACCATCACTAAGGTTTCGGGTATAGAAATTAGGGTTAAGAGAAAGAGTTGATGTATGCAAAGATCATCACAGAATCTTAAACCCTAAGTCAAGATATCATCACCAAGAATATTAAATTCACGTTCAAAGGGTAAGAGAACATGCATGCAATATTATGTGCAACAATAGAAGAGGGGAAAGTTATATAACCCGCTTTGAGGTGAAGGTCAACTCGCAAGCCATGAAGCTCGAAGAGTGAGAAGGAAATGCTAAGATTGGAACAACTCCACGGCCAAGCAAGATCACCTCAAGAGAAGAAGAACAAACCAAGGCCAAAGAAAGCTAAAAGAAGAGAGAGCACAATCCCTAGGCCTAAATAGAAAGGGTAAAAAGTAGATCTTCATCTCAGTCAGGTACCACCATGGATACCCATGGATTCAACTTCTATTAATGAGAAATCCGTCAAGAAGACCACCATGGAGAAACATGGTTCGTCCATGAGAAGAAAGAGAGGAGTAGGGTTCAAAAAAATGAGATCAAGAGGGATAAACCACTTACCAAGCACATAGATCCCAAAGGATCAACAAAGGAAGAAGCTCCAAACCTAGATCACCACATGCAAGGAGAAAATGACCACCTTCTTCAATCTCAACACCTTCCCTTACACCACCAAGAACAAGGCCTAACTCCAAGCAAAGGATGATATTTGTCAAAGGCCCTTGGAGTTCTAAGTGGGAGACAAGGTGTACCTCAGGGTCTTACCTTGGAAAGGTGTATTGAGGTTTCGTAAGAAGGATACGTGGGCTCCCAGGTATATGGTACCTTACCCTGTGGTCGCACATGTTGGGAAGGTATCTTACAAGTTGGAGTTACCACCCAAGTTGCACAGGCCGCATCCAGTCTTCCATGTATCGATGTTGAGGAAGTGTCATGTTGTCACGGAGCTTGTGTTGCAACCCATGGAGGTTGAGTTAGAGGAGGATGTGTCATGTGTGGAGGGTCCTATTTTGATCTTGGATCAAAGGATGAAGAAGTTAAAGAAGAAGGATATTGTTTTCGTTAAGGTTTTGTGGCATCATCATGGTGTGGAGGAAGCCACGTTGGAGCTTGAGGACGAGATGCATAGGAAGTATCCATCTCTTTTGGCATAGGATTTTAGGGGGAAAATCCTTATTAGGGGTTTATGGTTGTAAGACCCCTGACCTAGCTTTGTATTTGATCTTTTTTATTTTACTTAACAAGATGCTTAAACCTTAATATGATTTCTTGTGATACCTTATAACATGTGACACATTTATGTTTTTAGTTTGGTCCAACTTGTTTGAGGCTTGAGCTAGTTATGTTAGATATGTGTTGTTTTGGACCAAGTTATAATTTACCCATGTTGAGGGTTTATCTTGAAATTTATCACATGTTGGTTGTGGCTCCTATGTTTTAGCATAATGAGAGAGAGAATGGTGCATAGGGGCACCTTTTTGGACTTTGGTTGATGAGGTGGCATTATGTGTTGATGCTAGGGTTTGCATGGATGCTTGGGTTGATGGTGGTGTCAACCATGTTTGTTGATCTTTGAAGGGTTGCAAACAAAATTCTTCTTGGTTGTGTTTTGTAGGGACCCATATTCCTTGTCCTTGATCTTGCTCAAAATGTTTTGGCTTGTGTTGCTATGTTTTGACCCTTTACTTTGGATGTCATGGGTAGCGATCGCTACCATGATAACCTTTGGTTTTGTTTTGACCTAAATGGTGTAGTGGGCCAAGTGTTTGCTACATGACCTCGGTTTTAATGATATTTGGTGCATGCATATCTTGAGTGCTTGCATTGCGGAGGTTTTTGAGGGAAAAGTGTCCTTATAGGTTCTATTATCTTGACACCTCACATCCCTCACCTCTCTCCTACCCTTGGATGCTTATACCCCTTCTTTTTCATGTAAGTAACCTCTTTGGCTCTCTTTTCTTTCTCCCTTCTTCTACCTATCTTGGTCTGCCTTAAGTTGTTGTTATATCATCTTAATCTTCTTTTTCATCTGTTGTACACGTTTTGCCCCCAAAAGTTGATACTCACATGTCTCATACCAACACAACAGAGATCGACATCGTCTCCCATACAATGCCTAGTAAGATGCTAATAGATACTCATGTGATAGTTGTTGTTTCAAGAAAACTATATCAAACTTAGTTTCACATCCTAACTGCCCAAAACTGAAGAAGACATGCTCTCAACAAATCCTCCAGTGTCTATATAGTCCTCTCAGACTGTCCACATGTCTACCGGTGAAAAGTTATACTAAACATTAGCGGTGTACCCATTGTTGTGTGCAAACGCTCCAAAAAGTTACTAGTAAATGAGGACCTCTTTCAGATACTATCATCACTGGGATACCATGCAGACGTACTATCTCATGAACATACACTTGCGCCAACTTCTTAGTTGTATATGTTGTCTTTAGAGGGAGGAAGTGTGTTGACATAGTCAACCTGTCCACTATCACCAAGATGGAATCATGACCTTTGGCTGTCCTAGAAAGTCCAACCACGAAGTCCATCATGATATGATCCCATTTCCACTGCGGTATAGGTAATAGATGAAAAGTCCATGCAAGTTTTTGATGATCAACCTTAACCTACTTACACACAGGACACTTTGCCACGAACTCATCTATGTCACGCTTCAAACCAGGCCACCAATACATATCTTTCAAATTGTGGTACATTTTGGTACTTCTTGGATGCATAGAATACATAGAAGAGTGAGCCTCTTCCAAAACCAGCTTCCTCAGATTATCAACATCAAGAACCACCACTTTACCGTAGTAACACATTGTCCCATATTTTGACTCATGGAAGCCATCACACATCTCGCTGCCAAACTCTACTCAGATTTGTTGTATCACAATATCACTCTGATGCACATCTTTGATCTTCTACCTTATCATAGGATTCACCTATAACTGAGCCAACAATCCTACCAACAAGGAGACATCCAACTTCATGTTTATATCTAGCGAAGAGACACCAACATGTCTTTATTATGGCATACCAAGGAACACAATTGTGCCTTATCAACAGATGATGACAAAGAAGACTTCCTTCTCAAAGCATTTGCCACAATGTTGGACTTCCCTAGATGGTAGTCTATGGTGCACTCATAATGGTGCACTCATAATCTTTGATCAACTCCATCCAGCATCGCTGCCGCATATTCATCTACTACTTTGAGAAGATGTACTGTAGACGCTTATGTTCGGTGAAGCTCTAACATTTCTCACCATAAAGGTAGTGTCTCTAAATATTCAAATCATGGAACACAACTAAAAGCTCTAAGTGATGTGTCAGGTATCTCTCCTTGTGTTTCTTAAGTTGTTGCGATGCAAAAGAAATCATATTTTTATCCTACATCAGCACGCAATCCAAACTATTCTTTGACGCATCACATAATATGATATGATCTTTCCCCTTTACAAGCATCACTAACACTGGTGCACTGGTCAGCTTCTCCTTCAAAACCTAGAAAGAACGTTGGCACTTGTGATCCTAGAAAAACGTCATACCTTTCCTCATCAACTTCGCTAGGGGTAACGCCACAACACAGAAGTTCTTGATAAACCTTCTATAGTAGCCTTCTAGGCCTAGCAAACTACAAACCTCCATTGGTGTCTTAGGATGATTTAATTCTAGCACTGACTGGACCTTCTTGGGATCCCTACAAACACCTTTTGCAGATATCACATGGCCCAGAAATGACACCTTCTCCAGTCAGAACTCACACTTGTTGAACTTGACGTACAACTTGTACCGTCTCAACAAGGTCAATGCCTGTCATAGATGCTTCTCATTTTTTTACTGTCTCTAGAGTATATCAGGATATTGTTAATGAACAAAAGTACAAACTGATCAAGATATGGCTGGAACACCCTGTTCATTAGATCCATGAACGTTGTTGGTGCATTGGTTTGCCCAAATGAAATAACTACAAACTGGTAGTGAGCATACTGAGTCCTCAAAGTCAACTTCACTATGTCATCTGCCTTGATCCGTAAAAAATGGTATTGTGACCTCAGATCTATCTTTGAGAAAATTGCATCACCTTTCAACTGATCAAACAAGCCATTTATCTATGGAAAAGGATACTTTTTCTTGATTGTTACATTGTTCAAATGTTAGTAATCGATGCATAACCTCATGGAACCATCCTTCTTCTTAACAAAAAAAAATAGAAGCAACCCAAGGAAAATTTATTAGTATTATAAATCCCTTCTCTAACAGCTCCTGCAACTACTTCTTCAACTCTTACATCTCAGTTGGTGCCATCTTGTACGCATATGCTATAGGTTGTGTACGAAGAACCATATTAATCTCAAAATCAATATCTCTAGTTGGGGGACCTCTGGGAAACTCATCAGGAAAGACGTCTTCAAACTCACAAATAATGAGCACCTCTTGGATACTAGGACTCCTCACCTTGGTATTCACCACATGTTTTAGAAAAGCCTCACAACCTTTCCTCATTGGCGTCTCTGTTGTCATCACTAGCACCAAACACATTGAGATAATCTTCATATACCATTGGATGAGCCACGAAACATTGCCATCACATAATGTAGCCACCTTTGAACTAAAATCTAAGACCGACTAGTAATTGTCCAAGGTATCCATTCCAAGGATCACATCAAATATGTGCATGTCAAGTGGTATAAGATCCACTTGGATGTTGCATCCTGAGAAAGAAAGAATGCATGATGGGCACACCTCTCACAACTCGACAAAACCAACTAAAGGGGTTTCTAAGTGAAGACTATCACATCTATGGCTAACAGGAAAAGAACAAATAGTTATCACCTCTATAGTTTAAAAAAAGAGTGTGTAGCACCTAGGTTAATAAAAATAGATATAAAGGAGGATGCAGACAAATCAGAATGAAATAACTCCATATGATCTGTCATGAATCGTGGATTGACCACTCCCTCTGGCTAACTCATCGCATAGAATTAAGTTGTCACCTATTGATGCCCCTGTCCTCTACTGGCCTACCCAGATGAACCAGCCTGTGATGCCCAACCATGTCCTCTACCACCACCCTAATAAATTATTGCCTCTTGGAACCCTACTAACTCTGTCTTGATTGTTGCATCACCTCCTAATCTTTCATTGTGCAAAATAACCTCGTATGCCCAATCTATCCATATTTGTAGCAAGTCTTATCTTCATACCATGGCCTAGGCATCATTATCACTGAAATAGACATTGTACTATGAGCTCCTACTGGTGGAAAAGTGTGGCCTCTTCCCTTTATTGGTGACCATTGTGATGGAACTCCATACCTTTGTTGTGATTGAGGTGACGAAAACCTAGGCTTCTTGAGGCCTCCAGATGACTGTCCTCAAAACTATGTCAGTCTCTTCTTGGTGTTAGATTCATACTTCTATATTACTGACCATTCTATCCTCCTTACAGACTCAACAAAGGTGGCAAACTTCTCTCAATTCTCCAACACAGACACCTTCATTGTCAGCTCCTTACTTAAACCCTTCTCAAACTGCCTGATCCTCTCCTTGTTTGTTGCTACCATGTGAGGATAAAATCCTCAATAACTTCATTAACTTGGCCTCACACACATTGATCATCATTGATCCTTTTCGGATTCGCTCAAAATGTCAGATGTGTTTGTCCATATTTGTCTCTGGGAAGTATGAAGTCATGAACACTTACATAAATTCTTCCCAATTGATCACCACTCCAGGCCTCTTCTCCTCCTCAATATCCCACCAATGGTTAGCACTACCCTTCAGTAGGTAAACTGTGTGCTTCACCTTATCCTCTTTACGGATATTGAGTATCGTAAATGCCTTCTCCTGCTCGATCAGCCACATATCAACATCTTTGTGGTCTGCCTTACCCAAGTACTCCAATGCTCCAATGTGTCACAACCTCTCGAAGGTCTTCCCAGAACCTTGGGACTCTACATTTGGAACAACTACCCTTGATTGAGGTATGGGCACCCTATCCGCCATATGCAAAATTATGTCCATGAACTATCCAAACATGGAATGAAAAGTAGGATTGGCCATGGTTGTTGGTTTGAACTAAGGAATTTTAGGTACTCCATCTACTCTTTCCTATTCTGGAACCACCTTTTAGTGCAACAACACTGCTCTCTGCATGTTCTTTGTGTTTTCCAGACATATCTTCTTCTTCTTTTGCATAGGTAGAAGCTACGATCAGACATACTGGATAACACAAGAACAAACACAACCTAGTCATGTGTCCCTGTAGACTCAACAAACCTAGAACTCTAATACCATCCAAACTATGAAACACCGATCACACCAGAGAGAGATCACTCAAAACAAAATTATAAATTATAAATTAACATCCACATTGCCATAAAATAGGGTAAACTAAAATCAAACTCAGATAAACATCTCAAGTGGAAACATATACTTTAAGATTCACAAACTGTGCCACCTATATCACATATCATGCCATAAAGGTATTGCATAACTTCATAGTGCCCATCATGCCCCAACTTGAAACCTTTTACAAAGATAACATGTCCATATAAATATAAAAGCCATACATGTAAAACCATGACATTCTTTCCAAAAGCCTCGTACCAATGTACAACATCTAAAAAACACCCCAAGGACCTGAGAGTACATGGATGGCTCATAGGACTCGACACAAAACACCAGCAACATATTCAACCTTCAAGGGCTACTAGTCTCCTTTTTTCTCTTCCTCAACCACACAATCTCTAACACATTGTGCACGACCACCTAAAAGATGTGGAAACTCACAGGGTGAGACCAACATCCTGACTAGAGATATAACTCTCCTTCGACAACTATTGTAAGCACATATAGATATATAGCATGCTAATTACTAAGAGAAATTTAAGCTAAATGAATAATTAAAAACTAATAACACAGATTAACTAGTTTAAGCAGCTACAACTGATCAATAGAACATAATATACTTTTAGAAGGAATATGAAGAACATGTATAGCCATTACTAACTAAACAACATAAGAAACAAAGCAAGGCACCAACCAAGGTGATTCGTATTTAGACCTATGTATATATACTACATGATTGTGTTACGTCTTTTTATTATGCCCTAAGGATTTGAGCTGTATCACTCAAATCCAATTGACCACTGCTAAGTTAAAATCAATGCCATGCAAGATCTACAGAAGAGTCAAAATCCACAATCTCACCTCCACCTCCAGATCAGTACGAGAGACACCATAGAGACATAACTGTCAACTTCCACCAGTAACATATAGTCAAGCTAAAACATCTATCCCTCCTTGGTATATGTCACATTGCTAGACACTAGGGTATGGAACCCTACCACCGAGGTACAACCACAGTTGTCCTGCAAAATCAAATCACATAATATAATCACCAAGAAATGACCGTAGGAGTTAACAAAACACTCATGATCTGGATGAAAAGGATATTCTCCAAACACACCACATAATCAACAATATGTGCTCTGAGTTTCACATGGGAAGACTCATTTCACCAAGCAGCAATTTCTGACATTGGAATAAATCTATGGCACATGTAAACTACATGATTAGGGTTTCACTTGATTTGTTATGACAGTTGAGTATCTTTTATAGAGAATTAATTAAGTTACATCATACAAATCCTAAATAGATTCTATAAAGATAAGGGTGGACTACAATGTTAGAAGATATAAAATGTCTTAAGTATAAAACTAATCACATCTCCACATGATACGTCTCACTTCCATATACAAGGCTATCACCATTATCACCTCACCATAAGATAAAAAATCCCTCATCACATCATTAGAATGTATCACCTCAAAATAGGCACTAAACCATCTCTAAGGTCATTAGACCATTCTCATAGTTTCTGTAACATCATCATTATAACATCATGCCTCATCAAGGCTCATAATAACCACATGTGTCACACACATGACACCAAAGTAATTATTAGTCATGATGCTCATTCAACTTGTAAATTCGGTTACAACAAGTAGAGAGAAGAATAATTCATTACATGCTAGTCACTTGATCAAGATAAGCATTACATCAAGTACTCAAGGATCAGGATTAGGATTTCTCATGGTTGTCTGATTAGTGTTTAGATAACAAAACTTAACCTTATACCCTAAATGTTATCACTTCCCACATTATTGTAACTCATTAGGTTAGCCATCATAACATAATCAAAGCATCATTAAACCAGCAAAGCGTAGAGACCATGCGAGCTAACATCACCTCTTGTGAACTCTAGGCATCAATTTCCATAGTGACCACTTGGGTTAGGGAAAATCATAGAGACCATCAAAACACCCACACACATGTGCAACAACCAACACATGAAACAACCATCCACATGTACAGACCGTCAACAAGTACATACCAAGAAAAGTTAACCATGTGTAGCGATCGCAAGAGAAACTAGGTTTAGGGACGGTTTGTTATGACCAAACCACCATAGCTTAGAGACCATCCATCAAACCATGATCATTTCGACCAAAACAAGAAAATCATCTCAAACATAGTGACCAATTGAAATTTGGGTTAACATTTGTTGCGATAAAACCACCCTAGAAACCATCCATCAAATCATGATCATTTTGACTAAAACAAGAAAGTCATCTCAAGCATATAAAACCAAAATAGATTAGGGTTAAGGTTTGTTGTGACCAAACAAGCCTAGAGACCATAAGTCAAAAGATCATTGTGACCATCACTATCAACCTATGTATCGACCACTATGGAACAAAAACATAACGACCACCTACTCTAAAATAGGTGGTGTAACGTCAAGAATATGAAGTGTCCAATATGTAAATCTCATGAATAAAAATATCAAAACCCTAAAATATGGTCCTCAACATAGAAGAAAACTAAACCATGAATCAATGAATAGGGAAAAAAACAGTCCATCACCAAGGTATCTGAAAACCTCCATCATCAATAAGGAAAATAGAACCATGATCTTGAGAACAAACCAAACGTTCAATATGTACATGCAAAACCAACATCTCCACCATCACTAAGATTTTAGGTACAAAAATTAGGGTTAAGAGAAAGATTTAATCTATGCAAAGATCACCACAAAATCTTAAACCCTAAGTCAGGATATCACCACCAAGAATCTTAAATTAACTTTTAAAGGATAAGATAACATGCATGCAAGATTATGTGTAATAATAGAAGAGGGGAAAGTTATATAACCCGCCTTGAGGTGAACGTCAACTCACAAGCCATATATCTCCAAGAGTGAGAAGGAAATGCCAAGCTTGGATCAACTCCACGAACAAGAAAGATCATCTTAAGAGAAGAAGAACAAACCAAGGTCAAAGAAATCTCAAATGAGAGAGAGCACAAGCCCTATGATTAAAAAATGGGAAAGAGGAGATCTTTGTCTCACTCAGGTACTACCATGGAGACTCATGGATTTGACCTCTGTTGGTGAGAAGTCCCTCAAGAAGACCAGCATGGAGAACCATGGTTCAACCAAGAGAAAAAAGTGAGGGGTAGGGTTCAATAAAAATGAGATCAAGAAGGATAAACCACTTACCAAGCACAAAGATCACCAAAGGATCAAAAAAGGAAGAAGCTCCAACCTTAGATCACCACATGCAAGAAAAAAACAACCACCTTCTTCTAGCTCAGCACCTTCCCTTTCACCACTAAGAATAAGGCCAAACTCCAAGCAAGAATGGAGAAAGAGGAGAGAGCCTAAGAGGTTACTCACATGAAAAATAAGGGGTATAAGAATCCAAAGGTAGGAGAGAGGTGAGGGATATGAGGTTTCAAGATACTGGAACCTCTAAGGACACTTTTCCCTCAAAAACCTCGACCACGCAAGCACTCAAGATATGCATGCACCAAAGATCATTAAATCCAAGGTCATGTGGCAACCACTTGGTCCACTACACCCTTTCAGTTGAAACAAAACCAAAGGTTATCATGGTAGCAACCTCTACCCATGACACCCAAAGCAAAGGGTCACAACACATCAACACAAGACAAAGAATTTTGACCAAGATCAAGAACAAGGCATATGGGTCACTTCAAAACACCAACAAGAAGCACTTTGGTCGCAACACTTCAAAGATCAACAAAAATGGTCAATACCACCATCAACCCAAGCATTCATGGAAACCATGCAAACCCTAGCATCAACACATGATGCCTCCTCATCAACCAAAGTCTAACAAGGAGCGCATATGCACCATTCTCTCTCTCATGATGCTAAAACATAGGAGGAACAACCAGCATGTGACAAATTACAAGATGAGGGTTGTTATATAATAACGAGTACACATGATGATGTTAGAGTTAGCCAACGATAACCATACAGAACAAGGGTGATGACTGCAGATGACTTTTGCTGAAGTAGGCAACAATCATGCAATGAAAACAATTCTGAATTGAATATCGGGGCTCGGTAATAAAATTTACACATAGTCATTGTACTACCCTTAATATGGGTAAATTGTAACTTGGTCCAAAAATTCACATAAATAACATAACCAACTCATGCATAAATCAAACTGGAGCAAACTAAAAACATAAATGTATCACATGTCATAAGGCATCTAGAGAGATTATATTAAGGTTTAAGCATCTTATTAAGAAAATATAGAAAGATCAAGCACTAAGCTAGGTCAAGGGTCTTACAAATAGCCCTCCAACAACCTTGTATATCAGCTGAAATCAAACATCATCAACAAACACTAGGTCCTAGGTATTGTTGAAGGGTAGTGTGGGGGTGCATCTACATAATAGGAAGGTGTACAACTCAATGGACCTCAATTGTTTGGGTCAAGGAAAAGAGGGAGGAAGAACCCCCAAGGGGGAGGAGAGGATGAAATAAGCCCACAATGTAAGTCATCTTTTACATGATCTATTCTTTTTGGAATGTGTAGGCATCTTCTCAATAGATGTACATAATACTATAAAAGATTTCTCTTGTGGATCCATGTACCAACAGATGAATTGTTGATAACATCATCAAACAGTTGGATTATGATCAGTCACATAGGGTTGAGGCGAACAACTTTATTAGAGTCATTTGGTTCTGTTGGAGAGCTAGAGTAGGGACATTAGAGGTGTTTTCTGAACACAAGCCATTCATACATTGCATTATCAATAAAAGTTACTTGTTGATTGTCATGTATGCCAAGACCAAGCAGGTGAAATGACACCTTCTCTGGAATCATCTTGGCACCATCATGTCAACCTCCTCCTTACCTTGGTTGGTGTTAGGTGATTTTAATGTTGTTATTCATCCTCACAAGAAGATTGGGAGTGATACCCTGATCTTCAGTAGTTGTAGGGAGTTCTCGGAATCTCTCAAAGGGGCTGGGCTTGAAGACTTGGGGGCGTATGACCCAAGCATGACTTTCAGGAGAGGGTTGCTTCAGGAATGGTTGGATAAGGTTGTAGTCAACATTGAATGGCTAGAGAAGGTTCCCCTTGCACATGTAGAAGTCCTTCCTAAAGTTTCTTTGAGTCATAGTCCTAATCAGATCCACAAAGATCCCACCCTAAAGAAAATACCTCATTTTCCAAAGATTAATGTGATCTAGAATAAATGTTCATCCTTTCAAACTACTTAAATCAATCATGGATTGAGGGAATGAAATACACTAACTCGATTAATATCTTCATGGAAAAGGAAAACAAGTGGAAAATTAACAAAAGGACACTAGCTGGAAGGATAGTCTGCCTACCAACCCAATTTCACCTCTTCCTTCCTCCCTCTCGTTGATGCTTCTTCTTATTGTCACAATCGTACCCTGCAGAGTCTTGATGTAAGCGGGAAATTGGTCATTTGTTCTGCAGATGTCGGTATCAATGACATTAAGCTAGGCCAAAATGTCCAAAAAGCACGTGGAGCAGGTATGATCTATATTGGTTCAAAAAATGATGGGTTGGTCACTGATGCACATGCAAACGTCATCCCCACCTCGCATATAAGCAGCTTTGACAAGTTTAGGATCGCTGCCTATAGGCGATCAGCAAACCTAGCAGGTGAAGATACCACTGCATCTATCATATTCAAAGGCACAGAGATCGGCTCCGGAGTGTCCTTCTCTGCTCCTGGAGTGGCGCCTTTCTCTTCCAGAGGACCGAGTATAGTGAATCCCGGCATTCTGAAGCCGGATATTATCGGCCCCGGCGTGAATATCACTAGAGGAAAAAAGCTTATAGTCCACAAATTTTACTGTGGACTATGCTTCATAGTCCATGGTTTGAACCGTGGAGTATAAAATGACCGTGGACTATTACCGTAGACTAGGTAGCCGTAGGCTATTCTCCATACTCCACGGACAAACCCATGGACTATTATAAAACCGTGGACTATTTGAAATTTTGTATCTCAAATTAAAAAGCATATAATCCACTGTGATAACCGTGGACTATTATCCTAAAACCGTGGACTATTTGTATTCTTGTATCTCAAATTAAAAATCTTATAATCCACTGTGATAATCGTGGACTATTATCTAATTTATTATTAAATTAAATATTACAGTACACGGTGAAAATCTCATTTGATGTCACATAAAAAGGAACCTGTTATATTGTGATATTCATTCATGATGTTCTCATATTAGATCGTAAAATTCTAAATATTTAACAATCACAACAAATATATATTTATTTGAGATAATTAAAAAGACATAATACTTTATTCACACTCTGCTCAAATTCGTGGTAATCATATTACTAGTGATCTTGATAATAAAGTGATTCCATAAACAATATCCATATGTTTGAAACAAATAATAACATGATGGCTCAATTTTTTTCAGCCACATCTCTAGAAATTCTAAAAATATCATAGTATTTTTGTATCCATTCTGGACTTCAACATTACAACATGATGTGTTTTGAGAATCTGATGACATGGTATCACAGTAGCAGTAACTACAACAATGTTGTATGATATTTTAGTCTCTTTCAGATCTTGACTCCTGAGGTCTTTACTTTCTTCCCAAACATGTTGTGTAATTGTCATATTCCTAAAAAAACAAAATATTCAAGTCAAACATACATGACAACAAAATATATTTCTCAACATTCATTTATATAGATAACTTAATGATAATTTTATAATCACAAACAACAGGTCATTGTTTTTGCACATGTTATTATTTCATGACAAAGCAATATAATACAAATATGGTTGTATCATGTACAATATATTCAAATATGTATGTATCAATATTAATTGAATGACACATTAAACATGACATTTCATTTAGTAAGTAACAAGAAAATATACACCAATAACACATTAACTAAACAAAAATATCACTTGTTTTGCTTAAAGAAAAAGTAAATCTTACCCAAATGAGGAGAATCAATATTCGTTCCTTCCTGTATCAATGATTGAAAAACAACATCAAAATATTATTCTAGAGTGATATATAAAAATAGAAAAATAAGATAGCTAGCATACTGAAGATTCTAGTGCATCCTCAAAACTAGATTCAAGAGTTGCTGTCTTGTCCTGCAATACCTATGTAAAAAGAATTTTTATTTTAACCAATCTAAATATTTAATATAATTATAAAAGATTCTAAATATTAAACAATACATGTGACTCTAATATCTTCAACCGAGCTCGTAAATCCTCAATTTCACTTTCTTTTTCTTTAATATGGCAATATTGTTCTTTGATCTGATGGTCTTTCTCTTGCAACTGGGATTCCAAAGCTTTAGTCACACTTCTATTTGAATTTTCTACCAGCCTCTTCTTCTTTAAATTTCTTCTAGTAATACCTCCACTTATTCCTCTCACATACCCTCCATGATGGGACCCATACACAGAGTCCACAACAGGACCAAACTTCAATGGATCATTTGTATTCTCCAGTCCTAATTCTATACATCTTTCTATTACCTTTTCCTATAAGGTAAATTCACATATCGAGTTATTTTTCTTAATTTAGAAGAATATAGATGATGATATAAAGACTTACACAAATCACTCTTGTTTTTTCATCTATATATTCGCCATTCCTTTTATGACCATCAACCCAAGTTTGCAAGAGTGTCGCTTTCCCACCATTTTTCTCCTAAAAAACATATACATATGTAACATATGAAAAAGTATAAGTTATTTCAACTATTCTAAATTATATTAGAAATCTTACCACATTCAAATGTTTTTCAGCATAAGATATCGGTCCAGTTGTGTGTGTAGCTTGTAAAATACTTCGATTGCGTTTATTAATGCTCGCTTCTTGCTACTCAATGATCAAGTGAATTTATGAGTTGGATATAAGTATGAATGGTAAAACATAGTATGACAATGCAATACATTTTTTGAATTTTACCTGTTTTGATTGACTATTCCAAAGATCTATAAGTAATACCCAACTTTCTTGTGGAACTCGGTCATCTATAGTTTCCATTTGTTCAACAATGGGAATATTAGGATTTAACAATCACATCATTATTGATAAAGTTTATACCTCCATTGTGATGTATAATATGCTCATTCTCGGTAACTGCAGTTGAGATAGGCACTTTTCTCTTTTTATTCACTATAATTCATATAATGTGAGTAAATGAACATCAATATGAATTAATTGATATAATGTGAGTCCATATAATGACTATATCAATATTAATAAGTCTTGTACCTCCATTGTGATGTCTAATATTCTCAACACCTATAACTAGAGTTGTAGTACACACTTGCCTCTGTTCATTTCCTAGAGTTGACGTAATGAAAGTATGTAAATGTCTAAATAAAATATTAGCTAAGAAATATCATTTTTTTCATATAATTTGTACCTTCAATGTGCTTTGCGCCATGCTCATTTCTAGATATCCCATTTGGAAAATTTTGCTCTAGGTCTGAAATTTTCTTTTGAGAATGAACTTGGCCTTGAAGATTCACTAGATATCACATTCGAAAAATAAAGAATACATCATCTCTATATATCTAGAATGAAAGGTTATTCTACTTGTAACAATTACCTCCACTTGATTGCCTATTCTGCCCATGTCTTGTGATTTCAGTCGAAGCATTCACTTGTGTCTTTCCATTTCCTGCATTTCATATATTGAAAATTAACATGCATTGATCTAAGACACTACTTTTAACAGAAATTGGTACCTTTCATATTTTTCAAGGTTTGCTCTAGGTCTGAATTTTTTTTTTGAGAATGAACTTGGCCTTGAAGATTCACTGGATATCACATTCGAAAAATAAAGAATACATCATCTCTATATATCTAGAATGAAAGGTTATTCTACTTGTAACAATTACCTCCACTTGATTGCCTATTCTGCCCATGTCTTGTGATTTTAGTCGAAGCATTCACTTGTGTCTTTCCATTTCCTGCATTTCATATATTGAAAATTAACATGCATTGATCTAAGACACTACTTTTAATAGAAATTGGTACCTTTCATATTTTTCAAGGTTTGCTCTAGGTCTGAATTTTTCTTTTGAGAATGAACTTGGCCTTGAAGATTCACTGGATATCACATTCGAAAAATAAAGAATACATCATCTCTATATATCTATAATGAAAGGTTATTCTACTTGTAACAATTACCTCCACTTGATTGCCTATTCTGCCCATGTCTTGTGATTTCAGTCGAAACATTCACTTGTGTCTTTCCATTTCCTGCATTTCATATATTGAAAATTAACATGCATTGATCTAAGACACTACTTTTAACAGAAATTGGTACCTTTCATATTTTGCAAGGTTTGCTCTAGGTCTGAATTTTTCTTTTGAGAATGAACTTGGCCTTGAAGATTCACTGGATATCACATTCGAAAAATAAAGAATACATAATCTCTATATATCTAGTATGAAAGGTTATTCTACTTGTAACAATTACCTCCACTTGATGGCCTATTCTGCCCATATCTTGTGATTTCAGTCAAAGCATTCACTTGTATCTTTCCATTTCCTGCATTTAATATATTGAAAATTAACATGCATTGATCTAAGACATTACTTTTAACAGAAATTGGTACCTTTCATATTTTGCAAGGTTTGCTCTAGGTCTGAATTTTTCTTTTGAGAATGAACTTGGCCTTGAAGATTCACTGGATATCACATTCGAAAAATAAAGAATACATCATCTCTATATATCTAGTATGAAAGGTTATTCTACTTGTAAGAATTACCTCCACTTGAATTTGGCCTAGTTTCATACTCTTTAGTGGAATCCTTGTTTATTGGCTCAGTTTTCTTTATGATATTATTCACAGAAATATGCTTAGTAGGCATTTTCCTACTGGACACAAAAGATAAAGTGAGAGAATATACTTGAGTGATATGAAGCAACATATATATGATCAAAATGTATTAAAAAGAATGATAATTCTTACCATAAATTGACTATGTTTTCTTTTGTTCGTACACTTAGTTATAATGTTTTCATCTACTTGATTCATTTCAAGATCTACATCCGTTCTTACCCAAAGATCTATATCGTCATCTGACACACTTTCAATCTAGGAATAATGGAGAGATAGCGACAAACTTTAGCCGGTATTTTGGAATCTATCTCTTTGTTAGGATTTGTAGGCTTCCATCTTGATGTTTTACACCTTAAGCACTCATCTAGATTGGCTTGATCACCTCTATATAACATGTAGTCGTTTGGACACGCATGTATCACTTCTTTTGTTAAACCTAAAGAAGACATCAACTTGTTCATCTCATACCAAGTCTTAGGAAAGTTGTTATTCACTGGAAATGCCTTACAGAGTATCTGAAGAAGCTCACACATTGATTTGTTGGTCCAATGATTATCACACTTAATGTTAAAGAGATTAGAGACAAAATGCAATGTTGAATATTCACAACCTTCATATAGGGGTGTGTTAGCTTGTTTCAAAACTTCTTCAAATTTTTCAGACTCATGATCTAGATTTGAAACAAAATTGTGTTCCATTTCATCAACATCACCAATTATTGCATCATAAATCATTTGATCAACGTCATCATTTGACTCATCATTTGACTCAACTGGTGAAGTTCTAGTAGTTTGATTTTCATAAAAAAGTTCACCATGGTACACCCATAGAGTGTAATGAGGGAAAAAACCATAGAGAACTAAATGCTTCCTAATTATGTTGTGTTCTTTGTGAAACTTATTCTCACATTTCATACATGGACAAAGCATCATTCTCGTCTTGACATTATTTGAGGTAAATTTCATAAAGAAATCTATCCCATCAATCAAATCATTATCCCGACGACGATCAAATCTTGTTTTTGGCTTATACATCCATGTTCTGTAGATAAAATATTGATTGTCCATAGTCGAACCCTAACATAAAAAGATATGTTTTAGGAAGAGGTCGATTTATATTGTCACAAATAATACTACTTTCTGAATAAACAAAAATATTAAAAATTTCATCAAAATGTGTTGCTAATTCAAACAATATGGTTACCTATATTTATATTAAATACATGTTTTATCTTCATAGTTTTTCTCAATTTTTTATGCACGACATAGGATAAAACATGAAGGATAAATACAAGCCTTTAACACTCGTCTAGATCAGGGCATATGTGAAGTCATACATGAATATTGATCGATAAGTATTAGCACCTTATAACAGTCGGCGATGGTGAAATTTAAAATGGTTATTGTAGTTGATGTTAGTTGTATATTGGAAGAAGAAAAGTTAGAGCACTTACTGGAAGATGAAGTACGCGTCGGGACGTATGCGCCTATGACAAGATTCTTCTCAAAAGTACACCAAGAACAAATCTGCTTCCTAACTTTTCGATTCCAATCAACACCTTGTTGTGAGTATACATAGTTAATAACTTATCAAGTTTACACCAATTAAATTGTGAAATGCTTTAAAATCTAAAAAAAAATATTAACACATTTGCAATATAGACAAATTGCATACTTCCAAATATGATCAGTCATTTTAAAGTGAATACATTATAATAGAATTTTTTGTACTGGAGGTAGGAATTAAAATTGGTTATGCATTGTTGGTAAATGCACAACTCATAGAAAAAGATGTATGTTTTCATCTGCAAAAGTGTATTTCGTATTATGTAGGATTAGATACGTACTAGTGTGCGGAAGACGAAACAAGTAGTCAAACACATTATCCCCTAACAATAAGACATGGGTTTGGCTGCCGTATTTTTAACTCCATGTAATTGATGCATAATACATACATCAAAATAATGATAACAGATCGCGTTCCGTATTTGCTTTTTACCATTGTATACTTAGGTCCTATTTGGATGGCGCATTTAACAGTACATTTGTAATTAAAAACTATTGGAGTCTAAGTGCAGAAAATCGAACTACAGTTCTTTAAAAGTTTTCTATTCGGGTAGACAAAAACCTATCACATATTCCTTTCCATAACAGAAAATAGAAAAAGAGAAGAGTGAAGACAAGCGAAGGGACACACATGGTAGGAGGAGCTGCTGGACTTGTATCCAAATTGAGTTCAATGCCAAATATTGACTTAGGTTGCACATTTGGATTTCCTCTTAGTTGCGGGGGTGAGACCAAGAAGTAATCTTTAGTTTGCAAAAATCATGAACAAGAAGATTAAAAACATTCTATTTTAATTATGCAGGGGTGAGACCAAGGCGGAGCTTGTTGGGTAGGGGGGCTACGGACCTCATCCTCCTCGTCGGCCCAACACCTTCCAACAGCTTCCGTAGCAAAGGTGAACTCTGCGGCCGGTGGCAGGTTGAGGTCTAATCCCAGCCCAGAGCCAGAGGACGAGAGACCGCTCACAGAAACAGCGTACAGTGGAGGAGTAAGAAGATGAACAACGAAAATAATTTGATTCTGGTCCTAGGCCCAAAGGCGGAGGAAGGATATTACGAAGAAGAACAAATGAGGGAGGAAGAAGAAGAGGAACAGAGGCGGCAGAGAAAGAAACGATGAAGGGGCCGGAAGGGGGATGACTTTTTTTTTAGGATAATAAGCAGGATTTCCAAATTGCTGCAGTGACAGTCATTTAAACAGACAAACCATGACCAAAATAACCAGCTGCAGAATGCCCCAGAGACATGCCGCTAATTTGTAGAATGTGCAGCTTTCTGTTCGATTACACTGTTAGGTGCATTGTGATTTGTTGTTCTTTTCACGGTGAACATACATATGAGTTATTATAAAGAATGGTAGTTTGGTCGTCGTGTCAATTGACAATAGAGTCTGATGTCCATCGTGAATAATGGGATGTGAAGGTCCAGACGTAGCCGGGTCCTTCACCTTGCCAGAAAGACCGGCGCGGCGCAGCAGGGTCCCTCGTCCTCACCGACCTCACCCTCGGGCTGTGCAGAGGGATCGCGGAAGGGGGATGAGTGTCCAGGAGAGCGTAGGTAGCGGGGTCCAGGGGATCAGGCTGCCGTGGGATTTCTGCCGGGGTGCTCCAGGTCTTCGCCGGCCCCTTTCAGCCTTCCGCACGCAGAGCAGAAAGCCGGCTCCTCTAATCTACCGATAGGAGTAAACTTGTACAGACAACGCTTTTAGAAAATCATGTACCTACCGTGAGGAGTCGCTCTGCGCCCAGGTCTCCACGTCGACTCTCTGTGGTCGCCGGCCGCCGTGAGGGTTGTCGTTGGCGTTCTGGAAGTGCTCGACCACCACGCCGCGTCAGTCCGGAAGGGCAAGTGCTCGACCACCACGCCGCGTCAGTCCGGAAGGGCAAGAGACGCGTGAAGTGGAAAAGGTTTTGGAGCGCTTGAATGAAAAAACTAGCGGAACCGTTTTGGGGTTTGGAGGCAATTAAGGCGGGACAGATATTAGAGGGACCAACCGTGGACTAATCTTAATTAAGAAAAATAGTCCAGAACAATCCTAACTAACCGTGGACTATCCTAGAGACCGTGGAGTATGAGGACTCCTGCGGTAGTTATATTTTAGCCGCATCTCACAAACCAGTGGGGCCGTTTCCGTTAGAGCCGGCTTTTAACATTATGTCTGGCACGCCCATGTCCTGCCCTCACCTCAGCGGCGTAGCAGCTCTCCTGAAAAATGCCCACCGGAACTGGTCACCGGCAATGATAAAGTCCGCCATTATGACAACGGCGGAGCTCAAGAACCTCAAGGGAGCACCCATCACCGACCTGCTGGAGAACAGACCGGCCGACTTCTTTGCCACCGGTTCGGGCCAAGTAAACCCGGTTAGGGCGATTAACCCGGGCCTAGTATACGATATCAAGATGGATGAATACATTTCCTACATGTGCGGTCTCGGCTACACTGACAAGCAAGTCAGCATGATCACTACAGAGGAGACCCGCTGCTCTGCATACAAAGCCATAACGAAAGCCGATCTCAACTATCCTTCGTTGACGGTGGACTTTAGCTCTCCCACCAAGTCTAGTTACTCGCAAACCTCAAAGCAGGTCACTCGGACAGTGATCAATGTTGGGCAACCTTTCTCGTCATACAAGTCACGCATCATCCTGCCACCGGGGGTTGTTCTTACAGTCCAACATGAAACCCTCTACTTTACCGAGGTTGATCAACAACAATCATTCATGGTGACGGTTGAGCTTAGTCGTACAGAGCCACCGGCGACGTGGTTCTCAGAGGGCCTCCTGACGTGGGTATCTTATGATGGAAAAAACACTGTCAGTAGCCCTATCTCAGTTCTGTTCGGAAAGCCATCTGCCTAATAACATGGCATATTGTGCCATGCGGTATGTATCTTCTAGTATATACAACATGCAACCACGCTCGAGGTTGGACGGTCTACATGGCAGTCTAATGGCAGTCTAATAATGTTGTTATATACTGCACTTATCTAATAAACAGGATCAGACATATACAGTCTCTTTTTCTTTTCAATTTTTTTCTTTTTTTTTACAATCACCATCATATCCAATATGTTAGATAACTACTGGATACAGGAAAATACACCAGCGCTGCTACTTATGACAATGTACCGAAGGGATCACCAGAGCTGTCCCATAAACACAATACTATGGGGGTTGGAACCCCTTAAATACAGGGTAATTGACTCAACCGGCCAAAAAAACCAAAAATTGTGGAAGCAAGCTTCCCAGAAACTGGTTGCGTTTGGGCGCCCCATTTCTGACTTCTGCAGTAATCAACAAGTCACGGGATTCTAATTACTTGATTAACAAATCCCATAACTCCTGATTACATTGTTTGGATGAGTGTTAATTCAGAAATGCAGAATTTATGAATATTGCCATTCTTAATTACGGTATTTGGTAATTGCGTATTTGAAACACAACATTTTTGTTCTTTTTTACAAATTCATATTTAACTAGGGCAACCAAACATGGCCTGGTGTATGATATCAAGATCGACGAATATGTTTCCTACCTTTGCGGTCTCGGCTACACAGACAAACAGGTTAGCATGATCACAACAAAACAGACTCGTTGCTCTGCATACAAAGCCACAACGGAAGCCGATCTCAACTACCCTTCGTTGACGGTGGACTTTAGCTCTCCCACCAAGTCTAGTTACTCGCAAACCTCAAAACAGGTCACTCGAACAGTGATCAATGTAGGGCAACCTTTCTCGTCATACAAGGCGCGCATCATCCGGCCAATGGGGGTTGTTCTTACAGTCCAACCTGAAACCCTCTACTTTACCGAGGTTGATCAACAACAATCATTCATGATGACGGTTGAGCTTAGCCGTACAGAGCCACCGGTGACATGGTTCTCCGAGGGCCTCCTGACGTGGGTATCTTATGATGGAAAAATCACTGTCAGCAGCCTTATCTCAGTTATGTTCAGAAAGCCATCTGCCTAATAACATGGCATATTGTGCTATGCAGTATGTATCTTCTAGTTCTAGCTTTAGATATACAGCATGCAACCACGCTCGAGGTTGGACGGTCTACATGGCAGTCTAATAATGTTGTTATATACTGCACTTATCTAATAAACAAGATCAGATATATACAGTCTCTTTTTCTTTTCAACTTTTTGCTTCTTTTTTTTTTACAATCACCATTATATCCAATATGTTAGATAACTACTGGATACAGGAAAATACACCAGTGTTGCTACTTTTGGCAATGTACCGAAGGGATCACCAGAGCTGTCCCATTATCACAATACTATGGGGGTTGGAACTCCTTAAATACAGGGTAATTCACTCAACTGGCCAAAAAAACCAAAAACTGTGGAAGCAAGCTTCCCAAAAACTGGTTGTGTTTGGGCGCCCCATTTCTGACTTCTGCAGTAATCAGCAAGTCACGAGATTCTAATTACTTGATTAACAGATCCCATAACTCCTGATTACATTATTTGGATGAGGGTTAATTCATAAATGCAGAATTTATGAATACTGCCATTCTTAATTACGGTATTTGGTAATTGCGTATTTGAAACGCAGCATTTTTGTTCTTTTTTACAAATTCATATTTAACCATCCATGAACGTTATTCCTGTTGACACAACAGGTACATGCATATATTACATAGAAAAGGGATACCTACACATCATTTGTATACTTTTTATGTGAATACATGGCATAGATGCCATCCATATTCATCACCTGCTAGAGCTCATTGGAAATAAGACAAGTACATTCGAAATAAACCAGATAATATATAAATGATCCTTGTTTGATATATCATGAATACATGATACAAAATACATCAATACATTGTATTCATCATTTGAACTACGTCAAAATATTGCTCCGTCCATCGATAAAGCCCCAACATCACCCCAACAAATTGTCTCAATAGTCAAATATAAACTACATCAGTACATTGCTTATACACCCATAATAAAAGTCACACATACATTGTCAACGTAAACCACAACGATTATAAAGCATGGCTACATGTGGACGTAGGCACCACAAGTGGTGTTCCCTTCCTCCTTTGCCTAACCAAGATCAGTTCCAAAATCAGTTTCTCACAGCAACTTCTCCCATCACCCTCCAACACCTGCAACCACCACCTACAATATATGAGAAAGAAACCAACTACTAGATTTGTATGCAGCAAAGACAAAAATTTTAGTAGCTATATGAGAAATAAACCAACTACTATATTTAATCAAAAAAGACCACAAAAATATCAACCAATCATAACCCAATCCCCAAATCATCACACAACCATCACCCAATCATCCAAGCATGAACCAATCACACAACCATTACCAAACCATCACCCAACCATCATCAGCAACACCCCGATTACTGCAGCAAGCTGCTGCTTCCACTCCACCACCAACCAACACCACCACCTACACATCAACACTCCCACCCACCAGCCAACACCACCACCAGCAGCCAGCATCCACCACCACCATCACAACAGCCAACACCACCATCACAAAAGCCAACATCACCGTCACAACATCCAACAACACCACCTCGCCATCATGCTCCATACATCCTCCACACACCAACACCCCCACCACAGCACCACCATATACACATCAACCAACACCCCCACCATAGCACCACCATATACACATCAACCACTGTCCAGCAACAGCCACCCAACACCACCACCACATGCACATCAGCACCATCCACCCAACAACACCAGTAGTAGCCCAGCAACCAACACCTGCACATAACAACAACCCAACCACCAGCAGTAACCCAGTCACCACCCGATCAACAGTAACATAAATTATAAAAACACCTGCAGCAGTAACATACATGTATCAGTAAAAATACATGCAGCAATAACAACACCTGTAGTTTGAAAAAAGATGTAGGCACAAATCAGTAATAATAATATAGCAGAAGACGCTATTAAATCAAGGTATAATAAAAGATCAACATGAATCATACCTAGATTAACATGAGAATCATCTCTTTCTTTCTCTCCATAGGCAGAGACTTCAATAGAGAGAACTACTTTTCATTGTCCATGAACCACATGCATGCCTTGATCTTCTGGGAATCATCAAGTCCGTCAATGACAAACACCTCCTCATACACAGCATGTGGGTCAACACCTTTTGGACCTGATATGGCCCTCACATAGTCAACAAAACTGGAAGCCATCTTATCCACAGCAGCAGCAATTGAAGTACCACCTCCCTTCTTCCTTGAGGGTGTACACTCAGTTGAAGGGTTCTTTCTTTTTTTCAGTTGATCTGGTGGACATTGTATCCTCATCTATGCTTGCCGTATCCATCTCATCCACCGACTCCAAGTCCATCACCTCATTTTCTTCAGCAACCATTTCTACACCTTCCCCAGTGGCTCTATCCTTTCCGCACAAGTCCACAATGTCTTCCCAATTTGGAATGACCTTCCAGCGGTATTTCTTGGCATCCTCATGTGACTATAAAATAGTGTTATGTTAATAGATGTAATGTAGTTTGAATTTAGTTGGTGAAAGGTTGAAAAGCTAAAACAAGATATACATTGACGTACTGATTCCAAGCATCCTCATTATCCACACTGAACATTTGTTTTGTGCCATCCCAATTAAATCCGATTTGTGAGAGAATATCACTCACAGCTGCATAGGTCTTCTTCCATGTTCTCACATAGTTTCTCACATTATTGAATGTGAGTTCAGTGTGAAATGTGCTATTGATTGACATTGCAGCTGTATTTAGGGCAACTATTTTCCACCCATTATCTCCCTTACGACCAAGACTCCGTTGATCTCTTAGGATGTTAGCTAAAGCTCTTTCTTTAGCTAAGTCCCAACGGAAGTAGCCATTTTGTGATGTAGTTTTTTCCTTCCCTTTTTCGGAAGCCATTCCAAAACTCTAAAAATATACACAATAAAACAAAAGATAATACATGAACTACAAATAATTTCTAGTACATAAGTAAAGATTACACCAATACATGTAGTACATATGGGTCTAATACATTTGAATAGATAAAACATGAACTACAAATAAGTTCTAGTACACATAAGAAGATAAAACATGAACTACAAATATGTTCTAGTATACAAGAAAAGATAAAACATCAAACAACCCCTCTTTGTGGATAGTCTTCAAACATATCTTGTGCTAAAGCATCTCAAAATCCTGTCCACTGACTGGTCACCTCTACATGTGTAATTAGCTCATCAGCAGGTGTTTATCCCATGATCTCCCTGTCCACTTCATCAAGGATTCTTCTATGTTGGGCTTCTAATACAGGATCATCTTGTTTTTCAAGTAGGATATAGTTGTGTAGCATACAACAACTATTTATTATCCTCACTTGTGTCTTGAGGCTGAAAAAGGAGCTTGTCCTTAAAACACTCCATCTACTCTTCAAAAGTCCAAAGGCTCTCTCGATTACATTTCTGGCACTAGAGTGGCGGAGATTAAATAGCTCCTTATAATTTTGTGGCATATTTCCCACCCACTCATTTAGGTGATACCTTGTTCCTCGATATGGTGCAAGGAACCCTGGACCATTTGTGTATCCCGCATCCACAAGATAATACTTCCCTACACCAGAATCATCACAAACTATAAGTCATGTAATTATTCTATATCATATTTATATAAAATCTTTAGGTAAAATTACCATTTGGAATGCAAAGATTGTCCTTTCTAGACAATGCATTTTTCAAAACTCTTGAATCGACTGTAGAACCCTCCCAACCCGAAAGTGCATATATGAACATCATGTTGGGATCACAAACCCCTAAGATATTGGTGGTTATGATTCCTTTCCTATAGCGATAGGCAGGTTGCTTCTCGACTGGAACTCTCAGAGGAATATGAGTTCCATCAAGTGCACCAAGACCGTTCTAGTTAAGAAAAAAAAGAAGTTATCACTCATTAAAAAATAAATACGAGTATATATATATATATATATATATATATATATTTAAGTAATACTTTAATAAATATATATACCTCAAACCACTTCCATCTCATGACATTAATCCCATTGAGAGTGCACTCATGTAGTCTAATATATTCTTTGCTCACTCTCATAACGGCACACAGAACTACTTGAAACTGTCTACTTATCGTCTCCTGAGACCTATGATAATGAAACCTTACTACTCGGTACTTGAGACTATGAGCTAGGATGTGCAAGAACATTACAACAGCTTCTTCAACTACAACATGTTTTGTGGGAACTAAACCCCCAATCCCTGTCAATACTTCGCACAACCTATGGAATCCACTTTTGCTTACTCGCAATTGCTCAACACAGTCATAATCGGTATCATTGTATAATCTATTCAAGTAGCACTTCCTTACATCATCCCAATCAGTAGGAGGATCTCTCACCATAAAACTATCATGGTTCCATGCTGCAACACTAGTCACAGTCATGGTAGCAACACCAACAATGACTTTATTTCTCTCCTCTTCATTCTCTTTCTCCTCATCCTCATCCATCATTCTTTTTCTACGGAGACGCTCTAAAAACTCACTCGTTCCATGTGAAGCCATATTAAACACTATATAAGACCATACATTATATTCAATATTAAATGAGAGAGAAAAACTATCATTGCATTATAATAATTGGAACTAATTCATGAAAGCATACTACAAACCAACATTGTATTATAATTTTCATGAGAGCATGTTGCAGACCAACATTGTATCATAATATTCATAAGAGCATGTTACATACCAACATTGTATCATAATATAAGGTGCAAGTGAATCATACCAGAAAAGGGCAGGGAAAAAGAAAGAAAGTCAAATGACAAATAACGAAGTTATTAACCAAGTGCAAGCCAATCACGCCTAGAAAACAACCCAAGTCACAACCACTCGTGTAGAAAGAAAAAATAAAGACAGGCAGGAAACAAGATTTGTAATGGCACACGCCCATGGTACAGAAAGGACCATAGCACGCTTCTAATAATTACTGGAGGAGGAGGGCGTGGAGGTGGGATGAATGAATGAGGAAGCACGTCGAAAAAGCAGAAAGAAAAAAAGGCACAAAGCAACACTGGTGGCAGGGTCCTCATTGCTAAACACAACACCAAGAGCACCAAAAACGATCATAAACCTAATTATCTAACACAATTTACAATCGCCCACTTTCCAACTTTACCCAGCTGATCCATCTTTACAGCAACGAATGACTAATCTTTTTCCTCACTTGCTCACCTCAAAGGACTTGACTACGCCACCTCGATCTCCACCTTTGGTCCCCTGTTCACCAGTGTTGTGACTTGGGTTGAAAATACCCTCTGATTGTGCGAGTTGCGAGGGTATCCGCAGAACCTACATAGTCCACGTCAATAGACCACCTCCCGAGCACGTCAGATCTCGTCGGGACTGGCACGATGCCTTCCTCTCGCAGCTCAGCATCAACACCAATGGTGGACATGCTCACTCAGGATTGGTGTACTCCTACACCCACGTCATGAGTGGCTTTGCGGCGAGGTTAATAGAGGAAGAACTGGAGGCGATAAAGAATATAGACGGCTTCGTCCACGCTGAGCCCGACAGGCAGGATTCGTATGTGCACACAACTCATTCCCCAGCCTTCCTCGGGCTTTATCCCGGTCGCGACAGGTTCTGGGGCGGCGGTGCGGGGTACGGGAGAGGTGTGATCATTAGTGTAGTGGACACCGGCGTGGATCCGACCCACCCTTCGTTCAACGATGATACTGGGATGGCACCACCGCCAAGTGTGAGTTCCACGACTCATCGCTCTACAACAACAAGCTCATTGGAGTGAGGTTATTTGACCACCGTAACATAACTCAGAGTCCAGAACCCTTCGACGACGGTGGGCACGGAACACACACGACTGGTACCACCGCTGGACGATTTGTCCGAGATACCAGCATGTTAGGTAGCGCTAGAGGCACGGCCGCTGGGATTGCCCCCGACCCATGGGTCATTGTATACAAGCTGGGCAACATACAAGGGAGCAAATTGTCTGACTCAGATATCATGGCTGCCATTAACAGCACCGTGGAAGATGGTGTGGACGTGCTATCAATGTCCATTGGTGTGCGCGTACTTCAACAGCTTTACAACCGTTCGATCCCCATTGCGACCTTCGGAGCAATCCGGAATGGCATCTTCGTCAGTGTTTCTGTTGGCAACAACGGTCCTTCTATGCAAACAGTGGGGAACACCGCCCCTTGGATGCTCACCGTCGGTTCCAGCACGATCGATCAGAGGATACGTTCGGTGGTGGTTCTTGGGAACGGTTAGGAGCTCGAGGGACAATCCAGCTACCAACCCACAAACTTCACGTCATCCTTCCTACCTCTCGTTTACCCTAAGCCGATGGTGGATGATATTTTTGCTAGCCTGTGCAATAACCTTACCATCTTGGTTTGTTATAGTGTAAAGGGCAAACTGGTGATTTGCGAGACAGCAGAACAAGATGATCTCGACAGAATGTCGAACAAATGGAAAAATGTGGAAACCGCCGGTGGAGTAGGGATGATCCTGATTAATTCGAAGAACTCTGGTTTGGACATTCAGGCACTTGCCATAAGTCTAAGCATGCCAACAACTTATATAAGCTACTTCGACAAGAGCAAGCTTCTCAAGTACATGCTCTTAGAAGACAATCCAACATCATCCATCCTCTTTAAAGGCACCGAGATCGGATCTGAACATTCTATCCCTGCACCATCTATTGCATCATTCTCTTCTCGTGGCCCTAGCATAGTGAACTCGGGGATTCTTAAACCGGACATTATCGGACCAGGCGTGGACATATTGGCCGCTGCACCCAAGCAAGTTTCTAACTCATTAGGCCCGCTTGATTTTGTTTTCTTATCTGGAACTTCCATGTCCTGTCCGCACTTAAGCGGAATAGCAGCACTGCTCAAAAGCGTCTATCCTGATTGGACGCCAGCCATGATCAAGTCTGCCATGATGACAACAGCGGACCTCAAGAACCTCAAGCGTGCACCCATAACCGACCTTGTGGAAAACAAGCGGGCCGACTTCTTCTCGACTGGAGCTGGCCATGTAAACCCTCTAAGGGTGATCAATCCGGGACTAGTTTATGACATCAAGATTGAAGACTATGTTGCCTATCTTTGCAGCCTCAAATACAATGACAAGCAAGTCTATCTGATCACCATGGAGCCGAGGACTAGTTGTTCTGCATTTGGGGCCGTGTCTGAGGTTGATTTTAACTATCCTTTGCTTACAGTGATTTTTAGCTCTCCCTCAAACTCCTCTCGTTTGTCAACCAGAATGCAGGTCGCTCACACAGTGACCAACGTTGGTGAACCTTTTTCGTCTCACAAGGTTCACATCACCCGGCCGCCAGGCATTCTTTTGACAGTCCAGCCTGAAATTCTATATTTCACAGAGGTGGGCTAACAACAGTCATATATAGTAGTGTTTGAACCTAGCTACACAGAGCCCCCACCAACGTGGTTTTCAGAGGGGCTCCTCACTTGGGTTTCATATGATGAGAAGATTACGGTCAATAGCCCCATCTCGATTTTATTTGGAGATCCATCGGCATAGTCAACAAATAAATTTAGGGGGGCTCCTCGGTTACTATTTGTTTTTAAAATACTGTCATTGACATACGATGTGTCAATATTGTACTTGTGCTAAATAAGGTCTATATAATATCTATTATCCTCCCTTTTCAAGTAATATGTTCCAATATATTATCATTTTAATGAGAAAAAATCCTCTATTCTATAGTACATTGTGCAAAGGATATAAATTATAGATTTTCAAAAAAATATTTTCTTGGAGAAAACATATATACATCAATGAAACAAAGAAATAACTTTAAATTCTATATTTTAAAAACAATGTATATTTTGAAGTACATTTCGTTATATTAACAATTACAACCATAATGCATTTGGCCAATTTTTAAAAGGAAGGGTTAGTCAAAAAAACACAAGGTTAAAAAACCAAGATTTAACTGACCTCAAGGCTAAACGACCAAGATATAACCATATATCAAAGGTTGTACCCTTGCTTCAGAAATAAAAGTATGTGCACCGAGTCTTGTGACCTAAACTTGGCATGAGAGGAAGTTGGAAAATGTGGGCCCAAACTTCACCGAAATGCATTTTTAGGGTCTTATAATGAGAGGATGTTGTCAATATATGGTCATGAATCCTCCTTAATGCATTTGAATGGACATGTTGTGAATGGACATTATCATGATCTTGGCCATGGCACCTCACAATGCATTTTTAGGGATTTATTATGAGAGGTCATTGTCAATATATGGGCCCTGAATCCTCCTGAATGCATTTGAAGGGACATGTTGTGAAAAGACATTATCATGATGTGGGTCATGACACCTCCCAAATGCATTTTTAAGGACTTGATGTGAGATAACATTCATCTTGAAATGGGCCATGACACCTCCCAAATGTAATTTCATGGACTTGTTGTGAGAGGACGTTGTCATGATATGGGACCTGACACCTTCTAAATGCATTTTTAAGGACTTATTGTGAGATGAAATTATCATCATATGTGTCATGGCCCCTCCCAAATGTGTTTTCAAGGACTTGGGATGGTTTTGGTTGTCGTGGTTGGCCTCGTTTCAATCGTGACAGTCAGTTCTGATTCTTGACGTGACACTTCATTTTGGTATGATCACGACGCTACATTTTTTGTGTTTGTGACGTTGAGATGTGAGGGTGGGTCATGATGTTGAGTTGTGGGTTGGTAGCAAAGTATATGTGTAATATTGGTCGTGACGCCTTGATTTGAACATTGTTGTATCACGTTCTATCGTAGTCGTGACGTGGGTCGTAGAGGCAGTCATGATGTTGCATTGTGAAATCTAGTTTCCATCTTGTTGTTAATCACTTTCAATCAAAGCATAATCAACTAAAACTAACCTTTAAACCCTCAAACCTTACTCTTCGCTTTAGGAACATAGCTCACATTAACTTAGATCTATTTCCCCCTCTCTCCCTGTGGATCGACCCTACTCTTGCCACTTTCCTATACTACAACACGACCCCGTGCGCTTGCTGGCATGTGTGATTAGTTAAGCCAGTGTGCCATACTATGTCCATATGCTCATTTTAGGGTTGGATAATCTTGGATCTATGAGTTTTGACCTTGATGACGTTGGTGTTCTTGTTGTTGGGTCTTGTTTTAGTCAAGACTGTCGTTTCTCTTATGTTTTGGGTCGAGAAATATGTGCACCATGTGTGTTTGAGGTCGAGACAATTGGTGTTGTTTTAGTTGTGATGGTTGGCCTTGTTTCAGTCGTGATGGTCCAATATGCTTCTAGACGTGACACTTCATTTAGGTCTGGTCATGACACTGTGTTTGTTGCAGCCGCGACATTGTGTTGTGAGGGTGGGGTCGCGACGTTGTGTTGTGAGTTGGTCGTGAAGCCTATGTGTAGCACTGGTTGTGATGCCTTGCTTTAACGTTGTTCTATCACGGTCACAATGTTTGTCATGGAGACAGTTGTGATGTTGCTTTGTGAGATATGGGTTATGGAACCTTCCAAATGCATTTTTAGGGATTTGATGTGAGATAACATTTGTCTTAAATGAGCCCTGAAACCTCCAAAATGAATTTGAAGGGACATGTTGTGAAAGGACACTATCATGATATGGGTCATGGCACCTCCTTAGTGCATTTCTAGGGTTCAAGGTACTCAACATTCTTGAGTTCTTTCAAATATATTTCTATAGACTTCTTGTGAGAGGACACTTCCACGATATGGGTCTTGAATCCTTGAAAATGGAACTTTTTGTGAGTGGGCACTGTCATGATATGGGTTGGGTTCCTCTAAAATGATTTTTAGGGACTTGTTGTGAGAGAACACTTTCATTATACGTGCCCATATCCTCCTGAATGCATTTTCAAGGACATATTATGACAGAATACTATCATGATATGGGTCTAACCTCACCCCAAATGCATTAGGGACTTACTATGAGAGGCACCGTCATGACGTGAGCCCTAGATTCTCTCAAAATCATTTTCAGGGACTTTCTATGAGATAACAACATCAAGATATGGGTTGATGATCCTCCCAAATGCATTTCCCTAGACTTGTTGTGAGAAGATATTGTCCCGATATGGGTCCCGACTCCTGGAAAATGTATTTTAAGGGACTTGATGTGAGAGGACATTGTCATGATATGGACCTCAACTCCTCCCAAAAGCATTATCAAGTACTTGTTGTGAGAGGACATTGCCATGATATGGGTGATAAATCATCCAAAAAGCATTTTATAGACTTGTTGTGGGATGTCACCATCATGATATGCACCCCGAATTCTCTTAAAGGAATTTTTACAAACTATTGTAAGATGAATCATTCTTGTTATGGGCCTCGACTTCTACTAAACATATTTTCAAGGACTTATTGCGAGAGGATATTTCATGACATGGGTTGTGGGAACTCCCAAACACAATTACAAGGTTCAGCTATGAGAGGCATGAAATGAATTTTAAGTGACTTTTTGTGAGAGGACATTGCCATGAAATGGCCCATTTCTCATCCTAAATGCATTTCTAGGGACTTGTTGTGAGAGGACACTGTCATGATATGGGCCTTGAGTCTTTGCAAATACATTTTAAGGGACTTGTTGAGAGAGGAAACTGTCATGATATGGGTCTTAGATCCTCCCAAATGCATTTTCAAGAACTTTTTATTATAGGACATTGTCATGATATGGGCCATGGTTCATCCTAAATGTAGTTTCATTTGGATATATTCTTACGTTGTTAATATACATTTACTTTTCTTTTGTCATCTAGTTCTTTGTTTGGATACCATTGTTCTGTGAGTGACACTTATATCTCCTTTTGTTTAGATATAACTAGGACAATGTCATAAGTCTTATACACTTGACAACCCTGTCTTTGTGTTCAACCCCGTTTACTACACATTACTCTATATTATCATTATCGATGTCTAAGTATCAAATTATAAATCTAAAGTCAAATATGGAACGTGTCCATCCAATGATTGCAGTGAGGATATCATGTTGACATGACAATATAACTACAAAATGATTCAAACTAATTCCACATACTCTCCATTTAACAACCGAGTCCCATGTCATGTGCAAATGGTCACACAAGGTAAGCTATCTAATGCCCTGGCCAACAAGTTTGACAATTGCAGAGAACTTGCAAGGCTTGTGCAATATACTATAGGATGAAATCATCAATTCCAAAAAAAACATGTCATGATAACAGAAATATCATTAGGGTTTTATGATATCCGGTGTATCATTTATAACGGAGTCAACCACTTGGTTTTTGCTCTCCCCCACTATTACATCCCTAAATGACTTGGTATAATTGTAACTTCCAATGAATTTTTGAGAAAAAAGCTTCCATATCTTAATGATGATCTCTATCTTCATTGGACAAATTGTTGCAAAAGGTAGGAGAGGATATATTATATTGTTCTTCCACATATACCTACATATTGAGTTTCAATCTTTCTTCATGGATTCACAGACTAGGTTGATCTCTTTCCACAACAGATTCCTCTCCATTCACCCCTGTGGTGGGATCTTCTCCATTGGATAATCCACCCTCATCATGAACAATGCCTTTGTGTTGAACATTCGCAGTTCTATCATTTCTCAGACCATAGAGAACACCAAGACTATCATTATATATTTCCATGACTCCTTCATGTTCTAGATCAGTGTTTTCAATATTATCCAACTAAGATCATATGTTGGTATACATAGCACATTTGAACTCATCACCTTTGTCTTGGTGTCCCTGATATTGTGGCCACTTTTCACAACCACACTACTTCCTAGTCAACACTTACTCTTTCTTGGAGAGCCGAGATCTTTATCCATACTCAAAGACCCCAATCCTTGAGTGCCATGCCTTCTATCTGTATGGATGATAATGTCTCCCCAGTCTGGAAGTCGGTAACTATCACATTGGCAAAGAGCATCCCCTCCCATATCTTCCATGGGTTATGATCTTAATTAAAAGCATAAAAACAAACTTATCTATGATAGAAATGTAAAACATGATGTTGAGGTTGTTTGGGTTGCAAGGGACTTATATGTATAAGAATATTATCAACTAGACATATGATATTTGGATGAAATATCATTTGTAGCTCTTATGGGGACCGAACTATTATATATTTGACTTATAGATTGATAGCTTGCAATTTTTCCAGTTGGATCCATAATCCCACACTTCCCCCGGCCATTACACGCATACAATCATCCTTCGTTCCCCCTAACTCATCGCCATTTCACACGAAGCCAACTGTCCGCCATCGTCAGACTTTCCGACTAATCGCCTCGCCTCCTCAAGCCTCTCCGCTTACAAATGACTGGATCGCGTCATTGTCTGCGTCACTGCTCTCCACTCTCCAGACCTCATCTTGCAGATTGCCGCTTCCATTGTAGTCGACAAGCACGAGTCTCCAACGTGCCCTAGCTGGAAACTGGAGCATTTCCCATTACCCAGAAATTGGTAGCGGCACCCTAGACAGAAATCAGAAGTGTTCGGACTTCATCTTACAGATCGGCACCTCATTTGCAGTCAACAAGCAAGACTCTCTGGCATGCCCTAGCCAGAAATTGGGATCATTTCCCCCTACTCATAAATTGGCAGCGGGCACCCTAAACGGAAACCAGAAGTGCTAATTTGGAGTTGTGGAGCGACAAGGCATTGGAATCTGACATCTGGTCTTCTTTTTTCTAGGCATCAAGTGGTTTCTCCTATTTTCCCTTTCTTATGAATATTATACTTTCCCCAATTGGCCGAGCCAAAGGCCCTATTGATCCTCGTATCAAGCACCCTAACACTCCACTTTTCGACTACTATGCCAATAGCCACGGTGGCGCCGTCACGATGGTCTCCGTCAACTCAAACAACCTGTATATTCAAGCGGTGACAACATATAATGCCGATCATTCCTTCCTATCTCTCACGCTCGAACTGGTTGGTATGTAGAATGACAATTTCAGTGTCTTCTATACATTCTTGAAAAAATATGCACGTGACGGTTGAGCTGCCTGAGATGGAAGATGCTACTTTTACTTGTCTTTTCTTTTGTTTCACCCGTCCAGACCCTCACGCCTTCAAGTTAGGTGTCTCATAATTCATTCATGGATCCTGCTTGGATAAACACAATTTAATATGAAAGATTTGTGTTTCGTACCACCAATTGGATCTACTATATGTGATGGACATGGTAATTCTTGCTTGTGTCAAATTAACCATGTCTTTGTATTATAGGAAAAAGGTAGCTATTTATGAAAATTCTTCTCTAAGCAGGATGTTAGAGTGACTTGTTGCAACTGCTCACTGTTCAAATCACTAGTATTTAGGTAAGGTAATTCCTGAATATCCATATTTTCTTCTAATTCTATGGTTCATTTGTTTCCTAAAGTGGAATAAGATATTATCTTTGTTTTTAAAGTGAACGTTGCAAATTAAATATGAATATACAATTGAGGACTCATGTTGTACTATCAATTTCACTTGTTCATGTATAGTTAGAGTGTTAAAGTTATCTAAATAGCAATAAGAAACTTTGACCTTATTCCTTGGACTTAAAAAGTTCTTTACTGCTTTTAATTCTAAGAAGGATCTTAGAGCGACTTGTTGCAGCTGCTCACTGTTCAACTCACTGTTATTTAGGTAAAGTATTGCATGAATATCCATATTTTCTTCTAATTCTATGGTTCATTTGTTTTCTAAAGTGGAATCTGATATTATCTTTGTTTTTAAAGTGGACGTTGCAAATTAAATACGAATATACAATTGATGACTTATCGTGTACTATCAATTTCAGTTATTCATATATAATTAGAGTGTCAAAGTTATCTAAATAGCTATAAGAAACTTTGACCTTGTTCCTTGGACTTAAAAAGTTCTTTACAGCTTTTAATTATACTTACATATGTACCATGTAGGGAATATAACAATGCGACAAAAATAACGAAAAGCAAGTTAATACTCCATGATTAAGAAAACCGCTAAGTGTATTACAGTAGTCAACATGAAAATATTTAATGAAGAAGGTGACATATTTCAAGGAATCTATGAGTCAGGCCAATGTCGTAGGAGTTGATTTTAGTTTACATCTACCTATGGATGCAATGAGTTCTTCAAATCCTCCACGACCAACTTCAACAACTCCAACATGGCCTAATAGGATAAGGCAACTAGGACAACGAGGCAACGCTTGCATAGGGTCTTGCTAAAGAATCTTTAAAGACTTATATATGTGACTCAAACAAAGGTACTTCAAATTTATTTGTTAGGGTCTTGCTAAAGAATCTTTAAAGACTTATATATGTGACTCAAACAAAGGTACTTCAAATTTATTTGTGTTTATGTGCACCAATGCATCGTTGTTTGTCTTGGAAAAATAAAAACATAAATCTCATTTTGTAGATAGATTAGCAAGCTAACTAGTCAATAAATCTGCAATTTGCTTTTTGTAATCCTATTGCTAACCTTATAATTTTGCTAGTTTAATGCAGAATTTAAAATCCAAACAGAGGAAAGGTGCAACCTTGGCATTTTTTCTATTTGGTCAAGATTTCTCTCAATTCAACTTACAATAGTGGTACATGAGTGAGAGTAAGTGTGTGGCTGGTGCATTCATTTTTTCATGTTTGGATTTTGATTCTTTTACCATCCTCCTAAGAGAGTCGAAGTGAGTATTCAAAACCTAAAAGATCCAGCTAATGATGGACTATGATGAATGGAGCAAATAGGATATTGGAAAATATGTATATGGCATGCTACACTTTTACAAACAACTCCAATTTGGATCTCGTGATTTTACACAAGTTAAGATTATAGTGAAAAATCCCAAATGTAGGAAATGACCTTGATACTAGTTGTTCTTGGGATTGTATCATTATTTTGTAATATTGAGGAATATTACATCTTTTTCCTTTGTAAATGAATGTTTTTTGAAATGAATAAATATGAGTTAGTTTATGATGGTTTCTTCTTTGGATGATTTAATTTCTTCTCCTTTTAATTTGTTCTAGATCAATATATATTTGAGTTAGTTTGTGAATGTTTCATCTAGGAATGTTTCTAAACTATGGTTGTAGATGGATTTGATTAGTTGTTTATGTGCGTGTCACTCTATGACTTGTCTCATATATACTTTATATACGAGCATGTCATCTTATATGGATTAGGTGACATTGTTTCTTATCAATTTTTATAGAGGCGATGACAAGTATGAACGTAATATTTAATAAGCATAGGTGACGTACTTTTCAAAGCCTGCATAGTGTATAGATTACACTTAAAAGATGTAGTCATTTGGTAGATGACTGCCAACCACGTCACCTTTTAAGATAAAGGTGACATACTTGAATGTTACGTTTGAAGTGTTTTTTAGTAGTGATTCATGTAGAAATTTCATATGCGAACTTTTAATCGCTCCCTCTCTCTAGACTGCTCTGTTTCATCTCTAGTGTGCTAGCCGTGCTTTGCCGGCGGCTGGCATGGATGGGGCAGGCTCCTCCACTCTGCCCTCCACCCCCGGAGATGGGTCGATTGCTTGGAGTTTCCCGGCGGTGGATGTGAATGTGGGCAGGTCCTAGGCTTCCACTATCGAGAAGATGAGGGGTATTCAAAGGAGTTTGAGGCCTGTGGAGATCGAGGGTGACCCCAGAGCGCCTACCTACAGGAAGGATGGTGAGAGGCCTTGGATGCGCATCTCTGACCCTGTGGCGGAGGCGATGGACGTCTTCTACAAGGACTCTATCATCGTCTAGGTGATGGGGCGGAGATGTGTTCGTGAACAGCTGTTGGGTTGGATGATACAGTCGTGGAAGCCTAAAGGGGTCCTCCAGTGTTCTCCGATGCTGGGCGACCTCATCCTTTCCAAGTTCGCGACCGAGGAGGATGTGAGGGTGGCCCTTGATCAAGTTATGTGGTTTTTCAACCACATGTTGGTCCTGACCAGACGGTGGTCACCGAAGGAAGATCTCAGGAGAGCGACGCTCACATCTGCTCAGATTTGGGTGACACTGCCAGATGTGGGTCATCAATGGTCAAGGAGAGCCATTACCATCATGGCCTTTGGGATTGGAATCCCGAAAGTGATCGATTTCTGGTCGTAAGGTAGGTTCACCGGGGTGGCTCATATCTGTGTTAAGGTGACGGTGGATCAGGTGCTCCTGCCGGTGGTGATGCTAGAAATGCCTAATGACAAGGAACTTGAGATTAGGTCTATCTATGATGCCCTCCCAGATAAATGTGGAAGATGTAAAGTGTTTGGGCATGAGGAAGGATGTTGCCCGGGTGAATGGACAATGTCAGCAGACAAGGTGTTTGAGGAGCAACGGAAGACAAGAGGAAGGGTCAGGTCCAGGAATCATAGCAGAAGGCCGCCATGAAGTTTGGTCCCAAGCTGAGTCGAGAAGGCTAACCCACCAAATCCTGAGGTCATGGGGGGTGGGAACTCTTTGGAGGTGGATAGGTTGTCTATTGCAAGGGATGATACGTGTGATGGTACCTTAAGCTAAAACCAGGGGGATGCGGTGGTGTCCAGTGAAATCCCTCCGGCCGGCTACCATGGTGTCCGAGGTGGCAGTTGTGGAGGATACGAGAACTGGGAAGCAGGTGGTCGATGTGCTGGTGGACAGAGTAGGAACCATGTCTCCGGGAGCCAACCAATTCTCTATATTAGAGAATTTGGATGCGGAGGAACTACTGGAAGAACTTTCGGGCATGAGCAGGAACAAGATGGACATGGCCTCTACAACTTCTGCGAGGGGTAGGCATTCTTCGGCAAGATTGACCTCCACGGGCAGGGGGGTCACAAAGGAGGTTGATATGTCCATCCTCACTTGGAATGTGAGGGGGGCTTCTAGGCCTCGGAAGCAGAGAAGAGTGTGGAAGGTAATTGGGGAATGTCAAGCTACGATGGTGTTCATCCTGGAAACAAAAGTCAAGCGGGCCATGAAGGAGAGGATGACGGGTGTCTTTCATGGGGAGTGGGGAGTAGAGTCCAATCTGGAATAGGTGGAGGGAGGCCGCATTGTTGTTGGGCGGGACAGGAATGTTTGGGATTTACAGGTGATCCAAGCCACTGAGCAGCTGATGGTTATTAGTTGTGTCAATGTTGGTGGGTTTCATTGTGTGATCAGTGTGGTGTATGGCCATAACGATGAAGGGAGAAGAAGGAAATGCTGGGATAATATCATCAATTCAACTCAACAACAAGTTCCACATCTGGTGGTGGGGGATTTCAACAATGTCCGTAGAGCGGGGGAGAGGGTTGGTGGTAAACCTATACTGGATTCTATTTTGGGAAGGTTTAATGACATGGTGGATGTGGCCAATTTAGTGGATCTGAATATGGTGGGAGGCATCATAACTTGGCACAATAAAAGGAGGTCGGGACACAAAATTTCTAGAAACCTGGATAGAGGTTTGGTGAATGTTGTGTGGCTGGACATGTTCCCGGAGGCGAAGGTGGTTTTAGGTGGTCACCCCAATAGTGATCATGCTTGGTTGGAAATTCCACTGGCGACTACACATATGAAGAACAAGTCGTTCATATTTCTTAATTTCTGGTTGGACTGGCTAGGTTTTAAAGAGGTGGTGGCTCGCTCTTGGCCAGAGAGGGTGGAGGGCAACCCTTTGTTCAGGGTGTCAGAGAAGTTAAAGAGGACCAAGGCTGCTTTGAAAGAATGGGCGGGCGATTGTTCCAACCTTCAGGTGTTGGTCAAAAAAGTTGTTGATAATTATCAGGTGGCTGCGGAGGTTCTTAGGGGGCATCCTGATGATCCTGGGAGTATGAGGAATGAAGAAAATAAGGCTAAGAGATTGCTTCAGCTTGAGTAGGCGGAGGAGTTGTACCATTGGCAGAGAAGTAGGATTCAGTGGATAAATGATGGAGACCGCAACACAAAAATTTATCACAAAGCTACTAAGAAGAATCATATGTGTGATTATATTCACGGCCTGATGAAGGAGGATGGGTCGGTTTTGAGAGGTGAGCATGAAGTGGCCCAGGAGGCGGTACAGTACTTTGAGCAGCTATATAATAAACAACAAAGAAATAGTGGGAGTGTGATACTAGATAGAAGGATTACTGAGGAGTTGAACATGGATCTTTGCGGTCTAGTTCTAACTACGGAGATCAAAGAGGCTGTGTTTTCCATTGGCTCGTCTAAAGCTCCGGCCCCTGACAGATTTAATGGAAATTTTTTTCAAACTTGCTGGGATATTATTGAGGAGGATATGTGTCATGCAATTAGGTGGTTTATGGTGGGAGGTAACATGGTAAGGAAGGTGAACCACACTTTCATTAGATTGATTCCGAAGAATAATAGACCAGCTTCTATGACAGATTATATATCCATAGCCTACTGCACGGTTCTGTATAAGGTCTTGGCCAAGCTGTTGGAAGGTAGATTGAAGAAGGTTCTGCATATGATTATTTCTACCGAGCAACTCGCTTTCATCAAAGATAGATCTTTGGCCGAGGGTGCGCTTCTATCTAAGGAGTTCTTGGAGGACTTCAACTATAATAGGTCCACGAAGAAGGCTTGTATCAAGTTGGATATCACGAAGGCCTATGACCATGTGGAGTGGTCTACTCAGTGGAGAATCATGAGTGCACTCGGTTTTTCGAACAGATGGATCAAAATTATGAGGCAATGTGTGGAGTCCTCTTACTTTTCTATTCTAGTCAACGGTGTGCCGCATGGTTTGTTCAAGGCCTCGAATGGCCTAAGGTAGGGGGACCCCCTTTCCCCTTTGTTGTTTGTTATCATCATGGAATACCTTTCAAATAGTATCCATCGGGAACAGGATACTGGGAAGTTGAAGGCCTCCAGGGTGGGAGGCATCCCAGTTTGGTCACATATCCTTTTTGCGGACGACGTCATGGTGTTCACTGCCGGACATGCAAAGTATCTCAGCAGAGAGAAGAAGATTTTGATCCTTTTTGGGAAGCTGACCGGGTTGTACATCAACGATATTAATCTAGAGTTTTCATCTCCCGGTCTTGTGATCAGAGAAGAGGTAGGCTGCGGAAAGTAGGGGGCATCACCAGGGGAGTGTTTCCGACGAAGTATTTAGGGATACCTTTATCAGGTGGACGGAGGAATGGCAGCCATTATAGTTCTGTTATTGATGATCTCAGATGTACTGTGGACAAGTGGATGGGAAACAATATTTCTGTGGCTGGTAGGTTGGTTCTGATCAAGGTTGTCCTTTCAGCAAAAATTAATTTCTGGACTCAGCTTGCGAAACTTCCTAAGTTCATCATTGATAAGGCCATAAGTATCTTGAGTAATTTCCTCTAGGGCGGAAAAGGTCACGTCGTGGCTTGGATCACTATTGCTAGGACAAGGGAGCAAGGTGGTATGGGGGTGTTGGACCCTCAGATGTTGGCGGACAGAGCTATGTTTCTTCGGATCGACAGATTTCTCACGAAGTCAAAGTTGCCTTGGGTGAAGTCGATGAGAATTAGATATGGCTCTAACCTTGATGTGCATCCGTTGAGGGGGGGCTCGATGGTGTGGTGGCGCATGAACAAGCTGTGGAGCGCTGTGAAGAAGGAGTATAGACAACTCGACAACAACAGTTGGTGTTGTTTGGTGGACGTCCCCGACGTTCAGAGGTTGGCTGGACCTCCCGTCCCTTGGTTTATGGTTGTCTGGAACAAATGGCTGGTTCCTAAGTGGAGCTGAAATCTTTATAGGTGTGTTTTGGGCCGTCTGCCCACGGTGGACACGATGGAGGATTGGGGGTTGCTGGTTGATACATGATGCAGGTTGTGCTTGACGGAGATCGAATCTCATCGGCACCTCTTCTTTGATTGTGATTTCTCCAAATATCTTTGGGTATGTTTCATCTTGAAGTGTGGATGGGGGGTTCACCTCCCTTGAACCTTATGGAGATTGCAGATTGGTTGCGAACCAGGATGGCTAGGGAGCATGCTTTAGGTTCGTTCGCGAGTTTGGGGTTATCTGCGCTGACGTTCCTTATCTGGCAGGAAAGAAACACCAGAGTTCATGGTGGTAGGGAGCTGGACAAGTTCCAGTGTTTTGATGTACTTACGGATAGACTTCGGTGGGTGTGTAAGGCTAAACCTGTACTATATAAAGGTTTGAGCCTCATAGTGAAAAGACAGTGGTGCTTTTTGTAGTTAGTTACCCCAGGATGTTTTTGATGCTTCCCTTGTACAGTTTGGTATAGTGCTCCTATACTTTTGGTCTTAGTAATGTTTTACCTTATCCAAAAAAAAAAGGAGGCCTTTATTTAGAAGTAGGAAATCCTTCTAGACTGAACAATTAAGAGGTCACGTGCTGTGCTAAAAATTAAAGCAAGAAGTGACGTGCTTGACACTTATACTACTGAGTCAAATGGGTTGGTGTAGTTTGTATTGATCAATTCAAATGGGCTCGCATGCGCGCCGTACTCTGGACAATGAAAAAAAAAGATGTGTATAAGCACAAGTTGCCTAATTCGAAGTGATAGATCCTTGATGGTATGAAGATAATTCAGTACGGTTGTCTATATAAGTTAATCGGTTCAATTGATTTATCCTATCCAGTCAATTCAATACAATGATCCTGATCACATCCAACAGGGGCCCCGTAAATCCTTCCATAGCTCCTATGTCAGTTCTGTCTTCATCGTTAGCCGGTCTCATCATTTCCCTAATCCTTTGCATTCACAGCATTTCCGATCATGTCACATGTGATAGCGTCCGGAGAACCTACATCGTTCACGTGAACAAGCCTCCTCCGGACCACACGGGTTCCCACCGGGACTGGCACGAGGCCTTCCTGCTGCCGCCCAGGATCAGCAGCGACGACGGGTTGACAGATTCACGGTTGGTGTACTCGTACACCCACGCCTTGAGTGGCTTTGCAGCGAGGTTGACAGAGGAGGAACTGGAGGCGATGAGGCATATGGACAGCTTCGTTCACGCGGAGCCAGACGGGCAGGATTCGTATGTGCACACAACTCATTCCCCAGCTTTCCTGGGGCTTTATCCCGGTCGCGACAGGTTCTGGGGCGGCGGTGCAGGGTACGGGAGAGGTGTGGTCATCGGTGTACTGGACACCGGCGTGGATCCGACCCACCCTTCGTTCAGCGACGATGCTGGGATGGCACCACCGCCACCGAAGTGGAAGGGCAAGTGCGAGTTCCACGACTCATCGCTCTGCAACAACAAACTCATTGGAGCGAGGTTATTTGACCACCGTAACATAACTCAGAGTGCGGAGCCCTTCGACAACGATGGGCACGGAACACACACGGCTGGCACCACTGCTGGACGATTCGTCCGAGATGCCAGCATGTTAGGTAGCGCTAGAGGCACGGCCGCTGGTATTGCCCCCGACGCATGGGTCGCTGTATACAAGCTGGGCAACATACGAGGGAGCAATATATCCGACTCAGATCTCATGGCTGCGATCAACAGCGCCGTGGAAGATGGCGTGGACGTGCTATCAATGTCCATTGGTGTGCGCGCACTTCAACCACTTTACAACCGTTCGACCACCATTGCGACCTTCGGGGCAATCCGGAATGGCGTCTTCGTCAGTGTTTCTGCCGGCAACAACGGTCCTTCTATGCAAACAGTGGCGAACACCGCCCCTTGGATGCTCACCGTCGGCGCCAGCACGATAGATCGGAGCATACGGTCGGTGGTGGTTCTCGGGAACGGTGAGGAGCTCGAGGGACAGTCCGGCTACCAACCCACAAACTTCACCTCGTCTTTCCTACCTCTCGTTTACCCTCAGCCGATGGTGGGTGATATTTTCGCTAGCCTGTGCAATAACCTTACCACCTTGGTCCGTTATAATGTAAAGGGCAAACTGGTGATTTGCGAGACAGCAGAACAAGATGGTCTCGACAGAATGTCGAACAAATGGAAAAACGTGGAAACCGCGGGTGGAGTAGGGATGATCCTGATTAACTCGAAGAACTCAGGATTGGACATTCAGGCACTTGCCATAAGTCTAAGCATGCCAACAGCTTATATAAGCTACTTCGACAAGAACAAGCTTCTCAAGTACATGCTCTTAGAAGACAATCCAACAGCATCCATCCTCTTTAAAGGCACCGAGATCGGATCTGAACATTCTATACCTGCACCATCTGTTGCATCTTTCTCTTCTCGTGGCCCTAGCATAGTGAACTCGGGGATTCTTAAACCGGACATTATCGGACCAGGCGTGGACATATTGGCCGCTGCACCCAAGCAAGTTTCTAACTCATTAGGCCAGCTTGATTTTGTTTTCTTATCCGGAACTTCCATGTCCTGTCCGCACTTAAGCGGAATAGCAGCACTGCTCAAAAGCGTCTATCCTGATTGGACGCCAGCCATGATCAAGTCTGCCATGATGACAACAGCGGACTTCAAGAACCTCAAGGGTGCACCCATAACCGACCTTGTGGAAAACAAGCGGGCCGACTTCTTCTCGACTGGAGCTGGTCATGTGAACCCTCAAAGGGCGATCAATCCGGGACTTGTTTATGACATCAAAAGTGAAGACTACGTTGCCTATCTTTGCAGCCTCAAATACAGCGACAAGCAAGTCCGTATGATCACCATGGAGCGGACTAGTTGCTCTGCATTTGGGGCCATGTCCGAGGCCGATCTCAACTATCCTTCGCTAACGGTGATTTTTAGCTCTCCCTCAAACTCCTCTGGTTCATCAACTAGAAAGCAGGTCGCTCGCACAGTGACCAACGTTGGTGAACCTTTTTCGTCTTACAAGGTGCGCATCAGCCGGCCGCCCGGCATTCTGGTGACAGTCCAGCCTGAAATTCTATATTTTACGGAAGTGGGCCAACAACAGTCATATATAGTAATGTTTGAACCTAGCTACACAGAGCCCCCACCGACGTGGTTCTCGGAGGGGCTCCTCACTTGGGTTTCATATGACGAGAAGATTACGGTCAATAGCCCCATCTCGGTTTTATTTGGAGATCCGTCCGCATAGTCAACTAAATAAACCTAGAGGGGCTCCTCGGTTACTATTTCTTTTAAAATCCTATAATTGACATACCATGTGTCAATATTGTACTTACACTAAAAAACGTCTATCTAATATCTATTCTCTTACTTTTTCAAGTATATCGTTTCAATGAGAAAAAAATCCTTTATTTTAATTACATTGTGCAAAAGATATAAAATTGTAGGTTTTCAGAAAAATATTTGCTTGAAGAAAACATATATAAAGACAAGAAACAAAGAAACAATTTTAAATTATATATCTTTAACACAAATGTATATTTTTAAGTGCATTTCATTATACTTACCATTACATTCACAATGCATTTGACCAATTTTTCAAAGGAAGGGTTCGTCAAAAAACCACAAGGTTAAAAACCAAGATTTAACTCACCTCAAGGATAAAAGCCCAAGATATAACCATGCATCAAAGGTTGCGCCCTTGCTTCAGAAATAAAAGTAGGTGCTCCAAGTGTTGTGCCCTAAACTTGAGAAAATAGGCAGGTACAACAAGGATTGCATAATGTGCATATATGATTTTGTATGTAGGTTTTCCAACTTTATTATCAATACAACATAATTAGTATTTATAAGAAACATGTATCTCAAACAATACATATGGCCATGTATTGGACTCAAACATATACAATGCAAACATCAATATCAAAATCATGGTCAATAGGAAATAAAACATACCTCAAAACAAGAGAACTACTTTTAAGGATAAAATTAGATCTTTGAAAAGAGCCACTCAAAAGGATCCTAAGATATAAGAAAAATGATTTTTTTTAATTTAATAAGATCTAGTCAGATGAGTGTCTCCATGAAGGTATTATGTTTCTCTTGGTTTTAAGTATCATCTCTTTAAGATTATTGATTTCAACATCTAAAAAATACATGCATGTTCAACATCTTTTTCTGATTTACAACATAAATTATAGGGTGAAATAACCTGACATATTGGAGATTTTAAATTAGGATTCCTTGATTTTAATAGGGAAATCATAAGTTTTAACAAGTTGAATGACTAAAGCATCAAAAGTTCATATTAATACATATTGCTTATCATAAAGTCACCACCAGCACTCGCTAGTGACCAAGATTACATTTTGTCTCACAAGGCCTTACAAAGTACTAATGTATTGCCAAGATATCATCTGGAGAAATGATACATCAAGGTTGGACATAATAGTATATTAAACATTTCAAAGATATTAAAACATATATTTCTAATAAATTCATAGAACTCCAATGAGATTCAAGTCCAGAAACCACTTTTAGTAGATTCCTAACATTTTTATGATCAAAGTAATTTATATACATGCTAGAAAGGATTGAAATTTTATGATTGATCAAAGATTGAGGAATTTCTAACATTTTATGTGTGAAGATGAGATAATAACTCAAAATTCTAAAAAAGGAAAGATGCTAGATGAAGGGTCCATGACAATGCATTCCAAGATCAATGTTTGGAATGGATCTTCTATGCATCACACATGGCACTAGGCCTGAGGGTTTATTAAGTGTCCTGAGACCAATCATGAGATTATTTTAATATGGGTACACAGTATACGATTTCATAATTAAAAAAATAAAATATAGTTATCATGTTTGTTTCAATATTGAGATAATGAATAAACTTAACAACGTTCTTAGAATATTTTGACTCGATTACAAATACTTTACATTGAGGACCTAGACATGAGATCATATTAATAGTTAGAGTATTGGTATTAGTTGTACTCAGGATTGAACTGACATAAAACTGTAAAATCCTAAAACCCTAAAACCTTAAACCCTAAATTCTAAACCTACTCATTCACCCATGTCTTGAGTGGCTTTGCTGCAAGATTGACAGATGTAGAACTAGAGGCAATAAAAAGCATAGACAACTTCATTCACGTGGAGCTAGACAAGTAGCACTCCCATGTGCACACCACCCACAACCCAACCTTCCTTGGGCTGTATTTCGGTCGGATAGTTTCTAGGGCAGCGACGCTGGGTACGGGAGGGTTGTCATCATCAGAGTAGTGGAAACAGTTGTGGAATGGCACCTTTCATTCAATGACGAGGGCATGCCACCTCCTCCTTACCACGTCGGTTCTCATCGATACTGGCACGAGGCCCTACTTTTGTAGCTCAGCATCAGTACCAGTGGTGGAATGGCATATTCAGGATTGGCGTACTCCTACACCCACGTCTTGAGTGGGTTTGCGGCGAGGTTGACATAGGAAGAAGTGGAAGTGATAAAGAATCTAGACGGCTTTGTCCACGCCGAGCCAGATAAGCATCACTCGTATCTGCACATTCCTTGGGTTGTATCTCGGTTGGGATACTATTGGAGTGATGTCGTGGGGGAGATGTGTGATTATCAGAGTAGTAGACACGGGTGTGGATCCAATCTATCCTTCCTTTGTTCAATGATGAGGGCATCAAACCACCGCCACAGAGGTGGAAGGACAAGTGTGACTTCCACAACACCTCACTCTGCAATAACATGTGCTTTATGTTGTATTTCAAACCAAAAAGGTAAAAGTTTTAGTCCCATACTCCTTGTGTTGGAGATTTCCCTCCTCCTGATATATGGATTCTTATCTATAGAATAATTGAGGATAAAAAGGGGACAAGCCCTACGCGCGTGCATGGTTGGCCTAGCAAATGGTGTTTGGGTTGGGATGGTCCGTAAACCCTTTAATCAGGTGTGTCGACGCACATCGCATCCCGTGCGCAGGGGGTGCAAATCCAGCCTCTCGGAGCCACTTGTGTGGCTACGACTCCGACTTGGTTTTGCCCTTCGGTTCACTAAACTATTTCTTAACCTAGGCCGCAATGCATCTATTCATTTGGCAGTTCCAAACCACATGGTGTTTTGCAATCGAACACACCCTTTCACGTGCTTTTTCCTAGCGCCCTTTTCTTGTTATTTATGTTTATTCTCCTCTGTCGTTCAGAATAGACAAAAACCTTCTATAATTTTTTTTTGTCTCTTCTCTGCTTGTGGTATTTCACTGGAAGAATAATCAGTCCTTTTGCTTGTCAGAATAACTGTGTGTGCACTCTTCACACTGGCAAACACTATTGGATCTTGGGAGGGCAGCCTCTATCAGAGACTACTACAGTGACGTATACTATCAAGTATTGCAGAAATACTCTGAAGGACAGTGCATCTTGCATGCCTCAGCGCATCTCTAGTATATTGTTTTATATTTACGCCTTCGATCGCGGGTTGTACCCTTATACGAACAACAATCTTAAGAGTATTTCATTCAGTGATAGGTACTAACATGGAAGGTTTTGAAACCCTCTTTACGCTTGTGACCCCGTCTAATAATAACAACCAAATTGTTACCGTTTCTACTATTTTGCAAACACCAGTGCTTGATGTTATGAAAATTGAACAGTTTAATGGACAACATTATACGAGTTGGTAAGAAAAAATATTACTGTTTTAGAAGTTTCTAAAGTCTCGTTTTCTTTAACTGAACCCAAATCTAAAAATAATTCTATTGATTGTGAAAAAGCAAATCGCATTTGTCGACATATGATTCTAAGTACATTATCTAACTAATTTTTTGACGCTTACTTTCCAATTAAAATTACATCTGAAATTTGGAAAAGTCTGAATAAGAAATACATTCTCGAAGAGGATTCTATCCAAAAATTTACTGTTGTAAATTTTTTAAATTTTCATATGACTGAAGATAAAGAAATTACAACTCAAATTCATGAATTTCATATTTTATTTGATGATTTGAAAAATGAAAAATTGATCTTTGACAGTCTTTTGTTGTGGGTTCTTTAATCAAAAAATTGTCTGGTTCTTAGAAACATTACAAGAATAATTTAAAGCACAAAAGAAAGACTATGTCACTGGATGATGCAATAATACATATCCGAGTTGAAGATCAAAATCGTAGAGAGAAAAATCTGAACTGAATAAAGAGTTGTCATGTACTGATAACTTTGTTAATAATAAAGTTAAAGAAAATAAAGTTTCTACTGATCAATCTAAAAATAATTGGAAAAATAAGAAAGGGAAAGGAAATAAGAATAAATATAAAGGAAACAAAGATATTTAAAAAAATAATATTTTCTGCTATGTTTGTGGCAAACCTGGTCATACTTCTCCTAAATACAGACATAGGAAGAAACAAGTGGTCTAGGATTCGAAGGATACATCAAACAACCTTGTCACTGAGGACATATTTGTGGCATTTGTTAGCATTTTCAGCATGGGATCATTCCACCAGAATGATTGGATCATTGACTTGGGGGCTAGTCGCCACATTAGTGGCAACAGAGATGCTTTCGTTTCCTACACTGAAGTAGGGCAGGAGGAACATCAGGTTGTCATGGGCAACTCTAGTGCTTCTCCTGTGACTGGAAAGGGTAATGTCATGATCAAGATGAATTCTAGAAAAATTCTTCTGATCAAAGATGTGTTGTTTGTCCCAGATATTCATGTTAATTTAATTTATGTTTCTCAACTTGTTAAGTTTGGGGTGAAAGTGTCCTTTGAATCAAATAAGGTCATTATCTCCAAGTCTAGGGACCACCTAGGCATGGGTTACTGCTCAAATGGGCTCTTTTTGTTGAATGTAACCAACTATGTTGCTAATGAAATAACTCCTTCTACTTATATCATTGATTCTTTTAATGTTGGCATAATAGATTAGGACATGTCAATTTTAAATACTTACAACACATGAAATCTTTAAGTTTACTAAAGGATATTAATGGTATTGTTAATTTAAATAATAAATGTCAAATATGTTCTGAAACTAAATCTACCAAGAAACCATGTCCTCAAATTTTACATAGAAATTCTAAATTACTAGATTTAGTACACACCGATCTTGGAGATTTAAAAGGAAATCTATCTAGAGGTGAGAAACATTTCTACATTATTTTTGTAGATGATTTCTCACGATATGCAAAATTATATTTACTACATTCAAAGGATGGGGCTTTTGGAATGTTTGTTAAATATAAAATAGAAGCAGAGAATCAACTCAATAAGAAAATAAAACGTCTTCGCTCAGATAGGGGTGGTGAATATGATTGTTCTCCCTTTAATGAATTTTGTGTAAACCATGGTTTTATACATGAATACACACCTCCATATTCACCTCAATCAAATGGAATTGTTGAACGTAAATATAGAACTCTAAAAGAAATGATGAATTTTATTTTAATCAATTTAGGAGCACCCAACAACTTGTATGGGGAAGCAATTTTGTCATCTTGTTTTCTTCAAAATCCCATCCCTCGTAGGAAGACAAATAAGACACCATATGAATTATGGATAGGATATCCTCCTAATTTGAAATATCTCAAAATGTGGGGGTGTTTAGCTTTTAACTGAACCCAAGAAGGGATCTAGAACCCTAGATTGTTTTTTTATATGTTATGCTCAAAATAGTGTCGCATATAGATTCTTGGCTATTAGAAGTAACAACAATGTTGTAGAACCTAATACTATTATTGAATCTAAAAATGTTGAATTTTTTGAACATATCTTTCCTATGAAAAGTCCTTTAGAAAATTTATCTAATCCTTCAAATAAAATTTTAGAGAATATCCCAAGTACATCCATTTCTAATGATGATTAAGAACATGATGATATAGAACCTAAAAGATCCACTAGGATGAGGAAGGAAAAGAATCTTGGTGATGATTTCTATTCCTTTATTGTGGATAATGACCCTCAATCTTACAATGATGATATTAATTCAACTAATTCCTCTTTATGGAAGGAAGAAATTAATAATGAGATTAAATCTATATTATCTAATCATACATGGGAATTAGTGGAACTTTCATTAGGCATCAAACCAATAGGATGTAAATGGATATTTAAAAGAAAATTGAAAATAAATGGGTCTGTAGATAAATACAAGGCTCGATTGGTTGCCAAGGGATATAAACAACAAAAGGATATTGACTGTTTTGATACCTTTGCTCCTGTTACTAGAATCTCTTCAATCAAGATTTTAATTTCTTTGCATCTATTAAGAAATTAATTATACACCAAATGGATGCTAAAATTGCTTTCTTGAATAGAAATTTAGATGAAGAAATTTATATGGATCAATCCAAAGGTTATATAGTTCCAGGAAAAGAACATATGGTATGTAGACTACTCAAATATCTCTATGGCTTGAAATAAGCACCTAAACAATGACATGAGAAATTTGATAAGGTCATCGTATCATATGGATTCCATATAAATGAAGGAGACAAATGTATATAGTCTAAAGTCGATAACCAAGGTTGTGTTATTATATTGTCTCTATGTAGATGACATGCTTATTTTTGGCACTAATATTGATATAATAAATAATATAAAAGACTTCTTGGCTTCTAATTTTGACATGAAAGATATGGGTGAGGCAGATGTAATTTTAGGAATTAAACTCCTTAAAAATGATGATTGCATCATGCTATCCCAAGAACACTATTTTGAGAAAATCCTCAAAAGGTTTTTAATGTTTGATTGTAAACCAGTATGTACACCTTTTAATTCTAATTGCAATCTTAAGAAAAATAAAAGTACTACTGTTCAATAAGTCAAATATGCACAAGTAATTGGAAGCCTAATGTACTTAATGAATTGCACTCGACCGAATCTAGCATATGCAGTGGGGCAATTAAGTAGATATACTCAAAATCCTAACAAGGATCATTGGGATGCTCTACATAGGGCTTTAAGATACCTAAAAGGCACAATTAATCATGGATTGATTTTTTGTGGATCTCCAACTGTGCTAGAAGGATATTGTGATGCCAATTGGATTTCTGATTTAGATGAATTGAAATCTACAAGTGGCTACATCTTCACTATGGATGGAGGTGTTGTATCTTGGAAATCTTCCAAGCAAACATGTATAGCTCGTTCCACTATGAAATATGAGCTTATTTCCTTAGAAAAGGTTGGAACTGAAGTCGAATGGCTAAGACATGTTCTAATGGATCTTCCCATTTGGGAGAAACCTTCTCCACCAGTGTTTATACACTGTGATAATCAAGCTGCCATAACAAGAGCTAAAAATAAAGTTTACAATGGGAATAGTAGACATATTCATCTACGCCACAATATTGTGAGGTAGCTTTTATGTGATAGCATAATCTAAATGGATTATGTAAAGTCAGAATTAAACTTGGTCGATCCTCTAACAAATCCATTAAGTCATAGACTAGTGAGTGATACATTGAGAAGAATGGGATTATGCCCATACCAGAAGTCAAAGTGATGGTTACCCAACCTTCATGAACGGTGATCCCAGGAAGAAGGTTCAATGGGAAAAACGAAGTCACTAGATGACTCAATGTGTTGTAATAAATGTATCTCATTCTTATGATGTAAATAACAATTTGCAATGATTCTATTGAATATATTTCTTAATGGATTTCATATCCTTTAATGGTAGTGTATATACTGCAATATATACTTGATGAAAGTCCAACTATATGAGTGTGGAGTGGGGCCACTCCTGTTGAGATTTGGGTAGATGTCTAGAGAATTCATAAATTTTCCGAGTAGGCGCATGGCCTAAAGGCGTCAATTCGTAAGAAAGGTAATTGATTTTATGAATATCATGTGAGTAATGTACCTCTAGTCAGATAAAGGAGGAATTGGTTCAAGAACATAGTTCTACCAATCTTCTACAGATTACATACATCTACTCTATGCTTTGGTTCAAAGAATTCAGTTCTACCAAAGGTTATGCATGCCATTTGTTTAAGTTCTTCCAGTGGTCAACCCAAATTTCAATTTTGTTTTGTTTTGAAATAGTACGAGATTGTTGTACTTTTTGTTATATTTCAAACCAAAAAGGCAAAAGGTTTAGTCCCATACTCCTTGTGTGGACCTTGTGAGTAACTGTGATAGTGTATCATAGAGAACTCATGATTAAGGCATAATGATGTCTAAATCAGAGAAGGAATCATGCTCAAAATAGTAAGATCATGATCATCAAACAAATAAATAATCTTCAAGAATTCTTCTAAAGAACATGCTTTACACTAAATAAACCTACAAAAGGAGATTAAGAATCACAAGTGTTGTGGAATCTCAAATTCCTTATGTAACAGATACACCTCATATCTAGTAGAAAACACCTTGACCTTGGTGATGAATTGGTCATATGACGATGAGCCAATAATCAATCTAGATGTTGTTGAGGAACTAGATTTTGAGTTATGGCTTGAAGCGATAAGATCCAAAATGACTCAACAGGAACAAAACTGGGTGCTCAGAGCCCTTCGAAGTCAATGGCCACGGAACCCACACGGTAGGCACCGATGTCGGGCGGTTCATCCATGATGCATGTCTACTCGGCAGTGCGTGAGGCACCGCCTCAAGGATTGCCCCAGATGCAAGGGTCGCCGCGTACAAGGTTGGCCAAGAAGATGGCGGTGGTATGTCCGACTCTAATTTAATGGTTGAAATTGATACCCGTGGATGACGACGTGGACGTGTTGTCATTTTCCATCAGGGAACAACAACTAGGACCACTTTACAACTCCTCCACAGTGATTGCCTCCTTTGGAGCTGTTCGGAAGGGCGTGTTCATGAGTACATCCGTAGACAACGATGGGCCTACAATGGGAATGGAGAGGTGCTCCTTAGTGGTGCTTGGAAACCCAAAAATTTCACCTCTTCCTTCCTCACTCTCGTTGACGCTTCTTCAAATTGTGACAACCTTACACTGCTGCAGTGTTGATGTAAATGCGAAATTGATGATTTGTTCTGCAGATGTCGGTGTTGATGACATCGAGCTAAGTGAAAATGTCCAACTAGCAGGTGGAGCAGGTATGTTCTATATAGGTTAAAAAAATCAAGGGTTGATCACAACTGCGCACACCGACTTAATCCCCACCTCACATATAAGTAGCTTTGACAAGTTTAGAATCGCTACCTATAGGAGAATAGGCGATCAAAAAAATTAGCAGGAGAAGATGCCACTGCATCCATCATATTCAAAGGCACAGAGATCGGTTTAGGGATGTCTTTCTCTGCTCTTGGAGTGGCAGCCTTCTCTTCGAGAGGACCGAGTATAGTGAATCTGGGCATCCTCAAGCCAAACATTATCGGCCCTGGTGTGAAACCCGACTTTTAACTTTATGTCTGGCACATCCATGTCCTACCCTCACCTTAGCGGGGTAGCAGCTCTCCTGAAAAGTGCCCACCTGAACTGGTCACCAGCAATGATGATGACAGCGGAGCCCAAGAACCTCGAAGGAGCACACATCACCGACCTTTTGGAGAACAGACTAGCAAACTTCTTCACCACCGGTTCTGGTCATGTAAACTCGGTCCGGGCGATCAACCCGGGACTAGTTTATAATATCAAGATTGATGAATAGATTTCCTATCTGTGGGGTCGGGGCTACACCGACAAGCAAGTCAACATCATCACCACAGAGCTGACTAGCTGCTCTACATACAAAGCCATAACCAAAGCCGATGTCAACTATCCTTCACTGACGGTGGGCTTCAACTCTCCAACCAAGTCTGGTTTCTCACAAACCTCAAAAAAGGTTACTCGGACAGTAATCAATGTTGGTGGACAGTAATCAATGTTGGTGAACCTTTTTCTTCATTCAAGGTGCGTATCATCTGGCCTCCGGGAATTCTTTTGACAGTCCTTCCTGAGATTCTGTTCTTTATGGGGGTTGGTCAGGACTAGTCATTTGTAGTGGTGTTTGAGCTTAGCCGCATAGAGCCACCTCCGTCGTGGTTCCCCGAGAGTAGGGATGGAAATTATCCCCATTAACCCATATCCACCCAAACCCAATCTATTTGAGACCCAAATATAATGGGTTTAGTGGGTCACGGCTTGCTAGTGGGCTTGAATTGGGGATGTCGCATACATACCCATATTTGTCTGTGATACCCACTGGTACCCATTCTCACCCACTAGAGATTAGTGTCACTTCCTCTCTTTCAGTCCTAGCCAACTGATCTTCACATTTTCCCCAACCTCCGGTAATTAAAGGCACACCATCGAGACACACTGACGAGGAGACGCCCAAGAGGACGCTCCGTCATCCAAGCGGCAGAGAGGATGCTCCGACAATGAGGTGGAGGAGACGATGCTCCGGCAACCAAGCGCCGAGGAGGATGTTGTGACAAGCAGGCATCATGAAGGACTCTCAGGCAATGACTCAGTTCCATGCCCCCGGGTGCTATGTTTAAGGATCCTTCAATCGGGAGTGGCTTCACGCCGTCTGGGAGAGGCGAAACTCGGCAATGTGCTCTGTAGTCGTGCGTATATGCCTCACCACTACGGGCCCCGAGCACGGCATGCGCATAGGAGTTGGACACCTCTGGAGCAGTCATCCAGCTAGGTAACATGGTGCTCTCCGTCCTCAGAGCTGTGCGGCCTGGAGTCCCGGGAATCCCTGATTTGACTCTCATGCTCAGCGGGGCGCACAGGTGGAGCTCCGATGATACCTCGCCACTACTAGAAGAACAGACTATGAGGTTCACAAGTCCCATGTTTTGAGGATCATGACCTCAACATTTCTGTAGATCTAGCGACGTTCTTAGAGTGAGAAAGGGACTTGATGTTTGTAGCAATGGTAGGTGAAGAGTTGCTGCAACACGATGAAAAATCTATAGGAGCGAGATGAATAAAGGCTAGGGAAGAAAATAGATGGACTTTGTTATCTGCTGAAAACAAAGCACACACAGAGAGTTTAATGCAATGGAGAAAATACATAAATGGAGAAGAGACAACTGCTGTATCTTTTGCTATTCGATACACATAATCTGAAATAGAACAAGCTTATAAATAGGCATACAAGGGTGAAACGTGGAGGAGAGTAATGCCTACATTATCTCCACTAAATCAGAAAAAAACGAAGGCAGTAACAATTGCTTTAACAACACACTAACTCAACTAAACCAAATAAAACGTTGCACTAAGTACTGAACATAAAACTCGGATCTGACTCAGTGTGGCTGCTGAATCAGTCTTCAACACTCCCCCTTGATTCAAAGTCACACACTCCAAGTTGAGATCGGAAGAAGATATGCTTTTCCTTAGGAAGTGATTTGGTCAGTATGTCAGCCACTTGCTCATGTGTGTTGCAATACTTTAGCTCCACCAAATTTGTAATAGTCACGTCTCTTATAAAGTGATGTTTTATATCAATGTGCTTGGACCTTCCATGGTACATAGGATTTTTGGTCATGGCAATTGTTGACTTGTTATCATAGTAGATTTCAATAGCTTCATTTTGTCTTTCATGAAGATCTTGAAGTAGTTTTCACAACTACATAGCTTGACAAACAGAAGCACTTGCTGCAACATACTCTGCTTCTGTTGAAGACAAAGCAGTTGTAGCTTGTTTCTTTGAGTTCCAAGTGATAGCTCCATAACCAAGGCTGAAAGTATTTCCAGAAGTGCTCTTCCTATCTTCCAAGCAACCTACCCAATCACTGTCAGTGTAACCAGTGAGTTTAGGAGCAGCTACAGGATTATACCAAATCCCATAATTCTTTATTCCAACAATATAACGGAGAACTCTTCTTGCAGCTCCAAGGTGATGCTTTGATGGGTTGTGCATAAACTTGGAAATGACACCAATAGAGAATGCAATATCCGGTCTGGTATGGGTTAAATAAATGAGACCTCCAACTAACCTTCGGAAAAGACTTGCATTAGCAGGTTCAATATCATCATTTTGCTGAAGTTTCTCATTTGTATTCATAGGAGTTGATTCCACCTTGCAATTCAACATATTAAAACGTTTGAGAAGATCAATGGCATACTTCTCTTGGGATACAAATATGCCATATTCATTTTGATGAACTTCCAACCCAAGAAAATAATGTAAAACACCAAGATCACTCATCTCAAACCTTTACATCATGCTAGATTTGAAGGAATTCACAATAGAAGATGAAGAGCCCATATATATCATATCATTGACATATAGACAGACCACCAAAAAATTAGAACCTTATTGTTGGAGATATAGAGTTGGATCATTTTGACTTCTCTGAAAACCATTTTCAAGAAAATAAGAATCAATCTTGCTATACCATGCTCTTGGGGCCTGTTTAAGTCCCTAAAGAGCCTTGTTCAGCTTATATACCATCTCCTCCTTTCCAGAAATAATAAACCCTTTAGGTTGAGAAACATATACTTCATCCTCTATTTCACCATTTAAGAAGGCAGATTTAACATCAAATTGATAAATAGGCTATCTTAATTGAGCACCAAGAGCCAAAACAACTCTAATTGTTTTAAAGCGAGCAACGGGAGAGAAGGTTTCTTTAAAGTCAATTCCTTATTGTTGTGCATACCTTTTTGTGACAAGTCTGGCCTTGTGCCTTTGTATCCTTCCATCAACTGCGAATTTGGTCTTAAAGACCCACTTTAGGCCAATAATATTTTTACCTTCAGGATGATCCACCAGCTTCAATGTTCTACTCTTCTCAATGGCTGCGATATCTTCTTCCATAGAAGAACACCAAATAGCATTTCTAGAGGCTTCTTCATAACTAGATGGATCAGAAACAAAGAGAGCAAAGTCACATGACTCATAGATATCTCTCAAGGATTGAAACTTCCCTTGAGTTTTGTTAATTGAGTTGCTTGATGATGTTGAAGAGTTGCTGCTTGTCAAAAATTTTTATGATACATTGTTGATGTTTACAGGAGTTGCATGAGGGTTACCACGTTGATTATAGTTGCTGCCATGTAAAGGGGTTGATGGTTCAATATTATCTTGATTTTTGTTGTTGTTGAGTTCATGATTTACAGGTGGAATAGAATCTTCAGTTTCACTTCTCACAGGAAAATACAACTGACTATCACAAGAAGTGACCCATTTCCAGCTTGATTTCTCATCAAATGAGACATTTCTACTGATAATAATTCTTTTGTTGACTGGATTATACAGACAATAACCTTTGGATTGAGGAGAATAGCCGATGAAAATACATTTTTTAGATTTGCTATCAAGCTTGTGACGAGAATGTGAATCAATCAAGGCATAAGAAATAGAACCAAAAACTTTTAGGTGACTTACAACAGGCCTTCTTCCAGTCCACGCTTCATATGGAGTTTCATTCATGACAACTTTATTGGAGAAATATTGAGAATATAAACTACAGTAGCAACTGCTTCAGCCCATAAATCATTAGGAAGTCCTTTGCCTTTTAATAGACTCCTAGCCATCTCCACAATAGTACAATTTTTTCTCTCGGCAATGCCATTTTGCTCTGGCATATATGGTTTCGTGAGCTGCCTAGAAATCCCATTAGCATCACAAAAGGAATTAAATTCAGTAGAAAGAAACTCACCACCTATGTATGTACGAAGAGCTTTGATGTTGCAACCACTCTGATTTTCAACAAGGCACTTGAACCTCTTAAAAGATTCAAAAGCTTCATATTTGTGCTTCAAGAAATAGACCCAACTCATACAAGAGTAGTCATCAATAAGAAGAATAAAGTATTGACTTCCACTGAATGATTTAGTCCTCATAGGACCACATAAGTCAGCATGGATAATTTCAAGAAGAGAAGAAGCTCGATATGATTTCCAATAGGAAATGAATTTTTACACTGCTTGCCATAGATGCATCCTTCACAAATATCATCTACATAATAATTATTAGGCAGACCAACCACCATTTCTTTTTTATTTAAGAGCTTTAGGCCTCTGAAATTCAGATGGCCATATCTTAGATGCCACAGGACAGATTCATTAGTCTCTTTAGCAACACAAGCATAAGCATCAAGTTTTGAGACCTCAAGAGGAAACATCTTATTTGTAGTCATTTTAATACTAATAGTCACATGGCCAGACTTCGTCTTTAATTTCACAATATCCATCATCAAAGAGAAGAGAATACCCTCTTTGTAGTAATTGTCCCACACTTAGCAAGTTTTGAGCCATGCTAGGAATGTAATAGACATCATGCAGTAATTTTGATTTACCATTGCCAATGTGGACAAAAATTGTACCTTTCCCTTCAACTTGCATTTGTCTGCCATTTCCAAGCTGAACTTGCATCTTCTGTGAGACATCAAGATCTTTAAACTGTGACTTCTCACCAGACATGTGATTAGAACAACCACTATCAAGAAACTAGATGTTATTGCAAGAATCATCAAGATGTAAGAATGACATAAATAAGTTAGCATGTTCTTCATTTCTATTGGCATAGTTGGCTTGTTTGTTTTCGCTGTAATAATATGCTTCAGTGTGACCTGGCTTCTTACAATAGTTATAGGAAATCTTGTTATGTTGCTCATTCGACTACCACCTTTGATCATGGTGTGCGTCGAAGCGGCCCCTCCCACGACCTCTACCACGAAAGCTACCTCCTCCTCTTCTAGTAGGTTTTTCAGACTTGTCATTTGCAAATGAACTCTCCCCTTTCACTTGGAACGCCTTCTCCTCGCTCTTTTTTGTAGATCTAATGATCCTGGATTCATGACTTTGTAGAGAACCCAATAACTCATCAAAAGAGAAGGTAGATAAGTCTGTTGATTCCTCTATTGCAACAACCACATGGTCAAATTTAGGTGTTAAACTCCTTAACACTTCCTCTACAACAATTTTGCTAGTAACTTGTTCACCATAAGTTTTCATTTCAGAAATAATAGAGGAAACTCGAGACAAATAATCTTGCACGAATTCGTTACCCTTCATGGACAAGGATTCAAAATCTCTACGGAGACCTTGCAATTTAACAGTGATTACCTTTGAAGAGCCTTGAAATTCCTGTTGCAAAATCGACCATGCTTCTTTGGATGAGGTTGCTGCTGCGATCCTAGAAAAGACAGAGTCGTGGACAGCATGCTGGATAAATAATAGGGCCTTAGAATCCCTCTTTTTGTTCTCCTTTTGTTTGCTTTCATCATCAGTTTCTGCATAACCATTTTCTACGAAATCCCATAGATCTTGAGACATGAATAGGGCCTTCATTTTGATGCTCCAGAACTCGTAGAATTCCCCTTTGAAGATAGGAATTAGAGGTTGAGAGAGATTTACCATAGCACCAGTGAGACCCATGACGAGCTCCTTGAGTAATTTCGTCGAACACCTTTTGTACAGAAAACTAGACAGCAACAAGGTTGTTGCTTTGGAGACTCAGACGGTTGCAGCCTCGGATGCACTTTGATGCTTGGTGTCCTCCGCCAGATAGATCAGACCTGGACGCTCTGATACCACTCTGTAGGAGCTAGATGAAGAAAGTCTAGGGAAGAAAATAGATGGATTCTGTTATCTGCTGAAAACAGAGCACACACATAGAGTTTACTACAATGGAGAAAATGCATAAACGAAGAAGAGACAACTGTTGTATCTTTTCCTATTCGATACACATAATTTGAAACAGAACAAGCCTATAAATAGGCATACAAGGGTGAAACATGGAGGAGAGTAATGCCTACATTATCTCCACTAAATCAGAAAAAAACAGAGGCATTAACAATTTCTCTAACAACACACTAACTCAACTAAATCAAATAAAATGTTGCACTAACTACTGAACATAAAACTCGGATCTGACTCAGTATGGCTGCTGAATTAGTCTTCAACAAGATCTACTGAGTAGATCGCAATGGAAATTGCTGGTTTCTTACTCGTTTTCTGAAATTAGTTGTGCAGGTTAAGTGATGATGCACAAGAATCTTTGTTACGAACATGAACTGCCCAAGCAAATGTCTGACATAATTTCTGAAACTACATTACTAATTAATGTATTTCAGGAAACCGACGACTTCTGAGGCCATGCCAATGATGTTATTGTGGTTATATAATTTTAAAAAATGTATAATTGTCAATTTACTATCCGTGATAGTAGTTACTGGAACCAAGTCTTGAAGCATTTTTCTGTAATAAATGATTGATAGCGGTGGTACTAGTTAATGGAAACACGTTTCTGAATCATTTTTTTCTGTAATAAATGATTGATATCAAACATGTACAATGAGTGCAACGCACTTTGGTGCAAAATAGTTAACACCGAGGGGTCTTTCTGTAATTTTCACAAATGGTGTGTGTGCCTTGTTATGAGTAAAAATTCATCCATTCGTTCCCATGTTTCCGTATGTTGTTATTTAAATGGGTTGTTTTGGGTCCCCATGATCCATTGGGGTGGGTATGGGTATGCATCATTTTAACATTTTTCTTAACGCGCGCGCGCGGGGGGTGGGGGGGTGAGGGTACGGGTTAGCCTATAATATTGATGAGTTTAGTGGGTATGGGTATGAAGAACATGAGCAATGTATGAGAGCGTTTATAGAGGCACTTGTTAAGAATATAACTTATAACTCTTGTTATGTGTGAAACATAATCATATCTTTTATGTCGATATCGCTCGCTCGGAGCCTCCACTACTAGAAGAGGGGGCCGCATTCCACGGTTGAAGTGTCAGAATCAACGGACCCAACCATAAACTAGGACCTCCTCGTCTTCCACCCCGTTCCTGATCTCACCCGCTCTCCCACAAGTTAATATATCCGGGTAATAAAATTATGCGACAAACATATTATTATTGGATGGTCAAGATTTACGGAACATGTTTAACGGTCTAGATCATCTACAAAAAGAGTCAAAATCCTCTGCCTGATTCCTTTCCTATTCACGGACGCCACAAAGAGAGAGAGGGGCATGTCTGGTTTCACGCGTTTGCGCGGCCGCGGGAAGGAAAAAACAGGGCGGTGGCGGGAAGCGAAAAAGCAAGGCAGCTCTGGCGATCACAATCGCTATTTAGGGCTCCCCCTCCGAGCGGCGCTCCGGCTTGGGGGAGGGGGTTTCGGCGGGCTGCTTTTGCCACCTTCTCCCCCGGGCCTCGTCCTCGACTCGCCTCAAAGCTCTGGTTCTGGTGGAAGGTATTCTCCGAGCTTCCCCATCTCAAGGCAACAGCCGCGATGGGTCTTCATCGCGCTACTAAAGATGCCATCCCCTGCAAACTCCAAAGAGACTGGTGGCAATTTGGGTCTCCCACCAACGCGGACATGAGTAGACGTCAGGCTGCTGCTCCCGTGGGAGTTCGCCTACTACGTCGGCGTCGCAGAATCCCAGCCACTTCCCGAAGGCGTCGCTGGTAAAAGCCACTGACGCTTTTCTTGATGGTTTTGGACTTGTGTGCTCGGATCCGTCTTTTGGATGATTTGTGAGGCTCCCAGAGATGTTCTGCAGGCAGTTCTAACAGAGGCGGGTTTCCTTCTACCTCCTTTTGCTTATCTTTTTGTGGTATTATCTTTCTACCTGCTTTGTATAAGATATACACCTCCAGGTATCTTGTTACCTGTCACCTTTATCATTCGATATTTTTCCTCCTTACCAGACTTTCTGTATTCTTCATATCTCTAATCGTTACCAATCTTTTCTAGTTTTCTAGCTTTATAGTTGTAGATTGTGAGCATAGACTGCTTGATAATATGCCGCTATGGCTGTTCATGTTTGTATAAGATGATGCCGATGATACCTATCCATTCTGTGAGTTTTATTTAATATAGAAGGATCATATTAATCCTTGTATATGCAACGGAATATCTTTAAACAAAGTCGGTACTGGTAATATGTACAGAATAAAAAAATAGGGAGTCCGTCTATGCATAAGAAAACAAACAGCCATAAGCAATTCCGTTCAATAATTTTACTTACACAAGAATGAAGTCAATAATAGAAGATATATGTTTCCTTACCGTGAAAATGGACTATGCTTTACCTTTTTAGAACTAAAAGACCATACATGTTAAGCATGCCCCATCTCCTACATGAATACTAAACAAAATATCCAAAAAGAGTTAAGTGGTAACTGAGAAGAGTTATATTATAAGTTAGCTATATCTTTATAGTGTATATAAGTAGAAATGTGGGATATTGAATACCATTTTAATGAAATAAAACATAATCTAGTTGAATGTGTATGCCCCCCAATGATTTTGTTGTCAAGATTTGTAACAGACAGAGTCTTAATGGTGTCCATTAGTTTATTATGCATTGTTGCGTTATCATCTAGGTATACATACAACAAATCTAAGACAAGAAGGTGCATCCAAAGATGATGGGGAGGCTAAGGACGAGGCCTCTACTAGAGCATTCACCATTTCCAACATGTTGTGTAAGATGCTTACTACTTCTAATACCAACACTATGGTAGTTTCTCTATATCTTGACAAGAAATATATGATTTCAACATTCTTCCACATAGCGCATGAACCCATTCTGAATTAGTTCTAGTATATCACAAAACTTCTAAGTATTTCACCTTGGTCTACCTTTTTTAAATAACATTATTCATGTATATGTTGAATTCGTATTTCAGGATTATAAGCTACAAAGACCTTCAAAAGGGGCATTATGAAATATCTACATGAGTAAAATGGAGGCTTGTAGTATATGTCTAGGTATGTAGCTTTCATCTTTATTAATATATTCTTGTTTCTAGCCAAAAGGCTATGTTTTTATTACTTATTGTTCACCTTTTCATAAAGAAATGGAGTTAATTGATATTCCATGTGTTCTTTCACTGAGTAACTCCTTAACTTTTTTTTATACTGATCACTAAGTTAAGAATACATTTTGCATAATGTACTGAGTCTACTGACTAGTTTATGGTCTAGACTATGAAATCTTGTAAACATATAATATTCAGACCACATTCTGTAGCTTCAGAGGGTATAAGGGAAAAATATAATAAGACAATTACGATTTAGGTACTACTCCTTAAATGTTTAATTTAAAAAAGAATCACCCATTTTAATAGTCATTTCACCATTTCTTTCCACATGTGGCTTAATGTAACTATTATTTCATACTTTGAATCATATAATACTTGGAAATGTAGTAGAAATCTAAGTGAAAAATTTGTGAATCTCCATGCATGAAGTGTTGCGTAGAATAATACATTACTATAATTTAAGTAAAAAATTTGAAACATCAGCAAAGTCACACATTACCAACTTGTTAGGATTATGGTTTGGTAAGAAGGAATGTCATGATTGTGTTTATACCAAGCCATCAAGGGGCTGATTTTTTTTTGTAAAAATTAGGTACACTAGACCCCTCCACTTTTAGGATGATGCATGATGTCTCATTATTTTTAAAGAAATTAATAAGTAAATATCTCTTTCTATCTCGCTTCCTTATTTAAGTTAGTCTTTTTACTACTATTAATTACAAGATGTAGCAAATATCATTTTAAGATTTTATTAGATCTTTGATTGCTTTCATATTGAAAGGCCCTATCACTACTGGAAAGGGGGGTCGGACTCCACGGGTGTAAAGTATTGTATTCAACGGTGGGTCAATTTGAATGGAGACAGCTGTTAAGTCTGGGTCTACTAAAATGAATTACCAAAATAACAATTTCCAGTTATTCATTACCAGCAATTCAGCCCATTTCGCAGCCCAGTTTCATTTCCCCATACTCGCGAATGGAAAAGTCATTTCCCTCCCATCTCTTCACTCCAGCGCCGGCCCTAAAAACCAAAAGACCCAGCTTTGCAATCGCTCTGCCTGTTCCGATTGCAACCGCCGGGTGACCTTGCGGCATCTTAGCAATCTGAAGCCATGCTAGGTGAGCAAAGGTCAGTCTGCAGTGACCAAGGTATATATGTTCGAGGGTGGCCGAAGGTGGAGAGAGAGAGAGAGAGAGCCAGAAGAAGGATCTGGGAGGTGACGCAGACAGACATCAAGGAGGGGCGCAAGGAATGCTTTTCCTTCCTCAGATCTCCTACCGTTCTCTCCTCCCCCGGCCTCCCTGTCCGGCTATGTGGTGCCATCGTTCTGGCGCAACAGTGGCACCGACCTCCCCCCTCGTCACACGGAAGCGGTCGTGTCCTCGCCACTGCCAGCGCCGCGATGAGGTTTCCCAGCCTCTCGGTCAACGAGGCGTCAGCTGCACAACCTCTCCCCTTCACGCCGCTACCCCAGGATCATCTCCAGGCCCCTCTCTCCTCTTCCGTCCACCCTACACCAGAGTTGGTGTGCTGGAAGACGGCCGCTGCTGTCCTTCTAAGAGATCATCGACGCCCCTCCTTGATGTCTGTCTGCGTCACCTCCCAGGATCTCTAAGGTGGCTTCAAGATGTCGTGGAGAAGTGCAAAGTATGGTCTCAAAACTCTATTTTCCCTTCAATCATGTCACTGGCGTTGGGTTCTCTTAATACTATCATCTATAAAGACTCTACCACTCAAACCCCTATTTTATTCCGGCTGTTTGGCCATGGAGCTACAAAGCGGGACAAAATGATCCTCGTCCTCTTCACAACACCCTCTATCCTGCTCGTATGAGGGGTCAAAATGCTCTTCTAAGAAACTCAATTACAACAGGTTCGAGTCATGTCCACCTCTTTCTAACGCCTCCTCTTTTCTCCCCAAAACTTCACTTCCTCCTCCCTTCCTGAATGGTAGCAGGGGTGCTGGCAGTCGGCGATTAGTCCAGCTGCTCATGACGGGGGATGACAGGTCTTGAGCAGCTTCAGGAGGCCAGGTAGACCAAAATTTATGATATTAAAAACAGGATTGGTTTGTAAACATAGAAGCAATAAATTCTAATCATTAATTAGATAAGTTTTATTTCTTATTCCATGGATCATATATTTGCTTAACTTGTCTCTTCTTATCTGTTATAAATTACTAGCTACTACAATCTGAAAGAGGCATTCTAGTATTAGAGAATTTTTTATGATTATCTTTTTACTTGGTCTGTAGGTCGTCCTTCCTGTTGTACGTAGCATGCTCGAGAAAATATCTTAATGAAATGGGTCTTCTGGAACCAATGGGTATCTTGAACTAAAGGCACAAACATGACTTTTGTAAAAATAAAAATCAAACCATGAGTAGCAATTAGTGGTGTGCAAGTTGATTTTTTTGATAACTATTTTTAATCAATGGCTAAACAACTTTCGACATGTCTACTTTGTCTTTACTAGACCAAAATTTAATTATGTGTATGTTTTGCACTAGAATAAAAATATTTTGAGAAAATTTTGTGTCGATGAATGCTATAAGAAGAGAGGCATGCACGGTTTACAATATCAGCATTCTAGATTAGAGATATGTTGAAAACATTTTGTAGTTATTTTTATCTTGCAATATTTTTCCTCCAATAAGTAGAGGAAGTTGTATTTTCATGTCTCGTTAGCTAAACTTGAATTTCAATATTTGACTTTCTCAATGAGACCAATTTCAACTTTAGAGAAATTTGGATTTTCAACAATTTATTGTGTTGATTCTACTTTTAGATAGACATTGTTCACATGTTTTGTAAAATTTGATCTAAATCTATTAAACTTGTCTTAGTTCCAGAATGCTCAACTAATAGTCTTAAAAATAGCATTTCTTCTATTTTCTTGGAGTCTATCATGTAGAACTATGATAACTTCTACTTGCATGTATATATTGAAATAGTAGTTTAAAATTCCATAAAACGTGTTTATTTGAATCTTTAATCTTCACATACCATGCTACATAGACATTGCTCGCGTCTTTGTATCATTTTCCCCATCAACTTATCCATTTCATTCTACTTAGATGCCACTCTTCTCATTTTTGTAGAGTTATTGTTGCTTGGAACTTTTTATGGGATTTTGATGTTAGGTTTTTCTTGTTAAGCTTGATGATGTTGGTGGAAATAAAACAACATGACTCACACACGAGGACTTGGCACTTGAGAAACACTGAGAGAAACTGGAAGTACTGAGATTTCTTTTTTAAAATTGGTAAGTTTTCCATTTTTATTTTCATGTTTCATTTCATGTGTAATTGGTTTCAATTGTATGTATCAAATTTTTATTTAACTTGTATATTTGTTGGAAGGACATTTTTTATGTTTATTTAAATCCTTTCTTCCATTATTTATTACCATGATAGAAGTTGTTATGACTAAAACACAAGTAATACAATGAGATTGAAGGCAACACTACATTTAGTGTTCAATTGAGACAAACATACATCATATGGACAATATTTCACTCGTAATGATAACACTGAGAATCAAAGATAAGCTAGAATAATTTTGTTGTCTCTTACAAACAAATAAATTAAGTATTATGATCCACAGTGTGCCATGTAACCTCAAGCTTTAGTACTTTGTCATCTGTCTACGGATGACTGAAAGGTGAGGTTTGGGAGGTTCTCCCTTTGGTGATGACAAGGTTGATACATTTCATATGATATGTGTGGGGTATATCTTCTGAACTTATAGGTGGTGCATAATTCTTATTAAATTCAAACAAGAGGGAGGGGAGGTATATGGAGAGCTTGAAGTGGCTAAGATATAATTAGAAATGGGGGATGGTTAGTGTAATAAAATGGTGACTAGATGCAATGGGTAGGGCAGGAGATGATTGATAGACACATGGAGCCTATGGAATTTTCATACAAAACTATCTGACATTGGATACTGTGTAGAGTGAAGAGATTCTCTCTTAGAAGTTTAAGAGTTCAAAGGAGGAAAGGAAATGGCTTGGAACACGTAGATGTGGTGGGAATAATGCCAAAAAGGTTTTATGGTTTCATGTAGAGACTCTCATTTTTGTATCCACTATTATCTTGTCACCATTTACATTCCCAACTCTCTCTAGTGTCTACTTGTGATACATGCATTGAAGGAGTTCTGTAATATGTATCCATACTATCATTTACTTCAGTATATCTCATTCAAGTGATTAGTCTAGATGTCAACATTGCAAAGTTTGGTAAGTGCTAAGCATTAACCATGGTCCTCCTGCCAAAGCCATGACGTAGTTCCCCTTCATGCTCAACTGGACCATATAATATCCATCATACAAAATAAATGATACGAAATTTTCCTTTAGGCCTTCCCATCTAGCTATAGCATGTCAATGTATTTATAGAGGAAACTTTACTTTACCTTTCTTTGTGTTTGTATATTAGGGGATTTGAATTATCTACATGTAGTCTCATCTAGTACTTATTAATCCCCTATCCCAGTGACATGATTTGATGAATCAGAAATATGTTGTTGAATATGTAGGCATTCATGCATATTTTCTCAGAAGGATGTCTTATACCCTGAAATCATCAACACTCTATTTCCTTCTGAAATTCATAAGTGTTTCTCTTTAATTTTAATTTGTTTCAGCAAATTAATTAACTTCCAATACACATCAATTGTGATCCACTACACTCAACAATAACACCATTTTGAATTTAACATTCTTGTATTACCTTGGGTTCTCCCATTCTGTGACTTGAAGTGGAGTTTTACCTAATATGTGTACATTATGCTTTCTTCTTAAGTAGGGAAGTACATTAAGAATGTTGTGCAAAGGATCACAATCCCAATTACATGAAGCTAGATGTTTTTGGCCTTTTAGAGAGGCAATGATTAGTGTTCTTCCTTCCCACCTTTACCTTTCTCCCTCCTCAATCCTCCTCTACTACTTCCCTCTTCATATCATGCATTGAGGGGACATTTAGTGTTGTATTGTATGATGTGACACCACAAATCTCTTCCATTTCATCCCTTTGCCTCTTCTTTTTCTCCACTTGTGCATTTAAATAAGGCTTCATCTCTTACTAAACTTCAAGAGGAGTTTTTTCACACTTGTACATATTCGGTCAAATCTATATAGATAAAATATTACGATCAAATATGCATGCATTGGAACATAAGAATGATTAGAATGTTTTTTTACAAGATAGTGCACCTAAAGAAGATGGCTAATTACTCATCATAATATACGACTGACAAGTATGTAATGTTTTTTACAAGATAGTGCACCTAAAGAAGATGGCTAATTACTCATCATAATATATGACTGACAAGTATGTATACCATAGACTTTCACCTCTTCATACTTTACATGAATTGATGACAACTACCTCACACCAAATCAAGGAATCAACATGCAATGACAAGAAACTAGTAGACAAGTAGGCTTCGTATTTTCTATAGAGGTTGTAGTGGTGCTCAGTTTGCATATTATCTAAATAAGAACTAGTGAACTCGTCTTACCTAAGGCATCACAATTCAAGGAGAGAGACGACGCCTAACATTGTGTACAAAAAAGGGGCTTTGCCTCTGGACTTCATTGCTTCGACTTTGGTCTGGTCGGTGAACACATCACCTGGGAATGATGGATGGCACTGGATGTGTGGAGAAGGAAGGATTTGCTAGAAGGAAAGGGGAGTCACCTCCACGAAAAATAAGTCGATAGTTAGAATAATGCCTCACACCTAGAAATAATCCATCCCAAAAGTGAAACATTTTCTATAAATAATTAGAGTTGTTCATTTTGACTTAATGATCTATACCCTCAACTCATTGGACGACTTTTAATTGGTCCCCATGGAAGCCTTTGTGCAAGGGTTAAGACCAATACACATGTACATAAAAGTTATAACCCTCACAGCTTGTGCCTTACAAAAAGTCTGTTTTTTAGTTGTGTTCTTAAAGTTGGTTTATCTAAGAAAAAATATTTAAGTCATTAAATCTAATTACAAATGCATCATGTTTAAGCCAAAATTTTATAATCATAATTTTTAGCTTTCTTGATAAATTTGTTGTACTGAATGGTGGGGAGGCTAACTTTGTTTTTGGTAGGGAGAAGGTTGATCAAACTAAATTCATCATGGCAAGCTCTATGATCTAAGCGACATGATTATGAAGTTCAAGTGTGATTGCCAGTAAGTAGTTTCTTTGTTGGGTTTTTGTTCTTGAAGGTTTGGCTCATTTACAAAGATGTATTTTGGTTCCATTCAAGTAGCTCTGTGCTTTGGTTTGAACTCTTATTTTCTATGTTTTGCTTTGTTATGGATTTTCATCTATTGCTTGCTTCTAGTTTGATGTCCACGTAGTCACTTTTCTTAGGTGAATGCCTTGATGTTGGAAGCTTCTTTTTAGATGTTGAGTAGCTGGCTTCTCTCAACTGCTATTAATGAATTAAGAAAAAGGTATGTCTTGACTCCATTTAGGTAGCTCTGTGCTTTGGTTTGAACTCTTATTTTCTGTGTTTAGCTTTGCTGAGGTTTTTCATCTATTTCTTGCTTCTGGTTTGATGTCCACATAGTCACTTTTCCTAGGCGAATGATATGATGTTGGAAGCTTCTTTTTGGATGTTGACTATCTGGCCTCTCTCAACTACTTGGCATTTTGATGTCGACTACTAGATGATTAATTTGCAATATTCGTGTTTTTGTTTGTGAATGGAAATTGGGTTTCATTGTTGCTTATATTAGAATCGGGCTCCTTCTATTTTTTTGTTGTCTATGTTTTGAGGAGGCTTTAGCTCCTGACTTATTTGAGAGCTACAAGATGGTTTTGCTATGTTAATATAGGGTTGTAGGAAGCTAGGTTGAAACTACAAGGGGTTGTTGTGTGCCTTGATGTAGTTTCATGTTGTTTTGGAGACTTGGAGGTCCTGCTACTTAGTATATGTGTTTGGAGGCTTGGTTAATACCTTTGTAGTCACCTTTCCCGGTTCAAGGCAAATGTATTTTAAGTTTCCTTTTAGTTGATGTACAGCTGCCTAGCTGGTTGTTTTTTGGCTTTCAATCAAGAAGAATGTATGTCTCCTCCGATATTAGGGGTTAGAATGTGTTTTGTTTGCCATATGTATCTTATATAGGTAGAGGCATTGTTGTTTGTGTATACTTGTCTAGTTTATGTGGCAATTGAATCTACAATTACTTGGAAATGTATTTGCTTGTTGTGTTTCTAGCTTTTGATTATCTTACTGCTCTCTGTTATGATTTTGCAGAAGTTTTCAACTATTTCAAAGAAACTTTAGTTGCTGCTCATTTAGCCGCAATAGCAGAATGTCCTTAGAAAAGAGAGTATCCTCTCCAGCAGATAGACATGAGGCAAGTATGTGGCGGTTGTGGCTGTTGAGGAAGAATAAATTGCTTGCGTTTACACCATCCCAATGGAGCTATTGTAAATGTGAAGCAAATCTAAAAGCACCATCCTACTGTAAAGCTTATTCAAGATGATACAATGCACTGAAGATGGAAGTTTATATTTTCATTATATCTTCTCTAATATATTGTGGGAGATGCACAAATTTAGTCATCTCTAGTTAGCTTTTGTATCGTGTGTTTTGTTTTCATGTATACAAAGAGCAGAATGTACAATAGGTCATGCAAAGTATGCATGTCCATATCTAGAGGAAAGGAAGAAAAACATGCATATGAAAATTGTATTATTTATGTAAAATAGAGGTGAAGCTTTTGTATAAAAAATGAGAACAAACAGGTGGCTTAAGCCACCTGTTTGCTTTTTTTATTAATATTATAAACTCAAGTTCAACGGTTGGTGTCATTGTTCATGTTCGTATTTTATAATTTTTTAATCGACTCAAGTTCAACGGCAAGGGCTGATAATTCTGACAGGACCCGTTGAATTCAAAACCAAAATTAACAGAGATAGGGAGAACGGACCGAGCTCAACGGTTCCTTTAACATTCACCACCCTACCCGTTGATTGTGCTGCAGATCAGATAGTAGTTGCCGTTGAAGTTGGCTGATATTGTACTAGTGCTCAGAGATACCTCGGAGATACCTCATCACACTGGAATTGTTCAAGTCAAAACGCAGTTAGTACCAACGTGTAGCAAACAAAGAGATGATATAAAAATATTTGGCTAAGAGTAAGATTCAATTATATTAGTTTTGGGATCTTTTTACGATGAGTTTGAACGTTCCGGGCGCGGGAATATCTCCCGTCGGGTTGAAAAAAGGTTTGGAAAAGGAGATCTTGGTAGAGTGTGTTAAGGAATCTCCGCAAGCTCAACCGTCCTGGGCAAATCTCTTCAGATCTTGCAATGATGAGGGAGGTCACCTCAGAAAAATCCCGATCGAAGTTGATAATGGGAAGCTGCTATACCCTCAGGCGGAGGCGGTCAAAAACTCAGAGAAATGGAGGAATATTGTTGCGGGTTATGTAGTGTATCTGAATGTCCATCTTGCTACTTTCGCAAAGCATATAGGTTTTGTATGGAGAATCAAAGGTAATATCCAAATCTTCGGCAGGAGTCAAAGCTTTTTCATTAACTAGTTTTCTGATGATCAAGATATGATCCATGCCCTAGAAGACGGTCTGTGGTTTGTTTTGGGTGACAAATTGACAAAGGAAAAACCAGATCTTGTCCCAGTTTGGATCTATTTGTACAACATGCCACTCAAATTGTGGAATGAAAACATGTTTTCTCGTATTGATAGATTCCTTGGAGATCCGATTGACTCTGATTGGGCTACTAAGAAATCGACAAGATTGGAATTTGCTAGGATTTGCGTCCATATGTTTATTGATTCTGATTTTCCTACTTGGGTGGAATTGATGGGTGATACCATAGTTTTACATAGAATTGACGTTGTGTATGAAAGGATGCCAAATATATGTTGTAGGTGTGGTACTTTTGGTTCATGAACCTGGTGATTGTCCTATTAAACCTATGTTGACTGCCAAACAGATCACTTCTAATGTGGTGTGGAAGCCTAAGGCTAATACTAAAGATGATTATGTTCAGGAGGATACCTCTATAGCTTAGAAGTTGAAGCTGACTAATGTAGAGAATACAAAAGATCAATTGGAACATATGATGGAAATGTGGATACTTAATGTTCAATCCAAGAGGAGGACGGATCAGGTGCCAACCAAAACCTTTACTCCAAATTTCAATTGCTCTAATCTTAGACATGATAATCTCTCACAGTACAATAAGAATTTAGTTGATACCCCTTCAAGAGATAGAAAGATTTCTGCAATAAAGAATTCCAACCTCTTATTTTTAGTCAACTTCCCCTATTTTCCTAAATGCCTCTCAGGATGGCTTCAAAACTTTTGGAGGAAAATCGAGATATAAATCTCCACCTAGAGGATCTACTAAAACCAACGAAAAAAATAGTATTATCTCTAAAAAATTTATCTCTCCCAATAGGTTTCACGAGCTATCTTTTTCAGATGATGATGAATCTCCTTTGACTGAGGCTAGCAGGCTTCTAGGCAACCCCATTTCCAAATCAATGATCATATTGGCATCACGACTTGGAATGTTAGAGGATCGATAATATCATTCATCAGCAAAGAGTTTGTGAATAATTATGTAGAGTTTATTCTCCTATTTACTTTCTATTTGAATATAAACTTAGGAGGAAGAAGATTCACAAAGTCATTGGTAGACTTTGGCCAAAATACTTGTGGATTGATAACCATAACTCTCATCCTCTTGGGTGTATTATTGTTCTTTGGGATCCGGATAGAGTAAAGATTTCTTGTATTTCTGAGTTTGAGCAATTTCTGCATATTCTTATTAGTTTTGATGATATTTGCTTTCATGCTACTACCATCTAGGGATTCAATGAAGATAAAAGAAGAAGTGAACTATGGAATTCTCTTAATTCTATTTCTAATAATATGCTCACCCCTTGGATTATGGGGTGGTATTTAATTTTGTTAGGCTTGTCCAAGAAAAAATTGGGAGAATGAACCCCTCATCTTTATCCATGAGTGATTTCAACTTTTTCATGTTAAATAATAGTATGTTTGAAGTTGAAATTAAAGGAGTTTTATTTACTTGGGACAATAGACAACATTGTACTTATTTCACCACTTTTCGAATGAAAGATTTCTCATGAACAATGCTTTTATAGACAAGTGGTCATATTATCTAGGGGAGGTTTATTCCACTCTATACAGTGAGCATACAATCTTGAGATCATTACCGAGGACTGAAGGTAGAAAAAGAAACACCCCCTTTCACTTTGTAATACGTAGACGGAGAACAAAGGTTTTTAGGATGAGGTGAAAGAAGGATGGGGTATTGAAGTAAAGGGTCGTCCTATATTCAGGGTGGTTAAAAAACTTTAAGAAGTTAAACAAAGATTCATCAAATGGAATAAAACTAAAGATGGAAATATTATTGATAATGTGAGGATCCTTGAGAGTTAGGCCCTTTATGATCAGTAACAAGTAGATGCTCACCCTTTAGATTTTGATTTTAGGAATATTGTTGATGTTAAATGAGTTGAAGCTCTAAAGGCCCTGGATATTAAGGAAGTATTCATTAGAAAAAAAAATCTAGAGCTCTTTGGCTTAAAGTTGGTGATAAGAATAGTAAGTTCTTCTATAATACTCTGAAAACAATGAGACAGAGAAATCTATCCACTCAATGGATATAGATGGTACTTACTATAGAGATATAACCAAAATTCAAACTCATATTGTGGAGTTTTATTCTGACATCTTTAATAAATTTCATAAGCCTCTCCTAAATGGTCTGTGAATTGGAAGATTCATATTTGTAATAGTAATTTGATTTCTTTTCTAAGTAAGAGGGTGACTAGAAATGAGATTGATGAGGATATCAATGATGCTAATGGGAATAAATCCTCGAGACCTAATGGCTTTAGTGGGTACTTTTACAAGACTTCTTGGCACATAATAGGAAAATATGTTTCTAAAGCTATTTTGGATTTCTTTGAGAAAGGAAGAATTCTTAGAGAAGTTAACATAACTTTTATTACGCTAATTACTAACACTAAAGATGTGAAAACTATCAAAGAATGAATAGCTATTTCTCTTTGTAACTTTCTCTAGAAAATCATTTCCAATATCCTTGCCAATAGATTAAAATGTATTCTACCTAATCTCTTCAATTTAAAATAAATGGCGTTCATTAAATTTTGGCATATCAAGGATGATATCCTTCTTTCAAATGAACTTCTCTAGGATTTCAAGAAAAGTAATATTGGTCCTAAAATGTGTATCAAAGCTTATATTACTAAGGCATATGACTCTGTTAGATGGGATTATCGTATGTTGATTCTTGACAAAATGGGCTTCCCCTATTTTTGGAAAATTTGGATTTTCTCCCTTCTTGATTTTTTCGGCTACCAACATCAGATTAACAGAGAACCTTCTTCTCATTTCAAACCTTATAATGATTTGAGGTAGGGCGGCCCATTGGATCCTCTTCTTTTTGTGATATGTATGCAAGGCTGTAGTGGTATCATCAATCAATATGTGGCTTCTGGAAATTTTATCCCTCTTAATGCTTCCAATAATATGTGTATTTCTCATATTGATTGTGATGATGACCTTATGATATTTGGCAAAGCTACAAAAGATAATGCTAAGACTCTGTCTTAGATCATTGATACTTATGCTGAATTTTTTGGTCTTCACTACAATGAAGATAAAAGTTTTGTCTATTTGAGTAGAAATGAAGTAAATAGTGGTATTTGTGATAATTTGAAGATTGATGCTAGTGATCTTCCTATTAGGTACTTTGGGATACCCTTGTTTTGGGGGAGACTTACTAAAATCTTGTAAGGATGGAAATCTTAATGCTTATCTTTGGCTGGTAGGACTCAATCGATTCATTCTACCCTATTCACCATGTATCAGTTTTGAATTTCTGCTTTCCCCCTCCCTTCTGGTGTTTGTAATAAAGTGGATAAGATATGTAGGTCATTTTTATGGGTAGATAATCATGATATGTAGTATCAAACCAAACACATAGATACTCGTTAGGGAATAGTGTATCGATAGACCCACCTTGAGAGTTATACATGGAAACCATGATTAGTAGTCATAATCATCTCTCATAGTGATGGTGGTGACTGTAGTTCATAAACTTGAAATCACTTCACTCATGACATGTTGTATGGTGTACTTTGACATCATCCACCATGACCTTGAATAAGGGTTGCCATTAAGGTGATGCTAGGGTGCATTGTGACACGTGTGGATGACTATGAGTGATGTAGATGGGATTTATCCCTCCTACAAGAGTTTGATATCTTTTCCACATGATAAGTGACACTGAGAAAAGCATGTCCATGCACATGTGAGTCCATATATGTGATATTGAGCTTACATATATCTCAAATAGTTTGCTTTATTTCAAGGAACATGGATTGAACGTAGAAGAGGATAACAATTCCATGCCTCGAGTTCAATCAGGATATCAGTGACAAAGGAACTATACGATCAAGGTAACACCAACCACAGATTGTAGGTTGAAGTTGTTCTCTAACTTTTCGATTACTTTAGTCGCAATGATGTCTTGCTAGATGCCACTCATTTCCTATGATGTCATAAGTCAGTTATGGACATCAATTCACTACCAACATAAATTGGAACTTATAGGGTTACACACATAGGATACACTTGGAATAGGTGTTTATAAATGAATGATGTTTAACTTGATTAATAAAGTATGTGTGTACTCAATTTAAACAACAAAGTTTGAAAGTTGACCAATTGGATTGTGAGTTGACTAGTTCAAGTGTTGAACCAACCAATTCAAGTGTCATCTCAATTTGAACCAACATTAGCAATAAGATCTCCCAAACGACCAGTTTAGAAATTGAATAGATCAGCTCAGATGTCTGAACTGACCGGTTCAGGTTATGAATGGAACCAACTATTTTGTTGATCAATGTGATTGAATCTAGAATTTATGTTGACGTCATGTTGTGCATTAATTGAATATTAATTTCCAATGTAATTGTGATTAAGAAACATTATGAAATGATTGGTTCAAGAGTTGAACTGATTGGCTCACATGTGAACTGACCAGTTCAGTAGTGAACCGGCCGGTTCAACATTCGTAGGTTCTAAAAAATTCATGAAATTTTGTCTCTTCAACTCCCACTTATACTGGAAATCATGACACTGACCCTCCTATAAGTAGACGGTTAGTAGAGGCTTTTTAGAGATACAACAATAAGCTTTGAGAATTATTGCCTTCTCATAGTTGTGGTAAATTTGAGAAACTAAGAAAGTCCTACCCATCAAATGGAGGGATAGAAAGGGAGAGACAATAGGGAGAGTAAGTCAGGGCTAGCACACTGATTACAAGGGACAACTCCTTATCTATTCATCTATAATAATAGGAGTTCCCAGTGGTCTGCATGGACTACTCTAGAGGTGAGGAGGCATTTGTTATCCACTAGGAGGTCACAGTTAACCACCATTTGTGCTAATCAACTAGGAGTTCGATATTGACAGCCATCCAGGTGCATATTGAATAAAGTTGTACACTGCAACAAGGAGTTTAGTTGGACTTGCTCCAGGACCAGGTATAAATATTGCAACCCTCTTTTCTAATACATAATTGTTGATGGGATCTACTATTCAAAGAGGAATATTGCAATCATTTTTTTTTTGTTGTATTTGATGCCATATTTCCCAACACCTGGATTAAGTCGAGTGACTACTCTTGCAGCGGCAATGTACACTCATCACAAGACGCACACACACAACTAGTGACGATGACCTCCTGGTGCAGGACCATATACAGTGGTGGTTGTTTCCTCCTCGTGGGTGGCAATGACCTCAATGCCTCTACTTAGTCGACGCGGACCATAAGGAACTCCACGTTGGTCTACTAGAGCTAACAGGGAGGAGTTGTCCATTGAAACATCAATCTTCTAGGGTTGATTCTCTCTCCCGTATTGTCTCTCCCTTGTTGTCCCTCCCTTTTATAGGTAGGATTTGCTCGGGCTCTCTTGGTTACCACAACTAGAGAGGAAAACAATTATTAGATCTTATTGTTTTGTCTGGGAAAGCCTAGATTGCCCCCCTTTATTTAGGATGGCCTAGGTCAGGGTTTCTAGTTTATCTGGGAGTCAAAGAGATGGAATTTCATGAATTCTCTAGAAGCGGTGAACATTGAACCAGTCAGTTTACAATTCAACCATCCAGTTCACGATGTTTCTTGTTCACAAATGTATTGTATTTAAATGCTACCATTCGTGCACAACATGGCGTCGGCATCAATCCTTGATCCAATCATATTGATCATTGAATCGGGTGGTTCAACACTTGAGCCGATCATTTCAGACCTTTAGCTGGTCAGTTCATGTGCAAATTCTGGCAATGTTTAGCCAATGTGGTTAAAATTGACTTGACACTTGAATCAATCAGTTCAACACTTTAACCGATCAGCTCACAGTCCAGTTCATCAATTTTTATCCATTTGTTTAAATTGAATTCCTAAACACTTTAGTAATCCAGTTAAACATCATTCATGAATAAACTCCTATTCCAAGTGCATCCTATGTGTGTGACCCTATAGGTCCCAAGTGATGTTAGTAGTGAATGTCCATCACCAATTTATGACATCACAATTAATGAATGCTATCTAGCAACACATCATTGCTACTCAAGTAAATGGAAAGTTGGAGAACAACTTCAACATACATTTCATGATTAGTGTTACAGTGATCGTATAGTTCCTTTTTCTATGATATCTGAATTGAACTCGAGGCATGGAATCATCATCCTCTTCAACTATCTATCCATGTTCCTTGAACTAGAACAGACTATATGAGATGCATGTGAAATCACATATCACATATTGAATAACACGACTATGGCCATTCTTTTATCAGTCTTTCTTATCATGTGGTTAGGATATCAAACTCATGTAGGAGGGACAAATTTCATCTACATCATTCACACTTAGTCCCCATGTGTCAGAACATACCCAAGCACCAACTTTATGGCAACTGTTATTCAAGGTCACATTGGATGTTTCAAAATACATTGAATGTCATGTGATGAGTGTAGTGACTTTAGATCTTAGAAATACAATCACCACTATCACTATAAAAGCTGACTTTACTCCATTCCATGCTATCCATGTATCACTCTCAAGGTAGTTATGTTCGATACACGGTTTTTTAACATGTACATGTTTGTTTGATTTGATATCACATATCATGACTAATGATATTTTATCATTAGTCAATACACACTGAAATCTATGTATTAGCGTTGTCTATTGTTCTACCACAATAATATTCGACTAGGGAGATAATAATAATGTATATACTCTTATCACACATATGATATCATTGTCTAGGTCCTCCATCTGAAGATATATGTCATCGAGTAACATCATTCTTCAGACATCTACTATGTATGTCTCATCTCTCATGATTGAGACAAACATAATAAACAAAATTACCTTTATAATTATCATATCAAGTATAGGATGCTCCATTACAATCATCATATGATTGGCTCTATAGGCATACATACCAATAGATCTCATTGTCCAGGTCCCAAACTTGAGGACATATGTCATAAAGTAATATCATTCTTCATCTCATGTGTGACACACTGCACCACAACAAGCAAGATTACTCAAAACTAAAATGAAAATTAACACTAAACATCTAGGTTACTAGAAAACACAGGAAATTAAAAATGATTTCAACAAACCTTAGGAGTCACAACATATTGCACATGAGTCCACAAAATCCACATGTATCTCATATCACTAGCCCAAAACATTATACAAATATTATTCACTAGCTCTCTAGCCACATCTTGCTACATGTGATAACATGTGCATATACATATACTCCATCTCTATATAACAACAGGCATAAAGACAAAACCTCGTATTGATACATACAACAAAAACCTCCTGAATGACCTGGTTATATAGGGGAGACACATAAGACTCTACTTCTATACATAAGAAGCATGTCCAACCTTTCATCAACTACTGGTCCTCTTGTTGCTCAACACTAACGTCAGAATCTCTACTTCCTCATGCTCGATCACCTAAAAGATGTGGAAAACCCACGGGGTGAGACCAAATGTCCTAGTGAGAGATACAACTCCCCGCCAATGTCTATGTAAAGCCACATATAATCTAAGCAGGTAAATAACATACTAAGTAGGTTGAGTAGATTCAATTAAATGAGATGTAATCAATAGATAAAGAAGATTAAGAAAGACTAGGAAGCTACCACTGAACAAAAGATCAATTTCTATTCTAAAAGGAATATGAAGAACATGTATAACAATTCACTTCTCTTACCGTCTTATAATTCAAGAAATCAGTAAAAGGATAAGGCAAAAGGGCTCAACCAATGTTATTCATATTTGACCTTATACAAATATGCTACACAGTTGTGTTACATCTTCTATTATTGTTGCCCTGAGGATTTGATTCATACCACCCAAACCCAACCGACCACTTCTAAGTCGAAATTGGTGCTATACAAGGTCAATGGAAGAGCCAGAATCCATGACTTCTCCATACCTCTTGGTCAACACGAGAAAACATCACAATGACATATCAGTCAACTGAAAAAGGGGACATATAGTGAATGGAAGGATTGGCTCACACGTGGTCATCCATATATAAACACCTAGCCCAGCTAGGTATTGGTAACGACACAAGAAGAACAAGCTCATGCATGGTCATTCTTAAAAGGAGTGGCTCATGCATGGTCATCCATATCACAATGAGATTGGCTCACTCATGGTTGTCCCACACAACCTTTAATTGTGGATGCAAGGAAATACTCAACTTTCACCCCGCATATTCAAAAATATGTGCTCCGAGTTATACTCATTTCACCAATCTAGCAATTAGAGTTGACACTGGAGAACCTACATGATTAAGGTTCCACTTGATTATTTACCCAATTGGGTGACTTTTAGTATCAAACAAATTACAACGTATAAATCCAAAACACAATCTACAAAGATAAGGGATATAGTACAACTCTATAAGACTTAAAATGTATAAGGTGTGAACTTGTCACATCATCTTAGGGCATCATTGTGTCATTGCCTTAAACAATGATCACATCACTATCACAACATTGGGTCAAAATCCCTCATTATTTTACTGGAGGATAATAACTCTCACTGGGCAACAATCCTTCACTAGGTCATAGGACCCATTGTATCATTCCTGTATCTCAGTACTACGTCATCATGCCTCAAAAGGGCATATATGCATCACCTATATCACATATATATCACCATGACATTCACATTTCCATGATATTCATTTCACTTGCATGATTAGATGCATACAAGTAGGAGAGAGAAAACATATAATCATATGTTACTCATTCATGCATTCAACAAATATAACACTTTACCCTAGAGTTAGGGTTAACACACTTAGCTGTCTAGAGGTTTACATCATGATTTATGCTCCAAACCCTAATTATACTACCTCATACATTCTTGGAACATATCAAGGTTAAGACATCATTAATTGGTCACGATTAGGGCATTACGTCAACAATACTAGGTATCATTATCATGCACATGTATATGTGTATCACATTATGGTAGCAAACACATGTCACAACCACACACCATTCAACTGTCGTGACTTCAAGCTATCAAGGTGTTGAAATCGCCGCTGCTGATGGTGTGGCGACCGCAACTCAACATGGAGTTGCATCTCACACCAGGAACAAACATCTCGACCAATAGCATAACATGGTGTCGCGATTGCAAAATGATGCAGCATCACAACTGTGACAGAACATGGAATGATCAATGTAAAAACAAGGCATCATGATCAACCACTACACATAGGTGTCGCTCACCATGACACTCAACCATGCATTGCGATCTGCCATCTCATAAGATATTATGACCAACTCAAAAACATGAAACTCAACTAGAACTAAAAGAAAAGATCATCGACCCCAAAGTAGTAAGAAAGCACATGAATCGACCCAAAACATCAAGACTCATAACTTTCTTGGTCTAAATGAGATGAAATAGAAGAAAATGAAATTCCATCAAGAGTGAAACCTAAGGATCCAAGACTAGCAAACCCTAAAATGAGCACCATGGAAATTATCTAGAAAAACCCACTTTGGAGAGAGAAAACCAAAGTTCCACATATGAGAGAAACCTCCCAAAACTCCAAAGAAGGACATGAAAACTAAAAATTAAATGATGGTGATAAGACCAAATCTCAAGATGCATGTGAAACCATCTTCTTAAAGCCACCAAGAAAACGTGCACATAGGGATTAGGGTTAAGAAGGACAGTTATCTTCATGAGAAAACTACAAGATCATAAGACCTAATTCATAGTACCATCATGTATCATCTTAGCATCACCTTTTAGATATTGAACAAGAACATGCAAGCATAAAAGTAAGGTTCTAGTAATAGAAGAGGGTAAAGAGTTTTATAACCCGCCAATTTTGGAGAGAAAATAAGATCCAAGCACATGATCCCAAGGAAGAAGATGAGCTCCACCCAAAGCACAACTTTCAGCCACAAGAGCACCTCAAGAAGAAAAAGATACCAAGGTTAAGGGAAAGAAAGACCTAGGTCGAACAAATGAAATATGGGGAAAATGAGAGAAGAAACTCTCTCTCACTTTGATATTGCCTTGTCAAAACATGGCATGTGACCCTTGTGATGAGAAGATTTCTCTCAAGAATTACCACCATGGAAGATCCAAGGTCCATGGTCGAGAAAACAGATGAAGATAGGGTAGATGATCAAAGGAAAATGTGATCTAGATGGTAAAACAACTACCAAGGGAAGAAACCACCACAAGGAAGAAGATCAATCTTCAAGACACCACATACAAGGACGATCCACCTCCATAGGACCAAGGATAACATCTCCTTGCACCACCAATCTCTGTGAATGAGAAGAAGAGAAAGGAGATGAAGCATGGCCGAAAAAGATCACGTGCATGGAGAGAAGAGGGTTTATATACCAAAGGATGAGGGAAGATGATGTGTGAACACCTAAAGGCACCAAAGGAACACTTGTCCTAAAAAAAATACACATGCATCCACTTAAACCATGCATGCACGAAATGGTGATATAACCAATGTTGGGCCACGACCTTTTAAGGTCACCAACACATTGATTGCGGTCAGGACTCTCCAAGGATGGTCGAGACAAGTACAAAACCTTACCCTGGTCAAGAAAAAAACCCACCATCAAACTAGGTCGACACACTCGATAAAAGGGCAACTATCTCGACCCAAGACCATCATGGTCACGACCTTCACACCGAAGGGAAGTGTCTCAGTCTAGAAACATCCAAAAATCATCTCAAGGTCGAGACAAAGGGTCTTGACACTCAAACATGCACATCAAGGTCAACACCAAACAAATACTAGTTAACCCTAACATCACCACATGATGCCACTCATCAACCAAGGTCCAACCAAGGTGCTCCAAAGAATATTTCTCTCTCTTAAGATTCTAAGGCACTAAGGGCACACTGTACATGTAACAAATTGCAAGATAACCCCTCAACTTGGGTAATTTGCAATTTGGTCAAAAGTAAATGAACATAACTTAAACAACATCCACATAGGTCAAAACTTTAAGCATACGTAGGTCACATGATAATAAAATGTCTTAAAGGATTAAAGCAAGGCTATAAGAATATTTATTGAGTAAAACATGCATACCGAAACACTAAGATAGGTTAGGGCCTTACAATCATAAACCCCTAACAAGGATTTCACCCCTGAAATCCTACGTAAAAAGAGACATGTACTTCCTTTGCATCTCTTCCTTAAGTTACCATGTGGCTTCCTCTACGCCACAATGATGCCAAAAACTTTCACCAAAATGATGTCCTTCTTATTCAACTTCTTGATCCTCCTATCCAGGATCAACACGGGTCTTTCTATATAGGACACATCCTCATCAAGCTCCACCTCTATGGACTGCAAAACATGCTCTGTATCCAGATGGCACTTCCTCAACATGATAACATGAAACATTGGATGTAGGTTGTGCAACTAAGGTGGCAACTCCAACTTATAAGCCACCGTCTTAACACGTTCCACCATAGGGTAAGGTCCCATAAACTTGGGATCCAACTTACCCTTCTTCTTGAACCTCAAAACACCTTTCCAAGAAGAGACCTTAAGATATACTTAGTCTCCCACTTGGAAGTCTAAGGGTTTATGTTGGTTATCTACATAAGACTTCTGCCTATCTTGTGCTACCTTCAACTACTATTGAATCACTTTGATCTTCTCTATATATTTTGTACAAGATCAGGACCTAGAAGTTGATACTCACTAGTCCCATACCAACACAACGGTGACCTACAATGTCTCCCATACAACGCCTCATATGGTGCCATATTGATGCTTCACTGATAACTTTTATTATAGGAAAACTCTACCAGACTGAGTTGCACATCCCAACTGCCCAAAAACTATGATACACAGGCTCTCAATAGATCCTATAATGTTTGTATCATCCTCCCCGACTGTTACACCCCGATCTCACAATTTCCACTAATCATGAGATTAGGGCATAAATTGAGGATTTAATGTAATACAAAGATCACCCTTAACTTTTTTTCTCTTTCAAAAATCTTTGTTTTCTGGCATGAACCACATAAACCAACTTTACAAGGGAATCTAAACATTGATTTCTCTACTCTAATTTCAACAGTAAAAATGCATTTATGAACATTCATTATGTTCCTCATACTTTTAAGCACATAAGACTTGCTGATTTGCACATATTGCTAAAAGAGGAATAATGTTATACATCATCATTTACAACTCTCTCTTATTTCTTTACAAGGATCTAGAGTGGCAAGGACCGACTGAACTTAACTATACTCAGACTTAACTCTTGTGGCAGATCTACTCTGATGCAATGATATCTTCTTCAAGTCCATGTGATTTCACTAAAAATTGTGAGTAGAGGGGAGAGCCTACTCACTCAGTGAATGAGTACTTCAAAGAAATAGTCTAAAGCACTGATATAAATACAAATATACTGTTGAGAAATTGATATCAATTATAACAGTAGTAAGATTTAAAGAGTCTAATAATTGATAATCATAAGTATGGAAGGATACTCTAAATATCTATAAGAGTGAATCAATATATGAAATGCTTGATTGATCATAAAGAGAACTAAAAATTCAGAAACATACAAAGAATAATTGAATAACTGTATACACTTGTTTGACCTCTCATTCATTTTATTATGCCCAGATCATATGTAGTGTACTCTACATATGAAGACTCGTAGTGCACTACGATCACGTTGTACAAGACTTAGCAAACACACCCAAGAAATGCTAAGTCTGACTACTCTCCTGGTCTGCAATAGGGAAATGGCTCTCTGGCCTAAACTAGACTCCTCCTCTAATGTGAGCACACTGGCGGAGAGTCAAGACACCTCTTGTCTTTTCAGTACTCTAGTGCCACCAGGACTTCTGGTTGATGTTGGACACTGCAAACAATAATTTAAGGAGACTTCCACTAGGGCTTCGTCCCCCGTGCCACCTGATAGCACGTTCCGACCCCCGTATACTGGATGCTTCCAGGGTTAGGTCATTTCACCCCTAAGGCACATACCTCACATAGGGGTTCAACGGTGTTCAAGCCTCCTAAGTCTATTATTTTATTATTCCTAGAAATCTCTTTCTACATTGTACCCTTCTCTTTCTTATACTTGACTCTGGTATCTATATGGTGTTGTGTCTACTTATTTGAAGTTATAATACAACATGTACATCATTCTAAACTTGGAAGAGCAGTATATTCAAAACACTATAATATAGTGAGTAATCAACATACTTTACATGCAGGCAGACTAAAATTCTTAAATAAACAGATTTCATGTCCACTTGGCACATACACACTAGAATCGTGCATATCAACCCAAATCTTGAGTTGTGCATCTCATAACTCAATTAAGAGTTAATTACTTATCATGACAAGAATTATTAATAATAACTAAGAACATTGATATCACAATACTTGACTCATTGAACACCCTACCCTTAGGGTTTCATTTAATCACAACAAATGCTACAAAGAAAGGTGTAATACATCTATCACATACTTTTCAAATCTTTATAACACATGATACATGGGATCTCAATCCCTTATCACATTACTAAGAATTCTCATCCCTTCACATCATTATCATAATTACTGGATCTGGGTATTCAAACCCTTAGATCATCACATAGCATTGTTACCTCTGTAATAGGTAACCATTACCTCTAGGTCCTTAGACCAAGGTATTCATTTCAATGGTTGTACAAGTATTCTCATGGCTCACAAGGCCATCACACATCTTGTCACCTCTCACTAGGCAACAACTTATTCCCATGGCTCCCATAAAGATTTCATGCGACATAAACATTCACTGAATAAAGACTACTATCAACAAATCAAATAAAATCAATATATGTATGAAACCTTGGAACTGAGCTAAATTTGGGTTTCCATGCCATTCACTGGGATATCATGCATCAATAATAACATTGAATAAATAAAGTCTATCATGTCAAGAAAATCCCTTCAAATGGATTTCACGATATCTATTCTCAAATATCCAACTTTCCTCACATCTAGGGTTTCACCCTCTTCACTGAGATAGCAAACAAACACTACTCACTTTAAATGAAATCCAAGATAGTATCTGACATATATGAACTATGCATTTAGATAAACAATCATTCAAAACCAAGGGGATCTAGATAAACAACTTTCTCTATTTACTTATACGACAAATTTCAGTCATAGACAAATTCCCTATATTTCCGTTTACTCTTATAACCTCTGCGAATACTTAGGAAATTCTCATTAGAATGAATTGTATACATTTATAATATGATTTTATCATCTAAAATTCATTCAAACAAAGGAAGAATCCATTTCATATCATTTTGCAACAACTTAGAACAAATAGACAATTTAGGGTTTGTAGTCGCATATTAAGCAATTAAAGATTATGGTTGATTTAACCAATTTTCGTACAATATACTATTTAAAAGAAGTTCCCACTAAATCTAAGGTGTGAAAACATCTTAAAAATGTATCCCATATCTGAAAATCTCGAATCCATATCAAATCCCTAGCAATTCACCCAATTCTTCTTCCTTTCAACTCGGAAACCCTAAAAATGAGGGATTATGAAGAAAGAGAGAGAAAAGGGGAAGTTTTGATAACATTTTGGATCAAATCAGAGGTGGGACGTAATTTTGACATGTGAGAGAAGATTCACCATGAAACTATATCCAAAGAAGCTAAACTTACATGATTTCATCATTCCTCGGACTGCAAAACTCTAGGTCAGCATCTACATCAATTTCTCCTCTCAAACCCTAACTCTCTCTCTCTCTAGAATTTCATTTATCTAGATTGAATCACGAATTTTGAGAGCTATTTGTGTGTTAGGTTGACCATATATAGAAATTGAGTTGCTTGGGTCAATCGCACTTTGACCCCTTACTATACTTTTTCTTATTTCAGCAAATTTGTTTTGTCATAAAAAGGTTTCTATAATTTCATGTATTTCAGAGATCAAACCTCCTTTAAAAATTATAATAATTTAACATGTTGTGTAAAATTGAGTTACAAAGCTTCAGCTAAAATTTGAGATCATTAAAAGATTCCATTAAATAAATAAAAATCGAATAGTGAACTACTATCTTGAATTCTACAGAGATGTCAGTTACTGTAATTAATCTATTGATAAGGTATAAAACATCCAAAAATTATGAAAATTTTACATATTCTTTATAATTGAGCTTTAGATCTCTGGTTAAAATTTCAAATCATTTAGATTTACCAATAAATAAATAAAAATCAAACAATATACTACTGAACAACATTCTATCAGCATGGTTAGTTGAAATATATCTCGATCGAGAATGACTTTTAAAAAACATCCAAAAATTCTGAAATTTTTCACTGAAATGCACGATTGAGTTATACATATTATATACAAATTTAAATTAAATCCAAATTACATATAAAATACGATAAATTATTTACTGTACTGCTATCTTGATCAAATTCCATACTCATGTACCATCAAAACCCTAATTTCAGCCAACTAGGGTTTATATTTCTCAAACCCTAATTTCTCAAACAATAGAACACTTAACATTCTTATTAGGTTTAAAACATCATAATTGAATTATCATCATTAATTAGATTTGAAGAAATAATCAATCCAATTAGGCATATTTTTTTTTTAAGTTAAATAGACAATTTTCATTATGGAGGAGCCATACAACATCTACATGAGGAGAAAAACAAACTAAAAGACCACATAAAGATCAAGAATAGATACAAACCATCACAAAAACTCATATCAGAATCTGATAAGGACAATGATGTATAGATCCCTCTTCTCCTTCGCTGGTTAAGGCAACTTTCTATGAGGAATACCTTCAACCTGAGCATGTATATGTGATAGAGTACCTACACCAAATCAGTGTTCCAAAAGGATATTTTTCCCGCACTTGCTGCCATACAAACTCCACAACAAAATTGACCGAGAAAGAAAAATCTACCATGAGAAGAGAAAGCAGTGCTGATTAACAGTGAGATAGACAAAACAAGAGGACAATCTAAATAGAAAGCCAGTAAAAGAGAAAGGGGATAGGAAACTCATCGCAGCCGGGCTCAACGATAGGGAGGAAGAAGACCGCTGCCTCCAAAGACACCACACCCACACACCTCCCAAAGAAGAGACCCTGTTGATGATGAGCGAGAAGAAGCCAAGGGGGAGCGGGGCCCCGCTTTGCGACGGCCAAACCCCCTCCCCCCAATCAGCCGCCTATGGAGGAAGAAACCCTAGCGGTGCTAGGGTGAGAGAGCGGGGAGAGAGGATTTGGCATGGTATCCAATTAAGCATATAATCATCCAGGTAAACCTTAGTTTACCAATTAAGCTCAGATGCGGTCATAACATGGACTGACCACCTGTTTATGGGTGAAACGTCATACTGAACCTCAATTGTGTAACCATAGTTGAATACCGACGTTCCCAAAAGTGACTAGTAAATTGAGGGCCTCTATCTGGAACGATGGTAGCTGGGATACCATGCAAACGAATAATCTCATCAACATATATTAGAGCAAGCCTATCTACTATATATGTCATCTTCAAAGGAAGGAAATGCATCGACTTGGTCAACATGTCAACGATCACCTTGATGGAATCATGACCTTTGGCTATCCTAGGCAAACCAACCATAAATTCCATAGTCACATGATCCCATTTTCACTGTAGTATAGGCAAAAATTGCAACGTACCTATAGGTTTTTGATGTTCCACCTTAACCCGCTGACACACTACTCACTTGGCCACGAACTCAACCACATTATGCTTCAAGCTAGACCACCAATATAGATCTTTAAGGTTATGGTACATCTTGGTCTACTTGGGTGTACAATGTATGTTGAAGAGTGATCATCTTCCAGAACCATCCTCCTCATATTATCAACATTGGTAACCACAACTCTATCGTGGTAACACATTGTCCCATTTTTCGCTTCGTAAAAAGCCATCACGCTGCTCGTTACCGAACTCTAATCATAGCTGCTATATTACAATGTATCTTTTCTAAGCATTACGAATCTATTTTCTTATCACATGATTGACCTGTAACTGTGCTAATAGTTCTACTAACACAAACACCTCTAGCTAAACATTCATTTGACATAAGGAGACCAACATGTCTCTCTTATGGCACACCAACAAGTATAATTGTGCCTTGTCTGCAGATGATGTCGAAGAAGACTTCCTGCTCAAGGTGTCTGTCATGACATTCACTTTCGCTCGATGGTAGTCAATCATGCAATCATACTCTTTAATTAGCTCCATCCAATGCCACTGGCTCATGTTCATCTCCTATTGCAAAAAGATGTACTTCATGTTCTTATGATCAATGAAGATCTGATAATTCTCACTTTAAAGATAGTGCCTCCAAATCTTCAAGGCATGGACCACTATAGCTAGCTCCAAATCATGGGTTGGGTAGCTCTCCTCATATTTCTTATGATTTCATGAAGAAAAAGAAATTACATTCTTATCATGCATTAGCACACAACCCAAACTATTCCTTGACGCATCACAAAAGACTATATATCCTTTCCCTTGCTCTGGCTGGACTAGCACTAGTGCACTAGTCAACTTCCCCTTTAACAATTGGAAGGCACACTAACACTTATCATCCCACACGAAAGGAACATCTTCCCTTGCCAGCTTCGTTAGGGGTAAAACTACTAAACTGAAGTTCTTGATGAACCTCCTGTAGTATCCTACCAAACCTAGAAAACTATAAACTTTTGTTGGCATTTTTGGTTGCTCCCACTCTACATTCCAGGCCATAATGGAGAGGTTTTCAATCATTAGAATCACCTGCCTGGATGCTGCCGGCGTCAATGAGATTCTTTGGGTCTTCATCATCTGCTAGGTGCTGACACAGATTCCACTTTCTTGGGGTCTGGGCGAACACCTTCAATAGATATCACATGTCCTAGGAAGGATGCTTCCTTAGGCCAAAACTCACCCTTGTTGAACTTTGCATACAACTGATGTTCTCTCAATAGAGTCAACACCTGAAATAGATGTTGCTTGCGTCGCTGGCTATCCTTGAAGTAGATCAAGATATCATCTATAAATACAACCATGAACTGATCTAGAGAAGGCCTGAACATCCAATTCATTAGATCCATGAACGTTGTTGGTTTGTTGGTTAGTCCAAATGGCATAATCACGAACTCATAATGACCATAATGAGTTCTAAACACTGAATTAGGTATGTCATCCACCTTAGTCCACAATTGGTAATATCCTGATCTTAAATCTATCTTAGAGAACACAATGGATCCTCACAACTGATCAAACATGTCATCAATTTGCGATAAGGAATACTTGTTTTTTATCATCACTTTGTTCAAATGTATGTAGTCTATCATGGATCTGTCTTTCTTCTTCACAAACAGCACTGAAGAACCCCATGGTGATGTACTTGGTTTGATGAAACCCTTCTCAAGTAGCTCTTGCAACTATTTCTTCAATTTTGCCATCTCAATTGGTGCCATCCTGTACAGTGTTTGAGCTATCAGTTACATTCTTGGGACTAGATTGATCTCAAAACTCAATCTCTCAAGATGGGAGAACACCTGAGAACTCTCCTTGAAACACATCCTCAAACTCACAGACAATTGAAACCTCCTAAATATTAGGGCTCGTCACCTTAATGTCCATCACATGTGTTAAAAATGCCTCACATCCCTACCTCATCAGCTTCTCTTCCACCATCACTAACATGAGATACGTCGAAAGAATCTTCCTATCTCCTTGGAAGATCCAAGTTATATCGCCATCCAAAGTGTTTCTACATTGGCACTACAGTCCAAGACCACACAATACTTGTCCAAGGTATCCATTCCAAGGATCACATCAAATCCATGCATGTCAAGTGGTAGGAGTTCCACTTGAATGCTATGTCCTAACAAAAAGGGCACGTGAAGGACACACCTCCCGCAACTATGTGGAACCGACCAATGGGGTTTCTAAATGAAGGCTATAATGTCTACACCTAACAGGCAAAGGTCTATAAGCAATCACTCCACGGGTGATAAAAGAGTGGGTCACACCTGGACCAACCAAAGTAGATATAAAGAAAGAAGAAGACAAATCAGAATGAAATAACTCCATATGACCTCTCACCACTCGTGGGTTGACCACTCATTCTAGATGGCTCATGGCATAGAATCTAACTTTCTCTTATTGAAGCCCCCTTCCTCTATTTTATAGTCCTAAAGAACTAGCTTGTAATGCATGTCCACATCCTCATACTCCTCCAATGTTGTACGGTTGTCTCTACGAGCCCTGTTGACTCTGCCTCGACTGCTGGTTCACCTCATCATTCTTCATGAAACAAAACTACTTGGATTGCCCGACCTGGCCTGTTATAACCCCATTTTCCTAAACCATGAAATGAGATTTGCAAATCTCCTTTTAAAATATAAATGAAATCAACGGTTGATTTAATGGTTTGATTTGAATGATTTCCGTGCATAATGGCCTTGTTTGTTTTCTTAAAGGGCTTTATTGGCTATTGAGCCCAATTGAGAGAAAAAGAAAAAGAAAAGAATTATTCCCGCTCCCCTCTGTCTCGCGATGTATGATCTTTAGATCTGTCCCAAGATCAAAGATTCTTCCTTCTCCTGCAACCCCGGATTCAATCCCCCACTCACCCTCACGATCGCCCTCCCGATCGCCCCCTCTTACCCCCTCGTACCCTAGCGCCGCCATAGCAAAATGTATACTTAAAAAGAAATTCAATTGGATAAAGGAATAAATAAGAAAAATAGATAAAAGAAGAATAACAGGCTAAGGAATATTTCCCAAGATGGGAATTTCGAATTATTAAGGTTCCTTGAGGTTCAAGGAACTCAGGATAATAATATAATGACAAGGGAAAGAGAAAATATGTGGAAAAAATATATATTTAAGTGATAACTTGAAACTAAAGAAAAATACCTGTTTCCTTTATATAATGATCACAAATTTGGTATAATGGGAGACTAAATCATTAGAAAGGATCCCCTAAAATTTGATATAAAAAGGAGTTATGAATTGAGAGTTATGGCTTTTTCAAATTATCCTTGAAAAATAGGCTTTATCTTGAAAAATAGGAAAATCCTTTCTTTTGCTTGAGCGCGTGAAATGTGGGCCATTGGATCTTGATTAAATGAGAACCACACATTGTTGAGTCCCAATAAAACTCGGACTCTGGCCGAGTACAGGGGGACTTTCCCCTTTGACTTCCACTCATTCCAGCGCATGTGCACATATGGAAAGTATTCCATTGAGTCTGGGAGAAGGAAATGAAGCTTCTCGACCCTAGGTTGGTGAGATATTACCGCGTCTTGAGGAAACGACCAATTGGGTTGAGATCTAGGGTGGCAGTAGGGTTGAAGGAACCCTAAAAGAGCCCCCACATCCTATAAATAGGTCCTCTCTTGACTCCTCACACCCTCACGATCTCGAACGGCTACTTCCAACCCCTTGGCTCCCTACACTACAAACAATTTGGCCTTTATTGAAGAACATTTGTGTGGAACCGAAAATCGTGAATAATGATGTCTATTTGTGAGGGATCATCCTTCAAACATGGGACCAAATCCCTCAACCATGTTTTTTACATCCTTAGACCTTTTATGTGAACACTAATCCCTCACAAATACATTACTCACTAATCACCCCGTGAAAAATGCCATGCCAAATATTTCCCTCCATCTCATAACCCTTCCCTCCATTCTAAAACACAACATTTGCAAATCAAAAATAATAAAAAAATAAACCCAACCCTCTCACGCCGTGCTCCCTCCGCGTCGTGCGTGTCCTGGTTCATTTTAGAGAGGGTCGCGGTGGAGAGGCTAGCCGATGGATCAGTTCTTCTAATCTTCCACAGGGTCTGGGCCACTGGATCAGTTGAACCTCCCTCTAAGCCTTGCATTCACCGTCCGCCTCCAGGCGCCTCCGCTAGGTCTGACCCCGACGAGGTCTCTACCGAGCTCCAAGCTTCCATGGTCTAGGATAAAGGTTTGTCGAAGCACTAAGCTCCATCTCGGCGGTGACCGATGCTGCATTGGGGCTATGCCTCCCGACCACATCGCTGGCTTCTACCACCGTGGTGAAGATGAAGGGGAAAAGCGGGCCCCTTTCTCTATTTCACGCCATAACCACCGCAAGCACAAACTCACCCACGAGTAAAGGTGTGAGCTTTCAGGAGTTCCTTTGAGGACCAAAGCCTTGATTAGCTCTGTAGCTCTCCGTTACTCCTCCCCACCACCTCTTCTTAAGAAATCAAGAAAGGGAAACGTGAACCCGAGATCAGGTTGGCGTTCCTCTACCACCGTGAGGGCCGAAAAGGGGGAAAGAGCCAACCTCTATCCTTGCTCACTTTGGAGGTAGATGGAGTATCTACAACCATCATTGGTCTCTTTCCCTCGATTGATTGAGGCGTCACTAGTCTGTAACGACATCCACCATCCTCGTGCTGCTAACAGTAGAGATGGAGCTCGTAGGCCTGTTTCTCCTCCTCCACACTGTACTCAAGCGCTTCCTCGACTTTGGTTGCCCACTACGATTTCTTTTCTTTAGTTCACAAGATCGCCTCCTCTTTAGAGGTAAGCACTATAATCATTAATTTTGGGGTCTTTTTTCTTGCACTAGTCAAGATCTATGCAATCTGTAGAACTGGAGGTTAGTCCTCCTCCCAATCCTTTTCCTCCTTCCGCTCCCCCTCTTCACATTAACACATACCTCCTTTCAGTAATTCTATTTACAGGGATCCTAATGCCTCTGGACCTGCAATAGTACAATCAGTTAGCAGTAGTCACCAACCAATTGGAATAAGTTCAAAGCTGATGTTGCCATGAATCCTCACTTGAACCAAGCTGTTGTGGAATTGGTTCTACATAATGATGATAAGACCTACTTAGGGCAGAAATGCAAGATGACACATGCTACTGATACTGTAGTTTGAGATTAAGTACCTAGAGAAGAAGGTCTCTACCATTCACGAGGCTAGCACTGCGATACTACGAGTGTGTACAACAGACACTGTAACATTTTTCATGCCACATTCATTCCACATTGTTGACGATGCATGAAAATGAAGGTTTGATTTGTGTAGTACTATATGTTGATTATGTATGTACTTGTTTTCACTTTGAATAGTATACTACAATCATTTAGTATATTTGTGTTTCAAGATGATGATCTTTTGTTGTCATGTAGGAAATCATCATTAACAATCCACAATAGAGCATACATATCGATCCTAGTGAAGGTCCAATCACTAAAGGGAGCTAAGCATATAAATTGAGCATTAGCATTCCACAACATAACTAGAGCAGCCTTTCAGTCTCAGAGGAATGAGGCATTGTTTTATTGATACTTTGCATTGCATACATCATCTGCGGCACTATGTGCTCCACTCATTCAGGTTAGATGCAATAATGTAACCATGCTCTCAATCATCCGTTCTGCTGAATTTCAAAGTTTGTCTACATATGAATGATCAAGTTGTCAAGTATCAGTGTCTCATTGTAGATATTGTGTTATTTATTCTCTTGGATATGTGAAATCCATATGATCATTGATATTCTCTTGAATCTCAATGCTCAAGATACTATGTAAAAAACTTTTGGTATGCCATGGTAAAGTGAGATTATTAAGAGAATTTGCAACTGACTTCCTATTTGTTCTTATGATAAGCAACCACCACCACTTCAGGTGAGACTACTGGTTGTTGCTAAAACTTATGAACTTTACATTTCTAATATAATTTGTATCACTAAATTTTCAGCCAACTCATTTCTCTCTATTTCTTTCCTTGCGTATGGAGTTTTCATTTCATTGAATTTTGAAGGTTGTCTAGTACAGACAAGAGTTGTTAGAATATGGTTTTCTTTTTTACGTAGCATCATGAGGAAAATGAGCTTAGCTGGATGAGAAATACAACCTATTTCTTCAAAAAGTTAATTATGGCATATACCTAAGTATGGTGCTTATTAGGTTTCTAAGCAATGACATTAAGTTTTATTATACATCTTCCAATAAACTTAATTGTGGCATCAATCTATCATGTTGTCAATCTCATTTTCCCCTATTTTAGTATGGAAGGTAATCATTAGAGATTAGGCTATTGCCACAACCTTGTATGACTAACTTGGTATGGCTCATACCCGCCCAATTGACTTCTCTAATACGAAGGATCATTCTAGAAAGTGATTCCTTCTCTCTTGTGATAGCTATCACCAACTCAGATAGAGGTTAAGATTGCCTGGATCTGCTGGTAAATGATATTATAAATCTTGGAAGTTGAACGCTAGAATTTGACACTACCCATTTGTGTACATAAGCAACAGGTTTTTCCACCACCTAGCTCAATAAGCTTCTTTACTTTATGTACCACCTAAAATAGCATACATATTTTGATTTAGATCACAATAAACTCCTCCTCATGCATGTCTTTGATCCAACTCTGTAAATTGTGCTACTTACAATTGTAAAATTACTTTTTTATTGTTTTGTATTTTTTTCGTCTTGTTTTGTTCCTCACTTTGTTAGGTGCAAGTCTCTAAGTAAATTTGCACTTTAGTGCCTATGTGCTACTGCAAACCATCTTGGACCTACACTTAACTATCATATCGTGCTTACCTCTTAGAATCTCCTTCTATCTGTCCATTTTATTTTCTTTTAGTAGAAACTATATTTCTTAGAGGATGGGGCAAAACTGGTGATTTTGATTTCTAGAATCCCCCATAACTCTGCCTAAATAATGCCAAGAGACACTTTAGCACAACTTCTAGCAATAAGTCAATTGTCATCGTGATCCCTAGCTATAACAACTAGCTATAACTCAATCCGGAAAATCTCCTTTTTAAATGTTTGATGGGGAGGGGTTTAATGCTAGCTAACAATACACAACGGACAAAGCTTTGGCTGAACTTGTCTTCCCTTGCATTGATAAAAGTTCTAATGAATCTCGTTGTCAGTTTGTTACAAAGTTGATTAAGAAGTTAAATAGTGTTAGATTTGTGATGTTGATGTTTATCTTGTTGACTTTTTGGATGTAGCTCTTCTTTAGTGTTCTTTTTCTGTGCATGCAGTTTTATGAACTGTATAGTGAATTCTTAGAGTTGATGTATGAGCACCTTAGAAAATACTTGAGCTACTAAGCATATCTTCTTCCAAGAACATTGAGACTATGCAGTTGTGGTTGGACTGGGACAGAGCTATGCTAACCAAGAGACATTATTTTAAATATGTTTGTGTTATTCGTACCTCAAGGGAGTGACTGATCATTTATGTGGATGAAATTTTTCAGGTAGCTCTATTTTTGTGGTGGTGTTTTGGGTTAGGTCAAGCAAAAGAATGCCTTCTCCATCAGGTATGCTGATGTGTTCATATTGTTTTTGTTACATGAGTTATATTTATGGCGCTGTCATATGTGTTAGGTGGTCTGCAATCCTAGTGAATAGTAGAAAATATGCATCCTTGTGCACTAGTTTGGCATGACTGTGGTCCATGTTGACCAGTAACCATTTCCTGCTCCACCAATTGCTAGTAGGGGAACTGTGTGCGGATGTACTATAGATTGGTGTAGGCCTCGCAGATGGGTTGGTCTTCAAACTTAGTATTGGTCATATTGTTAATGGGACAGTTGGGTTAGATATGTGTGTGTGTGTGTTTTATATGTCATTGTAAAGGGGTGTGAGTACAGAAGATATTCTTCACATTCCATGCATCCTAAAAAAAAACAACAAATATTATATGACCAGAAATCAAGAAGAATATGTTTCAAGCTACTTCTGAACATTAACAAAGATTCTGCATGCTAAAACTTCAGATCATAAGATAAATACCTGAGTCAATTCAGAATGATAGTTATTACAAAAAAGGTATATGTATCATGACAAAATAGAAAAAGTGGTCTTCATTTTCTAGAATGAGCATGTTCGTCCTTGTTCAATTTTACTAATAGCTCATTTGGATGTTTAGCTAATATTCTTGTATATTGGCTTTATACTTGGTACATCTTAGGAATGTTGGATCTAATTCCATGTGACTCCATCGAATTCCATGGTAACCAAATCTATCTCTTTCCTCTGATCCTTCACCAATGAAATATTGTCTTCCATTTCATATGAACTGCTCTCTTGTCAATAACATGAGCCCTCTTTCAGTACTAGCGTGCAATGTCTAAATCCATACCTCCCTCAATTTTCATAATTAGGTATTAAAAGATTGTTATATATATAATGCTGATATTCATTATCTTAGGGTAATAGGGACACATCTTGGACCTATGAAATTTGAGATATCACTATGTATTTATCCATGCCTTGGTTAACATGTGTATGTTGTAGATGTTCCATATATATGTGCAAAGTCATTAAAAAAAATATGAAATCTTCACCAAAACATTAGGAAATTTGATATCCACATTATCACTTTCCATGTTCATAAAATATTGCATCCCCATTCATACATGTGATTCTGACAATGATTTCTATATAGCAACTATTACTTGAATCCAGATCCTTCCATTTAAATCATGGTCATGTCAGGAGCAATTAAGGGTCATGAACTGATATTTTTCTTACTAATGGATAAGCCACCTGCCCATCATCTGTATCACCACTAAAAAAGAAAATACTCCCAACAATGTGATTTTTTATATAAGAATCGAGGAATCTAGGAATCTAGGATATCTGATCCCATTGTAGAAAATAGAGACCAATAGTAGTATGCGACCTGTTATGCCCATTAACTGTGCAAGTATCAGACTACATATGAGTCATTCCTGATGAAGCAGGCACAATGTCCCAGTAGTTAAGGCCATTAGAAAGAGAACTACTCAACCACAACATACTACTTAACCGAACCTAGGTTTGCACATATGTGGCTGGAGGAGTTGAAAGGAAGAGACTTAAATGGGGAAAAATTTACTGGAATAAGAAGACAAGGGAAGCTTACTGATATAAGGCTCGAGTGATGTAAAATGGCTGGTGTTTTACTCAGTTGTATCAGGTGTCATAGACTTGGGTCAGTGTCACGTCTTGCTGAATTCGTATTTGTATTAACTCATGTTTGTTTTATCCAAGCTAAAAATGGTTGTATCATGTTTGTTTTATCAAAGATCAGGTTGATCTGTGGTCGTGGTGAACAAGGGAGTATAACTTCCTAACATGATAAATCAAACAAAAATTATAGATGGAAAGAACTTGAAATTCAACTAACAATTAATGAAAATATTATATTTATTATGGAAAGATGATGCTAGCAGGTGATTGAGATTGAGGTGGCAGCAACACACTAGTTATGAAGAGCATAGTGGCTATTGTTCTCTAGGGCTAGAATTCTAGCAGAAATCCTCAACTACCATGTTAATAATATAAAAGAATGTAAAAGTTATACTGACAAGAAGCTCCAACTCCTGCATAGATAGGGTGGGTCACACACAAAAATCAAACAACACTGAATGGAAAATGCGTTACTAGACCAGGCCATAGCACATGGTACAATTAATGACAAAATAACTCAGAATTAACTAGCATTTGTCTCATGTTTCCATTCAAAGGAATATTTTGGCAGAATCTGTAGCTCTTATTCAGTCATGGGGAAAACTTTAATATAAAAATACATCTAGAATCATACCATGCTCACTGCACCAATGCTGTTAGAATGCTATTACTCTCGTATTACTACAATATATCGTAGTATAATATCAACTAAACATACATATAATTACTTAATAAATACTATATTAATATATACCATATATTTGTCTATACTGATATTCTTACTTTAGTTTACCAATGTATTCTGCTGTGTCACATATCCTATCTCTTGACACTTATGTATTATCTACTAGTATGTGGTTAACTACTTAATACTTAAATAATTAGATGTAACTGGACCTCCTATGTATTATCTACTAGCATATACTTAATTACTTACACTTAAATAATTAGATGCAACTGACCACTATATTTACTGTGTACCACTAGCTGATGCACGATATATATATATATATACATATATATATATTATATATATATATAATGTATGTATACATATATATATATGTATATATGTATATATGTGTATATATATATATAACGTATGTATGTATATATATATAATGTATGTATGTATACATATATATGTATGTATATTTGTGATAGTCCATCGAAGTCGAGACCGGTTTGACATTTGTCATCCAGTCTCTTGAAGTTCAAGACATAACGTCGTTGGGACAAGTTGATCCTTGTGGTGGAGTGAAGGACCTCTATGCTGAGAACATCCCGCAGATTTCCCAGATCTTTCGCATCAAAGTGAGCTTGTATAAATTACGTCAGGTTGGAGGTACAGCTTGTGTCGTCTCTAGTGATCAATATGATATCATCCACATATACAAAAAAGAGAATATGTTATTTTGAAGATTGAGAAGAGAATAGTGAGTGATCCCTAGCAGATCTCAAAAAACCCAACTCTTCAAGGACCATACATTCATTACAAGTGATTACAAAAATTGTTCTACGTCATTTGGGCATTGAGTCAACAATATGACATATTCTACTTCACACTCACTCTGATTCCTTTTTGTATTTATATTGATAGGGTAGAATTGCTTTTAATGATGGATTTCGACCGACAATGCACTTTGGAGTAGAACATAACTGAAGTATAAGGGTAAGTTGTTTGTTGTACTATGATTTATGTATAAACTTTAAATTCTATTAATATAATGATTTGTCATTTTTAGGAGAAGAATACTCAAGTACCCAACCGTATGAGGCATGTCATTGATGAAGAACACCACACCATTTGAAGGAATATAGAGACATTACAGATCTTAAGAATTTCTAGCATGATATGTTGATTGTCATCAATCTCAAATTTTAGAATCATATGCATTCGTTATTTATATCAACGTTGAGCACACAATGTACGGATAATATTTTGCTTCATTAATAGAAATTGGTTTGAGGTGATTTAACATTTTTATGTGTCATTTTGGTGTTGAAAATTCTTATGATGTCATGTGACTCTTATAAAAATATTGCTTGAGGTTATATATACAAAGTTCTCATTTAAAATTAATTAGCATTCAACAAATCATTCAATAAATCAATAACCAAATCATTTACAGTAATCCCTAAAAAATATATTAATGAAGGTCTTTCGTCCCTCAAAAATGAGATCCAGATTGACCATCACAATTGTATTGATGACGACCACATAGCCCCTCAAAAATAATATTAATTAAGGCATTAGCCCTTCAAAAATATATTCTCCAGGACCATCAAGTCCCTCAAAAATGTATTTATGAGAACTAAACATGCCCTCAAAAATGTAATTATGAAGGCTAAATAGTCCCTCAAAAATATATTTATGAAGGCTAAATAGTCCCTCAATATAACATTCTTGAGGGTCAGTTGGTCCGTGACAATTGTATTCGTGAGGGCCACTGGTATTTGTCACGTGAGTTCTCTTCACGGACCATTTGTGAGGGCCAGACTCACAACCGTCTCTATTTGTGAGGGCTTGTAGAGAGGGGTTTGTGACAAGACTCACTCGTGAATAATGGCCCAATTTTTACTAGTGCTATCTCCCTCAAGATTGACTCCCCTCCGATGACTACACCGCGGCGGAGCCACTGCAGGCTTGTTTCTGAAGGAGGAAGACGAGAAGAAGTGGCCCTTGAATTAAGGTCCACTGTGGACCTATGAGAGATCCAATGGGTCGGCGTTGGGGGCAGCACGTGCGACCGAGTTACTAGAGGTGTGCAGCGTGGATCGTATGATCCTGTGTAGCCCAAGTGGACCATTGATCAAACGGCCATCAAGTTTTGGTAAATAACTCTCTCTGCTCGAATAATCTAGAAAAAAGGCTTTTCCTTGCGAAATTCATAGAAATAGCTAGGAATCTCGGATTAACAAAGTTTATATATGAAAGTTGCTTAGAAAAATATGAGGAATAAGATAAAAATGATTTGGTAACCTCTCTCTATCTCGTTTTAAAAAGTACATTAATTTGGTAGAAAAAATGTATTAAAAGGTAATTAGAAACCCTAATTGAGTATAATGGATGATTCTTTATGGTTTAATTGGTTAATTTGAGAAGTATTAACCTGTTGAATATTAACATAGAGTTTCAATCCGTTTTTCATGCAAAGTTGACTAATTTAGGGTTTTAATCTATATATGAAGGATAATACATATAGAAACCCTAATTTAAGGCAAAAAAGGAGAAAAACCATGTTTATTTCGAATTAAGGAAATAAGTTACTAAATAAAGATCCTAAGTCTGTTAGGAGTATTAAGATGAGAAATTTAAGGTTTTTATGTAGTTTTGTTGAATTAGGGTTCATAATACTAGAAGTGGAGGCAAAACCCTAATTTCAAATGAAACCCTAAAATTGGAATAGAAATCCTAAGAAATAGGATGAGTTTGGATAAATCTTGATAAAAGGAAGTTTGTATATTTATTTTAGGATTTCTGTTCATATTTGCTTGCTTGGTTGGGTTTTCTCTACATAGTTAATTCTGTATCCAAGTCTACAGTTACATGTATGTGGTTACGCATATGGTTAATCGCTTTAGTTTCATGACAATTCTTGGATGTTTTATCGGTTGCCTGAAAATAACTACTTGGATGACTTTTATTTCATGCAACTATAAAGTGACTATGATTATCACCATAAATAGATATACATGACTGGCTCAGATCCTGGTCCTCCTCTGTGGCTTTGCTAATAATGAAAGGGTAACCTGGTAAAGGGTCTACTTGTGGGACCATCAGGTTATCAAGAGTTAGGGATTGGGCTACCTATGGGTAGTGCCATGCGACTCTTTAGCACACCATGAGTTAGGGATTGGGCTACTTATGGGTAGTGTCATGTGACTCAACCCTAGATATTGATCTACATGTTAGGTAGGATCATGTGGGGTTTAATGGGGATCTACCATAAGGAAGGTAGCATCCAGGTCCACTGCAGGGACAACGCAGAGGCCAGGGTCTGTATGGATTGAGCAATTATGTTTAAAATGTAATGTGGTTTATTAAATCATATTTGACTGCAATATGATATTATAGTTAATTGCACGATTATTGTTTCCCCACATATCGGCATATTCATTTATGCTGACCGACATTTTATTTGTCAGCGTTTTAGGTACAAACCCAAAAGGACAAATAGTAAATTGGCATATTGTGAATACATTATTTAAAGTGCCAGGAGGATTAGTTAGAATAGATTTCATATGTGGATAGAAGTTTAGAAATCCAAGTTTTCAAAAGGTACGCAAAATTTTATTTTATTACAACTTTTCAGTATAGATGGTAGAATTTGATAATTATTACTGATTATTTGTCAAACCTTTGATCTGGAAATTGGGATAACGGCTCTGACCTCTTGGTCTCCCTTAATTGGGGGTTACCGAGAGGCGGGGTCGTTACATGGCCACTCTTGTAAATAGATGCCAATAGACTGGAATCCATGATAATAGACAAGACACCGCTATGAGATAGTCTGGATCGATGGAAGAGATGACGAACAAGACATCAGACGTGGTGCCTCAGTTTCTTTGGTTGGCTGAAAGTCAATAGTCGGGATTGTCTATTGGGTTTCTTTTGTTCCTGTGAATGTTGGACTCATGTATGCCACATCAACATATGGAAATGAGTCATGATGCTTAGATTGGTAAATAGTATATTGACTTAGAGCTGTTAGGAAATGAAGAATGATAGAATATTTCCAAAAAATGCCAAAACATTCCAGTGAGTCACATAGGAAACCAGATACATATCTAGAGAAATACACACACTAGTATAAAGTATGCACCTGATCAAAACAACAACATAAATCCTTGAGCTAAACACACCATCTTATTAATCTGATCCACAATTAGAGAACATGGAAACTTGTGATAAACAACATGTAGATATGTACCCATAACCACTACCAGATCTTCTAGTAGATCATTTAAACAAGCAAGGAACTTTAAAAACCCAAAAGAAACAAACCTTCATCCATTGCAAGATTTTAAAACTTTGGTAACATCTAGTAGAGGAAGGATCTGATAAAAACAACAGGTAGAGATCTAAACCTATACAACAATAAAGAAGTTCAATTTGTTGACATCAATGAACAAATCTTAATTCAAGTATGAAGAGTAATTAGGAACAACAACATATCGTAAGTGTTTCATATAATGTCTATAAAATAATAAAGTCAAAAGCCATGAAAAAACCTACCATAAAATTTGTCTCCCCAAAAAATATATTCTCTATGCTAATAAAATCCAGCTTAAGTTTAGTTACTAGTATCCTATCACAGAAAACACTCACTTCCATTTCACCATTCTTGCAAGGTGAGAGTGGCTATGGTTTTGTTGATCAAACAAGCATTGACATTCGGTGAACTTACTTCAACCAATTGAGTCATTGAGATATATCACATCTTGCAAGTAGACTTACTCAGATACGACCGAAAGGACCGCGTAGGGCCACGATGAAGAAAATAGGCCATCTCCCAGGACAAGGCGTGCGTTTAGATTATTTAATTTTGTAGGAGTGTGACCAGTTGCATGCAATAGGGCTTCTAATGCTTGTTGACGGCTTCTATGGTGTGCAGGCATTGCTCACGTCACTAGTACATAACCGACCTTTAGTGTCGGTTATTTAAGGCCTTTAGTGTCGGTTTCTAAGCGACACCTATGTGGGCGACGCTAAAAGCCCAGCCGTTACCCGTCGGTTAAAAAACCGACGTCAAAACCCTTCACGCGCCAATGAAAACGCGCCAACAGGGCACTATAGGCGTCGGTTATTACCTAAGAAACCGACGCCATATACCTTCGTGCCACAGAAGGGCGCCAACTTGGGCACTATAAGCGTCGGTTATTACCTAATAACCGACGCCATATAACTCCCAACACAGCCGTGCTGGACAGCACGGCCGTGGTGTCTGGTCCGCTGCCACGGCCGTGTTGTCCAGCATGGCCGTGGTGTCTGGTCTGCTGCCACGGCCGTGCTAGCCAGCACGGCCGTGGTGTCTGGTCCGCTGACACGGCCGTGCTGTCCAGCAAGGCCGTGGTGTATGGTCCACTGCCACGGTCGTGCTGGCCAGCACGACCGTGGTGTTAAGGAAATAGACGTCGGTTTCTATTACAAACCGACACTGTAACTATTTGGCGTCGGTTTTATACAAATAACTGACGCCTATTTTTTTTTTTTGCTGTAGGTCTGCAGACCTACTGTATGGCTGGTCGCAGGATGAGAAACCTGCAGTTCAGTTATGAACTGCAAGTTTTACGACATCCATTGATATCAGCCAACAACAGGCCACAAACCTACAAAAAACAACAAAGATATTCACACATTTAGCAATGCAACCTGCAGTTCCATTTGATTTTTACACATTTAGAAACATTCATGTAGCTAGCAATCTGTAGTTCCATTCATTTTCACATTCACATATAGAAATATTCATATAGCAACCAACAGTTTCATTCATTTTCACTCAGACACATGTAGAAACATCCAGACATGTAGAAACATTCACACATATATTATAATTCAGAAATTCATTTACAAAATATCATTCTTTAGTCATTATTCTCTATCAGCATCCCAATTATATCTTAAATCCCCCACTACTTGTATGGTTGTTGCCCATTCTTCTCTTACTTCATTTAATTCTCCCGTCGTATAGGGAGCATGTACATCTGGTAAGGCATTTCCTGTAGTGTCGTCAGTTGTAAACACCTGTAAAGAGAATGATGTATATATATAATTAATGAGCTATAAATAAGATTGATATATTTCATATTATCTAATGAGACTCTATAATACCTCAGCAATACAATCGATGTCCATTGCGGCATATTTGATAATCATGTGCATAAATCGCATCACGTAGTATCCACATGCCCATCCGTTGTCTTGTGTGGCACACTATAAATTCAAACATACAAAATATTAAAAAATACAACTAATTAAGCATTGTTCACATAAATAATATATACATATATTACAGTCAGGAACTTACTTTCACGTTCTTCCAAATTATTGGCTGGTTCTTTTTCGTGGGGACCTTTCCTCCAGCCTTTTTGAACTCATCAAAACCCATACATGTTAATGTAACACAGTACATTGCATAATTAAATAGTAATGTAATAACATATGTTAACGGATATGAAAATGAAATATTTCTCATCGGAATAATGCCATTTTCATTATGTGTCCATATTTTGTATTCAATTTACTCCCCTTAGGATCTAGATAATAGACAGTGAACGTCTCGGGGACAATAACCAGTAACTCCCAATGCATACCACTAGAGGTAAAAAAGTTAAAAATTAATAACTCAAAATCTACAATAAAAATGTAATTTTCTTAAGTCCAAATTATAATAAGCAAAGTAAACTTACTCTACATTTAATGGAGCCATTATCATCGTCTTCTTTTTTTGAGAAAAAATTGAAAAAGCCTCACAGCAGTATTGTTGAACTGACAGAGGGTCTTTAGCTACTAGACTAATCAAAGATGGAATCAAAAATCCTACATGTTCGAATGCAAAATCTGCACATATCTTGTCTAAGTAGCTGCAAAATATGTATTAATTACGCATACATTAATAAATAAGAAACCAGATCACCAGATCCTACACAAGGTATATGGATGTATAAAGAAGATCTCACCTTATCCATAGCTCTATCACAGATGTATTTAGCCAATCATATCGAAACAACTCCAAAATATCTTGTATAAATAGTTTGCTTTCGTATGATTGACCTGCAACATCTGAATCTATAGAAACAGTTATAGGGCAGTTTATATCATGTTCGCCTAACCATATTGTCATACCCCTACAGTTAGGACCTAACGGGACAGTTAGGTCCTGTGGAACCCAACTGGGTAATGCAGGAGGTGGAAGTGGAGGCCTAGATGTTGTGTGTGTCTTCTTTTTAACCTGTATATATATAATAATAATTTTAGATCAACTGACATCATATACACACACTAACAATTTAACGTAATGTAAATTTACCATACAATTTCAGTAAAGATGACATCCGCTTTTAGCCACAATATCACTCCGCCTAGTGCCTCACCAAGTGTTTCACAATCTGGGTGGGCATATGGCAATGGAAGATCCATCCACTTGGGGAATATATGTATCGGGCTCACACAAATCCAACCAGCTAGTAATGGAGACCCGTGAAACATTTCCCCTGGTAGGGATGGGTAAGCCAACGCCTCTGCAATGACATATTCATTAACTTTTAGACGGCATGGCTTCAACCCCTACAAATTTTTGTGTAAAGAATGTTATATACATATATACATATCATCTTGAAAACATATCATCTTGAATTAAAAAACTAGTTACTATGTCATAAAATTACTTACAGTGGATGTGCTAGGTGGTGGGTCTATAGGATTACTCCCAACCTCTACAGTAGGAGTAGAGCAGGATGCTATGATAGGTACTGTCTGATGAGTGGCAGTCTGAGATGCCTGCCACTTTTTCAGTGCTTCTTCCAGTTTCCTATCAACTAGCTTATCTACCTATACATGGATAAAAGAAACGCTAGCTTCTAATTATTCAATTCTCTTTTTACAGTAACATTATAAAGAAAGAATATGTTACCTCTTCTTGTGAAAGTCCCACTTTTGGGACATGTTTGCACTGGGATGGCCCAAAAAAAGATTTGATGCCCACACCAGTGCCTGCAGCCCTAACACGTCCAAGATGCTCTGGGTTACCCAAAGCAACTGTCAATTCATCCCTTGTTCCCTCAGGGATGAACTTGCCTTGTTTCCTCAGATCGTGCAGCTCCCGCTAATCACCAAAACAAAAATTTGTAATTAAGTAAACACCACAAATAATCAATATTTGAACGATTACTGTAAGAGTTGTATTTTACCATTTTTGCAGCCGCCTCAGCAGTTGCGGGCTTCCTTATTTCTCCCTTCTTAGTTTGCCTCCCAGCTATCCAGATATCATGGTGAGGCAGAGGTGTGCTACCTACAGTGGAGGACTCCTGAGTAGCAACAGACTGAGCAGTAGCCTCAGACTGTAGTCTTTGGCGAATGCTTGCATACCCCCTTGGACCCATTGTGTGGTCATGCACATTCAGTGCACACCTTGATCTTTGTGCCTCACTGAGGGCCTAGTTAGTATGCACATTAATGATTTGATTAGTAACAGTAAATGTTAATATTGAATAGGTGAATACAACATATATTAATGATATTGGGACTGACGCCTAATACCTTGAATTCATCCGTTTGTCTTGAAGAAACAAACACGTCCCATTCTTCTGTCCAGGAAGTTCCACTGTTCAGTGGCTGTCTTCTTCCTCTTGTCAGCTTCTTTTATGTATTCTCGTGTGAGATTTGTCCTATAGTTCCTTAGGACTCTCCCACAGCGTTGCATCACGCATTTACTATGCATCTTTTCATCCAATTCAAATATACTCTGCAAATTAGAATTGCTATTAACTAGTATCCAAAAAATTAGTAATCTACAAAATATAATTGCAAATTAATAATAACTCACACATAAATCCCTCCATATTACATCTTTCTTCTCCTTAGAAACTTTATGCCAAGAATCTATCATACAACCGCAATGGCTGCGAGTAACATACCCAAGATATGAAACAAATGAATTGCGATTCACACCAGATGCATTTCCTACATTATCAAAATTCACAACAAGTTTGGGTCCATTTCCATTTTGCGCTATTAACTTCTTCATCATAGTGATGCCCCTTCTCCTGTCAACTTTTTGGTGTTGTTGATCAAGTGCCTCAAGTGCTTCAGATGGTACATGTGCATCATCAACCTAAAATTTGACAAAATAAACACATTTACAAGATATAACTATAAATGGACATATACATATAAATATATGATATATTTTTAAAACTTACATTGTGAGGCAGCGCATTGATGTCCTCACCCTCACGGTAATCATCAGCACGGTCATCAGGAGAATGCTCAGCCATCTGAAAATTCACATTCACATTGTAAAGTTTACATTGTAAAGTAATTCAAATTGTAAAGCTCACATTGTAAAGTTCACATTCACATTGTAAAGTAATTCACATTGTAAAGTTCACATTATAAAGTAATTCACATTGTAAAGTTCACATTATAAAGTAATTCACATTGTAAAATTCACATTGTAAAGTTCACATTATAAAGTAATTCACATTGTAAAATTCACATTGTAAAGTTCACATTCACATTGTAAAGTTCACATTCACTTTGTAAAGTTCACATTCAGAAAAATAAAACATATAAAAAAACATTGTATAAACATGCCTCTAATATTGTGATTTTTTATCAATTAACAATCCTTCATTGTGATCTCCGCGCACATACAAGTCATCATTAGCTTCAATATTTGCTGGTGTTGGCAACCCAACTGAGAATGGATTGGAGTCATCATACTTATCATAGTACCGTTCTTCATCTATAGGATCTTCAATGAACTGTCTTTTACCATGAAGAACAACCAACCATTTATCAATTGCAGGATCATCGATATAAAATACTTGTTTCGCATGTGATGCCAATATGAATGGTTCATCCTTCTCGCCAATCTTTTCAAAGTTCACTAAAGTGAAACCCAATTCATCCACTATAACTCCTTTGGTGTTATCAACCCAATTACATTTGAAGAGCGGAATTATGAAATCTATGTAGTCAAACTCCCATATGTCTTCAATGACACCGTAATATGACATTTTAGCTTCACGTGGACTCTTATCCTTTGCACTTGCAAAAAACATAGTCGATGCTTGAAGGGTGACCCCACTGTTTTGGACGACACTCTTATCATCTTGGCGCTTAGTGTAATATGTGAATCCATTAATGTCATACCCTTCATAAGACATAACAGTCAATTTTGGTTTAAAGGCGAGGCATTTGATAGTTTCAGTAATATCATCTGGTGTTTGAGATAGTTGATGTAAGACTTTATTTTCAAACCACTTAATAAATGTCTTATTATGCTCTCTAGCAAGCCACATTGTATTGGCTCGAGGATATTGTCTCTTGATGAAATTGGTATGTTCCTCGATATAAACGTTCACTTCGTCCATGTTGTGTAAAATATACAAGTGACCTTGTTCCAACTGCTCACGGCTGATTACTTTCACACATGATCCCAAAATTCCTTTGCCAAATTGCTCGTCAATATTCTTGTCATTATCAGGAGTGTCATTACCACTGAGAAAGTCATTGCAAAAATCCAGAACCTCTCTCGCCACATAACCCTCAATAATACTCCCTTCAGGCCGATAACGGTTTTGAACATCACTTTTAAAAAGCTCATGTATCGTTCAAAGGGATACATCCAATGTAAGAAAACTGGTCCCAACATTTTCACTTCCCTAGTCAAGTGGACAACAAGATGTACCATGATATCAAAGAACGACAGAGGAAAATACATCTCAAGCTGACATAGGGTAACAACCACTTCTCTTTGCAATTTATCGAGAGTATCAGGGTCAATAACTTTGCTGCACAGACTGTTGAAAAAGAAACAAAGTCTGGTGATTGCAAACCTTACATGCTTCGACAATATAGATCTAATTGCCACAGGCAATATTTGTTGCATTAGAGTGTGACAATCATGAGATTTAAGACCTATCAAATTTAGATCTTTCATTGATACCAATCTACGGATGTTGGATGAGTAACCCTGTGGCACCTTAACATTTACCAAACATTCACAAAAAGCTTTCTTCTCCTTTCTAGACAATGTGTAACAAGCGGGAGGTAAGTATGTTCTCCGATTTCCCATTTCATGAAATTCTGTTAATTCTGACCTTATTCCCATTTCACGTAGGTCCAGTCTGGATTTTATCCCATCTTTAGTCTTACCTGGTATATTCAACAAAGTACCAATGACACTATCACAGACATTTTTCTCAACGTGCATGACATCGATACAATGCCTGACTGTCAAAGAACTCCAATAAGGAAGATCCCAAAATATTGACTTCTTGAATAAAGATTTGTCACTCCGTGTGGCCATAGTACATTGTGATCTCTTACGAAATTCATTAACAAAGTCTTTTACTCTTTCATAAACAACCTCCCCTGGTATAGGTTTAGGTGTACTCCGTTCCTCATTCAATCCATTAAATGCTTTGCGCTTCCTACGATACAGATGGAATTTTGGAAGAAACCTTCGATGAATGAGATATACAGTCTTACCGCCATGTTTTAGTCTTGTTGAATCAGTGTTCTCTTTACATATAGGACACGCTTTAGCTCTTTTGACACTATATCCAGACAAATTCCCATATGCTGGAAAATCATTAGTAGTGCAAAACAACATAGCATGCAAATGAAATGTCTCTCTTCGTGAAGCATCATAGGTCATCACACCTTCACCCCAGAGTTTCTTTAAGTCATCAATCAGAGGTTCAAGATAAACATCGATGTCATTTCCAGGTTGTTTAGGGCCCGATATCAACAACGACACCATTACGTACTTATTTTTCATACACAGCCAGGGAGGAAGATTGTATATAACAAGCATGACTGGCCAAGTGCTATGTTGGCTGCTCAATGTCCCGTACGGATTCATCCCATCTGTACAAAGCCCAAGTCTTAGATTCCTGACTTCTTCACCAAATTCAGGGTACAATAGATCAATCTTCTTCCACTGTGGGGAATCAGATGCATGTCGTAGGATCCCATCATTATTTTTCTTAACATCTGCATGCCACCTCAAATTCTTCGCATCTATTGGATTGGCAAACAAGCGTTGAAACCGTGATATTATAGGTAGACACCACATCACCTTGACAGGAGAACCAGTTTTGGACTCCCCCGAAGTCGTCAATTTATACCGTGACGCACCACATTTTGGACAATCTTTCAAATCCGCATAGTCCTTTTGAAATAATACACAATCATTAGGGCATGCGTGTATCTTCTTGGCATCCATTCCCATTGGGCACAACAATTTCTTTACCTGGTATGTTGAGATTGGCAGCTCGTTTCCTTCAGGAAGCATTTCTTTCAACAAAGACAACAATGACGTGAAGCTTTTGTCGCTCCATCTATTGTTAGCTTTCAGCTTATACAATCTCAACACAGTGCTAAGCTTCGTAAACTTAGTACAACCTGTGTATAACGGCATCTCAGCATCATGCACAATGTTTCTAAAAATGGGAGGTGGATCGGTGTGCTCTACCCCACAGCTATTCAACATCGCATCAACGATGTCTACTGGAACTGGTTCATTCACATCTACGTCATCGTAGGCAATTTGTTCTTCCACACAAGCACTGCTATCGACATCCACTGGTTTTGGGTTTGAAATCTCTCCATGCTAGTGCCATTATGTATAGCCTTGTATAATCCCGTTGCACATGACATGACTTTTGATTTCGTCACCAGTGTTGACTTTCAAGTTGTTACCGCAATGCCTACATGGAAAGTAAAACCTATCTCCAGGTTGTTTCCTATGTTCCTCGGCAAATCTAATAAACTGGTCAAGACCAGAAATAAACTCTGGGGTGCAGTGATTGCGAATGGACATCCATGATCTATCCATTCTATGATCAAAGAGAAAACAAGTATATATTACAACAAGATTAGGGTCTAGGGTTAATAAATACATGTGATGTCATTATTATATATAATAAATGTGTACCACCTATCCCATTCTTGAACACCTAATCTCACTAGTAAGTGTATAATGTGTATTGGGTTTTCAAGAAAATTTCGGCAGCATTTCCCCACTGTTCTCCAAGTACATATGTACTTAGAGAACAAACGGGGAAATGTTGCTGAAATTTTCTTGAAAACCCAATACACATTATACACTTACATCCTAAGAGAGATTAGGTGTCAAGAACAGTCCCAAACCGGGGACTATCCAATATTTACTCCTAATGCGTAAATCTTGGACGGGTTTCTAGGCCAACAAATAATGTGTTGTCATTCTTATACCTAAAATCCTAGTTCTTCAAGTTATGGTGATTATTGATGTCTTTAAAAGCATGATTGGCAATTTAGGGAAAAGTTCATCATTTACATTCAAAGCATGTCACATGTGTGCATTACAGTTCATCATTAAGCAAGAAGGGTGATTAGGATTCTCACCAAGAACGGGTTTTGATTTTCTATACAATTTTATAAAAAAATGCACATGTATGCATATATATACTATACTTTTTGGAACCTTTATACATATCTGAACACCCTAAATAACCATACTAAACACCCAAATACTTTATAACACAACTATAAAACAATGATTATAGCTAAACTATTAAACAATAGACTTTTCACACATAAAACACCCTATACAACTATAAAACAAAAAAGTATTAACATATGCATGATACAATAACTATTTTGCATCACATTACAGCAGACTTATCATTGATACCTTACTAACTTTATGCTACATTTACATATCATCACTTGATCAAAAATTACAGCAGTACATTTAACCAAAGTATGCATTCGAAAATCTATATCATGATTAGTTACATGTAATTTACTTGGATATACAGCAGTACCCGAATACTAAGGCTTATCATAGAACATGTATTGTATATAAGTTCAATATATTACAGTCAATAATTATTTTACTTTCAAAAATTACTTAATGTTACAGGCTTGCAGCTCTAATATAAAGAGTGATCAAGTAAGGCATTGCCATAAATCAGTGTATATGAGTTATTTATCAAGTTACCAATAAGTAAATAACTTATAAAAAATAAAAAAATGCCCAGCAGCAGCCTGGGTAGCACGGCCGTGTGGTCGGCCAACACAGCCACGGCCGTGCCAGCCCACACGGTCGTGGTCGCTGTTGGTAAGGAGAGGGAGAAGAAAGAAGAAGAGAAGGAGAACCAGTGATGAAGAAAGGAGGGCCTACTATTGGTTGTTGGTAGCAGCGTGGAGACGACGGCGGCGGTGAGCACACCAGCGGCAGGAGACGGCGTGGAGGCAGGCGAGCAGAGAAGGAGAGGTGTCGACGTCGAGCAGAGAAGGAGAGGGTGCCGGTGGCGAGCAGCTGCAGCAGCAGTAGGCGGCGGCGCAGAGGCAGGTGACGCAGCAGCAGGCGGCAGCGCCGGGGGTGAGCAGAGAAGGAGAGGTAGGCGGAGGTGGTGGCGAGCAGCTGCTGCAGCAGTAGGCGGCGGTGCGGAGGCAGGCGACGCAGCAGCAGGCGGCGGCGACGCAGTAGGGTCGGGAATCGTCGGAGCAAAATCACATGATCTCAATGAAACAGAAGAGGAAGGGGGAAGAGATCGCTGTGCGTGGGGGCTATTAAGTTACTAAACGGCATCGGTTATCCATACCAACCGACACCTTTACTATTAGGTGTCGGTTATCAAAAGACAACCGACATTAATTGGACATTCCTTTACCCTAATTTTTTGACGGGGACGGCGCGCGCACCTTATCAGCGTCGGTTATTCAAAGAAAACTGACGCCCATATTGTAACTTTTGGCGCAAATTTTATCTTCATTCAACGTCGGTTATTAGGTTAAACACCGACATTGTATCTGATACTTTGGCGCAATTTTTTTTGCTCAAAAAATTGGATTTCGCGGGCTACTTTAGGCGTCGGTTGGTTATTCTAGAACCGACGCTAAATAGAAAGCGATACCCGTGTCTGGCCACTCCTCTCCGATATATGTCGGTTTGTGTTTTAAACCGACGCTGTATGTTTTAGGCGTCAGTTTGTCGTTAATAACCGACGACTGGAAAGTGACTTCATAAGCCATTTATGTAGTAGTGCGTTTCTCCTACCTCCATATTGCTAGATCAATATTAGGAAGTGCTTGAAGTGGAGGGAGGGATAGAAAAGGTTGAGAAGGAGATTGGTTGGGTTCTTGGGGTGACAAGGAGGAAAATACAAGGGGCATTACTAAAGAGATTATTGAGGAAAGGTTCTAGAAGACGGAGGGGCGTCACAGGATAGGTGAAAAGAATGAGATGAAGAAGCAATGGGATTGGGAGGAAAGGGCTTACTCTACATGCCAATTGAAATGTCAAGGGTGTCAACGCGTGAAAATTTTGTATATTTGGATTGTGAGAGGGGGGTGAGAGGAATTGGCAATACTCGAAAGTACTTAATTGTGGTATGTTTTACATTTGTAGTCAATCTGTAGTTATTTGATCTAAATACATTTCTTTTGCTTACATTAGTATAATATTGTAATGAGAAGTAACTTTAATTACAAATAGAATAAATGTAGTTAGAACAATTGCAGCTAAATCATTTTTTCTAGTGTACCTTGTAGCTAACCAATTTGAGTCTGTTTATCTCCAGTGCGTGAACTGGGCAATCAAAAAACCAGCTGTTGTATAAACGAATTGCATCAAATCTTAAGATAGATAACTATGTTGTTTTAGTTTGTTTTCTTTGTGTTTGATGTTCCCTTAATACTTGGTTTAAATAATTTTTATAGTATTGGGCCACACTTGTATTGAAACAACATTCGGTAGCACGCATGGGATATTTAAATAAGTTTACATGAAGTTTTTCAAACAAATAAGGGGATGAATAATTTTCAAAACCAAGATGTATAATCATCGTTGCCATGTTTCCTGAAGCTATTTTTAGACCATCAATTGCTTCACTGATTGGATTTCCTTATCATCTACAACAATTAAAGGCATGCACGAATACCTGCATCAACTCACGTTGCCATGTTTCCTAAAGCTATTTTTAGACCATCAATTGCTTCACTGATTGGATTTCCTTATCATCTACCTGCATCAACTGTGTCGACATCACAGAAAGCACAGCCATATCAATGATCATGCCGCTCAATAATCTGCGCTTTACCACTAAGGTCACACAAATTTCACCATGATGGGGCTCTGCACGGTGATACCGGTTTTTGGAGAAGACCATATCAGAAAGCCCTCCGAGTAGGTGAGGCCGGATGCATCGCTGTTAGCAGTAAAGGTTACGTTGAACTGCTGCTGCTCATTCTCCGATGTGAATTGCAGTGTGCTTGGTTGCACCTGTGCAGAGAACCCACTGGATGGGGAGAGATTGCCCTCATAATTTGATGTTGAATCACCGACATTGGTGACGGTTCTGGTGATGGTTACCATGCTTCCTACTGTCCGGTTTAGAGTCACGGATATGGAGGGGTAGTTGAGGTCTGCAGGCTTGACAACTCTCTGGTCGGCGCACTTGATTTTGCTGTGGGTGATTGTGTTGACCTGGTCGTCTGTGTACTTGATGCTGCAGAGATACTCGATGTAGCTTTGTGAGGTAAGATCATAGACCAGGCCTGGGTTTGCCGCCTTTTGTGGGTTCACCTGACCTGCACCAATGACAAAAGAAGAAGCTGTGGTGTCGTTCTCGTCTGTAATGGGCTGACCTACATTGTTGATACGACCAGAGGTGGTCATCATGGCCGAACGGATGGCGGCCGCAGACCAGTCCGGGTGAGCACTTTTGAGGAGGGCAGCAACGCCGGTGAGATGCGGTGCAGACATGGACGTCCCGGAAATAATGTTGAAGGGTGCAGAAGCCACAGCCGGGCCGACCTGGGTATACCATGCTGCCAAGACATCGACTCCTGGGCCGAGGATGTCGGGCTTTATGAGGTCCGTGTTGGTCACGCTAGGCCCGCGAGAAGAGAAGTAGGCTGCCATGGGGGCCGATGGGGAAAGGCCGATCGTGGTACCAAGGAATTGGATGGTCGCTGATGCTGTTATGGCCTGAGCGGCGTAGGCCTTTATAGCTGAGCCATGAGGGTAGCTCACAGTAGAGGACGGAAGTACGGTAGCTTTCACACGAATGTTGTACGCCGCTACTTTCGAGTACACTAGTATCATGGCCACACCTCCGGCGCTCTTCACGACGGAACCGGCATCTACTAAGCTACTAGCGTCGCAGACAACGATCTTTCCGGCCACCATGGTCCTGTTCAGGGACGAGCACAACCGGGAGCTTGCAGTTCCGTCAGCACCTGGGTAGATGATAGGCAGGTTGCAGAAACTAACGTTTGTAGCTGGTTGAGACAGAGACTGGCCCTCAAATACGTGCCCATCTCCGAGCACGACGCGAGTCTTCAATGTCCGGTCCATGGTACCAGCGGCGACAGTAAGCATCCATGGCGCGCTGTTCGAGACCGTACCGGCAGTCGGACCACTGTTTCCAGCAGAACAGCTGACGAAAACTCCCTGCTGCATGGCGCTGAACGCTCCGATGGCAATGCTGTCTCGATAGAATGGGATCGGAGATCCGCCAAGGGACAGGGATAGGATGTCGACGCCATCGGAGAGGGCAGCATCAAAGGCTGCGAGTATGTCGGAGTTGGCGCAACCCACGTTGGGGTAGCAGACCCTGTAGATGGCCAGCCATGCGTCGGGGGCGATCCCGGAGACTGTTCCTGCGGCTTGTCCATACAGACTAGCATTTGCGACGAATCTCCCTGCCGCAGTTGACGCCGTGTGGGTGCCATGACCTTCAGCGTCGATTGGGTCAGCAGTCACAGACGGTTCTTCTTCCTCACCCGATGAAACAAGGGATTTTGGTGTTAAACCATACATGGCTTGAATGCCATCGCCGAAGGCTTTGGCTCCAATGAGTTTATTGTTGCATACGACGGGACTCTGGCAGCTGCCATTCCATGTAGATGGCGGAGGCAGCATCCCGTCATCTCCGAAAGAAGGGTGCCCAGGCGTGATGCCGGTGTCCAGCAACCCGATGATGACCCCTGACCCGTTTTGGGTGTCTTGCCATAATCCGGAGTAGCTGTTGAGGCCGAGGCCAAGGTAGGCGGGTGTACGGGTGGTGTGGAGCTCGACGAGGCTATCAGGATAGGCTTCAACGAACCCTTCCTTCTGCCGCACCACGGAATACTCCTCATCGGTCAGGCGTGCAGCGAACCCGCTGATGACGTTGTGGTAGGCGTACAATAGCCTGGCATCACTATGCTCGACGGAGGCCAAGCCGTTGGCTGGCAGGAAGGATCGGTACCAACTCTCCTTGTCGGCGGCGTTGGAGAAAGTAGTGCGTACGGGATGCTGGACGTGCACTATATACGTCTGCTTCCTGCCGGTAGTAGTACGGCCTTCATCCCGTCCTTGCACTGGCAACGGCGAAATCGGCAGCCCGCCGGCAATAAGCCCTTGGTTGACCCAAAATTGCTGCTCCACCAATGGCAATGGCGAAATCCGGCCACCTGCGGCACCAATAACCACAAAAAAGAGGAGGCTCATCGTCGCAGAGAGAAGAGACAGGAGCACTCGAGCCATAATGACTGTCAAATTTCACTGTACACTGGGTTAGGCGGTCGCATTTGGATGTGTTTCAGTAATATCTAACTCCAAACTTATATGGAGCGGAATTTTGACCGACCACCACCAAACAGGAGCTGCATCATTCATATATCCAAGTAGGGTGATGCCATAGAAACACGCAACCATGATAGCGTATAGACTGAGTTGAGTGCGCCTCGAACATACGCAACTTGAACTTTGTCGATTGCACTTCACTAATAAATGGAAAAACATGACCTATCTGTCGTGCACGGCGCACGAACCGTACAGATCCTAAATCATGTTGATCGCTACCTTTACTTCAGGATGGATGGCAGAGTGCAACTTGAAACGGCATGAGTGTACAAGTGTTACTGGCCTTCGAAGTTCAAATTGCTTTTAGGTTTGTTGGTGAGGAGGTGTAACCTTTGAACTTGGAATTCCTACGTAATTAAACACTAAATAAGTAAGTGAATCTTATCCTTCTGATGTGGAGGACAAACAAAACCCCTTGCACACACACTATATCTACCATTAACTGTTTGTTCATCAAATGTCAAAATACCGCCAATAATTATTTCACGTACTTTTAAATTTTAAAGTCACGTATATCTTAACTAACTATAAATTTTGCATGAGATGTAAATATATGAATAAATGGGTCCTCGTCTTGTAAGATTAATTACTATCTACAAGAAAGATACAACGGAATAGATTTTTGATGCTGAATTCTTCAAACTATAGGACAATTTTTGAGTATTATTGTTGGGAATCAAGTGAAGATGGATAAGGACGTTAGAATATACAACATATCTTTCCAACTTTACTCAATTTGTCCAAATAGTTCACTCATACAAAATCAACTAGACTTAAATACTTGTCTTGATCTAACTCTAAAGTTCACATCATAAATCAATATAGGATTGAATGGAATATTTGCCTCACAAATCATTTTTGCGACATTAAGGTCCCAAGCTTCCACTTCCGTCAATTCTCACGTGGGTTCCTTCGTATCATGTCTACCAAGCTTTCTTTTGCAAATTCTCCATAATTTTTTTTCTTCTTTTTTTCTTGTTTTCTAGATGCTAAGAGAGAAAATGAGTATGACATTTTTCTTACACATCATACATTTTTTCCTTTTACACCATCCCTCCATAACCACAATGACATATAGTAACTACACTTTTTTTTAAATAGCTCGATATCATTAAAAGCAAGCCATACGACATCTACAAGAGAGAAATCTCTTATCAAATAATCAAGCAGCAACTCCTTTTGCAGAAAGACGTAGCACATGCTCAGATTGGGATGCGATAGGTAAATTTTAGCACCATCCACCTCTTGTAGTGGCTGTCTAAAATAGCTTTCTGGGATGGAAGTCATCAATCTACAAGTAGTTATGAGTATATCGAGAGAGGGGTTTGCATAGCCGTTGGCAGAGATCACCATCATGAAGATAACGAATGATCACCTGAAGAGGAGCTCGACCACAAACAACAACACAAACACAACACCAAACAAAACTACACTAAGCAACACACCAACAAGATACAACACCTACACCCAAAGACTACAAGACTGAAAGAAAAAAAAAAGAAAAACGGCACACACATGAAATCCTTCAAGCAGGTAGCGTGCACCACCTTGGTATTCATCAGGAAGGGGGCCAAAACCCCAAAGGTACCACAGTAGGGAGCAAGAGGGTCATGGCAAGTGCAGGGTGGGGGGTAGAGGGAGCAGGGTACCCCACCACTTCCCCCAACGACCTCTGTCACCCCTACACGCTCATGCTCCGCTTGACTATACAAGCAGGAAGAGGGGTGAAGGCACCACCAACAACATAGACCCCTGCTTGAGCTCCAGTCCTTGTCGAAGCACCTGGGCACGCCCAACTCGCTGGTCGACCATCAAGCACCGAGCACACCTATAGAAGGGAAAGAGGGAGGGCTCGACCGCCATCATCCGCCGCATGGGGATAGCCCCATGTGGGCTGGCACCAAGGGGGGAAAAGTGGGGAAAGGGGAAGAGCACCCAGGAGGAGAAGGTCACACCCATTCGGCAGCCAGCTGCCTCCCTCCCCCCGAGCACAGGCCGTCGTCGAGGGAAGACCTAGTAGATCGCCAGAGTGGAGCGGCGCCTTATGCCCATCATGCATTAAGCAATCGACCAATACTCAAGTTATTCACGATATCCAATACAACTAGTAACTACACTTAACAACTAAGATGTAGAAAGTAACAACTTGTATTGGGTAAGTGTGTCAGGGATCTGTTTTACCCAAACTTCACCTTCCCTAACTAGAGTCGGCGAAGATAGGACTTCAGAGTCCAATTTTAGAATGACACAGATCTATACAAGTATAGATATGAAATAACACCACAACATTCCATTCATATTAATGAATCAAAGGTTTTTACATCAAGTCTTTAGGCAACAAAAAGGAAAGATACATGTCCAAAAGTGGCTACACAGATTACACCATGGAGATAAGAGTTCTACTCCCATCAACATTATGAAAACCTCATTGATGTTACATTTCTATAACATGTGTGTCCAAAAGATATAGGTAGTGAATCATGACTTGGCAGAATCTAAAAAGATATTGAAAAACAAAACATCAATGCCTATGCATTGAGTATGCTATGAAAAAATATGAGAACACAATTTAAGGTAACATATTAATTTGATTGGCTAGAAACATTACACTTAGCCATAAATAAATCAAAAAACTTAAACGAATTTCTTTTATACAAAGCGTGTTGTAGATGCATTTTCCATTATAGCATCACAAATATTAGGAACTTGACAAATCTTCTAAAGGAAGAGTCCATGAGGGACAATGAGGCTAAAATCCCAAAAGTGACCCAATCTCTACATGAGGGACCTCAATACCAATGTATGAGCTAACCATGTTTCAACAAGAGTTGTGCTCTTACTTGATTTGGATAAGTAGGTACACCTAGCATTTTTCCCTTACCCCTAGAATTCAAGAAGTTGCACAAGGGTTATATGATGGATTGTATACGATGTTCAAGGCTTTTTAACATAGTAAGATCATCGTGAATGTAGTTATCATAAGGAAAAGTAGAGGAAACAAGTAATTATGTAGGTAAGAATTTATTAATTTTCATACATACAAACAATTTAATATAATAGTAGGGTCAAGGAGGTAAAGAGTACCTGGATAGAGAGATCTATAAAAGACTTGGTTAGATCTTTGATCAGAGTTCCTTGAAAATGACCTATGATATAAATAGGTATTAATGGTTTTAGATCAGTAAGGTTTTTTTCACAAAACTCATGCTCAAGGTAGGTAGATGTTCCACTATGTCTATGTATTATCCTTTTCATATCTCGATTTCACACTACAAAAGTGCATTCAAGCTTAAATCATTTTACATTTAACATCATTGGTTATACTAGACCTATGTTGAACATCCAAGATCTATAAGGGATTTTGAGGTTGGTTATCCTTGATTTTAATAGGGAAATGATAAGACTTTAAAATGATATAATGATTTAAGCACACGATCAAGGTAGTTCATTTTCATGAAATTTGATGTCACCTAGTCTAAACATAGTGCATACCAGTGATCAAAGCCCAATTTTTGTGTCACAATATAGTAATGTTATTGATTAGTGCTACAAAAATATATGGGATTGTCATTTGGTCAAGGTTTGCGTATATTAGAAGCATAACATAAAAAATTCACATTTCATAATGTTTGACATTCACTATGTCAAAAGTAATACATAAGAGGGACCTAGTTTGATCAATGTTCAAAAAGTACTTCAAATGTTACTTATTAGGGACATCATGGAAGATCAAACATCTATTTCATGTTTAGCATAAGAAGGCATTTAATACTTAAATAAGATTAAATGTGTGAATTTCAAGATAATTAGTAGAATTGGTATGGATTTAGATCTTAGAATTATTTTTAACACGATCCTTATATTTTTTTATCAAAATGGTATATAGTTTTGATACATTTGGTTAAGGGATGTTATTACAATGATATTTGTAAGAAGACATCAGTTTCCAGAATCTTGGTGAGACGGACATGAAATACCAGAAAAGGGAAAAAATAAGCTTTGTTGGATGCAGGATTCATGGAACAAGTACTATCCTACGTGAGGAAGACGACAATAGGGGAGAACAGGGTCGGCTCATGTACGTGTGTCATCCTCCTAGTGGCTATATCCCCCATGTGGGCAAGGCATGTTAGGGAGCGTGTGTCAATGTGATGTGCTCCCATCGGTAGACTTTCGGTCAAAGTTGAACACATGACGAAGAGAAAGAGAGAGAACATAGGGACAGATAGAGGGGGACGTGTGAGTGGAGCAGGGCAATCAGGGGTGTCGTCTCACAATTTGATGCCTCATAGGGTCATCTCTAACATTGGGAACCCATATGGTAGGGTTGCACCAAGCTCGCCAAAGAAAAAGGGAACTTCAAGATTTAGGGCTCAAGGGTCAATAAGAGGTGATATCAGCAATTAGAATGGGCTCACAGTATGGAAAAGGGGTTTTATTGGGGAACATGTGGTGGTAGAGAGAAGAATTAGGGTTTTGTGGGTGGATGTGGCCATGATGAGGTGATCGAAGCTCGACTCTACTACCCTGAACTCGACCCTTGGGGAATGAGGTGTGTGGAAAGACATGTGAGAGAGGTTGGGTGAAAGCGTATTCGAAATAAAAGAGAGGGCACATGGGATGGTGGCTGAGAAGCATGGTATGTGATCTAGACACTGACATGTAAAATGTTAGGGACAAGTCCCCAATCTCTCAACCAGGTCAGAACAATGGAGTGTGATCAGTCGGATAGGAGATACTCCCAACCTTTAATGTGGATTATGGCTCAATAGAGGTGTGAGAAGGGTTGGGCCTTGGAGAAATAAGGACAAGGCCAAATGAGGCCAATCTAAGAAAGAAAAGGGAAGAAAAGAAGAGAAAAAAGGTATTTTAAGGTTAAATATTTAGAAAGGCATATCTCTTGGACCCTAGTCTAATTTTTAAGATACTTTGAATATTTGATGCAGAAGACACTCTCTACAATAATAAAAATGGTTGAAGGCAAAGAGATAAAGTAATTAGGGTATTATTTAAAAGTAACATAAGAATTGTATAAATACATCCAACATAGGTCAAAGAGCATCAATATGTCACATTGGTAATCTTAGGTTTATAATTGAGTAATAAGAGAGGCAAACTTACTCATAGGATAAAGATAGATATGATCGAGTAAACTAGAGCATGGTTATATTAATATAATGCACACATTGAAGTACTAGAAAAAAAAATCAATTCATCACATCCTCCCATCCTTAAAATGAGTCTTTCCTTCAAAATTAGGCATCGTTGAAAAAAAAAATCAAGAAAATGTGATTCCATATCAGACTTGATCTCCAAAGTGGCATCATCACTGTTCTAGTGTTTCTAGAGAACTTTCACCAAATTGATTTTCTTGTTTCAGATCTCCTTGGTATGATTGTTTAGAATCTTTGTGGGAACCTCTTAATAGACCAGAGAGTAGCTCAACTCAATAGGCTCATGATTTACAACATGGTTTGGAATTTAATGTACCTCTCAAGATTGGATATGTGAAAGATGTTATGAATCATGTTGTACATTGGTGGAAAATCCAGCACATAAGCGCACTCCCTGATAGGGTGTAGAATGTGACTCTAAGACTAAGATTCCCTTTGTTCTTTGCAATGGCCTTAGTTGTCTATATATTCAGAAACACATGTTCACTATTGTGAAGAACAAGTCTGAGCATCAACATAATGTTATTTTATCTTAATCTCTTTTCATCATCTACCTTATCAGATATTTGAATACAACTGTAGCTCGTCAAATTTCAAACTCCATCTTTTGTTGACTTCATCCCCATATAAAGGTGACCTACATGACCTCACAATCATCTTCTTAATAAGGCATGCCAATACTAGACTAATGTTTTTTTTTAGGCAAACTCCACTTGAGGAAGATAATGAACCCATGAGCCTTCCCAGCCAAAGGAGACAATATCACAGTGTGTCCTCTAAGATATGGATTTTTCTTTCAAAGTACCCATCTGTCTAAGATTGATATGTTGTATTGTAACTCAGTTGTGTCCCTTGGTTGCACTAGACATATTGCCAAAGATGGGAAGTGAATTTTGTGTCCATAATTATGACCATCTGAGGAGTCATACAATGTCTTTGATATACAACTCCTGCCACCTTAGGAACCTTTGTAGTCATTTTTAAAGGATTGAAGTGAGATGACTTTGTTAGGAAATCTACTACAACCCATATAGCATCACCCCCTTTAAATGGTCCTAGGTAAACCCACCACAAAGCCCATAGTTTTGTTATCCCATTTCCATTTGGGGATAGGTAAGTGATGCAATTGACATTCTGGCTGCTTTGCCTAGATTTTCTCAAAGGTGTGGCATCTAGGATAAAGATTACTATATCATTATTCATTTGCCTCCACAAGAACTATATCTTCATATCTCTGTACATCTTTGTAGACTGTGGGTGTACAATGTATTTTGAATGATGAACCTCCTATAGTATGTTGTCCCATAGAGGAAAATCCTCAAGAACTCACATGTGTTGTTTGTATCATACATTATAATCAATACAAGTAGAGAGACGAGTTTGATGATTTTTAGAATTTTATTCATATCTTATAGACTAGAACTACCCTACTCTGCTACAATTATGTTAGACTAGAGGCCAGGTTTCACATTGCCGGCCAGCCTAATTCTATCACCCAAATGTCTTGGGGCTCAAGGAGAAAGGACCTCCATATGTAGCATTCAGTGGTCTATATAGAAGCATTGGTTGCCATACTCCTACTCAAAGCATACACCACAACATTTTCATTACTATACTGGTAGGTAATTGTGAATTTGTAGTCCTTGAGATACTCTACCCACCACCTATCTTAGATTTTAATCTTTCCAGGTCAGGATGTACTTCATACTCTTGTGGTTTATGAGGATGATGAAAGTTGCACCATAAAGATAGTGTTGCCAGATGTCTAAAGCATAGATAATGGCATCCAAATAAAGGTCATGCTTGGGGTAGTTGACCTCATTAGGGTTCAATTTACAAGAAGAATAAGCAACAAACCAACCTTCTTGCATAAGAACACAAACTTGACCATTCTTTGAGGCATTGGTGAAAATAACAAAACTATCATTTCATGCAGGAAGAGACATAATGAGAGAAGTTTCCAGTTCAATTTTGAGATCTGAGAATCCTGATTCACACACTTCAAAATAGATGAAGTGTTCTCCTTTACAGATCAGCTTGGTGAAAGGTAGAGTCGTCTTGCTAAATTTTGGGAAGAGACAACAATAATAAATCTGAATTCCATGGAAATTGTGGATCTTCGAGACAATCGTGGGAGTCTTCCATTCAAGCACAACAACAAATTCAGTGGGGTCAACATAAATTTTCCCACTAGATATGAAGTGCCCCAAGAACATGACTTTATCAATCTAAAATTCCATTTGGACAACTTGCCATATAGCATTTTTTCTTGAAGGATATCAAGAACCTTGTGTAAGTGTACAAGATGTGACTCAAGGGAATTAACTTATTACAACACATGTATGGGAACTTTGAGTTTTGATACCTAACCATAGTGCCTTTTACATGATAAGGTAGGTGGATATTTATTAGTACCAACATATATAGAGTTACAAAGATTGGTGAGGGATTCTCTTTTACTACTTGTTATATTTGGTGGTAGTTGAGATACAAGTGTTCATTGCTCCAATCATCATTTTATCTCCTTCATATTCTTCTTTCAACACTTCAGGGAATTGACAAATTCTCCTCAAGGAATGGGTGTCTGAGCATGATCTTTGCTAAAATATCAATCAGTTTGTTGCAAAATTTGTTGATGTACTGCAAGTTCCATTCTTCAATTTTGTGGAATAACTCTAAGGCTCTATGACAGATCATCCCATATTTCCTCTGGTTTTACCTCTCATCTAGATTAGTTTGCAAGCATCCGATGAATCAAAGTACATGATTATGTTGTAAGGCCTCTTAACACCCGCCATTTGTGATCCTTGCATTATTGAAAACATGATATTTGTGAACTTTTTACACCTTTTTTATTTCTATATTGACATCCCTGTTGTGGATATTCCTATCTATTTTAATATCTTTTAAAAAAATCTGGATTTGACATAATACCCTTTCTCACTCCATTCAGATTTGACATAAGTCATGGCTACAACATCATTTTGAAAGTAGGGGTCCATGGGTGTCTCGCCCAAGACGGATGCAATGATCAACAACCCATCGTCACAAATGCAGTTGTACATCAGGAGTCTCAATGCTTGCCAATTGTAATAGCAGTCGTGACCAAGAATATCATTGTGACTATGACCAAAGATCTTGATCAAGACAGATCCTATGACCAACAGGTGTATCAGTCTTGACCACTATTAAGTCTCGGTCATAAAAACACCTCCTTGCCTCGACTGAGATATACATCACAACCACTATTGATGGTTACAAAAGTGACAATGGTGTCGATTGAGACATGAGTTGCGACCGCAAAGACGAGTTAAGTCAGTCGGCAATGCCTATAAATAGGCCTCGACCTCATGCATACAAGTGGGGGGATTCAGATCATCAAGACAGACAAAGTGTTGTCTAACTCTAGATCCATCCTTGTTCATCTCCATAATCTTGGATCTCTAAAGATGAAAGTTATAGGAGAGAGAAGATATGCCATCGTCTTCTTCAAAAGGAGTTGTCATCCTCCACGTCTACACCAGATCTAGATATGAAGAAGTATTGTTGGTGTATCACCTCCTTCCTTCTTTAGATCTATCATCTTCCTCACTCTTTGCGTCATTATGTTTCCCATTAACATTAGTGGCTAAACATCTTGCTTAGGTTGTGAGTACACACTAAGGCTCTCCCAACATATATATACTTACATCCTTTTGAATATATATATTCTTAGAAATGGTTGTCTCCATACTCTTGTTCTTAAATGCTTCACTTGCATGATTAGAAACCATCTTTCCTCTAAAGTATAGTATTAATCTTATCTAAGTTTTATGGAGTTCTATGAATGCATGAAAATGTTGGAATGCTTAAGCTAATGATCATAAGATTTTCTTTGTGATTGTTTATTTTCCTTCTCGAGAGAGAGACAACCTTCTAATCTAGATCTATCCTAAGCTCGAGAGAGGAGGGAATAAACATATATGATGATTGCTTGTAATCTTACTAAGGGTATACAAAAGGGAGTGAGTATTGCATGTTGGTGAGAGATCTTAGTAGGTGAAACCCAATCCAAGTTCCCATCCATACTTTGGTTACATCTTTCTTGTTTGATCATATTCTCTTGTTTTGTTTTCTTAATTTTGCTTTTCTTGCTTTGTTTGGAGTACAATCATTCCCTAAGGAACACCATCTTAATATACCCCTCCGTTTGGTGTATTTGAGTCTAAGCTTCTATGTTCCTAACACTTACCAACCTTGTCCCTATGGTTCGACCCCGATCTACAATAGTGGACCTCGTATAATAGTTGCAGGGGCCTGAGTGTCGGGTTATCAATCTAAGAGTCTGACTACTCTAGATCCGCTCTATTTTGGACGTGTGATCTAGGCCGGTAAAATTTTTGGCGCCGATGTCCAAGATAAGGAAAAACATTAATATTAAGAACTCGAGTCCACTCACCATACACCCGTACCTGAGCTTAGTGATAAGCTTGACTGCTCAAAAACTCTTAATCTGTCATATCATGGTTGATTAAAATACTTCATTATGCAAATCCATTTTTCTAACTTGACTGTGCAAACAATTTAGGTATTTTGAAGAGAGGCAAATTGTGACCCTCAATTTCCTTTCCTTTGGCATCAACATGCCGCCTCATAGAGAAGGCCAACATTCCAGAGAAGATCAGAATGTAAGATTACCTCCAGAACCTGAAGAAGAATGTGAGGAATGTCACTTTGATCATAATCATCATGAGGATGAAGAACGTAAAGAGAAACATGAAGATGATTGCAAAGAATGTGAAGAAGAGAGGTACCATCATGAGCACCACCACCACCACAAAAGAAGACATAGAAGGAATCATCATGATCACGAACCTGACAACCATAATAGCAAGGAAGAAGATGATGATGAAGATAAAATGGTTAGACAGTTGGATGCAACTAGAGATAATGAATCAATGTGCCTAATCATTATCCCATGGTTTGATGTAGCTAATTTTGAGTTGAAACATGCAATCATCTCAATGATCTAGAATAAGCCTTTCTGAGGGAATTCAAAGAATGAGAATCCTTACCATCATTTTGAGGCCTTCAAAATATCTACAACACAACAAGATGAGGGGAGTACCTCAAGAAGTTATATACTGTAAAGGATTCATCTTCTCTCTAGAGGACAAATCTCTATCTTGGTATCTTAACCTACCTCGCCAATCCCTTGATGAATGGAGGCCTCTTGTTGATTCTTTTGCCACTAATTTCTATCCCACAGAGAAAGCTATTAAAAATAGGTAAAATATTACTTTCTTCGTGCAAAAATCTGGAGAGAATCTTCACGAAGAATTGGAAAGATTCCAAGAGCATCAAATGGATTTTCCTCATCACAACTACTGCAAGGGTTTTCTTGTGACAACATTCTACAATGGGATAACTCCCATGAAGTGAACTTTGCTATATGTTGCTGCTGAGAGTGATTTTCTTGATAAGAATCCAAGTAGAACAATGATGATCATTGATAACAAGATTGCACTGCAAGCAGGCATGGATTATGAAAGAAGTGACAGGGGTTCAAAAAAGAAAGCTAACCCTAAAGGACCATATATCGAAACCAAAGATTTGGAAACTATCACTGATCAAATTCAAAATATTGCTATAGATGTCAAACAACTAAAGGACTCTTGAGGAAAAGGTTAGAAATCTATCAAGAAGGTGATGAAATGTGTCACATGCAGTGAAGGAGGCCACCAAATCGATAATTGCATTTACACACGGCCAGAAGATAGTGAAGAAAGAGAAAGTGAAGAAGAGACAAGAACATCTCTTATGAAAATTTTAAAAGGCCTGACCACCCTGGAGTCAACTATGAAAACAAGGATGTCGTCGAGTATTCCCATCAACTGGGTAGTTTGTATAAGACGCCACCAAGATTTAAGAAAAGAGGTGGACATACTCAGTACACCAAAACTACAACTTACCAAAAAAATAAGAACAACTATCAAGGCCAAGGACAAGGTCAAGGCCAGTATCAGAACCAAAATACAAACAGGTAGAAACCAAGACCAAGGTCAAAATAAGAGCGACAGTAACAGTAATCCCAACATGGTGTTAGATCTCTTCAAATTCGCAAAACGATAGGTAAATGTTAATGAATAGTTAACTCAAAGAGCCATGACGAACACTATGTTCTGAGTACTATGCAGACTCATATGCTGGACACATAGACACATCAGAGGAAGATTGACCAGCAGCTTGCACAACTTTCTGAGCTCATGAAGAATCCCCAAGGAAAGATCCCCTCCAACACGGATATAGAAAAGATGTCTACCCTTCAATCTGGGAGGATATTGTAAGATTATGGTACCAAGGACACCACAGAGGAAAGAAACTATAATGAGACACAACCTGAAATAGTAATTGTACAAGAAGAATCTGAAAGAGAAGAGCCCACAAATGAGACAAGAATGAAGGAAAAGACAAAAGGAATAAAAGTGCAAAGACAAAGAAACCAGATCCTGCTGAAGAGGTCTTTGCACAAAGAAATCCCTATGCCCCAAGGGTCCCATTTCCCTACAAACTAATTAAGGCTCATCTAATGAAGAGATATGAGAAGTTTATGGAGGCAGTAAAGAAATTACACATGGATATTCTATTTCTAGATCCAATCGAAGAGATGCCTACATATGCTAAATTATTCAAAGATCTAATCACAAAAGAAAAAAGGGGACCACATCAAGACAATGCAACTTCCCAAAATATCAACAACCTTTGTCCAAGATGAATTGCCTACAAAAAAGAAGTATCTAGGGGCATTCAGTACCACTTTCAATGTTAGAGATAACATAGAAAGAAAAGGGTGAGCTGACCTGGGAGAAAGCATAATCCTCTCTCCTTAGCCTAAAGGCTCAGACTAATGGATATGGTGAAGACTAGAATGAGATTTGAGTTGGCTGATCACACTTTTACCAAGCTAGTCAGGATAGTGGAGGATGTCCCAATTCACATTGGGAGATTCTTTATACGTTGCGTCATAGTAGTGATCGACACCAAAGAAGATGTGACACAGGTAGATCCCTAATCAACGTGGTGGAAGGGATTATTAGGTCTTTGGGTTGGAAATGATCATATTGACTTTCATGTTCAGGATGCTATGAGAGGGCCTTCTCTATTTGAGTCAGTCTACTTCATGGACAACTATAACCAATATTGTGAAGAAGTGCAATAAGACAAGGCATTGTCGATCTGCTCATGTGAGACTTGAACTGTAACATCCCTGACCTGGGTTATGAACTAACCCTAGGTTTTTTGCTTAATTATGTAATTAGATACTTGTGATTATCTTTTGGTATGTAATTAAATCTCCTAAGGAACATACATTTCCATTTATGTCCCTTTTTAACAATGTTGTAATATTGTTTTGTAATACAGGGACCTATGTGCAAATTACCCAATTAAAAGGGGTTAACTTACAAATTGCACATGTTAAGATGTTCCTTTGGTGTTGAGACATCATAAGAATGAATATGATAAAGTATGATGGATTCTCCAAGCTTGGGCACCAAGATGCAGCTTGTGGAGAAATCGTTGTACTTAAAACTCTAGTTTTGGTGTAAAGTGCAATTTACCCAAAATATGGGGTGCAACTTGTAAAATACACCTTCTAGAGTATCTTTTATGACTCTTGGCATCATTAAGAGTAAGAATGATGAAGAGGTCACTTCAATTGAATAATTAAATAAGAATGATAACCCTTATAAATTAAATGATCAAGTTATAAGTCTAATAACCCTTCTATATGTGCAACTTAGTAAGAAGTTGGCTTTCTTCACCTTTAGACCTTGGGTTTAAGATGAGTTTTGCTTAAGTATGGAAGGGAGAAACGTGGTTTATAATAAGGGAAGGACCTAGAGGAGAAATGGAGAAACAAGTTGTCCTTATGTTGAAATTTCACCTAAAGTATATATACACCTTTTCTCACTTAGCAAGGATCGTTTCCTTCACTTCCTTTCTTATCCCCTTGCTTAGACCGACTTAGGACAAAGCTCTGGAGAAGAGGAGAACGGCCAAGCAGTTCTAGCCATCTTTTACCAACCTTTCCTTTGAGAAACACCCTTGGACGACCTGTGGAGCTCAAGACACCATTAAATACTTGAAGCTTGGAAGCTTGGAGCTCAAGGAACGACCTTAAGGTGGACGTGGGCGAGGAGGCAGAAATCCTTCAATAGGTGAAGGGCAGCATCAGCAGTACCAAGGACAGTAGTGAAGCTTCAGGTGGAGGCATTGGCTGCTATGTCATGTGTAGATAGTGTTAGAGTCCTATATGTCGTCTTTGTACTCTCAGGTCCTCGGAGTAATAGTTAGTGCTTTCAAGTTTTTGGTCCAGTCCTTAGAGACTTTTGTATCTTTCCTTACAGAGTTTTACTGATGGATCAGTTGTAAACAACTTATCATGTTGCTTTATGAGAAAGCTTTACCTTTAAAGGATCTCTTTGTAAAAAGTTTAAAATTTTTAGTGATTTCTGGTAATCCGATGCTTAGTGAACGCTTCCGCATTAGTTAATCTTGTTTTCTCGAAATAAACATTTCATGAACAATCCTGACCCTAGTTTAGAAGACCTTGAAGTGGTAGAGATTCTAAATTATTTGAATAATCCAAAAGAGGAGTTTAGTGATGAAGAAGAAATAACCTTCAAAACAACAAAGTATGTGTATTTAGAACAAAATCCTGAGGAAAAAGAAGCACCCAAGATGAATCCAGAACTAAAACCACTTCCTAAAGGTTTTAAGTACAAATTCCTAGATAATGAGGAAAGGAATTTGGTGATAGTTAATGTATATTTAATAGATGAACAAATGGAAAAATTGTTGGAGGAACTCAAACTTGGAAGGAAAGGTATAGGGTATTATATGGATGACATCAAGGGCCTCAGTCCAGCTCTGTGCATGCACATAATCAATCTCAAGGAAACTACTAAACCCCTAGCTCAACCACTAAGGAAATTGAATCAGATGCCAAAAGAAGTTATTAGGCTGTGTGATGCAGGGATCATCTACCCCATTAGTGATAGCAACTGGGTTAGCTCCATCCACATTTTACCTAAGAAGGGAGGGATGACTGTAGTAAAAAGAAGCAATGGGAATGAAGTGGCCACTGATTTAGCCCTATTTTAGGGCTTCATCTTGTGTCATATTGCATTTTGATCACATCTATACTTGCTAGATTCATGTTATTTCCCCCAATATGCTTATTTCTATCAAATGCACTTATGGAGGCTTTTTGCATGTTTTATAGGTACTTTGTACACTACTTGATGGCTTGGAAAGAAGATGGTCCAATCTAGGGTTTCCTCAGGCTTGGAGGAGCCCAAAATGAGGCCAAAACCACTCCCAACCTACCCCAAGTGGTCAAAGAATGTTTTGAAGCAATACCTTCCATGGATGATCAAGTTTAATGCTAAAGTGCATGGGAGGGACACCAAAACGGCTATGGTACTCCACCACGGTCGGGGTGGACATGCCCCAAGCACAAAAAATCATTGTAACTCCCAAATTATGATGAATATGGCCAAAACGACCGTGGTGATCAATATGCCCGTGGTCATAGGTTCCCACCACGACCGTGGTGACCCCCCACGGCCGTGGCCATCCATATACACCTCCCTGTGATCTCCACTTTTTAATTCCCATGACCGTGCCCATCCACCACGGTCATGGTCTACCCTACCCACCACAGTCGTGGTGACCTACCACGACCGTTCTACTCACAAAACCCACCTAGTTTTCACTGCTTTGCCTATTTTACCCCTAAATTAACCCGAGACCCCCAAGATCCCTATATAAGACCTAGTGGAGGCTGGGGGTCAGGGGTTGGCTGCTTAGAGTCCCATTTTTGCTCCCTTGTCACCCTTACTCCATTCCACTTCACCTCCACCTCAAATCCACCCCATTTCACCATTCCCACCACATACCCCCCCCCCCCATATCTAAGCCTTCCATCCACTTCTCACCGTCATCCCACTCCATTCCATCCAAGGAGAAGAAGCAGGACATCCTTGCAGCAACTAGAGGGAGGAGATTCCTCATCTACACTGAGCTACATGGCTATTCTTCCTCTATCTCCTTTCTTTTTGTATTTTCCATGTCTATGAGTAGCTAGGCCCCTTGGGTGGGCTGTTTGGGGGAAATTATGTTACTATGATACCATGTTGGGGGAAAATGACATGTAAACTTTGTAATTCCATTTTTTAATGATTATATTCTATTTGCATCTCATTCTCCATGAATTTCTTGTTGGTTTGTGTGTGAAATCACCTAGGAATTTAGGCAAACTGCTTGTATGTGTGAATTTTGGGATTTGCCCTTAGGTCCAATTCTTGGATCCCTAGGTTGCCTCCCATCTTCCTACATCCTAATCAGTCTCCCTAAACCTAATTGAGAGATCTAAGTAGCTAGATTATATAATTCTAGTGCAATTAGCATGGAGCCTTCTCAAGGCTAGAATGTGGGGGAATTGGGGTCCAAAACCCTAATTTCACCTCCCCATTACTACCCTTGGCCCCTAATTGCCCTAGGGATGCCTAATCTAGAAACCTATACTTGATTAGACTCTAATTGAATTGAACCTAATCCCTAACCGAATTGAGCCTCGTAAGGGTAGTAGGAGGTGTTAGGGACTAGTTCCCCTATACACAACCTAGCATATCCATGTCCAGTTAGTAGCTTAGGTTAATTCATTAGACTCTAACTTGTTGTTTGGTTTGGATAATCTAAATGGAATCATAATGTTCATATGTCACCCCCCAACTTAAGTGATAAGTTCATACCCCTAAACAGTCCATACATCTCTTTACTGCTTAAAACCCTAGTTTTGTGCTTGCTTAGCTTAGTTAGCTCGTTCCTTGCCTAGTTAGCTTCTTGCTTTGTTCTTGCCTTGCTCATGTTAGTTTAGCTCTTTAATTGTTCTTTTGCTTCTCTCTTGCTTTCCTTAGTGTAATTTGCCTTTTTTACCTAGCTTAATCCTTTCTTGTCTTTTTAACTTTACTCTAGCCTAGGGTTAACTTAGATTTCATCCTTTCCTTTAATTGCTTGTTTGTCCATAATAGTTTAGCAATCAAAACAACCTTCAAACCCTTAACCCTAGTCTCCACAGTAGGAACCTAGACAAACTAACCTAGCTCTAGTGTCCCCTCTTTTTCCTGTGGATCGACCCTATACTTGCCACCTTCCTATACTACGACATGACCCCATGCGCTTGCCGGTGTAGTTGTCTTAGTGTGAGTAGGTGTTAAGTTAGGTTTTATAAATATCGAAAGTGAATCCACACGTGCACTTCTATCTGTGGGGTTGCATCTATTCAAAACTCAAATTGAGTAGCGTGTAACACACATTGGAGGGAGTGCACCAAGCTTTCTGGCGTCGTTGTCGGGGACTAGAGGTGCTCGGCCTAGATAGTTGTTTTTTCTTTGACTTTTCATACTATCCTCATCATTGCTATTCTCTATTCATTATTCTTTGCATTCTTTGTGTATATTGGTTTACTAACTTGTTCTCTTTTGTTTGGTTGTGCTTTGTGCATGTGACAAGCCATTCGGGGGAAGATAAGATGGAAGGCCAAAATGCACTTCACAAGCCACTTCAAGACTACTTCATGCCTAGCAACTACAAATCACCAATTGCTAGCAGGGTTGATCAGATGCCAGGAGAGCAATTCTTCATCCCTTCAGGTCTTCTTGGGTTCCTGCCCATCTTCTATGGCTCGGAGAGTGAGAACCTCTACAAGCACTTGGACTCCTTTCATGAAGTATGCTCCACCTTCAGGACGCCGACAACAAGTGATGATACAATCAGGCTGACTTTGTTCTCCTTCTCCCTCAAAGACAAAGCCAAAGAGTGGTATGATTCAAGAAAGGACATCATGAGTTGGGGAGAGATGAAAAATGCTTTCTTGAGGAAATTCTACTCTATAGCAAAGCTAACACAAATGCGGTGTGCCATAGCAAGTTTCAGTCAAATAGATAATGAGCGATTCCACGAGGTTTGGGAGAGATTTCAAAAGATGTTGAGAGAATGTCCACATCATGAGATCCCTTTGTGGCATCTAGTTCAGTCCTTCTACTCCGGTCTATCTCATGCAAGTCAAGATACGATGGATTCTTCTTGTAGGGGAGTTTTAATGGCTAAACCACCTGAGGAGACATGGCCATTGTTTGAGAGTTTGGCAGAAAGTTCAAGGATGAAAGCTTCTAGTATGGTTAGTGGCAGTGACTTATCTTTTAGTGTAACATCTCCAACTCACGATGATTCAAGCCCACAATTGATGAAAATGTTTGGTGAAATGGTGAGCTTCATGAGAAACCAAGTGACCAAACCTCCTTGTCATTCAGTCAATGCTATTGAGTTCTATGGGGAAGAAAAGAAGACACCTCACTCCTATAGCTACCAGGAACCACAAAGTCCCACATATAGCTGAAGGTTTGAGGAAGAGGTTCTCTCTAGATTGAAAGTATTTGATGATGTTCAAAGAGATGTTGCAAGGTTAGAAGAGAGAATAGAGAAGCTATCTTCCATAATCGCTCTCCAAGAAGAAAAATTGTCTTCAAAACCCATCATGAGTCACCATGAAGCAAGCAGACCTATGCCTTCTTCCCACATTTTCTATAGTCCACCCCCATGCAAGTACATCCCATTCACTCTTTCCAAGGCTATTCCAAGCCATACACTCCTCTACCACCTCCCTCACCTCAAATTTCTCAAAACTTCACTTTCCAACCCTAATTCTCTCATCCTCCTCAATTCTCTTCTCCACCTCAATTTCAACCCCAAGTGTCATCTCCACCTCCTCTACAGCCACAACATGCTCCCCCTCTCCACCATGAGCAAGGTAGTACTGTGATAGTTCTAAGGAGTGGGAAGTCTCTTGAGCAGCCCGCAAGTCAAAGAAAGGTTGATAAAGCAATGCAAAGGTAGCCAAGGGGTGATATTGTGATTGATATTGCTGAAGATGATGTTGTGATACCACATGTTGAGTTTGGGATTCCAAGTGATCCACCACATATCCCCTTTTTAGGTCCTACAATCCCTATTGTTCTGCCTCATGTTCATGCAAGTGCGGAAAAAACTAGTGATCCTCCATTCATAGAAGCACTAGATGAACCGCCAGAATTGAAAAGGAGGCAAAAGCACACTGTTGATATTCTTGAGGTTTTTCACCAAGTGAAGGTGAACATTCCACTTTTAGATGCTATTAAGCAAATCCCATCATATGCCAAGTTCCTCAAGAACCTATGCACTGTGAAAAGAAGATCAACGGGGAGGATTACAAAGAAGGTGAGATTAATTGAACAAATGAGCTCCATCATACAACATTCCCTTCCCGTGAAGAGAAAAGACCCAGGAGCCCCACTTATATCTAATTACATAGGGGGACATCACATAGACAAGTCCTTACTTGATTTGGGATCTAGTGTGAATTTGATGCCATATAATGTCTATGTTGAGCTGGGCTTAAGCAAGTTGAAGCCAACACATTGCACTCTCTAGTTGGTGGATAGATCCATAAAAGTGCCTAGGGGTAGAGTGGATGATGTCTTGGTGATGATAGACAAAGAGAAAGGCACATTATTCCTGGCGGATTTCATTGTACTTGATATGGAGCCAGAAGATAGGAAGATTCCCATCATCTTGGGAAGGCCGTTCTTATCTACAGCTGATGCTGACATTCATGTGCACAGTGGAACTATAACAGTCTCATTCATTGACATGAAGATCAACATCAACATGTACAAGACCTCAACTCGGAGAGTTCGAGAAAGGGATATTGGACATGATCACTTCACAAGTCCAAATGGGCATTTGAGAGGGCGCCAAGGTGAAGGAATTGGTAGTGATTATTATGATGAAAGGGATGAGGAAAACAAATTGAGTGCAAATGAGGGATGCATGTTTTGCAAGAATGGACACATGAGAATTCCAAACGGGTGAATGAATGAAGAATCACCAAGAAGCCTAGCTGAAGGCAAGAAACTCAGTGCTTGTGAGAGGCAACCCACCTAGGTTTGGGAATTTTTGACCCAACCTTACATTTTTGATACTTTTGCTTTTTGTTTTACACTTTCCAAGAAAACACACACACACTTATGTTTAATAGCTTTTTTTGAGTGTTGATGATATGGCAGGTGCTAGACACTAGAGAGAGAAGGTATAGAAGTGAATCATGGTCATTAAGGGATATTTGTGGCCAAATAACAAATAAAAATGGAATTCATGTTTTTGAATTGAGAAAACTGAAGGAGTACCCCCAAAACGGTAGTGGAGCTCGACCACGGCCGTTGCAAAAGTGTCCAAGCACGATCGTGGCCATCTGCCACGGTCATGGGTTTTATTGCTTCAATTTGGCCAAGTTACAGGTTGTTTTGGAAGAATGGCCACGACCATGGCCACCTGCCACGACCGTGTCAAGGAACCATGGCCACGATCGCGGGCATCCACCACGGTCGTGGGGTTTATTTTATCAAAGGTGTCAGGTTTTTTTGGAAAGAATGGCCATGACTATGGCCCATCACCATAGTTGTGTTGAAGTTGATTGGCCACGACCGTGGCGAGGGTCGACCTCCAGCCATAGCAGGGTGACCTGCATTTTGATGCTCCTCACCAGCCATGATCTTCACCCTACTATACCTAAGATCTAGTTTCATGCTGAGGACAACATGATTCAAATGTTTGGGGTGGTAGGGCGGTATGCACCACCTATCTCATTCTCTCATTTTGATTACATGTCTGGCATGATCTCTGTTTGCTTTTGATCTATCTAGTGTGGATGTTCTTTAATGCTTTACATCCTTGCATGCCATGTAGTTTACATTCCTGCCATTTTTGCATAATTTTCAAAATTTTGCTCTCTTTGCCATGCATTGCACACCATGTAGATTTTTGGTAATTTTTACATGTTTTAGTTAGGATTTTCTTGTTTTCAGTTTTAAGTTCAATAATATAGGTTTAGATGTGATTGGAGGCAACTTGGCACCATTTTGGCCAATTTTGCCCAAATTTGAGATTTCTTGTCTAAAAAGTGTGTTTTGACCCAATCTCTACTATTTTGAGTAAAAATGATGACCTTTGACAAATTCAAGTGAAATGTCATGAATTATTGCTAAGTGGTATCAATGTTTGACTTTTTACATGTGCATCACCTCTCTTATGATTGTGATTGATTTGGCTGAATTGTGAAGTTGAGCAAGCTTTTAACACTTAGTTCTTGTGGATATATCAATTTCATCTTGTTCATTCATGTGGTGTGATATCTAGGATGAAGTATTGGATTAATTTTTATGCAGGATGTCTTATGTGGAGAATCAAACCAATGATCCCTCTTTGACTCGACCTTTCTCTCACCATCTTCTTACCCCTACGCCTCATGAAAGGATGCCAAAGTGAACATATTAGCCGTGGCCACCTCCAAAAGTTTGGGGTGGCCACATCTCTATCTCCCCACTTCACTCTATCCACCATATGCCCTATCTACACCAAGGGCAAGAAAAAAAGAAAAAAAAAGAGAAAAGCAAAAACAAAATAAAAGGATGCTCCTATTTAAGAGCATTCAAATAAAGAAAAGATGAGTGCTCTATGTAATAGCACTCCAAAATCTTACCACAACCCTTTCTTCCATCTTTATACCCATTGAGCTAGGAAATATCAAACCTAGCTCATTTTGCCCTTTTTCCGCAGCCACGTGAGTCATTTGATGTGATTTGAAACATAAGATTGAATGCATGAATGTGAAACAATACTCCTAGTCATCCTTGATTAACACCATTATGAAACGGTCTACCCGGAACTTTATGGAAGAAATATGGATAACTTGTGTATTCTATGCACTATATTTGAAGTTCATATGCTTTGTGCTCTTTTCATGATTGGATTGTGAAAGTAGGTGAGGAGTGAAGTGAAACACATGTAATTAGACATCCTTGATCCCATTCAGTGATAATCATCTTTTACATTGCATTTTTCATTTCTTTTTTTGGAAGTTTTGTAGAGAGATTGAGTTGGATCATACTTGAGGACAAGTATGTTTAAAGTTTGGGGTGGTGATTCAGCCCTATTTTAGGGCTTCATCTTGTGTCATATTGCATGTCGATCACATCTATACTTGCTAGATTACATGTTATTTCCCCCAATATGCTTATTTATATAAAATGCACATATGGAGGCTTTTTGCATGTTTTATAGGTACTTTGTTCACTACTTGATGGAATGGAAAGAAGATGGTCCAATCTAGGGTTTCCTCAGGCTTGGAGGAGCCCAAAATGAGGCCAAAACCACTCCCAACCAACCCAAAGTGGTCAAAGAATGTTTTGAAGCAATACCCTCCATGGATGATCAAGTTCAATGCTCAAGTGCATGGGAGGGACACCAAAACGGCCGTGGTACTCCACCACGGTCGTGGTGGACATGCCCCAAGCACACAAAATCACTCTAACTCCCAGAATTTGATGAATATGGCCAAAATGACCGTGGTGATCAATATGCCCGTGGCCATAGGTTCCCACCACGACTATGGTGACCCCCCATAGCTGTGGCCATCCATGTATACCTCCCTATGATATCCACTTTTTAATTCCCACGACCGTGCCCATCCACCACACCCATGGTCTACCCTATCCACCACGACCGTGCTACTCACCAAACCCACATAGTTTTCACTGCTTTACCTATTTTACCACCTAACTTAACCCTAGACCCCCTAGATCCCTATATAAGCCCTAGTGGCGGCTAGGGGTCAGGGGTTGGCTTCTTAGAGTCCCATTTTCACTCCCTTGTCACATCCACTCCATTCCACTTCACCTCCACCTCAAATCCACCCCCTTTCACCATTCCCACCACATAACCCCCCATATCTAAGCCTTCCATCCACTTCTCACCATCATCCCACTCCATTCCATCAAAGGAGAAGAAGGAGGACATCCTTGCAGCAGTTGGAGGGAGGAAATTCCTCATCTACACCGAGCTCCATGGCTACTTCTTCCTCTATCTCCTTTCTTTTTGCATTTTCCATGTCTATGAGTAGCTAGGCCCCCTTGGTGGGCTGTTTGGGGGAAATTATGTTACATTGATACCATGTTGGGGGGAAAATGAAATGTAAACTTTGTAATTCCATTTGTTAATGATTATATTCTATTTGCATCTCATTCTCCATGAATTGCTTGTTGGTTTGTTTGTGAAATCACCTAGGAATTTAAGCAAATTGCTTGTATGTGTGAATTTTGGGATTTGCCCCTAGGTCCAATTCTTGGATCCCTAGGTTGCCTCCCATCTTCCTACATCCTAATCAATCTTCCTAAACCTAAGTGAGAGATCTAAGTATCTAGATTAGATAATTCTATAGCAATTATCACATAGCCTTCTCAAGGCTAGAATGTAGGGGAATTGGGGTCCAAAACCCTAATTTCACCTCCCCATTACTACCCTCGGCCCCTAATTCTCCTAGGAATGCCTAATCTAGAAGCCTAGACTTGATTAGACTCTAATTTAATTGAACTTAATCCCTAACCCAATTAGCCTCGTAAGGGTAGTAGGAGGTGTTAGGGACTAGTTCCCCTATACACAACCTAGCATATCCATGGCCAGTTAGTAGCTTAGGTTAATTCATTAGACTCTAACTTGTTGTTTGGTTTGGATAATCTAAATGGAATCATAATGTTCATATGCCACCCCCCAACTTAAGTGATAAGTTCATACCCCTAAACAACCCATTCATCTCTTTATTGCTTAAAACCCTAGTTTTGTGCTTGCTTAGCTTAGTTAGCTCGTTCCTTGCTCAGTTAGCTTCTTGCTTTGTTCTTTCCTTGTTCATGTTAGTTTAGCTTTTTAATTGCTCTTTTGCTTCTCTTTTGCTTGCCTTAGTGTAATTTGCCTTTTTATACCTAGCTTAATCCTTTCTTGCCTATTTAACTTTACTCTAGCCTAGGGTTAACTTAGATTTCATCCTTTCCTTTAATTGCTTGTTTGTCCATAATAGTTTAGCAATCAAAACAACCTTCAAACCCTTAACCCTAGTCTCCATATTAGGAACCTAGACAAACTAACCTAGCTCTAGTGCCCCCTCTTTTCGCTGTGGATCGACCCTATACTTGCCACCTTCCTATACTATGACACGACCCCATGCGCTTGCAGGTGTAGTTGTCTTAGTGTGAGTAGGTGTTATGTTAGGTTTTATAAATATCGAAAGTGAATCCAAACATGTGCTTCTGTCCGCGGGGTTGCATCTATTCAAAACTCAAATTGAGTAGCATGTAACACCCATTCATGAGAGCGCACCAGCCACTCAGACGATTACTGGGTGGGGGAATGTGTATCGACTACCGCAAGTTCAATGCCGCCATAAGGAAAGACCATTTCCCTCTACCTTTCATTGGTCAAGTCTTGGATAGGTTAGCACGTCATGCATATTTCTGCTTTCTGGATGGATACTCCAGATTTTATCAAGTACCAATCCACGTAGACTATTAGGAAAAAACTATGTTTATCTACGACACCTATGCTTTTAGAAGAATGTTGTTTGGGTTATGTAATGCACCTGCAACCTTTCAGAGGTGCATGATTTCTATGTTCTCTGATTTCTTAGAAGATATAATGGAAGTGTTTATGGATGACTTCTTTGTTTACAGAACAAACATCCATAGGTGTCTCTAGAATCTTTCCCTAGTACTGTAATGCTACGAGGAGAAGAATTTAGTCTTGAATTGGGAAAAATGTCATTTCATTGTTCAAGATGGTATAGTGTTGGGGCATAAAATCTCAGAGAAAGGAATAGCAGTTGATCCGATCAAGATTGAGGCTATATCCAAACTCCCACCTCCAAAATAAGTAACAGGAGTGAGGAGTTTCTTAGGACATGCTGGATATTATATAAGGTTTATTAAAGACTGCTCTAAAATAGATAAGTGCCTTGAGGCATTTAATGTCGTGAAGAATGCTTTGACTATTTCCCCTATTCTGCAAGCACCAGATTGGGAGCTCCCCTTTTGAGACCATGTGTGATGCCAACGACTATGCCATTGGAGCTATCCTTGGAGAAAGAAAAGATAATAAGCATCACAAGATTCTAGTTGAACTCTCGACGAGGCCCAAGTCAACTACACAACCACAAAAAATGAAATTTTGTCTATCGTGTTTGCTTTTAAAAAATTTAGATCATACTTGATTGGATCCAAGGTGAAGGTATATACTGACCATGGGGCTATAAAAACCTGATGCAAAATAAAGATCCGAAGCCAAGGTTGTTAAAGTGGGCCCTGTTGTTGCAAGAATTTGATCATGGATTATCGATAAGAAGGGAACATATATGTTGTTTCCAACCATCTCTCAAGAATCTTGGTCACAAAAGAAAATCAGATGCCAGTAAATGATAATTATGCTAATGAAGCCTTGATGATGGCAAGGTCTGTTGATCCAAACCTACCATGGTTTGTTGATATTTGCAATTATCTGGCATGCCTGTAGCTGCCACCTAACCTAACTTGTAATGATATTCAAAATATGTTCTGATAACTTGTATTGTCGATGTGTACCAGAAAAGGAAGTGCCCAAATCCTGTGAGAATGCCATGCTTCATCCTTTGAGGCACACCATGGAGGAGAAAGGACCACAACCACGGTCCTGCAGTTAGGGCTCTATTGGACAACCCGCTTTAAAGACAAATGGCTTTTTGTTAAATCTTACAAGGAATGTGAACTCACCAGAAACATCACTAAGAGAAACGAGAATCCGTCTAATTGGGAAAAAGTACTAATATTTGATGCCTGGGGAATAGATTACATGGGACCATTCTTATTCTCAAAAGGAAATCTATATATCCTTGTCATTGTGGACTATGTTTCGATGTGGGTAGAGGTTGTTGCTACCCAAACCTGTGATTCAAACCATGTAATTAAACTTTTTGAGAAAACCAATATTTCCTAAATTTGGATTCCAGTGCACCATATCAGTGACGGGGGATCTCACTTTTGTGAAAGGAAATTAGAAGATTTGCTGATAAAATATGAAGTTAAGAACAAAGTAGCAACTTCGTATCACCCACCGGACAAGTGTAGGTATCAAATGGACAAATAAAGCAAATTCTAGAAAAGAATATTAGTAGAATAAGGAAAGACTGGTCAATAACCTAGATGATGCTCTGTGGGCCTACCGCACCACGTATAAAACTCTGCTAGGAACAACTCCTTATAGACTAATTTGTGAAAAGTCCTTCCACCTTCTGGTGGAGTTAGAGGATAAGGCTCTTTGGGCTATAAAATTCCTGAACATGGACATGGACATGGACAAGGCAGGCATGAAGTGATTCCTACAGTTGTAAGAGCTGGAAGAGCTCAGGCTACATGCCTACAAGAATGCCCATATTTATAAATAAAGGACAAAGGTATGCAATGATGCCCACCTAAAGAACAAAGATGTGCATGAAGGGGAAAAGGTCCTTCTATTCAATTCTACTATCAGATTGTTTTCCAAAAAACTCGGGACTAGATGGTCTGGTCCATTTTCTATTGTAAAAATCTATCCATCTGGAATGATGGAAATTACTAGTGACTAGACTGGTACTTTCAAGGTGAATGGACACAGATTGAAAACATATGATGAAGACAAAGCCTTTATGAGGAGAACAGAACTAAATATAGAGGAGCCAAAGCCAATGCCACCATTAGAACCCTGAGAAGATTAATAAGAAAAGCCAAGTTAAATACTCTAAATTAGCGCTTCTTGGGAGGCAACCCAAGGATTTATTGCCTTCTTTAAAATTGCAATGCCTTCTCTCAGTATTTGTTAAGTTTTAACTATGTACATATCTGTTAGTCTAATTTTAGATTTTAGTCTTTTAAAGAAATTTTTAATTCCTCCAAAATAGAATAGATACTCAATTCTAAAACTCCATCTCTATTGTTATGTTTTGATTTCTTTAAGATGAGTAAAAATGTAGTTTAATTTGAAACTTGAATAATTTCTCTTAAAAATTCTTATATCCATTGAAACACTTTCATTAGTGTCATGACCGATACTTTGTCCATAATGGTCTTGACCGTGGTGGTTAGCTCCTATCTGTATCTGGATGTACAAATGTCTTGACTGCTAAACCCTTACCAACGTTGCGACTGAAACCAGTGTCGCGACTAATACAAGTGTCTCAACCAAGACGAATGTCATGACCATGAAGGGCACCTCAACCACAACACTGTGAAAATGGTCTTAGTTGCTACACTACTGGATATAAAGGAGGGAAGTTTTTCCAACAATAACACCCTTGTTGCTTTCTCTCATACTTCTGCTCTAAAAAAACCCTAGAAAAGACCCTATGGAGAATGATCGTGTGATTGGAGCTACACCAAGTTGAAGGCAACGACGATGGTGCATCACTAGGAGTTTTGTGCGATCAAGATCCCAACCCCGTGCACAATTGTACTTTCATTTCCCATCTCTCTCTAACTCTGAAAGGTAACCGTTCTAACTTCTCATTCAAAGATCTCAATGATTCACGCTTCTCTGCTCTCTCTCTTTTTCTTTCCCGCCGCCTTTTCCTCCCTTTGATCATCCCTTTGACCCTTTTCCCCCTTTCTTGTTTCACAAAAAAAAACCCTTTCCAACCTTTTTGTCTTCCTGTGCCACATCATCGCAGTCTCTAGACCCCAGTCGGAACTCTTGTCTTGACCATAATCACCTCTTGATGTGTCCTTTGACGGATTTGATACCATATGGGGCCAAGTTTTGTACCCCAACGTTGTGGTCACTACTCCCTTGTCAGTGTTTCGACCACCCCATTATGCCTCACAATTTCAGCTTCTAGATCTACCCCCCCCTTTCATGTCTCCACCTGTCTGATCGATCATTCTACCTCGCTCTCTCAAGAAAATGGACCTTCTAAGTTTGTGATCCGGTTTCACACCAGTCACGGTCGAGATAGCTGTCTTGGTCACGACAATGGTTTCGGTTGAAACAAGCCTTTCGTCTGCAACAAGCCTTGGGTTTTTATTGTCATATATCTGACCTATCTCGACAACTCCTTCTAAACCTGTCTAGATCGTGACACTCATCATGGTCATGAAACTTTGTCCTGCCACAACATAACCTTGATTATATTTGTATAATTACTATGTTTCGACCGCTGTCATTTCGACCATGACAAGGAACCACAGTTTCATGTGTTTGACATCACAATCACGACGCATGTCACTGTCACAACACCCATCGTGGTCACGACACATGCATGGGTTACTCTTGTAGCTAGGCCTGTCTCAACCGCTACCCCTGACTCAATCGCAATCAATACATCTGAATTGTAATCACTATCACAAGAAATATCAATTAATGACATGCCTAATAATATCTATTTGTTGAAATTGCAGGATGTCGACTTCCAGTTCTGATACCTTGACTAGGAAGGCGACCTCAGTGAAAGCAGTAGAATAAGATCTCAAGTCAATCATCAAGGCACTGAAAGATCACCCCAAATTGTCACCACAAAAGAAACTATGTTTGGAGCTGATGAAGAAGTATGAATACATCCTTAACCAATAGACACTAGAGTAGTCTTAGGAGTCCTAAGGGATGGAAGAAATAGAGACTTTCGAGTATAATCCTAAAGAAGAAGAGCCTAAGATGAAGGGGAAGCGGAAGGCAACTGTGTTAGTCGAAACGAAAACTAAGAAACAGAAGAAGGCTGTAAAGGCTGACTCAAGGGCCCCGAGACAAGAAGTTGACTCTGGTATAGCACATAAAGAAGTTCATATAACACTGATAGAACAAATGGAAAAATTCATACCAAGGGACAAGGTACAACAAGCACACTATGACATGATACTGAGGACCAAAATCTTTAATCCAACAAGATACATTGACGTCAAAGATTTCCAAAAGCCAGGGATCCATGATAGAGTAATAGATTTCCTTAAGGGTGCAAACCTGCAATGCGTAAGCTCTACCAAGGAAATTTCTCTAAAAAAACTTACTTTCGATTTCATCTCCTCTGTAGAAGTAGTCCTTGTCGATAACAAGGAAAGAAGGGAAGCTAGGGGAGGGGGTAATTCAAGCTATAAGTGAAGATGTGAGGCAAGGAATATTATGTGATAGAAGTGATTCTAAACAAGTTCTTTACAGACAATGATGAAGATGCTAAAGCTTGTTTGGTGGTGTAGGCTGAGAAGACCACGATTGGGTATAGCAGCCACAAGACGTGGGAGAAGTTCACAGGAGAACCTATACATAGCCTAAAGAACTCCAAGGAAACACTCATCTCTTCGTGCTTCATCATGGTAATGTAGAAGATAACATCAAATATAATCTTTGCAAGATCTGAAATAGTAGGAGTGTCCAAAGGAGACATGTTCCTCATCTGGTCAATGTTGAATAAGAGGCTAGTGAACATGGAAAGGCTTCTAATTGAGAAACTATTAACTTCTACAATATAGAACACTAGGAAGATAAAAGATCTCTACATGCGAGTGAAAATAACCCAAATCATTGCCTACTTCCTACCAGTTGAGAAGTTAAGCATATATGAGGAAATAAAAGGGTACACAAAGATAGACATCAAGTAATTTATAATTGTTGGTATTCTAGTGTATAAGGAGAATCTCTTCTACAAGCAGTCCTAATCCAAGCCGCTACTTCTCCTTTTGAAAATGGCATATTATGACACCCACAAGCTGTGACCCACCGGAGAGGAGGTAAACAAAATGCACTCCAGTGCAATTAGAAGGGATACTGATCAACAATCACTGGCCAACATTGAACAAGAACCATAACTAGTGCTGGAAACAGAACAACACAACCCTACAGAAAGGAATAAACTAGCGATCGGGAAACACAAAGACATGGCATTAGATGTCCATCCTAGAAAGATAGAAGCGGCAAAACAATCATCCATAGAAGACCAACCAAATTGCAATGATGAAGGGTTCTATATTCCACCATTACTTTTAACTGTCATGGTCATAATATCTAAGAAGACCGTAAAGACAAGCACCCCACCTTTCGCACAAGAATGAATTCCAGAGGATGAGAAGGGACCAACACATGGTCATGAGGTATCCAAGCAACCAACACTTACCCTCCAACAACCAATATAGTGTCTGTGGTACCGGATGAACCTGTAGCATTAGGATTTGAAAAAGCAATGGCTACTGAGTGTAAAGGCGAGTAGGAGAATCCAGTATAGCCACCAAAAAAAGATCAACGACCCTCCCCTCAAATAGGACAATCGACTGGATCATCATGTCAACCACTAGCAACTACAAGACCCAAAGAATGACAACACCAATAGAATATATCGACATTTGGGGAGGAATCAGGATGCCAAGTCGACACCCTCTTCCAATATGTACACAACTCTAATTTACAAGCACATTTCTTTTTTCATAACCTACAAGCGCTAACAATGTAGGTATCGAAGATAGCTGATAAGACAACCAAACTTCCTGAGTTCATGAGGGACATCCTCTTCCACCAATCTGAGGTGATGCAAGCCATCTAAATAATGTTGAATGAGATGGTGGATCTCCAGAAAGAGAGAGATAATACATGCTGAAAAACAAATGATGCACAAGGGTTATGTAGAGGCAATACAAGATCTACAAAAGGAACGTGAACAGTTGGAGGCAGAGCATAAAAAGATGGAAGCCGAATGCCAGGAACTAGAAGATTGGCAAGCTAGAAAGAGGTCAAGGCGTATGACCAACCTCTCCCCTTCTAAAGCTTCCTCGAGCCCTTCCAACCCCGAAGATTATGACGATGAAGAAGTAAATCCACTACCATCTCAAAAAGAAGAAAATGTGAATGTACATAGATATCCGCTAGAGGGTGCTACTAAGGATAAGGAACAATCCTCTCTCGAGGAGCCAGAAACCGCCAAGGGTATTAACAAAAACATCATGCAATGGCTCGACTTAAATGCTCAACTCGCAAAGGGCAAAGAAAATATGATAGAAGAACCTGTGGGAGCTATAATTGTCTAGGAGGAAGCATGCACTAAGATATCATCCTCCTCAAACACCACAATAGTCAGCAAGTTCTTGGAGGGGATGGATGCCAATATGGACCTTTTTGAATACTATCTCCAAGATCCCATCTATTATGAACTCAACGATGCTGTATATGATAGTAAAATGGTGGCGACGCTAGCAGATCTCAACAAAGTTGTGCTCGAGACACCATCCACTGTAAAAAAACATCTAGAATAGGAAATCGAAGTGGATACAAGGGAGGCTAGAGTCAAATAGGAACAAAAGAAGAGTATTGAAGACCCCACTCCCAATTCTGTTGCACTAGCCATAAATGCACATCAAGCTAGCGAAGGGACATCAAATGATGATGAAGGTGGCCTTGCATCATTCTTCATCAATGAAATATAAAGAGAACATGACCCACCTACTAAACAAGAAGAGATTGCTTCATCAACCCCTCTTCCATGCAAGTTGGCAGGCATGGACGTGGCATCAATTTCCAGAATAACTTGCAGGGATGTCCATGTCCTATTTGACATTCTAGATGAAAATCTTCTAGGAATGGATGTTCTATATAATAACAAGGGACGTACACAAAATGGGAAAACCTCAGAGGTATCTTATTAAAGAGAGTGTAGGGACATAAAAGCTTATTTAAAGTGCTCTGCACTACCTTGCTAGTGGTATTCCTCCATCCTGATAAAGTACAACCGATATTTAATGCTGGGTCTTATGGCCTCAAAGTAGGTAGAGGAAACAAAACATTTACTGGCCATTAAACCATAACATGAGATTGCATCAACAACTATGTAATGGGAAGGATGGTTTTAATGAGATATACCTGGTCCTGGGGCATGCCCAGTGACAATACCTTACAGCCATGTGCGGTCTTCAACGCCATGTCTTGGATGGTGTCTGTGTAGCTCCTGGCCTTTGCCATGGACTCTGGCCTCCACCACAGACTGCGGCTAACATGTCCTCCTAAGAGGAAGACATCTCCCACCTCTGTAGATAGTCCACACGGACCACCTAGAACTCCTGCCATTCTAGAAGAATTGGTAGGAAGGAGACGAACCTCATGTTGGTGCAAAAGCACTAATCTTCTCTCCCGAACTCAGATTGCTTTTCTGCAATTGTCTTTCCCTCGCTGTGCCTCCCTCGTCGGGCAACACTTGCTTGGGCTCGCTCGGTTACCAGAACCAGAGATGACAACAACTTTGTAGAGCAACATATGTTCTAAGTTATGTCTCCTGAGAAGTCCCATGCACCCCTCTATTTATAGTAGAGGGCAAGGTTAGGGTTCCCAGTCTGTTTGAGAGTAGAAGGATCCATAAATTCCATGAAAAGTTTGTACTGCGACAGGCGAACCGGTTGTTTCATAAATGAATCGGTCATTTGGAAAGGTGAACCGATCATTTCACAAATGAACCAGTCAGTTGGGAGTGTGTGTCGACCCGTTCACCTAGTAAATCAATCATTTCACTTCTCAGTCTTGCTTTCAATTGACTTTCCTTAATCATTTTTAATTAATGCAAAGATTAATCCTTATTCCAATCAAATTGAACAAGTGAAATGTGAAAGTTTTCCTCCAACCAAGCAAATACTTGTTTCCTCAATTGGCAAGACAGTAAGCTGCCCGATTTACCAAGTGAACCGGTTGGTTGGCTCACCACCATCCAATCAGCTCACAAGGGTGAACCAATTGGTTGGCAATCCTGACATTGCCAATGTAGTCTCCAATTGAATTGACACTCTAACTAGCTAGTTCAACACTTGAACTTGATAGTTTTAAGTACAGTCAGTCAATTGTATGTTTAATTGAGTACCTAAACACCTTTAGTCTCAATCTAAACATCATTCATGGAGAATCTCCTCTTCCAGGGGTATCCTATGTGTGTGACCCTACATGTTCCAATTTACGTTGGTAGTGAATGTTCATAACAAATTATGACATCACAAGTAATGAGTGGAATCTAGTAACTCATCATTTCTACCCAAGTAACTTAGAAAGTTAGAGAACAACTCAAACCTACAATCTGTGATTTGTGTTACCATGATCATGTATTTCCTTTGTCTCAGACATCCGGATTGAACTCGAGGCATGGAACGTCATCCTCTTCAACATTCAATCCATGTTCCTTGAACTAGAGAAGACTATCTGAGATGCATGTGAGTTCACATATCATATATTGAATCACATGAGCATGGCCATACAATTCTCAATCTCACTTATCAAGGGGCTCTGGATATCATACTCCTTGTAGGAGGGACAAATCCCATCTCTATCACTCACAGTCTATCCCCATGTGTCAAAGTCACCCAATCATCACATTTATAACACCTGTGTTTCAGGAATGCATTTTATGATGTCAAAGTGTACCCAACAACATGTGATGAGTGCATCAATTTTAGGTCTAAGAACAACAATCACCACCATCACTTTGAGAGATTATTGTGACTACCATTTGATGGTGTCCATGTATCACTCTCAAGGTGGGTCTTTCCGATATACTGTTCTCTAACATATATATGTGTGCTTGACTTTGTCATCAGTCAACACACACTCTAGTCTTATGTATTACTGTTGTCTATTTTTCTTCCACAGTAATATCTAACTAGGGACATAACAAGAATGTATGTACTCTTAACATACATATGGTCTCATTTTTCAGGTCCTTAACTTGAAGACATATGTCATCAAGTCACATCATTCTTTAGATGTCTATCATGTATGTGTCATCGTCTCATGATTGAGACAAACATAATAGACAGAATTACCTTTATTATTATCAAATCAGGTATCTAATGCCTCATCACAATCATCAATATGATTGACTCTCTAGGCATACCATACAAACATTTAATGGCACAACTAATCTGGAAAAAATGTTGTATGAGGAGAAGAACAACTCTGAAGCCATCAAATAACTCCAAGACATTGTGGAGATGGCAGAGACCCGCTTCATCACGTTGTCTGTAAGGACGATCAAGCACTGGTGTTTAATTGTTGCAAGTTTATAAGAGCACCACATTATACAATTTTTGCGTCGATGAGATGCCAAGCACGTCCCTAATCTTCAAGAATAACAAAGGAAGAGACATCTTGAAGGTTCCTATCTGACTCCAATGAGTTATACGAGGAATAGACAACTGACATAAGTCTAATTGGAAAACTTCTCCATCTCCACCAAAGGTCCCCAGGAGCAATGTGGAATAGGGGATTATGCATTTATAGTGTTGAGAATGATGGAAGCCATTAACAAAGGAATCCCATTTTAAATCCTTTTTTAGAAGATATGCATGGCTTGTGGGGTACCTATGCAATGGAAGTAATATACGATCGACAGTTATTTAAGGACCCAGTAATGCCTCCTGATGCTATACCACACATGCTGTATACATGCGTCCCCTTACTAGAAAAGAAGCCATGGTGGGAACAGCTGCAGACCTTGTGGATTTGCCCTACTGAACCGTCTAGGGCATCTTCATAGAAAGAAGGATGGACAACCGACAAGCACCGTGAAGAAGCAACTCAAAAAGAAAAACAAGATCCCAAGCCAGCTGAAAAAGTGATAACAACGACCGTCGCTGAAAAAGAAAAAGGAGTATCTGATGAACAATCAGAAGAAGGTGAAGTTAATGAAGATGAGATACCTGAGGTATGCCTCAATGGGATACCTAGAAAAATAGATCCCTCCTTTGCTGACTTCAATAGATGGGCTTGCAAAGACCTCTCCCGGGATTAATTGCTGCAAATCATGGAAACACTCGAAGAAGATAGTAATCATGGAGAAGTTATCTTAGAATGAGACAACATATGTGTCATCAAGGACAACCTCCAAGATACACTAAAGATAGGAGGTTACCTAGAAATAAGTGTGATTTCTTTGTATCAATCACTGCTAGGTGACAACATGCAAAATATATATATGGCCTATTTCTTATTGGTCGATGACATACTAAAGAACAAAGAGTCAGGAGAAAAGGACCTCCTGTAGCAGCGTCTGATAGAATCCCTCCTCGATTTCATTTTCCTACCAATACTGCATGATAACCACTAGACTCTGCTTGTAGTCAAAATCACAACAAAGAATGTCATTCTTTACAATAGCTCAAATTCAGCCTTTGCACGGAACACATATACAAACAAGACTACTCTGTATCCGCCTACTGAATCTAAAGAAGTATCATGCATGAAGATGATAATACAATGATCCAAAACCATGGCATGGGATACAAAATGTCAAAGACTAAGGACTTCAAGAAAACACAATTTTCCCACAGAAGTCCACTAAAAATGCCTCTATCTAATGATTGTGGTTTCTACTGCCTAGCCTTGATGGAAGCCCTAGCCCTACGAGAGATGTAAGTAGAATGCTTGCAACATGAAAGATATCATTCTCTCCAAGGAGGCTATGCTGACTATTGTTGTAGTCAAAATGGGCAATGTTTGAAAAATAACAAAAATAAAGAAGTCCCGCTTATACCTAAACCTTCATCTTTGACACTCCAAGATAGAGTGAATGATAAGTTTGGGGGAGGAGTTATACACTTCTATCCTCTCAAATCCTTTCTCTCATATCCTTTTGGATTAAAGTTTTGAACATCTTGTATATATATGATCACCTTCATACTCTTGCTTCCTCCTATCCTATTCTTATAGGAGAAATTTTTGAATTTTTTTTCTAGAACTAATTTGAACTCAATTTTCCCTCTTCATAGACTTGTTTATATTCCTATTACCTTTTCACATAATCGTCTCTAGATGATGCAAATGAGTTACTAAATTATATAAAAGAAAAACACACAACGATTGTGATGGTGTGAAAATTTGATATTCTCAGATACCCTTTTTGATAAAAGAATACTTGTTTTGGAATGATGCTTTAAGTTACATATACATAATTATGTACCATCTTATATTAATAAAATGATCGATTAGTAAGTGTCACAATGACACCAAAAATTGAGTGGTAAGCATATCAAATAGTGAAAAGGCTATAGTTAAAGCTTCATCGGTTTTTGATGCTCTTTGCTAGGAGAATACATGATGTTTTGAAGATAAGGAAAGTATGTGTAGTTTGGGGAAATCATCAATCGGGACAAATGTTTTAATATATATATACATGCTCCTAAGTTGATGAGTTGAAGTATCAAACGCATCTCTGGACTCTTTAGGCCACAGGTCATTAACATGGACTCATTCTGGCCCTGCGATGGCCTGATCTAATGATACATATATCAGTCCAACTAGAACGTGAGCATGGCAGTTTAGCTCGCCAGAGAGATGAGAAACACACCCTTGATCGTGGGTAAATCACGACGCCATGTTTCTAATACACCTCAACTCGTCAGAATGGTTTGAATAGCCTCTCTTTCAGGAAAACCGCCACCCACACATGGAGGACAAAGCAACATTCCACACAACATTCCACAGTAACCCACAGACGCACGATCAACTACATCTCATTACTTTTTCAATGTCTTCATAGACCATAGGTGGAAGAACGAGCTCCCAATCTCCCTCTCGTCTCTGTTGTTGAGAGCGAGCAAGCAGTGCCAAGCCTGCCGTGACGGTAGCCTGAGTTGGTTACAAGGTAGAGATCGTATGAGGGTGAATCCCATGCTGGCATTTCAAGGTAGACGAGTATAGAAACCAAGTAGAAGAAGAGAGGATGGCGGCATAGAGGGATGGAGCTCGAAGCTATAGAGGAGAAGCATTCTTTTCATGAGACTCCATGCCAGAACCAACCCCCCCACGACGACGGTGTCATAGGACAAAAGGACAGGTGATCGCTCGCCGGAGTCATCCCCTACAGCGGCGGCCTATGCAAGTGGTGAGCATGAGCGGCTAAGAGGAGTGAAGATGTGTGGCGGCGGCTGATCCCAGGAGACGAGGCACCCCGACATCGACCAACACATATCGATGTGGGACCAGAGGCGACATGTTCCGGAGACCCAGGCGTGGAGGAGAGCTCACGGCGGAAATCTTCTGGAGGTTGGTGGTAGGGAGCAACACAGACGAAGTTGTGATAGCGAGATGCCAAGGTGGATTCGACGACGGCGGCCAGATCTGCTTCGGACAAACCACGACGAAGGGCCCGAGAATGCAGGGGTGGCGGCAGCGCTTGAGAGCAAGCTCAGCACTCAGGCACACCCAGAACCGAACAGAGAGCTGACAGAGCATCTCTTAGCCTTGATGTGTGTTTGTCGGAGCCGCTTGCACCGGCGGCGGCTTGGGCAGAAGATTTCCCACATGCACAGGCGCCACGCTGCACTGGGCTCGCGTGGAACACAAGAAAGGAGAATGGAGAAGGAGAAAACCTTGAACCGACTGAATGAAATAGAACTAGGTTCATAACCCCTAAACCGTTGGTTTAACCAGCAAGTAGGAGAATTGAGCGCCAACCTATGGCCACGTGTCAGTCTCTCATTTTCCAGAAAGGTTAGTAATCCAAATAATGTTCAGTTCTTGTATAATTCCTAGAATTTAGCTCGATGCTCAGAAAAATACAAACCAGGTATCAAACTGTTCAGAAAAATGAGTAGAACAATATAAAATCATAATATCAGTAGTTTGATGCACTAATATCAGAGTTATTATGTAAGATGTATTACTCTTACTTTTATGAGTAATAAATATCAAATAATGACCAAAAATTATGATAATGCATCAATAACTCTTGAATGTGTTTTATAATCCATATAGCATTAGATGTGATCATGTTATGACACATAATCATGTAATTTGCTCTATTTATCTATCTAGGGCTGATAACCCTAAATAAAATGCAATACATACATACATGCTCAATAAATCATGGAAATTACAGAGTAAGCTCATATCGGTATCTGGAACACCAGTTTTAATTATGAGATCATGATGATGCATAGAATTCATGTTATATGAAGAGCACCCTTCATACATGTGATGTAACCCTAATATGGTTAATGAAAGTCACATAATGTTAAGTATGTTCACATAATAATGTGACACATGAGTATATCCAGTTGATGAACTATAATCTGGAATATGACATTAGTAATATAATCCTAAGACAAGAATACAGGTAATGATGCACATATCCTAAAATGGACATAAGTAGGGTTAGAAGATGAGAACCTGATGATCGTATGTGATCTTGTCTTGATCAAGTTTAACAAGGATATAGATGACATGAGGAATATGATGATTAGGTTATCTCTTTGGAAGGTACGCCATTACCTCTTACTTGGCTTATTATATAATATGCTTGTGTTATATGTGTAGTAAATACTTGGCATATGATATTGGATGAAATGATTATTCTTGTATGATATGTTGCATGATTTTCCATACTTATTTCTATGAACACATGACACATAATATATATGTTCCATTATATCCAAGCACTTCAACTCTTTGTAGTAAAGTGCTGGAAAAGAAGTACTTCAACTCTTTGGTAGTAAAGTACTCAAAAGTGATCCAACTCTTTGGTAGTAGATCACATTGTGATATGATCCAACTCTTTGGTAGTGATCATAAAGGCCTTGATGCATTCTACTCTCAGGTAGTATATGCATGGATGATATAATGGAAATTTATGCTTAAAATATGTGTTCTCTTTTGTTAATGAACATCGTTGTGCAAGTATACACTTTTCTTATATTTTTCTATTACTGCCAAGTATTAGTTTTATCTTATTTCCAAGATATGATGAGAGGTATATAAAAGACACATAGGCGTACTCAGTACAATATTCTTGAATATTGTGCTGATGTGTACCGCATGTAATCTTTTGTTTAGGTTGTGGTTATGCTCTCCAAGATCCAGGGTAGTTGAGAGTTGTGTGGCGAGCCAATGTACAGGTGACCTGTTGTCTTAAGATCCTGTAGTTTAGATGTAGTACATGTATATGTCTAAGTTTGCTGTTCAATATGTAATATCAAATGTTGTAACAATTCATGTTGTAATTATATGTTGAATGGTGAACATGTGTTGTGGTTTGTTTATTGTTCATGTGCATGTGCTACTGATTGTTTCCTTCTGACTCCCTCGATTTCTTCTTCTTAGCCTTGTGTGGGATGTTTAAATTGGGATTCTCACTGAGGTGAGGGTTTCAATTTGGACGTCACACATCAGATTAAGTTTTAGAAAATCTGGGGACGTCATAGGTGGTATCAGAGCATGAACAATAGCAAAACCTGACATTTGCTCATTATGCAACTCAAAACTAAAGAACTTTGAACTTAATCATCTTTAGGGTTAGATTAGTTGTCTTTTAGAGACTAGATCTGACCTAGCCTCTAGGTTAGCACCTAGATGTTCGAGAACTAGGTCTGGACTGGTGCTTGTTGAGTAGCAAGTCCTTAGATGTCGTTCTTTCCTTATAGTGCAGCGGTATGGGACGTTGCACTATTTGGAAATGACCTGCATCAAGGGAAGAGAAACCCTAGACATATTGCACACGTTGTCTAGAGTAGCTACACAAGTCTACCCCTTGTTCTCACCGTTTTCACTAGTTTTCATGACACTGTACTCTCTGCTATGTGTGGGGCACTCATTTTCTGGATTTGGTTTTGGATTCCAATCGGATCGAACCTTGATAGTTTTCTCTGACGCTTTCTTTATCAGAGAAAAACTATATACTATTTTATTATATATATGTATTACAAAAATGTGTCCCCACACATGTACGAGTAGGATGTGGTCATGCAACCTAAGTGAAAGTGAATGACATCAGTCTAGAAGAGACAGTAGTTCTAGATTAGATGTCTAGAGCCTTATTAGAATATATGATAGATGGAATAGATAGAATAAGTTTGATGATATGATCTAAGTCTTATATAGATGATATAAGATAGTTTGTGATGATCTATGTTTATCTTTGAGGATGTAAGTTCAGTTTTGAGGATTTGAGATAAGTTTTATTGATGCATGTAAATATGCTTTTATGAGATAAGATATGTTAAGTTAAGACAAGTTGTGAGTCAGCATGAGCCTCAAGCTCTTTTACAAAGGAGGACCTCTAGTGTTTGGACCAGTTTTGGGGTTAACTCAAGAGAGAGCGAGACCCATAGGGAGAAGGTCAGAGAACCTAGACTCCATGATATGAGAAATATGAGAAATATATGATATGATATGTCCTAAACTAGAATACTCCTGAGTGATTGAGTTGAGTCACTCTATGCATGATTCCTATAGTTTGTTGAACCCTAGATGTCCTTCGGAGGGACAAACCCTAGAGTCAAATAGAGGCTGGTTATGTATGCATATGTGAATAAGGAAATATGAGTGTCTGCCATCTGGGTGAGGGAGAAAGCCCAAGACCCTGGAGGAGGTAGCTATGTTAGTTTCTGTGAAGCCTCGTGCTCGAGTTGGTGGTTTCCCACATAGGAATCTAGTGGTGTATATAAGAGGGTTTGGGTAAGCATGTTTCATGGGTAGAAGACCTATGAAGAGTATGTCATAGAATGTTTTGGTTTGTGTTATGTGGCTAGAGCTTATAAAGCTATCAATAGTGCCATTGAGGTAGACCTGGAAACCCTAAACCAAGGAGGGAGGATAAAGTATATCCGTTTGAGATACTCATAGAGCTGAGTTAGCTCAGAGAGACTGAGCATGACACTACCCTCAAGTACGGTTTAAGGGAACCTCAATTAGACTTGTTGATGTATGTTGACGAGCCACTTGTATAAGTTTGTTAGAACAACCCTGATATAATATATGTAAGAATGTGATCTAATCTTGAGATGTGATATGTAGATATGACGTGATGGAAAACCTAGAGATGGTTTAATATATAGAAATGCATAATGGTTAACCATGTACATGATTAATGATAATAATGTGATATCATTGGTTGAGCTTGTGATGAAATCACTAGTAATGTTGCAATTTATATGACCAATGAAATAAGATCATATGAACGAAACATGTTACTTGAGGTGTTAATCTTTGTGCTTAATAAAGATGAAAAATATATAATTTTATAGTTAGCACAACATAATTATTATAACACCTTGATATGATCTAGATGGATAACGTGGGTTAATTATAGTTAACTCCCTCCTAAAGGACACATGTTAATGATGAACATGTTCTAAAAATGAGCTAAATAAAATGTTGATGGCGCCTTGATATAATGGGTTAACTTTAGTTAACTCCTTTAGAACATGGTAATATGATGTGGGAACCCTAATGTATGGGTAAAGATAAGGATGCAACCCTAACATATGAAAGATGGAATGACATAATCTGAGTTTAAAACCCTTGTTCAACATTATATGTTGAGGGGTGTTTCACCTTAGATGTTCTAAAGCCTCCCAATAGTGGTTCATATATGATTGTGAGGCTTTGTTTTGGATATGTTGCACCTAGAGAAGTGCCCTACATATAGAAGCATATCGTTTGGTTTTTCCTTGGAGTAAAAGGATGGGTGAATTTTTAGGACAAAATTTTCTTTTAAGATGTATATGATGTCAAAGACTGGATTTTGGCTCAATTTCGAGGACGAAATTTCTTTTAAGGTGTGCAGGATGTGATGGTGTGAAAATTTGATATTCTCAGATACCCTTTTTGATAAAAGAATACTTGTTTTGGAATGATGCTTTAAGTTACATATACATAATTATGTACCATCTTATATTAATAAAATGACCGATTAGTAAGTGTCACAATGACACCAAAAATTGAGTGGTAAGCATATAGAATAGTGAAAAGGCTATAGTTAAAGCTTCATCGGTTTTTGATGCTCTTTGCTAGGAGAATACATGATGTTTTGAAGATAAGGAAAGTATGTGTAGTTTGGGGAAATCATCAATCGGGACAAATGTTTTAATATATATATACATGCTCCTAAGTTGATGAGTTGAAGTATCACACACATCTTTGGACTCTTTAGGCCACAGGTCATTAACATGGACTCATTCTGGCCCTGTGATGGCCTGATCTAATGATACATATATCATTCCAACTAGAACATGAGCATGGCAGTTTAGCTCGCCAGAGAGATGAGAAACACGTCCTTGATCGTGGGTAAATCACGACGCCATGTTTCTAATACACCTCAACTCGTCATAATGGTTTGAATAGCCTCTCTTTCAGGAAAACCGCCACCCACACATGGAGGACAAAGCAACATTCGACACAACATTTCACAGTAACCCACAGACGCACGATCAACTATATCACGTTACTTTTTCAATGTCTTCATAGACCATAGGTGGAAGAACGAGCTCCCGGTCTCCCTCTCATCTCTGTTGTTGAGAGCGAGCAAGCAGTGCCAAGCCTGCCGTGACGGTAGCCTGAGTTGGTTACAAGGTAGAGATCGTATGAGGGTGAATCCCACGCTGGCGTTTCAAGGTAGACGAGTATAGAAACCAGGTAGAAGAAGAGAGGATGGCGGCATAGAGGGATGGAGCTCGAAGCTATAGAGGAGAAGCATTCATTTCATGAGACTCCATGCCGGAACCAACCCCCCCCCCCCACGACGACGGCGTCATAGGACAGAAGGACATGTGATCGCTCGCCGGAGTCATCCCCTGCAGCGGTGGCCTGTGCAAGTGGCGAGCATGAGCGGCCAAGAGGAGTGAAGCTGTGTGGCAGCGGCTGCTCCTAGGAGACGAGGCAACCCGGCATCGACCAACATATATCGATGTGGGACCAGAGGCGACGTGTTCCGGAGTCCCAGGCATGGAGGATAGCTGACGGTGGAAATCTTTTGGAGGTTGGTGGTAGGGCGCAACACAGATGAAGTTGTGGTAGCAAGGTGCCAAGATGGATTCGACGACGGCGGCCAGAACTGCGTCGGACAAACCACGACGAAGGGCCCGAGAACACAGCGGCGGCGGCAGCGCTTGAGAGCAAGCTCAGTGCTCAGGCACACCCAGAACCGAATAGAGAGCTGACCGAGCATCTCTTAGCCTTGATGTGTGTTCTTCGGAGCTGCTTGCACCGGTGGTAGCTTGGGCAGAAGATTTCCCACGCGCACATGCACCACGCTGCGCTGGGCTCGCGTGGAACACAAGAAAGGAAAAGGGAGAAGGAGAAAACCTTGAACCGACTGAATGAAACAAAACTAGGTTCAAAACCCCTGAACCGTCGGTTCAACCAGCAAGTAGGAGAACTGAGCACCAGCCTATGGCCACGTGTCAGTCTCTCATTTGCCAAAAAGGTTAGTAATCCAAATAATGTTCAGTTCTTGTATAATTCCTAGAATTTAGCTCGATGCTCAGAAAAATACAAACCAGGTATCAAACTGTTCAGAAAAATGAGTAGAACAATATAAAATCATAATATCAGTAGTTTGATGCACTAATATTAGAGTTATTATGTAAGATGTATTACTCTTACTTTTATGAGTAATAAATATCAAATAATGACAAAAAATTACGATAATGCATCAATAACTCTCAAATGTGTTTTATAATCCATATGGCATTAGATGTGATCATGTTATGACACATAATCATGTAATTTGCTCTATTTGTCTATCTAGGGCTGATAACCCTATATAAAATGCAATACATACATACACGCTCAATAAATCATGGAAATTACAGAGTAAGCTCATATCGGTATCTGGAACACCCGTTTTAATTATGAGATCATGATGATGCATAGAATTCATGTTATATGAAGAGCACCCTTAATACATGTGATGTAACCCTAATATGGTTACTGAAAGTCACATAATGTTAAGTATGTTTACATAATAATGTGACACATGAGTATATCCAGTTGATGAACTATAATCTAGAATTTGACATTAGTAATATAATCCTAAGACAAGAATACAATTAATGATGCACATATCCTAAAATGGACATAAGTAGGGTTAGAATATGAGAACCTGATGATCGTATGTGATCTTGTCTTGATCAGGTTTAACAAGGATATAGATGACATGAAGAATGTGATGATTAGGTTATCTCTTTGGAAGGTACGCCATTACCTCTTACTTGGCTTATTATACAATATGCTTGTGTTATATGTGTAGTAAAATACTTGGCATATGATATTGGATGAAATGATTGTTCTTGTATGATATGTTGCATGATTTTCCATACTTATTTCTATGAACACATGACACATAATATATATGTTCCATTATATCCAAGCACTTCAACTCTTTGGTAGTAAAGTGCTGGAAAAGAAGTACTTCAACTCTTTGGTAGTAAAGTACTCAGAAGTGATCCAACTCTTTGGTAGTAGATCACATTGTGATATGATCCAACTCTTTGGTAGTGATCATAAAGGCCTTGATGCATTCAACTCTCAGGTAGTAAATGCATGGATGATATAATGGAAATTTATTCTTAAAATATGTGTTCTCTTTTGTTAATGAACATCTTTCTGCAAGTATACGCTTTTCTTATATTTTTCCGTTACTGCCAAGTATTAGTTTTATCTTATTTCCAAGATATGATGAGAGGTATATAAAAGACACGTAGGCGTACTCAGTACAATATTCTTGAATATTGTGCTGACGTGTACCGCATGTAATCTTTTGTTTAGGTTGTGGTTATGCTCTCAAAGATCCAGGGTAGTTGAGAGTTGGGTGGCGAGCCGATGTACAGGTGGACCTATTGTCTTAAGATCCTGTAGTTTAGATGTAGTACATGTATATGTATAAGTTTGCTGTTCAATATGTAATATCAAATGTTGTAACAATTCATGTTGTAATTATATGTTGAATGGTGAACATGTGTTGTGGTTTGTTTATTGTTCATGTGCATGTGCTACTGATTGTTTCCTTCTGACTCCCTCAATTTTCTTCTTCTTAGCCTTGTGTGGGATGTTTAAATTGGGATTCTCGCTGAGGTGAGGGTTTCAATTTGGACGTCACACATCAGATTAAGTTTTAGAAAATCTAGGGACGTCACAGGTGGTATCAGAGCATGAACAATAGAAAAACCTGACATTTTCTCATTATGCAACTCAAAACTATAGAACTTTGAACTTAATAATCTTTAGGGTTATATTAGTTGTCTTTTAGAGACTAGATCTGACCTAGCCTCTAGGTTAGCACCTAGATGTTCGAGAACTAGGTCTAGACTTGTGCTTATTGAGTAGCAAGTCCTTAGACGTCGTTCGTTCCTTGTAGTGCAGCGGTATGGGACGTTGCACTGTTTGGAAATGACGTGCATCAAGGGAAGAGAAACCCTAGACATATTGCGCACATTGTCTAGAGTAGCTACAGAAGTCTACCCCTTGTTCTCACCCTTTTCACTAGTTTTCATGACACTGTACTCTCTGCTACGTGTGGGGCACTCATTTTCTAGATTTGGTTTTGGATTCCAACCTTGATAGTTTTCTCTGACGCTTTCTTTATCAGAGAAAAACTATATAATATTTTATTATATATATGTATTACAAAAATGTGTCCCCACACATGTACGAGTAGGATGTGGTCATGCAACCTAAGTGAAGGTGAATGACATTAGTCTAGAAGAGAGAGTAGTTCTAGATTAGATGTCTAGAGCCTTGTTAGAATATATGATAAATGGTATAGATAGAATAAGTTTGATGATATGATCTAAGTCTTATATAGATGATATAAGATAGCTTGTGATGATCTATGTTTGTCTTTGAGGATCTAAGTTCAGTTTTGAGGATTTGAGATAAGTTTTGATGATGCATGTAAATATGCTTTTATGAGATAAGATATGTTAAGTTAAGACAAGTTGTGAGTCAGCATGAGCCTCAAGCTCTTTTACAAAGGAGGACCTCTAGTGTTAGGACCAGTTTTGGGGTTAGCTCAAGAGAGAGAGAGATCCATAGGGAGAAGGTCAGAGAACCTAGACTCCATGATATGAGAAATACGAGAAATATATGATATGATATGTCCTAAACTAGAAGACTCCTGAGTGATTGAGTTGAGTCACTCTATGCATGATTCCTATAGTTTGTTGAACCCTAGATGTCCTTCGGAGGGACAAACCCTAGAGTCAAAGAGAGGCTGGTTATGTATGCATATGTGAATAAGGAAATATGAGTGCCTGCCATCTTGGTGAGGGAGAAAGCCCAAGACCCTAGACGAGGTAGCTATGTTAGTTTTTGTGAAGCCTCATGCTCGAGTTGGTGGTTTCCCACATAGGAATCTAGTGGTGTATATAAGAGGGTTTGGGTAAGCATGTTTCATGGGTAGAAGACCTATGAAGAGTATGTCATAGAATGTTTTGGTTTGTGTTATGTGGCTAGAGCTTGTAAAGCTATCAATAGTGCCAATGAGGTAGACCTGGAAACCCAAAACCAAGGAGGGAGGATAAAGTATATGTGTTTGAGATACTCATAGGGATGAGTTAGCTTAGAGAGACTGATCATGACACTACCCTCAAGTATGGGTTAAGGGAACCTCAATTAGACTTGTTGATGTATGTTGACGAGCCACTTTTATAAGTTTGTTAGAACAACCATGATATAATATATGTAAGAATGTGATCTAATTTTGAGATGTGATATGTAGATATGACGTGATGGAAAACCTAGAGATGGTTTAATATATAGAAATGCATAATGGTTAACCATGTACATGATTAATGATAATAATGTGATCTCATTGGTTGAGCTTGTGATGAAATCACTAGTAATGTTGCAATTTATATGACCAATGAAATAAGATCATATGAACGAAACATGTTACATGAGGTGCTAATATTTTTGCTTAATAAAGATGAAAAATATATAATTTTATAGTTAGCACAACATAATTATTATAACACCTTGATATGATCTAGATGGATAACGTGGGTTAATTATAGTTTACTCCCTCCTAAAGGACACATGTTAATGATGAACATGTTCTAACAATGAGCTAAATAAAATGTTGATGGCGCCTTGATATAATGGGTTAACTTTAGTTAACTCCTTTAGAACATGGTAATATGATATGGGAACTCTAATGTATGGGTAAATATAAGGATGCAACCCTAACATATGAAAGATGGAATGACATAATCAGAGTTTAAAACCCTTGTTCAACATTATATGTTGAGGGGTGTTTCACCTTAGATGTTCTAAAGCCTCCCAATAGTGGTTCATATATGATTATGAGGCTTTGTTTTGGATATGTTGCACCTAGAGAAGTGCCCTACATATAGAAGCATACCATTTGGTTTTTCCTTGGAGTAAAAGGATGGGTGAATTTTTAGGACGAAATTTTCTTTTAAGATGTATATGATGTCAAAGACTGGATTTTGGCACAATTTCGAGGACGAAATTTCTTTTAAGGTGTGTAGGATGTGATGGTGTGAAAATTTGATATTCTCAGATACCCTTTTTGATAAAAGAATACTTGTTTTGGAATGATGCTTTAAGTTACATATACATAATTATGTACCATCTTATATTAATAAAATGACCGATTCGTAAGTGTCACAATGACAACAAAAATTGAGTGGTAAGCATATCGAATAGTGAAAAGGCTATAGTTAAAGCTTCATCGGTTTTTGATGCTCTTTGCTAGGAGAATACATGATGTTTTGAAGATAAGGAAAGTATGTGTAGTTTGGGGAAATCATCAATCGGGACAAATGTTTTAATATATATATACATGCTCCTAAGTTGATGAGTTGAAATATCACACGCATCTCTGGACTCTTTAGGCCACAGGTCATTAACATGGACTCATTCTGGCCCTGCGATGGCCTGATCTAATGACACATATATCAGTCCAACTAGAACGTAAGCATGGCAGTTTAGCCCGCCAGAGAGATGAGAAACACGTCCTTGATCATGGGTAAATCACGACGCCATGTTTCTAATACACCTCAACTCGTCAGAATGGTTTGAATAGCCTCTCTTTCAGGAAAACCGCCACCCACACATGGAGGACAAAGCAACATTCGACACAACATTCCACAGTAACCCACAGATGCACGATCAACTATATGTCGTTACTTTTTCAATGTCTTCATAGACCATAGGTGGAAGAACGAGCTCCCGGTCTCCCTCTCGTCTCTGTTGTTGAGAGCGAGAAAGCAGTGCCAAGCCTGCCGTGACGGTAGCCTGAGTTGGTTACAAGGTAGAGATCGTATGAGGGTGAATTCCACGCTGGCGTTTCAAGGTAGACGAGTATAGAAACCAGGTAGAAGAAGAGAGGACGGTGGCATAGAGGGATGGATCTCGAAGCTATAGAGGAGAAGCATTCTTTTCATGAGACTCCATGCCAGAACCAACCCCCTCCCCCCACGACAACGGCGTCATAGGACAAAAGGACATGTGATCGCTCGCCGGAGTCATCCCCTACAGCGGCGGCGTGTGTAAGTGGCGAACATGAGCGACCAAGAGGAGTGAAGCTGTGTGGTGTTGGTTGCTCACAGGAGACGAGGCACCCCGGCATCGACCAACACATATCGATGTGGGACCAGAGGTGACGTGATCCGGAGACCTAGGCGTAGAGGAGAGCTGACGGTAGAAATCTTCTGGAGGTTGGTGGTAGGGCGCAACACAGACAAAGTTGTGGTAGCGAGGTGCCAAGGTGGATTCAACGACGGAGGCTAGAACTGCGTCGGACAAACCACGACGAAGGGCCCGAGAACGCAGCGGCGGCGGCAGCGCTTGAGAGCAAGCTCAGCGCTCAGGCACACCCAGAACCGAACAGAGAGCTGACTGAGCATCTCTTAGCCTTGATATGTGTTCGTCGGAGCCGCTTGCACCGGCGGCGGCTTGGGCAGAAGATTTCCCACGCGCACAGGTGCCACGCTGCGCTGGGCTCGCGTGGAACGCAAGAAAGGAGAATGGAGAAGGAGAAAACCTTGAACCGACTGAATGAAACAGAACTAGGTTCAAAACCCCTGAACCGTCAGTTCAACCAGCAAGTAGGAGAACTGAGCGCCAGCTTATGGCCACATGTCAGTCTCTCATTTTCCAAAAAGGTTAGTAATCCAAATAATGTTCAGTTCTTGTATAATTCCTAGAATTTAGCTCGATGCTCAGAAAAATACAAACCAGGTATCAAACTGTTTAGAAAAATGAGTAGAACAATATAAAATCATAACATCAGTAGTTTGATGCACTAATATTAGAGTTATTATGTAAGATGTATTACTCTTACTTTTATGAGTAATAAATATCAAATAATGACCAAAAATTACGATAATGCATCAGTAACTCTTGAATGTGTTTTATAATCCATATGGCATTAGATGTGATCATGTTATGACACATAATCATGTAATTTGCTCTATTTGTCTATCTAGGGCTGATAACCCTAAATAAAATGCAATACATACATACATGCTCAATAAATCATGGAAATTACAGAGTAAGCTCATATCGGTATCTGAAACACCAGTTTTAATTATGAGATCATGATGATGCATAGAATTCATGTTATATGAAGAACACCCTTAATACATGTGATGTAACCCTAATATGGTTAATGAAAGTCACATAATGTTAAGTATGTTCACATAATAATGTGACACATGAGTATATCCAGTTGATGAACTATAATATGGAATTTGACATTAGTAATATAATCCTAAGACAAGAATACAATTAATGATGCACATATCCTAAAATGGACATAAGTAGGGTTAGAAGATGAGAACCTGATGATCATATGTGATCTTGTCTTGATCAGGTTTAACAAGGATATAGATGACATGAGGAATATGATGATTAGGTTATCTCTTTGGAAGGTACGCCATTACCTCTTACTTGGCTTATTATACAATATGCTCATGTTATATGTGTAGTAAAATACTTGGCATATGATATTGGATGAAATGATTGTTCTTGTATGATATGTTGCATGATTTTCCATACTTATTTCTATGAACACATGACACATAATATATATGTTCCATTATATCCAAACACATCAACTCTTTGGTAGTAAAGTGCTGGAAAAGAAGTACTTCAACTCTTTGGTAGTAAAGTACTCAGAAGTGATCCAACTCTTTGGTAGTAGATCACATTATGATATGATCCAACTCTTTGGTAGTGATCATAAAAGCCTTGATGCATTCAACTCTCAGGTAGTAAATGCATGGATGATATAATGGAAATTTATGCTTAAAATATGTGTTCTCTTTTGTTAATGAAAATCTTTGTGCAAGTATACACTTTTCTTATATTTTTCTATTACTGCCAAGTATTAGTTTTATCTTATTTCCAAGATATGATGAGAGGTATATAAAAGACACATAGGCGTACTCAGTACAATATTCTTGAATATTGTGCTGACATGTACCGCATGTAATCTTTTGTTTAGGTTGTGGTTATGCTCTCAAAGATCCAGGGTAGTTGAGAGTTGTGTGGCGAGCCGATGTACAGGTGGACCTGTTGTCTTAAGATCCTGTAGTTTAGATGTAGTACATGTATATGTATAAGTTTGATGTTCAATATGTAATATCAAATGTTGTAACAATTCATGTTGTAATTATATGTTGAATGGTGAACATGTGTTGTGGTTTGTTTATTGTTCATGTGCATGTGCTACTGATTGTTTCCTTTTGACTCCCTTGATTTTCTTCTTCTTAGCCTTGTGTGGGATGTTTAAATTGGGATTCTTGCTGAGGTGAGGGTTTCAATTTGGACGTCACACATCAGATTAAGTTTTAGAAAATCCGGGGACGTCACAACGATACAATCTTATTCCATTCTTATGACAAAATGTTGTGTAAAGCTGAAGAACAACCCTAATCTCTAGAACCCCTAGAAATAGGGAGGACTTTACCAAACACTCCCAACCAATCATCCTAGTTAATGGTACTAGATAGAAAGTCTACATATCCCACAAGAAGGAAACAACTACCCCTTCTAGTTTTAATTATCCCCACTTTGGGATGGAAAGAGGCTTGTCCGCCTAGAAATCCTACCAACCCTTTCCCAAGTTTGCAAGTAGAATGAAAAGCCAAAAGAGAAAAAAATCATGAGAGTTGTTCCTGAAAAGATTTTGAAGGACTCCACACGGCTGGTGTATTCCTACACTCAAGAATGTAGATATGTCATTCTTAGAAATGGAGTCTGTGAGCTAAGTCTGTACCCACCTGCATTTAAGCAAACCTTGCAAAACTGCCTCAGCCTACATTAGGGCCCAATTGAGAAACACTATCATTACCAAACCATCATTGTTGGGGAAGATTGAGAAATGTAGGAAAACACTAAAAGCATAACCCACCCAAGCACGATAGCATAGACACAACCAAAATAAAGGTAGGGTGTGAAAGCTACCCCTTACAGGAATCGTTTACAAGTATAGCCAGAAACCAAGGACAGGAGGGTCATTGTAAGGGAGAGTCCTTTACTACAACAAGTAGTGGTAATGGTACAAAGTCACTCAAATCTAGAAATAAAGGGAGGAGATAGAATTTGAAGAAGTGAACCAAGCCCGCTACATAGGTTTTGCTATAAGAATGGAATAAATTTGTAATGGCATGTTTATTAAACAAAGGAAAACATCTATAGCTCATCGCTCAATGATTTGATTCTATCTATTAGCCTGAGGACATGCTAGACTCTAAGTTTGGGGGAGTTGATAACATGATATTTTGTGAATGTTTTACACCTGTTTTATTTCTACATTGACATCCCTTTTATGGATCTTCCTGTCTATTTTAATATCTTTGAACAAAATCTGGATTTGACTTAATGGCCTTTCTTACTCCATGCAGACACAGTATAATTCACCACCGTGACATCATCTCGACCGTAAGGGTCCATGGGTGTCTCGGCTGAGATAGATCCAATGATCAGTGGCCCATCGTTGCGATCACGACGTACATCAAGAGTCTTAGTGCTTTTCAATCGCAACAATGGTCGCGACCAAGAATATTGTCATGAACGCCACCAATAATCTTGACTGAAACAGATCCTATGATCAATGGGTGTAACGATCTCGACCACTACTAAGGTCTCGGTTGTAACTACACCTCCTCGCCTCGACTGAGACAAACATCATGACCGCTACTGATGGTCACTACTGCGATAATGGTCTCGATCGAGACATGAGTTGCAACCACGATGACAAATTAAGTCGATGGGAAATGCCTATAAATATGCCCCAACCTCACATATACAAGTAGGGGGTGTTCGGATTATTAAGAGCAATGAAGTTATACCCAACTCCATAGCCATCCTCATTTATCTCCATTGGTCTTGGATCTCCAAAGACAAAAGTTGGAGGAGAGAAAAGATCTGCTATCTTCTTATTCAAGAGAAGGAGTTATCATCTTCCACATATATAGTAGATCTAGATTTGAAGAAGTACCATTGGAGTATCACCTCCTTCCTTCTTTAGATCTATCATCTTCCTCATGATGTAGCTTAACCCTCTTTGTTTATCTTGATGTATCTACTCTTTTTTAGTGCTGTTATGTTGCTCATTGACATGAGTGGCTAAACATCTTACTTGGGTTGGGAGTAGCCACTAAAGATCTCCCAACATGTATATACGTACATCCTTTTGAATATATATATATATATATATATATATATATATATATATATATATATATATATATATAATGGCTATCTCCATAATCTTGTTCTTAAATGCTTGACTTGCATGATTAGCTACCATCTTGTGATGTATGATTGTTAATGCCCCAAAAAAGTAGTATTAATCTTATTAAGTGTTATGGAGTTGATTGAATGCATCAAAATGTTGGAATGCTTGAGATAATGATAATTTGGTTTGCTTTGTGATTGTTTATTTGCCTTATTGAGAGAGAGAAAACCTTATAATCTAGATCTATCCTAATCTTGAGAGATGAGGGAATAGACATATATGATGATTTCTTGTAATCTTGCTAAGGGTATACAAATAGGAGTGAGTACTGCATTTCGGTGAGAGATCTTAGGTGAAACCCAATCCAAGTTCCCATCCATACTTTGGTTACATATTTCTTGTTTGATCTTATTCTCTTGTTTTGTTTTCTTCACTTTGCTTTTCTTTCTATGTTTGGAGTAACATTGTTCCCTAAGAAACACCATATTAGTCTACCTCTTTGTTTGGTGTATTTAAGTCTAAGGCACTACATTCTTAACACTTATCAACCTTGTTCCTGTGGTTCGATGGTGATCTACTACAGTGGACCCCGTATAATATTTGTGGGGGCCTTAGTGTCAGATTATAAATCTAACAGTCTGAATACTGTAGATCCACTCCATTTTGGATGTTTGATTTGGGTCATTCAATTATGGCACGCAACTCCACATTTTAAGTGTCCCTACCTGTGAGAATGTTTTATGATGTTGGCATGTAGTTCATGCTCTCATCCCTGACAATAGCACATGCCACCTATTTTCCACTTGTTTTGTTTTCTGCTACATTGACATTTGTGATAGTTTTTTATGGTACTATAGGTGAGGGTTCTTGCAAATTTTTTTGAGTTGGGTACCATCAGTGAAGTGAACTAGGTTGTTCATTTAGAACTTGTTCGATGCAATTGAGATTTTTTTTATCATACATTTGTTTTCCTTGAATTACTCTTGTGTTCCTCCCTTTCCATATGTGCCAATAGATCACAAGCCACATCTCCATCCAACCTTAATTGTGTTTATTTATTTTTTGCATGTTGTTAAGCCATGATTTGAAATCTATTGGTTCAAAGAAGTTTTTCTCAATGTTCGGGTTTATTAGATTCCAAATTTGTCAAGTGACATTGTAGTCTCTTGTGACTGCTGACTCCTCATCATTGTTGCAAAGGCTACATAATGGGTCACTTGCCATTCCCATATGATGGTGCATGCTATTTGTTGTTAATATTTCGTGCATACATAGACACTCAAAAAATTTATAATTTCTGGTGCTTTCATCTTCCATACAGTTCTCCATTTCCCTAGAAAGAATTTCCTTTTTGTTTTGATTATTTAACGATAAGAATCCTTGGTGTTAAGGATGCCCTACTTATTTGGTACCCAACACCTATAGTCAAGTTCTTCTGATGGGCAAGGTGTCACGATATTAATGATTTCCTTGCTATGTCCTCATCAAATCACTTGTTGATAAAATTAATATCCTAGTTTCCATTTTCTACCTTCGACAAGATACCTTAAGATTTTTCAGTTAATCTGGGACATTCACATTAACACTTGGTTTCTATGTATCCTAGACTATCGAGTTCTCTCCATTCATGATACATCTACCTCTTTGATTTAGAATCATGCTAGATTGTCGTTAGATACATTGTCATATCATTGATCTTGATGTAGTATGATCTTGTGCATACTTTTTTTTTCATAATTTTATGCTTGGGTGGATCCCTCTATTGAAGGAAGTCCCAACTTCTCTTCATCAGTAGAGCATCATTCATGTGTGAGGAAGATTTGTTCGAGAGTCCTCCTTCGGCCTTCATTGCAATGACTTTGTCCCATACGACTTTGTTGATAGTCCTCCTTTCTCTATTCCCTCCCTATATAAACCTTATGAAGATTTTGTCAATCTCACTACAAATTGAGGATGGTAGTTTAGCTAACCGCATAGTGTATGTAGATATTGAGGTGAGTCTAGATTTTTCAAGTGTAACTCTACCTGCTATTTAGGTTTTTCCCTATCCAACTATTGAGCGTACTTTGTATTTTCTTTGTAATTGATTTATACATTTCTTTTGTGTGTCTGCCACAGATTATTAGAACTCTAAGATATATCACCAAATTAGATGTAAATCCTACTCTAGTGATGTGACTGATTCTTCTTTGAAGTAATGGTGCATTGTTCTTTGAAAAGTGGAGAATCGATTTTTTCTTAGAAAGTTCAAAGCATGACACTTTTTTGAATTCATTGAGTTATTTGATGATGGTTCTATCTTGTAATGTTGTTGCTTCTGCAAACAGTATAATGTCATCCGCAAAGCAAAGGTGAGATATAACTTCACATGCTTTAGCAACAATTAAAGGTTTCCAAGCTTTTTCATTTAGAAGAAGGTTGGCCCTTTGGCATAGATAATCCAAACATATCATGAATGTGTAAGGTGATATAGGATCACCTTGTTTCACTCCATGGTTTGGTTTATAGTTTTTAACAATTCTCCATCCTAGAAAATCCTTGTTTCTCGTTGATGAATCATGTGGAGTATCACATTACTCAGGCTTTGAGGTATATTAGTTCTACTAATGGTATCTTCGTTGAAGATCCAAATAATTCTATCGTAAGCCTTTGAAAGATCTATCTTCATAGCCACTAGTTTTGTATTTCCTATTTTGACTCTCATTGAGTGTATGAGATCCTGTGCAAGGATGACATTTTCTTTAATTTTTCACCCTGGCACAAAGAATGATAGAAAAGGCAAAGTCCATGCCGACATGAAAGGCTTGTCTCTCAATGAAAATCTTGGATATCAATTTTACACTAACTATTTAGTGAGATCGGTATTAAGTGATTGAATGTTGTGGGGTTAGGGTTCTTTGATATAAGAACTAGAGTCGATTGAGTGAGTTTTGGAGGTAATGACACACCTTGGAAGACTTATATGATCATTTTGTTGTAATTCACCTTGATTCTTGTCCAATTCTTCAGTAGGAATCTTACCTCAATTCCATCCAGTCCGGGTGCCTTCGATGGGTTCATTTTCATTAAAGATTTGCAGATCTCTGCTTCTGTAACTATTCTCTATAGATTTTTCATCTGATCAACATTGAGTGGTTTCAAGAACCATGTATTAGATCTTGTCGGTGCATCTCTCCTTCTAGGATTGTCTTCAATGAATTGTTTTTAAAAATGATTGAAAATTAATACATTTAACTAATGTTTATCCTCCACACGTGCTGTATTATTTTCCTTTAATATGATAATCATCTTCATTTAGTGTATGTTGTTGACAAACCCTTGAAAGAACTTGGTGTTCACATCTTCATGCCTGAGCTAGTTGCATCTGGGTCGTTGTCACCAATCTATGTTCTCCTCATGTAGAATTGATTCATACTATGATTTCACGCTCAGTAGGATGGAGTTACTGTATTTGTTATACCCAATCTCCATGAGTTTTTTTAACTCTTGGATTCTATTTACCAGTAAGTTTATTTCTTTTGTCTCAAATCATGGGATTATTTTCTCGTAGTTGTGGGGTTGTTCCCAATTGGCTTCGAGAAACTCTGGAAACTCTGGAAATTCCTACCAGACTTCCTTAGTTTTGAAGAACTTGTTGTTTGTCCACATTTTAAGGTTCCACAATAGAAGTATAGGTGAGTGATCAGATACGGTCCTTAGTAGAACCTTAGATAATTTATTCGACAAGGTGATCAACCAATCATGGTTAATTAAGGTTTGATCTAATTTTTCTAGAAATGTGTGTCTCTTAAACATTTCCATGGGTATCGATGATCGTATATATGTCAAGTTAGTGTAGTTTAAGGTATCTTAAAACTCGTTACCAACTAGTGGATTAAATGAGTTAGCTCCAATCTTCTCATCTCTGATAAGGGTAGTATTGAAATTTCCAAATAGGAGCCATGGATGATTGATGTTTGTAGATAAATGGTTTATATGGTTCCATAGTTGTTTCTCGGGTCTAGGTTTAGGGAATTCATATATGAATGTGACATATTTATCACTAGACATGATACAATGAATATATTTTGTTAGCGTTTCTCAATCACTAAGATGTCTATCGCTGCATCTTGATGAAGTAACCAAATTCCCCCTAAAACCCAATTGCTTCAACTCTATGGGATTAATTGGAACACATCCTCTTGATGGTGCTGAGGGTCATGTCTCCTGATTTACTTGGATCTAGAATGATTACAACAGTAGGTTTGTTCTTGACCATGAGTTCTCTCAGGTAGGTTTGGGTGGACTCTGTTACCACAACTAGAATGTTCTAGACTACGAACATATTAAACAGATTGTGATGTTCCTATCATAGAACCTCCTTCTGCATCAATCATCTGACCTCATTACTCTCCTTGAATACCTCCTACTTGAGATCCTCCTTGTGGGACTGTTTTCCACTTTTCCTGGGAGAACCTCCACTTCCATGATATAATCTTTCCACCTTCCTATTTCTTAGGTGTATTAAATTTGTGCTTCCATTTATTCCATCAGGTGGTTTGCTTTCACCAAAGTTGAATATGAATCTTGGTTGAAAGGTGTTGTTGTTATTGCCTGTGCAAGTCTCTACACTCTGTGATGTAGATTGTACCTCTTTTCCTTCAATGATCTCATCACCATCAATGTTAACTGAAACATGATTGTCATTACATGTGTTGTTCTGCATGGATGCCCTCTCATTACTTCCCTTGTTTTTTGTTGTTCTCTTATGCTAGAATGTGATTTGTTTGGTTTCCACTGTCTTGTCACTTATTGTCTAGACGTTTGTTGGATTCCGTATCAGTTCCTCCTATTGTTTTCCTGTCTTCCAACATTTCCAAGAGTGTTTTGATTGTTTTCCCTAAATAGTTTTGAATTTGGTTGCTCCTACTTGTCACCTTCATCATGCAAGATTGAGAACCTACTATTGTTATCATTTTCTTACTGGTGTCGATATGGTTTTTGTTGCCTTGTATCCCTTATTGGTGTTTTTTTTGCATGGAGGTTTTCATTGAAACTATTGAGTTATTCCTTCAAGAGGGCCTTCTTGAGTTGGGTATAAGCACAATGGTCTCTACTGTGGCCAGCCCAACCATACTTCATGCACAATGTATGGATGTTTTCATAGTCCATATTATATTTGTTCTTCATAATAAGCACATGTGGTTTAAGAGTTTCATTTGTTTTTTATTTCTAATTCAATTCTCAAAAATCTGCCAAAAAAAATTCGATGTATTACTATCCACTTTGATTGTATTACCTATGAAATTCCCCACCCTTTTGTAGTATTTGTTCCTCATACATGCATAGTGGTAAGTTAGGGATTAGGATTGATATTGTCATGAATTATGATGAACTAATTTCAAGGTTGAAGCTAGACCACCATCTTTGTACTGTCTGGTAGGAGCCTAGCATTAGCCAAGGACCTTCAGTCAACAAACTAATGAAGTCTTCTTCCATAGTTAACTAGACCGGGTAATAACCATATTCTAGATCAATAATATTGTATGCTCTTATGATAACCTGAATTTCTCTCTCTTACTTAGTGCACCTTCTCACTTCAATTGAGAATCAACCAACTTTTATATCTTGAGTATTAGTATACTCCAATTTGATCACTTGAATGACCAATTTTTGTGAGGTATGGCAATAATTCAAAATATTATACAAGCATGACATGCTTTAACACCTCACGAATTTGCAACTGAAATTTGTCCTCTAATATATTTCATGTTATAAAGAACTCAATTATCTTTCCAACAGTGCAAGAATCACCTCAATCGGATTTATGACTCCAAAGTTATGGTCATTTGAATCACCTCACTTTTAATCATCAATTTAATAGAATTAACTTGTTTTTGAGATTTTGGGCCCAAATTGGAGTGTGCGACCCAGCAAAGCAGGGGTGTCCCCCTTGCCAAGTCACTGATTCCCTTATTTGTTTTTTGACCAATCATTGGTGTCGATCTTATACCCATCGATCGAACCTAAGATCTGACCTAGGAGGTCATCTGCTACCCCTATCTGTACTATTGTAGCATTTGCTTTAGCTGAGCCAACAAGAGTTGTTCTTGATACTTTTGGGCACAATTGGTTTTCCAAAACACCAATATTACTCATTCTTGGTCATTCCCCTTTCGTTTCCCTCTTTTTCATTACTTTTAGCCTTAGCTTTCACTTGCTCTCCTCCTTCCTTCCATGGCCACCACCATAGATCTAGGGTTGGGGGTTTGCCCCTTACACCTCTATAGCCCTCCAAAACCCCCACAATGTGGTTGGGACCTTAACATGGAGCCATTGGAGCATCATCCAGGGACTTCTGCACCCCAATGCTTGATCGACACGGCTGCACCAATCAACAAGTCAGTCCGCTGTAGGGAAGCACGGTTGTACCCAATGGGGGAGGAGGACAATCCCCCTTCTTCAGCAATGATCGCTCGGATGCGGTGAGGTAGGGTAATGGATTTCTAGGTTTGGCCCCAACAACATGTATCAGTGTTGGTTAACCGCACCAGGCATTAGGAAGCAACATGAAACGACAGACTACGGGCCACAATGATAATGAACGTGCACTTCATCCATGTAGGGTAGGGCGCACCCCTTTTCCTCGAGCCACAACCCAGATCACATGATGAATTAATGGTAACACTCCAAACTCATTTCTCTATAGTTTCTCATCAAAATGCAAAAAAATCAATAACTCCATCATCCCTTGGCCAAATCATGCAATAGTATATATCCAATCGGCCAGCTCGTGAGATCTACAACATGGATTTTGTCCCAAAACCTAATTATAATGCCGGTTCCCCTGATTTCTTGAAAATGCCAACTTTAGTCATGATTGAGTACAATTAATTCACAACTATGATCAAGCTAAGATCATAAATGACTATTCAACCTACTAATCATGAAATCAGTAAAATTTGTGAACCCTTGAACCATTTTGATCTCCTAAACTCCCTTTTGATCCATGTTTGTCCCTAATGCATGTTTGTAGCTTGTTTATGGACCTTAATGCATGATGTTTATTAAAGTGTAATCTTGTTTCTTTGTACCATCAAGACTTACCTAATATATAAAATTAGTAACTATCCAACCTCCATGATTCTTGTGTTACTCATGAATCCCCTTTTCTGTTGTTTAGGTAATATGTCATAATATGCATGCATTGTGTCCCATACATGTTTAGGTTTGGTTATACTTGATCCAAAATGATATCTCTTACCCCCTTGATGCCCCCAACTATAGTAGATATCTGAAATATATAATTTTGATGTGTTGTAAGGCAAACTTCATTCATGATAAGATGATGTATGTGCACCTTTTTGACCTAAATGTTAGCATAATGGTTGTTTGTCTTTCTTGTTCCCTAGTCTTGATAATGTATCTATTTATCATGCTCTCCCTCTCTAATCAGAGTTGACTCTATTAATATTGTTTTCTTTTGATGTGGATGTCCACCTAAGTCTTGTGTTGACCCCTAATGGCATATGAACTAGGTTGATGCTTGCATATATGTTGAAATGTGATACCCAAGGATGAGTGTATGATGACTAGACCATAGGCAATATACACCTATATTGGAATATGTTTCTTATGTCATTATGTTTCTGATCTAAACCATCTTTGATTTTGGTTCTTATTCTAGATGACGCTTGACCTTGGTTACTCTTTTATGACTCTTCAGACCCTAAAATGCAAGTAAGCGGCTCAAACCTTGTAATAAGCATATAAAATGCATGGAACATTGAAATGACATGAAATATGAACCACACCCTTATAATAGACTCTAAATCAATAAAAGGTTATCAAATGCACCAACAATCAACATTAAACCTAATTTGGCCAAAACCCTAAGATGAAGCTAGTTAGGGATCATGAAGAGAATCTAATGCATTTATGCAATCTTGTACTTAACCAGGTTTGGCTTGTGATCTAGATGGTGAAGAATAGGTTATGAAATCTCTTAATTAGGTATAATGTTTAATAATTATATGACTATGGATTTATTACTTGAAATGTGATACATATGTATGCTCATTTACTTTCTCATATTGACATGTAGTACTCTAGTATTGTATTGGATGTTTGCCTTGTACTATTGATTTACAAATTGCAAACATAATATAGAAACTCCATTATACAAACCTTGTGCACCTTCCTATATTCTTGGGTTAACGACACCAGGTTGGAGATCCTACTTGAGTTGTCAAGATAGGGTAGACCATGTCGATAATAGGGTTAGCTAATCTTGAGCACCCTTAAGGACCCTTCCAATGGGAAGTTGTTCAAAGGCTTTATGAAAACATGATATGTTGGTATAATTGGAGTAAAATGATATAAAACAGGGGCTCTCACTTTTCCAAATACTTAACTTTTTTATTCTTGTTTGTTTACTTCTACATATCTTTTTAATTTAGGCAAAGCTTATGTATATGTATCTTTTAGCCCTATACTCACCACCTCGTGTGCTTGACCCATCTTGTTTCACATATTTTATAGATTCAAAGATGGATAGAAGTTGATGGGCTTGGTGAGCTATGTAATGTGTTCTTGTTGCAAGATCCCTAACATACATGAGCCGACTTGTAAAACTATACTCTTGAACACGTAATTGAAATCTTATGATAAATAATGCTGCTGAATATATCTTGTTGAATGTTGAAATTATGATAGGTGATTTTATCCTATTATATATTCATGTATGCTAAGCATTATGCTTCCACATTCACACTATAATAATACCATGCTAGGGACGGATGCCTAGGTCCTATAGCCATTGACTCTATAGTCATTTAGAGTTTGGATTTGGGTAACAAACGATTCCGTGACAGATGGTATCAGAGCATGAACAATAACTACACCAAAAATGTATCACACAGAACACATATTAAACATAATCTTACATCTACAATCTAGAAAATTAATGAGATGTCCTTTATGGACTGTGCTGACTTAGCCTTTAGGTTAGAACCTATATGTTCTAGAATAGGTGTAGATTTGTTTAATCCCTAGAACCCTTTCTTTTCTCCTCCCTCTATCATGTAGTATGGGTTGTAGGTGCGAAAGGGTTATAAAAGGGATATCTTATCCTAACCCTACACATATGTTCCAGGCATGTGCTTAGGGTAGCTACACAAGTGTGCACCATGTTCTTGCTAGTTCTCTAGGTGTCATGGTACTAAATTGCCTAGTGAGTGTGGTAAATCGTTTTGGTTTTGGTTTTATTCGAATGAAATATGGTGGTTTTTATCACATATTTTTCAATGTTGGAGAAAACCTATTATAAGTATAAGTATATGTATATATGAAAAATGTTACCACACGCAGTCTCTAGAGTTGTCTAGAGCCATGATAAAGGTTAGACTATTAAGTAGTCTAGATGACCTACGTTGATAATGATGCTGACAATGATATTGATGATGATGATGTTGATAATTATGATGATGATGATGTTGATGATTATGATAATGATGATGATGATGATGATGATGATGAGGACGACGATGATGATTATGACAATGATGATGATGATGATGATGATGATGATGATGATGATGACGATGACGACGATGCCAATGTTGATGTTGATGTCATTATTATGAGATGTTTCAAGATGATTCAAGTATGTTTGACGAAATGAGATGAGTTTGACCATGCAACCCTAGCTAAACCGAGCACCTTGTATGATACATGTGACTTGGTTGATGTGCTAAACATAGCTAGTGGGTTGAATGCTTGCTTGCATCTAGTCTTGTATATGTTGAGATATGATATGTGAGATATGACTTGAGACCAACATTGGCCTCAATCTCTTTACAATGGAGGACCTATAGTATGGGATATACAAAAAGGGCGACCTCTTGATATTAGTCAACCCGCCATGGGAGAAGGTTAGAGTACCTAAACTCCAAAATATGTGAAGTGTTGAAAAATATGCATGATAAAAATATATGATGAGTCCCTATCTAGAATACTCCTAAGTATGTGAGTTATGTTTCCTAGTGTGTTGTTGCCTTGAAAATGTTAAACCTTAGATTTCCCATGAAAATATTTAACCCTAGAGGAAGAGGCATCCGATATATGATGTTTTGCTAAATAGATGAGGGAAATGTCCCAACACCCTAGGATTATGTATATGACTTGTGATCTCTATGATGAGCCTCATACTCAAGTTGGTGGTTGTATGCATACGAATCTAGGTGTGGCCCTTGTTTAGATGGTTGGGTAGACATTTGTTATGGGTAGAAGGTTGTGGTTAGCTTGTCTTGTTGGACATAGATAGGTATTAGTTTGAGTGGGTTGTTCTTATGGAGATCTTTTGAAATACAAGTCAGATGACTACGAAACCTTAATGTTGATCATAATTTGTTTCCTAAAATAATCCACTATGTATGAAGATAATCTCACTTATGTGAAAAACTTGATATATGTATGATAAGTCACTCTCATAAGCTAGGCGGAATATGAAATCATACCATACATCAAATATGTAAGTATGAAATCGTGGGCTGGATATGATGATGCCCTGAGATCTTAGCTTGAACAAACATGAATAAATGCTTAATTTCAAACCCAAAAATGAAAAAATATGTAATGATGATAAACGTAATTGATCAGAATCAGTAGAATTTTGGGGGAAAACTAAGACATGCATGAAATCTAGTATAAAGATGAAATATACATTCGAAGACAATCACATTTGATGGTCATGATGATGAATATGTTCGTTTGAGAAATTCATAAGATAGAGTTTGACAACTCCCCTCAATGCTCATATAACACGCCTCAAGCTTATATGAGTACATGAACAAAAACCCTAATGTAATGGTAATAAGGGATGCGAAAACCCTAGTGTCAAGATGATGTTATAACATGATGGAATCCTAAGTAAAATGTATATATGTATACACCCTAGGTGAGAAGAATCTAAGTGTGGAATCTATGATGGGGGATACCTTAACACTAAGGATTGTTAATCTAAATATGATGAATATGCACCTTGACCTTTCACTATGATCTGGGAAAATTTTGAGGATGAAAAATTTCCTTTAAGGAGGGAAGGATGTGACAAGTTGACTTTCTCTCTCTTCATTTATTCACCTTCTCACTCTAATTGGGAACCAACCTACTCATTTTGATATCAATTTCATATCTTGAGTACTAGGATACTCCAATTTGATCACTTGAATGACAAATTTTTGGAAGGTATGGCAATAATTTGAAATATTGAACAACCATGGCATGTTTTAACAACTCACTACTTTACAACTGAAATTATCCTCTTCACTATAATTATTTGATTCTCTAATATATTTCATGTTGTAGATCTCAATTATGTTTCCAACAACACAAGAATCACCTCAATCAGATTTATGACTCCAAAGTTATGGCCATTTGAATCACCTCAATTTTAGTCATCAATTTAATTCAATTAACTTGTTTTTGAGTTTTTGGGCCCAAATTGGAGTGCGCGATGCAAAAAGGGTGGCACTCCACCTGCCAAGTCAGTGATCCCTTGTTTGTTTTTTGACCAATCACGGGTGTTGATCTTATAACCACAGATGGAGCCTAAGATCTGAGGGCTAGGAGGTCATCATCTTCCCCCATTTGTACTACTATATTAGTTGCTTTAGGTCATCCAATAGGTTTTGTTCTTGATACTTTTGGGCACAATTGGTTTGCCAAAAACTAACATTTCTCATTCTTGGTCATTCCCCTTTTGTTTCCCTCTTTTTGGTACCTTGTAGCCCTAGCTTTCACTAGCTCTCCTCCTTCCTTTCACGACCGCCACAATGGATCTAGGGTTGGGGTTTTACCCCTTACACCTCCACAACACACCAAAACCCCTGCAACGAGGTCGGTACCTTGGGATGGTGCCATTGGCACATCGTCTAGAGACTTTTGTGTCCCAATGTTCAATCAACACGGCTACAACGACTACCAAGGCAGTCCACTGCAGTGAAGCCTCTAGTTTTACACTATGGGGGAGGAGAACAACCCCCCTTCTCAGTCGATGACCGCTCGGATGTAGTGTGGCAGGTCAGGGGATCGCTAGGTCTAACCCCAACAACATGTACCATCATTGGTTTGCCGCACTGGGCATCAGGAAGTGGCGGGCAATGACGACCTGTGGGCCATTGAGATAATGAGCAGGCACATCATCCATGTAGGTAAGGGTGCACCCCTATTCATTGATCCATGACCCTAATCACATGATGAATTAATGGTAACATCCCATACTCATTTCTCTATAACTTCTCATCAAAATGATAAAAAATCAATAACTCCATCATCCTTTGGCCAAAACATGCAATATTATATATCAAATTGATCAGCTCGTGAAGATCTACAACATGGACTTTATCCCAAAGCCTATTTCAAATGTTGGTTCACCTAATTTCTTGAAAATGCTAACTTTAGTCATGATTTAGTACATTTAGTTCAAAATTATGATCAAGCTTGTATCTTTAATGACTATCCACCATCCTAGTCTTGAAATCAGTAACATCTATGCATCCTTGAACCAAGTCAAGCTCCTAATCTCCATTTTGATCCATGTTTGTCACTAATGCGTGTTTGTAGCTTATTTATGGACCTTAATGCAAGATGTTGATTAAAGTGATGATTTTATTTATTGCTACCATCAAGACTTACCTAATCTAGAAAATAACTAACTATCCAATCTCCATGACTCTTGTATCTCACGAATCCCCTTTTCTTTGGTTTAGGTAATATGTCATAATATAAATGCATATGTCCCGTACATGTTTAGACTCGGGTATACTTCTTCCAAAATGATATCCTTGACCCCTTTATGCCTCCAACTATAGTAGATCTCTATAATATGTAATTTTTTATGTGTTGTAAGCCAATTGGCTAAGGCCAACTTTATTCATGATATGATGATGTATGTGCACCTTTTTGACCTAAATGCCAGTATATTGATTGTTTGTCTTTCTTGTTCCCAGTCTTGATAATGGATCTATTTATCATGCTCCCCATATCTAATATGAGTTGAATCTATTAATATTATTTTCCTTTGATTTGGATGTCCATGAAAGTCTTGTGTTGACCCTAATGGCATATGCACTACGTTGATGCTTGCATATATGTTGAAATGTGATACCCAAGGATGGGAGTGGGATGCTTAGACCCTAGCGGACATCTACATATATTGGAATATGTTTCTTATGTCTTTGTGTTACTGATATAAACCATCTTTGATGTTTGGTTTTGATTCTTGATGATGCTTGTCATTGGTTACTCTTTTATGAGTCTCTGGACCCTAAAATGCAAGTATGCGACTCAAACCTTATAATACGCATATAAAATGTGTGGAACATTGTAATGACATGAAATTTGAACCAGACCCTTATGATGGACTCTAAATCAGTAAAAGGTCATCAAATTCACCAAAAATAAACATCAAACCTAATTTTTCCAAAACCTTAAAATGAAGCTAGTTAGGGATAATGATGAGAATCTAATGCATGTATGCAATCTTGTTCTTAACCGGGTTTGGCTTGTGATCTAGATGGTCAAGGATAGGTGATGAATATTTAAATGAGCTACGAGATTTAATAATTATATGACTATGTATTTCTTTCTTGAAATGTGATACATATGTATGCTTGTTTACTTGATGAAATATTGCCATGTAGTACTCTAGTATTGTACTTGATGTTTGTCTTGAACTGTTAATTTACAACTTACAAACATAATATTGAAACTCCATTATACAAACCTTGTGCATCTTCCTATATTCTTGGGGTAAGGACACGAGACTGGACATTGTACTTGAGTTGTCAAGATAGGGCAGGCCATGCTGATAAAAGGGTTAGCTAATATTGAGCACCCTTATGGACCCTTCCAATGGGAAGTTGGTCAAAGGCCTTATGAAAACATGATATGATGGTATAATTGGATTAAAATGATATAAAACACGGTCTCTCTCTTTGATAAATACTTAACATGATTATTCTTATTCGTTTACTTATGCAAATCTTTTCAAATTATGCAAATCTTATTTATAAGTATCTGTTAGCCCTGTACTTCGCTCCTCATGTGCTTGACCCGTCTTGTTTCACATATTTTATAGGTTCAGTGTTGGCTAGAAGTTGATGGGGTTGGTGAGCTATGTCAGGTGTTCTTGTTGTAAGATCTATAGTATACATGAGTAGACTTGTAAAACTATACTCTTGAATATGTAATTGAAAGCTTGTAATAAATAATGTTGCTTAATATATCGTGTTGAATGTTGAGATTATGATTGGTGCTTTTATCCTGTTATCTATTCATGTATGCTATGATTTATTCTTCTGCATTCACACTTTGATAATACCATGCTAGGGACGGACATCTAGGTCCTATCACCATTGACTTTATAGACATTTGGAGTTAGGTTTTGGGTAACAAATGGTTCGTGATAGCTCTTTTTCGCTTCCACATGAGGCAGATATTCTCTCTAAAATTTAGGTTTCCTATCATTCAGGCCATCACCCTGACCACCACAGAGTATCTTCATGGTTCCATAATTTTCCCAAAGGCTGCTTCCATTATGTGGATCGATGGTATTTCGAAATCTTTTTTGATAAGGAAGTCCTCATCATTAAACTATAGTATCCTATTGTCCAAAGTAATGGTCCTTCCATTAACACTTCCCAATTCCTCTCCACATGCCTGATTGTATGAAAGCCCCGACCTTGTGTTCTCTTGACCAAAAAACTAGTTTTTTTCATAGCTCCATCCTCCGTTTAGGTCTGGAAAGGATTCATTATCTCTACTATCAAAGGGAATGTCTTGATCCATGGCTTGCGCACCTTGGTCGCTTTGTGCATCTAATGTTCAATTTGTATTTGTTGTGGATGTAGAGTTGAGATGGATACCAGTTCTCTGCAAGGTATAAACAAAAGCTCAACTAAATGTGGGAGGGGGTACTTCATGGTTTCCTTATGTTTTCGATGGAGGCTTCAAGGTCTCCGTGCTCATGACTTGAAATCACCTTTGAAATTACTCCAGACCACTTCAAACCCTATATGCATTGAGGGCTATAACTATTAATTTCTTGCTATGAAACATAATATTGCTTGAACTTAATTCAACCATGACGTGTGTTGATGGTTTCTTCATGTTTGATGAAATAAACTGCATAGGTGTTTATTTAATTCCCATTTTGTATTATAGGTCCAATATGAGTATTGCATAAAGTAAACTATAGTACCTTGAACCTAGGCTTAGGACTACTAAGGGTAGTTCACCTAACTCCATTGATGGATAGGTAAATGTGCAACAAAGGTGGTATGAAAAGGTTTATATTACCTAAGCTCATATGGGTAATTATATGATTGCTGAATATATATGTATATGCACAATTTTGCATGCACTCATGTGCACAATATAGCAATATACTAACATGTGCTTTTGTTTTTTGATGTTTCAGGTACATATATAATGATATGAAGACATGGGGATTCTCATGAAATGAATTGAAGATATTAAGGTAATGCTACAAGGAGGATTAGTTAGACACCATAGTACTTCTTCTCACTTATATGTTAGTTTCCTTTGAAAAATTCCTGGAACTGATCAGAGAAGTATTATTTAGACATTTTTGTTTAGTTCAAATTCAATCAATGGAAATTGTTGATTACTATTTGTTATTTGTTAAATTTGGATCCTGAAAAATTAGTTATCATCTCTTGACTTCATGGTCATCATAGGGGATACTCAAAAGTGGGGTTCATTACATAATACAACTAGAATATTGTGTGCCAAGATCAACCAAATTGGAGTAAACCATATATATCATACTCATAGAGAGAAGTGATAATAATAAGCCTTTTCTATGACCTCATAGGAGGCTGATTATGACCAACTGGTTAAACTATTGTTCCAATCAGCAACATAGTATGAATTTATATCCACCACATCAATAATTTTTATCAATCTACCTTTTGAGAATTAAGATTATGATCAAAGTACAAAAAACTAAATAAACATGTACATGCTATTAGAAATTTTTCACTAAACACGTTTCATCTTTGAGAGGAAAAAGTTTCTAGATGCTTTTATGAATGTGTGTATAATTGAATTTCATTTTATCTTGTGTATTAGTTAGTATGTGACCATAATGCTCCCTTAGACTAGATAAGGAATTTCGTAATTATTGTATACCTAGGAGTTAAACATGTGATTGTCAAGGTGGAGAAAATAAAATAAACACCCTTTCATCTTAGAAAATGAAGCAAAACATCTTATGAGAAAGGATGTTGGGAGTTCCTTGTATATTTGGTTGTACCGAAGGTCCATGATATTCTTGTTATTAGACTTGTGAGGTTCACCATGTTTTTTTAGAGTCTTAACCAGGTTTCCCCCAAGATTCTGATCTTGAGTTCCCCATCAACATACAACCTATCATGGCCTCAATATTTCAAGAAACACACTTGATTCGAGCTACTCAATTGTGAATCTTATAAAGAAGATTCAAGAACTATTCAACCAATGTTTTATCCTATAGTTTCATTTCCATGGGGTTACTTATCCTCTCCGTCAAGGAGGATGGATCCTTGATGATGTGTATCTACTACAAGATGATCCACCAGGTTACAATCAAGAATAGATACCCTTTCCCACACATCGAAGATCTATTTGTTCTATTGAGTACATCTCATGTCAATATGAAGATTGATTTTAGGAGTGGATAATTATACCTAAAGATCAAATCAACCAATCAAGAAGATGACTCTAGAAAGAGCTATGGGTAAATTTGAATTGGATTCTATTCCTTTTCACCTTAGGATTGCCTTTTTCTATCCTTATGAACTTATTATATATGATATACAATTCCTACATTCAATCATTTATTAGTATCTTTAATGATGATAGCTTTCTCTTCCCTTACAATGACCATTGGTGAGAACATGTGCATTATCCAAAAATACACCATCCATATATTAAATTGTCAAATTATGGAGTTCAGATTAAGTTAGTTATGCTTTTGGGCCGGATCAACTCTAGTGACCAATCACTATCAACCATAGCAATGTTAAGTTGTTTCTAAATTGGGCCTCTTCTAAGAAATCATTTGATTTTTGGAATATTTTAGGTTGGTTGAAAATTATCATCTCTTTTTCCAAGACTTTGGCAACATATCCAAGCCACTAGTATTGTTGAAAAATAAATACTTAATTTTTTGAACAAGGAGATGACAACTATACTCATTCTAATATTATACTCTACGAATAATGCATTCCTCACCTAAACTAACACATACAACATGAGGTTTAAATCTAAAGGATAAAGGATCATACTACTACATTTTCCTCCATTCACTTGATGTCTAACAAGGAGAGCCACCTCATGCATCACCTATACCTCTCATCAATCATAATTCCTTAGACTATGTTTGGTACATGGTAAAAAAAATGATGGCTATTGGGAGTGATGCTGATGGGGAAGGGGATAGTGATGGTGATGGGGAAATTGTTAAAATGTGTTGTTTGGTAACATATGCATGGTGATAGTGATAGGGATGGTGAAAAACTTAAAAAATGTTGTTTGTTAAGTGGTTATAAGGTCAGTGAGGGATTTCTTTTTATAAAAAACACCCTATGCAAGTAAGAATCATATTTATTAGAATGTTTTTTTGTATACGTGTCCAAATAAGTAGTAGATTCTCGAAAGAGAGTTCTTTCACCATGATTCACCATGCTTGTCCATGGTGACAATAACATATCAAATTCCACCATGGCTTCACCATGATACCCTATCACCATGACATCCAAACAACATCTTTTGTTTTACCATCATCCCCCTCCCCACTATTCACCATGTTACAAATGCACCCTTAAAGATTTGAAGACATAATATTTGCCAACCATTCACTACTACAGAAATGGCTTATAAAGCCACTTTTCAAGGTGTCAGTTTTATACAAAAACCGACACCTAAAGTCTACAATGTCGGTTGATAACATAAACCGACATCCAATCTACGAAGGTCGACCAGACATGGGTACCGCTTTTATTAAGTGTCGGTTAATTAATAAACAACCGACACCTAAACTCAACCGCCAAACCCAAAATTCCAGTGAAAAAATTGGCTCCAAAATTTTACATATGGCGTCGGGCATAACTAAATAACCGACGACTAAAGCAAACATGAATAGTTGTCGGTTGTCTTTTACTTAAAAACCGACGACTATAATGTAGTATAGGTGTCAGTTTTTTGTAAAGAACTGACACTGTAGGTTTAGTTGTCGGTTGTTTTAAATAACCGACACTTATTGTCAACTTAATAGCTGACCAGCCCGACCGATTCTTCCCCTTTCCCTATTTCATTCCCGATTTCCCTAGCTCCGATCATTTCCAGTGCTCCCTTCTCTGATGTCGTGCTCCTGCTGCCGTGCTCTTGCTCATCGGTGGCAGATGCTCCTGCTCATTGGCTCACCGGCGGCCGTGCTCACCGGAGGCCGTGCTCCTGCTGTCGTGCTCCTGCTCACCGGCGGCTGTCCGTCCCCTAGCTGCTGCTACGTCCGCCGCTGCTCCTCCGGCTCCATGCTGCTTCGTTCTTCTTCCTTCTTCTTTCTCCGGTAGGCCCTCCGTTCTTCTTCTTCTTCCTTCTCCTACTCTTCTTCTTCCTTCTCCCTCTCCTTACCAACAGCAACCACGGCCGTGTGGGCTGGCACGACCGTGGCTGTGTTGGCCGACCACACGGCTGTGCTACCCAGCACGGCCGTGTGGTTGGCCAACACAGCCACGGCCGTGCCTGCCCACACGACCGTGGTGGCTGTTGGTAAGGAGGGAGAAGGAAGAACAAGAATATATATATATATATATATATATATATATATATATATATATATATATATATATATATATATATATATATATATATATATATACTAAAATGAAATCAATTATGAGTTTGTGATTAAATCAATTATATGATGAAATCCCTATTGCATGATGAAACCCTAACATCTGGCCGAGTTGCATGATGAAACCCTAACATCTACATGAATCCATGTTGCATAATGAAACCCTAACATCTACATACTCTATATGATACCTAAAATTGTGATGAAACCCTAACATCAATTGTGATGAAAGTTGGATTGTAGGTATTGGAATGACAATATACATGTATTGGGACTGTTATTGAACACCTAATCTGACTTAGGATATTTTGTTTGATTTAAACATGATTGGGCATTATTGCATGTTTGAAACTATTGAATTCTTGATTTATTATATAATAATTCTCTAATTGTGAGTGATGCAATGTAAGTGAGCAAATACATGTAGTGGATATGTACTCATTAGCCTAGAACCCCGTCCAAGATTTACTCATTAGGAGTAAATCTTGGATAGTCCCCGGTTTGGGACTGTTCTTGAACACCTAATCTCACTTAGGATGTAAGTGTATAATGTGTATTGGGTTTTCAAGAAAATTTCGGTAGCATTTCCCCGTTTGTTCTCTAAGTACATATGTACTTGGAGAACAGTGGGGAAATGCTGCCGAAATTTTCTCGAAAACCCAATACACATTATACACTTACTAGTGAGATTAGGTGTTCAAGAATGGGATAGGTGGTACACATTTATTATATATGAGAATGACATCACATGTAATTGTTGGCCTAAAGTTTTAACCATGCAAAAACTCTAATCTGTTAACCCTAGACCCTAATCTTGTCCTAATATATACTTGTTTTCTCTTTGATCATAGAATGGATAGATCATGGATGTCCATTCGCAATCGCTGCACCCCAAAGTTTATTTTTGGTTTTGACCAGTTTATTAGATTTGCCGAGGAACATAGGAAACAACCTGAATTACTTTACAATGTGAACTTTACAATTTGAATTACTTTACAATGTGAGCTTTACAATTTGAATTACTTTACAATGTGAGCTTTACAATTTTAATTACTTTACAATGTGAGCTTTACACTTTGAATTACTACTTTACAATGTGAACTTTACAATTTGAATGTGAATTTGCAGATGGTTGACCATTCTCCTGATGACCATGCTGATGACTACCGTGAGGGTGAGGACATCAATGCGCCGCCTCACAATGTAAGTTTTAAAAATATATCATATATTTATATCTATATGTCCATTTATAGTTATATCTTGTAAATGTGAATTATTTTATCAAATTTTCGGTTGATGATGCACAGGTACCATCTGAAGCACTTGGGGCACTTGATCAACAACACCAAAAAGTTGACAAGATAAGGGGCATCACTATGATTAAGAAGTTAATTGCGCAAAAGGGCAATGGAACCAAACTTGTTGTGGATTTCGATAATGCAGGAAATGCATGTGGTGTGAATCGCAATTCATTTATTTCATATCTTGGGTTTGTTACTCGTAGCCATTGCGGTTGTCGCTTAGATTCTTGGCATAAAGTTTCTATGGAGAAGAAGGATTTAATATGGAGGGATTTATGTGTGAGTTATTATTAATTTGCAATTCTATTTTGTAGATTACTAAATTTTTGGATACTAGTTAATAGCAATTCTATTTTGCAGAGTATATTTGAATTGGATGAAAAGCTGCATCGTAAATGCGTGATGCAACACTGTGGGAGAGTCCTAAGGAACTATAGGACAAATCTCACCAGAGAATACATAAAAGAAGCCGACAAGAGGAAGAAGACATCCACTGAACAGTGGAACTTCCTGGACAAAGAAGAATGGGACGCGTTTATCGCTTCAAGACAAGCTGATGAATTCAAGGTATTAGGCGTCAGTCTCAATCTCATTAATTAATATATGTTGTATTCACTTATTCAAGATTACCATTTAGTGTTACTAACCAAATCATTAATTTGCATACTAACTAGGCCCTCAGTGAGGCACAAAGATCAAGGCGTGCACTGAATGTGCATGACCACAGAATGGGTCCAAAGGGGTATGCAGGCGTTCGCCAAAGACTACAGGCTGAGGCTACTGCTGCTCAGTCTGCTGCTACTCAGTCTGCTGCTACTCAGGAGTCCTCTACCATAGGTAGCACACCTCTGCCTCGCCATGATGTCTGGATAGCTGGGAGGCAAAATAAGAAGGGAGAAATAACTAAGGCCGCAACTGCTGAGGCGGCTGCAAAAATGGTAAAATACAACTCTTACAGCAATCATTCGAATATTGATTATTTGTGTTGTTTACTTAAGTACAAATTTTTGTTTTGGCGATTAGCGGGAGCTGCACGAGCTGAGGAAACAAGGAAAGTTCATCCCTGAGGGAACAAAGGATGAATTGAAAGTTGCTCTGGGTAACCCAGAGCATCCTGGACGTGTTAGGGCTACAGGCGCTGATGTGGGCATCAAATCTTTTTTTGGGTCATCCCAGTGCAAACATGTCCCAAAAGTGGGACTTTCACAAGAAGAGGTAACATATTCTTTCTTTATAATGTTACTGTAAAAGAGAATTCAAAAATTAGAATTTGACATTTCTTTTATCCATGTATAGGTGGATAAGCTATTTGACAGGAAACTCGAAGAAACAATGAAAAAGTGGCAGTCATCTCAGACTGCCACTTACCAGACAATACCTACTGCAGACTCTACTCCTACTCCTACTGCAGAGGTTGGGAGTAATCCTGTAGAACCACCACCTAGCACATCCACTGTAAGTATTTTTATGACATAGTAACTAGTTTTTTAATTCAAGATGATACGTATATATGAAATTGTAGTCGTTTCAAAAAAAGATGATATGTATATATGTATATAACATTCTTTACACAAAAATTTGTAGGGGTTGAAGCCATGCCGTCTAAAAAGTAAAGAATATGTCGTGGCAGAGGCGTCGGCTTACCCATCCCTACCAGGGGAAACGTGTCACGGGTCTCCAGTACCAGCTGGTTGGATTCGGGTGAGCCCGATACATATATTCCCCCAGTGGATGGATCTTCCACTGCCATATGCCCACCCAGATTGTGAAACGCTTGGTGAGGCAGTAGGCGGAGTGATATTGTGGCTAAAAGAGGATGTCTTCTTTACTGATAAGGTGTGGTAAATTTACATTACGTTCAATTGTTAGTGTGTGTATATGCTGGCAGTTGATCTGAAATTATATATATATACAGGTTAAAAAGAAGACACCCACAACATCTAGGCCTCCACTTCCACCTCCTGCGTTACCTAGTTGGGTTCCATAGGACCTACCTGTCCTGTTAGGTACTAACTGTAGGGGTATGGCAGTATGGTTAGGGGAACATGATATAAACTCCCCTATAACTGTTTCTTCTAATTCAGATTCTACATGTCAGTCATATGAAACAAAACTATTTATACAAGATATATTGGAGTTGTTTCGATATGATTGGCTAAATACATCTGTGATAGAGCTATGGATAAGGTGAGATATTCTTTATACATCCATATACCTTGTGTATGATCTGGTGATTTGGTTTCTTATTTATTAATGCATGCGTAATTAATACATATTTTTCAGCTACTTAGACAACATATGTGCAGATTTTGGATTCGAACATGTAGGGTTTTGATTCCATCCTTGATTAGTCTAGTAACTAAAGACCCTACATCAGTTCAACAATATTACTGTGAGTCTTTTTCAAATTTTGCTGTAAAAATTAGACGGTGATAATGGCTCCATTCAATGTAGAGTAAGTTTACTTTGCTTATTATAATTTGGACTTAAGGAAATTACATTTTATTGTGGATTTTGAGTTATTAATTTTTAACTTTTTTTCCTCTAGGGGTAGGCATTGGGAGTTATTGGTTATTGCCCCTGAGACATTCACTGTGTATTATCTAGATCCTAAGGGGGGTAAATTGAATACAAGATTTGGACACATAATGAAAATGGCAATATTTCAGTGAGAAATATTTCATTTTTCATATCCGTTAACATATGTTATTACATTACTATTTAATTGCAATGTTCTGTGTTACATTAACATGTAGGGGTTTTGAGGAGTACAAAAAGGCTGGAGGAAAGGTCCCCACGAAAAAGAACCAGCCAATAATTTGGAAGAACGTGAAAGTAAGTTCCCGACTGCAATATATGTATATATTATTTATGTGAACAATGCTTAATTAGTTGTATTTTTTAATATTTTGTATGTTAGAATTTATAGTGTGCTACACAAGACAACGGATGGGCATGTGGATACTATGTCATGCGATATATGTACATGATTATCAAACATGCCATACTGGATATCGAATGTATTGCTCAGGTATTATATAGTCTCATTAGATAATATGATCGAAATATATCAATCTTATTTATAGCTCATTAATTATATATACATCATTCTCTTTACAGGTGTTTAAAGCTGACCCCATTATAGGAAAGGACTTACCAAATGTTAATGCTCCCTATACAATGGGAGAATTAAATGAAGTAAGAGAAGAATGGGCAACAACCATACAATTAGTGGGGGCTTTAAAATATAATTGGGATCCTGATAGAGAATAATGACTAAACAATGATACTTTGTAAATGAATTTCTGAATTATAATATATGTGTGAATGTTTCTACATGTCTGGATGTTTCTACATGTGTCTGAGTGAAAATGAATGAAAGTGTTGGTTTCTATATGAATGTTTCTACATGTGTGAATGTGAATGAATGGAACTACAGATTGCTAGCATGTGTGAATGTTTATAAATGTGTGAAAATAAAATGGAACTGTAGGTTGCATTGCTAAATGCATGTGCTACTTTTTATTATTAATTTTGCAGGTTTGTGGCCTGTTGTCGGCTGATATCAATGGATGTCGTAAACCCTGCAGTTCATAACTGAATTGAACATGTTTCTCATCCTGCAACCAGCCACAGCAGGTCTGCAACTGACAGAAAAAAAAACCAATAGGCGTTGGTTATTTGTAAATAACCGACACATAATGATATAGTGTCGGTGTTCCTACAATTAACCGATGTCTATGTCCTAACACCACGACCATGTAGGACAGCACGGCCGTGGGGCGAAGATATATGGTGTCAGTTTTTTACTTATAACCGACACTGATAGTGCCCAAGATGGCGCCCTTTCTGTGGCGCGAAGGGTTTGGGCGTCGGTTTTCCTACAATAAACCGACGTCTATTTCCTTAACACCACAGCCGTGCTGGACAACACGGCCGTGAGGCGAAGATATATGGTGTCGGTTTTTTACTTATAACCGACACTGATAGTGCCCAAGATGGCGCCCTTTCTGTGGCGCGAAGGGTTTGGGCATCTGTTTTTAACTAATAACTGATGCCTATAGTCCCATGATGGCACGTTTTCGGTGGCACGCGAAGAGTTTGGGTGTCGGTTTTGGAACCGACGCCTAATGGGTGGACTTTTAGTGTCGCCCACATAGGTGTCGCTTAGAAACTGACACTAAAGGCTTTAAATAACCGACACTAAAGGTAGGTTCTGTAGTAGTGATTGTTTGAAGTCTTACAATACCATAAGGGATTAAGTTTAAACTAATAAAAGGATAAAAACTTGTGATAGTGAAGAGCATATAAAACGTTAAATGCTATTTCTATAGGTCCATCATGTTGATATATACACCCATAGAGCTATCCTGAGCGATTGCATGGAGTGAGATATTAATTAGTCAATTAATATGATTATTTGGTTAATTAATTAATTAATTGTAGAATATTCTAATTAATCCACAAGTATTTTAATTAACACAGTCTTTCTGTGTACCGATGGGTTTAGGAAACCCTTCTTCCTTTTGTCTCCTACTTAAAGGGGCTTCACGGCCGATATCTTGACAAGATATACAGAGAGCCTTTTCAATTTACACTCACGTACATAAACCCTAGCCGTCACCATCCTCAGGAGAGAAAGGAGAGAACCACGATGCTAGCACGTCACCGCACAGAGGCTACTCCTTCTCGTCAGTTTAGGAAGCATGACGTGGAGTTCCATTCCATCCACGTGGATGAAGTAGAGACACAGAGGCTGAGACGCATGTCTTCAAAGGACACCAATGACCATCCATACACACTACGAGTGGCATACTTCACCGCACAAAAGGAGCGCCACTGGATCTTACTGTGACACACTCAGCAAACTGGAGAGAAGTACCATCTGTGTAGGCCAATAGTGTTGCACACCATCGTGCAACGGGAAATCGCCGGACTTTCTCCTCGATAAGGTATATCCTATGAACACTCTTTTTGAATACACTGTTGTTGATGAGATCCTATTTCGAGTTGTGTGAAAATTTATTTTTGTTGCTTCCGCCGCTCATGTTTCCTCCACAAAATCCAACACATCCATGTACCTCCATGACAAGGCTAGTGTTGCATTCGATGTGCTTAGTACTAAGGAGTAGATTGTACCTCAATGATGGAAGATTGAATATTAATGGAAGGTTGGATGAAATAGATATCACAAATGGATTAGATTTATGTGAATATGGCACAAATGATGATCATTTCATTCTGGACATCCAAAGTTCTCAATGAGCAGTTGGACATCCTTGAAATCCCATAATGATGGTTTTATTGAACATGAATTAAGCGACATATTGTGTTGGTAAGGATGACAAACTAAGAATCAATAGACTACGAATACATGTCAATATTAGGTAGAAGATTTTATTTTATGAAAATAGGACCAAACATACCATTTTATATAAATAATAAAGATTTATCAAGATATAAAATAGTGCTTTTGTTGGGACTGAATGAAGAAGGACATCATGAAGTACGTGTCCAAGTTATTGATGTTTGACTAGGCCAAATATTTACATCAGAGTATGGGATCTTCATTACAACCTATAGAAAATCCTATATGAATTGGGAAAGGATTATAGTGGAAAACATGACCTATTTGTTAAAAACTCACAATGGTCACGAAGTTATTTTGGTTGAGGAGATGTTTTCATATAAAGAACCCATTTTTTAGATTTTAGGACTTTGTCTATAATGTCTAAGATGAAGAGCTATATAGGTAGCTCATAGTCTGACGGTAACTAGTTTTGGTCTTATAAGTCTCATATACATAATCCGAACTCGTTTCGAACTCTAGAAGCAAGTATATAGGTAACTACAGGCTCACTACATTTAGACACCACTTACCACCCCTAAATGATGGTATGTTAGGGAAGGCGATAATGGATGTATTTTGAAAACTGGTATGCCCAAATTAAGATGATTATGAGTGAAAATTTTCCTTATTATGAAGTTCTCCTACATCAACATTTTTCATACTAGAATCAAGAACGAGTACTTATATGGGAGGCCGTGTAGATCCCAATTGTTTATAGTTGGAGAGCAGATTATGAGCAAGAGTGAAAATTTACTAGTTTTCCATGAAATAGTTTGATAAAAGTAGAATGATTATAAACAAGGACTAGGACATGCATAAAAAATGTTGATAGTTCAAATTTGGTAGGGACTCAAAGTTGAATATCATATATTTCTGAATGTAAAACCTATCAAATATATTGTATAAATAAGAGTGCATGTAAATTTGATACATGCATAGGTTTACCCTTTTCATATTTTAATTTGATTTTGAGAGATCATTGACAATATAGTTGTGCCTCATGCTTATATGTAGATGTACAATAAGTTTCCAAGACATCTTGTTGAGGTTGTTTCTAAATTCTTCCTTGTAGAGAGTTGCCAAATGAAAGGATACCATTTTGATATTTGAATAGTGTACCAAGAGACTTTATAGTAAGGGTGTAAAGTTGGTTAAAGCTATTTGGAGGAAAGATAATTATGAGGGTACAACATGGGAGAAACATTAGGATGTTGGTAAAATACCATGAGCTCTTCAACCGACATAGATTTGGAAGGATGCAATAATTATAAGGGGGGGAATTGTAACATCCTAAGTTTTTTCATCTATTTTTCTTACCAAATTATTGAGAAAAAAATATTGGTTTCAATATTGAATAACATGAATATAATCCTTGCCTAGGTGCAACCCTATGATTATATTAGAAAAAAGAGTGTGCTAAAAAAAGCTTTAAATAATGACTTTGTGTTAGAAATATTTTTTGGGGTTTCAAAATGTAGTATATATGTGACAACAGACACTAATAAGTGAAAATTAATAATGAAATTACTTTTACTAGAATCTCACTCTTAACTGAACAATATATAGTCAAATGTAATTGTGAGAGTCACACATAATCTGGTCAATATCCTTGTATTGTTATTTCCTTCGTGGACAATTATGATGGGAATTTAACCAATATTCCCTCTATTCTAATTAGGTAAGTAAATGCATGAATTTCATGATATTGTCTCTCCATGTTTATTTTAATGTACAATTGAATGAGTTTTGATTGATAGCTTGTGACACTTTTACCATGTAGCACAACTAATGTCTAGTGTGTCATGCAAGAGTATTGCCATCTTTTTTGTGATTTTCTGTTATGAAATTTTCATTAAAAATATTTACCATGATTTATTCATTATAATTAAGCTAGACATAAAGAAAAATTCTAAAAATACTCACTGGAAAGCTATATATACATGGAGACTATATAGTCTAGTTGAGATCCTATGTTAGCCCCACATTTATGAGATGATTTAGAAACTCTAAAACTATGTTAAGATCCTAACTAAGATAACAAATATTTAAGTAAACTTTATATAAGGAAACTAAGATAATGATAACCTATAATGATACATTGGCCATAATAATGATCGTGTTGTGGTATATATAGTAAATTAATATGACACAAATAAGGAAAATTTAATATTGGGAACTAAATACAAGATAATAGCGGGAAAACCATAAACTTGAACATAATCAACTTATATAAAATCAAAATAAAATTATATGAATCTAATTAATTTTCAAATATGCAAGAGCTTATAGTTAATTAACCTAACACCATTTTCATGTAAGGAGAAATCTTGTGAATTATAAACGAGACCATCAAACGTCTTACTCTTAGAAACTTCCTTAAGTTGTATACCATTCTTCTAAATCCTTCCTATACCGTACATATTTCAGAAACATATTCACATACATGTACAAGGGAATAATAAACTCCTAGTATTTTTATATTATAATGGATCATGGAAGTAAGTATTACCTTACCTTATTATAATACATACATACACATTTTTGAACATTCAGATAACATCCTTTTAAGAACCTATAACCAATGATCATCATATGGAAACCTAAACTTCTGAATTCAAATCCAAAGAGGAGTTATGCACAATAACCTAATATCAACAATTCCCATGGTTATGAATCTTTTAATAATTATGGGGGATAACCACATTCACTTGATGTTATATGTTTGAATAATAAGAACCCTTCATGCCAAAATTAAGAGCACATGTAGAGTAAGGTACCGAGCTAACCCTTTATGTTTGTATACTGAACCTGAAACCATTAAAGACAATACCAGTTACATCCCTAAAAATCTATTCATATCCATATATTTTAATCTAAGTACTTAATGACTTTCTACAAGAATTACCTTTGGATCCCAATGAAAACAATGCAAAAAAAAAATTACATGTTAAATATATAAATCTCAACACAAAAAGTAATGAATGAGTTCATTTCATCCATCCTTCATTATAAAGGAAAATAATAACTATAATTAGTAACAATAGTTAGTTATTAACAAAACCAAAATAAGAAACCACCATCTCTTCCCTCTAATAATATTTTAAACAAAAATATGTATAGTATATTCACTATAATTTCTCATTGGGAAAACAAAGACCTGAATTTTTATTATTTTATCCCACCATATGTTCATGACAACTTTACATAATAGAACCCTTCTCTTAGACCTTAAACTCTAAAATAGGAAACATGATCACTAAAACATCCTTATTTTGCATGTATTCATTTTCTAGGGAGTAGGGATGTTGAAATAAAGATAACATAATTGACAAAGGAAAATTTCCTTCTAACCTAATAAACATAAATTAATTAGTATTTGACATGATTAGTTTATTTTTGATAGTATATGGAATGTAGTCAAATATTAGTAATATAGGTACCTAAATTAGGAATTTGTCAAATTTGAGGTGAATCAGACCAAGTTGACCAAAAAAGGAAAATTAATAAATAAACTCCTATTTTATTTCCTAAAAATTAAAATAGGAAAACATATGATTTCATCGTAAAATGTTAGATCTCAATCCAATATTGATTCTTTCAATCATGTTCCCATTTCTATTTCTTTCTTAATGAATTGGTATGGAACTACCATGAGCCCTTGATTAATGGTTGGAGGGTGATCACGTTGGTATCTACATTATGGTTAACGCGTAAGAATGCATACCAATCATCATTTCTCATCTCCTCTATTTCTACCTACCAATTTAAGTTAACATTGCAAAAACTTTTCCAATCAAAGTACCTCATTGTTCTTGAGATCCACCGGTTATCACCATCTATAAACCATAGTAAAAATGCCTAAGTCTTCTTTATTTGACATCCTTGTTAGAAACTCCTAAACCATTTCTTTTCTTCAAGCATATATTTGACCACTATAAAATAATGTCAAAGTTACCACATAATCTCGTAAGTCCCCCTCCACTACCAGTTAAACTTGAATCAACATAGTGTGGTTCCTCAAAGTCCACAATATATCATTTAAAATGACTTTGAAAAGCAGTTTGACCACCTTTAATGCATCACCTATCAGTAAGATTTCATGCTTCAAACTATTCTCTATGTACATAATAGAGACCCATACATACCTATCATTATCTCTAACCCCATCTTTAAGATTGACTAAAACCACTGTTGCTTAACCTCTTCTGTCATACCCAAATCCCATAATGTAACATACCTAAATCTAGCTTCGTAGCTCAACCATCCCTTATTCCAAATACCACCCTTTCGATTAATTTAATATTATTACCTTTCTATAATTTAAAATATATTATGAGTAACTGGAATGAAGAAAATCATTTTTAGTAAGTATAACATGTTAATAATGAATTAATAAATTACATCATCAATTGGTTTTTAATTATACAAATTTCACAATTTAATAATTGGTGGCCCTAATTCGGTGCTCTAGAATCGTATTAAGTTTGATTGGTGAAAAGAAATACAAAAATATGAAAAAATGTATTAAAATGACTAATAAAGACATCAAAAACATTCATAGTAATTAACTTACAAAAATCAAATAAAATACCAAATATTGTCGAAAAAATAAAACTAATATCAAAATTGGATTGTTTGTACGGTAATTAGTCAATGTGACAAATTTCATGTCGTTTGAATAATGTTTATTCACCCAATTGGCTCAATGAAGAAAAGTTCAACTATCTTATAATAAATTGATTTAGTTGAATCACAATACTAATGTTCCATTTAATTTTTCCGTAACGCCTTCCCCCTTCCCTTTCCTCCGCACGCGGCCACTATGCACTCCTCACGCTCGCCAGGCTGCCGCAACGGCTATTGACCGGCACCTGTTTATTCTTCCTCTTCCTTTTCCTTTTCCTCTCTGCCTCCTCGCCTATATCTCCTGCTCCGATCTTCCCCTTTTCTTTCCTAAGCCTTACCCAGAAACCCTAGTTTACCTAGACATATTCTTCCTAGCAACATCCTCTGGGCTTCAGGAAAAGAGAACGGCCGCCAGCTACAATGATACTCGATGGCGACTCCAGTAGCCACCACCCAGCCGCAGGTAACACCTTGCAAGCTACCCCACACCCAAGCTGTCTTACTCTTCTTGCTCCTTGTAACTGCTGCTAAGGAAGCAAGTTTCTTGTGGCTTGCGATCTGTCCTGCAAGACATCAACAACCCAGAGCACAAACAACTCCGGCGCCACTGGTTTCCCACTCATCTGCACCCACGACCATGGCCATCAACGCAGCTTCCCCCTGACCCTCTTCTTGTCCCAGTTGCCGCTACCTTCCCCCACATGGCGCTGAGCCACCTACTATGACGGTCGTCGATGATTGCTGTGGTCACAGAAAGTAGTGAAACAAGCTTCCCTCTCCATGGTCATCTACTCAGCCCCGCCACATCGTTAACGTGAGGAGTGTGATGTTGGGTCGCACATGGAAACTCCAAACCATCAGCGGTTCTTAACATGCAAATCGACAGTCTGCAAGACTCTTCAAAACCCCACAACAGATGGACAAATCTCTTTGATTCCAACATCACCTAGCAATAAGATCGTGATCAGCCTCTGCCAACGAAGACCAATCTATCCTTCAGCAATCTCAATAGCTCTGGCGGCTATAAGAAAAGATTCGTAGTATGTGCCAACACTGTTTCAGATCAAGGGATGACCACCTAAATCCTCCCTCACATGAATTTTTCCCTTGATCCATTCCTGGAGAAGCATCATCACAGTGCAAAGCAACCAAGAATAACTACATCTTCACCAGAAACCAATCACAAGACATCAGTTCTATATGAAGCCGTGAATGTGAGGTGATCTTTACTATTTCTGAATTTGGAAATAATCAACTAAGTACAATATAACCATAATTAGAAAAACACTAAAGGAAACATGTAATCAAATTAAGAAGATGAACTAGTTGGTTGTTTTTATACTAAGGTTATCACATAGTTTACACATATGAGACATTGCTAGGGTATAAACAATGTATTTAGTAACTTCATCATTCCTTATATTATGAATGATTCGTGAATATGTTGTTTGATATTAAAATTGCCTATAAAACCTAGTTATAACTAGCTAGGTTACCTTTATGAATTGCCCTATTGCATATAATAGTATATATATTGATAAATGTAAACTAGTAAATAGCAACTTTTGAAAGTATATTTTGTTTTGTTGAGCATACCCTAAATACTAAGGCTATTCATTTTATGATGAATAACCTTAGTATTTAGGGTATGCTCAACAAAACAAAATATAGTTTAAAATAGTGCTCCTATACTTTTGGTCTTAGTAATATTTTACCTTATAAAAAAAAAGGTTATTCATTTTATGAATTGAATACCCTAGACGATTATATTTAGTTAGGGCATTTGAATATGCAAGGTGAATATGCGAAGTCTACTTAGTTACATTGATATGATCTAAATAAATCAATATATAAGAGAACGTATACATATATAGAAGATTTATTTTGCAAAATTATGTTTGTGTAAAATTATATTCTAAGAGAATTACTCATACTTTTGTGTGTGTCATATCATAACCCTAAATTTATCTCATAAGAACATGTTGATGTATAGTATCTCATATAATGCATATCACCGAATATAGCTGACCTAATTGAGCTATATGCCATTAAGAGAGAAATTGACATTATAAGGCCTAAATTGGAAGAATGTATATTATTACCCATACAAATATGCAACCTAACCATATTTTCGCTTAAGTACAAAAAAGGATATTTCAACTAAAATGGTTATCTAATGAAACCTATATCTAATTAGGATTGAAAACCCGAATATTCCCTTGGTTGTTGGGGACTAGAACAAGAATAAAATTAAAATTATAATAGGAATTTACACACATGTTTCTTTGGTTTAAGTAACATGCATAATGTGTTACTAGGATAAATAATTGACTCTGGGGAACCAAGAGTGATAATTGAGTTAACAATTAGTCTTGAATAACATATATGTATTCTTGCCTATTTAATTTTTGGCAGTAAACTGACTAAATTATTCTTATAATGAGGCATTCTTGTTAATTGGCCTTTTTACTTGTTTCACGATGAAAATGTCCATATTCTCTAAAATTGACAACTATCACGTTGTTTTGGGTCTATGACCCCACCTACATTGTTGTTTGGATTTGAAATTGTGATTGATGACTTATACCATATATTCCACTCTATTACGCATGTTTGATAATTTAGCTAGATATCTATTGTATGGATCATGAGCATAACTTCTAGGGCATGCTATTCCACTCGAGGTGTGCTATTCCACCTCTTTTAATACAGGTGCACACTACTTCTACCCAGGGTGTGCTATTCCACCCATTCTTTATAGAGATCTAGTGGTGACTTAGTCATAGTATATCTATTTAGTCTAAATATATCTGCATGAGAATATATTTGGTTGTTGTGATACTGTAAATTATGGCTAGATTGTTCATCTCAAATATTGTACTTTTAAATTTTAAATGTCTCATTCTCTTGAAATTCATTCTTTTAAACTTTCCTAACTTTAATGGCCCCTCTTGATGGAACACCCTCTTTTGTACTTAAACTCTTTAAAATGCCCAAAATATTTTATAATGCATATATACCAGTTGATACTGATGCATACCTTTTGTGTCCTATATTTTGGGTTGTTCCCAAAACCACCAAGTATTGGTGCTTTGAAGGTCATGGACATATGAAGGTTGGACACCTTAAGTTGTCTTGAGGATAGCTTGGAATGGTCAGGTTGCTCTCTGCAATTGGGGCTCTTATGAGATTAAATGTACTATTTTCATTTTGATGTACCACCCTTAGGGTGAGAAACTTATGTACATGGAACATTTTGTAACTCTATAAATAGTTACTATTTCCGCTACTTAATCTTTACAGGCTCTTATTTTATACCATTTGAGTGGGTCTCTATTAGGTTCCACTCTTTATACATAGCCACTACATAGAATATAGGACTTGGATATGACACGAGTAAGTTGGCTAGAGCAAAACACATTTGAACCTTTTTTGTTCTTTTCTAATCTTTTTAAGATGATATCCAGGTGAGAATATTTTCACATATACAATCGATTCATAATCAAATAGAAAGAAGTATTCCTACTCGCTCCATTGGGAATCTTGAACATTTATAAATTCGTGAAGCATATATTTACAACCACACTACATATAGAGATATTACATTGCTTTGTCCTTGATTAAAAGAATTCTTTATTTAGAACATTGGAGGAACTACATTATACATGGACATATACTGACTAGATTTTACATTAAAATACTGCTAGAAGCTTTTGTGGAAGACTTTTCTAAATATGTTTTTATCATCTTTCTCGGTAGGATTTCTTAAATAATGCTACCAACTCGGTGAATAAATATTCACAAAGAAGACAAAATAATAAAAATATCATTAATTGAATGGACATTCTAAAACACTAAGAATAACTAAATGAAAATTTTTCTTAACTTGAATACTTAATCTATTAGTACTTTTACTAATTCCCTTAACCAATATAGATAGAATCAAAACATGTGAAAGAATTGCAGATAGAATCAAAACATGTGAAAGAATTGCAACAAGCTACAATCTTATCATATAAAACATAAAGTTGACATGGGATTCTATGTTTACTAACTAGAAACCCAATTTAAAATGGGCCTCTCCATGTTTGACATTGGTTGTTCTATCAACTAGCAAGATAAGGTGGACTCCTCCGGTAAGTTTGGGTACAAAGGCGAGAGTCAATAAACTCTGGCTTAAACTTCCTACACTAGTTGTTCCATAAGTTATGATGTCATGGTGCCTTTATTTTCAAGTCCAACCGTCAAATGACTACATAGTCAATGGTTGAAGGACTCAAGTGCCCATCCCTGAAATGTCAATTCAAAGCGCAAATGCAGAAGCACGAAGGCTTAACATACATGAACATATAACAAGATAAAAGTACCAATCATAATCTGAGCATTCAACACGATATATTAAGCAACATTGTTTTATTATAAGATTTCAATTACATGTTCAAGAGTACAATTTTACAAGTCTGCCCATGAATACTAGGGCTCTTACAACAAATACACCTAACATAGCTCACCAAAACCATCACTTCTAGCCATCTCTATACCTATAAAATATGTGAAATAAGGCAGGTCAAGCACACGAGGTGCCAAGTATAGGGTAAGAGATACATATACATAAGCATTGCATAACTTGAGAAGGCTTGCAGGAGTAAACAAGCAAGAATAAATAAGTTAAGTACTTAGCAAAGAGAGTGCCCATATTTTATACCATTTTATTCTAATTATACCATCAATATCATGTATCATAAGGCCTTTGATCAACTTCCCATTGGAAGGATCAATAAGGGTGCTTAAGATTAGCTAACCCTTTTACACATGAGGGACCTCAATAAGCAATCATTGAGCAAAACCTTGTTTCAAAATTCATATAATGGAGTTGTATATTATGTGTCCAAGTTATAAAACAATGAGACGAGACAAGCATCGAGTACATACTAGAATACTACATGGTAATAGTTGAGCAAGTAAACAAGCATACATATGTATCACATTTGAAGTAAGAAAGCCATAGTCATATAATTATTATAGCCCAAACCTGATTCAGAGATTTATAACTTAACCATATCCATGACCATCTATCCACAAACAACACCTGATTAAGATCAAGGTTACATACATGCATTAGATTCTCATCATTAATCCTAACTAGTATCATTTTAGGGTTTTGACCAAGTAAGGTTCCAAGTTGATTATTGGTACATTAAATGATCTTATAGTGGTTTAGAGTCCTTCATGAAGGTGGGGTTCAAGTTTCATATCATTTGGATGATCCATGTGATGACCCCAATTATTGTATACTTTCCACGATGGCATTCCTTAGATATGCCGCACTCATATCTATAAGATGTCAAAAGGGAAACTATAAGGGATAAGAAGTCAGGTCATTGTTCACAAACATCATTCAAGTAGTCACACAACCATCATTCATGATAATAAAAGGTCATATTACATTATTCACTGGAACAAGAAAAGTTTCTTAAGGAAACAAAATACATAGGACATAGACATCCTATGCATCATCTAATGAAATGAAACAAGTAACTAAATAGAAAAAAAGATGAGAGGCATCCATCTAGCTAATCATCCTCCATGATAATTATTTAATATCTTCAGGTACTTTGAGATGAATTACTTGTTCATTGTACCTAGAAAATACGAGAAACAAACAATCAAAATAAAGTTGGTATGTGGCTGAAAGATACAATACTATGCTGGCATATTTAAAATATTGAGTAAAGATGAAAAGAAATGAAAATGTTATTTAAGGAAGAAAATCAGGTAAACCCAAGTTATTAATCATATTTCAATGGACATGTATTACTATGGTGGGCTTAGCGCAATCAAGATCTTTATTATGGGTCCATTCCCTACGTACCTTGTACCATTAGGGATCTCCTGTGTACCACGTACCATTAAGGAGGTTCTAGCCAACACTAATACTTTCCCTCTCTAATAGGGATATTAATGAACACCATCAATACTACATTCCATTTTCTTTCCATAGTGTTCTTCATGTTCAAGGTGGAAAGTATCAATGTGTATAAATATACATCCAAGCGAGATTATACAACTAAATTCAAGCAAGTACTCATAATTATAGAATTCAGAAAAACTCATCATATAATTATATCCATGTACCTTGAATCTCAGATCTGGATTTCACAAGTCTAGAATAAAAGAGTAGATCACTCTGAAAGGAAAATAAAAACCTAATGTCATTGTGTGTTCTTAACACCTCATATTAGGGTTTTTGATTCACTAGGGTTTTCATTTAAGGTCTTGAGTTTAGATTAGGGTATTATAGAGATGATCCTCGAGTTAGAGATTAGATTATGGATTCAAATATTTAGGATGGTTAATTTTCCTTATTTACCATTATTGGAAAAGAGATAAATAGACCATTCATGAGGTGTTAGGGAATACAAGTCCACTATTAATCAACAACCTAGGATTTTGGGTTAGAGGACATATGATTGTATTGATGCCTCAGGGTTTTTCATAAATGTTGATCCCTGTAATTATATTCATTTTCTATAGGTTAATTTAATAGTAGAACATAATTAAAGTTATAAAAGGGTACATCGATTCTAGGATTGGTTTTAGGTACATGTGATAATTTATATATGTTCTTCTCATTTTTCTGAGAACATCGATATTTTATGGGGATTTTTCAAATACTAGAATCATTTATTATTGATTTTATAGGATCAACCAATTAGAAAAAGGCTAGCATTTTAAAAGAAAAATAATAAAGGAAAAAGAGGTCAGGCCTCGTGGATCAGAGGAGGGATCTGGATCTACGGATCCTCCCTTAATCCATGAGCAAGCCTTGGCTAATAGGGTCAAGCCAGGGTCCAAAAGAACTAAAAATCCCATGTGTGGAAGATATGCAGGTGCGACATGCATGGTCAAAGTGGGTAACTTGTCCACTTGATTCTTCCTCCTCTTGTGCCATGGTAGCAGAGAAGGAAGGAGAGATGGGAGGTGATTGTTTGGGTAGATAGGTGGGTGTTGAGGTGTGGGTTGAGCTCGTGGTGTCACACCGATATCAGGGACCCTAGAATGGTCACCGAAGATGGACTATAACTCAAGTTTTGATCAAGTAGGTAGAGATGAAATGGAGATGGGATTTTAGACATTAACCTTCCTTCAGGATTAATTTAGGGAATGTGAAGCTTCACAGGGTTTGGAGATGTGTCTGCAACCTCTAGGAAGCTTAGAGGAGCTCTAGACATCGTCAGAAATAGAGCTTCAAAGCTCAGTTGTAGGAGCTTGCCGACCCATGTATTGGTTCTTTCGTAGCTCCTACAAAGGGTGTCATTCGCTTCACCGGGGTCCTAGGGATGTGTGAACTTGGTTGATTGGAAGGATGAGGTTTCAGGAGTGAGGGGATGCTCTGGGTCTGGTAAGGTGAAGGTGGTTCAGGTCAGGGAGGATGGGGTGGCCCACAGTGCAATTGAGAGATGAGGATGAAAAAAAGGAGGTGGAGTGGTTGTTTTGGATTCCTTAAATAGGCGTTAGGTGGTGAGGGTGAAGATTCCCTAAACTAGATGCCGCCATCAGGTGAGAAGTGTGAGGATAAGTGAGTCAGTTATCCCTGTTCCGAGGGCGTGCATCGACGTGGAAGGGGTCGTTGAGGTCATCTCAGCGAGAGGAGCCCTTCCTCCAAAAATCACTTAGAAACTTGGTCAAGATTGTTAAGTAAAGGGGGAAGAAATATAGCATAGTAGTCGACTAAGAATCCATGAATTGTGGGAGGTTAGGGACATAGTCTCTGCCGTTGATTCCCAACAAATTCACGAGCGATCATATCTGACAACTCAGAAAAATACCCCAATAAAGGGGTCCACACCCAGGCTTCCAAAGGTCTGCATGACATTTAAATGTCACACCTGGCCGATAAATCACAGGACTAAGGAATTAGACTTAATAAATTATATTATGTACATTAAATTCAATTGCTTATAGCTCTTAGATGGTTTATGAAATTAAAGTGAAAATTTAAGTAGAGATTTATGATGTCATTATCTAACTTCATGTTATAAAATTTGGATTGAAATTCAAATGTTGATCATGGTTATTGACTAAGTACACTAATGCACATAATTTACCCTTATTTTAATTTAGGGTTTGCATTATTTAAAAATTTTGTGTATCCAAAAGATCAAAATAATAGAGGGAGATGGTTAAAGGTATTTTAGCAAATAACTTGATAAAATTTGTAGACTGAGAAAGTAATGTAAAAAACTCACTTTGTCACATTCTCCCCTCTTTTTAAAGAATTGTTTCCTCAAAATTCAAACATCATGGAAAAGATGCGGATATTTCCACTCAATCTCTAACTTGAGATCTCAGGCGGCGTCAGACTGATCATGGTGGTTCCAGAGAATTTTCACTATATCTATGAACCGGTTGATGCGAAGCTCCTTTGTCTTGGAATCGAGAATTCTAATTGGGGATTCAACATAAGTTAGACCATGTTTCAACTCTAGAGGCTCATGATTCAGAATGTGACTGGGGTTTTTGACATAAGGCTTCCAATTAGATTCATGGAAGACATTGTGCATAACACTATACTGAGGTGGAAAAGCAAGACGATAAGAACATTCATCAACCCTTTCTAGGATCTCAAAGGGTCCCACAAAGGGAGGAATGAGATTTCCTTTGTTCTTTTCCAAAGCTCATATAGGTCTGATCTTTAGAAAAACATGATCACCTTCCTTGAACTAACGTTCCTACTGGTGAGCATCTGCATAAGATTTCTTCCTATCCTGAGCCCACTTCACCATTTGCCTAATAAGCCATCTTTGTATGTATACTACTGCATCTCCTCATATTTCATCAAAGAGTGATCCCCAATGTCATCCCAATGTAGCGAAGATCTTCTTGGTCAGCCACTGAAAACTTCATTGGGAGGCATTCCAAAACTCGCCTGATAGCTATTATTATAGGAAAACTCTGCTAAAAGCAAAGAATGGTTCCACGAGCCTTCCCAATTATGAACAAAAGCTCAGAGAAGATCCTGCAGAATCTGTACAGTACGTTTTGACTTCCGATCTGTATGTAGATGGTATGTTGTACTGAAGATCAACATGGTGCCCAATTCTTCTTGAACCTGCTTCCACAACTTTGAAGTGAACTTTGGGTCCCTATCCAAAACAATAGATGTTGGAACTCCATGCGGACGTACTGTCTCCCGTATAAAGAGATCGACCACCTCAAAAACTTTTGCAGTAGTCTTCACAGGGAGAAAATGAGCTGACTTTGTGAGACAATCCATTATAACCCATCCAGCATCATATCCCTTTCTTATCCTAGGTAGCCCCACCACAAAATCCATGGTGATGTGTTCCCATTTCCATTCTTAGATTTCAAGGGGTTGCAGTAGACCACCTAGCCTCTGGTGCTCTCCCTTGATTCTCTATCATGTCAGACATCTGGACACAAATTCAGAAATATCACACTTCATGCCCCTCCATAAGAACTGACGTTGTAGGTCTTTGTACATCTTAGTTGTGCTGAGATGAACTGTGTACTTTGACCCATTTGCCTCAATGAGAATCTGTATCTTCACAGCTGACATCTCAGGAACCCACATATGATTCTTGTATCGAAGACCACCATGAAGACCTACAGATAGATGTGTTTGGGGCTTTGACAGTAGAGAGGAGAGCTCCTCAAGATCAGGACTACCATTTTGTGCCTGAAGAAATTCAGACTAAAGACCAGACATGATAGAGATGTTGTTGACCTGGAGATAATCAGACTGAAAGTATGTCTTCCAGTCTACTAGATCCTCCATGTTCCTCCACTCGGGAACATATAATGATCCACATACTTCCCTTTTTCTATTAAGAGCATCATCAACTACATTAGGCTTTCCTGGATGATAGTCAATAGTAAAATCATAGTCTTTCAAATACTCAATCCACCGACATTGACACAGGTTCATGACCTTCTGAGTCAGGATGTATTTTAGGATTTTGTGGTCCGTGAAGATATTGAATGTTGCTCCATACATGTAGTGCCTCTAGATTTTGAGAGCATGAATGATTATAGAAAATTCCAAATCATGTGTGGGATGATAAAGTTCATTAGGTTTTAGCTGTCTGTATGCAAGGGCCACCACCTTTCCATGCTATTGTAGGACACATCCTAACCCATTTCTCAAAGCATTAATAAAGATCACAAACCATTCATTTCTAAAAGGTAGAACTTGAACAAGGGTTGATGTCAATTTCTACTTTAAATCCTAGAAATTGGACTCACAAGCAACTAACCCGATGAAATGCTCGTCCTTCCAAGTAAGCTTAGTCAGAGGAAGTGCAATTTTGCAAAATTTGGGAATCAAGCGATGATAATATCCGACTAAACCCAAGAAGCTTTGGATTTTAGAAGGGTTTCAAGGAGGTTGCCAATCAAGAGCAGTAAACACTTTTACAGGATCAACATATATGTTACCCCTAGAAATGATGTGGCCAAGAAACATGACTTTATCAATCTATAATTCTCAATTAGAGAGATTGCCATAGAATTTCTGAGCTTGAAGGATTTGAAGGACTGCCTTTAAGTGCTCACTATGCTTCTCCATGGAGTTAGAATAAATCAAGATATCATCAATGAAGACGACCACAAACTCATCAAGATAATGATTGAAGATTTTGTTCATTAGATTGATAAATACTCCAGGTGAGTTGGTCAACTGAACGGTATTACAAGAAATTCATAATGTCCATAACGAGTTTGAAAAGTAGGTTTAGAAATATCAGAATCTTTGACTTTAAGTTGATGGTAGCCAGAATAAAGATTAATCTTAGAGAAGACTCTGGAACTACAAAGCTGATAAAAATGGTCATCAATGTAAGGGATGGGATACTTATTTTTAATAGTGGCCTGGTTCAACATGCGGTAGTCAATACACATATACATATAGCCATATTTCTCTTTGAAAAAAAGAACAGGTGCACCCCAAGGAGAAACACCATGACAGATAAAACCTTTGACAAGAAGTTCTTGTAATTGTTTCTTCAACTCCATAAGCTCAGTAGAAGCCATCCTATATGGTGCCCTGGAAATCATAGTGGTTCCAGGAAGAAGATCTATGGAGAACTCAATGTCTCTATTTGAAGGCAGCCTAGGAAGCTTCTCCACTCATCAAGAAAGTCACGTGCCACCTCTAGTTTTTCTACAGGCCCGCTACTAGGACTGGTATCTGAGACTAATGCGAGGAAGACTTTACATCCTTTAGAAATGAGATTTTTAGCTTTTAGAGAGAGATTATAATATTATTATAGAATCTCCTTCCCCTATGGATCACCAAAGGACAAGAATGAGGTTGAGAGAGAACTACCATCTTGTTTCTACAGTCAATCTAAACATGATACTTGTATAGACAATCCATACTAACTATAATACCGAAGTCTTCCATAGTTAAGAGGAGAATTCAAAGGGCATGTCATGATTTTCGAATTTTAGAGGTAGGACATCATTTTATGTAATGTGGTGAGTATTTTGCCACTAGGAGTTGACACATCAAGAATATACCCCAAGTCTCTTATATGTAGATGTAACATAGATGCTAGATTTCAAGAAATGAATGTATTTGTAGATCTAGAATCAAATAAATCTTTAACAAGATGATCATTTAGGAATACAATGCCTACACATTATAATTATATCATGAATAATTTGAAGGCATTAAAAAAGATATTAGATATATGGAAATAATTAAGGTTACCTTTAACAAGCTGACTGTAATTTGCCTTAGCTTCCTATGTAGTCCGTGTGAATACTCTGGCATTGCAGTGTCCATGAAGTGGTGAAACACCTACTGTAGGGTTGCCAAACATGGACCGAGTCCAACACTTGGCGATGAAATGGCCCTCCTTCTTGCAGTTGTAGAAGACCGGATTAGGATGATGACATACCCCACCATTGAATCTCCCACAAGTTTTGCACTTGGGATGATTTGTCCTATAATGATTCTGGTGGTTTTTTTATCATCGTTTACCTGAACCTCCTCCTTTTCCCGATTCCTTGTTATTATGGCCAAAGTGGAACTTACTAGACTTATCTTCCTAGGTGGTGGTTAACCTTAGGTATCCCATACTTGAAGGGTTCTGCAAACCCTATTTCCTTTCTTGCTTAAGGGCCATAGTTAGGGCTTCATCTATGTTTTTGAGACAGGAGGTGATGACTAGAGATTTCAGATGGGTGGCTAGGAAGTCAACATAATGCTCCAAGAGGAAATCCATGGTCTTAATGGGGGTATAACGCTCCAGAAGCCTAAACATCTAGGTGTAGTCATCCATCGAGAGACTACCATGATTAAGCTTAGTGTACATTATCTCCTTCCTCTTCCTCTCATCTATGGGCATAAAACAATCAGCGAAGATGGTTTTGAAGGATTCCCATTCCATGCTATCCACTTCTTATCCCCTATTCCCATCATAGTTTTTCCACCAGATTTTATCCCCTCTCTTTAGCAGTTGTGTGGCAAATTTGACCTTCTTTTCAGTTGGTACTTCTAGGTTACAGAAGGTATTTTCCATAGACAGGGTCCAGGCTTCAGCCTTATCCACTACGTCGGGCTGGTCTTCCCCCCAAAAGGTGTTAGGGTTAAGTTTGATGAAATCTAGAACAATCACCTCCTTCGTCCTAGATGAACTGGGTTTAGGGGTTTCTTTTAGGGCAAAAGTCTCCATGAAGTCTAGGAGGACTTTCTTTTGTTCTTCCCATCTATCCCTGGCCATTTTCTTAGAATTAGGTTCTTCATGAGTTTTAGGTTCCTTCCTCTTGTTATAGGATGATTATTCATAAGCATTAGAGTTACGAGTCTTTGAAGGCATCATGAAAATTAGGTGAAATACATCAGATTTTTTTGTCTTTTTCTCTCTTTTTTTGAATTATATTATATTACATTATTCTTATTTATTGGTTACTCATGACCTTAGTGTTATGATTTATGGAGGATACCCTAATAATCTTTATCAGTCGGTCCTTAGGACTTATAAATAGAGTGACTCATTCCTAACCTTATATCATAGAGATGAGAGGGAAATATAAAATAAAGATGATAGGGAAATTTTTTATAGAGATGATGAGAGGGAATATCGAGAGATGATAATGGTACTTAATTAAGGTATGCTCAAGAAGTAGGGGACACTTAGGGTATTGGCCATGTAGACTTGTACTGTCATATAGGTAGCCTCGTGATTACCAAGCAAAGTGGCTCAGAGACATTAGCCAAACCCATGACAGATGTTATCCTAGTGCCTCCACCCTTCATATCCACAACTCTAGGACCACCCTAGACTCACAATAGGGTAAATGAGGTTTGAGGTGAGTATGAAGTGTGAACATTGGCTCTGATACCAACTGCGAGATATCCCCATTCATGTATACATTCCATGATGACATTCCTTAGATGTGTGCACTCATATCTATAAGATGTCAAAAGGGAAATATAAGGGATTTTGGTTGTCAACTAGTATATAATAAGAATCCAGATCATTGTTGTGACACCCTCAATTTTCTCTCTCCTCTATTGTACTCCTTTACTCTCATCAAGTCTCTCATACTCAATTTGATTTTAAATTCATAATTGGATAGTCATGATTTTTTTGTTTTGGCCACTACTATGGTCAATTTGACGTGTGACTTTAACTGGAGTTTTGAACTAAGTATCTTTCTCATTTTATATCACCAACATGCAATCGAAATTGAACTACTTTTGTAAACTCTTCGTGATATGAATTTGTGTATCATTTCCGGAGGATCCGAATATGAATCCAATGGCCCAAAAATCTCCTAAATCGGAGTTATATATCTCTAGATATGGCTATTTGAACCATCTAATGTATTATTTTATTTGGGTTTTGCAACCTTATTGGGCCCAAATACAAATCGAGGCACAATTGCAACTTGCAGCTCAACGACTTGATTTACCCCTAATTTGTCCTCTTCAAGAAAGATTTTGATCACCGCCACCATATATGGCAATGGGGGTGGGGGATGAAGTGCCCCGTTATAAACCCCCTACCTAACCCTAATACCCCCTCTTCTTTCTCTTGGCTTTGTTTCCCCTCCTCCTTGCTATTTTATAGCCAACACCACTACCCCATTTTTTTCTATATGCTGTCGCCACCTCCAAGGAAGGAGGAGTCCCTACTCCTCCCAAAATACAGGCACCATTGGCCCTAGTGATCAACTCCATGCATCGTGCACCTCTTTTCCACACCATGCTTGGATGCCAAGGATCCTTCTTCCCCGCTCTGCCCCCCTCATCCGTCTCCTGCTCCTTGTACCCAAATCGCCTAGGAGGGGTACAACAGCCAGCGATGACCCCCGATGCATCAAACTCATTTCTGACATCCCTCAGACCCCACCTTCCTCCGATCTCCTTTGCTGATGGATGACGTGGCTATAGAGACCACCAGGGAGAATGGGGCACCGTCCCCTGTCTCTCCCCTATTCCCACATGGGAAACAGAGGTACCCATTGGGCGTCAGACAGAGGAGACGAGCTGGGACTCTAGGCAATGTGAGAGCTTGAGTTAGAGCAGCCCAATAAGCACATCAGCCCAATAAGAAGAACCTAACCCAGGGACCAGGAGATCCAGTGTGGGCACCCTTGCTGGGTGCGGGCAGTGCCTCCTTGGCCCTAGATCTAGGATCTAACGATCCATGATACTTGCATTGAGGTAAATCTTCTAAATTTTGTAACTTTATGCTCCTTTGGCTAAACCTATCATGTATATATGAAAATCGATCAGGAGAACAAGATCTAGCTCCTAAAAATGGTTTCAAACCCTGTATATTCTTCTAGGTTCCCTGATTTGTTAAAATATGAACTTGGACCCTCTTTGACAATGTTTATTGTACTTTTATGATCAAGCTTGGAACTTTGGTTAACTTTCACCCTCTTAATCATGGAATCAGTATCTCTTTGGTATCTTTGAGTCATAGAGGGCACTAGTCACTCATATTTCTCTTGAATGTCCCTTTTTACATAAGTAACATACTTTTGGGCTTTAATGATGTAAGTTGCCCATTCGATGCTAAAACTGATACCTAAGGATACAAAATGCTTAATCAAACCTGATATCAATAATTTATGTTGTTGGAACCCTTGGGAAGCCTTATAGCCTACCTTGTACTCTTGATGACATAAGTATGCTATTATGATAATTGCATACATGTTTGAATGTTGGTACCCCATGTTGGTGGTTTGATGCCTAGACACTAGTGGACATCACCTTACTTTGAATGTGTTTATTATGTTCTATTCTCACTGATCTAAACCATCCCTTATGCTTGGATCTTATTCATTGATGATATTTGACCTTAATTACTCTATTTCTGTCAAGAACTGGAATCCCAGTCCCATGAACCAAATGAATACCAAAGGCAACATGTGGAAGTGTAAAGCTTAGCACACATGAAAAAATAACAAGATAAAGGCACCAACACAGTCTTAACATTCAACAAGTATAAATTATACAAGGTACATCATATTCATGAGTTTAATTACACATTTCCAAAGTTGAGGTACAAGTCATTCATGTGCACTTAATCTGGATCTTACAACAAGTACACCTCGCATAGCTCACCAAGCCCATCAACCTTCTAGCCATCTCTAAACCTAAAAATGAAATATGAGAAATGGGTCAACACACTATGTCTTGAGTACAGGGTAGAAAGATACATATATATATGTATAAGCTTTGTATAATTTGAAAATATTTCAACACTAAATGAACAAGAATATACATGTTATCTGTTTAAAAAAAATGTGAAACCATATTTATGTCATTTCACTCCATTATACCAACAATATAAAGCATGTTTAAGGCCTTTGACCATCTTCCCGTCGAAAGGGTCCATAGGGGTGCTTAAGAATAGCTAACCCTTTTATGTGAGAGGGACCTCAAGGCCATAGCTAGAAGCTAACCCTTTATCAACAATACTATAATGGAGTTCTATATATGTGTGTGTTCAAGTTATACAACCAACTAGGCAAACATCGAGTAAGACATAGCAATACTACATGGAAATATTTGGCCAAGTAAATAAACAAGCATACAATACATGTCTTTTCAAGCAAGAAAGCAATATTCATATAACTAGATAAGGTCCATACCTGATTCATAGATTCTTAACTTAACTCATCCAATACCATCTTGATCATAAGCCAACATGATTAAGAACAAGATTGCATATATACATTAGACTCTCATCATTAACCCTGATTATCTTTATTTTAGGATTTTGGCCAAGTTGGGTTCAATGTTGGTTATTAGTACATTAGATGATTTCATATTGATTTAGGGTCCATTATAAGGGTGTGGTTCAAGTTTCATACCCTTTTGAGGTTTCATGTGGACATGAAAAGATTTAGGACACATACTCAAATTAGGTTACGAGACTCATAATAGAGTAATCAAGGTCAAAGATCATCAATGAATAAGATCCAAGCATAAGGGATGGTTTAGTTCAACGAGAATAGACCATAATAAACACATTCAAGGTGATGTCCACTAGTGTCTAGGCATCAAACCACCAGCATGGGGTACCAACATTCAAACATGCATGCAATTATCATAATATCATACTTATCTTATCAAGAGTACAAGGTAGACTATAAGGTTTCCCAAGGGTTCCACCAACATAAATTATTGATATCAGGTTTGATTAAGCATTTGGTATCCGTAGGTATCAACTTTAGCATCGAATGGCCAAGTTACATCATTAAAGCCCAAAAGTAAGTTACTTATTTAAAAAGGGACATTCAAGAGAAATATGAGTGATTAGTGCCCTCTATAACTCAAAGATACCAAAGAGATATTGATTTCATGATTAAGAGGGTGAAAGTTCACCAAAGTTCCAAGCTTGATCATAAAAGTACATTAAACATTGTCAAAGAGGGTCCAAGTTCATATTTTAAAAAATTAGAGGAACTAGAAGAAGATACATGGTCAGAAACCATTTTTAGGAGCTAGATCTTGTTCTCCTATTTGATTTTCATATATATCATGATAGGTTTAGCCAAAGGAGCATAAAGTTACAAAATTTAGAAGGTTTACCTCAATTTAATCATCCTAGATCATTAGATCCTAGATCTAGGGCCAGGGAGGTGTTGCCCGCACCCAGCAAGGGTGCCCCACTCTAGATATCCTGGTCCCTGGGCCGAGTTCTTATTATTGGGAAGAGGTGCTTATTGGGCTTCTCTAAATCAATCGCTCACATTACCCAGAGTCTCGGCTCGTCTCCTCCGCTTGACACCCAGTGGGCACCTTTGTTTCCCGTATGGGAACAAGGGAGGGATAGAGGACGACGCCCTAGTATTCTCGGTGGTCTCTACAGCCACGTCAACCATCAGCGAAGGAGGTCGGAGGAAGGTGGGGGTCTGAGGTAGGTCGGTAATGATCATGATGCGTCAGGGGCCATCGCTGGCCTCTGTTCCCCTCCTAGGCAGATCAGGCATAAGGAGTAGGAGACAGATGAGGGGGCGACCAGAGTGGGGAAGAAGGATCCTTGGCGGCCAAGCATGGCGCAGAAAGGAGGTGTACGGCGCATGGAGGTGATCAATAGGGCCAACTCCTGGTTTTGGGAGGACCATGTACTCCTCCTTCCTTAGGGGTGGCAACAACATACAAAAACAAATCAGGTAGTGGTGTTGGCCATAAAACAGCAAGGAGGCAGGGAAACAAAGCCAAGAGAAAGAAGAGGAGGTACTAGGGTTAGGTTGGGGGTTTATAAAGGGGCACTTCATCCCCCACCCCCATTTCCATATATGGTTGCGGTGGTCAAAATCTTTCCTAAAGAGGATGGAGCAGAGGGTAAGTCAAGCCACGAAGCTACAAGTTCCAATTGAGCCTCTATTTGTATTTGGGCTCAATAAGGTTACAAAACCCAAATAAAATAATACATTAGATGGAAACATTCAAACAGCCATATCTAGTGATTTATAACTCCAATTTATGTTATTTTTGAACCGTTGGATTCAAATTCGGATGCTATCAAACAAACATTCGAGTGAAGGAGATTTTATAGAAGTAGTTCAATTTTGATTGCAAGTTGGTATATAAAATGAGCAAGATACTTGGTTCAAAACTCCAATTAAAGTCACACATTGTCAAATTGACCATAGTAGTGGCCAAAATAGAAAATCTCAACTATCCAATTATGAATTTAAAATCAAATTGAGTAAGAGAGACTTGACAAGAGAAAAGGAGTACAATAGAGGAGCGAGAAAATTGAGGTTGTCACATCCTTCCCTCCTAACAAGGAATTTCATCCTCAAAATTCATCTACGATTATAGTTAAAGGTCAAGTCAGGATCCATCGGATTTGGTTATTCAACCATGGTTGTGAAGTAATTCCTCACAATTGGATGCAGACTTAGGCTATCATCATCAAGGGTGTACTTATATCGATGATATACACATTTACTTATGGTTCCATCATACTATAACATCATCATGGAATTGGGATTTTCCCATCACCTAGTATCCATACATTAGGGTTTTTGTTAACATTCTCATACGAGATCAAGGTGTATTATCAAAATCTATGTTATCAATTTTCAAGCAAACATGTTCATGGTCATGACTTAGAAACGAGAGTATCATCGGGTGTTGACCTCATCTTTACTCAAGATTTCATGCATTTTTTTTTCTACCAGTACTGATCAATTTTGTTCATTTTTTTTAAACTAAACAATTTATTCATCAGGTTTATTTGTATTATGATTCCAAGAGCATTGACATATCAAGTTAATCTTTTTTTAGGGGGGGGGTATGAGATTAGGCATGTTACCCCTGATTGTTCAAGTTAAGTTCGCTAAGAATCATCAAATCAAGTTCATGATTTTAAAATTACATCATTTATGTGTGGTATGATTTCATACTAGGTCTAGCTTATGAGAGTGGCTCATCGTACATATATAGTTTTTTTTACAAGTGAGATTATTTCATATATCGAGCATCATTTATGGAACAACATTATCACCAACACCGAGGTTTCATAATCATCTAACTTGTATTTCAAATGAGCTCCATAAGCTCATACCACCCAAGCAAAGACCTAGCTATGTCCAACAAGACATGTTAACCACAACCATCTACCCATAACAAAATTTATACCCATCTTTCAAGAAAACAAGGGTAACCACTAGATTCCTTTATATACAACTACTAACCCAAGTATGAGGCTCATCATGGATATCACACATCATGTACATCATATTAGGGTCCTAGGACATCTCCCTCGCCTAATAGCCAACATCAAATTTTCAATTGCCTCTTTCTCTAGGGTTAGATATTTTCATAAGACATCTAGGGTTCAACACATTCAAAAAAACCACACACTAGGCCACTCAACTCATATACTTAGAAGTAGTCTATCTAGGCACTCATCATCATGTATTTCATCGTGCATATTTTTCAACATTTCACATATTTTGGAGTTTAGGTACTCTGACCTTCTCCCGTTGTAGGTCTACTCACATCAAGAAGTCACCCTTTTCATACATCCCATGCTAGAGGTCCTCCTTTGTAAAGAGATTGAGGCCCATGTTGGTCTCAAACTGTATGTCACATATCATATCTCAACACGTACAAGACTAGGCACAAGCAAGCATGCCAACCCACTAGCTATGTTTAGCACATCAACCAAGTCATATGTATCATACCAGGTGCTAGGTTTAGCTAGGGTTACATGGTCAAACTCATCTCATATTGTCAACCTACTTGACCTTCTCAAGGATGAACTTGGCTCTCATCAACATCAACATCATTAATAACATCAACATCAACATCGACATCGAGATCAACATTAACATCATTATCAACATTGTCATCATATTAGGTTATCTAGGCTACTCACTAGTCTCACCTTTATCATGGCTCTAGACAACTCTTAGAGACTACTACTATCATCTAAAGTCTCTCATCTAGACTTGATGTTACATCTCTTTCTCTTAGGTAACATGGACACTCACTGTCTTTCTGGGTGTGATAACATTTTTCATATGTACATATACTTATACTTGAAATAAGTTTTCTCCAATGTTGAAATAGGCAATGAAAACCACCATGCTCCATGAGGATAAAACCAAAACCAAAATAAGTTAACACACTCATTAGTAAGTCTAATACCACAACACCTAGAGAACTAGCAAGAACATAGTGCACACCTGTGCAGACATCCTAAGCACATGTCAAAAACATATGTCTAGGGAGGTAATTTATACAAGTCTACAACTAGTTCTAGAACATCTAGGTTCTAACCTAGAGGCTAAGTCAACTTAGCCCACTAGGACATTTCATTAAGTTTCTAGGGTTGAGATGTAAGGTGAGCTTAGTTTGTGTTTCATGTGAGCAATGTTTGGTGTAGTTATTTTTCATGCTCTGGTACCATCTTTAGGAGCTAGACCTTATTCTCCTGATCAATTTTCATATATAGCATGATAGGTTTATCCAAAGGAGCATGAAGTTACAAAATTTAGAAGATTTACCTCAATGTAAGCATCATGGATCCTTAGATCCTAGATCTAGGGTCTAAGAGGCACTACCCACACCCAGCAAGGGTGCCCCACACTGGATCTCCTAGTCCCTAGGTTGGGTTCTTCTTATTGGGTTGAGGTGCTTATTGGGCTGATCTCACTCAAGCACTCACATTGCCCAGAGTCTCGTCTCGTTTGCTCCACCCGATGCCTAGCATGCGCCTCTATTTCCTATGTGGGAATAGGGGAGAGATAGGGGACGACGCTCCAGTCTCCTCGGTGGTCTCTACAGCCACGTCAGCCATCAACGAAGGTGATCAGAGGAAGGTGGGGGTTTGAGGGAGGCCGAAAATGACTGTGATGGACCGGGGGCTGTCGCTGGCCTATGTACCCCTCCTAGGTGGCTCGGGCACAAGGAGAAGGAGATGGATGAGGGGCGACCGTAGAGGGGAAGAAGGATCCTTGGTGGCCAAGCATGGTGTGAAAAGGAGGTGCATGATGCATGGAGGTGATCAGCAGGGCCAACAACGCCTGGGTTTGGGAGGAGCATGGACTCCTCCTTCCTTGGGGGCAATGACAACACACAGAAACAAATCAGATAGTGGTATTGTCCGTAAAATAGCAAGGAGGTGGGGAAACAAAGCCAAGAGAAAGAAGAGGAGGTACTAGGGTTAGGTTGGGGGTTTATAACGGGGCACTTCATCCCTCACCGCCATTGCCATATATGGTGGCGGTGGTCAAAAGCTTTCTTGAAGAGGATGGAGTAGAGGGTAAATCAAGTTGCTGAGCCGCAAGTTACAATTGAGCCTCAATTTGTTTTTGGGCCCAATAAGGTTGCAAAACCCAAATAAAATAATACATTAAATGGAAACATTCAAATAGCCACATCTAGTGATTTATAACTCTGATTTAGGTGTTTTTGGGCCGTTGGATTCGTATTCGGATCCTCTAGAACATGATAGACAAATTTGTATCAAGGAGAGTTTATAGAAGTAGTTCAATTTTGATTTCCATTTGGTGATATAAAATGAGCACGATACTTAGTTCAAAACTCCAGTTAAAGTCACATATTGTCAAATTGATTATAGTAGTTGCCAAAATAGAAAATCACAACTATCCAATTATGAATTTAAAATCAAATCGAGTAATAGAGACTTGATGAGAGAAAAGGAGTAAAATAGAGGACATAGAAAATTGAGGTTGTCACAGTTGTTCCCAAACATCATTCAAAAAACCATCATTCATAAGAATAAAAGGTCATTACCTTATTCACTAGAAGAAGAAACAAGTTCTTAAGGAAACAAAATGCATAGGACACAAACATCCTATACATCATCTAATGAAATGAAACAACTAAATAAATAAAAAATAAGATGAGAGGCAACCATCTAGCTAATCATCCTCCATTATTATTATTTAATATCTTCAGGTACTTTGAGATGCATTACTTGTTCCTTGTACCTAGAAAATGCGAGAAACAAACGATCAACATAAAGTTGGTACATGGTTGAAAGATGCAATACTATGCTAGCTTATTTAAAATATTGAAGAAAGATGAAAAGAAATGAAAACATTATTTAAGGAAGAAAATCAGGTAAACCCAAGTTAGTAATCATATTTCAATGGAGATGAATTACTATGGTGGGCTTATAACAATCAACACATATATTATTGGGCCCATTCCCCATCTATCGTGTACCATTAGGGATTTTCCCGCACATCATTTACTATTAGGGAGGTGTTAGCCAAGATTAATACTTTCCCTCTCTAATAGGGAGATTAATGAACACCATCAATAACTACATTCCATTTTCTTTCCTTAGTTCTCTTAGTGTTCATGGCCGAAAAGTATCAATATATATAGATGTACATCCAAGCAAGATTATACAACTAAATGCAAGTAAGTACTCATAATTATAACATCCAACAAAACTAGTCATATGATTGTATCTACGTACCTTGAATCTCGGATCTATATTTCACAAGTCTAGAATAAAAAGAAAAATAAAGACCTAATGTCATTGTGTGTTCTTAACACCTCATATCAGGGTTTTGGATTCACTAGGGTTTTCATTTAAGGTCTTGGGTTTAGATCAGAGTATTACAGAGAGGATCCTCAAGTTAGGGATTCAAGTATGGATTCAAATATTTAGGATGCTTAATTTTCCTTAATTGGCATTATTGAATAAGAGAGAAATAGACCATTCATGTGGTGATAGGGAATATAAGTCCACTATTAATCAACAACCTTGGATTTCAGGTCAGAGGACACAAGATTATATTGATGCCTAAGGGTGTTTAATAAATATTGATCCATGTTCTTATATTCACTTTCTACAAGTTAATTTAACAATAGAACATTAATTAAAGCTATAAATGTGTACATAGATTCTAGGATTGGGTTTAGGTACAAGTGATAATTTATATAGGTTCTCCTCTTTTTCTGAGAACATGGGTATTTTATGGGATTTTTTGGATACTAGAATCATTTATTATTGATTTTATAGGATCAACCAATCAGAAAAAGGCTAGCATTTTAAAAGAAAAAAAAGGAAAAAGTAGTTGGGCCTTGCGGATCATAGGAGGGATTTGGTTCCCCGGATCCTCCTCTTAACCTGTGAGCCAACCTTTGCTAACAGGGTCAAGGCAGGGGCCAAAAGGACTAAAAAGCCCATGTGTTGAAGATACGTGGGCGTGACAGGCATGTTCAAAGTGGGTAACATATCTACCGTACTCTTTCTCCTCTCTCGCCATGGAAGCAGAGAAGGAAGGTGAGAGGGGAGGTGATTGTTTGGGTAGATAGGTGGGTGTTGAGGTATGGGTTGAACTTGTGGTGTCACGCTGATATCAGGGAGCCTAGAATGGTCATCAGGGATAGACTATAACTCAAGTTTCAATCAAACTGATGGAGATGAATTGGAGATGGGGTCTCAGGGATTTACCTACCCTCATGTTTAATTGAGGGAACGTGAAGCTTCACAGGGTTTGGAGATGTGTCTGCAACCTCTGGGAAGCTCGAAGGAACTTTGGACCTTGCTGGCGATAGAGCATCAAAGCTCGATTGTAGGCACATTTTGGCCCGTGTTTTGGTGCTTTCGTAGCTCCTACAAAGGGTGTTGTTCGCTTCACCGAGGTCTCAGGGATGTGTGACCTCAGCTGATTGGAAGGAGGATGTCTCATGAGTGTGGGGATGCTCTGGGTCAGGAGAGGTGAAGGTGGTTCAAGTTAGGGAGGATGGGGAGACCTTCAGTGCAATTGAGAGATGATGATGAAAATAGGAGGTGCGATGGTTGTTTTGGAGTCCTTAAATAGGCTTAAGGTGGGGAGGGTGAAGAAACCCTTAACTAGAGACCACCATTAGGTGAGAAGTGTGAGGATAAGGGAGTCAATTCTCCCTATTCTGAGGGCATGCATCAATGTGGAAGGGGTCATTGATGTTGTCTCAGTGCGAGGAACCCTTCCTCTAAAAATCACTTGGAGTTTTGGTCTAGATTATTAGGAGGAGGGGGAAGAAATATATCGTAGTAGTCTACTGAGAATATGCGGTTTGTGGGAGGTTAGGGACGTAGTCTCTACCATGGATTCCAATCTAATCCACGAGTGTTTAGATCAGACAACTTAGATAAATATCCTAACAAGGGTCCACGCTTAAGCTTCCAAAGGGCTGCATGACATTAAAATGTCACACCTGGCTGATAAATCACAAAATTGAGGTAACTAGACTTAATAAATGATATTCTATACATTATTTTTAATTGATTATAACTCGTAAATGGTTTATTAAATTAAAGTGAAAATTTAAGTAGAGCTTCATGATGTCATTATCTAACTATGGCATAAAATTGGGATTGAAATTCAAATGTTGATCATGATTATTGACTAAGTACATTAATGCACATAAATTACCCCAATATGCATTTAGAGTTTGCTTTATTTCAAAATTTTGTGTATCCAAAAGATCAAAATAATAGAGAGAGATGGTTGAGGGTATTTTAGGAAATAACTTGAGAAAATTTGTAAGAGAGAGAAAGTAATGTAAAAAAACTAACTTTGTCACAATCCATCTATCTTATATAGATATTATATGATTCAAGTCACGTACTTGCATTTTAGGGTCAAAAGACTCACAGTTGGGAAACAAGGTGCATCAACATCAAGACAAGCGATCTAAGCAAATGAAAGAGTATAGATCAGGAAATTAGTGACATAAGAAGCATATTTAAATATAGGTGGATGTCCCCTAGTTCAAGGCATTAAAGTGAAACATTGGTACCAACAAACCCACATCCAATCGTCAACATAGCTCATATATACCATCAAGGTTTAGCATGGGACGAAAGTGGGACATCCACATACAATATATCATGAGGGTTAGAGTAATCCCTTGTTTGAGTGGGGAACAATGGAAAAGTATTCAGAAAAACAGAAAGGTACGAGACTCTCAACAAGTCGCATAGGTCACATTAAGCAAACTAAGGTTTGAAACACCATAAGAGAGCAGGAGGGTGGATCATAGGCATTAGTGTACTCAAACATCCTAACACTACAGGTCTGAAGGAATGAAAAAAGTTGGATTCATAAGTTTGATCACACTCAATCATTGGTTCAAAGTGTAACGCAACATTCACATAATTGCAGCACATTCATGCACTCAATATCAAATAAATCAACCATAGAAAGGAAGATATTAGGGATAGATATTAAAGTGAAGGAGAGACATACATTACTTATTTTAGGTTACTTAGGCATTTGTCAATCATTAAGTAGAAATATTATCAAATTAGGACAAGTCACAACATTAAAGTCTCAACACTAGACATATATATATACAATTAGAGTCATGTACGGGCAAAAGGGGTGATTAAGACTCTCATTTAGTTCAATGATCCACAAAATTTATTAATTTTGTGGTTAGGAGGGTGAATGGTCATCAAATATCCAAGCTTGAACATAAAGGTACAATAAATGTTTTCAACAAGACTAAAGTTAGCATTTTCAAGGAATTAGTGGAACAAATATTAAATTTAGGGTCTAGAACCAATCACAAAGTGTAGATCTCATCAAGTTGACGAATTTTCATATATCATATGTTAGATTTGTCCAAAGGGGTACAAAGTTATCAGTTTTGGAACATATTGATTAAAAACTTAGGAGAAGGAACCAAGTAGTACCTTAATTCATTTGACTCTTAATCTGGCCCGCTAAAAATAGATCCGACGGTCAGCCGCACTACCTTGCCCCTGCATCCAGGTGCTTGGGGGATGTTTGGATGCTGGTTGCCACCGATCATGTAAAGAAGTGAAATCAATCACCTCTCTATTAATAACAATGGTAAACAAAATCCAATTGGATAGCAGCGGAAGTTAAAATGTGACTATATTCAATTTAACAAAGAGTACATAATTTTTTCCAAAAGGGTGTACATGCTTTATAAAAAAGAGAGGATCTAAGTAGAGGGAAACTAGACTACAACAATATGTCTCCAATAAAAATAACTTAACAAATATTTTTAGTGGAAGGGTGAAGTCCTTTTTCTAGTCTTAGGCTGGTTCACCATGCTCCTGTTGTGTACTCTGATCCTAAATCTGGGTGGTTGGGATCACCCAGAAAGAGGAGAGAAAATGTATGTGTCAAATATAGAATAAGGACTATTATAAACTAAAGTAGGAAATAATAAAGATTCACTGTGCTAATAGGGTGAAGAGTATGAGGCAAGTAAAATAAATAAGAATTTCCGACAAGTTAATCAATAATAAGTTGCATGCATGATTAAATGTGACTACAAATATAGGGTTGAGGCACCTACCATACCTCAACCTCTAGGTGAGGATGAGTAACACATTCCCAAACACCCAAATATATAATGTGGGGAGAATTATCACATTCCCCTGGGGAGAGTGGTCACATTCCCCTGGGCTCATGCCCAAAACTATGGGTGGTTTGTACTCATGTACACTACATCAGTTAATTAGTCATTTTCATCATCATGCTAAAGTATTTCAATGGAAGATATAAGGAATTTAAATAACTTTGCAAATGGGGTCCAAGACCCTAGAATAACTAAATCAAAAATGCCGCAAGATGACAATGAAGAGTATAAAGGCTAAAACAATGCCTCATTAGAAAAGTAGGGTTGGATAAAATATTCCCAACTTAGGGTTTAGAATGCACATACATACCTCACTCGAGATTCTTAAAGAATTCTTTTCATCAATTAAATGTGTCTAGTCTCACTTTTGTCATACAAGTTTATAAACATGGATTAGGGTTTATAAATCATATTAGGTGGGAAGCCCTAATTTTGGACCTTCTATGAAACCATCAATTTAGGACTCAAAACTGGGACCAATTGATTACTTGGATTCTCTTAATTAAGAAAACATATTTATTTCATAAATTTGGAGTTAAAATGAATTAGTTATGCATTTTAAGGATTTTTATATATTAAAAATGAATTTTATAATAAACACCAAAATAGGGATGCAAATCAATACTTAAAAATCATAAATTCGGATTCTACATGAAAAATGATTTCCAAAGTCTATTTATTTGTATTTTTCCAATAATCTTTCGATTTATCATGAATTTATGAATTCTGAAAAATCACAATTCAAGAAATATACATGTGTATATTGGAAACCTAGTTCAGCAGTCAAAGGGTTTGGGCCGACAATGACTTGGGCCAATCAGCACCTGCCAGCTAGCGAGGCGGGGCTTGACCCAACGATTAAGTGATTAAAGAAAATAAAACATGAATGACAAGAATGCCCTTGCTAGATTAATCGATCGATTAATTTTGTGGGGGCAATGAAGTTATTTAGTGAAGAAAGAAATCGCGTTTGTAAAACAACAATATGGGTGAAAACCCTAGACTACCCTTGTGAATAAAATTGATGGATCACAATTGCATGGACAACAAGGTCATTGTGTGACCTAGTTTTGTCCAGCTCCTATAATGGCAAGAGCAGCACCTAAAAGTACACTTTTGATCCAACACTGGGATCAAAGCTCATGTTTCAAGCTAACAAGGTTTCCACATCTTCACGAAGCCCAATCATGGCCAACGAGCCAATTCGAGCGGTTTTACCATGACCACAACTTGTTGGAGCTAAGGATTTCAGGGAGTCAATTTGAGGATTCGAAATCGAAACGCAAGCCATCACGGGACCACGAAGGTCGAAAAAGATCCCTGGACGCCAACCGAAGCCAAGTCACTCATCTCGATTGTTGGGGGATCGCTAGGAGACCGTGGTGACTAACGTGGATGATGCCAGTTAGAGGAGGTATAGGACCCGATGTATGGCGAAGGAACATGGCACGATGGTGATCGGAAAACAATGAAGAGGGGTCAAGGAAGCTTACTGCTTACTTAATTTGTTTGAGGTGGCTTGGAGAGCTGTGGCAAGGCCGTCATCACCAAAGATGAGGAGCGAGCATGCTGAGGTGTTTGGGAATAGTTGAGAATAAATTAGAGGAGGAGAAATGTGTGTGGTCTGGGGATGCTCGACGTTGCTTTATAAAGGCAAGATGAGTGCTAGAGATCTCTCTATAAATCAGTGGTGGAGAGATGAGTTAGTTCCCTAATGGGCATTTGGTGTACAAGGAGAGAGAGAAGACGAGTTACAACTCATTCAATCCAGGTGAGAGAGGCAAATTCAAAGTAGGAAAAATCAAGTGAAACAGTGGTCGTTTGATGGAGAACAAAGTTGGGAATTGAACAACTGAGAAAACGTTCCTAACTCGCGAGGAGCTGGAGGAAGAGGACGACACCAAGGCTGTCAGAACGAGGCTAAATCCAAATGATTGAATATACGTCATCAGATCACATGGAGAAGATTAAAATTGAGTGGATCAACACGTGACAATGAGAAAATAACAGAGCCATAGTTTAATGTGTCACAATAATGAAATATAATTGAAAACCAAAGTTATACTATAATCAATTCTTATAAAATCGATTTGGAGGGTTAAACATGGGTCAAATGACCTCAAATTTGAACCATAGGGTAATATTAATGCGTAGATTAATTTTGTGTAATTACATTTTTTGTTTTCATGAGATATGGCCCTTAATCACCATATTGTCCATTAATTTGTATATTAATGCATTTTAAAAGGGTGAATTAATACAAAGGTATTTTCTTAGCAATTCCTTTAATAAAATTCGAGATGGATATTATAATTTTATTCAAGTGTCATGTCCCACATCTTATTCTCCTTTTTAATTCTTTAATAACAATTAGGAGGAGAGATAATATAAGAGGGTGATTCTCTCATTAATTAAACTCAATTTCAGATTAATTCTTATTTCTTATTCTAAAAAGCCACAAAGTATCTAAATTAATATAATCCACTAATTATCTCACATTAATGATCATTTTACATTATTGAACTCCAATTAACACATTATTTGGGATATTTTTACAAAAACCCATTCATTGAAATGAATGTGGGTAAATGTAATACAAGCCATCAACTATAGCTTCAATTCAATATTGAGGTTAAAGAGGATAGAAAAAGCTAGGAAAATTTAGGGAAAAGTACAAAAGGACAAGAAGGAAATTAAGGATGAAAAATGGGTAAAATTGCTATTGAAACCAGGATTCTGTATGTTACAGATCAGTCGACATCTCTCCGCCTCATGGTTCCTAGCCGCCAACACACAGATCCAACCACAAGTGGTCACTCTCCCACAATCGTTGTGTTGGCGAGGAAGCATCTCACTTCTTTGAGATTCCCCTATCCTATTGTCGGGAACAAATTTTAAATAGGGGCATCACCCCCACCTCTCCGCATACCCCCACCATTTATCCAATAAGGAGAAGAGGAAGCTCAAGGTGGTGATGCATCATCATTGCTATACAGTTGGACCTCCTCCTCCTCAACAACTATGAGTTGCAGTAACTAGAGAGAGGGGGGGGAGTGAGAGTCCCACACAAAGCCCACAATGGAGGGCCCAAGGGTAGTGTCAGCCTCATCTGAGGGTGGTGGCATCCACATTGCAAAAAGTATCCAGAAAAACAAAGAAGATGAATGGGGGGTTGATGGTCATACCTAGAGGAAGGAGGAAAAAGAAGGAAAGGAGCAAGAGTTTAATAAATGGGTTTAAAAGGTACAAGAGGGGGTTAGGGTTTAGTATTTGTCGACCATATAGAGATGTCTCTTTCCATTAACTGATACGGCTGGAGGTGGGAAATGACCCTTCCAACCTCACAATTCTTTCCCAAAACATAAGGGGGAGAAGGGGCAAGCAGATGGGTCGATATCAATTTGGGCCCAAAACGGCTCAATTGCAACACAAATCAATTTAATCAGGTAATATTTGACCCAATATTCCTATATTCACAACTTGAGATTTGGAGGTCCGTTTGAGGCAATTTTGTGTTGTTAGAATCATAATATAGGGCTCTACAACATGATGTAAACTGGGGAGCCAAAAGATCATAGTTGTGAGTATTGACATTGGATTCAAGAAGGTGATGTATTAAACCATGATATTGAGTTCAATGTGTAGGTTGATGTTACACATTGTGCAATTGATCATTGATGTTACGAAATTAAAGTGTCCCCACATTCATACTATAAGAGGTCATTGATGAGAGAGAAAAGGTATAACATAGGAGAGAGACAAGTTAGATCATCACAAATGATTCACTGAGTAGTCACATGAATGGTTAGCACTAGTATCTTTGATTAATTTGGGTGCCCAACAATAACTGTATAGAAACATGGTACCATGAATGTCATTAGTTATTATTGGGTACCATTTGGTATTACTAAAATCTCCTATTTTTTATATATTTCCTTACTATTGTTCAAGAAGTTGGCCATGTTGGGCTTAACCACTCATGCCCCACTGGCATGTTATCTTCTTCTTCTAAATGTTTCTAGTGGGTAAGTTGTTTCCTACATTGTGATGCATATATACATACATATTCTATAGTGTAGGGCATCTAATGTCTAATTTGTCCTTTCGTGTAATTGCACAGTGATCTACAAAACTTTCCTCAACTTAACGTGGTATTAGATCATTCCATTTTCTATATTTGGATATCAGATACAAACAAATTAGACAAACACTATACCGCCTGACACATATCATAGGTTGAAGTTGTTCTCCAACTTTCATGATAATTTGGGTAGCAATGATCTGTGACTAGGCATCACTCTTTGCAAGTGATGTCATGAATCGATTATGCACAATCACTACAAACAAAAATAGTAACCTATGGGTTCACATATATAGGATACACCTACAAGAGAAGTTTAATCATGAATGATAATTAATTTCATTACTAAAGTATTTAGGTATTAAATTTAAGCAATGAATCTACTTACTGAACTCCCTATCGACCGATTCAAATGTATAACTGACTGATTGGAGTATCAAGTTGATTGGAAATTGCATTGGATGAGCTTTACACAAATTGGGGAGCAAACCTAACGATTCACTAGGTGAAACGACCGACTTCATGTCTCCATCCAGCCATTTCGTGGAACGAGACACCCGATTCATGGAGAAACTTGATTGCATCAAGGTTTAGTGTTGAAATCATGCCATACATTAGTTGGATTAGAACTGGCAATACAATTGCAATTGGGAAACATGATGAAATGACCGGTTCACTGGGTGAACCGATCGTCTCACATGCCAACCTATCAATTCGCCTAGCGAGCCGACTGTTTTACCAGTAAAGGTTGCAAAGTTTGTGAAATTTCGATCCCTTCCACTCCTACTCAATCTGGGAACCTTGACCCTAACTCTCATATATATATATATATATATATATATATATATATATATATATATATATATATAGTTTATGTGTGTGTTCAATTTACACGTGTCACCCTAAAAGTGAGTTTTTATGGTGGATGTGTAGCATGGTTATGTCCAATAACCCAAATACCAGTGTGTGGTTGGATTGTTCTTTTATTCATGTTTGTTCTCAATTTGCATCCTGAGCCCCTACATTCTTCTTTCCAATGTAAAAGTATTATTATTTCCTACCTTTTCTCTCATTGAATGTAACTCTAGGTTTCTCATTAGCATTTCATAAGTTTAATAGAAATAAGATAGTTTCTTTTCTTGCAATTATGAAGGTGACGCTCAAGCATCATGCGAGCTGACCATTTCATGTGATGAGATGACCGACTGGAGGACTGAGGAGGGTTGAACACAGGAAAGGGAATTGACATCCTGGTGGACCCAACTAACCATTTGGAGGTGTCCAGACATCACTTGGACAGGAGGCCAGACAAACACTTCAGATGACCAATGGATTAGATAAGAGGCGAGACAATAGTTTCAAGGGTTGAACCTATCAACCCGGATTGGCAAGCACAAGCCAACAACGACAACAAGTTCATGCATGTGATGTTGACCTAGGTGATAGTGGTTCCTTGTGGCTCCAAGGAATTATAGTTGTATGGCCATAACCATTAGTAATGTTTAATATTGCATGTTTACGGTGTGCGACATAGCATGTATATGATATGTGATATATATATCTAGTGTTTGGATAATGTGTATATATATTTATAAATAAAAACTCCCCCATATAATATATTAAGTCTTAGACTCTTTTTTTATATGTAAATCTAGAGAGCCAATCATATGATGATTGGAATGTGGCGTTGGATACTTGATTTGATAATAACAAAGGTAATTTTGTCTACTATGTTTGTCTCAATATGAGATGATGACACAAACATAGTAGATGTCTAAAGAATGATGTCACTCGATGATGTATGTCTTCAAGTAAATGACTTGAACAATGAGATCATACTTATGATAAGAGTTCATACATTCTTGTTTTGTCCCTAGTCGAATATTACCGATGAATGCAAAATAGACAACAATAATGCATAAGATAGAGTGTGTGTTGACTAATGACAGAGTCTCATTACTCATGATATATGATATGAAGTCAAGAACACAGATACATGTTAGAGAATAGTGTATCTAATAGACTCACCATGAGAGTGACAAATGGAGACATGGAATGGTAGTCAGAATCAACTCTAATAGTGGTAGTGGTGATTGTGGTTCTTAGACCTGGAGTCACTACATTCATCACATGTCGTTCATGTACTTTCGCATCATCCAACATGATCCTAAATAAGTGTTGCCAAAAAGGTGGTGCTTGGGTGCATTGTGACACATGGTGATAGAGTGTGAGTGATGTAGTTGGTATTTGTACCACCTACATGTGGTTAGTATCCAGGGTTAGTAGATAAGAGAGACTGAGAAATGTATCGCCACACTCATGCGATTCAATATGCAATATGTGAATTCTCGTGCATCTCAGATAGTCTGATCTAGTTCAATGAACATGGATTGGACGTTGAGAGAATGACGATTCCATGCCTCGAGTTTAATTCGAATATCAGAGATAGAGGAACTATACAATCACAATAACACTAATCCTGGATTGTAGGTTGAAATTGTTCTGTAACTTACCGAATTATTTAGGTATCAATGATGTGTTGTTAGACGCTGCTCTTTGCTTGTGATGTCATAATTGGCTATGGACATTCACTGCCAATGCAATTCTAGACCTATAGGGTCACACACATAGGATACATTTGGATTAAATGAGTTTATTTATGAATGATGTTTAGATTGATAACTAAAGTTGTTTAGGTATTCCATTCAATAATTGAGGTTTAAAATTGACTAATTAAACTCTGAATTGACTGGTTCAAGTGTTGAACCGATCAATTGGAGTGTCATCTCAATTGGAATCAACATTGACTGATCAATGGTTGAACTAGGGTGTGAAATGACCGATTCACATAGTAAACTGACTGGTTCACACGACCCAACCGACTAGTTGGTGATGTGAACTGAGAAATTCATCATTTGGGTTGCTCATTTCAATGGTCAATTTGATTGGATCAAGGATTGGTGCTGACATCATGTTGTGCATTAATCGCACATTGAATACCAATGTGATTGAGAATAGGAAATCACACCAACTGACCGGTTCACGATACAAACTGACCAATTGGGGTACAAACTGACTGGTTCTCAATTCAAAGTTTCTAGATAATTCGTGAATCTGACCCTCTAAACTCCCCCACAAATTGGGAACCCTGACCCTAGCCTCTCCTATAAATAAAGGGGTACTGGGGGCTTCTTAGAACACAAAAGTTGCTCTGACAATTGTTGTCCTCTCTGGTTGTGGTAACCAATAGAGATCCCTAGCAAATCCTACCTGATAAAGGGAGAGACAATTGTGGGAGAGCATGTCAACTCTAGAAGGTTGACGTTCAAAAGGGACAACTCCTTCTTGTTGGCTCTGGTAGCACAACATGGAGTTCTCGATGGTCTGTGTGGACTACTCTAGAGGCGGGAGGATGTTGTCTGCTGCTAGGAGGACATCGTCAACTATTGTCTATGGTGTTGTGCCAGGAGGTTGCTGGAGACACAACTACAGTTTTGGCTTCTTGCATGAGCCTTTCTCTTTGTGCAATAAGGGCTTGAGTGACCGTTTGGGCTATTTCCTCCTCTTGAGCCATTCTCACTTGGTTTTCTCTGTTCTGACGATGAAAAGTTCTATCTATCTCACGGTCAAAGCTAGCGGTGAGTCCGGGACTGTTCAGACGGTGCATGCACTAGTCCTTGAGGGTACCTGAGATGAACATAATTTTCAAAAGTAAGGTTGACAGAGAGAAACCGAATTCAAGAGAATGATCAATAATATCAAAAAGGAAAACAAAAACCTAGATTAGCCTTAAAAGAACTAGATTTGACTAACTGATCCTGTTGTCCCCGACAACGATGCTAGAATTTGACGTGGAATATTATTGCACTAACAAATTCACTCAGGGTTGAGATCCCTGAGCTTTTACCAAAACCTTGTGCAATAATACCACCCGCAAGTGGATGGGTCTTATCACAGTATAGTTAAGGATCGAATCCCAAGAGAAAACATTTTTAAGAATCATTATCAGTCGAACCTAGCTCAAGTAAGATTAATATTTAGAACGATTGGTTGATTTGAGGTTAATTAAACTAATTACAGGAAAGTAAAGAGCACAATTAAAGTTGGATGGCTTGTCCCCTAATGGATCACGCACTTACGACCTCAAGGAATCCTTTCAGAAGTTCTTGTCAAGGAGTCAATCGCGCTAATCGACAAGCAAGCAGGTGATTAATCTACAAGCAAACATTGACGATTAACAAAGAAGATACAAAATTCAACTAAGGTAGTGGCCCTCCCTGAGGGATGTTTTAGGCCACTGGAGGACCGAGGAGGACAAATGTAAGGAGTGGGATCCACTCCCTACTAAAAAAATTGAAGAATAAAACATCCATTTCAAACACACTCAAAGGTATGTTGGAATAGGTATAATTTTCCAAATTTATTATAATGTTATGCAAAAGACCAAAGTATAGCAGCGGAATTAAACAAATGACTATATTCAATTTTCACAAAAGATTACAAAAGTATATCATAATCTCCCATAAGGGTTTACATGTATGATACAACATAAGGATCTAAGTGGAGGGAAGTCTAAACTACTTCAAATCTGTCTCCAAGCAACATCTCCAAGAGCTAGGTCTGTGTTGGAAGCTATGTTTTCCTTGGTCATTTTCAACATCTTGATCTAAACCTGGGTGGTTGGAAAATCATCCAGCAAGAGAGAGAAATACAAGATATGTGTCAAATAATGAACAAGAACAAAAGATAACAAAATAACATGAAAGTAAAGGCTAAGATTTCATCATAAGATGAATAGAACAAGAGTATGAGGCTATATTTAAAAGAAACTTGCCATTAACATTTATATTAAAAAGGATTTACATGTAAGATAATTATGTCTACCTAACTAAGTAGGGTTGAGGCACCTACCAGACCTCTAACCTATAGGTGAGGGGAGAATAAGACATTACCATTCACCTACACAATTATATAGGGGAGAATAAAAACATTCCCCAGGGCGATTAAATACATGCCCTCTGTGGGTGGTTGTACATAAGTACTGCTACTTTAAATTAAATAAAACATAAATCTACATGATAGAAAAGTATTCATGGAAAGAGTAGTCATAATATTCAATAAGAATGGCAGTGGGGAATAAGACCCAAACAAGAAGAAATTATAATCTGATTTGAGGCATGCACAACATTAGGTTTCAAGAATAGAACATTTAGTGTTCGTTTAAGCCTCATTAGGGAAATATAGGGTTTGGCTACAATTATCCCAACATAGGGTGTAAGGAATGCACATACATAAATAGGAAATTCACATTCCTCTCTTACTGATATCAATTACTAACTTTCACCACTTCAATCGAGTCTAAGTTCCACTTTTCCTATTTTCAATGTATTAACATGTATTAGAGTACATAGTGTACATTAATGTATAGAAACCCTAATTTCAGAACTTTTTAGCAAAATTCATATTTATATTCTTAAAATATCACCAATGAACTTATTAGGTTCTCCTAATCAAGAAAACATATTTTTATGTTAATTTTGGAGTTATGAGGATTAAGATGTACTTTCTATTGTTTTTATGCGTTAAATTCATTTTACGAAAAGCATCCTTTATCAAACCATGAAATCAGACCTTAAAAATATTCTTATTAGATAGAGATTAGTTTTGCAATTCCGAAACATATTTATTTGTCAAATTTGGATAAGCAGATTAGAAGATGTGAATTTTTCAATACCGACCAATAGGAAATTGCCACATCATCAAACTGATGGAGATAAGCAGAGAGAGAGAGAGAAAACACCATTTGACCTAAGATCAGGTTTGCAGTTGCATAGATAACCAAACTAGAGCTTCTAGAGAAGGTAAAACAACAAGAATCCAAAACCCTAGAAGAACATGGTAAAAAGAGATGGAAATCATCGATTTTAAACATAGAAGCATGAGTTTTAAGCATGTACTAAGAAATATATGAGAAGGGGTTAACAAAACTTGCCTCTAAGAAGGTAATAAGGTCAAAGTAGAAAAGCTATGGAGATTAGAAGGTCTGGTTGTTCCAAGACAAGCTCCTTTCTTGAGCAAAGATTACCTTCCCCACTTTAGAGGTGCAAACCCTAACAAAAGAGCATGGAGATGAGATGTTTTAGGGTTCTAGGTGGAGTTTTACCATGGAATGTCATGGTTTTGACCTATAAGAAGGTGGGAGGAATACTAAAATCATGAAAACATGGAAGGAAAGGAGGATACTTACTAGTTTTGGTCAAAAACACCAAGGAGGAGCTTAAGAAATCCTAAATAGAGAAATTTGGAACCCTAGGAGCCTTCTTCACCAAGGTAGGCACCCTCTTTTACCTTGGGACATAAACTTCATGTCCAAACATAGAAGGGAAGATGATATAAGCTGGGGGAAAGAGAAGGAGAGGATTTCTTCTTGGATTGGGAGGTGGGAAGGGGTAGGCATGGCTTTATAAAGAAGGGGCAAGCATGAGCTGTCTATGGGACTTTCCATGTGTCCTTAGGCTAGGGATTCATGGCCATTCAAGAGGACAGCTCATAGACACTTATTTTATATAAATGTTAGGTCCTAAAAGCCCATGGAGACTTCTAGGACATCCACACCATCCTTCAAACAAAGAAATAACCCCATTGGTTAATAGTTTTTAAAGATAAGCTCATTTAGGTAATCCCTATAATGCCCTTGGAAAGTAACACCTTCAAACCAAGGCGCATCTAGGTGCCCCATGGTTCAAAATCTCTATAATGGTAAGAAAATATCTAAGGATTAAAATTCAGGTGATAGTTTGCAAAGAAAACCTCCAAATTGGGTAAATTGCATAAAAATCCAGAATGTACCTAAAATTGCATAACTTCCATAAACAACATCCAAATTGAACCAAATTTGAAACTTAGGCTCATTTTATGTTTTAAAATCACATAAAAAGTTATATTATGGTTTAAAGCACTTAATTATGGTAATTAATCTTGTTTAATACATTAATCAAGATTTAGGGCCTTGCACTTCTAGCACAAATTAAGAAACCATTGTTCTACTAAAGTGGTGATTTTACATTTTAGATATTTAAATAAGATTTCATCGAGGTATTTGTGCATACATCCTTCCATTGGTATAAATATTGAACAAATTTTCACCAAAACACTATAAATTCCATAATTTAAGCATCAAGGCCGAAAGGGATAGAAATGATACGAAAATATTGGGGAAGGGTAAAAAAGAGAATATGTTGAAGTTTTGATAGGTTATAACAAACAAAAAGAGGATGAACCAATTGACTAGTGGCCCAATCGATCGATTGGAGGAGTCCAGATGCCGCTTGGACCTGAGAACCATACTACCGCTTCAGGAGCCCAACCGAGCATCCAAGAGGCGATCCTACTGGTTTAAGAGTTGAACTAATCAACCTGGATTGACTCTAGCATAGATCTTCATCAACAATGAGTTGCATATGATGTGGACCTTAGGTGATAATATTTCCTTTTTGCTCTAAGGAATTACAATAGTATGGCCATAACCATCACTTGTGTGTTTTATATATCATTTGCAGTTCATACTATAAATATGTGGTGATTGGAGATTTATATCTATTTATATATAAAATACCTCAATACAATATTAAGTCTTAGAAGCTTTACATAAGAAACACACATGAAAAGTTTGATCATACAAGCATAGGTTATGCCTAAGTGTGGTGCGCCGACTATCTCGTAGAAGTGTAATGGTAGATATGTAGATTCTACTCAAGTAGGGTGCTTATTCTATCATGTTGGCTTTTGGGTCGAGCTTAATGAGTGTACTTAATTGGCTTAAGCACCATAGGCATGAAGATGACTATGACAAGGAGTTGTACATATCATCTATCCAAAATACATATGATGCAATTGGAAAAAGTTGCTTACCTTAATGATGTACTATGGACACTAGCATTGGCAGGGTAATAGTTGAATTGTTTTGGGCCTTGCCTCACTAGAAGGTTGTACGTTGCAATCTTATAAATTGATACATGAGGGTTATCAATTTGATCAAAATAGTGGGAATGCTAATTAATTAAAGGCCAAATTAATATTGTTAACTTATCAAATCAAACAAATAAAAATGTTTTTAAAAAGTGTAACATTTCTTCGTAGAATCTAATGGAAAACACAAATACGTTATTATTGCGATCAGTCCTTGAGTAGGACAAACTAATGTGATTTAGCTCAACAACTGGTTAAGGACTTTGAGAAATTTTCTCATCAACTAGTGGAAGCTCTATGTCCTTGAAAGACCAGAGCCAGAGGAACCCACTCCAAATACGCCTAACGTTGAAATGGATGCTTACTTGAAGCATGGCAATGATGTCATAGACATTAAGTACCTTATGCTATGATGTATGGACTATGAGTTGCATAAGCCGCATGAAAACATGGAAATTCTCAAGATGGTGACACATCTAAAGAATAATGTAAAGAAAGTAAGGTGTAATGTCCTCGAACATCAACCATCAATTCATTAATGGACTTAACCAAAAAGAAGACCCATCGGTTCATTTATAGACTTTGCCAAATCAGTGCAAACTAACAGAGGGAGATCCAATTGAGCCTCATGTTCCCAATATGATTGGGCCCATGGAACATCTAAAGTGACTGGGATTTCTTATAGGTCAAGAGTTGACCACATATATGAGTCTACAAATTATTGTATGAATCATATAGATAGTTTATCAGGTGTTACTACTTGAGTAACTTGGCTAAAGCCATATCATAACTACTTAGCATGTTGATGCCAAACCAAGAATGAAAAAGGAAAAATTTGTGATGGTGATTAGCAGAAATGAGTCCAAGGGAAAAAGGAAGACCAAGAAGAGTTCTAAGGCTAAAGTAAGGTCCAAGTCTTCAACATTCAAGATAAGGAGAAGGGTAAGTGCAAAAAAAAACTGTCCTTTTAATTTAAAGGAACAAAGGAAGAAGAAAGAGATAGAAATTTGTACTTCATAACCCAATAAGAAGTAAGCTAGATCTATAAGGAGCAAGGGATGCTGCCACTATAGTTGGAATCTGTCATTCATGGGCATGTAATAGTATTACTGAATTGTTATTATGTATCTACCATTGATAACAACATTATGTATGTTGTATGGACAAGAATAAATTAATGTTTCATCTTAAAAGATAAGATCTTTATGGCAGTAACCCTAATGTCTCACAATCTATACTTGATACTTGTAGAGACAAATGTGTACGACACATATAATGAATGAATTAATGACTCAAAAAATGAATGCCTATAGAATTGTCATCAAGTGCACAAAAATGAGAAATGCATTACTAGAAATCCATAATTATGGTTATCTAGACTCTTTTGGTTATTGAACCAATAGAGAGATGTAAGTCATATTGATTGTGTAATATGAAAAAAGCATCTTCACTAGATGTAGTGGAAGAGTGAGTACTCTATTAAGGAACACACATATTAATGTACATGTACCTTTTAGAATAAATGCTCAGGGCAGTTACTAGTACCTCATTATATTTATTGATGATCTTAGTAGATATGGAATTTTATATTTGTAGAAATACTAGTCTAAATCTCTTGGTGTTTGAATAGATTATTGATGTGTATTTTACTACGTGCTAAAAACGCAAGTATACACATCGAGTAGTACAGGCCTTGTGAGGCCCGAGTCGAACACAGGGATACTCGGAAATGTTGGAGACTCCTACTAACTATTTGCGATCAGCTAAGCCGAATAACAAATTGGGGTTGTTGAATAAAATTAAAAGAAAATAAAAATAAAACAAAGCAAACAATCGATTAAAGGTTAATTTAATCAATTCAAAAGGATATCTTTAGGAGTGCGGTTTCACCGCGGGTTTTCATTGCATTAGGTTTTATATAATGCCTCACTCTTCTCTCTCTATCCGGGTAGTGGCCTGAAAACAGAAGTGCCCACTGTCGTGGTGCAATTCACTACTTAGGTTTAGGTCGGTTCCACCGTCGTAGTAACCTATCCCCTAAACTAAGTGCATTACGAACGATCTCTCAGTATCCACAATTAATTTTACACCACCTTGGTCAAGGGATTTGTCGATTAATGTAGATTTCGTCTCTTTTCAACCGTTAATCCTTCTTTCAATGTGATTAAGGGCATTAGGTTATTATTATGGTGATCAAGCATAACAATATATGGAGAAAACGAAACTATACCACGGATTTAAGAGAGAAAATATGATTTACTATTATAAAACTGTCATACAATGAATCCCCAGGCTACTCCCGGTCCTAAAGATGAAGGGGATTAGCCCCGCATGTTCATCTCACACAAGTACATGGTAGAAATAGGGGAAATCATATGAAAAATGTGAATAGAAAGGGAAAACCCCTGAACGGAGAAGAACCGATTGATCATTTGCATAGAACACGTGCTTTCCCGCCTCTCGGTGGTGAAATCCGTCTTCGGCAGCGTCCGGATCGACTGGTATGACTTCTGGCCTCTGTTCTCCTTTCTCTTTCTCCTCGACACTTGTGCAATGGCTAATCCGATCTCCCCCCTATCTCAGGCGGCTGTCATTAGGTATAAGTCCCTAATTAGGTCGCTAATTAACTCCAGCCGTCCGATTGAGATCATTAGAAAGCAAACTCATATCCTACAGCGTCGATACCATCGACGCGAGTCGATGGTATCGACCCGCTATAGTAGCGGCTGGCTGCAAACCCTTCCTTTGTCGTGCCTGACATCATCTCGATACCATCGACTCGGGTCGATGGTATTGACTCCCTTTTTGGTGTCGGTTCTGTCATTTTGCAACGCTGTAGCCTCCATGTGTCCATGGTATCGACTTGGTGTCGATACTATCGACTGTTTCTTCGCCAGCAATCTGAAGACGTCTCGATACCATCGACATCAGCGTCGATGGTATCGACTCTTTGCTGCTCCTTTCGGCTGGCAACCTGCGGTCTTGTCGATGGTATCGACTTCCGTCGATGGTATCGACGGAAGAAAATACTTGTTTTTCCTGAAATTCAAAGACAAGATCAAATAAATCCACACAAATAATAATAATGTGATAATTAATGCTCAAAACAATGAAATAAAGGGAATTTGACATAAAATGATGGCAAAGACCAAAATGGATGAATTATGCAATATTAACCATAAAAATGACTAATAAAAGCACAAAACACATATCAAACAGGTCTATAAATGCGACTCAAAATCATCGCATCAAACTCCCCTAAGCTTGAATATTGCTCTCCCTCGAGCAAGTCATCCTTAGAATAGAATTGCAAATGTCAATTGAAAAACAACAAACCAACCCAACATCCCATATGACTCCCATTGATCATTCACAAACCGGCCTTCTCTAACCACAGAACGGTAATTACCCTAAAGGCGACAGTAATCATCAATAAAAGAAATTAACCTCCTAACCGATGAACACTATCACATAAGGCAGTTAACATAATAAAACTCGCCGATTCAGCATTGGTGCATCTTGTGATCGCCTATACTACGTTGCTCGCCCTAGCTACCATCTACATGGAAGCAGTTCTCCTGATATTCATTAGCGAGGAGAAATTCACGGTGGCCTACCAATCCGAGCAACAGGTGGATGAAGATGGGTGGCTCATGGAAGAACGTGGAAGTATTGTACAGTTTCAACATGCATATACAAGAATGTCCTATATGATGCACATGCACATTAAAAATGCCCTAATGCCTAAAATTGGGTGGAATGATGCATGCACTAACCATCCGCCTCAAAATAAGATGGATATCTAGTCCAGCTACATCATGTACTCAATTATCCTGAAATGCAAGTGATATTACGTTCCTTTCTCCTTCTTATTTCACTTTCTTCTAAATTCTTTTTTTTCTCTTTTTTTTAAGAGAGATTTTCAGCTTTTTTTTTCAGCCCACATATCCATAATTGCTTAAAGATAAGTTTATTGGGCTATTTTTATCATTGATCAGAAATTTTTTCACTATTTAGAAGGTATGGAACAATTAATTCACCATTGGGGAAAAATTGAGATACATGATATACTTTATGCATGAAGATCATGAATGCAACTACATGGCATGCACCTAAAGGTAATGTGCATGAATCACTATATATTTTTCTTTTTATGCATACATATGGAAAATACCAATGCAAGTCCTATTTATATGCTATGCACACAAAAAGGAATTAAAATTGCACTTTACTTCCAATTCTTAAGTGGATTATAGAAAAAAATGAAGTGGCACGATCACAAGACTAGATGACTAAAACTTAGAAAGATATTATGTGTCCCTCCTTACTGACCTGTGTAGTAGTTTAGAGGGTTCTCTCTCTTACATCCAATTAAAGTCTCATTACCATTTGGTTAGGTTAGGCTCAAACAACCATTTCGGACCACTTTCATGAATCATTAGGAGTACAGCTATGAAATGTTGTTTCAAAGTTGACATAATCAATCATTTTCATAGGATGTGTGCCCAAGGTCAAACAAAACAAGCTATCCAAAGACACAAAATTTTCAAATTTCCCTTGAATTTCCCATGCACTAACAGCAAGATGACACAACTTTTATGACATCCACAATTACACTAGATAGCATGTGGATCCTACAAAAGCTAAAATTGCAAGAAAACAAATAACAAGAGAACAAAAGCAATAATGCTAAAAACTGAAAACAATAAAAGATAGAGTTGTTCCAACTACCCCCCTAAGCTTGAATTCGACTATGGCCTCATAGTCAAAAACAAACTTAAAGATTGGAACAGGGATACCCGATCATTCTTGTGGTGGTGGAGGCGGGTATAGCGGCGTCGTGGGGTCCCAAGACGGGTATTGCCCCTGAAAAGTCGGATCATACTGGGGCATCGGAGGAGGCTGTGGATACCCCCCAAAATAATTCTGGCTCCAGTAATGATCGTAAAACGGCTGCTGCTGCTGCTCCATCCTATGCATCCAATCATGGATGTTCTCTTGATTTGCGAAAAGAAGGCGCTCATTCTCGAAGATCGCCTGCTGGTTGACGAAGAGCCGGTTGGTGGTGTCTTGAATACCGGCATAGGCATCTGTGTGGCTATGCTGCGTCTGCTGAATGTCCTGCAACATCGTATACATGCCTTGCATGGAATAGGCATCCTCACTAGGCTGCGAGGGATGTGATGGTGGAGGCCGATGCGGAGAAGATGAAGATGCACCCGGATGCATCCTAGGGTGCTTCCGGGGTGCCACTCTGGATCGAAGAGGTGTGAACGCCTCTTCCTCCTCTTCCGCCGCCTCGTCGTCGTCGCCACCGTTGTTGCCACCGTCTTCTTCATCGGAATCGATGGCTATGATTGGCCACCGGAAATGTTGCGCGCCGTCGATGTTGAAGATGGGGTCGGGTAGAGAACACTCCTAATATGCTTGATTTACGTGGCAGTGTGCAAATGCCATGCCATCTCGGAGAAGAATGAGATTGGACCGGTGTAAATATTGCAAGTTGACCTTGCTGCTCGTAGTAAGAGGAGTCAGCTGATCGAGATTCAAGCCCAAGTAGAGGGCTATCCTGGTGACTAGCCCGCTGAAATGAATCGGGGCTCTCCTCATACTCCGCTTCACCGCCAAAACACGTTGCAGAAAGAAGGCGCCCCAGTTGCACTCTTATTGCGTCAGAAGCTTGTAGAGAAAGAAAAGGTCAGGCTCCTGAAACTTGCTAAGGGCTAGGTCGCCCCGAGCAAACAAGGTGGAGCTCAACATCCGGTGCAATACCCGGACAAATGGATGCTTGAAGTTGGCTACCGCGGCGTTGTGGTAGCTAACTGACTTCCCTTGTGGCACCGTCACCAACTCAGAGAAGAGTGCATCGTAGTTGGTGCGGTTATCCGGCCGCCTATAGTCGTACCGCGAGTGATTCCAGTTGAAGATGTTGTTGAACTCCTCGAGGGTGATGGTGTAGTCACGGTTGTACAGCTGAAAAGACACCATGCCCTTTTCCCACTCGCGGTCGCTTGCAGATATCTCATTGGGCACAACACAGACGTCCATTGACGCCATGAATTCCGCCACCAGCTCTTTGTACGTTGGCCACTCACCAAAAAATGGCTGGCCGTCTTCATGGTACTCAAGCTCATCGTGTCCACGTCCCGTTTGGTGGGCCTGCCCCTTCAGTACGTAATCCAGATTTGCCTTGAAGCCAAGATCATTGATCATCTCCGGATCCACGTAACGGGTGGGCTCGATCTTGCGCTTCAGGATTTCTTCATAAACCCTCTTCACATCCGCGGATGGGTGGACAAGTCGAGGACGTGCGACCGATGATGGCGGTGGTGGCACGAACTCGGGGATGTCAATCATATGAGCGCGCGAGGAAGAAGCTCTGGTTGGATGCACCATTGTTGCGACGAGAAAAGGATTAGAAGAAGAGCTCGGAGAAGAATGGAGATATGAATCTCCGCTCGGGGAAGATCGTCGCTCGGTGCTGGTGCTCTTTACTCTTGGATAGCTCGGGGGAGTGCTCGCCGCCAAGGGAGGAGATCACTCTGAAGGTGTGACGTCAAATGACGTATTGGTTCTCCTTATATACACTTGGTCGGCGCCACTGTTGACCCGTCAATACCATCGACGCAGGTCGATGGTATCGACACGTCTCGATGCTATCCGGCCCCCTCGCGAGTATTGACGGCTGACGTTTGCTTGATCTTGAAACCCAGATTGCTGAACATAGGTCGATAGTATCGACGCTACACCCGGATCGATGACGTGGACGCCGTGATTGCCGTCGATTTCTTTGCGCGGATCGGTGACATGGATGGTCGATACCATCGACAGATGTTGATAGTATCGACTTGGCTTCATTGTGACACCACCACTTTGCACTTCAACCTGTAACCATGTCGATACCATCGACGAGGCCGTCAATGGTATCGAGTTGACTGAGACAAATCAGTCTGAACTTCTCCAGAGATCTCGATGGTATCGACTCCTATGTCAATACTATCGACTTTTCCTTCTCGACCACCTGTAGGTATGTCGATACCATCGATGAGGCCGTCGATGGTATCGACTCAGAACGAAATCTGTAGTCTTCAACCTGTACCCTTGTCGATACCATCGACAAGGGTGTCGATGGTATCGACTCTGCCTCAGCCTGCACAATGAACAAACGGATCAAGGTATCTTCTTTACACTAAAAATTGAACGAAACTAAAGCAACCTATGATTATAAATACTCTATCCTAATGTACCGATGGTTGGGTTGCCTCCCAACAAGCGCCCTTATTTAACGTCTTAGGCTAGACGGTATGAAGCTCATCATCTTTTCACTTTGGGAACTGCGCTTAGAGGATCATGTGGTAACTTGAATTCAACTCGATCTCCTCCAATTCCCAAGGACAATGTACCTCTCCCTAAGGCAGTCACGACGTCCGTCGTTGCTTGAAACGGTCTTCCTAGAAGAATTTCACAGCTTTGGAGCGGTTGCATATCAATGACAACAAAATCCACTGGGAATATGAATCTATCCACTTTGACGAGAACATCCTCACACACTCCATATGGTCTCATGATAGACCCATCTGCAAATTCAATTGTTGCGGCCGACTTCTTTATCTCTTTTAACCCATGTTTCTGAAATGTCGCCAGAGGCATGAGATTTATGCTGGAGCCGGAATCACATTGCACTTTAGGAAAATGTCGACCACCTATTGATCAAGGAATGTAGAAGCCTCCTGGGTCTTTTCTCTTCTTTGGTGAACTCCCGTGAATCATAGAGCTCACTGTCTCATTCATCCGACAAATATCACCGTCTTTTATCCGCCTCTTCTTATTGATGATTTCCTTGATGAACCTCCCATAGGCGGGCACTTTCTCCATCATCTCCACTAATGGAATATTAATGTGGAGTTTTCGGAATATTTCCAAGAATTTCCTAAAATGACGATGCTCTTTCTTTGACTTAGGATTGTCCAGTTTTGAAACATTTGCTGCATCAACACGCCTGTGAGGTGGCACATATGAGCTTTTCGGGGTTAACTCCCCTAAGCCATCTTCAATCACTCCCTCTAACATGGGCTTTGGCGAGACATCATCAACAGTAACAGCTTGTTGTGGTTCCTCTCTCGCATTCGATGTCTCCACACATGCACAAACAACCTTCAATTGTTCTTTTTCTCTAGATGGAGATACAATATTCATAACTCGCAGTGATTTTCTGAAGAAAGGGTTTCCGCCCGGCAGTCCATAATAAGTGCGTGGATACGGTATCACCGGTGACGCATGCGCATTAAACGTCATTTTTCTTTCTTCTTTAGCTTCATGCACCTGAGATTCCTCCTCATTGCTTACCACAGACATATACTTGACTTGATGGTGTGCTTGGGCCACATTTGCATTCTCGGCCGGTTTCTATTGATTGGCGTGTTTGATGGTATCCACTTCACTAGAAATCTATGCCACGGTGGTTTCTAATGCCCGCATTTGTGCTCCATGACTTTACAACGTCTGTCCAAACTTGGTTAGAATATCACCTTGAGATTGCAATTGCTTACCAAACATGGCCATAATCTCCTGGTTCTGCTGTACCATTTGACTCAGTAATTCAGTGTTCTTATCCTCGGCTCTAGGCTGTGGTTTGGCATCTGGATCCTGCAGAAAGTTATTTGGATCCTTCCATGAGAATTTTTTATCCTTCCTCCATTCGTAGTCATTGTTTCTGTAACCCTGTTGTTGCATGAATTTCACTTGGGCTTCCTTATCCTCAGATGCATCTTCCTTAGATAGAAGCTTCTTGGCAAGAAGAACTAACTTATCGTTTAGCTCTCTCATTGCCTTTGATTCACTGACGACTCATGCTTGCTCAACTGGGCCTCTCTCTCTTTCTCCCCACGACTGCTTTCTAGCCATGTTCTTGAGTATCTCCCAGCATCTGGTGTCTGTGTTGTTTAGAAAAAATCCCGACCCGGCTGAATCCAGATTACTCCTATCATGCTCGGAGAGAGCAAAATAGAAGATTTTCACCTGCGTTTCCTTGTCCAGCCCGTGATGCGGACACCTCCTCAACATAACCTGAAATCGCTCCCAGGTCTCAGAATATGTTTCACCAGCCTGTTGGGTGAAATTATGAATCTTCCGGATCATGTCGTTAGTCTTCTCAAGAGGGAAGAACCTCTCAAAGAAGACCTCCACCATATGATCCCAGGACTCCACAAATTCTTCATCTAGGTTGTGTAGCCATTCTCGTGCAATTCCCGCTAGCGAGCTTGGGAAGAGCTTCAAATAAAGTGCAGTCTGCGGAAATCGGTCAATTTTCACCATATCGCAGTTCTCCACGAATTGACTCAGGTGCGCAACGGGATCCTCATTTTTCAACCCGTGGAAAGCATTGGACTTAACCAAATTAATAAGAGCTAGATCAATCTTGTACGTTGGTATATTGATTGCTTGCTTCTTTATCGACCCTTTAGAGGCAGATGCGGAAGAAGCTTTGATCTTCGCCCATATCGTTGGTTCCTCGGCCATCTCTTCTGGTTCAGATTCAGAATCTACCTCTTCTTGGTACTCTTGCTCAGAATAATCCTCGTCCTCAGGTCCCGAAAATGGAACCTCGGGTGCGCGTTCCGCGTAGTCAGTACTACACGTCTGCACCATGCAACGTACCTGAAATAGGAAAATTTAGTGCAATACAGTGCTTTGATGAGTATAATAATTATTGAAAAATTTAGAAATATTTCAAATTGAATGAAAAATATAAAAAAAATTGTGGCCTAGAGTGGCCGCTCGTAGCACTCGAAGTGCCAACAATTTCGCCGTATCCCCGGCAACGGCGCCAAAAACTTGACGTGTATTTTACTACGCGCTAAAAACACAAGTATACGCGTCGAGTAGTACAAGCCTTGTGAGGCCCGAGTCGAACACAGGGATACTCGGAAATGTTGGAGACTCCTACTAACTATTTGCGATCAGCTAAGCCGAATAACAAATTGGGGTTGTTGAATAAAATTAAAAGAAAATAAAAATAAAACAAAGCAAACAATCGATTAAAGGTTAATTTAATCAATTCAAAAGGATATCTTTAGGATTGCGGTTTCACCGCGGGTTTTCATTGCATTAGGTTTTATATAATGCCTCACTCTTCTCTCTCTATCTGGGTAGTGGCCTGAAAACAGAAGTGCCCAATGTCGTGGTGCAATTCACTACTTAGGTTTAGGTCGGATCAACCGTCGTAGTAACCTATCCCCTAAACTAAGTGCATTACGAACGATCTCTCAGTATCCACCATTAAATTTACACCACCTTGGTCAAGGGATTTGTCGATTTATGTAGATTCTGTCTCTTTTCAACTGTTAATCCTTCTTTCAAAGTGATTAAGGGCATTAGGTTATTATTATGGTGATCAATCATAACAATATATGGAGAAAACGAAACTATACCACGGATTTAAGAGAGAAAATATGAATTACTATTATAAAACTATCATACAATGAATCCCCAGGCTACTCCCGGTCCTAAAGATGAAGGGGATTAGCCCCACATGTTCATCTCACACAAGTACATGGTAGAAAGAGGGGAAATCATATGAAAAACGTGAATAGAAAGGGAAAACCCCTGAACGGAGAAGAACCGATTGATCCTTTGCGTAGAACACGTGCTTTCCCGCCTCTCGGTGGTGAAATCCGTCTTTGGCAGCGTCCGGATCGACTGGTATGACTTCTGGCCTCCGTTCTCCTTTCTCTTGCTCCTCGACACTTGTGCAATGGCTAATCCGATCTCCCCCCTGTCTCAGGCGGCCGTTATTAGGTATAAGTCCCTAATTAGGTCGCTAATTAACTCCACTCATCCGATTGAGATCATTAGAAAGCAAACTCATATCCTACGATGTCGATAGCAAAAAACTTGACGTGTATTTTACTACGTGCTAAAAACGCAAGTATACGCGTCGAGTAGTACAGGCCTTGTGAGGCCCGAGTTGAACACAGGGATACTCGGAAATGTTGGAGACTCCTACTAACTATTTGCGATCAGCTAAGCCGAATAACAAATTGGGGTTTTTGAATAAAATTAAAAGAAAATATAAATAAAACAAAGCAAACAATCGATTAAAGGTTAATTTAATCAATTCAAAAAGGAATCTTTAGGATTGCGGTTTCACCGCGGGTTTTCATTGTATTAGATTTTATATAATGCCTCAATCTTCTCTCTCTATCTGGGTAGTGGCCTGAAAACAGAATTGCCCACTGTCGTGGAACAATTCACTACTTAGGTTTACGTTGGTTCCATTGTCGTAGTAACCTATCCCCTAAACTAAGTGCATTACAAACGATCTCTCAGTATCCACCATTAATTTTACACCACCTTGTTCAAGGGATTTATCGATTAATGTAGGTTTCATCTCTTTTCAGCCGTTAATCCTTCTTTCGAAGTGATTAAGGGCATTAGATTATTATTATGGTGATCAAGCATAACAATATATGGAGAAAACGAAGCTATACCACAGATTTAAGAGAGAAAATATGAATTACTATTATAAAACTGTCATACAATGAATTCCCAGGCTACTCTCGGTCCTAAAGATGTAGGGGATTAGCCCCGCATGTTCATCTCACACAAGTACATGGTAGAAATAAGGGAAATCATATGAAAAATGTGAATTGAATGAGAAAACCCTTGATCGGAGAAGAACCGATTGATCCTTTGCATAGAACACGTGCTTTCCCACCTCTCGGTGGTGAAATCCGTCTTCGGCAGCGTCCGGATCGACTGGTATGACTTCTGGCCTCCGTTCTCCTTTCTCTTGCTCCCCGACACTTGTGCAATGGCGAATCCGCTCACCCCCTATCTCAGGCGGCCGTCATTAGGTATAAGTCCCTAATTAGGTCGCTGATTAACTCCAGTCGTCCAATTGAGATCATTAGAAAGCAAACTCATATCCTACGGCGTCGATACCATCGACGCGAGTCGATGGTATCGACCTGCTACAGTAGCGGCTGGCTGCAAACCCTTCCTTTGTCGTGCCCGACATCATATCGATACCATCGACTCGGGTCGATGGTATCGACTCCCTTTTTGGCGTCGGTTCTGTCATTTTGCGACGTTGTAGCCTCCATGTGTCGATGGTATCAACTTGGTGTCGATACTATCGACTACTTCTTCGTCAGCAATCTGAAGACGTCTCGATACCATCGACATCAGCGTCGATGGTATCGAGTCTTTGCTGCTCCTTTCGGCTGGAAACCTGCGGTCTTGTCGATGGTATCGACTTCCGTCGATGGTATCGACGGAAGCAAATACTTGTTTTTCTTGAAATTCAAAGACAAGATCAAATAAATCCACAAAAATAATAATAATGTGATAATTAATGCTCAAAACAATGAAATAAAGGGAATTTGACATAAAATGATGGAAAAGACCGAAATGGATGAATTATGCAATATTAACCATAAAAATGACTAATAAAAGCACAAAACACATATCAAACAGGTCTATAAATTCGACTCAAAATCATCGCATCAATTATGAATGAAGTATGTATCTCACATGGTAAAAGTATTATGCTACTTCAATTTGATCGATGCAAAAATATTTTAACCAAGAGTTTGAGAACCTTATGGAGGAGATGATAATGTATCATGATGATTCCATGTGAAATAAAATGATAGCATATCATAAGAGTGTATCAGAAAGAAGGAATCATGCCATGTTAGTCATGGTGTGATTATCGATGAATCTAGATGATTTTCAAATTTCGTTGGGGCACATGCTTAACACTAAACAATATACCCTCTAAAATGGTTCAAAAGACACCATTTGAGACATGGCATGGGAGGTGTCCCAGTTTGTCTTTCATAGTGATTTGAACTGAAATATTTCATAAGAAAATAGTTTCTTAAAAGCTTTATCCATAGGTCACATAATGTTATTTTGCTGAAATACTAATTTTTATCAAAATCCAACAAAAAAGGTGTTTGTTTCTAGGATGGTTGTATTCCTAAAGAAGAACTTAGTTCCAAAGGAATCAACGGAAGTAAAAGTAGAATTCAGAATGTTCGAGACCAACAAGAAAACATTGAACCAATGAGAGGTACTATAGGAACACGGAGAATTACAACTTGTTATGGAATTTCAAGTTCCTTATGTAACACAAAACCTCATAGGTCAAGTAGAAAATGCCTTGAGTTTGAAAGATAATGATATCTTATAACTCAAAAAGGCAGTGAGTTGATCACAGATGATGAGTCAACAATCTTCCTAGAAGCTATTGAGGGACCAAAATCTGAAGCATGGCTTGAGGCAATGAGATCGAAGATGGAGTTCATGTAAACCAACAAGGTAAGACCTTGGTAGATCCACCTAAAGAGGTAAAGCCCATAGGGTGTAATTGGGTCTTTAGGGAAAAGACCAAATTGAAGGTTATATTAGTTGCAAAGAATTTCAAACAAATTTAAGGTGTTAAACATGATGAAGTCTTTCACCAGTTACCATGGTTAGACCCGTCAGGATCATGCTTGTTGTTGTAGTTTTTAATGACTAATGATATTTGTCATATGGATGTTAAAACCACATACCTTAACTGGAATAATTATGATGATTTGCATGTGACACAGCCTAAAGGTATTATAAATCCAATAATACAAATAAAGTCTATAAGCTACAAAGATCAACCTGAGGATTGAAGCAAGCATCTTAGAGCTAGAATCTTCTATTTGAGAAGACATTCATAGAGTTTGACTTGAATTAGAATGAGTATGGAATGTGTGATTATAAAAGATTTAGTGGGAGCATATTTACATTCCACATAATGATGGGAATGATGTCCTTATCATGCATGTGCTAAAACCTGACAAAGAAAGTAACTCCTCTGAAAGGGTTTAAGTGAAGCATCCTACTTGATAAGAGTTGTGATCCATAGAGATAGAACTTCAAAGCTTCTTAACCTAATGAAGAACACATACATTGGCAATATGCTGAAGGGTCACACAAGACTCAATGAGAGAAAATCTTGTCCATCTTCTATGGAGTTAGTCTCTTAGGAGCCTATTGTCCCAGCACTTGTGAAGAATAGGAACACATAGATAGATGCCATATTCATTCACAATTGGATCTATATTGAATGCAATGTTTTGTAATTATCCCATTATCTCATATGTATTGGATATAACAAGAGAATATACAATTACCTCGTATGTATTGGACATTACAAGAGGATATATATACCTTTCTAGCAATGTCGTATGTATTTAGCATGATGAGAAGGTATATGTAAGATTCAAATGATGATCATTGGACTACCATAAAGAACATGCTTCACTGCTTGAAAAGCACTAAGAGGATCGATTCATTGTTATGCTAATATGGATTAGTTGGGTGTAAAGGGTTACACTGATGCAAGCTTCCAAAATGACCAAAAAATTAATGATCACATTCTAAAATTTGTGTTTGATCTTAAATGAGAAACTATAAGATGGAAAGGGTTATGAGAAAATGATAATTATTTAAATCTACAAACAAAGCTGAGTATCTCTGTGTTATGAGAACAATAGAGGATATTGTATGGATCAAGAAGTTCAAATTGGTGAAGTTGTCCAAGGTTCCAACCATTGATGACACAATAGATATATTTTAACAACAATAGAGATATTAAATAGATTGGGAATCTTAGATAGCATACTACAACACTTCCATCTCATGCAAAAAGTCACACATAAAAGAGATGTGAAACTTGGAAAATACCAACTTGAAGAAAATGTTGTTAAACCCGATATAAAATCTCTTGCATAATATAAACATGATGGACATCTGAAGGTCTGTTGGAATAAGATTTGTGGGTGATTGGCTCTAAGTTCAAGTAGGAGTCTCTTGGTATGTATGCCCTGAGAGCTAATGATATGATGATTGGAAAGTGGGATTAGATACCTAATTTGATAATAACAAAGGCCATTATGTCTATTATGTTTGTCTCAACACGATATGATGAAACTGACACGTAGATGTCTAAAGAATGATGTTACTCGATCACGTATGTCTTCAAGTAAATGACTTGAAGAATGAGATCATACATATGATACGAGTACATACATTCTTGTTATGTCCCTTTCAGATATTACTATGGAAGAAAAATTGACAACATTAATACATAATACTAGAGTGTGTGTTGACTAATGAAAAATTCTCATTAATCATGATATGTGATATCAAGTCAAGCACAAAGATACATGTTAGAGAACAATGTATGAGACAGACCCACCATGAGAGTTGTACATGGAAACCATGGAATGGTAGTCAGAATCAACTCTCATAGTGATAGTGGTGATTGTGGTTCTTAGACCTGAAGTCACTACATTCATCACATGTCATTCATGTACTTTGACATCATCCAACATGATATCGAATAAGGGTTTCCATAAAGGTGGTGCTTTGGTGCATTGTGATACATGGGGATAGAGTATGAGTGATGTACATTGTATTTGCCCCTCCTACAGGAGATTGATATCTAGGGCCTCTTGGTAAGAGAGATTGAGAAATGTATGTCCATACTCATGGGATTCAATATGCGACATATGAATTCACATGCTTCTCAGACAGTCTTCTCTAGTTTAAGGAACATGGATGGAATTTTGAGAGGACGACGATTCCATGCCTTGAGTTCAATCCAGATATCAGAGATAAAGGAATTATGAAATAACGGTAACACTAATCACATATTATAGGTTAAAATTGTCCTCCAACTTTCCAAATTACTTGGGTAGCAATGATGTGTTGCTAGACGTTGCTCCTTGCTTGTAATGTCATAATTGGTTATTGACATTCACTGCCAATGTAATTCTAGACCCATAGGGTCACACACATAGCATACACTTGGATTGAAGGAGTTTATTTATAAATGGTGTTTAGATTGATGACTATAGGTTTTTAAGTATTCAATTAAACAATTGAGGTTCAAAATTGACTAAATGGACTCTGAACCGACCAATTAAATTGTTGAATGATCGGTTGGAGTGTCAGGAGAACTAGAATAAACATTGGCTGATCAATGGTGGAACAAGGGTGTGAAATGACTGGTTCACACAGTGAACCAATTGGTTCACAAGACCTAACCGACCAGTTGGTAATGTGAACCGACCGATCCATCATTTGGGTTTCCTGATTCAATGGTCAATTTTATTGGATCAAGGATTGATTCTAACATCATGTTGTGCATTAATCGTATATTACATACCAATGTGATTCTGAATAGGAAACTGTACGAACTAACCAGTCCGAGGAACCAACTGACCAGTTCACACACAAACTAACCGATTGGGTGTGTGAACCAACCGGTTTGCCACTCGAATTTTTTAGAAAATTCATGATTCAACCCTCTTGACTCTTACACAGATTGGGAACCTCACCCTAGCCTCTCCTATAAATAGAAGGGTATTTGGGCTTCTCTATACACAATATTTGATATGACAATTGTTGCCCTCTCTAGTTGTTGTAACCAATAGAGATCCCAAGCAAGTCCTATCTCATAAAGGGAGGGATAAAAAGGGAGAGACAATTGTGGGAGAGTGTATCAACACTTGCATGTTGATGTTTAAAAGGGACAACTCCTTCATGTTGGCTCGTGTAGCACAACATCATGTTCCCAGTGGTCTGTGTGGACTACTCCAGAGGAGGGAGGTTATTGTCTACCGCTAGGAGAACACCGTAAACCATTGTCTGTGGTGTTGTACTAGGAGGCCAGTGGAGACGACTGTTCGAGTCTTGCTGCGGAAGAAGGATGTGGCATCCCTCTTTTTAGGAGTAAAATAAAACCATTTATGTAATTTTCTTTAAATGATATTTTGTTAAGGACCTTAAGGAAAAATTTTCAAAAAGTTTTACTTCTATGATTTAAATGCAAAGAGAAATAATAAAAGGACTCAAAACAAGTTTTTCCTTTATATTAATGTGTTGCAAATAATTATGTAATCTTGGTAATATGCTTCCCTTTTCTTTTATCAAATAAATCAAAAAGTAATGGAAGAGAAAGAGAAAGAGGAAGAAAAGAAGCAACAATTTCGAAATTTAGACTACTTGGACATTAATGTGTTTTTTCCTTTTTATAGATTCCAAAATAAAGCCTCTAATGTTCATTTTCTCTCTCCTATTCTCAAATTTGCCATAAAGTCATCATAGTGTGCCCCTTAGCAATTTAGTTCAAAAATATGAAAGGAATATACTCTCTTGGCACCTTCAAGCAAATCTCCCTTTTTATTTTATAAATATATAGGACGGAAGTGATTTTCCCCTTGTTTTCTCTCTCATCCAAGGAAAGTGCATAAAAAGGCAATAACTAAGTGTGCCATGACTTGGAAATAGACAAATAGTGATTATCTTGAATTTTTGGAGTAAAATCCATGAAGGAAAGTTCCCCCTCTTTTGTTTAATTAGTTTGTACACTTAAATTAAGATAAGAAACAAAAATAGAAAATGTGGACCAATCATTGAGAAAACCTAAATATAATTGTCTAGGATTATTCTAGACCCTTTAATTAGGCAATGTTCCAAGTTTGTACTCATTTGGACCTTGTTTGATCCTCCAATTAAAATAGGAAAGTTTTGTATTTAATTTGATTAGATTGTATTCAATGCACTTGATTTCCCTATGGTTCTGGGATTGAATTCCTTGTCACACCTTTCCTTTCTTTCTTTTTCATGCATGCCTTCTTGTGGCCATCTGATTTGGATTAGATGACATTTGGATCATCCCCTACCTCCCACCTATTTAGGCAAGTGGGGCGCCGACCCAGCGATTTATTCCCTGACATATTTCTCTCTCTTTGTTCACTCTCTCCTTGTGACTCTTTCTCCCCCAAAGTCGTTGCTCACTCGTGCACCCAACGAGCCATTGCTCACACCCAATCATGCCCTATAGATAAAATGCTCATTAGGGTGCCGCTCCCCCTCTCCGCGAGAATTTGCAGCTGCCACCTTAGCTCTCTCCTCTGCCCGTCTAAGCCTCCAGAAGCATCACCAGCCCTGATAGCTTCCTCCTCTATGACCAATTGGGTCTCCAACACTCCAAAACTCCCTGACCTACTCCTCCTTCATATCTGGAAACCCCGGCTTTGCCCGGCCTCCTCGGTCCACCTCGATTCAATAGAAAGCGCGGTGAGCATCCTTGACCTCCTTCCTTTGTCTTCGCATTGTCGTTTTGGCTCAGGTTTTCCCCAAACGATGTGTCTTATAGATCTCGGTGGAAGTGCTCACCGAAGCTCATCGTCTTGGCTTTTCAGTGCATCTTCGGTCTTGGTTCTTTGTCACCCGGGTTCACAAGATAGTAGGGAGTGTCTTTCCACCCTCGTCTCCTCATCCTACTGATCAGAACTCCGGGTTCCATAACCGCACTTGACTCCCCTATTTTCTGCTTGTTCTTGGTACGCAAAGGTGCTCCACCGGTGGCTTCTCCTCACATAGATTCTTCTGCTTTCTGCCTTGACCCCACGATGATCTTCGACTCATTTTCGATAGTTGTTCATGATGCCTGCCCAAGGTCCAGCCCCCAGTAGGGCCTGTGCCATGGCAGCACACCTAGTTTGGGTTGTCAGCCACTGCAAGGGCCACACCTTGGCTCGCTAGGACCAGAGGCACCTAGGGAGCATTTTTTGGCCTTTGTTTTCTCTGATGAGTCACCATTCGGGATCTGGGGTCATGGGATCGGAGACTCCATGGTTGTGTTCTTCACGGCCTCTCGCAAGAACAATCCACTTGGGGTTTTGACCGCCCTACCCCTGAGTCAGGCTAGAGTCAGCAAATGCCCCTAAGGGCATATGAGTCTTTCACCACCTGACCGCGTCCTTTGACCACTAATCCACCTTGGCAAGACCTGTGCCTATATGGTGGGCTCTCATTGGCCCATGTGGCATTTTTCTAAATTCTGATTGGACCATTTTCATTAATTCATAGTAAATCGCTCGATGCTTAGAAAAATGAGCAATTTTGGAAATGGTTTTTCACGAGCAATCCAAATATCTAGGTTTTAGAGTCTACTTATAAATCGCCAATCGTTGGTTTTATAGGAAATGGAAATTAGGGTTTTATTTGGTGAATAAAATGTATAATAATGTAAAATATGTTGCAAACAGGATAATTTGGATTTCTTTGACCTAGGATGTGATTAGGGTTTTACCCAACCTAGGAAGAGAGAGAAGATACTCTCTAAGTGAAAAGGTAAGTGGTCCATGCAATTGAACATAGTTAAATTGGTTGATATAATTATGCATATATGAATTTTGTAATGAATGCCATGTTTATGTTATTTACTGTTCCTAATTGCTAAAGTCAATAAAGTTAAGATGAATTGAATTGCAAATTATGTATGGTATCATCTTCATGAATCTTCATGATAAAGTTACAAATAAAGTTAAATGTAAAGTTAAGAGATTTAAGAGAAAGAAGAAAATGTTAATGTTAAGCTTATATAAGTACCTCATAAGAGAAGAGTTACTTTGATGCATAAGAGAAGAGGCATTTCAGTGCAACCTAAGAGGCACTTCGATGCATAAGAGAAGAGGCACATTTGTGCAACCTGAGGTTACTTATATAGGTTAAGATAAAAGAAATTGATCTAAAAAAATGCATGTCTTTTCAATGTTGAATGTTTAATGTTAATGCTTATTTTCAGTTTTCAAGTTTTCTTTACATTATAACAATGCAATCCACTTACCATTTGTTTGATACATGGATGGGGGTGTGATGCCCACAGGTTGGAAGCTAGCAAAGGAGGGAGGGCCATCTAAGGAGGAAACCCTAGCTTAAGGACCTTAAAGGATAAGAGCATTGGTGGGGTGCCAACCATACCCAATTTATAGACCTTTTTCCTTTTACCATGATTATGTACATGTAACCTTTGTTAAGATTTGAGAATGAGAAATTGTAATTTTGATCCTGTGATGGTTTATTTAAACTCTATTTTGTGTAATGAATATCATGGTTGTGACATCCCCATTGATGTGATTGTGTATATGTGCTTCCGTTATGAATGGTATAAGTAGGGTGTTACAATAATGGTATCAGAGACAAAATATGGTTGGCCACCAGGCTTTTCTCATGATCTCGTGTAGTTTATGTCTTTTTCACAGTGATGACTCTTAAGAAGAAAGGTGAGAATAGAAAGGTAGCCATGGGTGGGGATGAAGGTGAATACGTTAGCATGGGAGAATAGTGACAATCTCCACATCATGAAACCCTCATGGTGCGTTTTGATGTCCCAGTTAGAGCCCTAGCCACTTCCATGGGAAGAGGAGAAGGACAGATGGACAATCCTTGGGTCAACCACGAGCTTTCCCTAGTCAACTTTTTGAAGATCTAGCCTGAATCCTTCACTGGAGAGGAAGAGGTGGACGTGGTGGGAAAAGATGAGAGCTGGATGCAACACACGGAACATTGCTTCCGTGACTTAGACTGTCCCAAACACTCCAAGGTCCATTTTGGGACACATATGCTGAAGGGTGCTACTAGGACATGGTGGGAGAACCTACTAGGTTCTCGTGAAGCTGATGCTCCTCCATTCACATGGGAGGAATTTTCTGAGGCCTTCAAAGACCAGTACATATCTGAGGCCATGATCGAGAAGAAGGAGGATGAATTTCACAACATACGTCAACATGGTGACATGACTGTCACCCAATATGCGATGAAATTCTAGATCCTGCTAAAGTATGGCTACAACTATGATGAACATCACAAAACAAAGAAGTTCATTCGAGGTCTCAAGCCAGACTTTAGCTTTGCCTTGTCAGGACGTGGTCACCGTACACTCTAGAGTGCCCTAGATGCTACCCTAGAGTTAGAGGATCATCCACCGAGGGCATGGAAGAAGGAGAGACACCACAACAACTACAACTCCAACCACCACAATGATAAGAAAAGGAAGGCACCAGATGAAGCTGTTCCAAACCAGCATGCTAACCAGCATGCGAAGACCCAGTGTGCAAAATGTTCCAAGTATCACCTTGGTGAATGTCGGTTTGGAACAGGTGTTTGATATGCATGTGGCTAGATTGGCCACATTAGACCTAACTTCCCCAAAGTTCTAAAGAAGGAACCTAATGTCAATCAAGCACCTAAGGAGAAGAGGCAGGCCATAATCTTTTCCATGGTAGATGAGAGTGAGGATGATAAGACTGAGTAGAGTTTAATAGCATAGTTATTTTCTTTTCAAAACGGTTTTTTCATGCAATGTATGGAACTATGGTTTTACATGGTAATAATAATAGTATATCAATGTTTTATGTTAAAAATATGAAAATTTCTAAGGTGGGTAGCCTAACGAAATTTAGAGGACAAAATTTAATTAAGGTGGGTAGAAATGTAACATCCCTCTTTTCAGGAGTAAAATAAACCTTTTACGTAGCTTTCTTTAAATGATATTTTGTGAAGGACCTTAAGGAAAAATTTCCAAAATAGTTTTACTTCTAGGATTTCAATGCAAAGAGAAATAATAAAAGGATTCAAAAAAAGTTTTTCCTTTATATTAATGTGTTGCAAATAATTATGTAATCTTGGTAATATGCTTCCCTTTTCTTTTATCAAATAAATCTAAAAGTAATGGAAGAGAAAGAGAAAGAGGAAGAAAAGAAGCAACAATTCGAAATTTAGACTACTTGGACATTAATGTGTTTTTTTTCCTTTTTATAGATTCCAAAATAAAGCCTCTAATGTTCATTTTCTCACTCCTATTCTCAAATTTGCCAGAAAGTCATCATAGTGTGCCCCATATCAATTTAGTTCGAAAATATTAAAGGAATATACTCTCTTGGCACCTTCAAGCCAATCCCTTTTTATTTTATCAATATATAGGATGGAAGTGATTTTCCCCTTGTTTTCTCTCTCATCCAAGGAAAGTGCATAAAAAGGCAATAACTAAGTGTGCCATGACTTGGAAATAGACAAATAGTGATTATCTCGAATTTTTGGAGTAAAATCCACAAATGAAAGTTCCCTCTCTTTTATTTAATTAGTTTGTACACTTAAATTATGAAAGGAAACAAAAATAGAAAATGTGGACCAAACATTGAGAAAACCTAAATCTAATTTGCTAAGATTATTCTAGACGCTTTAATTAGTCAATGTTCCAAATTTGGACTCATTTGGACCTTGTTTGACCCTCCAATTAAAATAGGAAAGTTTTGTATTTAATTTGATTAGATTGTATTCAATGCACTTGATTTCCCTATGGTCATGGGATTTATTTCCCTATCACACCTTTCCTTTCTTTCTTTTTTGTGCACACCTTCTCATGGCCATCCGATTTGGATTAGACATCATATGGATCATCCCCTACCTCCCGCTTGTTTAGGCAAGTGGGGCGCCGACCCAACGATTTATTCCCCGACAGATTTCTCTCTCTATGTTCGCTCTCTCCTCGTGATTCTTTCTCCCCTAGATTCGTCGCTTGCTCGTTCACCCAACAAGCCATTGCTTGCACCCTCTCATGCCCTACAGATAAAATGCCCATTAGGGTGCCGCTCCCCTTCTCTGTGAGAATTTCCAGCCGCCACCCTAGCTCTTTCCTCTGCCCGTCCAAGCCTCCAGAAGCATCACCAGCCCTGATAGCTTCCTCTTCTATGACAAATTGGGTCTCCAACACTCTTGAACTCCCCGACCTACTCCTCCTTCATTTTCGGCGACCTCGACTTCACCCGGCCTCCTCAGTCCACCTCGAATCAATAGAAAGCACGGTGAGCATCCTTGACCTCCATCCTTTGTCTTTGCATTGTCGTTTTGGCTCAGGTTGTCCCCAAACGTTGTGTCCTATAGAGCTCGGTGGAAGTGCTCACCGAAGCTCGTCATCTCAGATTTTCGGTGCGTCTCCGGCCTTGGTTCTTCGTCACCCGAGTTCGTAAGATAGTAGTAAGCATTTTTACACCCTCATCTCCTCATCCTACCGATCAAAACTCCAGGTTCCATAACCCCGCTTGACTCCCCTATTTTCTGCTTGTTCTTGGTACGCAAAGGTGCTCGACCGGTGGCTTCTCCTCACATAGATTCTTCCACTTTCTTCCTTGACCCCGCGATGAGGTTCGACCCATTTTCGGTAGTTGTTCGTGATGCCTGCCCAAGGTCTGTCCCCCAGTAGGGCCTGTGCCATGGAGACACACTTGGTTTGGGTTTTCGGCCACCGCAAGGGCCACACCTTGTCTCGCTGGGACCGGAGGCGCCTGGGGAGTATGCTTTTGGCCTTAATTTTCTCCAATGAGTCGTCGTTCGGGATCTGGGGTCATGCGATTGGAGACTCCATGGATGTGTTCTTCGCGGCCTCTCACAAGAACAATCCACTTGGGGTTTTGACCGCCCTACCCCCACGTCACGCTACCCCTAAGGGCATATGAGTCTTTCACCACTTGACTGCGTCCTTTGACCACTAATCCACCTGGGCAAGACCCGCGCCTATATGGCGGGCTCTCATTGGCCCATGTGGCATTTTTCTAAATTCTGATTGGATCATTTTCATTAATTCACAGTAAATTGCTCGATGCTTATAAAAATGAGCAAAAATAAGTTTTGGAAATGGTTTTCATGAGGAATCCGAATATCAAGGTTTTAGGTTCTGTTTATAAATCTCCAAATGTTGGTTTTATAGGAAATGGAAATTAGGGTTTTATTTGGTGAATAGAAGGTATAAAAATGTGAAATATGTTGCAAACAAGATAATTAGGGTTTCTCTGACCCAAGACGTGATTAGGGTTTTACCCAACCTAGGAAGAGAGAGAAGATACTCTCCAAGTGAAAAGGTAAGTGGTCCATACAATTGAACATAGTTAAATTGGTTGATTTAATTATGCATATATGAATTTTGTAATGAATACCATGTTTATGTTATTTACTGTTCGTAATTGCTAAAGTCAGTAAAGTTAAGATGAACAAAATTGCATATTATGTATGGTATCATCTTCATGAATCTTAATGATAAAGTTACAAATAAAGTTAAATGTAAAGTTAAGAGCTTTAAGAGAAAGAAGAAAATGTTAATGTTAAGCTTATATAAGTACCTCATAAGAGAAGAGGCACTTCGGTGCATAAGAGAAGAGGTAGATTTGTGCAACCCGAGGTTACTTATATAGGTTAAGATAAAAGAAATTGATCTGAAATAAAATGCATGTCTTTTCAATGTTCAATGTTTAATGTTAATGGTTATTTTCAGTTTTCAAGTTTTCTTTACATTATAACATGTTCAATCAACTTACCATTTGTTTGATGCATGGTTGGAGGCATGATGCCCATAGGTTGGAATCTAGCAAAGGAGGGAGGGTCATCTAAGGAGGAAACCCTAGCACAAGGACCTTCAAGGAGAAGAGCATTGGTGGGGTGCCAACCGTACCCAGTTTATATACCTTTTTCCTTTTAGCATGATTATGTACATGTAACCTTTGTTAAGATTTGAGAATGAGAAATTGTAATTTTGATCCTATGATGGTTTGTTTAAACTCTATTTGGTGCAATGAATATCATGGTTGTGACATCCCCCTTGATGTGACTGTGTATATGTGCTTCCGCTATGAATGGTATAAGTGGGGTGTTATAAAGGAGAAAGTTGCTGCCTAAAGAAGAAGAAGCACGATACTACTAGAAGGGTAATGTTTTCATACTTGCTCCAAGACTAGGTATAACTGTACAACCTTTCCTTCCTGGATACAATGTAGTTGATGCGATTATTCTATCCAGGGAATTGAGCTTTAAATTTTTTTTTGCTGCCTTATCTGTCGCGCCAATTTCCCTACAACTTTCCATAAGAAACACACATGAAAAGCTTGACTGATTAAGCATGGGAACCCCAAGGGTGGTGCTCTATCTATCTTGTGGAAGTGTGATGGTAATAATGTGGGCCTATCAAGCATGGTGCATTATTATCATGTTGGCTTTTGGGTTAAGCTTAACTGTGTGTCCTTAATGAGATTAAGCACCAGAGGGATGCATATGACTACTGTAAAGTGTGATGCATATCATTTATCCAAGTATTGCATAGATGAAATTGGAAAAAGTTTCCTACCTTAATAATTGACTATGGACACTGGCGTTGGCTGGGTAATATTTGAGTTATTTTGGATCTTGGCTCACTAGAAGGTTGTACATTGCAATCTTCCGAATTGATTGTGATGGGTATCTATTTGAATAAAATAGTGGGAGCCAGAGATAATTAAAGACCTAATAAACATTGTAAAATTTTATACAAATCAAATAAAAAATGAGTTTTAGACAAAATTGCAAATTATTTTATAGAATCAAACAAAAACACACAACAACACCTTTTCTCTGCGATCAGTCCTTGAGAAGGACAAGTTAAATGGAAACAACTTCCATGACTGTTTCAGGACGTCGAGAATGATTCTCACATAGGAGCACAATCTCTATGTCCTAGAGAAACCATAGTAAGATGAACCTCTTCCCTATGCACCTAAGGCTGACAAGGATCCTTACAAGAGGCACACTAAAGATGTTGTTGATGTCAAATGCCTAATGTTGTGTTAAATGAACTATGAGTTGCAAAGACAACATGAGAACATGGATGTTATTGAGATGGTCACACATCTTAAGAACATGTTCTAAAATCAGCCAACACATGAGAGATATTATGTCCCCATAGTGTTGTTCAAATGTAGCATGGCAAAAGGGGATCCAGTAGGTCCTCATGTGCTCAAGCTTATTGTGTATGTGAAGAGCCTATCTAAACTGGGATTCCCCTTGGGTCAAGAGTTGGCCACTGATGTGATACTATAGTCTATACTAGAATCCTACAGACAATTTTTCATAAACTACAACATGAATGACTATGACAAGTCATTGACAGAGTTACTAGGGATATTGAGAATAGCTTAGGAACAAATGAAGAAAGACAAGTCCAAGTTTGTGATGATTATTAGCAAGATAAAGGGAAATTTTAAGGGCAAAGACAAAGCTAAGAATAGTTCAAAATCCCAAGCCTTTAGATCTCAATGCAAACGCAGGAGTAAAGTAGAGAGCCAAGTGTCACCACTATCACCAGACTGGATACTGGAAGAGGAATTTGTCCTTCTACATGGAGGAACTAATGAAGAAGGAGAAGATAGAGATCTCCACTTTAGGTATTTATGTTATAAGATAATTCTCCTTATTGGTATGTGATACTAGATATAGATGTCGCATATGTTTGAAATGCAAGATCTAACAAGAAGTAGACCTTTACGTAAGGGCAATGATGGACTGAAGAAGCAAAAGTTGTTGAAGCTACCGTCAAAATTTGGATTTTATCTTATAATATAGAGCATGCAATAGAGTTAGATGAACTTCTATTTCATTTTTCCAAATATTAGAAACATTTTACTTTATCCATCTTGTATGGACAAGGATGATTTTAAATAAATAATTGTTAATACTTTTATTTCAAATATGTGATCTTGTTTGGAACTGCCCCAAGTATCTTATGATCTTTATGTGAATGGATGAAAATATGAATGTTAATAATGTAAATACCTAAAGGATTATAATTGATAAATAAAACAATCAACATCAACAACATTGTCTTCTAGTGCACACATGTGAGAAATGCATTTCTAGAATCCATATTGATGTTTATCTAGACTCTTTTGGTTACAAAACCAATAAGAGACATGCAAGTCTCATATATGAGCAACTTGACAAACCACTTCTCACTAGGTCTAGTGGGAGAATAGGCATTCTGTTAGGACATGTACATAACAATGTACAAAGACCTTTGGGATAAATGCTACAATAATTGTTTGTACTTCATTATATTTATTGATAATAAGGTGATATGTGTTCGGTAAAATAAAAATATCCTAAATTGTTCAAGAAGATTACATGTATGAAGTACACAACTTCCTTATAGGTATTAATATACTTTGATATGATCAAATGTTGAAATACTTTACAGGAATAGTTTGAGGCCCTTCTAAATAGAATGTGATAGTGTATCACAACTAATCCCCCCTGAACATGATGATGTATCATAATAAATGGATCACATATTGATGAGTCATGATATGATTATCATTTAATCAGATCTTCTAACTTCGTTTAGGAACATGATTTACACTAAAACAATGTACCGTACAAAATGGTTTTAAAGACATCATATGAAATATGATACAAGAATGTCTTGATATGTCTTAAGGATGGAAACATATATGAAGAAAGTAGTTTCATGTAAAAAGGTTCATCAACAAATCATAATTTGTTGAACACTATTTATATCAATACCAATAACAAAAGTGTTTGTTGTTGGATGGTTGAGTTCCATTGGAATCAGTGAGAGTAAAGTAGAGCTCAAAAAGTTCTAAATCAACAAAGAAAACATTTGAACCATAGGAGGGACAATGAGAACATAGAGAGTCACAAGTGGTTGTGGAATTGCAAATTCTTTATGTAACACATAGAACTCATAGTTATGGTAGAAGACATATGGGATACAAATATTGTGAATCCTATAACTCAGATATGTTATGAGTTGGTCATAAGATGATGAGCCGACAATAAACTAAGAACTATTTAGGGACCGGAGTCTGAAAGTGGCTTGAGGCCATCATATCTACAATGGAATTTGTGAATGCCACAATAAGATACAACCTTGATGGTACCACTAAGAGGGGTAAAACCCGCAAGGTGTAGTTGGGTTTTCATAATGAAGACCAAGTGGATGACATAAAAGAAAAGATTGGTTGAAAGGTTTTTCAACCCATTACAAAGAGTTGAACATGATGATATCCCTTTACCAATGAATGTGTTTGTTATTGCAACTTGTTGAAACTATGTGATTCGGCATTTGAAGTTCAAAACCTCTTTCCTTAATAGGAATAAATAAGAGGATGTATATGTGACACTTCCTGAAGGTTTTATAACTCCATTAATGAAAATAAAGTGTATAAGGTACAATGTTAAATCTAGAGATTGAAACAAGCATCTCAGAACTGGAATATTTAATTTGACAAGATAGTTAAAGAGTTTGACTTGAGTCAAGATGAAAGATGAAATATGTGATTACAAAAGAGTTAGTGGGAGCATATATATAAATATTCCACATATTGATGAGAAATGACCTGACATGGAATCATCTTCAACATGAAGGCTTAGGTGAAACATCCTATGTGATAGGAATTGAGATCTATATAGATAGTCCTAAAAAGTTTCTAAACCTAAATACAAGCATATATATTTTTAAGATGCTGAAAGGGTTCATCATAAAGGATTAAGTAAGAGAGAATATATCCATATAGATGGGATCAATTTCTCAAGAATCCAATGTTCAAATTATTGTGAAGAATGGAAGAGATGTCATATGCAATTGCATTTGGATCCATCTACAATATAGTGCACTCATCCCATAATGTTGTATGTGTTGGACGTGACAAGAAGATATTAGTCATAACCAATGAAGGTCATTGGAATACCATAAACAACCTCTATTCATACTTGAGAAGCACTAAAGGAACAGTTGTTGCACTATGGTCATGAGGAAGAGTTGGACGTGAGTGGTTACATCGATGCAAACTTATGAAATGATAAAAAATGGTCGCAATATAAAAGTATGTGTTTAATCTTAGAGGAGAATTATTATTTGGAAAGAGTTATGAAATAACAAACCATTATTTTAAAATTCTACAATAGATGTCGAGTATCCTTGTGATGAGAACACATGAGTGGATACTATATGGATCTAGAAGTTCATACAGATGAACTTATCATTGTTCCAACGATTGATGACACATTAGTAATACTATGTGAACTATGGAGCTACTGGTTAGGCAAGGAATATCAGACAGCATATTACGACAATTCCATCTCATATGAGATATTATACAATGAATATATGTGAAACATGAAATATACTGACTACAGAAAAATGTTGCTAACCAGTTGGATTAGCACCTGCATAGCAAAAACATGATGAACATGTTTAGATCACTAAGAATAAGCTTCATTGGTGATTGGCTCTAATTGCAAGTGGGAGTCTGTTAGTATGTATTCCTAGAGAACCAATCATTTGATGATTGCAATGGCATATTAGATAAATGATTTCGTTAATTATAATAAGGGCAAGCTTTTAATTTATTCTATTTCACTCAGTTATGAGATAATGAGGAAACATAGTGAATGTCTAAAGAATGATATTACTCTATGATGTATGTTTTCAAGTATGTGACTTGAACAATGAGATCATACATATGTTAAGCGTAAGTACATCCTTACTATGTACCTGATCAAATGTAATTGCGGAAGGCAGATATACAATAGTAAAACTAAACACTAGAGTGTGTGTTGGTTGATGATAGAATCTCCTCAGTCATGAATATGTGATATCAAACCAAGAACAGAGATACTTGTTAGGAAACAATGTATCAGACAGACTCACCTTGTTAGTGACACATGGAAACAATAATTGGTGGTCATAATCATATATAATAGTGAAGGTGGTGATTGTGGTTCTTAGACTTGAAGTTGCTACACTCATCGCATGTCATTTCATATGTTTTGACAGCATCCAATGTAATCCTGAATAAGGGTTTCCATAAAGGTTATGTATAGATATGTTGCGACACATGGAGATGATTGTGAGTGATGTAGATGGGATTTGTACATCCTACTGGATTTTGGTATCCTAGCCACTTGATAAGAAAGATTGAGAAAAGTATGCGTATGCACAGGTAAATCAATATATGATATTGAGGTCACATATATATCAATCAGTCTACTCTGGATCAAGGAACACATATTGAACACTGAGAGGATGATGGTTCCATGCCTTGAGTTCATTCAGGATATCAGAGATAAATGAATTAGACAATCATTGTAACAAATGACATAGATCGTAGTTTGAAGTTAATCTCCAACTTTCATAATTATCTGGGTGGAAATGATGTGTTACTAGACGCCTCTCTTTGCTTGTGATGTAATAAATCAGTTATGGATATTCACTGCCAACATAAATAGGAACCTCTGAGGGCACACACATAGGATACACCTATAAGAAGAGTTTAATCATGAATGATAATTAATCTGATTGTTAAGTGTTTAGGTATTCAATTTAAGTAATGGATCAACTGACTTAATTCCCAACTGACCAGTTCAATGGTTGAACTGACCGGTTGGAGTATTAGGTTGATTGGAAATTGCATTGGTTGAAATCTACACAAATTGGGGAATGAACTGACCGATTCACTAGCAGAATTGAACGGATCAAGGTTTCCAATCGACTATTTCATGGAATGAGATGCCCAGTTCATGGAGCAATTCGATTGCATCAAGGATTAGTGTTGATGACATATCATGCATTAATTGGATTAGAATTTCCAATTCAATTATGATTGGGAAACATGAAGAAAAGATTGATTCACTGGGTGAACTGATCGACTCACATGCCAACTGATCAGTTCACCTTGCAAAATGACCATTTCCCCTCTGTTGTAGGTTGTGAAATTCCAATCCCTTATGCTCCCACTCAGACTTTGAATCCTAATCTTAACCCTCTAATAAATAGAGGGGTATTGGGGACTTCCCGGAGACACAACTCACTTGACTTTGACAATGGTTGTCCTCTCTGGTTGTGGTAATCAATGGAGAGCCCGATCAAGTCCTACCTAATAAAGGGAGGGATATCAAAGGAGAACAATTGTGGGAGAGAAAGTGATGACTCGTACACCAATGGGAAGGACAACTCCTTCCTTCCTATTCTAGTAGAACAAAATGAGTTCTAGGCAGTCCATGAGGACTACCATAAAGGCGTGGATACCTTTCCCGCTAGAGGACAACATCAACATACTCTCTGTGATGGGGACTAGGAGCTACTGTAGATACCATGAGAGTGCAACTAGAAGAGCATTGCACTACTAAAACCAGGAATTGTCATTGGACTTTATCTAGGACCTATTAACTCATTGAACCATACTTCCCACTACATAGTTGTTGATGCGTTCTTACTGTTCTGGGGAATCTGGGTAGATTTTTTTGTTTTGGTTGCCTATCTGATGCCATATTTCCCTATACTCACTGCCTAGACAGTGGTAAAGCCATTCAAGCACCCATCCCTAGGTTTCCCAAATGGATCTCACACATTTGCATATACAATAAGAAATAATAACTCATAAAACAAAAGATTTAAAGAATTATAACCAACCCGGTTATGATTTTCTAGATTTGTTCTTGTCATCAGAGTTTGTCAAGTGTGGAAGCAATTCAACAATTCCTTATAATGACCCAAAGTCAAATGCAAAAGCATTAGGTATGGTTGTGGAAAACAAGAATAAGATATGTATATTTTGAAAGAAAATAAACACTTGGCATATATTTCACAAACAATAATTAGCAAGAACTAACTTTTTAAGTGATCAACAAGTGCAATTTTCCAAATAAAAAAATAAACACAATATACTCTGTAATGAAAATTGTGGGTGAGAAGTTTACGAGGATCCACTTAACCTTAAGGGAAAGGCCACAACCACTTGACCATAAGGGAAAGGCAAAAGGTTGTCACTTGATCCCTATCTACAAAATGGGAAAGGAACGAGACAGAAAATAGTGAGAAGTATATTTGCAAGTTTAAACGAGCAAGAGAACAATCAATATACATATATAAATTCGAACTTGTAGTCATAGGGAACGAAGTAGCACAACCATATATTATTGAAAGGTACGTGTACTCTATCCTCTTGAAATTGGATGTTGTGGTGTAGGTTATGATTATGTACCTATGGATAAAATCACTTGGCTATCTATATGGTTGAGCTGCTTCATTCCCTATGACTAGAGTTTCATATATATATATATATACATATATATATATATATATACATATATATATATATCATTCTCTTGATCTCTTATTGAGCTTGAATATATATATATATATATATATATATATATATATATATATATATATATATATCGTTCTCTTGATCTCTTATTGAGCTTGAAAATATACTTCTATCTATTGTTTCATCTAGTTGCTTTCCCCTTTTGTAGGTAGGGTCATGTGGTCATGGCCTTTCCCTTAGGGTTAAGTGGCTCCTCATAAACTTCTCACCCACATTTGTTATGTGGGGTGTTCTATTTTTGTTACATAGTATATTTTCATTTGGTTATGCTTGTGTACATTTGTACTTTTTGGCTATTTAAAAGTTAGTATCTTGTTACTATGTTTCTACTCTAAAATTTCAAGTGGTTACCAATTTGAATATATAAATAGTTTCTTGAATTTCCATAATCGTACTCAATGTTTATTCATTGACTTTGGGGTCATAATTTTCAATTTAAGAAAATTCGATCGATGAATAAAATTTCTTTCATACTCGACAAACTAAGATGATAAGAACAAATCTACAAAAATCATAAATCAGGTTGGTTAGTTCATTAAATCTTTTGTTTTATGAGTTATTATTTCTTATTGTATATGCCTGTGTATGAGATCCATTTTGGCAACCTAGGGATGGGCACTTCAATCCCTTTAGACTGTCTAGGCAGTGGGATTGATATTGGAGTATGAACGTGTGATGGAATGGATTTTGACTTAATTTTGGGGAAGAAATCTCATTTAAGGTGTGTCGGATATGATGGAGTGAAGTTGTAGAGCCTTAAAATTTCTTATTACACAAGTAAATTCATATCTTTGGGTTATCTTAAGAGTTTCAAGTGTTTTTATAAAGTAGGATTGTTACTTGATGTTAATATAATGATTAAGATCCCCAACTTTATTCTTTTTTGACATATTTTATTGATAGATCAAATAGTTGATTGTTACCATCAGACTTTAAGAGAATGTAGTTGTGATTGTAATGAATCAATGTCCCAAGTTTCATGATCAAATAAGGTTCCTAGAGAGAGATATTTTAGTTTGAAGATTTTCAAATAATGTGTATTTTGTTTTACTATCGAGAAATGTTTCACATCTAGGAACTTAGGTCTTGATTGGTTGTGATATGTCACGCACCCTGGTTTTGGGCTAGTCCCACAGATTGTCATGTAGATGTAATCAATCTAGGCGGTTTATAATGGATTTAAGGGTTATAAGCTTGTCATGCACCTATGGCAGTTGGGGACTTAGATGTGGGGATTTCCTTGACCCACCCGAGATGCCAAAACCATGAGTACGTACGTTGAGGAAGGAATCCAATGGAGCAGTTGCTCTCACCAAGTTGAGATGATTTGTTTGACCCTTCTTAAGCATCTTAGAGAAATAAGAGCAGGTAGAGAGGGGTAGAGAAGAACATAGATATAATAAGTGTTAGAGGAAGTTAATTGTGACAAAATGGGTCTGGAGATCAGAGGATTTTGTTCCGCACACTTCTAGGTCTTGTCGAGGCCATAATGTGAATTGACGAGGAGGACTTTGTTGGAGAATAAGACCAAGGTCATAAAATGTGGTGAGCGGCTTCCAACCACAATAAGAGGCTTCAAAGGTGTTCATGAGGTAATGGAGATTCTTCATGGTGCTACATTTTAGAGAATCATCAAACGTGGGTGTTTTCCCCTTTTTGTTCCGCCATCACAATAGCTAGTGTGCCGATCTCCCTAAGCTCAGGAGGAGCCACCCACAGAGAGCCTGAGAGACCGAAAGAGTTGTAGGTGGTCCACAAAATATTTTGTTAGTGTTTAAAGTAGAAGAAGAGATGAGCATCAACATTGATCCTTTGTTGGGATCTATCTCCTTGGTCGTGGCTTGCTTCAGAAGAATAGAGTTCGGTGTCAACCATCACGCTGAAATGTGATTGAAAATGAGGATGAGTCGTGAGTCAAACTTGCGTGGGACCAGAGACATGCGGAGGCGAGGGTGAACCGGGTCCAGAGAGAATGAACCATTTAGAACATGTCTGAGACATCCCTGAACCAGGGTGCTATCCAGGCCCAAGAGCAACATCCCTTTAGTAGCAACGTGGCAGAACATCATATTCCGAAAAAGGTAATACCCAAAAAATTCCAAAATATTGTTTAATTCATAGTAGTTAGCTCGAGCATCAGAAAAATATAAACAAAATAACCCAATTCTCACAAAAATTAGTAGAATAATGTGAAACTATCCAATCAATGTTTTGGTATTCTAATCAGATAAATATCATTGAAGTTGTTAAATGCTCATATCATAATTATAAATATTAAATGATGTTCATAAACTATGTAAACATTCTACTAACTCTTAAATATGACATATAGTCCATTTGATGTTAGATATGATGATGTTTGAACATGAAATAATTTAATTTACATAGTATGGTTGTCTAGGACTAATAACCCTAAATAAAATGTAATAAATACATTTATGATCAATAAATATTGGGATAATCACCATAAGATGCTATCAATATATTGAACTGAATATGAAAATTTGAGACCATGGTGATACACATAATTAATGATTATATGGTGATGGCTCATAATATATGGGTTAAAACCCTATTTGGACTAATACATGTAACGTAGGTTTAATATGTACATATAATTATATGCAACATAATATTCATATGACTTATAATGATCCAACACATGATTGGAAAATAAAATCAGTGAGATCAAGAAAAGAATATAAGTAATAATAGAAATATCCTAGAGGACTAAGTAAAACCCTAATGAATCATGACTAGGGTTAAGATGATGAAAACCAGATGGTGATATGAAATCTTGTCTTGATCAGGGTTTGGCAAGGTGTAGTTGATATGAGGAATATGTGGATTAGGTTGTGTCTTTTGAAGGTATGCTTGACCTCTAACTTGGCTTATTATACAATATGCTTGTACTATATGTGTAGTAAAATACATGGCATGTGATATTGGATGAAATGATTGTTTTTGTATAATATCTTGCTTTATTTTCCATACTTATGGCTATGAACATATGAAACACAATATATTTGTTCCATTATATCTAAGCACTTCAAATCTTTAGCAGTCATGTGCTGGAAAATAAAGTACTTCAACTCTTTGGTAGTCAAGTACTTGAAAGTGATCCAACTCCTTAGTAGTCTGATCACATTATGAAATGATCCAACTCTTTGGTAGTCGATCATAATGCCTTCGGTGCATTCAACCTTCGGCGGTCAAATGCACGGATGATGTAATGGAAAATGTGCCTAAAATATGTGTTCTCTATTGTTAATAAACATATCTTTGTTCAAGTATGCTCTTGTTATATTCCTTTTGTTACTACCAAGTACTAGTTTTATCTTATTGCCAAGTCTTTGTAATGAGAGGTATATAAAAGACATGTAGGCATACTCAGTACAATATCTAGAATATTGTGATGTTGTGTACCAATCATAATCTTTTTGTTTAGGTGATGTAGACATATGCTCTTGAAGAACTAGGATAATTGAGAGTTGTGTGGTGAGCGGATGTACATATGGACCTATTGTCTAAAGATCTTGTTGTAGATGTGTTATGTGTACATGTAAAATTTTATTATTTAGTATGTAATATCAAATGTTGTAATTCATTCAATTGTAATTATATTTTTAATGGTGAACATATGTTGTATGGTTTTGTTCTTGTTCATGTGCATGTGCTACTATTTTTTCCTTCTGACCTCCTCTGACTTTCTTCTTCTTTGTTTAGTCTGTTGTGTAAGAATTGGGATCTTCAGTGAGGTGCACGTTTCAATTTGGACGTAAAATATTAGATTAACATTTTCAAAATCAGGGGACATCACAAGTGGTATCAAAGCATGAACAATAGAAAAACATGACATTTTCTCATTATGCAACTCAAATTAAATCAAACCTTGAAGTAAATAACTTTCAGGGTTAGATTATTTGTCTTTTAGAGACTAGATTTGACCTATACTCTAGGTTAGCACCTAGATGTCTGAGAACTAGGTCTAGACTGGTGCTTGTTGTATATAAGGTCCTTAGGTGTCGTTCTTTTCTTATAGTGCAGGGGTATGGGACGTTGCATTATTTTCAAATGATGTACATCACAGGAAGAGAAACCTTTGACATATGGTGCATATATGTTTAGGGTAGATACACTAGTATACACCCAATTCTCACCCTTTTCAATGGGTGACATGACACTAGACACTAGATTCTCTACTATGTGTTGGGCACTCATTTTGTGGATTTGGTTTTTGATTCCAATTGGACTGAACCTCGATAGTTTTCTCTGGCATTTGTTTTATCGGAGACAAACTATATAATATTTTAATTAAATATGTAAGTATTACAAAAATGTCTCCCCACACATGTACCACTAGGAGGTGGTCATGCAACCTAAGTGAAAGTGAGTGACATCAGTCTAGAAGAGAGAATATTTCTAGATTAGATGTCTAGAGCCATGTTGGAATATGTGATAGATGGAACAGATGAAACAAAGGTTATATTATGATCTAAGCCTTATGTATATGATATAAGATGGTTTGTGATGATATATGTTTGTCTTTGAGGATTTAAGTTCAAATTTGAGGATTTGAGATAAGTTTTGATGATGTAAGTATGTAGGCTTTTCTGAGATAAGATAAGCTAAAATAAGATCAAGTTGTGGATCAACATGAGCCTCAAGCTATTTTACAAAGGATGACCTCTATTGTTAGGACCACTTTTAGGGTTAAATACAAAGAGAGTGAGACCCATAGGGAGAAAGTCAGAGAACCTAAACTCCAAGATATGAGAATGATGAGAAATGTTTGATGTGATATGTCCTAAACTAGACTACTCCTGAGTGAATGAGTTGAGTTGTTGTATGCATCATTCCAATAGACCTGTTGAACCCAAGATGTCCTTGAGAGGACCAAACCCTAGAGTTAGAGAGAGGCGGATTATATAAGCATATGCAGACAAGGGTATAAGCACCTGCCATCTGGGTGAGGGAGAGATTCCCAAGACCCTGGAGGAGGTTACTATGTTAGTTTTAGTAAAGCTTAATGCTCAAGTTGATGGTTCCTTGTAGGACTCTAGTAGTGTATATTGAGAGAGAGAGAGAGTTAGGAAATAGAATTTATTGGGTAGATATCTATGTAGAGTATCTCATATCACGTTTTGCTTTGTGCTTATGTGGCTAGATCTTATAAAGCTATAAATCAATTTGTTCTAATGAGGTACACCCAGAAACCTTAGAATAAAGAAGGAAGATAAAATTTTACTTATGAGATACTCATAGAGTTTAGTGATATCAGAGAGATTGAGCATAGCACTACCCTCAGGATAAGGGTTGGTACAACCTCAGTTGTATTAGATAAAGTTTTGGTACATGTTTGACAAGCCACTTGTATAAGTTTGTTTAGCACAACCATGATATAATATATGTAAGAATGTGATCTAAATTTTGATCTATGTTATGAAATTATAATGTGATAGAAAACCTAGTATGGTTTGATAACTCTCTATGTATAGGTGGTTAACCATATACATGAATAATGATGGCATTATAAGCTTTTTGAATCTAATGTTGAAGTCACTAAAAAGTTTGTAATCAAATATGTATGTGAAATGAGATCATATTAATGATATATCTAAAATTAAGTGTTAATGTTAGTTTTTAATATATGAAAGTGATATGAAGTGCCATACGATAGATAAGGTGTTAATCATAGTGCTTTATCAATATGATGAATGCGGATGAAAAAAAATGCACAACATAATGATTATGTCATCTTGATATGATATAGATGGATAAAGTGGGTTAAATATAATTAACTCGTTCAAAAATATTTATTAGATAATGTTTGAATCATAATGCTTGGGTAAAATGAGGATTCAATTCCTAAAACATGAAATATGTCATGAGCTAACTTAAGCTTATAAACACATCCTTCAAGTTTCTATGATGAGGTATTTCACCTTAGCTTCTACAAGATCCTCCTAGGAATGGTACATATATGTTCTAGAGATCTTTTTTGTGTAGATGTTGCACCTCAAGTGGTTCCCTACATGTGAATGAAGACCTTTTGATTTTTCCTTGTAAGTGTGAGAATGGTTTAATTTTGAGGACGAAATTCTTTTAAGATGTATATGATGTGATGGATTGGATTTTGACTTAATTTGGGGGAGGAAATCTCTTTTAAGGTGTGTAGGATGTGATGGAGTGAAATTTTAGAGCCTTAAATTTTTTAAGGACACAAGTAAATTCATATCTTTGGGTTATCTTCAGAGTTTCAAGTATTTGTATAAAGTATGAACGTTACTTGATGTCTATATCATGATTAAGATCCCCAACTTTCTACCTTCTTGACATATTTGATCGATAGGTAGAATAGTTGGTTTTTAGAATCAGACATTAAGAAAATGTAGTTGTGATTGTAATGAATCAATGTCCAAAATTTCATGATCAAATAAAGTTCCTAGAGAGAGATATTTAGGTTTGAAGATCTTCATATTGTGTATTTTATTATACTATGGAGTAATGTTTCACATCTTGGAAGTTAGATCTTGATCGGTTGTGATATGTCACTCATCTTGGTAGTGGGCTAGTCCAATGGATTGTCATGTAGCTGGACTCAATCTAGGAGGTTCATTATGGATCTAAGGGTCACAATCTTGTCATGCACCTCTCATATTTTTGGGCTAAGACGTGGGGTTGTCCTTGACCCTCCTGAGATGCCACAACCATGATGATGTGCAAGGATGGAAACTAAAGGAGAAGTTGTTCTCACCAAGTTGAGGCAATTTGTTTGACACTTCTTAGACCTCTCTGAGTAACAAGACCAAGGAGAAACAAGTCATCTGGTTCCCTGGCGTGTCCTTTTTAGATGACAAATAGAGTAGGTTGAGCGGGGTAGAAAAGAGCATAGATAAAATAGGTTTCGAAGGAAGGTAATTGTGACAAAATGGATCTGGAGCTCAAGGGATTTGATTTCATACACTTGTAGGTCTTGTCAAGGTTGTAATGTTGGTCGATGAGGAGGACTTTGTCTGAGAAGAAGACCAAGGTCAGAGAATGTGGTGAGTAGATTATGACCATAATTAGGGGATGTAAAGGTGTTCATGAGGGCATGTAGATTCTTCATGGTGCTTTGTTTCTAAGAATCGTTGCACGTGGGTGTTTTCCCGATTTTGTTCAGCCATAGCAGTAGCCAGTGCGATGATCTCCCGGAGCTCAGGAGGAGCCACCTACGGCAACCATGAGAGGTCGGTCGAGCCGTAGGTGGTCCACGAGATATTTTGGCAACATTTAAAGTAAAAGAGGAGGTGATCATTGACATTGATCCTTCACCAGAATATGTCTCCTTGGCAGAGGCTTGCTTCAGAAGAATAGAGTCAGGCGTCAACTATCACGATGAAATGCAATCGAAGATGAGGATGAGTTAGGCGTCAGACTTGTGTGGGACCAGAGATAGATAGAGGCAAGGGTGAACTGGGTCTAGAGAGCTTGAACCAGTCAGAACTCGTCTGAGCCAGCCTTGAACCAGGGCACTATCCAGGCCCAAGAGCAGCATCCCTTTAGTGGCCACATGGTAGAACATCATATGCCAAAAAAGGTAAATACCCAAAAAATTCCCAGATCTTGTTGAATTCATATTGATTAGCACGAGTGTTAGAAAAATAAAAACAAAATACCCAAATTCTCAAAAAACCTAGTAGAATAATGTGGAACTATCCAATCAATGTTTTGATATTCTAATCAGATAAATATCATAGAAGTTTTAAAATTCTCACATCATACATTATAAATAGTAAATGATGTTCATAAATTATGTAAATGTTCTAGTAACTCTTAAGTATGATATATATAGTCCATCTGATGTCAAATACCATGATGTTTGAACATGAAATCATGTAATTTACATAGTATGGCATTCTAGTGCTAATGACCCTAAATAAAATGTTATAAATACATTTTTGATCAAATGGTGGGATAATCAACATAAGATGATATCAGTATATGGAACTAAATATAAAATTCAGAGACCATGATGATACACATAATTCATAATGATATGGCGATGACTCATAATATATGGGTTAAAAACCTATTTGGACTAATACATGTAATGTAGGGTTAATATGTGCAACATATCAGATCATGTATAATGACCCAATACATAATTGGGAAATAAAATCAGTGAGATAACTAAAAGAATATACGACAAGTAATAATAGTAATATCCTAAAGGACTAAGTAAAACCCTAATGAATCATGACTAGGGTTAAGATGATGAGAACCTTATGGTGATATGTAATCTTGTATTGATCAGGGTTTATAAAGGTATAGTTAATATGAGGAATATGTGGATTAGGTTGTCTCTTTTGAAGGTATTCTTTATCTCTTACTTGGATTATTATACAGTATGCTTGTATGATGTGTATAAAATACTTGGCGTATGATATTGGATGAAATGATTATTCTTATATGATATCTTGCTTGATTTTCCATACTTATGGCTATGAACACATGAAACATAATGTATTTGTTCCATTATATCTAAGAATTTGTACTCTTTGGCAGTCAAGTGATAGAAAATAAAGTACTAAAACTCTTTAGTAGTCAAGTACTTGAAAGTGTTCCAACTCCTTGGTAGTCTTATCACATTAATAAATGATCCAACTCTTTGGTAGTTGATCATAAGGCCTTCAGTGCATTCAACCTTCTGCGGTCAAATTCATAGACGATATAATGGAAAATATGCCTAAAATCTGTGTTCTCTTTTGTTAATAAACATATCTATGTTCAAGTATGCTTTTGTTGAATTACTTTTGTTACTGCCCAATATAGTTTTATCTTATTTCCAAGTATTAGTGATGAGAGGTATATAAAAGACTTGTAGGCATACTCAGCACAATATTTTAGAATATTGTTCTGACATGTACCACTTGTAATCTTTTGTTTAGGTGATGTGGACATATGCTCTTGAAGAACCAAGATAGTTGGAAGTTGTGTAGCAAGCTGATGTATAGGTGGACCTATTTTCTAAATATCTTGTTGTAGATGTAGTATGTGTATAAGTAAAAGTTTAATATTTAATATGTAATATAAAATGTTGTAATAATTCATTTTGTAATTATATGTTGAATGGTAAACATATGTTGTATGGTTTTGTTCTTGTTCATGTTCATGTTCTACTATTGTTTCCTTATAACCTCCTCTGACTTTCTTCTTCTTTATTTATTATGTTTTGTTTGAATTGGGATCTTCACTGAGGTGAGGGTTTCAACTTTGGACGTCACATATTAGATTAATATTTTGAAAATCTGGGGATGTCACAAAATGGATCCTTGACAATTATGTTGTGGGAGTGGGTAATACTTGTAGAAGGAACTTAGTCCAGGGTTAAGGATAACTGATAATTGATGAAATATAGTTAAATGCAATTAATACCATGGTGAAATTGTAATCTCAATGAATCCATCTATTCCTGATCACATTCCACGTCATTTAGATGTTGTTCTTTCACTTAGTTATAAATAAACAACCAATTACATTTTTTAGGCCTAGATGGTTAGGTCAAAGTTAGTATAGTCTTTGGAGTACATTTCCATTTTGCTTCTCATAGGCCTATACTACTTGATGCATACACTTGCATTTTGGACGCATAGTTTTGGCATGTCACAATTGAAGCCCAAGAAGCATCATTGTGGAATGGAATGGAGAGTGAACTCTCTAGTTGACCTCCTTCATGGATGGTCATGATCAACCCACATGGGAAATAAGAAAGGAAGATAATCACTATGGAAAATAGGCAAAATTGTCACTATAGTGTGTGACGGATCTAGTTCAATACATTAGGGTGATTGGTCATTTAGCCCCCTTCAAAAATCCTACTTGTTATAAAGTTTGTTCTATGTGGCACTGGCCCATTGGCCCATGCCTGAGCAAACAACAATTGGAATTTGAATCTTTTCCATTGATGTGGTGCCTCTCTATTTACCCACATATGATTAACTTGTAACAATTCTATAAATAAAATGGTAAATAGAAATATAGTGAACTTACAGACCAAACTGATAAAAATATTCCATAGAATTCAAATAATATAGTTTTAGTTCTTTGTTTAGATCCTAGTTTAAAATTATAGTTAATAAATGAATATAAAGTGATGAATATTAGTAAGCCCTACTTCTAATGAATAAATTGTTAGACATTTGAATAAGGTCTTGAATATGAGTAGACCCTACTTCTGATGGAATCTAATGAAAATAACAAGTCTAGTGTTAGAATGATGAGATTTTTGGGTTTCTAAATCATTAGATCCATGTACATGTGAATCAGGGGTTTGGAACCTAACTCTAATGTCAATCCTAAACCAAGATCCATAACATCTAGACCTAGACTAGACTGTGATCTAAATCATTTGAATACATGGTGAAACTTTAGGGTTATGTGTAATTTCATTTAATGTTGATTTTTGGGATCTACATTACGATTGTTTGGATCCCATACTTATTGTACTTGATTTATATTACATTGTATATTCATTGAAGGTACATGGTTAATTTATGAAGACTCTCACAAATCAACTTCTTAGGATTTCCTATGTTACACAATGATTGATTCTATTATTAAACTACTTTGGCATTTATTACTTCATGTTCAATATAATGCCTATGTGTATCATATAAGGGAAACTAAGTTGTTTTGAACCTAGGGTTGGACCTACCAAGCGGTAGATCATATGAATCCAATGATGGATAGAGAAATGATTACACCTAAGGTGGTATGAAAAACATGGGTTAAAATATTTAAATAAAAATATAGGTTCTTATATGTACAATGATTTGATTTGTGTGTAATATATGTCATCTATATGTGCACACTTTTGTATGCACCCACATACATAACATAGAAATATAATTGGAAAATTTTGTTTATCCAACAAGTTTTCAATTGAAGTTATGAGCTATTATTTGATATTTTTTAAGTCTCGATCTTGGGAAAATGAGATGATGATCATTATCTGTAAGGTCTTCCTTCAATGGTGGATATGGAGGGGATCATAACAATTCAAATCAAGGCATAAAGAAATTAAATAACTTATAATAATTAGTAGTTTTAGTTATTTTGTAGATCATAATGGAGTTATTAGGACACTTTCCACAAAAAATAGAGTCTAGAAAGGATTACAACTTAGGAGTTGAAATTTTTGTCCTCCACACCACTAGTTGGTAAACAAAAACTCTTGGGCCATTTGGATCCCACCTAGACCAAGTTTGAGGTTTTTGACCAAAGTAAAATACCTCTAGGCCTTTCATATTGAATTTCTTCCTCTTGTAATCTATTTTGTTTCCTTACCATAGAATCCAATTCTATCCTCATCTTGAGATAGAGTTTTAGGAATAAGTAGGTTTTAGGCATTCTTTTCCAATTAAAGTACATATGTATATGGAATATATGTCACATAATGTATGTCTCACTAGTAAGGGTAAACCCTAGAAAGACCTAGGGATTGGTTGAGGTACCCATTTGTCCATGAAGTACTTGTATTGGAATAACCCAATCGGTTACAAAAGCCTATGTGGTATAAAGGAGAATCAAAACCATATGATGTACATGTTAATCCTTAACCCTAATTTTTGGTGTACATACAAAGAATGAAGGAGCCTAATGTCCCTAACCAAACAAACCCTAAGTGAAGATAAAGAAAAGAGAAAATACAATATAAGTTTGGGTAATTCAATGTGGATACCTTAAATTAGATACATGTAATTTCACATGCATGGCCATAGGGTAAAAACAGTCATGCAGGCATGTAAGGTACGCATAAAGCGGTTCATATATAAATGAAATGTAGGAAATCAATGGTTACAAAAATATAAGACCATCAATCCACCTTTTAGGGATGATGTTCATACTTGAGATGGGTAAACCTGAGAGTGGGAAAATACCTATCAAGAACGAATAACCCTAAACATAAGGGGTCGAGTTGTGGAAGTAAAGCCTAACCTCCTATTGAAAAAAAGCCGAGAAGGTGCCCTATATGAGGACATTACGTAGAAGGATGATGAAACATGATTGTTTGGCACATCAAATTCCCTAAGGTTGAAATCCCTAGGTTTTAGCTAAACTAAGTGTATGACAATCGCACTCACAAGAGGATGGATCTTATCATAGTATAGTATTAGGATTGAACCCAAAGGACACCATTTTTTAGAACTGTTTGACCAACGTAGCCACACATGAACTAGTATTTATAACATAAGTTGGGTTTTGTTTAACTAAACTAAGATTGTAATAATTAATGAGTTGAATAAAAGTTCTAGTTATTAGTTGACATAGACACTAGGGAAAATGAGTTTCACCACCCCCCCTATTGTTCACTCTCTCCCTACATCACGACACACATGAACATTTTGCATTGAGGATGGGTAAATCCATCATTTCAGTGTTAATACTAAAACCAAACATGTATTGCTCTAAGTTCACTTCATGCTACCTAGATATAAGTATCGAACTCCTTAGGAAGCTCCTATCTAAAATTCTAAACTTGAGTCTAATATTTATCCTTGATCTAAGGTTTTAAGTTCTCAAAACACAATTCTAGATAAACATGCATGGATGTCAGCCAACACATAAACAACCAATAAATTATAGTTTCAAAATGGAACATATTTCACATGAGTTTCAATGCAGCTAACATAGAAAAAATAGATTGTGAGGTTACTCCACATACCCTAGTGAGGGGAATACTCACTACTCATGGAAGTAACAATGTAAACAATGTATAAAGAACAAAATGCCATAGTCACAAGATGCTTGTCTACTCGCTTTAGGACATCTTGAGTGAAGAGCAATAAAACTTGAGGTCAATTGAGGTGTTGAATAGATGATTGATCGGTCTACTTGAATGATGACTGATCGAACTCTCTTTTGAGGTCAATCAGTCAAGGTGGAGGGCGATATAGGTTGATCAATTAGTCTCTTTTGAGGTTGAATGTTCAATTTGGGGTGGAGGTTGGTTGATCGATCTCTTTTGAGGTCATTGGGTTGAGATGGAGAAGATATTTATCAATTGATAACTTTTGAGGTCAATGGGTCAATCTAGAGCGGAGGTCGATTAATCAAGCTCTTTCGGGATCGATCGGTCAAAGCTTGAAGTGGATCAACATAATATGGATTTCGGGGTGGAGTTCTATAGTTGTAAAGAAGAAAAATCACCTCTCTACTAATAATGGTAAACAAAATCCAATGAATATCACCAAAAGTTAAAATTTTGAATATATTCAATTCGATCAAGAGTACACCAAGATTTTCCTAATAAGGGAGTACATTCTTTATACAAATAAAGGATCTAAGTAGAGGTAAACTCAACTACATCAATGTCTCCAACAAAATTAGCTTAACAATTTAGTCCATGATGGAAGGATGAACTTGTTTTCCTAGTCTTAGGCTGGTTCACCATGCTCCTATTGTGCACTTTGATCCTAAACATGGGTGGTTGGGATCACCCAGTAAGAGGAGAGAAAATGTATATGTCAATTAAAGGAATAAGGACAATTAAAAACTAAAGCATGAAATGATAAAGATTTACTATGCTAAGAGGGTCAAGAATATGAGGCAAGTAAATGAATAAGAATTTTTCCATGTCAAATAGTAAAAAAGTTTGTATGCATGATTTAATATGACTACATTAATCTAATGTAGGGTTGAGGCTCCTACCTAACTCAACAAAAACAAATAGGTAAGGGAGAGTGGTCATATTCCCAAACACATACAAATAATATATAAAGTGGGGAGCGTGGTCACATTCCCCAGGGGTCATGCATAAACTATGGGTGGTATGTACTCATGTACACTACATTAGTCAATTACTCATTTACATCATCATGCTAGAATAATTTCATGGAAGATTTAAGAAATTGAAGACTTTGCAAGTGGGGTCCAAGACCGTAGAATAATTAAAGGGAAATAAACAAGAATTGTGGAAACTAATGTATAGGCTCATGCCTCATTGAGAAAGTAGGGTTGGAAAAAGCATTCCCAACTTAGGGTTTAGAATGCACATACCTTTTATCACACATAAAGGTTAACTTGAATAGTATAATTTGATCCACAAAGTCAACTTTTCATCCTAGAAACATATTATGTATGTTAGCCAAGTCAAAGTGAACATATTCATTCCTATTATATTTTTAATATTATTCTTACCCAATTCCCGATCATCTAATGTCTTTTTAGGGTTTATGATATTAATATTTGTTGATAGAATATGTGGTGCTTTATATATCTATCTTAGTTCTAATTACTCATCTTTAGTCACATAAGTCTATGAACTCATATATATGTGGATAATAATATATATTCTTCCAATAGGTTTAAAAATGGTATTCTCTTCTCTGTAATGTGAATCCATATTATTCCTAACATCATGATTACCATGTATATTGGTGTAAGTATATTCCACATGAATATCTATTAGGTTCACTAATATACACATGCCTTGATCCAACTAACATGTCATCTAAATATATGTTTATAAAAGTATATTCTTTTACACATTATTATCTTTTTTACCATTTAATTCATAAGAAGACGATATGGTTAGATGCATTCCATAATTATATTTGTATTTATCATTACCATCTACATATTCTTCTAGGGTTCATGAAAGCATGAGGTTAGATTACTAGGTTTTCCTAAAAAAATTCATAAATATATAAATTCCTACATAACAAATTATTAACTCATACACCAAAATGTATATCATTAATGGCTCAACAATTACTAAGATAGTAGCTTAACTAGACTAGTTCATCATGTTGATGTGTCTTAATCTTCCTTTTGATCAATTAAGAATGTACCATTAAAATATTCAATTTCTTGTTTATTACCTTAATAGAAGTGGAATGCTTTTATATGTGTATATGTAGCTTACGTATATGTTACTAACCTTCCATCAGATATAAGGCATATACTAATCTAATAATTTTTTATAGAAATAGAAAACCTAACACACCCTTACAGTTTCTATTATCATACCATCTAGAACCTTGAATTTGTATTCTACTAATAAGGAAAATTTGACTTACATATGACTGTTTGCTTGAGGTCTCCATGTTTGGATGAGCATAGACCTCAGATGGCTCTGTTGGATCAGCTTCAAGGTTGTTCGAGATCAAACAGGTCACAGAGAAATGTCACCATGGAATAAGATCAAACAAACATGATGAGACCCGACTATGTGGTGGCGTTGCAGTCCTACTGATCCAAGGGGTGTCAATCACAACAAATCGGACTGAGGTTGTAGGGATGAAGAAAAAGAAGATGGAGTAGTGGTTGTGAGTGTGGTGTATCCGTATTGCAAATGACGTTGCAAAAGAGTAGGATTCGATGGCATCATAGAAGAGCAGCAGTCGACTGTGTTGCAGAAGTTGACGGTGTCACAAGAGTCGGTGGCATCGCAACGTTGTGGCCGATGTAAGTGTTGGCCAGGTCGGCATTGTTGATGGCAGATGGGTGACGACCTGTTGCAGGTCTGCTGCACGTCACTGGTGTTGTGAGAAGGCTATGATTCCACTGGGGTTTATGAAAGCGACACCCTCATGATGGAAGGAGGAAGCAGGAGTGACGACGGAGAAAGTTGGATGTAGTGGTATGTGATGTGGGCAAGTAAGAGGAAGGAGGGGGCGTCTTTTCCAGGTGATGATGACTCTTTTTGAACTATGCTTGGCATCACCAATGTTGTTCGATAATGTAGATGGCAGCTAGGGTTTGTTGTGCTATGTGGGGGGAGAAGGAAAGGGGGTAATAAAGATATAGGAGATGGATGATGGGCGCCCCATTGCAGCTTCCGTTGCCATATGCTAGGGTGGTGTCACTGACAGGGTGAAAGTAACACACATGAGGTGTTATAACGAGGGGAGAAACACGTCGTCGGTTTTGCGAACGGAGAGAAATGCGATGTCACGCGTAAGATAGAGAACAATAATGCAATGATGTGTTTTATATTTAGAAAAGAACTTAATTTCTTAATCAAATTCCACATTTAAAACCTACGGTAATTAGGATTTTATGTACTAATTAATTTGGGAAAATAATTAATACTCGATTTTTAAGCAATTTAAAGGGAAGGTTAATTAGGAGTCAAGGAGGTTTCATTTTTCACATGCATTAGGCATTTATATTTATTAGAGTTTTCATATTTATTTAATAAATTAAGAGGGTAAAGGAATTCCAATTGACTTGAAAATCCATGGATTTGCTAACTAATGTGTGTGGAGTCCAACATTACATTGATTTTCTCCTTTTGAACACATTTTGTATTTGATTGTACGCTAAGTGCTTAATAAATATATTTAGTACCTTTCTTCATAAATTTTGGTATAAAATTTCTTATTTTCTCATTTCTTGAAACGACCGTCTCGCGAAAACAGGATTAACTAATGCGGAAGTGAATTATTTGCAGCGGATTACTGAAAATCACTGAAAATTTAAAACTTTTTGCAAAGAGATCCATTCACAGGAAAACTCTTTAACCATGAACCAAAGTATTCCAAATTCATCCTGGTTCACAAGTACACAACCTGTACCATTCCTTTTCAAGGATTACAACTTTGACTGCCCTGTTAATAAATATACACAGGAAGTATAAAAACTTCGAGGCACCAAGCCAAAACTCAGATTGATACGTTTAAAACTCCAAGGACCTGAGAGTACAGAGACGACACATAAGACTACTATCTATATGACTAGACAGACAATATTTCCACCTGAGATTTTATTGCTGTCCCTGCTGTTGCTGCTGCTCTTTCCCTGTTCTAGGGTTTCTGCTCTGCCTTCCATGCATACCTAAAAATGTTTCCCACGGGGGTGAGACAATTGAAAATTGCCCCAGCGAGAGATATAACTCTCCGCCAAAAACATTGTTATTGCAGTTTATCAAATTAAAACTGAGTAGGGGTTACTTTTACATTATCAGGCAGAATTATTCATCATAGAACAGAATAAGATAATCTCTGTTCTCAAGGAGGTCATTGCATCTACCCATGGTAGATAAGTAATTCATCTGTCTACTTTGCAGAGAATATAAAGAAACATAATTAACATTTATCTACTAAGGAATGCACAAAGAAATGCAACATCAGCCAATGAATCTCCGTATTCAATCCTTAAGCAAACATGCTATACGGCTGATTACATTTTACAATCACACTTATGCTCTGAGGAGATGAGATATACCGCTCATACTCCAACCGACCATTACGAAATCGCCTCGGTACCATACATAGGTCATCAAAAGAGCCGAATTTTTATGACCTCATCTGTCTCGGTCAGTACAAGCCCACATGCAGGACATCTCGTGTCTCTGCTAACTAGCTAGCCAGGGTATTCTGGCACCTTCGCTACAGAGTTACAGCGTCAACTGCACTCTCATCGCCAATCGAGAGATTTCTTGTTTATCTCCTCGATCCGACATTAAGTATAATTGGGAGATATATGATACATCCATCCCGACATATTCATGAAGGATTGAGAGGTTTCTTGTTTACCTTCCATCAATCTCTTCAAGAGGACGTAAGGATATTTTTTCCCATTTACCCCCACATATTCAAAATATGTGCTCCGGGTTTTGCCACGGGCACCCGTTTCACCATCACCTATTCCTGACGATGATGGATCTATGGTCAGAGCACTACATGAATAGATTTCACTTGATTTATTAAGTACATTCTCATATTCTTTTAGCATCAGTCAAGTTCTCAAACATATTTTATTCAGATAAATGCTATAAAGAGACATGTACCACTTTCATCAGATACTTATTCACATGGCTCAGAAGCCATTCACATCTTGTCACCTCTCACTAGGCAACAACTTTATTCACATAGCTCACAAGGCCATTCACATCTTGTCACCTCTCACTAGGCAACAACTTTATTCACATGGCTCATAAGGCCATTCACATCTTGTCACCTCTCACTAGGCAACAACTTTATTCACATGGCTCATAAGGCCATTCACATCTTGTCACCTCTTACTAGGCAACAACTTTATAACAAGGCTTACAAGCCCATACTAATCTTGTTACTTCTTTTCTAAGTAACAAGAACATAATGGAACATATGGCCAATGAACTCTTATCAAACAAACATCATAGCTCATACCTGGCTATGATCATCACCTCATGAGACCTGCATGATTGTCACACATGATAATAGATTTATCAAGTTCACAACACATCATGCAATACAGGGTAACACCACTATTCCCTTACCAAGGTTAGGGTTTACCATCAATTAGGGCTTTTCATCCTTTTACCCAAAGCTAGGGTTAGGATTTTCCTTTCTTATCAATTAGGGTTTCATATTTGTATTATCACTCCAACCCTAATTTATTGCTACACTCCTCTAGGAGCATTCATTGATATCCTAAGTATTCATTCATACTTATTACATTCATCATGTATCATTAAATGATTATCATCACAAGGTATGAGCTTCTCTCTCATCCTTAGGTTGGAAATTAACAAAACGACCATGTTAGGTCACTTTCAATTCAGCTCTAAGTCAAGCATAGAGCACCACGACCGTGTAACCAAGAACGACCGTGCAAAGGGAAGCCACCACGGCTGTGCTACCGTACACGGTCGTGCACAATGAAGCTACCACGGCCGTGCTACCTTGCACGGTCGTGCAAAGTGAATCCACCACGGCCGTGCTACCTTGCACGGTCGTGCCACAGGGGTTCACTTCATAAATCATATTCAAGTATGAATTCTATTCTTTCATTAGGGATTAGGGTTTCACATACCATCTCCCTTCTTTAGAATAGAGATTGTATATAGCATCACCCTTCATTAGGGATTTCATATCACATTGCCCATAATTAGGGTTTACTAATCATTCCCAATTAGGGTTTCTCATGAAATCACCCTCAATTAGGATTTCACATGGATACAGATCAACTAGGGTTTCACTTGGATACACCCTCAACTAGGGTTTACTATTCATCCTAATTAGTGATTTCACATGTAGACAACCTCTTATTAGGGTTATACATGGAATCAACATCAATTAGGGTTTTCATCATGTATTGGATCCATGCATTTGTTAAGCATTCTTAATTAGTACCATTAAGGTATCTCTCACCTAATTACATTAGGTTTCCAAAAAGGTTTGATCAATTGGACCTTCAATAACATGAGGTATCCAATTGAATTAGGGTTTCTAATGTTGATTCCTTCAATCATTGAATTCATGGAACCAATCATCAATTGGACCTATATTCATACTTCAATTGAGTTTGATAAGTCAACCTTCAACTAATTTGACCCTCAATTGATCATCAATTAGGGTTTGATTCAATTGAATTAGGGTTTGGAATCGATGATTCAACAACACTAATCAATGTAAGACTAGTTGCTTTGAAACCATTGAACCATCATCCAAATTGGGTATGACCTGAACCCAAACGGTCTTGAGGTCGTTTGGATGACCTCCAAACGGTCTTGATACCGTTTTCCCATCATATCACTCAAATCTAAGCAATCCAATTGGGGTTTGGTTCATTGGATTGATCACCAAATCAACATTGCATTGTATATCAGCTTAGTACCTTTAGACCTTCAAACATCTAACCATACTCAACCCTAGACCTCCAAACGGTCTTGGGTGACCTCCAAACGGTCTTGAGACCATTTGGAGGAGCTCCAAACGGTCTTGAGACCCTTTGGCTCATCCAACTTTTGGACTTTAGTGAAAAATCATCATGGATTGGTCTATCGAGTTGATCAACAAATCAGCATTGAGTTGCAGTATGATTTGGTACCTTTGGACCTTCAATTGATAAACTATACTTGACCCCAGACCTCCAAACGGTCTTGGGGTGATCCCCAAACGGTCTTGAACCCGTTTGGATGATCCCCAAACGGTCTTCAACCCGTTTGGGCTAATCAACCCAAAATCTCAACTTAACTCATTGGAATTTCAGCACTGTTTTCAATTAGGGTTTTCCTAATTGAATAGCCTTCAACTCACAATTCCTTGGGCGTTAACCCCTCAAATTTGGAGAGTCATTAACCAACATAATTATGAACAGGAATCCCAAACGGTAAATGCTTGGTCAACTCACTCAAACGGTCTTGAACCCGTTTTCCCAAGCAGGTCAAATTAATCAGGTTGAAAATCAGCACTTAATCCAATTAGGTTTTCCTAATTGATTAGCCTTCAACCTATGATTCCTTTGAAGTTAACCCCTCAAATTTGGAGGGTCATTAACCAACATCATTATGAACAGGAATCCCAAACGTTCAACGCTTGGTCAACCATCTCAAACGGTCTTGAACCCGTTTGCCAAAGAAGGTCAAGTTATTCAGGTTGAAAATCAGCACTTAATTCAATTCGATTTGTGTAATTGATTGGCCTTCAACCTATGATTCCTTTGGAGTTAACCCCTAAAATTTGGAGGGTCATTAGCCTACATAATCAGGAACGAGATTCCCAAACGGTCAATGCTTGGTCAACTCCTTCAAACGGGTTTGAACCCGTTTGCCACCAAACGGTTTGCAACCCGTTTGGTCACCAAACGGTTTTGGTGAAACCGTTTGGTCCCAACTTTTGAGATCGTTTGCTCCCAAGATATTTGGTGAGGTGCTTGCTTATGATGAGGCTAATAGAGGTGTCATAACCTTAACCCGATTGGGCCCATTTTTGGGGTCAAAATTATTCTTTAAGGTGGGGCGAATGTAAATATAGAAAAATTTTGAAAATATTAAATCTAATTCAAGAATATATATGAGAATCAAAGTTGAGTAATAAGAAAAATAGTATGACTATAGCTGATGAATTTGAGCCACAAACATTGTTTAGGTCTTCAATTTTTATGGTAAAAAAAGAAATCATGTACAAATATGTTGGTATGAGACCTAATTGAGATACTTTCTTGTTCCCAAGAATTTTTGTATAATCAAGAAGATGGTTAATCCTATGAATCCTGTAAAAGGCATTTATATGAACAGTGCGCCCAAGGATCCAAGTTAAGCCCCTTTTAGACTACTATTTAGTTAACAGATAGGTGCTTGGGATATAAATTGAGAATTTGGTATTCCATGATCATATTAAATATCAAGGATAGTTTTCTTTGAAGGACAAAGACATTATGACATTAAAAATAAATTTTAAAGATATTCCAAGTTATATTGTGATCTATGTAATTAATTAAATATTTATTCCCTTATTTCTTAGAATCCAAGATTCTTATAAATAAGAAATTTGTTGAAGCTTAGTCGTTTGCCCAAAAAGGAACCATTGCTAATGTCCCACATAATTATCTCTTGAAGGAGAGTTTTTGATAATAGAAAAAATGAAAGAAAGGAAGGGAAGGATTTCAACTAGATCCAAACTCCACTAGGCGGTTTAGAGACACAAATGGGAAGGTTGCCTTCCTCACCTAGATTCCTCATTCACACAGACACTAGTGTCTAACCAACCTAATCAACTCTCCCACTTCCTCTATAGCCTATGTTTTTGTGCAATTCTACAAATAGCTTCAGTAGGTTGAGACTTATTCAAAAATACCTATAAAACCATTATAGTTGACATATGAGATAATACCCTAAACCTCCATTTATCTAGGACTTATGGTTGGGAATTGCTTCCAAGACACATATCTACACCTATGTAAGATGCCAACTAACATTGTTGACCTAACAATTATACATTGTCCATATTTTGATGATGACTTAACCATTCCATTCATGCATTTCTAATATGTCTATTTGTGATCAATTTCAGGTATTAGGAACATGAAGAGGATGAAATTAGCAAATCCTAGTTTGACAAATATCAAATCAAGTTCAATGCAATTGCAAGTTTTGAAGAATAAATAATATCTCTGTTATAATCATGTTGTGAATCATTCGTATTGATTGCATGACTTGTAACTAATCATAATGGAAATTTAGAGCAATCACTTCATACATTTAAGCACTTTTTGGGCATTTGTCATAATTTATTACAGATTGGCTTGTCATCCAAGTGTGTCTTGGTGGAAATTCAGCTGACAACAAATTTGGCTTTTAGCAATACCCAGGGTTGGTCGAGTTTGTCCTAATGAAAACTCGACTGACACCCTACATAAGGAAAATCAATTCAACCATCAGCCAATTTTCATCCCAGATAAACTCAACCAACAATTGCAATTTTTTTTCATATAGTGCATTCAGTCGAGTTTCCTAAAAGATAACTCAGCCGACAACACTATACAGTAAACTACAAAAAAGTGTTTCTAAGTGTTATAGTTTTGCAACACCTAAAATGGTTAGAATTGAATCCTAAGTGTGTCTACTAGCTATTAGGCAACCACAACTATAAAAAGGGGCCCTTAGACTTCATTCCTAGTTTGCCTTCTAAGATCTCTTGTAATAGTTAAGTTTTTTTCCTCCATGAGCCCATTATCTACCTCAAGATTGTTTACTAGTCTACATCCAATTTGAGTGAGTTAGGATCCTTTTAAGGGAGTTGCTCTAACGTACATCTTGTGAAGATGTCCACTCTCTTTTCCAATCTCTCTATATCAACTTGGTGGTTTGAATGTGACTTCCTTGAAGAAGGAAGGGTTGATCGAAGTTTGAAGATCTTCTAAAAGAATGGGTAAGTTTTTAGCAAAGGCAGAAGATTCTTGGTTGGTAGATAGTTAAGACATTTGTAATGGTTATTGGCTCTTTTATCCGAAAAGGAATGCTAGTTTAACCCTTGTTCTTGAAAAGGGTGGTCTATATGTTTTAACTTTTATAATGGAATATAATAAGTGTGACATGGTTGAAAATCCAAGATATTAACCCCTCCAAGTAGTGGATGTACACTTCTAGTTTTGAGGTTGGAACCACAATACATCTTAGCCTTATTTTGGTGTTAGCTCAATCTATCTCTCTCTTTCTTTTATGTTTGCAATATCTTTTAAAAAACATCTTGAATATCTAATGTGTTTTTTTTAATTAGTTTTAGCTCTATTCCACCCCGCCTCTAGATCCAATGGATCAAACAATTAGTATCATATCTCGTTCTTTTCCAATGAAGTACTCCAACGAGTAGATAATAAGGGAGAAAATCTACTAGGATCACTCAAAATTGAGGGTGACTTCTCCATGCGTCCACTTATATTTGAAATCACCTAATTCCTATATTGGAATAGGAAAATACAATTCTACATCCAAGCCATAAGCTACAACATGTGAAAGGTTGTTGGTTTTCCATACATAGATCCGGAGGGAGAAGTTTCTACATGGAATGAGGCTTCCTTGAAGTAAATGCAACTAAACCCAATAGCATCATCTACTATGCCATTAGTCCAACTGAGTTCAACTAGATTTCTTCTTGGTATACAACCTACAAAATTTGGAACAGGCTTTGCATTCACTTATGAAGTCAGTAACCAAGTCAAAGAATCCAAGGTGTATATTTTCAATGGTCTTCTTGAAAATTTCAAGATGGAAAGAAGGAAAGAGTTGTTGAAATGTACTCAAGACTCAACACTATAGTGAATGGACTTATTTCTTTGGGTCATCCTATGGATCAATGTAAGATTAAGTCAAAGATCTTTAGATTCCTTCCAAAATGGTGGCAAATAAAGGTGTCTACCATTGAAGAAACAAAGTCTCTTTCCAAAATTCCTATTGAATAGATATTAGGAAATCTATAAGCCTATGAAGTGAGACTTGACAATCCAGAATAAGAAGAAAAACTAGAAAAGAAAGAATTTAATAATGTGGAGGAGTTTGCATTCAAAGCTCAAATGAAAGGTATTGTGTAACAACAAGTCATTAGACAAGCTTCCCCATCCTCAACTAAAGATGACTCCCCTATTGATCTTGAAGGTTATTACTCAAGAGAAAAGCACTTCAAGGGTAAACCCACCTCCTCAATTCCTATATGATATGAGTGTGGTTGAATGGGGAACATCATGAATGAATGTTCAAAATCCAAGAAGTACTACCAAAATTGCAACCATAGGAAGAAGGAGGACTAAACAAAGTGGGAAAATTCAAGAAGAAGGAAAATAAAAAAAGAAGAGGAAAAGATGCAGCCCATGTTACTTAGGAGGAGTCTTCCTCTAGTGAATGTAGATCAAATGAAGAAGAATCTAACATGGCCCTCATGTCTAGAACAAGTGAGGAAGTACGTGAGGTAAAACTCAATGAACTTCCTAAAGATGCTACACTTGTGGCTAGTATTACTCTTGAAAAGGATTCTTATATAACTAAAACCCTCTATTTGGAGGATGACTTATTGCATGCTCAAGATGATCCTACTAGTATTTCTTCTATTTTCATAACTCTTAGTGATGATAACCATATTCTTAGAGAATCCTTGCAAAAATTCCTCAAAGTAAAAAAAAATCCATAAATGAATTTGTATAATACTCTATTCGACAAGTGGGTAGCAATGCTTTTCAGATAAAAGGGAGGCTCAAAGAGAAAGGGAAAGGTAATAAAAAGAGCAAGGGACCTCCAATATACCATGGGAAGACCCCCCCCCTAAGAAATCAATGGTTTGTTCTCATTGCAAGAGTGATCATCACTACTCTAATTCTTATCCTTATAAGAGGAAGGAGACCAACCCAAACATGAAATGGGTCCCCAATCAAACCCAGATCCCGATGTTTCATTTGGGAACCAACCTCTTAATTTCTTTTGTAGGAAAAAGAAAATTGGCTTGTTGATATTTGAATGAAAACCATGGGTTACAATATTTGAATGAAAATCATGGGTTTGAATATTGAGGTGGTATCAAAATCATGGGTTAGAATATTGGAATGAAAATACAAGTTCATATATGTGGAATTACTTGATTAATGAGAAGTACATGTTGATAGATATATCTACACAATTTTTTATGCACCCACATACACATTATAGTAATATACTAAGACATATTTGTTTATCAACATTTTATGTGGATGACTTGCTTATATAAATATCTGAAGATATTTGGATCCAATTGAATACATTAAAGATCTTAAAATTAATGTCACAAGTGGGAGTGGATAGATAGTAGTCTCTTTTCATGTACTACCTCACTACACATAGTTTCTCGTTACTTAAAAAGGTACGTAAACTCCACTGAGGATAAATCTGATATATTTTGTATCAAACAACTTGCGAACTAAAATTATTTTGTTTTTTTTAGAGTTTAGATCCTAGAAAATGAGATGTTGATCCTTGTCCTTATAGTCTTCCTTCAATGGTGGATAGTTGGGGAGGCCGTCATCATAGAGAAATTTATTGTAGATAGGAAAGAGAATAAGAGTAACTAGAGAAACTAATGTGGGAAGTTCCATTTCATCACATCCTTCCCTCCTTAAAAGGATTTTTTCCTTGAAATTTAAATAATACTCAAATTATGTTGGGAACACTATGTAGTTACTACCATACTCAACATTATTGTATCAATATGTAATATGGCCAATGTCACATATGACTATATTGATAATCTATAACTTATCAAAATGATTAGATTGTATGTCATTATCTCAATGAATTAAATCCTATCCCCACCTAAATGTGTAAATCCTTTTTGCATGTATGTGTTAGATCCTCTCTACACCCACATGTGTGGATCCTTTTACATGTATGTATTATATTATCTCTTCACCCATAGGTGTATGTCTTGTTATGTATTGGATTCTCTCTACACCCACATGTCCATATCTTTTATATGTATGCATTAGATCCTTTCAAAATCCATAGGTGTAAAACCTTATGTATGTATCTATCTTTCTCATCCCTACATGCACCAGATGGTAGGTTAATTGGGAAAATGGGGTGTCACTCGGTACTACATAAATTTAAAATTTTGTTTGCACTTTTAGTCTGAGTACTCTCTCTGCTCTAGTCTATTCTATAGGGGTCCCAGTCACGGTAAGAATACATGAATATATCAACATAAGTTTATCATCATCAATCAATTAAGGTTCTAAATCTAGCAAATTTGAATATCACAATTTCATTCCTTCCTCATAGGAACAATAGTAGGGTGTATACAAGGAATGAATGTAGTAAATTTTTTATAGACATTCCATCCCAAGATATGATGAAAGTCTTATATCTCTCAAAGTTTTGACTCATAATTTTAGTTAGAAGGCATTATAATCAATATGGACCTTCAACTACAAGATATGATGCAAATTTTCACTCATTTGGATTAGATCATCATTCCTAATATTTTTTAGACTACTTGGACTATTGAAGAGTACATATAAAATATTTAGCACAAGATTTAGTATTGTTCGAGAAGGTACCTAAAAGTTGTATATCTTAAAGAGTACCTTCATTTCTCATAGTGAGTCAAAATTTAGATAATGGTATCATCATCATTTTAATCAACATGTAGTAGTTATTTCATATTTTATTTATACCTCATTTATATCTCCTCTCTACACCCCACCCACCCCACCCGGTCTGGTCCGGTTTGGTTCGGTTCGGTGTGTGCGTGGATTTATCTTTTTATGATATATTTTTTATTTTGTTTTACTTTCCGAAATGACGTTTTGTTTTCTGTGTTGCATCGTTTAGATTCAGGTCGACAATGTTTAAGACACAGCGATAAAACCCCTCTTGACTACCCATTAAGTCGGCTATTAAACATGATGTTAAAGACGCACGTTGGAGAGACCAATGGTATAGGCAGTTACTGCGGGCGGCTGAGACATGCTCCATATAAGGAGGCATCTGCTCTCGTTTGTAAAATAAGCTTCACAACAAACGGTCGAGATACAGAGAGCCTTCTTCTCCACTGCAATTTCTCTACTGCTCCACCTACACTAAGCATGTTCATCCTTAACACCATCCATTTGCTTCTGTCTTGCGCCAATAATTACTTTGCAACGCAGTTTTTCTATTTGTGGCCAAGGGCTAAGGAATGAGTTCAACACAGTCATCTCACTTGCATCGAGTGGCTGTACCAGAGTTGGGGTGGCTGAATCTTGGAGATAGACCATTGGAGACGCCCGTGCTAGGAGCAACAGAATCTGTCTTGAAGATAGTGTTTCACATGCCTTCATCTCAAGATCTGGAGTTTATTTCTCTAAACTCATTCTCTATTTTCTCCAAATCTGAATTACTATTAAAAATTACTGTTGCATATTGGTGATTAAATGCTTGCAATTATCTAATTAACATCTATCTTACAATACCTATTTCTAACATTTTCAAGACAGATCATTCGCTTCTACACATATCTGTTTAGATTAAACATAAAACTGTCTAAACAGATTGTTTGCCCCTAAACAGTTGGTAATTAGATAAAATTATAACTGCCTGTTTGAGTAATATGGATTTGAAAACTATGCTCTCACTTGATGATGTAGTCTCCCTTCATCCAGAATGCTTTTCTAGTTTGCACTTCCATTGTTGGTAACAGAAAATGGGATTCTGGCTTACATCTCTTGGACTTGTGTCTGCCATCTTACCACCCGATGAATCTGTTCCAATTGTGCCTCCACCACCACCCGCTAACCTCCTTCTTGGAGACAAAAATCATGGTCCTGTTATTCCTAAACCTATCGTCCCCACTCGTGTTTCAAAGGAGACTGATTACCTATGTCATGGTAGAATCTTACCACCCTATCCGATTAACTCTATGATATATACCATAGTATTCCAACTGATCTTGAACTATGGACTACCTTAGATTCTAAATTTGGTCTAGAATATATTGGTCTTAAGCGTTATGCCTTTGTTGAATGTCTAACATATAATATGGTTGATGATAAACTTGTCTCGGCTCAAGTTCTAGAATACCAAAATTTAGTGTCTAAATCTGTGGCTAAATGTTATAACCTTGATGAAAATGTTCAAGTAGCATCCCTCATAGAGAAACTCCCTCCTTCTTGGAAGGATTTTGCCAAGACCCTTAGACATAGATAAGGGAACATGTTCATGGCATCCTTAGTCAAATCCCTACTAACTGAGGATAGACATAGGGAATAAGATAGGAAGTCTAACCCGTCTGTCAACATGGTTATAGGTGATAAGACTAAGAAGAAACCCAACCAATCCCATCTCCATAAGAAATCTAAACCTTCATTTAAGGGTCACAAGCACCACCAAAATTAGAGTAATAATAATAGTGATCAAGGAGAAAAACATGTCTACTTTGTGTGTGATAAACCTGGCCTCTTAGCTAATGTCTACATATTTCACAATGGTCAAAGGAAGCAGAATGTCCATGCTCCTAAAAATCCCAAAGTAAATATGATCATTGTGGGGGCAATTCCTTCCTCTTTTGTAGAAAGTTAGAAAATCCTACCATTCTTATTACTGACATATCTTCAGATTGGTACTTGGATTATGGTGCCACTTGTCATATTTGATTTGACTAATCCCTATTTTCTACCTATCAGGCCGAATCCGGCAGAGTGATCAAGTGGGGAGATCATTCATCTACCATCCCAATTTCTGGCTCTGGACGTGTTGACATAAAGCTTACTTCTGGGAATGTCCTTAGATTACATGATGTCCAACATGTACCTTCTTTCCGTAGAAATCTAATTAGTCAAGTAGTGTTGTAACATTCTGGTTATACCTTGTTGTGTCAAGGCAATAGAGGTGTAATTTCTAAGAATGGTTCTTATATTGGTCTTGTATATACTTGTATTGGTTTGATTAAGATATCTTCTGTTTCATGTAATGTGTCTTCTAGTAATGAAATATCTTCTACTATTTTAGTTTCTGAAACTAGTGATGTTTGGTATGCATGTCTTGGTCATGTGAATAAAAATATGATGAAACACATGATTCACTTAGATCTGATTCCTAAGATGCATATTGATATTTCTGATAGATGCCAAGTTTGTGTGCAAGCTAAGATTCCTAAGAAGCCATTTAAATCAGTAGTAGATTGTAATCCATCCTTGCTGGAATTAATTCATATTGATGTTTGTGATTTAAATCATGTTCTTACTCGTGATAATATGAGATACTTTGTTACCTTTATAGATGATTTTTCAAACTATTGTTCTATTTCTTGTTGAAAACTAAGGATGAATAATTAGAAAAATTCAGAATCTATAAAACCCAAGTAGAGAAACAACTAGAGAAGAACATTTAGAGAGTGAGGTCTGATAGAGGTGGTGAGTACACTTCTAATGAACTTGACAAGTTCTGTGAGGACCATGGCCTTATTCGTGAAACCACTACCCCATATAATGCTCAATCTAATGGAGTTGCAGAGAGGAAGAATAGAACATTGATTGACATGGTCAACTCAATGCTAGCCGAGTCTAGACTTAGTCACAGACTGTGGGGGGAATCCCTTCATACAACCAACTACCTTCTTAACCGCATCCCTTTTAGACACCTTGACAAAACACCCTATGAACTTTGGCTCAATAAGAAACCATTCTTGAAATACCTCAAAGTGTGGGGGTGTTTGGCCAAGGTTAAGATCCCTGAGAATAAGAAGACATAATACACCCTATGAACTTTGGCTCAATAAAACTAAGACATAAAACTTTTGATACTATCTTTATAGGATATGTTGAATGCCAATAGTTTCCTAGTAATAAAAATTGAAATCTCAGACATTAGAGTTAACTCTATACTTGAGATTAGACATGTATATGATGTCTATTATGAAACCATCTTTCCTCTTAAGGAAAAGGTTCCTAGACAAGTTAGTGAAAATCCCTCTTCTTCCTCTCCTACTGAACCTCTTGTAGTTCCAACTTCTTATGAAGTACAACATGAACTCCTAGTAGATGAACTTCCGAGTGATCTAGGTAGGGGTAAAAGGACTAAAGTTGATAAGAACTATGGTCCCAACTTCTACACCTTCATAGTAGAAGAAGACCGACGTACCTACGAGGATGCCATGAAATCCATAGACTCTAGCTTTTTGGAAGGAAGCCGTTGATAATGAAATAGAATCAATTATGAGCAATCATAATTGGATTCTTACTGAGCTCCCTCCAGGCTGCAAGAATATTGGATGTAAATGGGTGTTTAGAAATAAGATGAGGACAGATGGTTCCATTGATATTTAAGGCCAAACTAGTAGCCAAAGGCTTTAGTCAGAAGGAAGGATTTGATTACTTTGACACATATGCACATGTAACCAAAATCTCTTCCATCTGTGTCTAGTTGCTTTAGCCGTGATCCATAAGCTTGAAATCCATCAAATGGATGTCCAGACAACCTTCTTAAATGGTGATCTTGAAGAAGAGATCTATATGGATTAGCCCGAAGGCTTTGTAGCACCTGGAAAAGAACACAAAGTTTGTAGACAAGTCAAGTCCTTGTATGGACTTAAACAAGCACCTAAATAGTGGAATGCTAATTTTGATAAAATTGTATTATCTATCGAATTTATTGCGAATGAATATGATCGTTATATTTATTCTAAAATTGTTGATGATTCCTACATAATAATATGTTTATATGTAGATGATATATTGTTGTTTGGATCTAATTTTGAAATTCTTTCTAAAACTAAATCTTTTCTTGCTAGCAATTTTGATATGAAAGATTTAGGACTTGCTGATGTAATACTTGGTATTAAGTTGAGTAGATCCACTTCTGGTTATGTACCTAATCAAACTCATTAAGTTGATAAAATCTTGCATAGATTTGATATGTTTGACTGTACACCTGTTAATACACCTTATGATGCTAGTTTACATCTTGTTGTACATAAGCGTACTCCTGTGGATCAACATAGATATGCTCAAGTTATAGGAAGCTTAATGTACCTTGCTAATTACACTAGGCCCAATAGTTGTTATGCTATAAGAAGATTGAGCAGGTATGCTAGTTGTCCTAATGAGGACAACTGGAAAGCTTTGGTAAGAGTGTTTAAGTACCTTAAAGGTACAACTACGTATAGCCTTCATTATATTGGTTTTCCACCTATATTAGAAGGATGTATTGATGCTAACTGGATTGTAGATTTAGATGAAACCAAATCTACCAGTGGGTATGTATTTTGCCTTGGATGAGGTGCAGTTCTTGGAAATCATCCAAGCAAACTATGAGAGCTAGATTCACTATGGAGGCTGAGTTTATTGCTTTAGATTTAGCTTGTTGTCAGGATGAATGGCTTAGAAATGTACTTATTGATCTGCCGATTGTTTCTAAACCATTTCCTCCTATTTGCATATTATGTGATAATAAAGTAACCATAGACAAAGATAAGCAATCTAAAGGCAACCCGGGTAAGCGCTTTATGAGATTAAGATATGAAGATGTGAGAGATCACATCACCCGTGGGGTCAGATCTATAGAGTATGTGAAATCTGTAATGAATATTGATGATCCACATACTAAGGGTCTAGCTAGAAAGCTAGTACTTAATTCATCGAGGGGGATGGGTCTTCTGCCCATAGATTAAACATTGTAGTGGTAACCCTACCTTTCCAAAATTGGAGATCCCATGAGGAGTTGTTCAAAGGGACAACTAAGCTTTCGTATTATGCAGAAGCACACTTTGAAGTTTTACTCCTTAACCCTCCCTATGGCACCAATTCTTCGACTCTGTCTGAGTATAGGAAGAGCTTTGCTATGAATGGGCTTAAGGCCATTTATTGGTTGGGTATGCACCAGACAAGATACCCTTGGAGATCCCTACTATTTGAGTGTAACTCGAGAATTGAGGTTTATGTGAGTTGGGCATACTCTCTAGAGCGCTCATGAAACAAGATCTTACGAAGGTTGTTTATGTGCAACACCGATATGAACTCGTTCTAGTGCCCACACTATAGTTGTTTGATTTACTAAAGTCTGAATCATGGAGTCTGGTTCGAGATGTAGTTCACCACGTCTCTCCAGATTGAAGTGAGTCATTCTAGGCAATGGTTCCAAGCCACAAGCTACCAATACTGAAAAATATAGTAATGTCATAAAATTTTTATTATATTGAATTTTCGAAAGGAATTATGAATCATGGGGGGAATGTTGTATTTCCTGTTCTAGAATTCCAGTTTTCCAGCCAACGTTTATCCCATATTGGTTGCATCAGGAACCTCACAACTCCTTATAAAGGCAAGTGGTCCCCAAGAGGTCAGGACCTCTCAAGGGCATGGGAATTTACGATTGATTGGCTAGGCTTGTGTATTTCTCAGAATAAAATAAAACACACACACAAACACACACATGTGTTCATTCGCTCGCTCGCCCCGCCCCTCCCGACCCGACCTGGTTCAGTTCGGTTCGGTTCGATGCGTGCATGGATTTATCTTTTTACGATATATGTTTATTTTGTTTTGCTTTCCGAAATGACGTTTTATTTTCTATGTTGCGGCATTTGGAGTCTGGCCGACAGCGTTTAAGGCACAGCGATAAAACCTGTTATGACCCCACCTTTCAGTAACCCCCAATTAAGGGAGACCAAGAGGTTGAAGCCGCACCCATAAATTCTGGATCAAAGGGTCGACATATAACCAAAAATAATTATTAAATTCTAACAGACTATACTGAAAAACTGTAATAAAATTTTTGCATACCTTTGAAAATTTTGGAATAAACTAAACTTCTAACCACAGCTGGACCATTCTAACTAATTTCCTCCTTGTTCTTTAATTCTTGAATTCACAATGTGTCGCTTTACTGTTTGTACTTTTGAGATTTGTACCTAAATCGCCGACAAACAAAACGACGGTCAGCCGAAGCTGGTATGTGGAGAAAATAGATAATGTTCAACTATGTTAACAATATAATCATTCAATTAGTCATTTAACAATCAAGATTACATTTTAAGCCATACAACTCAATCCATACATATTCTCGAACTCTGGGTTGTCCCTGCAGTGGACATGGATATCACCTCTCTTTTAGGTAATAAAGTCGCATGGCACTACCCGAAGATAGCCCAATATCTAACTCATTGTGACTTTATGGTCCTACCTCAATGGTAGCCATGTACTAAGTCATCCATAGACTTGATGGACCTACCCAATAGGTAGCCATGTACTAGGTCATCCATAGACCTGATGGACCTACCCAATAGGTAGCCATGTACTAGGTCTTTCTCTAACCTGATGGACCTACCCATAGGCAGCCATGTACTAGGTTAGCTATAATGCCACAGAGAGAACCAGGATCTGAGTTTGTAGGCATATATCCTTTGTGATAGTCATAGCCACATTATAGTTTGCAATATGAACATCCAAATAGTTTAGTTGCATTCAATTCGATTAAACATCTGGGAATCCATCGGAAAACTAAAGTGGTTATTCATAATTAACCACATACCTGATTTGATGAGTCATGCAGATTATTGAACATATACTTCAGGTATATACAATCAAGCCAATCAACAGATCCAAGCAAGTAATTCAATCATCACATAATTCCTAAAAAGAATATGTACTCTATTTATTACACACTTTATCAAGAATCTACTTTATTGACTTGGATTCTCTTTCTAGGGTTTCTAATCCGCATTAAGATTTCATTAATATTCATTAGGGTTTCTTAGACCAATTTCTCAAACTTTATCCCTTTTAGATCAACAAACCCTAAAATACTATTTTCTACTCATGTAAACCCTAATTGCTCAAACTATCCATTTTAATAGTGTTTTATACTCAAATTGACTTAGGATCATCATTTCTCTATCTATTCATGGATTTGAACAATGAAAACGATTAAAAGACCTATTAATCTAAATTAGGGTTTTCAAGCTCATTAATGCATATTCATGCACGAAACCCTAAATTAAGCCAATTCTAATAAAAGATTATCTTTTTAGACTCCTTCTTCACATTTATCAACAACAGGTTATTATTGGCTTGAATTATCCATCCATATATAACCAAAACTAAGGGTTTTTCATTAATCAAATCATTAAAGATAATATCTTTATGTACTTTTCACATTTCAAGCACTTTTATGCATATAAACTCTAGATTAGACTAATTACGTGCAAAGTTCTTCCTTTTTGAACATAATGTACAATTTTACATTTAACAGGTTAATATCAACTCTAATGACCCATTAAACCCTATTAAACACTTTATTCATTTCAAAATAGGGTTTCTTAATCTTTAATTCATTAAAGATGATAATTTACACTACTTTTTGAATAGCATGCAAAATTAGGATTCAAACATAATTTTTGTGTTCCTCTCGTTGTAAGGATTAATTTTCATATAAAACTTGTTTCAATCCGAGTTACGAATAATGAGATATGATTTTTGCAAAGTTTACTTACTCTGGCCAATCGGAGGGCGCCACGTGGCCCGCTCCATGCAACGTTGTTTGCAAGTTTGGAAATATTTCGATTTTACTGCTTTTCCCCCGCGTAAGTTAATTGAGTCTTCAGCCTTTGGAGGGCATATTGGTCCAGCGCGACCTTCATCTTCTTCCTCCTCACGAGCTGTGTTGCGCTGCCCTAGCCGCGAGGGAGCGGCCCTTCCTCTTTCTCCCTGGCCTCGTCAGCCCACAGAAACCCCTCCACTGCCTCCGCAGGGCCTCCGCGCCCCTACATGTGCACTCCAAGCTCGATCAGCTCTGCTGGTTCAGGTGGGTCGGGCCTGCCATCCGTGGCCGACCGTGCAGCCGTGCTGCAGCTAGAGGGCGACACTCAGGGCATGGAGGCTGTGGCTGAACCTTGCTTTGACCTCGCCTGGTGACCATCTACCACCGCAACCCCGCCTGGGTGTCTCGTCGCTCCAAGGGTCGTGGTGTTCCTCTCAACTAGGGTTTACTTGCAATGAATACGATGAGAAAGAGAAAAGGATCTTGGGATTCACTGGAACTCGATCCAGGAGGTTTACCCCTTTTATAGGGGAGGAAACGAAGACAAGAGTTGTATTACACGGCCAAAGAGCCCCTTTTCCAAAAGGAATCATAATCCTTCAAGGATAAGCAAACCTTCTCTCTCTTCTTAATCATTTTGATATTTTCTTTCCTTTAAATATTAGGAATTCGAAATTCCTCTCCTTCACTCTCTTTATTTTCCTTTTAATCTATTGGCCACGAATATATATATATCTTCTTAGGAAAATACTTCCTTTTATTAAATTTACATAATTAATGGATTATGTATTCCCATTATCTCTTTATTTTATAATTATAGTATTTTCTCTTCCTTTTCCTTTATTGACATCCCTTTTAATATTAGCAACCTCATGGATACAAAATTTCCCCAAGAAATCTCATTTATGCCTCTTTCCACTCATTTTCCACATTTTCTCATTGTTTTCAATTTCTTTCTTAATAATGAAATACCTAATTAATCTTTTTTTTCTCTTATTGCTTTCTTTTTGCAACTCTGGACTCCTTGGTACCCAAGGAACCCAAGAGGCACGAAATCCATCATTGGATTACATTTCTTTGCCTTCTAGAGGTTTCCATCTCTTCCTTTTCTCAAATATTCAATTTTTCATTAATTAATTGAAATTCCTTTTTTTTATTGGGCCCAATAGCCAATAAAGCCCACAAAGCAATTAATCAAGGCTATTGTGAATGGAATCCATTTATTCAAAACAAATCATGTCATTATTTGTTCAATTATCTTTAATATGAGAAATTACATTTCTCACTAAATGAACCCAAAATTTGGGGTTGTAACAAAACCCCTCTTGACTACCCATTAAGCCGGCCATTAAACGTGATGTTAAAGACGCACGTTGGAGAGACCAATGGGTGCGAGCAGTTACTGCAGGCGGCTGAGACGTGCTCCATATAAGGAGGCATCCACTCTCATTTGTAAAATATGCTTCATAGCAAACGATCGAGATACAGAGAGCCTTCTTCTCCACTGCAATTTCTCTATTGCTCCACCTGCACTAAGCATGTTCATCCTGAACACCACCCCTTTACTGCTATCTTGCGCCAACGTGACACAATTTTTCTATTTGCGACCAAAGGCTAAGGAACGAGTTCAACACAACACTCTCGCTTTCACCGAACAGCTGTACCAGAGTTGGGGTGGCTGAATCTTGGAGATAGACCGTTGGAGACGCTCGTGCTAAGAGCGCCGGAATCTGTCTTGAAGACAGTGTTTCATACGCCTTCATCTCAAGCTCTGGAGTTTGCTTCTCTAAACTCATTCGCCGTTTTCTCTGAATCCGAATCACTATTAAAAATTACTGCTGCATATTGGTGATTAAGTGCTTGCAATTATCTAATGAACATATGTCTTACAGTTGCTATTTCTATCAAAAGTACTATTTTTATATCTAGTCTATAACTACACATAATCGAGACATGTCGACATGGCTTATGTAATCCTTACATAAAAGAGGAGATTCTAGAATGACGTTCTAGGGTTACGTAAGAATCTTTGGTTTATTTTAGGTACACACCAGGGAACTTCAACCACTACAGGAAGGCGGCTGGAGGTGATTACATCAAAAACCCCTTTGTGTGCTCAATCCTAGACACCTCGGTTTACCATTGGGGATTGAAGGTTTCCTTGTTGAAAGAGATTCAAAATGAAATCAATTATCATACATAGATTATGGCTCTTATACTGACTATCATTTGAACAATTTATCCACTAGTCCCAATCCCACTGTCTTGGTATGTAGTGTTAAGGGAATAAATGTGGTTGTCTCTCAGTGTCCCGAATTATACAATCAACATATGCAATAAAGAACATAATCTCATTTTTTTAATGTAAAACCTTTGGCTCATCTTTGACTGTTATTAGAAAAAGGAACTTGATACTTTATTCATAAAAGTTATATCACTAACGGCTTAGCATTACTTTATTCTTCAAACCAAATCAAGTAGCAACGTCGATAATGATCATCTAATAGTAATGTTCTTTCACTATTTATTGTTATATTTATTATCTAGACTTGCTGTTGGTCGTTTATTGACCATCTATGTTATGTACTCTTTACATATGCAAATATCATTATGTAAAAATACTCCAAGAAAACTAGAATATTTCGTTGAAGTTGGATACACAATTATTGAATTTGTGATACAAAATGATAAGCAGTTCTTTATCTTATTACTGTACCGTGACAATTCGGTAATTATACCGCTAAATATTTAATGCAATTTGAGGGACTGAGCTTGTAGGCCAGAAGTGAATGGAACTGTGTCACCGAACAAAACGGCAATTGTGCTCCTAACGGTGGTGCTCCCGTCGGCTATGTATTCATCGGGGCGGTTGTCATATATCAGACCAGGGCAGGCGGCTCTGAGAGGGTTAACGTGCCCGGCCCCCCTCGGCGGTCATATCATTGTAGTCGCTCGTGATGAGGTTGCCGTTGAGGTTAGTAACTACGTCGGCCGTCGTCATGAGGGCGGACTTGATCATCGCCGGTGACCAATCAGGGTACTTGCTCTTCAGCAGCGCGGCGATGCCGCTGAGGTGAGGGCACGACATGGAAGTCCCAGAGATCATGTTAAAGGGCGGATGCAGCGGGAAGGGTCCGACCGGTTCTGGCCATGCCGCGAGGATGTTGAGTCCTGGCCCGATAATGTCTGGCTTGAGGACGCCCATGTTGACCAGGCTGGGACCCCTTGAGGAGAATGAGACCACAGCGGGGTCGCCGGATGAGGACCCGATTTTGGTACCTTCAAAGACGATCGTTGCCGCAGGAGACTGCGCCGCCTTGATGTACCGGAGTATGGCGACCCCATCTACATACGTGACATGAGCGGCGGGTATCTCGTGCGGCTGCGCTTTGGTGTCGTATCCTTGGCTTTCGGAGTTCATGATGATCATGGCCGCACCGCCGGCTTCCTTTACTAGCTTGCCCTTGTCAACCGGGACCAGTCCGGCCGCCTTCGGTGATGCAGACTACGATCTTGCCCTTCACATCTGCTAGCTGTAGAGATGTCTTGTTTGAGCACGATAAGGCTGATATGAGCTCGAGGGCTGAATCGTTCTTGCGGAAGAACGGCAGCACGAGAGGTAAGAATGAGTTGCTGTTGAAGTCGGCGGGCTGGTAAGCAGACTCGCCCTGGAACTCGGTCCCGTTAGCGAGCCTAACGACGGCGCGTATCCTCCTATCTGTTGTGCTGGCCCCAACGGTGAGCGCCCAGGGGTAAGTGTTTTCAGCACTAAAGTAATCCGGGCCGGAGTTCCCTGCGGAGGCGCTGACGAGTACCCCCTTCCTGGCCGCGGCAAACGTGGCTATCCCGATGGAGTCGTTGCACAACGCGAACTCGGTACCACCGAGCGACATGGATATGATGTCGACGCCGTCGGCTACATCAGCCTCAATACCGGCGACCACGTCGGAGTCATAGCAGGTTTCGTTACAGACCTGGTAAGCCGCGACGTGGGCCAAGGTGCCATACCAACCGCTGTTCCCTTGGCGTTGTGGAGGATGCTGGCTCTTGCTACAAACGCTCCGGCCGCCGTCCCGGCCGTTTGAGTGCCCTGGCCATTGTCGTCGTATTGTTGAAAAGACGGCTTTGATGTGCTGCTGCTGCTAAGGAAGCTCCGTGCACCGATCAGCTTGTTGTTGCATAGGGACGCGTCGCTGAACTCGCACTTCCCCTTCCATTTCGGTGGGGGTGGTGGGATGCTTCCGTCATCGAGGAAGGACAGGTGTGAAGGGGATATACCTGTGTCAAGGACCCCGATGATTACTCCCCGGCCGTAGTTGAGCTCCTTTGCCCACGCACCTGCTGCGCCCTGCCGCAGCCCGAGGAAGCTCGGGGTGTGAGTGGTGTGGAGTTCCAGGCGTCGCGTGGGCTGCGCATCTACGAAACCAGGAATGCCCCTCAGAGCCAGGACTTCGGCGCCCGTGAGCCTGGCCGCAAAACCACTGAGGACGTGGCTGTAGGAGTGGACTAGGCGGGCCGCCGAGCCGGTGTGGTCGAGGAAGGACTCGTGCCAGTTCCTATGTGTGCCTGCATGGCTTGCCGGAGGCTGTTCAACGTGAATTATGTAGGTTCGTAGCTGGTCTTCATCCTATTGTAAGTAGTGCTTGGCGTGATCATCAGCATTCACCGTGGAAGCGCTGTCGTGGAAGAAGACGACGGCGACCAGCAAGAGTGCGGCGTGCAGAAACCGCGGCGACAGGAATAAGGTATCGGGATTCTGCATTTAGAGAAGGTGTCATTTAGTGCTGGCAAGACAATGAAAAGATCGTACGTTCTCATCGTATCCCCAAAATCATTTTTGATATATATAGGAAAATATATCCATTCTTGCTAAATTTATGTCATAAACGTAGGAGTGACCAAACGAGGAAAAAGTTGGAATAAATCTTGGTATTACTAATAGAATTTTTTTCATCCAAATAAGAAAGTTTGATTTTTTGTCCAAATCGTCCAAGTAGCTAGAAATCGGTAAGTTTAGTTTACTAGAGTTATCGAAATAGGGAGAAATGTGATCACACGAGGAAGAAGTTGGAATAAATCTTGGTATTACTAATAGAATTTTTTACATCCAAATAAGAAAGTTTGATTTTTTCTCCAAATCGTCCAAGTAGCTAGAAATCGGTAAGTTTAGTTTACTAGAATTATCGAAATTGGGAGAAATGAAATTCTTTTCCTCAGGATTATGCAAGTAGAAATAAGGAACAAAGTAATAGAAAGAATTGATGCATAATTTTCTCCTTCAAGATGGATCATCTAAAAGGTGAGTAAGAAAAGCTAACATATGGTTTCTGCTTTTTTTTTCAGATTTACATATCCATAAACCAATATTTATGTGTTTCTGCTTCAGTCATACGAGTTGAAAGCCTCGGGAGTTCTCTGAATAGAAGTGGATCGGTTAAGTATCCAAACTCTAATGAAAAAACATTATTGATAGTCCAAGACTATAGATTTTGATAAATAAAACTTCCACTATGGTCAGTTTGCGGCCCTTGGTTGTCGAAGGCGTCCTTAGGGTGATCTCTTAGTTCCTACGGGGTGAAGACGATGGGGTCGGTATATGGAATTTCTTTCCTTTTGTCATATTTAACTCAAAGGGTTGAAAGGAGATAGTACATATTCCAAAAAAAGCTATACCTAGATACCAAAAATTTGGATTTTATTATGAACGAACATCAAGGTATTTCTAAGGGCCAACTTGATCCTTCATAAGTTGAAAGTAGGGCTGGTAAAACAAGATCTGACCCGTACAAGAAATTTTTAAGCGGGTTAGGATCAAAGGTTTTTCGACCGACCCAAAATTGACCCAAATCCAAAGAATCCAAAATTAATTTAGGGTAAGATCCGAGTTTGACCTTTTGACCCAAATTGGCCTGATTGACTCAAGATTCATAATAATATGTATAGATAAAATTACAAATAACAAAATTTCAAACACCCAATGACCTTTTAAATCAATAATATGACATTTGCAAAGTTTATTTTGGCAATTCTATATGATTTTCTACTTGTTTGTATGATTTATCATGCTAATTGTTTAATGAGTTGGAGTTTAAAACTCCCCAACAAACTAAAACAAGCTTTATATGTGTTTCTCAATCACATTATAAGTTTGTTTACATTATAATTTGTTGTTTACACTTGGTAATTGTCAATGATTAGATAAAGCATAAAAAAATTTAAATTGTTCTCTTGGTATTTGGATTTAGAGTTCAAACCTGATGGATTCAAAAATATTTGCGGATCAGAGTAGGGTCCACAATTTTGATCCAAAAATTTATCTTTTGCAATTTAGGGTATAGAAAAAAAGTGGTGATCTGAAATAAAACTCAGTCGACCCGAACCCGATTGCCACCCCTAGTTGAAACATGATCAAACGTACTAGTCATTTCTGTATTATATTCAACATATTGATATCATTATAGCATACATGACATAGATGTTATGACACAAAAATTAAATACCAATTTAGCTAATTTGATCAACATATGTCATAGAATATGAAAACAACATAATTTCACATAATTGCATCCAATTTAGCTAATTTGAGCAAATGGTCAAATCATAACTTGTATGAGAAATCTTGTCATTTTGACAAAGATTGGAGGGTTGTTACGAACTATCATTAACGACAAGCAAGTTGTTCTAAATCCTCTAAACTATAGGCAAGTATTAAGATGTACTCCAAACCATAGGTAGATGTGCATTAAATTGATCATTGATTGAGAAAAATACCATAAGAAGTGGGTCATTGTCTTTATATATTTTTATTACTTTCATTAGTAAGAACTTGATTCATAATATTCTTTTAAAGCATAATCACCTCTGTAAGTATTGTTCACCGACCCAAATGTACAAGTCTTGCATCTTTCACCAACAGATTATACCATGTTAGTTGTTTGAATTATTCTTGTATACGGGTAAACAATCTACCAATTAATTCAAAGCATTTCATTCCAACATAATACTTTTAGGGGGTATATATCTTTTTAATATTAGCTTTCCCCTCCTACCTAATAGTATATTTGTCTACACATAATCCACATCCTCATTTCCGTCTCTCACTAAATGGGAATAAAACTACTACTAATATTATCTACATCTTCATAAATAAGCTTGAATTGACTTTTCTGCATATCTATCACTATAATAACACTAGTGATGTTTTTGTATCCATCTCCAGGTAGGGATGTTTTATATTTGGTCTTACTAACTCACTTAGATTGATTTTTTTTGTTGTTCTATAAACATAGGTCGGTGTCCAAAATCCGTGAATTCTTTTACACGATTTGATGCATGTAGCTCCATTGTTGTTGTGTATGAAAACTTCCATTGAGGCCTCCTTATGTATAGACTTAGAAACATCATCACCTTGTGCTATGTCATATTGTTTTTAATTGGAACATATTGGTGCTTGAAGTTGATTCTGAGTCACCATGAATTAATTTTCCTCACTTAATAGACCATGTTTCTTCTAGTAAACTATTGTAGGGATCTATGAAGATAAAAATTCATTTATACTCAACTCAACATAATATACATGACGTGTTGCTTTCCAACTTTCCTAGTTTACTTGTCATCCGTTTAATATATTGTTAGACATGTCCATTTGGGTAAGTAAAAAACACAGTTGATTGTAGTACCTATGGTTCACCAAACTGTGAATATATCTTCTATTTCCTACTACATATGATCTCTTCTAATGACTAGGCATAGAACCTAAAATACTGCTTAAAGTGTATCTAAGGTCATGACTTTGTTTATCATAGAAATTTTAAATCTCTTTGAGTACATAACTTTTAACACACAAGCAACTAAATATTCATAGAAATTTACTTATTATGAAGTTTATTTAGATGACTAGACCTAAATACATATTTGGACATCTTAAAATCCTACTCTTCCCATGTTTTTCACAAATAGTATTCCTACCTTTTCTAATGTGTCATTTCACTTGTTCATCTTAGTTCCCCACCACAAATTATCTAGAAGTATATATATTCCTTTTATTTTATTGTCTATTGGGCAACATACGATCATTGCATAGGTATATAAACATCAAGATACCAATTTTATCAAGACCTTTCTACATAAATGTCCTTTACATTTTAGCTTTCCATCCTTTGAGCTTATGATTCTCTATTTAAGATGGTTGTTGACAACTTTCTTTTGAAACAATAACACCTAGGTGAGGACCCAAGTAATTTGATATTGCACCACCCATTGTATTTGAAGAATTTCTATCATTTCATATCATGCTTCCTAATATTCTTTTTCACATTTAACTTCATGTATTGGATACTTTACTTAACAAATACACATTTTTATAAATAATGTATGTATAAGTACTCTTATATTTTATCCCTAGTAAGTTAGATGTTTTCACTGGTATAAATAAGATAGCAACTTCTAGAGAACCGCTACTTGCTCCTGTTGCATGGAAATGCCTTTCATTATTTTCTTCACCCAAGACTAAAGAATAATATTATCATAAGACAAAGTAAGGTGAAATAGGTTCCCCTTTTAGATTATTCATGAAGTTATGATTTACCCTTACAATGAAGTATGATACAATCATAATGCATTTTGTATCTAGATTTTATAATTCTCTCCAAATCCTTATCCTTTGTCACCTTGTAGTCAATTCAACCCTATCATGCACCTTGATCCCATTCATCTCATTGCAATGGTTCCTTCATTTCCCTCTTCTTCACTCTCAAAATGGAAAAGCTCATAGAACACTAGTGGATTTCCACGAAGGTAGCTAATTCATAAAATATGATGGAAAACCCATCTTGATAGTGTTGCCTTAAGTTTTTAAAACTAGTGTCTACAAGGTGTTTTTGAGCCATCCCACCACAACCTAAGTCCCACAGCTACCCATACCCTTCCCATGTTTTCATCACATAGGGTTGAACTCTTGACTTCTCGCTCACTAGCAGGGTGGTTGCCCACTGGGCTAGTGCTCTTACATTTGAAATCAATATGACAACTATTTAGTTCACTTTTTTGGGTGATTGTTCTCAACTCCACCATATTAATAAGATCCTTAAATGTCCAACATTTTTGACCCATTTGTCTCCTCAATGCTTTCTACAAGATTGTCTCAAAAATTATAATCCTTGGACTTTAAAAGAGATCAAAGGAATCATTGGACTATTACATAAAGCATTAATCAAGGGTATATATATCCAATATACATACCTCTATGACATCATGCATACATCCCATTGCAAAAACATTCCTTTTTTTACTGTTAAACTTTATTTTGGGAAAGCCTTTGATATAGTTATTTGGAACTTCATACTGAATTGACTTAAAAAGTTTGGTTTTCATCCTCATTGGTGAGAGCGAAATTATAGTTGTATTTATTCCGCTCACCTTTCCACTCTTATAAGCAGTTTTTATGTGTATAATTTAGTATCACTAACAGATGTAGACAAGGAAACCCACTGTCCTCTTATTTATATATCATCTTCACTTCTATTCATGTAAAAATAATTAAACTTGGTATTATTTGTGGCCTCATCAATAATATAATTATACGTCATGAATGCCATACAAATTGTTAGTGATGTGATTATCTCTCTTGAACTTAGTCATTTAGACTCATCATATCTTTGGTATTTTCTCTAATCTTATTAGGTTTAAAATTAATTTTCATAAGTTCACCATTTGAGGTACTCATGTTCGTTCTTATAATATGCACAAATTGTAAAACATGCTAATGAATATGAATATTTTCCTATCAAACACCTCAATCTTTATCTCATCTTGAAAACATAACACCTCCATTTTATATCCTATAATTTACAAAACCCCTCTCAAACTATCACAATCGAAAATGAATTTCCTCAATTTTGACATTCAAATTAATATCATCGACTCTACTATAATTCATATCACCACCTTCTTCCTCAGTTGTGTCATTCTTCCTTCTAAGATTATTTCACAATGTAACAAGTTTAGAAAGAATTCTTTAGGAAGATTTTGATTCTAAACCTATCCCACACCTAGTTAACAAGAACACTATATGCAAATCCAAATTGTAAGACAGTTAGGGAATAATTATAAAGACACATTCAAACTACCTTGTCAAAAATATAATTTCACATATTTGTGAAAGTAAAACTACCATCCAATGTGCTCATGTCTTGCCTAAATGTTAACAAAAACATAATCCTTGGCATATCACTGGACATACAAAAATGTATCAACCTTTGAAATATCTTTATAAATTCATATATATCATCCTCTACAGTATCCATGTTTCTATCCCACACTTTTGAAACATATAGTTTTGTATAGATACATAGCTTGAATGTGTATCTATTGTCAACATGAAACTTACGATCTCCATCCCTAAACCCTTTAAACACTTCAGCCCACACAATGCCCCACTATTATTTGTCAAACAAAATAACTCATTGAAATATCATCTCCTGACCTACTAGTTTACTACTGATGAAAATTCAATACATCAAAAAATATATCCTTGAATTCATAAAATGTGAATATAAAATGGATATGGGGTAGTCACTATTTAGTGCATAAAGTATATGTGCTTTATGCATCAGGGTGTCAGTAATTGTTTTGTGGAATGGATTGGAGCACACATTGTCTGTCCAAAATGTTGTGAATCATCAAGTTGATAGGACACCATATACTCATCATTGGTTTAGACTAGTACCCTCAAAAACTTCTTGGGTCACACTAATGTTTATTGTGTTGCAAGGAATCTATTGATTCCTTTCATCTCTTCTTCACTTGTCCCTACACTGAAAGTACTTGGATTTTCTTTATCAGGGTATATGAGAAATGTCTAAAATATCTATCTGGATGCACAACAAACTATATCATGGTTCTATCCTTAATATCAATAAACTCCAATTTCAATCCACCCTTTCTTATTGCATTTATGGTTCATTTGAAAATATAGAAATAGAAAATTTAATGAGAACACCTCACTTTTCTTTTTATAATTATGCATGTATTTATGATTTGTGCCAATATCTTTTATATTCTTTTATTTGATACAATATCAAATTAGAGGGAATAATATTAAGGCTACTTGAGATCATGTCCCACGAAATGATGTGCCTTGATACACTAAAGGGTCATTTCTTTTCAATAACTACTTGATGGTTCATACAAGGATGGTTGTTGATGTCCAATTTATTTATAGTCACTCATTATCACACCAATTCTATCCACAATATCCATTGAAATCACTTGGTACTCTTTTCATTTGGTCATAAAATTGAACACCTATCTTTTTGTTGAGGGACTGGTACATCTTATACAATTCATTCCCTCGTTGTATCTCATGATAGTTTTTGAAGTTGTTATTTCTGTATTTTTATGAATTAAATGTCATTATCTTTATTAAAAAAGAGACTCCTTCCACTAGTTGAGACATCTTAAATATTTTCAATACATTACCTTCACTATGTACAAAGAATAACAAACTACTCTAGTCCAACAAAATAGTAACAAAAAGATTTATAACTTCAGATCCTCCCAAGGGCCCATCACATTTACCTTCTCTTCCATAAGGTGACTTGATAATGTGACTACCATTTTTGAAAATGTGTATATATATTTCTTCAATTGATAATTTTCCTTTATGTAATATTCTTTCGTACATTATGCATTATAAGAACTTTTAAGTATTTTTTCTTCTCCATTAATACTTAGGAATTAGATATATACAATCTAGCATTGTAGATTAATTTAAGCACTCTATATATCAAATGTGTCTTAAAACTAGAATTCAGATGATAAATAGAACTTAAAATACACCAATTCTGCAATCCATAGATCTCACTCAAATTGAAAAGTTAAACAATATTGTTTTGATATATTCTTACAAGATTAATTCAAAATACCTTAGCTAAAATGTTTGTAAAAAATTTATCATATTATCCCTACAATTACACTACATTAGTTTTTTCAAGGAGAGGAATATGAAATACAAACACATACCAACAAGTTCATTAGGATTTTTTTCTTTGCCATTATCCTCATGAGGACTTGAAAAAATAAAATAATATCTTAAAACCTACCTAATTCGTTGTTAAGTTAATGATTTTGGTTGGTGGCTCATCATGAAGTCATGACCAATGAGAGGATAAGGAGAAGACACTTCACTGACAATAGCATTTGTCCTAGATAAAAAACCAAACTTGAAACTTCCTTACATGCTCTTAGAGATTGATTGCATGCCAAGGTACAATACTGATTATAAAAGTGGGGTATCCATTACAGATTGACTTGAAAATAGTCTACAGAAGGGGAGGAGAATCAAAGAATATTTCATCTCTTGTTGCTGGACCATTTGGATGTCCAGAAACAATGAGGTCTTTGAAGGAAAGAGTATACACATTCATTTGTAGTAGGGGAAATATACACGACTATGTAAAGGAATATAGGAGGGATGCAAAGTGCAGAAAGTGATCAAAGAGGTGCTTAATGCTCAAAATGGAAAATCAGTGAATCTCGACAAACATTGGGTCCTAATGATGGTTGACGCAACTGTTAAGATGAACTGTGCAGCTATAGCAGTCTCTGTGGTAGATTGGAAGGGGAAATGGTATGAAGGTGCAGCCAATTCAGTGTATGTAAGTTCAGTTGTAGAAGCAGAACTGAGGGTGGTTTTCCTGGCTGTGAATATGATCCACTATTGGAAGCTCCCTAAGGCGATCAGCAAGACATATAGTAACAAGATGATTGAGGCAATTGAAGGAATACTACGACAATTTCCTAAGATCCAACCTTGGATACGGGATATATGGCTAAACACTGAGGGACTGGATGAAGTCCAGTTCACCAAAGTTGATCAAAAACTGAATGCTTCAGTTGATGCTTTGGCAAAACACCACCTAAAAAACTCCTTGGAAGGTATCATTTATAAGGACCCTCCTCTTGACCCTGTGGGTCAACCCCTCCTATTTCCTTTAACTCTGTTATATGTTCTTCTAAGTTCCTTTTCTCAAATAGCAATATATTTCACTTAGTTGCTAACAGTACATAAAATAAGATAGTCTCCTTTTCCCAAAAAAAAGATATTGATTTTGGCTTTCACCCCACACAGATTACTTAAATGGAATGATGATACTCCTATCTCTCCTTCTCGCTTTTGACAATAACTTGTTGGATAAATTGGACATTATTATAATCCCTTTGTTTTGATGATGGCAAACATTTCATTCTTCTAAATCTAACTTGCTATTTGAGTATTTCAAGGTAAAGCACATAAGGTGGCAGATAGCAAAACTTGGTAGATCAATTTGTTAAAATTGCTTTATTTTCATGAGTGTACTCAAATGTAAAAACGTGTACAAGTATATAATGTACAAGTACTTAGACATCATGTAAATCAAGTGTTAGATCTTCCCTATCCAATCCCAACACTTAGATAGATCTTCCCCTAAGATAGAAGCACAATTACACATTTATACACACACTTAGTACATGGCTCAACACATTGGAACATGGACATTATTGGTCGACAAATTCCTCGATCGAGACACCCTCAGTCATCCATATTCTTGACCGAGAATAGTCCTTCTAGAAAATTCTATAGACGTTAGACTGAGTTGAAAAGTGGTTGGTAGTTGGAAATGAACGTTGCAATACACTCATTCCAGACCTTCCCTCAGTCGATAAATTCCTCGACTGGGAGACTCTCGGTTAAAAAACTTCTTGACCAAGAAAGGTTCTGGACTGCACTTTTCAACATTAAACAACTAGCCATTGCAATGTAATTAGTGGACACCTAACCGCTAGTTGAGCACTAAGAACACCCTAGAAAGTGTCTAGAACATCCCTAAGCACTAGTAGGCCATTCCTATAAATAGGACATGACTTAGGACACCTAAAGAACTAACTGGCAATCACTTGCAATCACTTGTGCATACAATTATACTTGAGAATCATTCCTTGTGAGCAACAAGTTGAGCTACATTTGCAATCTATTTCTTTGAGCTCTACATTAGTGTCCTATAGCCTAGTATCTCCTAGCCACCACACTACCCCATTCATCTATAGTGGATAGGAGATCAATACACTTGATTTAGGATCAAAGCACTGTACTCAATTGGTAACATTGCTTCTTTCTTCCAATCTTGTTCCTTCTATTATATTTTGTTCTCCTTTGCTACTCCTAGGTTGGAGGCTGTGGAAAGGAGGTTGTTGGAGCTTCTTTAGGTGGTGAAGGTAGCTCGGTGGACTTAGTATTACTTCAAGAAGGCTGTCTCAATGGGAAGCTACTTCAAGAGGAAGGCTACTTCAAGGGGAAGCTTGGAGTTACTTCGAGGAAGGCTGCTTTAAGGTTGGTGGGACTACTTCTAGGTGAAGGTTATCCTAAGGGTTGTGAAGGTAGTTGTATCTTATGTAACATCCTTGCAAGGTAATAAAATACAATTGCTTTCAATATCCTAGGTAGTGGACTGACTCCCTTAGTATTTTCTAAGGGTGGAACCACTCAAAACATCTTGCCTCCTTCTCCAATCGTTTTGTGGTTGTTTGCTTAAAGAATTTTTAAAATTATTATAAAACCCTATTCACCCCCTCTAGTGTTTTTCAATTGGTATCAGAGAAGGCTTCAAGGAGCTCTAATGGATTCTTGAAGATGGAGGGTGGTGATCTCTACAACCTCTAAAAAGAAAGGAGAAACATGAGTCAACCTTTAATAAGTTATAGGTGGTGCTTTGAATGTGAAAAAATGGGGCACACAACACTTAGCTATCCAAAGATGATAAAGAAAGAAAAGCTCCATAAAGCTAGCACTCACCAAAAGGAGGTATGTTGTTTTATTGCTACAACAAGTGAATAAGAAAATGAGGAAAGCCTATTTGACTTATTAAAAGAAGATTTAATCTCTAGCCTTCAAGAAACACATGATAAGTATATTGATTGTAAGAAGAAATTAAATAAATCTACTAAATTAAATGATCATCAACATGCTAAACTTCTTACTCTTACATCTAAAAATGAAGATCTTAAAAACACATTGAACTTAACCATCAAAGACCATGATATTAAGCTAAAATCAATAGGTGCAAGTTGCAATCTTCTTTCTCAAGAAAAGATAAACTTGCAAGCCCAAGTAAATGATCTTAAAAAATAATCAATTTTGTGTAACCATGAAAACTATGATGAGATTGCAAGAGAAAGAGATATTCTATCATCCGATCTAAAACAAGCTGACCTAAACATTAAAAAGAGAATGGATGAAATCACAAAATTCCAAAAGGAAATTATTAATATTAAAAATAAAGATATTCTTGATAAAATACTAAATAACTCAATTGGACAAATTGAAAGAAGAGGTTTAGGCTATGTTCCTAAAGGAAAATCTCAAACACCTAAACCTAGAAGTCAAAATGTACCTACATGCAAGTATACATATGTACCCAAGAACAATCTAAATCAAACTCATAAAAAGAGAAATGAGATAGATTCAAACTGTTGTAACTATTGCTTAAGGCTTGGACATTATTCCTTCTCGTGTCCTTACGAGAAAAAGGATGTTAAGTTGGTATGGGTTCCAAAACCCCCACACTAAATGAGTATGAATAAAATTAAGTTGAGATATGACCAAAGACTCTAATTTGACTATCTTTATGTCCTATCTCAACTAAACATAAAGGAACAACAAAATAATCAAATTAACCCATAACTTGAACAAACAAATTGCTAAATATATCTGCAAGAGACACTCTTAGTCAAAAAATACTTCGACCGGAAGTAAGTCGGTCGAGAAAATATTTGACCAACGAAGGCTCTGTATTTAGCCTGATTTTACTGGCAAAACAGTTAAAATTTTGGTCGAACTATACTTTGACCGAGTCACTCTTTGATCAAACATTATTGGACCGAATCTGACACTGCTGCAACCTATAACAATCTGGAAAAATAGTGATTTACTTGGTCGAATAAATCTTCGATCGAAGATTAGTGGACCAAATCTGACATTGTTTTAACCTAAGAAACAACAGCTTATTCGGTCGAAAAGAATTTCGACCAAAATATTTTTGGTCGAGAAAAAGTTCGACCGAATGAGGTTCTGTAAACTTGCTTAATTTATTTTAGTTTGTTATCAATTTTCTATTAATGTTGATTTAATTTGCAAATCAAGAATGAATCTTGGAGACAATTTTTAAACATATTGATAAGCTTACATCATGACTTATTAAATGAAAATATACTTTGATTATAACATTCTTATTGAACTTGTTACAAAATGTGTTGACTGAAAACCTGTATACTTTTTGCAAACGGAAATTGGACGTGCTTTCTTGTGAAAATGAATCAATACAAATATAGCATAGATAGCAAGTTCATGTATTTTCAATTGCTATTTGAAAGGATATAATCTTATACATGGTTTTCCTAAAGTATTCCTTGGCCAATCTGAAAAATATGAACCATGTTGTTTTGAGAAAACTTCATCAATAGAACTTATGGACTTGTTTATATTGATTGAGAAAGATATTATTTTTGTCATCCAGTTGTTTATGATGGATCACAGTCTTGCAAATAGAGATGATGTTATATTCCTACAATTTTTCTCTAAGATTGAAAATCAAATACTCTACTTGCAATTTTGTGAAAGAAAACTTTACATGATAAATTGTTCTAAGTATTTAAATTATATAGGAATTTCAAGGCTATATTCCTTGCAAACTCTTAAAAAGAATTTTCCTTTATATTTGAAGAAAAGACATACTTTATGATCATAATTGAGAAAAGTTTTAAATGGGAAGACTAGTGGAATAAGAGATCTTGTTTAGAATAAAATTATTCTATCTAAAGCCTATTCTAAGCAAATCAAGAGCAAGACACCATTTCAAAATCAAATATTGCACACATGAATTAAGTTATATAAAAACTTGATCCTAAGCTATAATCTTTAAAATTGATATAAACTCTTTCAAATTGGTATCCACCTATTACATAAAGGCTTTATAATCAATCAAGTGGACCATTATGAATGTTTAAACTAGAAATCTGTAGAAATGCCTCTCGATCGAAAAAGAGTTCGACCGAGGGGCACCCTGGTCAAAGTCATGGTCAACCTAAAATAAGCCTGCCAGAATGCTTATTTGTGATATTAAATCATTTCTTTGCACTCAATCTTAGTATATTGATCCGAAACATGTTCATCATGTTGAAAATAAGATTTTAGAGCAAATCTCTCATAAAAGGTTTGACTTATTGTAATCAAACTTTAATGCTCTTTATTCTTAAACTATCTTGATTATAAGATTAAGGGGGAGCTCGCAAAAATTGGTAAACATTTATTGATCAAATCAAAACTTCAAAAACTAGCTATGACCTTAGGATTATTGAATTATCCTGATCTAAAATTGACACTCTATATCAATATGGGCTTAACATCCCTCATTATTGATTGGAGATATATTTCTTGATCCTACTATGTCATAAAGAAAATCTCATATCATTTTTAGGGCTTCACATCCCTTATAAAATGGATGAGAAATCAATAAATGTATCCATCATGAGCCTAAATGGATCTCATATCATTTTCAGGGTTTAACATCCCTTTTAAAATGGATGAGAAATCAATACATATATCCATCATGAGTCTAAATGGATCTCATATCATTTTAGGGCTTAACATCCCTTGTAAATGATTGAGAAATCAAAACACATATGCCATGAACTTAAAAGGATCTTATATCATTTCAAGGCTTAATATCCTTTACAAATGATTGAGAAATAAATTGTGACTAAATTTGACATTAAAATAAGTGGTTTGCATTAAATTGTATTCATTACCCTTGCTTTAAAAAATTGAGCATAAAATTATCAAATTAAGGGGGAGAAATAAAAGCCATACTTAATGTTTATCTTGGTTTTCTTTTTGAAATGACAAAGTGGGAGAAACAATCTAAATCATTAACATAAAGTAAAATGAGTTTTATAATCTCTTGGCTAGCACACACTTGAAGAGAATGGCTGCAAAAGGTAAACTTCAGGTATGAAACTCATATGATTTATATTTCCTTTATTTATATTTTGGAAATGCTTATCATCTTCAAAAAGGGGGAGATTGTTGGATAAATTGGACATTATTATAATTCCTTTGTTTTGATGATGACAAACATTTCATTCTTGTGAATCTAACTTGTTATTTGAGTATTTCAGGGAAAAGCACATAAGGTGGTGGATAGCAAAACTTGGAAGATTAATTTGTTAAAATTGCTTTATGTTCATGAGTGTACTCAAATGTAAAAACTTGTACAAGTATATAATGTACAAGTACTTAGACATCATGTAAATCAAATGTTAGATCTTTCCTATCCACTCACAACACTTAGATAGATCTTTCCCTAAGATAGAAGCACAATTACACATTGATACACACACTTAGTACATGGCTCAACACATTGGAACATGGACATTCTCGGTCGACAAATTCCTCGACCGAGACACTCTCGGTAGACAATATTCTCAATCGAGAATAGTCCTTCTAGCAAATTCTATAGACGTTAGACTGAGTTGAAAAGTGGTTGGTAGTTGGAAATGAACATTGCAATACACTCATTCCAGAACTTCCCTCGGTCGACAAATTCTTCGACTGAGAGACTCTCGGTCGACAAACTTCTCGACCGAGAAAGGTTCTAGACTACACTTTTCAGCATTAAACAACTAGCCATTGTAATGTAATTAGTGGATACCTAATGGCTAGTTGAGCACTAAGAACACCGTAGAAAGTGTCTAGAATGTCCCTAAGCACTAGTAGGCCATTCCTATAAATAGGACATGACTTAGGACACCTAAAGCACTAACTGGAAATCACTTGTGCATACAATTACACTTGAGAATCATTCCTTGTGAGCAACAAGCTAAGCTACACTTGCAATCTATTTCTTTGAGCTCTACATTAGTTTCCTATAGCCTAGTATCTCCTAGACACCACACTACCACGTTCATCTATAGTGGATAGGAGATCAATACGCTTGATATAGGATCAAAGCGATGTACTCAATTGGTAACATTATTTCTTTCTTCCAATCTTATTCCTTCTATTGTATTTTGTTCTCCTTTGCTACTCCTAGGTTGGAGGCTATGGAAAGGAGGTTGTTGGAGCTTCTTCAGGTGGTGAAGGTATCTCGATAGACTTAGGATTACTTCAAGAAGGTTGTCTCAATGGGAAGCTACTTCAAGAGGAAGGCTACTTCAATGGGGAATTTGGAGTTACTTCGAGGAAGGCTGCTTCAAGGTTGGTGAGACTACTTCTAGGTGAAGGCTATCCTAAGGTTGTGAATGTAGTTGTATCTTATGTAACATCCTTGCGAGGTAATAAAATACAATTACTTTCAAAACCCTGGTTGGGAACAACCGGGTAGTGGACTGACTCCCTTAGTATTTGCTAAGGGTAGAACCACTCTAAACACCTTGCCTCCTTCTCCAATCTTTTTGTGGTTGTTTACTTAAATCATTTTTAGAATTATTATAAAACCCTATTCACCCCCCTTCTAGTGTTTTTCATAACTAACTTTTCCATTATATCATAAGTTGTTGTGGTCTCAAATAGATTTATCCTTGTCTCCTTGAATACTATTCATTTAGTCAATTTTCAACCTTTTTTGATAATTTCTTAATTGATAATGAACCATGACGAATTTCATAAAATCATATTCATTCACCTCATTGATGAATCCAAATTCTTCCTCAAGGGTATTCCAAGTAATTCCCTAAACTTAGAATGTCTTTTCGACATTTTCTAACACCTTCAGTGACTTAAGATAATGAATAGTACTCTAGCTATCTTTTCAAAATATGTGGAATATTAGGTTGAAGCTATATAGCCAAATCTTAAATTACCCCATAAGTGAAGTGCCCTCTTAGTATCTTATTAGTTTCTTTATTTCATTAGAAACTTCACATATCTTGTGTAACACCCATATTTTCATAACACATGAGCGGAAGCTATATATATATATTTTTTTTTTGGGAGTGTCACAAACATGATAATCATTGTAATAAAAGCAAATGAAACACTTTGCATAATTGGAAAACTGATTCATACATAGTTTTGACAAGGAAAAACAAGTCATCTAATATACTCTACCAAGAAGAATATGCATAATAAAAGATGTCTAAACTCTAGATTGTCTCGGTAGATGGCACCCCACTAGGCAATCTTGAAAATCTCCTAGACCTTTACTTGTTCCTTTGATTCTCAACTGCTCCAAAACATGCGGACATCGCATCCCCAGCCATGCATTGGGAAAAACAGTCATTAGAGTAAGTGGCATGAGTATTTTAAAATATACATTGATAAAGAACTGAAATATTACAAAATATTCTTGAACATCATAAATATGAATGAAAATTTAACTCTGATTAAATCTAGAAACATATTACCTCTCATTACTCAAACTCTTATTTTCTATTCTTTCTTTCTGGAGACCTATACTCAGGGTCTCATGGCCTCCGCCAAAGTGTATAGATCATAAATATCTTATCTGAATTCCTCTCATCACACTCATGAATGAGATTACGGACATGCTCTAATCTTAAGTATCTTTTACTTATGATTTTTATCTATTTGTGGCCACCATTATACAATAAGTCCTCCTGAATTGGCGTATCTACACCCTGAATTGGTACCAAATTACCCTGAAATGGCACTACATGCCCTGAATGACACCGAGGTGTCTCTGAATTGGCGTGGCTACGCCCTGAATTGGTGCCGCAACACCTCTGAATTGGAGTAAACACTCCTCTAAATTGGCAACAGATGCCTCTGAATCGTCTCGGGACTACTGAATGAGGACTTATCATATAATGTCTTATGTGAAGGTTTCGACTTATTTATCTTAAGTCTAAACTTACTAAATTCTTAATCTGAACTGAAGCTGAATACTGATAGCTTTACTGAATACTGAATCTGAACTTATCTTATATTAAAACTGAACACTGAAAACTGAACTTATCTGAAACTGATTACTGAGTACTAAGCATGTACTGAATTCTAAATCTGAATCTTTTATTCTTAAAGGATAAACTGAATCTACAACTGAATGTGAATATGAATCGCAATTACTTCATAATTGAGATTTGGTCTAAAACCCTTATCATGTATCTTTTATTCAAAATCTGGCTACTCACACAGTGAGTAGTCTAAGTCTGAATCTAAATCTCTTATTCTTGAGTTCTAAATTGAATCCATTATTGGATTTGATCATGTATCTCATTATCTAGGTAAACTCTATTCTAAAACTCTGATTTGGTAAGATTACTTCATTATACCAATTATATCATACATGAGTCTAATGTCTTATGAGACAAGATCTGAAATGAGTATAGAAATACTAAATATACAAAAGTAACTTAAGTAATGTGTATAGCTAAATTATGATATCTGATTCTTGGGGCAAGATAACTCATTCTCTATTAAAACCTCATCAAAATCTGATCTTAATGGACTTAAGTCTTAGAAAATCTTAACTTGCATCTTAATCGTACTCAATTTAATCTCATTAAGTCTGATCTCAATACATTTGTATGAACTTAAATCTTAAGCCTTAAGGTAGAAATCATATAGATTCTCATCGTGCAACTCAATCATGACTTAATATCTCATAATTTGATAATATCATCACAAACTCATGTTACAATATCTTTAATGCCACTAGTACATTTATCCTAGAAATTGGGACATGGTCTACCATGTGCATCACCCATATTCTCACATAATACTTAACTTTTAAACATCAACCTTATTAAGGAATCTATTTCACTTCTTAATTTCTTAGTTCACTACATACATAAGAAACCTTGATGACATGTTCCTATTTGAAATCTCAATACATGGTTACATCTATATTTAAGAGATATGATAGAACTATATTTTCTTATTCTTCTTATGAACTTAACTTCATGATCTAGAATCATTCCATGACACACCACTACTTAAGGTATTGAGCATATCAAATTCTACAATCATAAGCACATAAAATCTTTCTTACATATTTAACTTAGAATGTAGGACATGAAGGTCTTATCTAAGAAGCATGTAAATGTGGTTGGTTTGATAAACAGAAATACTCATGGGCATGAACCACTTACCTGTCTCATAGAGGATAAATCTTCAGCTTGAATTTCTCTAGTCAGGTCTAAATCCTTTTAAAGACACTTCTTGTAAATCTCAACTATCTATCTACTCGCATCTTCATCTTTAAATCACATCCTACACAATCTTATGGCATGCATGCATGCATACCCAATACATCATATACGAGCAAAAAAACTTCTAAATCATGAGTGGACATTTCATCATACCTATTAAGATTGTGGTGTAACACTTGCTTGAAGTTCAATGATGAGTTTCACACCTATCACATTGATTTAACAAATATCAACATATATGCACATTATGTACTTATCTAGCCTGTCCTCAAATTAAATTACCTTATCTAGATAATTTAAGAGTTTGTAACCTGCTTCAATATGTTCTTCATATCCCTAGCTTTCCAACGAGTCCTCATACACCCAATTCCGACAACCTGATCAAACGCTACAAATCCCCAAAGTTTATAACAAATCAAAATCAAATCATACTTATTACCTTATTTTGTTATTTGTTTCAGCCTAATTGGGCCCCAGGCCGGCGACCCAGCAAGGAGGGACCTGGAGCCCTCCCTCTCCTTCGCACACAGCAGCGTAGACCAGGGGTTGCGTGCCCCTATTTTGCCGTAAAAACAGAGTGGTGTTTGCTGGCCTCCTCTTCGGCAAAGTCCGACCATCTAAAACCAATCCGGCAGCCATCTTCGGGCCACATCACTGCTGTGACTCCACTTGATGATGAGGCACACCCAAGCACGGAATCCAGGTAGTTGGGTACTCACCCACATGGTGTGACTAGAGGCGTCACCTCCCCTGTTTCGGCGGCAAGAACAGGGCAGCAACTTGAAGAGTGTGACGGCTGGTCACAAGGCCATCCTCGCGGGAGGAAAAGCCCCCTGGTTGCGGCTTGGCTCACCTGGATGGGCGGCGCCACATATGCTAAATAAAGGAGGCACGATCGGAGGTCCAAGTTGGAAGAACCCACATCCGCCGCCTGTAGCCAACCTATCCATTTTCTCCTCTCGATCTCTTTCTCTCCTTCTCTGATTCGTGCCAAACCCTAGATCTAGGTATGTGAGAACATGTGTCCGGGACCTACGAGGTTTTAATAGCCTCTAGCCTACGATTTAGTTGTGCAGATCCCTTCGTCTGAGGGCTCTGTTTGGACCCTGTCTCACAGGGCGCCGACTCTCCAGTCCGCTGGGATGGAGTCTCGGCTGCATCATTTTTTTTAATGTGTTTTAATCTGATAAAAGTCCAAATCAAAGATGTATTTATACATGTCACTTCATAGCTCCAATTGATCTAAAATTTTGAGATATAAACTTTATTGTCATTATCGTTTCATAGGAAAGATATCACATCCAAATTAATTGGATACACACTCTAAAAAAATATATTTTAATTAATTGTAGGATAATTACAAATTTAATTACCTAGACCTCTAGATCAATCAAAATCATCTGAAATTTCTCCCACCATCTTATATTCTAATTATTATTCTTATTAAAAATATCTTGAGAAATTATTGTGAGCATGAGATGCTTCATTATCAGATTTATATATAAAGGACCTATATGTAAACCTTAATTAATCCAAATCAACTTGAATTTGTTTCTAGAGTCAATGGCCCATTTCTTGGTCTTACAAAAAGTCCATAAGCTTTATCCTATTCTTGGTTATTAAACTAGTTTTTGAACCAACATAATTTATCAATCAAATTAGGTCAACATTACTTTACTTAATAATGATATCAAAGTTGGTCTAGAGCTCAAACTAATAACTCAAGTCATCATATTGTATATATTCATCACATTATTGATCTTAGGGTTTATTCATTTATATTCATCTACACCTGCCCACAATCATATACATTTAAGCCATCATGAGTGTGATGGTTTACCAGATTACTTGTGTTACAAATTTTGTGAACTTAATCACATACCTAGCCATGGTTAGGTTCATTAGGTACCTTGGCATACACTTACTAGAAAACCCCATATTAAAGGCTTACATTAGCTGTGAAATTGAGGATGTTACATCTTGTCAAATTTTGATCATAGATAGATTACAATAATTGTAGTGGGTGGATGCCCTCTTCCTAGTTTTGTTTTCACTCTATACTTTCAACTTGTACTACTTCATTCCTGCTACTAAAGAAAAATCATAGTGTCTATGAGCGACCTCAAGAGACACAATGATTGAGATTTCTTAATTGAGGAACTCATGATGCATTACATTTGTAGAGACTTTTTGAATACATGGTATATATGATAATAAAAATAGGCTATACACTTAACTTTTATTTCCTAACCTTATTAATTGATCAAGATGTATTGTTGAAACCATCAAACAAAAATATTATCACAGCAAGTATCCTTGGAGAGACCAGGTTTCATCAACCAATTCTCCCCATTAGATACATCACCATGCAGATCAACACCTTTAGATGCATCATTATCTTTTCCTGTATTGATGCTCACGACATCATACCTAAAAAAGAATGGATTTACAACCTCAAATATATTGAACTTAGTACACCAATCTTCATAGTCTTCAGAATTATCTATACTCCAACAATATAAAATGATCCTAGTGTTGAGATTAGTTCATGGTTGGAGTCCTTACTATCATATCTCATGCAAAGACCACATATATACCCTTACTCTTACCCCCAACCCATAAAATTACATTTCTTAAATTTGGGTGATATTTATGTGATCATAGATTCTTATACCTTTCTCATAGAAAAGATACTCAATACAACATTGTGTTCCTCCTAAATTTAATGATAATTCTAAATCATTATCAGGATTTAGGGACTATTTCCTCTATTTTGGATGCAACGATCTCTTTGGTGGTATCAATGGTTCTTAGAAACCGTGCTATAATGGAAATTTAAGGGTGACAACGATGATTCAAAAAGTCCTTCCTTCATGTTGGTTTTCCCTTGGATGGCACTACTTAAGCTTTATTTTAGAGACAATGTGATCTTTGTGGCCATATGATCATCTTTGTAGTTTATTCACTTTGCTTCTCTCTAGCTTTCCTTTAGAGGAGTTTGCTTGAGGTGTGCCTTTTAGACCAAACTATTAGGCTTGTGTTGGTTAGATTAGTCCTTTTGGGCCTTCCCCCCCCTCACCGGTCATCTTCGATAACCCATTCTTTTTTTTTGCTTAGATTAACTATGTCATCCCATAGTCTAGAATACTTACTTGCATATGTGATGATACTCCCTTCCTTTCACGTGAAACTCAATTGGTTCACAGAAGTTATGTTACGAAGGATTTAAATGGCACACTATCGAGTTAATTTCGTATAGTGTAAGAACTTTTTCTACTAGTCTAATTGAAGAACTGTTCATTACTTTTTAATTTCATAATCCAAACCGATAATTCAATGAGTATTCGCTCATTTATGATTAAAACATTTACTAAAAGGTGACAGGTTGTTCATTTGTCATTATTTACCAATTAATTTCAACATGAAAGCTATATTTGTACCCCCACCCTAAAAAAGAAAAAAAGCTCTCTATCTTTAGAGATCCCCTCCATAAAAAGAAAAAAAACACGGAGTTCAACGACATTAGACTAGTTCCATTTCTTTGTGCCGAGGCTTCATTCTAGACGGACGCGTGAAATTTTCGTGTGAAGTTTCCTGGTTGAACTTGCGCCAACAATCGGCTGCATTAGGACCTGCACCCCCAATGGCATCGAAATCACATATCTTATCACGAAGTTTTCTTCAGGCTGAAGAAACGTGGATAGCTGGCCTTTGTCCCGGATAAGAAGCTAACACCCTCCCTCTGTCACTGTCTCTCATTCTCATACTCCGTCTTCGGAGATTGAGTCAATTCGGAATGGACTAATATTCTATCACGCTCAAGCCCGCGCGTGAGCGGTTTCACACGTTGGGAAACCAGTCGTGAAATCAGCCCCTCTCAGCCGCACCACGTGGCGGATGGTGATTGGTTGGTCTTTTTAAAATTATGTAATAGGCAAATAAACTTGTTTCGCTTATAACTTTTGAACGGTAAAGAACTTTTTAATAAAATAAAAACTGTTGGTTTCGTTACGAAAAATACAATCTAACAAGTCTAATATTGACATATTTTTTAGAAAAAAATACAAAAATAATATATATATATATAGTTTAATTGACAACTAACTATAGCGCCCATAAATGATTATTGACACCTAAAAACGCTCAAAATGGTTCATTGACACTCAAAAGTTTAAAATGATGCTAAAATAAGACATTGGATGTTATGGCGCCCATAAATGGTTATTGACACCCAAAAAATAGTTAGTCGACGACAAAATGGTTCGTTGACACCCACAAATATGAAGATGACGCCCAAAAATAAGGTAATTGACGCCCAAAATTGTGCATTGACACCCAGAAGTTTAAAATGACGCTCACATAAGACATTTTGGATACTATGACGCCCATAAATAACTATTGACACCAAAAAATAGTTAATTGACACCCAAAATGGTGCATTGACACCCAAAAGTATAAAAATGGCGCCCAAATAAGGTAATTGACGCCCAAAATGGTTCATTGGCACCCAGAAGTTTAAAATGACGCCCAAATAAGGTATCGACAACCAAAATAACATAACGACACCCAAATAACTTATTGGCACCCAAAAATAGCTAATGACACCCAAAGACACCCATAAATGGCTAATGACACCCAAATATGACTATTTGATGCCTAAAATGGTTCACTTACACCTAAAATTATAACGATGCCCACAAATGCCTAATGTCACCCATAAATGCCTAATGACATCCAAAAATGGTTAATTGACACCCAGAATAACATATTCATATCATTTTTATATTTTTTGTTAAAAATATATCAATATTAGTCTTGTTGAATTGTATTTTTCATAACGAATCCAACGGTTTTTATTTCGTCAAAAAATTCATCACGGTCCAAAAGTTATAAGCAAAATAAATTATTTACACATTACACACCCTCTACCAACCCATCCAATTAAATGCTACCATGTCATCATCCGAAAACCACTTTCAAAAAGGCAAAACTTCTCAAAATTTCTCAAAACCACCCTCTGCCTTGCCCGTCACCTGCGCGTGACGGTAACTGCGCGTTACCAAATCATTTTCGATTCGGAATCCGTCTTCACGCGTCCGTAAGTAAAGATAAACAAGAAAGGTCATGATTGATGGTTTTACGTTCACGCGCTGCTTCGTTGAGAAGGGGAAGCTCATAAAGTTTAAATATATAATTTTAGAAAGGCATACGTGTATTCTTTATAGTAGTTGGTATATTATTCCTTGCAGTTTGTTGCCTTGTTGATGGCCGTGTAGAAATGTGCGGCGAGTACCTTTCTATCATCAAACCCGTAGCTGTAACCCACAAGAAAAAAGTCAGGTCGGGTGGAGAGCATACCTTTCTATCTAGCTTTCAAATACTAGTCATAACTTTTTAGTTATCTGCAGTAGCCGTGGCAATACAGAAAAATTATGATCGGAGTAAGATTTTGGTTGAATATTATAAAAGAACACATATAATAATATACATATACATTTGTCTGAATGGAGCCTTTTGAGACCAATTAAATAATAGAATGGAAAATCTTGGTTGCCTCATATTGGGGCATTGTGCTTCAAGTTAGTCTTACATTTGCATGGTCATATCTACTCTTGAGAGAGCGCTCAAGGATAGAACTTATAAGATACAATAATAATTGAAAGCTAATGAAAACATACACATAAGCAAGAAAAGGTTGTTGAGATATTGTACAGGTACAGTCTTGGATGTGACGAAAACTTATTGCGGAAGTATTACCGACAAGCGTATAAACTAAAGAAGAAACACTAGATTTAACGTAGAAAAATCTCCTCAAGACAAGGAGAGAAAAACTACGGGGCAATATCGGCCAACAAGTACTATATAATTAAGATTACAAGACACACTGCCTAAATTTAATAACCCCTAAATCCAGGTAGCCCTCTCCAAACAAGAATAAAGATAAGAAAGAAGAGAATCACACTCAATCTGTACAAACCTCCCTCTTTATTTGATCTGCTCACGAGGTCGATGTCATTGCTGGGGACTGCTTGATGTCATTGTGACCGCTGACTAGGTCGGACAGTTGTCTCTATGGCAACACTGCATCTGTAACCGCCAGCCGCTACTTTACTTCAAGGCAAAGTTGTTGGCACTCTCTTATCAACCAAGAGATCTGCTATGTAGTGCACCCAATGTTTCATCGACTGTCAGCCGCTACTTTGCTTCAAGGAAAAGTCACTGACCCTCTCGTATTCAACCAAGAGAGCTCCTATAGTTGTTGATATTTTTCGGCTCTTCTACCATAGAAGGCTCCAACAAGCAACTGGGGGGATGAACTCAATGCCCCCTAGGGTCTATATTTATAGGTCTTCATGGTATCTAGATGCAACTAGGAATTTGTGTCCAACTCTGAGTCCAACTTCGTATCCAACTCCATGTTCCACATAAGAAACCATCTTCTTTTCCTTTTAGATTCAACTCAAATTAGGATCGGTAGTACAAGCCAACTCGTACTCAAGTTCAAATCCAACTAGGATATGGGTCAGAATCATATGCAATTCCCAATAATCTCACCCTCCGGCCCATGAGGGAGACATGGTTAGAGAATCATCACTGTGAATGTATGCCATAGAGCTATTTGTAGAGCTCCAGCTTGTCTTGTGTCACCACCTTGGTCATCGTATCAACAACATTCTTCTCAGTATGAATCTTCTTCAGAGTCAAACATCTTATCAATCACATCACAAAGCCAGTGACATCTCACATCAATGTGCTTTGTCTATGCATGATGCATTGTACTCTTGCTCAAGTCAATATCATTTTGACTATCACAAAAAATAGTTGACTGAACCTGATTCATGCCCAATTCTCCCAGAAATCTCACAATCTAGAGTATTTCTTTTCATACTTCCTCTATTGCAATTCACTCTACCTCTGTCGTAGAAAGTGCAACACACTTTTGCAACATGGACTACCAATATATGGCTCTCCCTAAAAAAGTGAAAATGTACCCAGAGATAGACTTCCTATGATCAATATCACCTGCCATGTCAGAATCAACGGAGTCCTTCAGAACTAGTTCAGAATCACCAAACATCAAATACATGCTGCTCATGCCTTGTAAGTATTTGAAGGCCTACTTGACTGACTCCCAGTGATCTTTTCTAGGGTTTGAGAGAAACCTACTCGCCAATCGCATGAGAAATATCAGGATGAGTACACACCATATATACATCAGACTCCCTACAATAGAAGAATAGGGAATCATGTCCATCTCCTCCTTATTCTCATCCATAGACGGGCATGACTTCTTACTTAGATTGAAATGACCTGATAGTGGAGTACTCACAAATTTGTCATTGGTCATGTTGAATCACTCAAGAATCTGTTCAACATAACTCTGTTGTGACAACCACAACCTGCATTGTTTCCTGTCACATGTGATATGCATTCCCAAAATCTACCATGCTAGTCCCAAATCTTTCATCTCAAAGGGTTTGGATATCTCTATCTTCATTTTCTTGATCAAACTGACATCTTGTCCCACTATTAACATGCCATCCACACGGAGTAGCAGAATAATAAATTTTCCATTAGAAAACATCCTAATGTAAACACATGGATATGCACTTGTCTTCTGGTACTCATGACTATGTATGAAAGAATCAAACTTAATGTACCACTGTTTGGGAGCTTGTTTCAAGCCATACAAATTGTTCTTCAATCTACAGACTACGTGTTGTTTCCCCTTCACCTAAAAACCTTAACCCGATTGGGCCCATTTTTGGGGTCAAAATTATTCTTTAAGGTCGGGCGAATGTAAATATAGAAAAATTTTGAAAATATTAAATCTAATTCAAGAATATATATGAGAATCAAAGTTGAGTAATAAGCAAAATAGTATGACTATAGCTGATGAATTTGAGCCATAAACCTTGTTTAGGTCTTCAATTTTTATGGTAAAAAACGAAATCTTGTACAAATATGTTGGTATGAGACCTAATTGAGATACTTTCTTGTTCCCAAGAATTTTTGTGTAATCAAGAAGATGGTTAATCCTATGAATCCTGTAAAAGGCATTTATATGAACAGTGCGCCCAAGGATCCAAGTTAAGCCCCTTTTAGACTACTATTTAGTTAACAGATCGGTGCTTGGGATATAAATTAAGAATTTGGTATTCCATGATCATATTAAATATCAATGATAGTTTTCTTTGAAGGATAAATGCATTATGACATTAAAAATAAATTTTAAAGATATTCCAAGTTATATTGTGATCTATGTAATTAATTAAATATTTATCCCCTTGTTTCTTAGAATCCAAGATTCTTATAAATAAGAAATTTGTTGAAGCTTAGTCGTTTGCCCAAAAAGGAACCATTGCTAATGTCCCACATAATTATCTCTTGAAGGAGAGTTTTTGATAATAGAAAAAGTGAAAGAAAGGAAGGGAAGTATTTCAACTAGATCCAAACTCCCCAAGGCGGTTTAGAGACACAAATGGGAAGGTTGCCTTCCTCACCTAGATTCCTCATTCACACAGACACTAGTGTCTAACCAGCCTAATCAACTACCCCACTTCCTCTATAGCCTATGTTTTTGTGCAATTCTACAAATAGCTTCAGTAGGTTGAGACTTATTCAAAAATCCCTATAAAACCATTATAGTTGACATATGAGATAATACCCTAAACCTCCATTTATCTAGGACTTATGGTTGGGAATTGCTTCCAAGACACATATCTACACCTATGTAAGATGCCAACTAACATTGTTGACCTAACAATTATACATTGTCCATATTTTGATGATGACTTAACAATTCCATTCATGCATTTCTAATATGTCTATTTGTGATCAATTTTAGGTATTAGGAACATGAAGAGGATGAAATTGGAAAATCCTAGTTTGCCAAATATCAAATCAAGTTCAATGCAATTGCAAGTTTTGACGAATAAATAATATCTCTATTAGAATCATGTTGTGAATCATTCGTATCGATTGCATGACTTGTAACTAATCATAATGGAAATTTAGAGCAATCACTTCATACATTTAAGCACTTTTTCGGCATTTGTCATAAGTTATTACAGATTGGCTTGTCAGCCAAGTGTGTCCTGGTGGAAATTCAGCCGACAACCAATTTGTCTTTTAGCAATACCCAGGGTTGGTCGAGTTTGTCCTAATGAAAACTCGACTAACACCCTACATAAGGAAAATGAATTCAACCATCAGCCAATTTTCATCCCAGATAAACTCAACCAACAATTGCAATTTTTTGTCATATAGTGCATTCAGTCGAGTTTCCTAAAAGATAACTCAGCCGACAACACTATATAGTAAACTGCAAAAAAGTGTTTCTAAGTGTTATAGTTTTACAACACCTAAAATGGTTAGAATTGAGTTCTAAGTGTTTCTACTAGCTATTAGGCAACCACAACTATAAAAAGGGGCCCTTAGACTTCATTCCTAGTTTGCCTTCTAAGATCTCTTGTAATAGTTAAGTTTTTTTCCTCCATGAGCCCATTATCTACCTCAAGATTGTTTACTGGTCTACATCCAATTTGAGTGAGTTAGGATCCTTTTAAGGGAGTTGCTCTAACATACATCTTGTGAAGATGTCCACTCTCTTTTCCAATCTCTCTCTATCAACTTGGTGGTTTGAAGGTGACTTCCTTGAAGAAGGAAGGGTTGATCGAAGTTTGAAGATCTTCTAAAAGAATGGGTAAGTTTTTAGCAAAGGCAGAAGATTCTTGGTTGGTAGATAGTTAAGACATTTGTAATGGTTATTGGTTCTTTTATCCGAAAAGGAATGCTAGTTTAACCCTTGTTCTTGAAAAGGGTGGTCTATATGTTGTAACTTTTATAATGGAATATAATAAGTGTGACATGGTTGAAAATCCAAGATATTAACCCCTCCAAGTAGTGGATGTACACTTCTAGTTTTGAGGTTGGAACCACAATACATCTTAGCCTTATTTTGGTTTTAGCTCAATCTACCTCTCCCTTTCTTTTCTGTATTGCAATATCTTTTAAAAAACATCTTGAAGATCTAATGTGTTTTGTTTAATTAGTTTTATCTCTATTCAACCCCGCCTCTAGATCCAATGGATCCAACAATTAGTATCATATCTCGTTCTTTTCCAATGAAGTACTCCAACGAGTAGATAATAAGGGAGAAAATCTACTAGGATCACTCAAAATTGAGGGTGACTTCTCCGTGCATCCACTTATATTTGAAATCACCTAATTCCTATATTGGAATAGGAAAATACAATTCTACATCCAAGCCATAAGCTACAACATGTGGAAGGTTGTTGGTTTTCCATACATAGAGCCGGAGGGAGAAGTTTCTACATGGAATGAGGCTTCCTTGAAGTAAATGCAACTCAATGCTAAACCCAATAGCATCATCTACTATGTCATTAGTCCAACTGAGTTCAACTAGATTTCTTCTTGGTATACAACCTACAAAATTTGGAACAGGCTTTGCATTCACTTATGAAGTCAGTAACCAAGTCAAAGAATCCAAGGTGTATATTTTCAATGGTCTTCTTGAAAATTTCAAGATGGAAAGAAGGAAAGAGTTGTTGAAATGTACCCAAGACTCAACACTATTGTGAATGGACTTATTGCTTTGGGTCATCCTATAGATCAATGTAAGATTAAGTCAAAGATCTTTAGATTCCTTCCAAAATGGTGGCAAATAAAGGTGTCTACCATTTAAGAAACAAAGTCTCTTTCCAAAATTCCTATTGAATAGATATTAGGAAATCTATAAGCCTATGAAGTGAGACTTGACAATCCAGAATAAGAAGAAAAACTAGAAAAGAAAGAATTTAAGAATGTGGAGGAGTTTGCATTCAAAGCTCAAATGAAAGGTATTGTGTAACAAAAAGTCATTAGACAAGCTGCCCCATCCCCAACTAAAGATGACTCCCCTATTGATCTTGAAGGTTATTACTCAAGAGAAAAGCACTTCAAGGGTAAACCCACCTCCTCAATTCCTATATGATATGAGTGTGGTTGAATGGGGAACATCATGAATAAATGTTCAAAATCCAAGAAGTACTACCAAAATTGCAACCATAGGAAGAAGGAGGACTAAACAAAGTGGGTAAATTCAAGAAGAAGGAAAATAAAAAAAGAAGAGGAAAAGATGCAGCCCATGTTACTTAGGAGGAGTCTTCCTATAGTGAATGTAGATCAAATGAAGAAGAATATAACATGGCCCTCATGTCTAGAACAAGTGAGGAAGTAAGTGAGGTAAAACTCAATGAACTTCCTAAAGATGCTACACTTGTGGCTAGTATTACTCTTGAAAAGGATTCTTATATAACTAAAACCCTCTATTTGGAGGATGACTTATTGCATTCTCAAGATGATCCTGCTAGTATTTCTTCTATTTTCATAACTCTTAGTGATGATAACCATATTCTTATAGAATCCTTGCAAAAATTCCTCAAAGTAAAAAAAAAATCCATAAATGAATTTGCATAACACTCTATTCGACAAGTGGGTAGCAGTGTTTTTCAGATAAAAGGGAGGCTCAAAGAGAATGGGAAAAGGTAATAAAAAGAGCAAGGGACCTCCATTATACCATGGGAAGACCCCCCCCTAAGAAATCTATGGTTTGTTCTCATTGCAAGAGTGATCATCACTACTCTAATTCTTATCCTTATAAGAGGAAGGAGACCAACCCAAACATGAAATGGGTCCCCAATCAAACCCAGATCCCGATGTTTCATTTGGGAACCAACCTCTTAATTTCTTTTGTAGGAAAAAGAAAATTGGATTGTTGATATTTGAATGAAAACCATGGGTTACAATATTTGAATGAAAATCATGGGTTTGAATATTGAGGTGGTATGAAAATCATGGGTTAGAATATTGGAATGAAAATACAAGTTCATACATGTGGAATTACTTGATTAATGAGAAGTACATGTTGATAGATATATCTACATAATTTTGTATGCACCCACATACACATTATAGCAATATACTAAGACATATTTGTTTATCGACATTTTATGTGGATGACTTGCTTATATAAATATCTGAAGATATTTGGATCCAATTGAATACATTAAAGATCTTAAAATTAATGTCACAAGTGGGAGTGGATAGATAGTAGTCTCTTTTCATGTACTACATCACTACACATAGTTTCTCGTTACTTAAAAGTTACGTAAACTCCACTGAGGATAAATCTGGTATATTTTGTATCAAACAACTTGTGAACTAAAATTATTTGTTATATTTGTTGTTTTCAGAGTTTAGATCCTAGAAAATGAGATGTTGATCCTTGTCCTTATAGTCTTCCTTCAATGGTGGATAGTTGGGGAGGCTGTCATCATAGAGAAATTTATTGTAGACAGGAAAGAGAATAAGAGTAACTAGAGAAACTAATGTGGGAAGTTCCATTTCATCACATCCTTCCCTCCTTAAAAGGATTTTTTCCTTGAAATTTGAATAATACTCAAATCATGTTGGGAACACTATATAGTTACTATCATTCTCAACATTATTGTATCAATATGTAATATGGCCAATGTCACATATGACTATATTGATAATCTATAACTTATCAAAATGATTAGATTGTATGTCATTATCTCAATGCATTAAATCCTATCCCCACCTAAATGTGTAAATCCTTTTTGCATGTATGTATTAGATCCTCTCTACACCCACATGTGTGGATACTTTTACATGTATGTATTATATTATCTCTTCACCCACGTGTATATCTTGTTATGTATTGGATTCTCTCTACACCCACATGTCCATATCTTTTATATGTATGCATTAGATCCTTTCAAAATCCATAGGTGTAAAACCTTATGTATGTATCTATCTTTCTCATCCCTACATGCACCGGATGGTAGGTTATTTGGGAAATTGGGGTGTCACTCGGTACTACATAAATTTAAAATTTTGTTTGCACTTTTAGTCTGAGTACTCTCTCTGCTCTAGTCTATTCTATAGGGGTCCCAGTCACGGTAAGCATACATGAATATATCAACATAAGTTTATCATCATCAATCAATTAAGGTTCTAAATCTAGAAAATTTGAATATCACAATTTCATTCCTTCCTCATAGGAACAATAGTAGGGTGTATACAAGGAATGAATGTAGTAAATTTTTTATAGCCATTCCATCCCAAGATATGATGAAAGTCTTATATCTCTCAAAGTTTTGACTCATAATTTTAGTTAGAAGGCATTATAATCAATATGGACCTTCAACTACAAGATATGATGCAAATTTTCACTCATTTGGATTAGATCATCATTCCTAATATTTTTTAGACTACTTGGACTATTGAAGAGTACATATAAAATATTTAGCACAAGATTTAGTATTGTTCGAGAAGGTACCTAAAAGTTGTATAGCTTAAAGAGTACCTTCATTTCTCATAGTGAGTCAAAATTTATATAATGGTATCATCATCATTTAAATCAACATGTAGTAGTTATTTCATATTTTATTTATACCTCATTTATATCTCCTCTCTACACCCCGCCCCGCCCCACCCTGTCTGGTCCGGTTGGGTTCAGTTCGGTGCGTGTGTGGATTTATCTTTTTATGATATATTTTTTATTTTGTTTTACTTTCCAAAATGACGTTTTGTTTTCTATGTTGCATCATTTAGAGTCAGGTCGATAACATTTAAGACACAATGATAAAACCCCTCTTGACTACCCATTAAGTCGGCTATTAAACGTGATGTTAAAGACGCACGTTGGAGAGACCAATGGGTACAGGCAGTTACTGCGGGCGGCTGAGACGTGCCCCATATAAGGAGGCATCTTCTCTCATTTGTAAAATATGCTTCACAACAAACGGTCAAGATACAGAGAGCCTTCTTCTCCAATGCAATTTCTCTACTGCTCCACCTACACTAAGCATGTTCATCCTTAACACCATCCCTTTGCTTCTGTCTTGCGCCAATAATTACTTTGCAATGCAGTTTTTCTGTTTGTGGCCAAGGGCTAAGGAAAGAGTTCAACACAGCCCACTCGCTTGCATCGAGTGGCTGTACCAGAGTTGGGGTGGCTGAATCTTGGAGATAGACCATTGGAGACGCCCGTGCTAGGAGCAGCATAATGTGTCTTGAAGATAGTGTTTCACATGCCTTCATCTCAAGCTATGGAGTTTATTTCTCTAAACGTATTCTCTATTTTCTCCGAATCCGAATTACTATTAAAAACTACTGCTGCATATTGGTGATTAAATGCTTGTAATTATCTAATTCACATCTGTCTTACAATACCTATTTCTAACATTTTCAAGACAGATCATTCGTTTCTACACATATCTGTTTAGATTAAACATAAAATTGTCTAGACAGATTGTTTACCCCTAAACAGTTGGTAATTAGATAAAATTTGAACTTCTTGTTTGAGTAATATGGATTTGAAAACTATGCTCTCACTTGATGATGTAGTCTCCCTTCATCCAGAATGCTTTTCTAGATTGCACTTCCATCATTGGCAACAGAAAATGGGATTCTGGCTTACATCTCTTGGACTTGTGTCTGCCATCTTACCACCTGATGAATATGTTCTCATTGTGCCTCCACCACAACCCGCTAACCTCCTTCTTGGAGACGAAAATCATGATCCTGTTATTCCTAAACCTATCGTCCCCACTCGTGTTTCAAAGGAGGCTGATTACCTATGTCATGGTAGAATCTTACCAGCCTTATCTGATTAACTCTATGATATATACCATAGTATTCCAACTGATCTTGAACTATGGACTACCTTAGATTCGAAATTTGGTCTAGAAGATACTGGTCTTGAGCGTTATGCCTTTGTTGAATGTCTAACATATAATATGGTTGATGATAAACTTGTCTCGGGTCAAGTTCTAGAATACCAAAATTTAGTGTCTAAATCCATGCCTAAATGTCATAACCTTGATGAAAATGTACAAGTAGCATCCCTCATAGAGAAGCTCCCTCCTTCTTGGAAGGATTTCGCCAGGACCCTTAGACATAGATAAGGGAACATGTTCATGGCATCCTTAGTCAAATCCCTACTAACTGAGGATAGACAAAGGGAACAAGATAGGAAGTCTAACCCGTCTGTCAACATGGTTATAGGTGATAAGACTAAGAAGAAACCCAACCAATCCCATCTCCATAAGAAATCTAAACCTTCATTTAAGGGTCACAAGCACCACCAAAATTACAGTAATAATAATAGTGATCAAGGAGAAAAACATGTCTGCTTTGTGTGTGATAAACCTGGCCTCTTAGCTAATGTGTACATATTTCACAAAGGTCAAAGGAAGCAGAATGTCTATGCTCCTAAAAATCCCAAAGTAAATATGATCATTGTGGGGGCAATTCCTTCCTCTTCTGTAGAAAGTTAGAAAATCCTACCATTCTTTTTACCGACATATCTTCAGATTGGTACTTGGATTATGGTGTCACATGTCATATTTTCTTTGACCAATCCCTATTTTCTACCTATCAGGCCGAATCTAGCAGAGTGATCAAGTGGGAAGATCATTCATCTACCATCCTAATTTCTGGCTTTGGACGTGTTGACATAAAGCTTACTTCTGGGAATGTCCTTAGATTACATGATGTCCAACATGTACCTTCTTTCCGTAGAAATCTAACTAGTCAAGTAGTGTTGTAACATTCTGGTTATACCTTGTTGTGTCAAGGCAATAGAGTTGTAATTTCTAAGAATGGTTCTTATATTGGTCTTGTATATACTTGTATTGGTTTGATTAAGCTATCTTCTGTTTCATGTAATGCGTCTTCTAGTAATGAAATATCTTCTACTATTTTAGTTTCTGAAACTAGTGATGTTTGGTATGCATGTCTTGGTCATGTGAATAAAAAAATGATGAAACGCATGATTCTCTTAGATCTGATTCCTAAGATGCATATTGATATTTCTGATAGATGCCAAGTTTGTGTGCAAGCTAAGCTTCCTAAGAAGCCATATAAATCAATAGTAGATTGTAATACATCCTTGCTGGAATTAATTCATATTGATGTTTGTGATTTAAATCATGTTCTTACTCGTGATAGTATGAGATACTTTGTTACCTTTATAGATGATTTTTCAAACTAATGTTCTATTTCTTGTTGAAAACTAAGGATGAATAATTAGAAAAATTTAGAATCTATAAAACCCAAGTAGAGAAACAACTAGAGAAGAACATTAAGAGAGTGAGGTCTGATAGAGGTGGTGAGTACACTTCTAATGAACTTGACAAGTTCTGTGAGGACCATGGCCTTATTCATGAAACCACTACCCCATATAATGCTCAATCTAATGGAGTTGTTGAGAGCAAGAATAGAACATTGATTGACATGGTCAACACAATGCTAGCCGAGTCTCGACTTAGTCACAGACTGTGGGGGGAATCCCTTCATACAACCAACTACCTTCTTAACCGCATCCCTTTTAGACACCTTGACAAAACACCCTATGAACTTTGGCTCAATAAGAAACCATTCTTGAAATACCTCAAAGTGTGGGGGTGTTTGGCCAAGGTTAAGATCCCTGAGAATAAGAAGAGAAAACTAAGACATAAAACTGTTGATACTATCTTTATAGGATATGTTGAATGCCAATAGTTTCCTAGTAATAAAATTTGAAATCTTAGACATTAGAGTTAACTCTATACTTGAGATTAGACATGTATATGATGTCTATTATGAAACCATCTTTCCTCTTAAGGAAAAGGTTCCTAGAAAAGTTAGTGAAAATCCCTCTTCTTCCTCTCCTACTGAACCTCTTGTAGTTCCAACTTCTTATGAATTACAACATGAACTCCTAGTAGATGAACTTCTGAGTGATCTAGGTACGGGTAAAAGGACTAAAGTTGATAAGAACTATGGTCCCAACTTCTACACCTTCATAGTAGAAGAAGACCCACATACCTATGAGGATTCCATGAAATCCATAGACTCTAGATTTTTGGAAGGAAGCCGTTGATAATGAGATAGAATCAATTATGAGCAATCATAATTGGATTCTTATTGAGCTCCCTCCAGGCTGCAAGAATATTGGATGTAAATGGGTGTTTAGAAATAAGATGAGGACAAATTGTTCCATTGATATGTTTAAGGCCAGACTAGTAGCCAAAGGCTTTAGTCAGAAGGAAGGATTTGATTACTTTGACACATATGCACATGTAACCAAAATCTCTTCCATCCGTGTCCTAGTTGCTTTAGCCGTGATCCATAAGCTTGAAATCCATCAAATGGATGTCCAGACAACCTTCTTAAATGGAGATCTTGAAGAAGAGATCTATATGAATTAGCCTGAAGGCTTTGTAGCACCTGGAAAAGAACACCAAGTTTGTAGACAAGTCAAGTCCTTGTATGGACTTAAACAAGAACCTAAACAGTGGAATGATAATTTTGATAAAATTGTATTATCTATCAGATTTATTGTGAATGAATATGATTGTTATATTTATTCTAAAACTTTTGATGATTCCTACATAATAACGTGTTTATATGTAGATGATATATTTTTGTTTGGATCTAATTCTGAAATTCTTTCTAAAACTAAATCTTTTCTTGCTAGCAATTTTGATATGAAAGATTTAGGACTTGCTGATGTAATACTTGGTATTAAGTTGAGTAGATCCACTTCTGGTTATGTACCTAATCAAACTCATTATGTTGATAAAATCTTGCATAGATTTGATATGTTTGACTGTACACCTGTTAATACACCTTATGATGCTAGTTTACATCTTATTGTACATAAGGGTACTCCTGTGGATCAACATAGATATGCTCAAGTTATAGGAAGCTTAATGTACCTTGCTAATTGCACTAGGCCCGATAGTTCTTATGCTATAAGAAGATTGAGCATGTACACTAGTTGTCCTAATGAGGACAACTGGATAGCTTTGGTAAGAGTGTTTAAGTACCTTAAAGGTACAACTACGTATAGCCTTCATTATACTGGTTTTCCACCTATATTAGAAGGACGTATTGATGCTAACTGGATTGCAGATTTAGATGAAAGCAAATCTACCAGTGGGCATGTATTTTGCCTTGGATGAGGTGCAGTTCTTGGAAATCATCCAAGCAAACTGTGAGAGCTAGATTCACTATGGAGGCTGAGTTTATTGCTTTAGATTTAGCTTGTTGTCAGGCTGAATGGCTTAGAAATTTACTTATTGATCTGTCGATTGTTTCTAAACCATTTCCTCCTGTTTGCATATTATGTGATAATAAAGCAACCATAGACAAAGCTAAGCAATCTAAAGGCAACCCGGGTAAGCGCTTTATGAGATTAAGATATGAAGATGTGAGAGATCACATCACCCGTGGGGTCATATCTATAGAGTATGTGAAATCTGCAATGAATATTGCTGATCCACATACTAAGGGTCTAGCTAGAAAGCTAGTACTCAATTCATCGAGGGGGATGGGTCTTCTGCCCATAGATTAAACATTGTAGTGGTAACCCTACCTTTCCAAAATTGGAGATCCCATGAGGAGTTGTTCAAAGGGACAACTAAGCTTTCGTATTATGCAAAAGCACACTTTGAAGTTTTACTCCTTAACCCTCCCTATGGCACCAGTTCTTCGACTCTGTCTGAGTATAGGAAGAGCTTTGCTCTGAATGGGCTTAAGGCCATTTATTGGCTGGGTATGCACCAGACAGGATACCCTTGGAGATCCCTACTATTTGAGTGTAACTCGAGAATTGAGGTTTATGTGAGTTGGACATACTCTCTAGAGCGCTCATGAAATAAGATCTTACGAAGGTCGTTTATGCGCAACACTGATATGAACTCGTTCTAGTGCCCACACTATAGTTGTTTGATTTACTAAAGTCTGAATCATGGAGTCTGGTTCAAGATGTAGTTCACCACATCTCTCTGGATTGAAGTGAGTCATTCTAGGTAATGGTTCAAAGCCACAAGCTACCAATACTGAAAAATATAGTAATGTCATAAATTTTTTATTGTATTGAATTTTCGAAAGGAATTATGAATCATGGGGGGAATGTTGTATTTCCTGTTCCAGAATTCCAGTTTTCCAACCAACGTTTATCCCACACTGGTTGCATCAGGAACCTCACAGCTCCTTATAAAGGCAAGTGGTCCCCAAGAGGTCAAGACCTCTCAAGGGCATGGGAATTTACGATTGATTGGCTAGGCTTGTGTATTTCTCAGAATAAAATAAAACACACACACAAACACACGCGTGCGTTCGTTCGTTCGCTCGCTCGCCCCGCCCGCCTGACCCGACCTGGTTCGGTTCGGTTCGGTTCGGTGCGTGAATGGATTTATCTTTTTACGATATATGTTTATTTTATTTTGCTTTCCGAAACGACGTTTTATTTTCTATGTTGCGGCGTTTGGAGTCTGGCCGACAACGTTTAAGGCGCATCGATAAAACCCCTCTTGACTACCTATTAAGCCGGCCATTAAACGTGATGTTAAAGACGCACATTGGAGAGACCAATGGGTGCGAGCAGTTACTGCGGGCGGCTGAGACGTGCTCCATATAAGGAGGCATCCACTCTCATTTGTAAAATATGCTTCATAGCAAACGATCGAGATACAGAGAGCCTTCTTCTCCACTGCAATTTCTCTATTGCTCCACCTGCACTAAGCATGTTCATCCTGAACACCACCCCTTTACTGCTATCTTGCGTCAACGTGACACAGTTTTTCTATTTGTGACCAAGGGCTAAGGAACGAGTTCAACACAACACTCTCGCTTGCACCGAACAGCTGTACCAGAGTTGGGGTGGCTGAATCTTGGAGATAGAACGTTGGAGACGCTCGTGCTAAGAGCGGCGGAATCTGTCTTAAAGACAGTATTTCATACGCCTTCATCTCAAGCTCTGGAGTTTGCTTCTCTAAAATCATTCGCCATTTTCTCCGAATCCGAATTACTATTAAAATTACTGCTGCATATTGGTGATTAAGTGCTTGCAATTATCTAATGAACATATGTCTTACGGTTGCTATTTCTATCAAAAGTACTATTTTTATATCTAGTCTATAACTACACATAATCGAGACATGTCGACATGGCTTATGTAATCCTTACATAAAAGAGGAGATTCTAGAATGACGTTCTAGGGTTACGTAAGAATCTTTGGTTTATTTTAGGTACACACCAGGGAACTTCAACCACTACAGGAAGGCGGCTGGAGGTGATTACATCAAAAACCCCTTTGTGTGCTCAATCCTAGACACCTCGGTTTACCATTGGGGATTGAAGGTTTCCTTGTTGAAAGAGATTCAAAATGAAATCAATTATCATACATAGATTATGGCTCTTATACTGACTATCATTTGAACAATTTATCCACTAGTCCCAATCCCACTGTCTTGGTATGTAGTGTTAAGGGAATAAATGTGGTTGTCTCTCAGTGTCCCGAATTATACAATCAACATATGCAATAAAGAACATAATCTCATTTTTTTAATGTAAAACCTTTGGCTCATCTTTGACTGTTATTAGAAAAAGGAACTTGATACTTTATTCATAAAAGTTATTTCACTAACGGCTTAGCATTACTTTATTCTTCGAACCAAATCAAGTAGCAACGTCGATAATGATCATCTAATAGTAATGTTCTTTCACTATTTATTGTTATATTTATTATCTAGACTTGCTGTTGGTCGTTTATTGAACATCTATATTATGTACTCTTTACATATGCAAATATTATTATGTAAAAATACCCCAAGAAAACTAGAAGATTTCGTTGAAGTTGGATACACAATTATTGAATTTGTGATACAAAATGATAAGCAGTTCTTTATCTTATTACTGTACCGTGACAATTCGGTAATTATACCGCTAAATATTTAATGCAATTTGAGGGACTGAGCTTGTAGGCCAGAAGTGAATGGAACTGTGTCACCGAACAAAACGGCAATTGTGCTCCTAACGGTGGTGCCCCCGTCGGCTATGTATTCATCGGGGCGGTTGTCATATACCAGACCAGGGCAGGCGGCTCTGAGAGGGTTAACGTGCCCGGCCCCCCGTGGTCAAGACGTCGGCGGTCATATCATTGTAGTCGCTCGTGATGAGGTTGCCGTTGAGGTTAGTAACTACGTCGGCCGTCGTCATGAGGGCGGACTTGATCATCGCCGGTGACCAATCAGGGTACTTGCTCTTCAGCAGCGCGGCGATGCCGCTGAGGTGAGGGCACGACATGGAAGTCCCAGAGATCATGTTAAAGGGCGGATGCAGCGGGAAGTGTCCGACCGGTTCTGGCCATGCCGCGAGGATGTTGAGTCCTGGCCCGATAATGTCTGGCTTGAGGACGCCCATGTTGACCAGGCTGGGACCCCTTGAGGAGAATGAGACCACAGCGGGGTCGCCGGATGAGGACCCGATTTTGGTGCCTTCAAAGACGATCGTTGCCGCAGGAGACTGCGCCGCCTTGTTGTACCGGAGTATGGCGACCCCATCTACATGTTAATGGTAATAGGGTACAATCCGCGATGTAAGCCGTAAACAATAAAGATGTTACCAGAGATACGCTGAGGCGTGCAGAGAGCACTGTCCTTAAGAGTATTTCCGCAGTACCCGACGGCGAGCGCCTGTGCGATAGTCTCCTGCGTGCGGCTACTCTCCCAGGATCCAACAGCGTTTGCCGACGTGAAGCGCGCACACGCAGTCACGGCGACGAGCGAAAGGCGACTGATCGTTCTTCCAGTGGACAGACAACAGGCGAAGAAGAAGAAAGGGAGCGATCGATATTGTGCAACTCTTTCGAACGACAGCGAGAGATAAAACATAAATAGCAAAAGAAAGACGAGCGAAAAGTTGTGATGCGGTTGCAAATCGGGACGCCGTTTGGAAGCGTCCAAACGAAGAGGTGCGTCGAATAGATGCGTAAACGTCTCTATTTGGTTCATTGAACCGATGAGCAAAACCAAGCCGGGGCCGCACAAGGGGCTCCGGGAGGCCGGATTTGCACCCCCCCTGCGCGCGGGATGCGACGTGCGCCGACGCGCCCGATTAAAGGGTTTCCGGACCGGGCCGGCCCAAACCCCATTGGCAAGGCCCACCATGCGCGTGCGTAGGGCCTATCCACTTTCATTCCTCAATTGTACTATGGACAAGGGTCCATATATAAGGAGGGAAGTATCAGCCGCAAGCAATATGGGACTAAACATTTGTCTTTTGGTTTGAAATACAACAACAAAGTATAACACTACATACGTGACATGAGCGGCGGGTATCTCGTGCGGCTGCGCTCTGGTGTCGTATCCTTGGCTTTCGGAGTTCATGATGATCATGGCCGCACCGCCGGCTTCCTTTACTAGCTTGCCCTTGTCAACCGGGACCAGTCCGCCTTCGGTGATGCAGACTACGATCTTGCCCTTCACATCTGCTAGCTGTAGAGATGTCTTGTTTGAGCACGATAAGGCTGATATGAGCTCGAGGGCTGAATCGTTCTTGCGGAAGAACGGCAGCACGAGAGGTAAGAATGAGTTGCTATTGAAGTCGACGGGCTGGTAAGCAGACTCGCCCTGGAACTCAGTCCCGTTAGCGAGCCTAACGACGGCGCGTATCCTCCTATCTGTTGGGCTGGCCCCAACGGTGAGCGCCCAGGGGTAAGTGTTTTCAGCACTAAAGTAATCCGGGCCGGAGTTCCCTGCGGAGGCGCTGACGAGTACCCCTTCCTGGCCGCGGCAAACGTGGCTATCCCGATGGATGTTAGTTCTCTCTTTCTCTCTCGAAACAAACTCTCACAACGTTGAGTGTGGAGACTCAGATATTTTGGTGCTGCGAAAAACAGTGCAGCTTTTCTGTTTTGATTCGATCTTATTAATAGGAAACTAATCTACTGACGTGTCCGAGTTTAGTGCTGCCATTATCCCACAAGTTTAGGTGAGTGCTGCCATTATCCCACAAGCTGGCCAGGCATGCATAGCTCCCAAGTAAAACACGCACGGTTTCGACACAAGGATAGTGGGCTCGTGCATGGACACGACTGAAACAGAAAATCAAATCGAGAGAAAACAAACTAAGCAACCTAATTATCCAACAATGGAGTCGTTGCACAACGCGAACTCGGTACCACCGAGCGACATGGATATGATGTCGACGCCGTCGGCTACAGCAGCCTCAATACCGGCGACCACGTAGGAGTCATAGCAGGTTTCGTTACACACCTGGTAAGCCGCGACGTGGGCCCAAGGTGCCATACCAACCGCTGTTCCCTTGGCGTTGTGGAGGATGCTGGCTCTTGCTACAAACGCTCCGGCCGCCGTCCCGGCCGTGTGAGTGCCGTGGCCATTGTCGTCGTATTGTTGAAAAGACGGCTTTGATGTGCTGCTGCTGCTAAGGAAGCTTCCGTCATCGAGGAAGGACTTCCCCTTCCATTTCGGTGGGGGTGGGGGGATGCTTCCGTCATCGAGGAAGGACGGGTGTGAAGGGGATATACCTGTGTCAAGGACCCCGATGATTACTCCCCGGCCGTAGTTGAACTCCTTTGCCCACGCACCTGCTGCGCCCTGCCGCAGCCCGAGGAAGCTCGGGGTGTGAGTGGTGTGGAGTTCCAGGCGTCGCGTGGGCTGCGCATCTACGAAACCAGGAATGCCCCTCAGAGCCAGGACTTCGGCGCCCGTGAGCCTGGCCGCAAAACCACTGAGGACGTGTAGGGGAGATTTTAGAGAAGGTGTCATTTAGTGCTGGCAAGACAATGAAAAGATCGTACGATCTCATCGTATCCCCAAAATCATTTTGGATATATATAGGAAAATATATCCATTCTTGCTAAATTTATGTCATAAACGTAAGAGTGACCAAACGAGGAAAAAGTTGGAATAAATCTTGGTATTACTAATAGAATTTTTTTCATCCAAATAAGAAAGTTTGATTTTTTGTCCAAATCGTCCAAGTAGCTAGAAATCGGTAAGTTTAGTTTACTAGAGTTATCGAAATAGGGAGAAATGTGATCAAACGAGGAAGAAGTTAGAATAAATCTTGGTATTACTAATAGAATTTTTTTCATCCAAATAAGAAAGTTTGATTTTTTCTCCAAATCGTCCAAGTAGCTAGAAATCGATAAGTTTAGTTTACTAGAATTATCGAAATAGGGAGAAATGAAATTCTTTTCCTCAGGATTATGCAAGTAGAAATAAGGAACAAAGTAATAGAAAGAATTGATGCATAATTTCCTCCTTCAAGATGGATCATCTAAAAGGTGAGTAAGAAAGCTAACATATGGTTTCTATTTTTTTTTTTCAGATTTACATATCCATAAATCAGTATTTATGTGTTTCTGCTTCAGTCATACAAGTTGAAAGCCTCGGGAGTTCTCTGAATAGAAGTGGATCGGTTAAGTATCCAAACTCTAATGAAAAAACATTATTGATAGTCCAAGACTATAGATTTTGATAAATAAAACTTCCACTATGGTCGGTTTGCGGCCCTTGGTTGTCGAAGGCGTCCTTAGGGTGATCTCTTAGTTCCTACGGGGTGGAGACGATGGGGTCGGTATATGGAATTTCTTTCCTTTTGTCATATTTAACTCAAAGGGTTGACAGGAGATAGTACATATTCCAAAAAAAGCTATACCTAGATACCTAAAATTTTGGATTTTATTATGAACGAACATCAAGGTATTTCTAAGGGCCAACTTGATCCTTCATAAGTTGAAAGTAGGGCTGGTAAAACAAGATCTGACCCGTACAAGAAATTTTTAAGCGGGTTAGGGTCAAAGGTTTTTCGACCGACCCAAAATTGACCCAAATCCAAAGAATCCAAAATTAATTTAGGGTAAGATCCGAGTTTGACCTTTTGACCCAAATTGGCCTGATTGACTCAAGATTCATAATAATATGTATAGATAAAATTACAAATACCAAAATTTCAAACACCCAATGACCTTTTAAATCAATAATATGACATTTGCAAAGTTTATTTTGGCAATTGTATATGATTTTCTACTTGTTTGTATGATTTATCATGCTAATTGTTTAATGAGTTGGAGTATAAAACTCCCCAACAAACTAAAACAAGCTTTATATGTGTTTCTCAATCACATTATAAGTTTGTTTACATTATAATTTGTTGTTTATACTTTGTAATTGTCAATGATTAGGTAAAACATAAAAAATTTTAAATTGTTCTCTTGGTATTTGGATTTAGAGTTCAAACCTGATGGATTCAAAAATATTTGCGGATCAGAGTAGGGTCCACAATTTTGACCAAAAAATTTATCTTTTGCAACTTTAGGGTATAGAAAAAAAGTTGTGATCTGAAATAAAACTTAGTCGACCCGAACCCGATTGCCACCCCTAGTTGAAACATGATCAAACATACTAGTCATTTCTATATTATATTCAACATATTAAAATCATTATAGCATACATGACATAGATGTTATGACACAAAAATCAAATACCAATTTAGCTAATTTGATCAACATATGTCATAGAATATGAAAACAACATAATTTCACATAATTGCATCCAATTTAGCTAATTTGAGCAAATGGTCAAATCATAACTTGTATGAGAAATCTTGTCATTTTGACAAAGATTGGAGGGTTGTTACGAACTATCATTAATGACAATCAAGTTGTTCTAAATCCTCTAAACTATATGCAAGTATTAAGATGTACTCCAAACCATAGGTAGATGTGCATTAAATTGATCATTGATTGAGAAAAATACCATAAGAAGTGGGTCATTGTCTTTAGATATTTTTATTACTTTCATTAGTAAGAACTTGATGCATAATATTCTTTTAAAGCATAATCACCTCTGTAAGTATTGTTCACCGACCCAAATGTACAAGTCTTGCATCTTTCACCAACAAATTATACCATGTTAGTTGTTTGAATTATTCTTTTATACGGGTAAACAATCTACCAATTAATTCAAAGCATTTCATTCCAACATAATACTTTTAGGGGGTATATTTTTTTTTAATATTAGCTTTCCCCTCCTACCTAATAGTATATTTGTCTACACATAATCCACATCCTCATTTCTGTCTCTCACTAAATGGGAATAAAACTACTACAAATATTATCTACATCTTCATAAATATGCTTGAATTGGCTTTTCTGCATATCTATCACTATAATAACACTAGTGATGTTTTTGTATCCATCTCCAGGTAGGGATGTTTTATATTTGGTCTTACTAACACACTAAGATTGATTTTTTTGTTGTTCTATAAACATAGGTTGGTGTCCAAAATCCGTGAATTCTTTTACACGATTTGATGCATGTAGCTCCATTGTTGTTGTGTATGAAAACTTCCATTGAGGCCTCCTTATGTATAGACTTAGAAACATCATCACCTTGTGCTATGTCATATTGTTTTTAATTGGAACATACTGGTGCTTGAAGTTGATTCTGAGTCGCCATGAATTAATTTTCCTCACTTAATAGATCATGTTTCTTCTAGTAAACTCTTGTAGGGATCTATGAAGATAAAAATTCATTTATACTCAACTCAACATAATATACATGACACGTTGCTTTCCAAATTTCCTAGTTTACTTGTCATCCGTTTAATATATTGTTAGACATGTCCATTTGGGTAAGTAAAAAACACAGTTGATTGTAGTACCTATGGTTCACCAAACTGTGAATATATCTTCTATTTCCTACTACATATGATCTCTTCTAATGACTAGGCATACAACCTAAAATACTGCTTAAAGTGTATCTAAGGTCATGCCTTTGTTTATCATAGAAATTTTAAATCTCTTTGAGTACATAACTTTTAACACACAAGCAACTAAATATTCATAGAATTTTACTCATTATGAAGTTTATTTAGATGACTAGACCTAAATACATATTTGGACATCTTAAAATCCTACTCTTCCCATGTTTTGCACAAATAGTATTCCTACCTTTGCTAATGTGTCATTTCACTTGTTCATCTTAGTTCCCCACCACAAATTATCTAGAAGTATATATATTCCTTTTATTTTATTGTCTATTGGGCAACATACGATCATTGCATAAGTATATAAACATCAAGATACCAATTTTATCAAGACCTTTCTACATAAATTCCCTTTACATTTTAGCTTTCCATCCTTTGAGCTTATGATTCTCTGTTTAATATGGTTGTTGACAACTTTCTTTTGAAACAATAACACCTAGGTGAGGACCCAAGTAATTTGATATTGCACCACCCATTGTATTTGAAGAATTTCTATCATCTCATATCATGCTTCCTAATATTCTTTTTCACATATAACTTCATGTATTGGATACTTTACTTAACAAATACACATTTTTATAAATAATGTATGTATAAGTACTCTTATATTTTATCCCTAGTAAGTTAGATGTTTTCACTGGTATAAATAAGATAGAAACTTTTAGAGAACCGCTACTTGCTCCTGTTGCATGGAAATGCCTTTCATTATTTTCTTCACCCAAGACTAAAGAATAATATTATCATAAGACAAAGTAAGGTGAAATAGGTTCCCCTTTTAGATTATTCATGAAGTTATGATTTACCCTTACAATGAAGTATGATACAATCATAATGCATTTTGTATATAGATTTTATAATTCTCTCCAAATCCTTATCCTTTGTCACCTTGTAGTCAATTCAACCCTATCATGCACCTTGATCCCATTCATCTCATTGCAATGGTTCCTTCATTTCCCTCTTCTTCACCCTCAAAATGGAAAAGCTCATAGAACACTGGTGGATTTCCACGAAGGTAGCTAATTCATAAAATATGATGGAAAACCCATCTTGATAGTGTTGACTTAAGTTTTTAAACTAGTGTCTACAAGGTGTTTTTGAGCCATCCCACCACAACCTAAGTCCCCCAACTACCCCTACCCTTCCCATTTTTTCATCACATAGGGTTGAACTCTTGACTTCCTGCTCACTAGCAGGGTGGTTGCCCACTGGGCTAGTGCTCTTACATTTGAAATCAATATGACAACTATTTAGTTCACTTTTTTGGGTGATTGTTCTCAACTCCACCATATTAATAAGATCCTAAAATGTCCAACATTTTTGACCCATTTGTCTTGTCAATGCTTTCTACAAGATTGTCTCAAAAATTATAATCCTTGGACTTTAAAAGAGATCAAAGGAATCATTGGACTATTACATAAAGCATTAATCAAGGGTATATATATCCAATATACATACCTCTATGACATCATGCATACATCCCATTACAAAAACATTCCTTTTTTTACTCTTAAACTTTATTTTGGGAAAGCCTTTGATATAGTTATTTGGAACTTCATACTGAATTGACTTAAAAAGTTTGGTTTTCATCCTCATTGGTGAGAGCGAAATTATAGTTGTATTTATTCCGCTCACCTTTCCACTCTTATAAGCAGTTCTTTATGTGTATAATTTAGTATCACTAACAGACTTAGACAAGGAAACCCACTGTCCTCTTATTTATATATCATCTTCACTTCTATTCATGTGAAAATAATTAAACTTGGTATTATTTGTGGCCTCATCAATAATATAATTATACGTCATGAATGCCATACAAATTGTTAGTGATGTGATTATCTCCCTTGAACTTAGTCATTTAGACTCATCATATCTTTGGTATTTTCTCTAATCTTATTAGGTTTAAAATTAATTTTCATAAGTTCACCATTTGAGGTACTCATGTTCGTTCTTATAATATGCACAAATTGTAAAACATGCTAATGAATATGAATATTTTCCTATCAAACACCTCAGGCTTTATCTCATCTTGAAAACATAACACCTCCATTTTATATCCTATAATTTACAAAACCCCTCTCAAACTATCACAATCAAAAATGAATTTCCTCAATTTTGTCATTCAAATTAATATCATCAACTCTACTATAACTCATATCACCACCTTCTTCCTCAGTTGTGTCATTCTTCCTTCTAAGATTATTTCACAATGTAACAAGTTTAGAAAGAATTCTTTAGGAAGATTTTGATTCTAAACCTATGCCACACCTAGTTAACAAGAACACTATATGCAAATCCAAATTGTAAGACAGTTAGGGAATAATTATAAAGACACATTCAAACTACCTTGTCAAAAATATAATTTGACATATTTGTGAAAGTAAAACTACCATCCAATGTGATCATGTCTTGCCTAAATGTTAACAAAAACATAATCCTTGGAATATCACTGGACATACAAAAATGTATCAACCTTTGACATATCTTTATAAAGTCATATATATCATCCTCTGCAGTATCCATGTTTCTATCCCACACTTTTGAAACATATAGTTTTGGATAGATACATAGCTTGAATGTGTATCCATTGTCAACATGAAACTTATGATCTCCATCCCTAAACCCTTTAAACACTTCAGCCCACACAATGCCTCACTATTATTTGTCAAACAAAATAACTCATTGAAATATCATCTCCTGACCTACTAGTTTACTACTGATGAAAATTCAATACATCAAAAAATATATCCTTGAATCCATAAAATGTGAATATAAAATGGATATGGGGTAGTCACTATTTAGTGTGTAAAGTATATGTGCTTTATGCATCAGTGTGTCAATACTTTTTTTGCGGAATGGATTGGAGCACACATTGTCTGTCCAAAATGTTGTGAATCATCAAGTTGATAGGACACCATATACTCATCATTGGTTTACACTAGTACCTTCCAAAACTTCTAGGGTCACACTAATGTTTATTGTGTTGCAAGGAATCTATTGATTCCTTTCATCTTTTTTTCACTTGTCCCTACACTGAAAGTACTTGGATTTTCTTTATCAGGGTATATGAGAAATGTCTAAAATATCTATCTGGATGCACAACAAACTATATCATGGTTCTATCCTTAATATCAATAAACTCCAATTTCAATCCACCCTTTCTTATTGCATTTATGGTTCATTTGAAAATATAGAAATAGAAAATTTAATGAGAACACCTCACTTTTCTTTTTATAATTGTGCATGTATTTATGATTTGTGCCAATATATTTTATATTCTTTTATTTGATACAATATCAAATCAGAAGGAACAGTATTAAGGCTACTTGAGATCATGTCCCACCAAATGATGTTCCTTGACACACTAAAGGGTCATTTCTTTTCAATAACTACTTGATGGTTCATACAAGGATGGTTGTTGATGTTCAATTTATTTATAGTCACTCATTATCACATCAATTTGTTTACATCTCTAATGGGGCCAATTCTATCCACAATATCCATTGAAATCACTTGGTACTCTTTTCATTTGGTCATAAAATTGAACACCTATCTTTTTGTTGAGGGACTGATACATCTTATACCATTCATTCCCTCGTTGTATCTCATGATAGTTTTTGAAGTTGTTATTTCTGTATTTTTATGAATTAAATGTCATTATCTTTATTAAAAAAAAGACTCCTTCCAGTAGTTGAGACATCTTAAATATTTTCAATACATTACCTTCACTATGTACAAAGAATAACAAACTACTCTAGTCCAACACAATACTAATAAAAAGATTTATAACTTCAGATCCTCCCAAGGGCCCATCACATTTACCTTCTCTTCCATAAGGTGACTTGATAATGTGACTACCATTTTTGAAAATGTGTATATATATTTCTTCAATTGATAATTTTCCTTGATGTAATATTCTTTCGTACATTATGAATTACGAGAACTTTTAAGTATTTTTTCTTCTCCATTAATACTTAGGAATTAGACATATACAATCTAGCATTGTAGATTAATTTAAGCACTCTATATATCAAATGTGTCTTAAAACTAGAATTCAGACGATAAATAGAACTTAAAATACACCAATTCTGCAATCCATAGATCTCACTCAAATTGAAAAGTTAAACAATATTGTTTCGATATATTCTTATAAGATTAATTCAAAATACCTTAGCTAAAGTGTTTGTAGAAAATTTTATCATATTATCCCTACAATTACACTACATTAGTTTTGTCAAGGAGAGGAATATGCAATACAAACACATACCAACAAGTTCATTAGGATTTTTTTCTTCTCCATTATCCTCATGAGGACTTTGAAAAATAAAATAATATCTTAAAACCTACCTAATTCATTGTTAAGTTAATGATTTTGGTTGGTGGCTCACGAAGTCATGACTAATGAGAGGATAAGGAGAAGACACTTCACTGACAATAGCATTTGTCCTAGATGCAAAACCAAACTTGAAACTTCCTTACATGCTCTTAGAGATTGACTGCATGCCAAGGTACAATACTGACTATAAAAGTGGGGTATCCATTACAGACTGACTTGAAAACAGTCTACAGAAGGGGAGGAGAATCAAAGAATATTTCATCTCTTATTGATGGACCATCTGGATGTCCAGAATCAATGAGGTCTTTGAAGAAAAGAGTATACACATTGATTTGTAGTAGGGGAAATATACACGACTATGTAAAGGAATATAGGAGGGATGCAAAGTGCAGAAAGTGATCAAAGAGGTGCTTAATGCTCAAAATGGAAAATCAGTGAATCTCAACAAACATTGGGTCCTAATGATGGTTGACGCAACTGTTAAGATGAACTATGCAGCTATAGCAGTCTCTGTGGTAGATTGGAAGGGGAAATGGTATGGAGGTGCAGCCAAGTCAGTGTCTGTAAGTTCAGTTGTAGAAGCAGAACTGAGGGTGGTTTTCCTGGCTGTGAATATGATCCACTATTGGAAGCTCCCGAAGGCGATCATCAAGACATATAGTAACAAGATGATTGAGGCAATTGAAGGAAGACCAGGACAATTTCCTAAGATCCAACCTTGGATACGGGATATATGTCTAAACACTGAGGGACTGGATGAAGTCTAGTTCACCAAAGTTGATCAAAAATTGAATGCTTCAGTTGATGCTTTGGAAAAACACCACCTAAAAAACTCCTTGGAAGGTATCATTTATAAGGACCCTCCTCGTGACCATGTGGGTCAACCCCTCCTATTTCCTTTAACTCTGTTAGATGTTCTTCTAAGTTCCTTTTCTCAAATAGAAATATATTTCACTTAGTTACTAACAGTACATAAAATAAGATAGTCTCCTTTTCCCAAAAAAAAAAGATATTGATTTTGGCTTTCACCCCACACAGATTACTTAAATGGAATGATGATACTCCTATCTCTCCTTCTCGCTTTTGACAATAATTTGTTGGATAAATTGGACATTATTATAATCCCTTTGTTTTGATGATGGCAAACATTTCATTCTTCTGAATCTAATTTGCTATTTGAGTATTTCAAGGTAAAGCACATAAGGTGGCGGATAGCAAAACTTGGTATATCAATTTGTTAAAATTTCTTTATTTGCATGAGTGTACTCAAATGTAAAAACTTGTACAAGTATATAATGTACAAGTACTTAGACATCTAGAAATCAAGTGTTAGATCTTCCCTATCCAATCCCAACACTTAGATAGAACTTACCCTAAGATAGAAGCAAAATTACACATTTATACACACACTTAGTACATGGCTCAACACATTGGAACATGGACATTCTCTGTCGACAAATTCCTTGACCAAGAAACCCTCAGTCATCCATATTCTCGACCGAGAATAGTCCTTCTAGAAAATTCTATAGACGTTAGACTGAGTTGAAAAGTGGTTGGTAGTTGGAAATGAACGTTGCAATACACTCATTCTAGACCTTCCCTCAGTCGACAAATTCCTCGACCAGGAGACTCTCGGTCAAAAAACTTCTTGACCAAGAAAGAATCTGGACTGCACTTTTCAGCATTAAACAACTAGCCATTGCAATGTAATTAGTGGACACCTAACCGCTAGTTGAGCACTAAGAACACCCTATAAAGTGTCTAGAACATCCCTAAGCACTAGTAGGCCATTCCTATAAATAGGACATGACTTAAGACACCTAAAGAACTAACTGGCAATCACTTGCAATCACTTGTGCATACAATTATACTTGAGAATCATTCCTTGTGAGCAACAAGCTGAGCTACACTTGCAATCTGTTTCTTTGAGCTCTACATTAGTGTCCTATAGCCTAGTATCTCCTAGCCACCACACTACCACATTCATCTATAGTGGATAGGAGATCAATACACTTGATATAGGATCAAATCACTGCACTCAATTGGTAACATTGTTTCTTTCTTCCAATCTTGTTCCTTCTATTGTATTTTGTTCTCCTTTTCTACTCCTAGGTTGGAGGCTATGGAAAGGAGGTTGTTGGAGCTTCTTTAGGTGGTGAAGGTAGCTCGGTGGACTTAGAATTACTTCATGAAGGCTATCTCAACGGGAAGCTACTTCAAGAGGAAGGCTACTTCAAGGGGAATCTTGGAGTTACTTCGAGGAAGGCTGCTTTAAGGTTGGTGGGACTACTTCTAGGTGAACGTTATCCTAAGGGTTTTGAAGGTAGTTGTATCTTATGTAACATCATTGCGAGGTAATAAAATACAATTGCTTTCAATATCCTAGGTTGTAGACTGACTCCCTTAGTATTTTCTAAGGGTTGAACCACTCTAAACATCTTGCCTCCTTCTCCAATCTTTTTGTGGTTGTTTGCTTAAAGAATTTTTAAAATTATTATAAAACCCTATTCACCCCCCTCTAGTGTTTTTCAATTGGTATCAGAGCAGGCTTCAAGGAGCTCTAATCGATTCTTGAAGATGGAGGGTGGTGATCTCTACAACCTCTAAAAAGAAAGGAGAAACATGAGTCAACCTTTAATAAGTAATAGGTGGTGCTTTGAATGTGAAAAAATGGGGCACACAACACTTAGCTATCCAAAGATGATAAAGAAAGAAAAGCTCCATAAAGCTAGCACTCACCAAAAGGAGGTATGTTGTTTTATTGCTACAACAAGTGAAGAAGAAAATGAGGAAAGCCTATTTGATTTATTAAAAGAAGATTTAATCGGTAGCCTTCAAGAAACACATGATAAGTATATTGATTGTAAGAAGAAATTAAAGAAATCTACTAAATTAAATGATCATCTACATGCTAAACTTCTTACTCTTACATCTGAAAATGAAGATCTTAAAAACACATTGAACTTAACCATCAAAGACCATGATATTAAGCTAAAATCAATAGATGCAAGTTGCAATCTTCTTTCTCAAGAAAAGATAAACTTGCAAGCCCAAGTAAATGATCTTAAAAAACAATCAATTTTGTGTAACCATGAAAACTATGATGAGATTGCAAGATAAAGAGATATTCTATCATCCAATCTAAAACAAGCTGACTTAAACATTAAAAAGAGAATGGATGAAATCACAAAACTCCAAAAGGAAATTAGTAATATTAAAAATAAAGATATTCTTGATAAAATACTAAATAACTCAATTGGACAAATTGAAAGAAGAGGTTTAGGCTATGTTCCCAAAGGAAAATCTCAAACACCTAAACCTAGATGAAAAAATGTACCTACAGGAAAGTATAAATATGTACCCAAGAACAATCTAAATCAAATTCATAAAAAGAGAAATGAGATAAATTCAAACTGTTGTAACTATTGCTTAAGGCTTGGACATTATTCCTTCTCATGTCCTTACGAGAAAAAGGATGTTGAGTTGGTATGGGTTCCAAAACCCCCACACTAAATGAATATGAATAAAATTAAGTTGAGATATGACCAAAGACTCTAATTTAACTATCTTTATGTCCTATCTCAACTAAACATAAAGGAACAACAAAATAATCAAATTAACCCATAACTTGAACAAACAAATTGCTGAATATATCTTCTAGAGACACTCTCAGTCGAAAAATACTTCGACCGGAAGTAAGTCGGTCGAGAAAATATTTGACCAACAAAGGCTCTGTATTTAGCCTGATTTTACTAGAAAAATAGTTAAAATTTTGGTCAAACTATACTTTGACCGAATCACTCTTTGATCGAACATTATTGGACCGAATCTGACACTGCTGCAACCTATAACAATCTGGAAAAATAGTGATTTACTTGGTCGAATAAATCTTTGATCGAAGATTAGTGGACCAAATCTGACATTGTTTTAACCTAAGAAACAACAGCTTATTCGGTCGAAAAGAATTTCGACCAAAATATTTTTGGTCGAGAAAAAGTTCGACCGAATGAGGTTCTGTAAACTTGCTTAATTTATTTTAGTTTGTTATCAATTTTCTATTAATGTTGATTTAATTTGCAAATCAAGAATGAATCTTGGAGACAATTTTTAAACATATTGATAAGCTTACATCATGACTTATTAAATGAAAATATACTTTGATTATAACATTCTTATTGAACTTGTTACAAAATGTGTTGACTGAAAACCTGTATACTTTTTGCAAACGGAAATTGGACGTGCTTTCTTGTGAAAATGAATCAATACAAATATAGCATAGATGGCAAGTTCATGTATTTTCAATTGCTATTTGAAAGGATATAATCTTATACATGGTTTTCCTAAAGTATTCCTTGGCCAATCTGAAAATTATGAACCATGTTGTTTTGAGAAAACTTCATCAATAGAACTTATGGACTTGTTTATATTGATTGAGAAAGATATTATTTTTGTCATCCAGTTGTTTATGATGGATCACAGTCTTGCAAATAGAGATGATGTTATATTCCTACAATTTTGCTCTAAGATTGAAAATCAAATACTCTACTTGCAATTTTGTGAAATAAATCTTTACATGATAAATTGTTCTAAGTATTTAAATTATATAGGAATTTCAAGGCTATATTCCTTGCAAGCTCTTAAAAAGAATTTTCATTTATATATGAAGAAAAGACATACTTTATGATCATAATTGAGAAAAGTTTTAAATGGGAAGACTAGTGGAATAAGAGATGTTGTTTAGAATAAAATTATTCTATCTAAAGCCTATTCTAAGCAAATCAAGAGCAAGACACCATTTCAAAATCAAATATTGCTCACATGAATTAAGTTCTATAAAAACTTGATCCTAAGCTATAATCTTTCAAATTGATATAAACTCTTTCAAATTGGTATCCACCTGTTACATAAAGGCTTTATACTCAATTAAGTGGATCATTATGAATGTTTAAATTGGAAATCTGCAGAAATGCCTCTCGATCGAAAAAGAGTTTGACTGTGGGGCACCCTGGTCAAAGTCATGGTCAACCTAAAATAAGCCTGCCAGAATGCTTATTTGTGATATTAAATCATTTCTTTGCACTCAATCTTAGTATATTGATCTGAAACTTGTTCATCATGTTAAAAATAAGATTTTAGAGCAAATCTCTCAATAAAAGGTTTGACTTATTGTAATCAAAATTTAATGCTCTTTATTCTTAAACTATCTTGATTATAAGATTAAGGGGGAGCTCACAAAAATTGGTAAACATTTATTGATCAAATCAAAACTTCAAAAACTAGCTATGACCTTAGGATTATTGAATTATCCTAATCTAAAATGGACACTCTATATCAATATGGGCTTAACATCCCTCATTATTGATTAGAGATATATTTCTTGATCCTACTATTTCATAAAGAAAATCTCATATCATTTTTAGGGCTTCACATCCCTTGTAAAATGGATGAGAAATCAGTACATGTATCCATCATGAGCCTAAATGGATCTGATATCATTTTCAGGGTTTAACATCCCTTGTAAAATGGATGAGAAATCAATACATATATCCATCATGAGTCTAAATGGATCTCATATCATTTTAGGGCTTAACATCCCTTGTAAATGATTGAGAAATCAAAACACATATGCCATGAACTTAAAAGGATCTTATATCATTTCAAGGCTTAACATCCTTTACAAATGATTGAGAAATAAATTGTGGCTAAATTTGACATAAAAATAAGTGGTTTGCATTAAATTGTATTCATTACCCTTGCTTTAAAAAATTGAGCATCAAATTATCAAATTAAGGGGGAGAAATAAAAGTCATACTTAACGTTTATCTTGGTTATCGTTTTTAAATGACAAAGGGGGAGAAACAATCTAAATCATTAACATAAAGTAAAATGAGTTTTATAATCTCTTGGCTAGCACACACTTTAAGAGAATGGCTGCAAAAGGTAAACTTCAGGTATGAAACTCATATGATTTATATTTCCTTTATTTATATTTTGGAAATGTTTATCATCTTCAAAAAGGGGGAGATTGTCATAAGTTCGAACCCAAGCGACAGGATGAATGAATCGCCATTTTTTTTTAAAAACGGGGAGATTGTTGGATAAATTGGACATTATTATAATCCCTTTGTTTTTATGATGACAAACATTTCATTCTTGTGAATCTAACTTTTTATTTGAGTATTTCAAGGAAAAGCACATAAGGTGGTGGATAGCAAAACTTGGCAAATTAATTTGTTAAAATTGCTTTATGTTCATGAGTGTACTGACGCAATTTTACCGTGCATATAAACGCAAGTGAATGCGTCGAGTAGTACAGGCCTTTGTGAGGCCCGAGTCGAACTCAGGGATACGTGCAATCGTGGGGGACTCCTACTAACTACTCGCGATCAGCTAAGCCGATTAACAAGTTGAGAGTTGTTGTTAAAAATGAAAGAAAAATAAAAACAAAATAAAAGAAGCAATCGATTAAATGTTGGTTTAATCAATTCAAAAGGGTATCTTTAGGATTGTGGTTTCACCGCGAGTTTTCATTGTATTAAATTCTATATAGCTACTCAGGTTTATCTCTCTATCTGGGTAGTGGCCTGAAATCAGAATTGCCCACTGTCGTGGTACAATTCACTACCTAAGTCTAGGTCGGTTCCACCGTCGTAGTAACCTATACCCTAAACTAGGTGCATTATGAATAATCTCTCAGTATCCACCATTAATCTTACACCGCCTTGTTCAAGGGATTTGTCAATTAATGTAAATTCCGTCTCTTTTCAGCCGTTAATCCTTCTTTCAAAGTGATTAAGGGCATTAGGTTATTATTATGGTGATCAAGCATAACAATACATGGAGAAAACGAAATTATACCACAGATTTGAGGGATAAAATATAATTCACTATTATAAAATTGTCATACAATGAATTCTCGGGCTACTCCCGGTCCTAAAGACGAAGGGGATTAGCCCCGCATGTTCATCTCACACAAGTACATGGTAGAAATAGGGGAAAACATGTAAAAACGTGGAATGAAAGGGAAAACCCCTGAACGGAGAAGAACCGGTTGATCCTCGGTGTAGAATGCGTGCTCTACCGCCTCTCGGTGGTGGAATCTGTCTCCTTCAGCCTCCGGATCAACAAGTATGAGCTGCTAGCCTCCGTTCTCCTTCCTACCGCTCCTCGGTACTCGTCCAATGGCTAATGAGATCATCCCCTCCCTGGGGGCGCCGTCATTAGCTATATCTCGGTCATTAGGTCGCTAATTAACCGTAGCCGTCCGATTGAGATCATTAGGAAGCCAACTCATATACTACAGTGTCGATACCATTGACGCGAGTCGATGGTATCGACCCGCTGTAGTGGCGGCCGGCTGCAAACCCTTCCTTTGTCATGCCCAACAGTATCTCGATACCATCGACGCGGGTCGATGGTATCGATTTCCTTTAGGCGTCGGATTTTGCAAGCTTCTGACACTGTAGCCTCCAAGTGTCGATGGTATTGACTTGGTGTCGATACTATCGACCGATTTCTCACCAACAACCTGATGGTATCTCGATACCATTGACATCAAAGTTGATAGTATCGACTTTTTCCTGATTCTTTCGGATGGCAACCTGTAACCATGTCGATGGTATCGACGGAAGAAAATACTCCTTTTTCCTGAAATTCAAACATGAAACCAAATAAATTCACACAAATAATAATATTTTAACAATTAATGCTCAAAGTGATGGATTAAAGGGGATTTGACATAAAATAGCAGCGAAGACCAAAGTGGATGAATTATGCGATATTAACCATAGAAATGACTAATTAAAGCATAAAACACATATGAAACAGGTCTACAAATGCGACTCAAAATCATCGCATCAAACTCCCCTAAGCTTGAACGTTGCTCGCCCTCGAGCAACTAATCCTTAGAATAGAATTGCTAATGTCAACTGAAGAACAACACACCACAACCAACATCCCATATGACTCCCACCGGACATTCACATACCGACCCTTTCTAACCACGGAACGGTAATTACCCTGAAGGCGACAATAATCATCAATAAAAGAAATTGACCTCAAAACTGATGAACACTATCACATAAGGCAGTTAACATAATAAAACTCGCCGGTTCAGACTTGGTGCATCTTGTGATCTCCTGTACTACGCTGCTCACCCTAACTACCATCTACATGGAAGCAGTTCTCCTGATATTCATTAATGAGGAGAAATTCACGGTGGCCTACCAATCCGAGCAACGGGTGGATGAAGATGGGTGGTTCATGGAAGAAAATGGAAGTATTGTACAGTTTCAACATGCATAATACAAAAATGTCCTACATGATGCAAATGCTCATGAAAAATGCCCTAATGCCTAAAATTGGGTGGAATGATGCATGTACCAACCATCCATCTCAAAACGAGATGAACATCTAATTAAGCTACATCATGTACTCAATAATTCTTGAAATATAGGTGATATTATGTTCCTTTCTCCTTCTTATTCTAATTGCTTCTAAATAACTCTTTCCCTTTTTTTTCATTATGCATATTTTTCAGATTTTTTTTCATTTTCAACCCTTATATCCATAATTGATAATGAATATTTCATTGGGCTTATTTTCTTCATACTCAGAAACTTGCACTATTTAGAAGGTATGGACCAATTTAATTCACCATTGGAGAAAGATTGAGATACATGATATGCTTTATGCATGAAAATTATGAATGCAATTACATGGCATGCACCTAAGGGTAATGTGCATGTATCACTATTCTCATTTTTTTCTTTCTTTTTATGCAAAACATATGGAAAAAGAATTAATGCAAGCCCTATCTACGTGTAATGCAGTCAAAGAAGTTAAAACTGTAAAGTACTTCCAATTCTTGTGGTGGATTGCAAAAAGAGAAAAGGTGAAAAGATCACAAGACTAGGTGACTGAACCTTAGATAAATATTATGTGTCCCTCCTTACTGACCTGTGTAGTAGTTAAGAAGTTTCTCTCTCCTACTTCCGATTAAAGTCACATTACCATTTGGTCGGTTTAGGCTCAAACAACCATTTCCGTCCACTTTCATGAATCATTAGGAGTACAATTGTGAAATTTTTGTTTTAAAGTTGACAAAACCAATCATTTTCGTAGGATATGTGCCCAAGGTTAAACAAGACAAGCTTTCCAAACACACAAAAATTTTAAATTTCCCTTGATTTTCCCATGCACAATTAATGAGATGACACAAACTTTATGACATCCATGATTACACTGGATAGCATGTGGTGCCTACAAAAACTAAAATTGCAAGAAACAAATAACAAGAATAAAAACAATAAAGTTCAAAACTAAAAAACAATAAAAGATAAAGCTGTTCCAACTACCCCCCTAAGCTTGAATTCGACTATGGCCTCATAGTCAAAAACAAACTTAAAGATTGGAACAGTGATACCGGATCACTCCTGTGGTGGTGGAGGCGGGTACTGTGGAGTCGTTGGGTCCCAAGAAGGATACTCCCCCTGGAAGCTTGGATCAAACTGGGCCCTGGGTGGAGGTTGTGGATAACCTCCAAAATAATTTTGGCTCCAATAGTGGTCATAGAAGGGCTCCTGCTGCATCTCCATCCGATACAACCGATCATGTATCTGTTGTTGGTTTTCAAGGAGGAGGCGCTCATTCTTGAACATCGCCCTTTGGTTGTCCAGTATCCGGTTCGTAGTGTCTTGAATACCGGTATACATCCCCATTTGTTGCTGCTGCGACTGCTGTATATCATGCAGCATAGTGTACATGCCATGCATGGAATAGACATCCTCGCTTGGCTGTGAGGGTGGTGGTGGTGGAGGCGTATGCTGGGATGATGAAGATGCACCCAAATGCATCCTAGGATGCTTCCGTGGTGCTACTCGTGCTCGAAGAGGTGTAAATGCCTCCTCTTCCTCCTCAGCCTCGTCGCCATTTCCGTCGTCGTCGTCGCCGCCTTCTTCATCGGAGTCTGCGATGGCTATGATTGGCCACCGGAAATGCTGCGCACCGTCGATGTTGAAAACGGGATCGGGAAGAGAACATTCTTGATATGCTTGATTGACGTGGCAGTGCGCAAATGCCACGCCATCTCGGAGAAGCAACAGATTGGACCAGTGTAAATGCTGCAAGTTCACCTTGCTTCTTGTAGAGAGAGGAGTGAGGGTCTAGAAATTCAAGCCAAGGTATGAAGCCCTCTTGGTGATGAGCCCGCCGAAGTGAATCGGTGCTTTCCTCGTACTCCTCTTCACATCCAAAACGCGTTGCAGAAAGAAGGCACCCCAATTGCATTCTTGTTTCTTCAGGAGTTTATACAGAAAGAAAAGGTCCGACCCCTGAAATTTGCTGAGGGCCAGATCACCCCGAGCAAAAACTGTGGAACTGAGCATCCGGTGCAAGATCCGGACGAAAGGGTGCTCGAAATCGGCTACCGCAGCATTGTGGTAGCTCACCGACTTTCCTTGCGGCACCATCACCAGCTCAGCGAAGATCGCGTCATAGTCGGCACGGTTGTCCGGCCGCCGGTAGTCGTACTGCGAATGGTTCCAGTTGAAAATCCTATTGAACTGCTTGAGCGTGAGGGTGTAGTCGTGGTTGTACAGCCGGAAGGACACCCGGCCCTTGATCAACTCACGATCGGTAGCTACTATGTCGTTGGGCACGACGCAGATGTCCAACGACACCATGAACTCTGCTACCAACTCTTTGTACATCGGCCAGTCGTTGAAGAACGGCTGACCATCAGCATGGTATTGCAACTCGTCAGGCCTTCGACTTGTATGTCGGGCTTGCCCCTGCAGAACGTAGGCCAAGTTGGCCTCAAATCCGAGATCCCGGATCATCTCCCGATCCACATACCAGGTGGGCTCTATCTTCCTCCGCATGATCTCCTCGTAGATCTTTCAGACCTCCGAGGAAGGATGGACGAGTCGGGGACGTGCGACCGATGATGGCGGCGGTGGCACGAATTCCGGGATCCCCATCGGATTCACGCGAGAGGAAGATGCTCCAGCGACGTGAACCATATTTGCGACGAGAAAGGGATTGGAAAGAGAGCTCGGTGCAGATTGGAGAGTTGAACCTACGCTCGGTGAAGATTGGAGAGTTGAATCTCCGCTCGGTGAAGATCGTCGCTCGATGATGCTTTTCTTCAGGCTTGGATGGCTCGGGGGAGTGCTCGGCGCGAAGGGAGGAGATCGCTTTGAAGGTGTGACATCAACTGACGTAATGAATCTCCTTAAATAGACTTGGCCGGTGCCACTATTGGCCCGTCGATACCATCGACGCGAGTTGATGGTATCGACACTTGTCGATGCTATCCGCCCCCTCACTGGTATCGACGGTCGTCGATGGATGGATCTTGAAACCCGGATCGCTGACGTGTCGATACCATCGACGCGAGTCGATGGTATCGACGCTGCACCCGGATCGACTGTCTTGATGCCACGATCGCCGTTGATTTGTGCGCGCGGATCGGTGACGTGGATGGTCGATACCATCGACGCGGGTCGATGGTATCGACTTTTCTGATTAGAGCAAATCCTCGCGAGACCGGCCGCCGCCTTTTTCACTTGAAGGTGTCGATACCATCGACACGCCAGTCGATGGTATCGACTTCACTGAGTCAATTTCTTCTGTAAATCTTCAGAGATCTCAATGGTATCGACTGGCATGTCGATCCCATCGACCTTAATTTTGCGATCTGCCTGTAGGTCCGTCGATACCATCGACGAGGCCGTCGATGGTATCGACGTAGTGTGAAATCTGCAGTCATCAACCTGTGCCATGGTCGATACCATCGACCAGTGTGTCGATGGTATCGACTCTGCCTCAGCCTGCACAAAGAACAAACCGATCACGGTATCTTTTTTATACTAAAAACTAAGTAAAAACAAATTAAACTACGAATGTAAATGAACTAAACTAAGGTACCAATGGTTGGGTTGCCTCCCAACAAGCGCCCTTATTTAACGTCTTAGGCTAGAAAACTTTTGGGCACATCATGCATCCAGAACGGAAATGAGTTTGACCTCATTCACCTTCCTCTTGTAGTTCTCACCAAAATAGAGCTTCAACCTTTGTCCATTTACCAAGAACGTGGTATCACCATCACGCACTAAGATCGTGCCGTGTGGTTTGACCTCCTCTACCACGAACGGTCCACTCCACCGGGATTTTAGCTTCCCGGGATGCAACTTGAGTCGTGAATTGAACAACAAAATACTGTCTCCCTTTTTGAACGTGCGCAACTGGATGTGGCGGTCGTGGATCAGCTTTGTGCACTCCTTGTATATTCGTGCGTTCTCATATGCCGTCATCCGTAGCTCGTCCAACCTGTTCAATTCCAGCAGTCTCTTCCTCCCCGCTTCATTGTAACTCAGATTTAGCCTTCTTAGCGCCCAATGCACCTTGTGCTCCAACTCCACCGGTAGGTGACAAGCCCGACCATATGCCAACCTAAAAGGCATGGTGCCTATAGGTGTTTTATAGGCCGTCCTGTATGCCCACAAAGCATCCGGCAGTAGGGCACTCCAGTTCTTCCTCGTGGATGCCACCATACGCTCTAAAATCTTCTTAATTTCACGGTTGGAGACCTCCACCTGGCCTTGCGTTTGCAGATGATATGGGGTACCTATGTTGTGCTTGACCCCATATTTCTTCAATAATGTCGAGAACTTCCGATTCCTAAAATGCATACCCCCATCACTGATTATCATTCGGGGTACTCCAAACCTGCAGAAAATATTTTCTTTCACGAATATGCACACTACAGTGGAATCATTAGTCCTTGTGGGTATTTCTTCCACCCACTTTGACACATAATCAACTGCTAATAAAATATATAAATTGGAGTTTGAGGACACAAAGGTTCCCATGAAATCTATGCCCCAAAAATCAAATACCTCCACTTCCTGAAACACATTCAGGGGCATCTCCTGTCGTCTTGAGATATTACCTGCTCGTTGGCAGGAATCACATTGCCTCACAAACTCATAGGCATCTCAAAACAAAGTTGGCCAATAAAGGCCGCTTTCCAAAACTTTAGCTGCCGTGCGCGAGCTGGCGTGGTGTCCTCCCGTAGGTGATGCGTGGCAATGATGTAAAACGCTCTCGTACTCCACTTCAGGCACACACCTGCGTAAAATACCATCCCTGCATTGCTTAAGAAGAATCGGGTCATCCCAAAAATAATACCGTAAAGAATGGAAAAATCTTTTCTTCTCCTGATATGACCAATCTTCCGCGATGATCCCGCAAGCCAAATAGTTTACGATATCAGCAAACCAAGGATCCTTAGAGTTAATTTTGAAAATGTGTTCATCCGGAAACGTCTCGGTTATGGATATATGTAAATCTTTTTCATCCACCCTTTCTAACCTAGACAAATGATCAACAACAACATTTTCAATCCCAGATTTATCCTTGATTTCGATGTCAAATTCTTGTAAGAGCAAAATCCACCTAATGAGTCTGGCTTTGCATCTTTTTTCTCCATTAAGTATTTAATTGCGGCATGATCAGTCCATACAACTACTTTAGATCCAACTAAATACTACCGGAATTTTTCTAAAGCGAAAACAATGGCGAGTAATTCTTTCTCAGTAGTTGTATAATTTAATTGGGCGTCATTCAAAGTCTTTGAAGCGTAAAAAATCACGGCGGGTTTATTGTCCACCCGCTGCCCTAACACAGCTCCTACCGCAAAGTCTGAAGCGTCACACATTAGTTCGAATGGTTTCGTCCAATTCGGCGTTTGAACAACCGGTGCAGAAATCAGTTTTTCCTTCAACACGTCGAACGCATGTAGACATTTGTCATTAAAATAAAAAACAGCGTCTTTCTCTAAAGGCTCGGATAGAGGTATTGCAATTTTAGAAAAATATTTTATAAATCGACAATAGAACCCGGCGTGTCCTAGGAAACTTCTTACCCCTTTAACAGAATTTGGTGGGGACAACTTGGAAATGACTTCAATTTTAACCGGATCTACCTCTAAACCTTTGCTAGACACCTTGTGTCCTAGCACTATACCCTCAGTCACCATCATGTGACATTTTTCCCAATTGAGGACCAAATGTGTGTCCTCACAACGCTGTAAAACTTTGTCCAAATTATAGAGACATTCATCAAACGATGCACCATACACCGAAAAGTCGTCAATAAAAACCTCGAGACAACGCTCTACCATGTCAGAAAATATGGCGAGCATACAACGTTGAAACGTTGCAGGTGCATTGCATAAACCAAAAGGCATTCGGCGGTACGCGAAAGTCCCATAGGGACAAGTGAAAGTAGATTTATCTTTATCCAAAGGATCAATCGAGATCTGGTTGTACCCCGAGTACCCGTCTAGAAAATAGAAGTGCGATCGGCTGGCAAGATGCTCTAGGATTTGATCAATGAAAGGTAAAGGAAAGTGATCCTTTAGCGTGGCGGCATTCAAATGACGGTAATCAATACAAACTTGCCACCCGGTTACCAATCGGGTGGTGACAGGTTCATTCAATATATTTTGGGTGACAGTAATTCCCCCCTTCTTAGGGACTACCTGTGTGGGACTCACCCATGTCGAGTCTGATATGGCGTAAATGATACCTGCAGCAAGAAGCTTAATAACCTCCTTCTTCACAACCTCCATCATGCTTGGATTGAGACATCGTTGAGGTTGAATCACGGGCTTGGCTTCCTCCTCGAGCCGAATCTTGTACTGACATAGAGTAGGGGAAATTCCCTTGATATCTGCAACAGACCACCCAAAAGCTCCTCAGTGGTTCTTCAGCACTATCAACAGTTGGTCTTCCTCTTCCGCACTCAAATAAGCAGATATGATCACTGGTAACTTGTCCTCCTCAGCTAGGAAGACATATTTGAGATGCGGTGGCAGCAGCTTTAATTCTAGATCCGGCGGGCTGATCAAAGATGATTGAAGCGGCGGGGGCAGTTCACCTAGATCTTCATAATGCCTCGCATAGAAGCATGGAAACATCTGAAGCATTTTGGCGCACTCCTTGAGTGATTTGCTGCGCATCCAATCATGTGTAATATTTACCAAGCAAGCCTGCAATGGCAATTCTGGGTATGCATCAAAAACAAAAATAGCAATAACATCATCTTCCATGGAAGGGGAAATGTCCTCCTCCTCATCATTCGGGAATCCAACAGCTTTGCACAGAGAAACTACTTTAGTCTGCTCCATGCTATCCACAGCCAAAGTTCCATTGTCCACCTTGCTCATCACATGAGCCATGTCCAGAAATGGCTTCCCAAGACAGAGTGAAATGTTACTATCCAGATGTTTTACCATATTTCATTGTTCCTTTGCTTTAGATGACACAATACTAGAAGGCATGACCATCTCAAAGCGGTCATCGGCTATGCCCAAGGTCAAATGACCTCTTCCCATCTCTAAGATCATGTCGGCTGTAGCTTGGAAAGGACGTCCAAGTAACAGCTCATTGCCATGTTCATCCTGCATCTCCATGACTACAAAATCTGTCGGAAAGACAAACCTATCCACCTTTACTAACACATCTTCACAGATTCCATAAGGTTTTACCACAGAGTTATCCGCCAATTGAATCGTCATATTACTTGGTCATGACTCCTTCAATCCCAGCTTTTTGAATGTAGAAAGAGGCATCAAGTTGATGCTTGCCCCTGAGTCACATAGCGCTTCACCGAATTTAACCTTCCCAATATAACAAGAAATATTAAAGTACCATGGATCTTGCCTCTTAGGCGGCAAAGTGTCCATGATGAAGGCACTCACTTGCTCCTTTAGCACGACAACCTCTGTATCTGGAATTTTCCTCTTCTTCGTTATGATGTCTTTTAGAAACTTTCCGTATGAAGGAATTTGCTCAATGGCCTCTAGTAGAGGGATATTGACTGAAAGCTTCCTGAAACTGTCTAGGAACTTCTTAAATTGCACATCTACCTTCCTTGCCTTGGCACTGTTTGGATACGGAACCGGGACCGCTTGTGCCCTTTGATGCGGTGGCACATAAGGTGTCCTTTTCTGAGGTCCTTCCTCCTCTACAATCGGATCTTCAGTAGAATCCACAATTGTGTCATTGACTAATTCTGTGACCGGAGCAGGCTGCTCCTCATTGGCTTCACCTTCTACTTCAGCTTGTGGTGTGCTTGTCTCCTCGGCCCTTGGATTTAACAATTTCTTGCCGCTTCTGAGCAAGATGGATTTTGCCTGCTGGTTTCCCCTGGAACATTGGTATTTCCCGGAAAACCTTGATGTGCCAGTTTCTTCAAACTGGCTATCTCTGCTGCCATCTATGCCATAGATGTCTCAATGGTCCTCATTTGCACCCTATTGCTTTGCAGTGTCTGCCCGAATTGGTTCATGAACTCCCCTTGTTGCTTTATCTGTTGGCCAAAAGTAGCCATGAGTTCTTGGTTCTGCTTTATAACTTGATTGAGCAGCTCTGTGCTCTTGTCTTCCACAACTGGCTGGGGTTTAGCATCCGGATCCTACAAAAAGTTGTTAGGATCTTTCCAGGAAAACTTCTTGTCTTTTCTCCATGAATAGTCGTTGTTCCTGTAATCGGGCTGCTGCCTCATAAATTTCACTTGAGCATCATCCTCTGACTCATTATCCTCCTTTGCAAGCAACTTCTTTGCGAGAAGATCCATCTTCTCATTCAGTTCTTTTCATGAAAATGTTTGGCGGGAACCACCTTCAGCGTCGGTTATACAAGGATAACCGACGCTGAAAGTGACATTTTCAGCGCAAATTTTCATCGCACATAGGCGTCGGTTTTCTAGGTATATAACCGACGCTGACAATGACACTATTTTTTTAATCGAAAAATGGATTTCGCGGGTGACTTTAAGCGTCGGTTTTTTATAAACAACCGACACTTAATACAAAGCGGTACCCGTGTCTGGCTGGTCTTCGAATATAGACGTCGGTTTTCTTAAACAACCGACGCCTTATATGATAGGCGTCGGTTTTCCTTAATAACCGATGCCCAGAAAAGCGACACTGAATGCTATTTCTGTAGTAGTGCATCTAGATCCTGCAGAAAATTGTTTGGATCCTTCCACGAGAACTTTTTGTCTTTTCTCCATGAATAATCATTGTTCCTATACCCTTACTGTTGTCTCATGTATTTCACTTGAGCCTCATACTCGGACTCATTATCTTCCTTTTCCAGTAGCTTCTTTGCGAGAAGATCCATCTTCTCATTTATCTCTTTCATTGCCTTGGACTCACCTGCTACTCGAACTTGCTCTACCGGGCCTCTTTCTCTCTCACCCCATGACTGCTTTCTAGCCATATTCTTTAGTATCTCCCATCATTTGGTGTCCGTATTGTTCAGGAAGAATCCTGATCCAGCTAAATCCAGATTACTCCTATCGTGCTCGGAGAGAGCAAAATAGAAGATCTTTACCTGTGTTTCTTTATCCAGCCCGTGATGTGGGCACCTCCTCAGCATGACCTAAAATCTCTCCCATGTCTCAGAATATATCTCACCGGCCTATTGGGTAAAGTTATGAATCTTCCGGATCATGTCGTTAGTCTTCTCAGGAGGAAAGAACCTCTCAAAGAAAACCTCCACCATATGGTCCCAGGACTCCACAAACTCATCATCTAAATTGTGTATCCATTCTCGCGCGGCTCCCGCCAATGAACTTGGGAAAAGCTTAAGATAAAGTGCATCCTGTGGAAACCTGTCGATTTTAACCATGTCACAGTTCTCAACAAACTGACTTATGTGTGCGACGGGGTCCTCGTTCTAGAGCCCATGGAAAGCATTTGACTTCACCAGATTTATCAATGCCGGATCAATCTTATATGTAGGTATGTTGATTGCCTGCTTCTTTATAGGCCCTTTTGAAGCGGATGTGGAAGAAGCCTTGATCTTCTCCCATATTGTCTGTGGATCGTCCTCCATCTCTTCTTGTTCCTCGGGTTCAGAATCTATGTCCTCTAGATGATCTTGATTGTACCCGTCCTCGTCTTCATGTCCCATCAGTAGCGGAACCTCTGGTGCTCAACCTGCGTAGTCAGTACTACGCGTCTGCACCATGCACAGTACCTGAAAATAGAAAGATTAGATTTAGTACGGTGCTTGACGATTGAAAATATTTAGAAGATATACTATGAATTTTTGAAATGATAATAATAAAAAGAATAAAAAGGTGGCCTAGAGTGGCCGCTCACAGCACTCGAAGTGCCAACATATTGCCATAGTCCCCGACAACGGCGCCAAAAACTTGACGCAATTTTACCATGCATATAAACGCAAGTGAACGCGTCGAGTAGTACAAGCCTTTGTGAGGCCCGAGTCGAACTCAGGGATACGTGCAATCGTCGGGGACTCCTACTAACTACTCGCAATCAGCTAAGCCGATTAACAAGTTGAGAGTTGTTAAAAATGAAAGAAAAATAAAAACAAAACAAAAGAAGCAATCGATTAAATGTTGGTTTAATCAATTCAAAAGGGTATCTTTAGGATTGCGGTTTCACCGTGAGTTTTCATTGTATTAAATTCTATATAGCTACTCAATTTTATCTCTCTATCCGGGTAGTGGCCTGAAATCAGAATTGGCCACTGTCGTGGTACAATTCACTACCTAAGTCTAGGTCAGTTCCACCGTCGTAGTAACCTATACCCTAAACTAGGTGCATTATGAACGATCTCTCAGTATCCACCATTAATCTTACACCGCCTTGTTCAAGGGATTTGTCAATTAATGTAAATTCCGTCTCTTTTCAGCCGTTAATCCTTCTTTCAAAGTGATTAAGGGCATTAGGTTATTATTATGGTGATCAAGCATAACAATACATGGAGAAAATGAAATTATACCACGGATTTGAGGGATAAAATATAATTCACTATTATAAAATTGTCATACAATGAATTCTCGGGCTACTCCCGGTCCTAAAGACGAAGGGGATTAGCCCCGCATGTTCATCTCACACAAGTACATGGTAGAAATAGGGGAAACATGTAAAAACGTGGAATGAAAGGGAAAACCCCTGAACGGAGAAGAACTGGTTGATCCTCGGTGTAGAATGCGTGCTCTACCGCCTCTCGGTGGTGGAATCCGTCTCCTTCATCCTCCGGATCAACAAGTATGAGCTTCTAGCCTCCGTTCTCCTTCCTACCGCTCCTCGGTACTCGTGCAATGACTAATGAGATCATCCCCTCCCTGGGGGCGCCGTCATTAGCTATATCTCGGTCATTAGGTCGCGAATTAACCGTAGCCGTCCGATTGAGATCATTAGGAAGCCATCTCATATCCTACGGTGTCGATACCATCGATGCGAGTCGATGGTATCGACCCACTGTAGTGGCGGCCGGCTGCAAACCCTTCCTTTTTCGCACCCAACAGTATCTCGATACCATCGACGTGGGTCGATGGTATCAACTTCCTTTAGGCATCAGTTTTTGCAAGCTTCCAACACTGTAGCCTCCGAGTGTCGATGGTATCGACTTGGTGTCGATACTATCGACCGATTTCTCGCCAGTAACCTGATGGTATCTCGATACCATCGACATCAAAGTCGATAGTATCGACTTTTTCCTAATTCTTTCGGCTGGCAACCTGTAACCATGTTGATGGTATCGACTTCTGTTGATGGTATCGACGGAAGCAGATACTCCTTTTTCCAGAAATTCAAACATGAAACCAAATAAATTCACACAAATAATAATATTTTAACAATTAATGCTCAAAACGATGGATTAAAGGGGATTTGACATAAAATAGCAGCGAAGACCAAAGTGGATGAATTATACGATATTAACCACAGAAATGACTAATTAAAGCATAAAACACATATGAAACAGGTCTACAAATGCGACTCAAAATCATTGCATCATGTACTCAAATGTAAAATCTTGTACAAGTATATAATGTACAAGTACTTAGACATCATGTAAATCAAGTGTTAGATCTTTCCTATCCAATCACAACACTTAGATAGATCTTTTCCTAAGATAGAAGCACAATTACACATTGATACACACACTTAGTACATGGCTCAACACATTGGAACAGGGACATTCTCAGTCGACAAATTCCTCGACCGAGACACTCTCGGTCGACAATATTCTCAATCGAGAATAGTCCTTCTTGAAAATTCTATAGACGTTAGACTGAGTTGAAAAGTGGTTGGTAGTTGGAAATGAACATTGCAATACACTCATTCCAGACCTTCCCTCGGTCGACAAATTCTTCGACTGAGAGACTCTCGGTCGACAAATTTCTCGACCGAGAAAGGTTCTAGACTACACTTTTCCGCATTAAACAACTAGCCATTGTAATGTAATTAGTGGATACCTAATCGCTAGTTGAGCACTAAGAACACCCTAGAAAGTGTCCAGAATATCCCTAAGCACTAGTAGGCCATTCCTATAAATAGGACATGACTTAGGACACCTAAATCACTTGCAATCACTTGTGCATACAATTACACTTGAGAATCATTCCTTGTGAGCAACAAGATAAGCTACACTTGTAATCTATTTCTTTGAGCTCTACATTAGTTTCCTATAGCCTAGTATCTCCTAGACACCACACTACCACGTTCATCTATAGTGGATAGGAGATCAATACGCTTGATATAGGATCAAAGCGATGTACTCAATTGGTAACATTGTTTCTTTCTTCCAATCTTGTTCCTTCTATTGTATTTTGTTCTCCTTTGCTACTCCTAGGTTGGAGGCTGTGGAAAGGAGGTTGATGGAGCTTCTTCAGGTGGTGAAGGTAGCTCGATAGACTTAGGATTACTTCAAGAAGGTTGTCTCAATGGGAAGCTACTTCAAGAGGAAGGCTACTTCAATGGGGAGCTTGGAGTTACTTTGAGGAAGGCTGCTTCAAGGTTGGTGGGACTACTTCTAGGTGAAGGCTATCCTAAGGGTTGTGAAGGTAGTTGTATCTTATGTAACATCCTTGCGAGGTAATAAAATACAATTGCTTTCAAAACCCTGCTTGGGAACAACCGAGTAGTGGACTGACTCCCTTAGTATTTGCTAAGGGTGGAACCACTCTAAACACCTTGCCTCCTTCTCCAATCTTTTTGTGGTTGTTTACTTAAATCATTTTTAGAATTATTATAAAACCCTATTCACCCCCCTTCTAGTGTTTTTCATAACTATCTTTTCCATTATATCATAAGTTGTTGTGGTCTAAAATAGATTTATCCTTGTCTCCTTGAATACTATTCATTTAGTCAATTTTCAACCTTTTTTGATAATTTCTTAATTTATAATGAACCATGACGAATTTCATAAGATCATATTCGTTCACCTCATTGATGAATCCAAATTCTTCCTCAAGGGTATTCCAAGTAATTCCCTAAACTTAGAATGTCTTTTCGATATTTTCTAACACCTTCAGTGACTTAAGATAATGAATAGTACTCTAGCTATCTTTTCAAAAATATGTGGAATATTAGGTTGAAGCTATATATCCAAATCTTAAATTACCCCATAAGTGAAGTGCCCTCTTAGTATCTTATTAGTTTCTTTATTTCATTAGAAACTTCACCTATCTTGTCAAATTTTGATCATAGATAGATTACAATAATTGTAGTGGTTGGATGTCCTCTTCCTAGTTTTGTTTTCGCTCTATACTTTCAACTTGTACTACTTCATTCCTGCTACTAAAGAAAAATCATAGTGTCTATAAGCGACCTCAAGAGACACAATGATTGAGATTTCTTAATTGAGGAACTCATGATGCATTAAAATTGTAGAGACTTTTTGAATACATGGTATATATGATAATAAAAATAGGCTATACACTTAGCTATTATTTCCTAACCTTATCAATTGATTAAGATGTATTGTTGAAACCATCAAACAAAAATATTATCACAACAAGTATCCATGGAGAGACCAGGTTTCATCAACCAATTCTCCCCATTAGATACATCACCATGCAGATCAACACCTTTAGATGCATCAGTATCTTTTCCTGTATTGTTGCTCACGACATCATACCTAAAAAAGAATGGATTTATAACCTCAAATATGTTGAACTTAGTACACCAATCTTCATAGTCTTCAGAAATATCTATACTCCAACAATATAAAATGATCCTAGTATTGAGATTAGTTCATGGTTGGAGTCCTTACTATCATATCTCATGCAAAGACCACATATATACCCTTACTCTTACCCCCAGCCCATAAAATTACATTTCTTAAATTTGGGTGATACTTATGTGATCATAGATTCTTATACCTTCCTCATAGAAAAGATACTCAATACAACATTGTGTTCCTCCTAAATTTAATGATAATTCTAAATCATTATCAGGATTTAGGGACTATTTCCTCTATTTTGGATGCAACGATCTCTTTGGTGGTATCAATGGTTCTTAGAAACCGTGCTATAATGGAACTTTATGGGTGACAACGATGATTCAACAAGTCCTTCCTTCATGTTGGTTTTCCCTTGGTTGGCACTACTTAAGCTTTATTTTAGAGACAGTGTGATCTTTGTAGCCATATGCTCATCTTTGTCATTTATTCACTTTGCTTCTCTCTAGCTTTCCTTTAGAGGAGTTTGCTTAAGGTGTGCCATTTAGACCAAACTCTTAGGCTTGTGTTGGTTAGATTAGTCCTTTTGGGCCTTTCCCCCCCTCACCGGTCATCTTCGATAACCCATACTTTTTTTTTGCTTAGATTAGCTATGTCATCTCATAGTCTAGAATACTTACTTGCATATGTGACGATACTCCCTTCCTTTCACGTGAAACTCAATTGGTTCACAGAAGTTATGTTACGAAGGATTTAAATGGCACACTATCGAGTTAATTTCGTATAGTGTAAGAACTTTTTCTACTAGTCTAATTGAAGAACTGTTCATTACTTTTTAATTTCATAATCCAAACCGATAATTCAATGAGTATTCGCTCATTGTATGATTAAAACATTTAGTAAAAGGTGACATGTTGTTCATTTGTCATTATTTACCAATTAATTTCAACATGAAAGCTATATTTGTACCCCCACCCTAAAAAAGAAAAAAAACTCTATCTTTAGATTGTGACCCCCTCCATAAAAAGAAAAAAAAACACGGAGTTCAACGACATTAGACTAGTTCCATTTCTTTGTGCCGAGGCTTCATTCTAGACGGACGCGTGAAATTTTCGTGTGAAGTTTCCTGGTTGAACTTGCGCCAACAATCGGCTGCATTAGGACCTGCACCCCCAATGGCATCGAAATCACATATCTTATCACGAAGTTTTCTTCAGGCTGAAGAAACGTGGATAGCTGGCCTTTGTCACTGTCTCTCATTCTCATACTCCGCCTTCGGAGATTGAGTCAATTCGGAATCTGTCTTCACGCGTCCGTAAGTAAAGATAAACAAGAAAGGTCATGATTGATGGTTTTACGTTCACGCGCTGCTTCGTTGAGAAGGGGAAGCTCATAAAGTTTAAATATATAATTTTAGAAAGGCATACGTGTATTCTTTATAGTAGTTGGTATATTATTCCTTGCAGTTTGTTGCCTTGTTGATGGCCGTGTAGAAATGTGCGGCGAGTACCTTTCTATCTAGCTTTCAAATACTAGTCATAACTTCAGTTATCTGCAGTAGCCGTGGCAATACAGAAAAATTATGATCGGAGTCAGATTTTGGTTGAATATTATAAAAGAACACATATAATATGAAGTATTATACATATACATTTGTCTGAATGGAGCCTTTTGAGACCAATTAAATAATAGAATGGAAAATCTTGTTTGCCTCATATTGGGGCATTGTGCTTCAAGTTAGTCTTACATTTGCAGGGTCATATCTACTCTTGAGAGAGCGCTCAAGGATAGAACTTATAAGATACAATAATAATTGAAAGCTAATGAAAAAGTACACATAAGCAAGAAAAGGTTGATGAGATGTTGTACAGGTACGGTCTTTGATGTGACAAAAACTTATTGCGGAAGTATTACCGACAAGCGTATAAACTAAAGAAGAAACACCCGATTTAACATAGAAAAATCTACTCAAGACAAGGAGAGAAAAACTACGGGGCAATATCGGCCAACAAGTACTATATAATTAAGATTACAAGACACACTGTCTAAATTTAATAACCCCTAAATCCAGGTAGCCCTCTCCAAACAAGAATAAAGATAAGAAAGAAGAGAATCACACTCAGTCTGTACAAACCCCCCTCTTTATTTGATCTCCTCACGAGGTCGATGTCATTGCTGGGGACTGCTTGATGTCGTTGTGACCGCTGACTGGGTCGGACAGTTGTCTCTATGGAAACACTGCATCTGTAACCGCCAGCCGCTACTTTGCTTCAAGGCAAAGTTGTTGGCACTCTCTTATCAACCAAGAGATCTGCTATGTAGTGCACCCAATGTTTCATCGACTGTCAGCCACTACTTCGCTTCAAGGAAAAGTTACTGACCCTCTCTTATTCAACCAAGAGAGCTCCTCTAGTTGTTGACATTTTTCGTCTCTTCTACCATAGAAGGCTCCAGCAAGCAACTGGGGGGATGAACTCAATGCCCCCTAGGGTCTATATTTATAGGTCTTCATGGTATCTAGATGCAACTAGGAATCTGTGTCCAACTCTAAGTCCAACTTCGTATCCAACTCCATGTTCCACATAAGAAACCATCTTCTTTTCCTTTTAGATTCAACTCAAATTAGGATCGGTAGTACAAGCCAACTCGTACTCAAGTTCAAATCCAACTAGGATATGGGTCAGAATCATATGCAATTCCCAACAATCTCACCCTTCGGCCCATGAGGGAGACATGGTTAGAGAATCATCACTGTGAATGTATGCCACAGAGCTATTTGCAGAGCTCCAGCTTATCTTGTGTCACCACCTTGGTCATCGTATCAACAACATTCTTCTCAGTATGAATCTTCTTCAAAGTCAAACATCTTATCAATCACAGCACAAAGCCAGTAACATCTCACATCAATGTGCTTTGTCTATGCATGATGCATTGTACTCTTGCTCAAGTCAATATCATTTTGACTATCACAAAAAATAGTCAACTGAACCTGATTCATGCCCAATTCTCCCAGAAATCTCACAATCTAGAGTATTTCTTTTCATACTTCCTCTATTGCAATTCACTCTACCTCTGTCGTAGAAAGTGCAACACACTTTTGCAACATGGACCACCAAGATATGGCTCTCCCTACAAAAGTGAAAATGTACACAGAGATAGACTTCCTATGATCAATATCACCTGCCATGTCAGAATCAACCTTCAAAACTGGTTCAGAATCACCAAACATCAAATACATGCTGCTCATGCCTTGTAAGTATTTGAAGGTCTACTTGACTGACTCCCAGTGATCTTTTCTAGGGTTTGAGAGAAACCTACTCGCCAATCGAATGAGAAATATCAAGATGAGTACACACCATTGTATACATCAGACTCCCTACAATAGAAGAATTGGGAATCATGTCCATCTCCTCCTTAATCTCATCCATAGACGGGCGTGACTTCTTACTTAGATTGAAATGACCTGATAGTGGAGTACTCACAAATTTGTCTTTGGTCATGTTGAATCACTCAAGAATCCGTTCAACATAACTCTGTTGTGACAACCACAACCTGCATTGTTTCCTGTCACATGTGATATGCATTCCCAAAATCTACCATGCTAGTCCCAAATCTTTCATCTCAAAGGGTTTGGAAATCTCTATCTTCATTTTCTTGATCAAACTGACATCTTGTCCCACTATTAACATGTCATCCACATGGAGTAGCAGAATAATAATTTTTCCATTAGAAAACATCCTAATGTAAACACATGGATATGCACTTGTCTTTTGGTACTCGTGACTATGTATGAAAGAATCAAACTTAATGTACCACTGTTTGGGAGCTTGTTTCAAGCCATACAAATTGTTCTTCAATCTACAGACTAAGTGTTGTTTCCCCTTCACCTAAAAACCTTTTGGCTGCTCCATGTAGATCTCCTCATCTAGGTCACCATGAAGAAATTTTGTCTTCGCATCCATCTTCTCAAGCTCTAGATCTAGACAGCAACCAAGCCTAGAACTAATATTATAGAAGTCATCTTCACAGCAGGAGAAAATATCTCACCAAAATCCACCCCTGGTCTTTGACCAAATCCCTTGACAACTAGTCTGGCTTTGTATCTGATATCCTTGTTGCTTCATCTCTCTTCATCATGTAGGCCCACTTATTCTTTAATGTTTTCCAACCCTTGGGAAGCGCCACAAGATCATAAGTATCATTCTTTTGTAAAGAAGACATCTCCTCCTACATCGCCTGATGCCACTGTGCTTTATCTCTATGAGTTTGTGCCTCAGGATAACTCCCTGGCTCCCCCTGATCAATAAGAATAATATACTGAGATGCAAGATATCTGGATGAAGGTTGACAAACTCTGTTAGACCTCCTCTGCTGCTGCACGGAGGACTCATCTTGGTGATGATATTGCTCCCCCTACTGAGAAGTCTTTGAATGTGAATATGAATCACTCATCTATACATTTGGAACCAGAACACTCGATGTACTATCACTCTGCTGCTCAGGGTGATCCTGCTGCTCTTCTTCAACATCTGAAGACTACACATGTGAAGAAGTTAAAGCATCCGTGTACGCATCATCAGCAGAATTGTCACATGAACCAACTACATCTACATCATCACTCTCATGCTCTGTAAGTGTTTGACTTTCACAGAATGTCACATATTTGTGTTTGCTTATGGTCTTCTTCATATGGTCCCATAATCTGTAGCCAAACTATTAATCTCCATAGCCAAGAAAGATACACAAAACCTCTTTATCATCTAGCTTTTTCCTCTGTTCCTTTGGAACATGTGCATAATCCTTGCACCCAAATACTCATAGATAAGCATAGGATGCATCCTTTCCTGTTCATACCTTCTCAGGTATATCAAACCCCAATGGAACGAATGGAGATTGATTAATTAGATAGCAGATAGTACACACTTCCTAACCTCAGAATGTCTTTGGCAACATTGCAATCTTCAATATGCATCTAACTTTCTCCACTATGGTATGGTTCATCCTCTAACTTGTATCGTTGTGTTTTTATGTGTTGGGCTCTATCCTTTCGTGTCGTATTCCATATTTTTTACAATAATCCTAAAACTCCCTAGAGGTGTACTCTCCTCCATTGTCTATGCGGAGACACTTCAACTTTTTCTCTGTCTCCCAGTCCACCATGGCATGAAATTTCTGGAAACACTAAAAGAGTTGACCTTGGTCTTCAAAAAGTAGGCCCAACTTCCTAGATGCATAATCAATGAATGTGAAAAAATACCTATTTGACCCATTAAATCTACCTCAAATGGAACACAGACATCTGAATGAACTAGTTGTAGAAGTTGTGACTTCACCTTTGATGTTGTCTTGAAAGAAACATGTTGAAGCTTTCCTATCTGACACGCATCACATGAATTGAGACTAGTGTCCTTACCACAAGGAGTCAATTCCTACTTTGATAAAAGCTTCAAGACTTTCTCTCTCATGTGTCATAGCCATCTATGTCGTAGATCTGTCTAGTGATCCTCAATTGCATATATATGGTCACCTTTGAACATCTTAGGTTGGGTCTTGTACAATGTGTGACACAATATGCCTCGTACAATAACCAAAGACCCCTTGGTGATCTTACATTTCCCACCACCAAAATCCAGATGAAAACCTTCTCTATCAAAGAATAAAACATATATCAAACTAAGTCACAGATCTGGAACGTGATGTACATGATTCAATGTGAACGTACAACCAACACTTGTTTGAACACAAATGTCTCTCTGAATCTGTATAATTCTAGAGAAGATGGAATTTCCCATGTTCACCCTCCCAAAGTCTCCCCTCCTTTATGAAGTGAAGAATTCCTCACTCAGTGAAGCATGATAAGAAGTTGTTGTATCTACCTCCCATTCAAAATCATCTTCCTCAGCATGCAAATGTTGCTCTTGGACTGTTAAGACCATATCATTATCATCGTCCTTGTCATCTGAGATTACTGCTGTAGTATTCTTGTCTTCATCTTGCTTGTCTTTGACTATAGATCCATGTTTCGTTTTGAAAACCTTGCAATCCCGTTTGAAATGACTGGGCTTGCCGCAATGGAAGCAGCCTCTACTACTTTTTGACTTGAAACTACCACGATACTTCTCACAGTTCTAGGACTCACTGCGGCTCTTGGATATGTCACAGTCTCTCGCTCTATCAATGCCTCTTCTCTCTGTGAAGTACACCTCTGATCTGCTATCGCCTAAGGATTTTTGTCAAATCTCTTCATTTAGTAGACTGCTCTTCACCTGGTCAAGTGTCAAATTGTCTTCCTATGCAGAATTGTTGAATGTCACTACGAGCATCTCCCAACTATTAGGTAATGATCCTAGAAGAAGAAGAGCCTAGAGTTCATCATAATGAACCATCTTCATGGACCCTAGTTGATTTACTAGGCTTTAAAATTCATTCGTATGTTTGGCAATGCTTGTACCATCCCAATAGTTGAGGTTCACCAACTTTCTAATCAAGAAAGCTTTATTTGTGGTAGTTTTCTGCTCATATAACTTCTTGAGCTTCTCCTAAAAATCTTTTGCATTGGTCTCTTTTGAGACATGATGGAACATAGAAATGTTGATCCACTTTCGAATTGTACCAACAGTCTTCCTGTTTAATTTCTTCCAGTCTATATCAGGAGTACTCTCTGGATTTTGTCCTTCTATCGCATCGTACATTTCTTTACAATAGAGAATATCCTCCATATTGGGATTCCAAATCTGCCAATTTGTACTTGCCAACTTTATCATTGTCGCATCTTCATCCTTCCCCATTTGGACCCGCATCTGTAGTCTACGCTCTGATACCACTTGTTGGGGATATTATACCAATACGGTCTTGGATGTGAAGAAAATTTATTACGGAAGCATTACCAAAAAGCGTATAAACCCGAAGAAGAAACACTAGATTTAACATGAAAAACTCTCCCCAAGACAAGGAGAGAAAAACTACAGGGCAATACCAACTAATAAGTACTATTTAATTAAGATTACAATTTAATTAAGATTACAACTCACACTTCCCAAATTTAATAATCCCTAAATCCAAGTAGCCTTCCCCAGACAAGAACAAAGATGAAGAAGAAGAGAATCACATCCAGTGTGGGCAAACCTCCCTATTTACTTGATCTCCTCACGAGACTGTTGTTGTTGGGGACTGCTTGATGCCACTGTGACTACTGACTAGGTCAGACCGTTGCAACTATGGTAAGACTACATTCGTAACCGCCAACTGCTATGTTGTTTTAAGGCAAAGTTGTTGGCCCTCTCTTATCAACCAAGAGAGTTTCTCTGTTAGTGTATCCAATGTGTCACCAATTGTCAACCGCTACTTCGCTTCAAAGCAAATTCGTTGATGTTATCTTATTCAACCAAGAGAGATCCTCCAGTTGTTCTTATTCTTCGACTCTTCCACAGAAAGCCCCAACAAGCAAGTTGAGGGATTATCTCAGTGCCCCCCAGAGACTCTATTTATAGGCCTCCATGGTATGTGGATGCAACTAGGAATCCTTGTCCAAATCTGAGTCCAACTCTATGTTGCACATAGGAAACCATTTTCTTTTCCTTTTGTATTTGACTCCTATTAGGATTGGTAGCACAAGCCAACTCGTACTCAAGTCTAAATCGAACTAGGACATGGGTCAAAATCCTATTCCTTTCCCAACAATGGTTTTAAAATATGTAAGAAAATACCTTTCTGTCGTGGGAATTCAAAAAGTATTAGCTATAGAGTTTATCATATCGATATTTATATATCAATTACAGATTAACAGACAATGTACATCGTTGGACCTGGAAATTATTGTACGATGTCCATAGGTATACAACATGGTGAAAAAAAGGTGGATGCTAGTAATTAATTATCAAAACTAGGTTCATGAATGTCAAATGTGGATAAAAAGGAAATTCTTTTTCCTTGCATAGGATTAAGCAACCATTATGTCCTCTATTATGAATGGTCAAGATGCAACCTCACCGTTCATGGAATTCAAAAGGCAAAACTTCTATCCTTGTAGTGAGAACCAGTGGTGGAGCTACATTTGGGCCAGGTGAGGCATGTGCCTTACCCAGCTGGCATGAAATAGTATACCATGTTCTGTTTGAGAAAATTATGTGCTTAAAGTTTCTCGATCATAAATCTATAGATCTAGAAGATAGCATTGAAGGTTATATGGAAACACAATGATATAAGATTGTAGTCTTTTGTGCAACCAGTTCAACCACATATAAAAGCCCACTTACAACTATGGCAATATATGTATCATCCATTTCTAGTACTTTGGCAGACACCATGCACCTACATGCTACATCATGCATGTCAGTAGCTATTACAGTCCTACATGTATAAGTGTCTAAATATAACTATTTTTTGTCTTCTACACCTTTCTTGAAGGGTTATGTTCTTCTACACTTTTGTTTAATTCTAGTGGTCATATTAGAAAAGAAAGAGCAACACACAATAAGGATTGTCACACTATTGTTTTGCATACTATAGTAGCATGTCACACATGATAAGAGGAACCAAGATATAGTAATGTGCACAACAACTACTTTACTAATTTGCTTTAATATAATTAGTCAATTATGAATTATATATGTGGTTTTCCATTCTTCATCTACAACTACTGTGTTAGTTGGAAAATGCTACCTTTAAACTAACTAATGTATAATGTAGCACCTGCTCTCAATTTGTTTGTTTTCATTAGAATCAACCATAATGTATGTGGACATGATAATTGTTTGTTACAAGAAGTATATAAGTTTTTTTAAATTCTTTTTAGAATTATACTATTTCTGCTTTTATCTGAGTTAGTTGTATTTGGATTGATTTCAAGTTCTAAAAGAATAAATTTTCCTAACACAAAATACCTATCATAACTTGGGACTCACACACTTTGAATTCCTGCCTCCACCACTAGTGAGAACCACCGTAGGGTTGTATTTTTGTGACACGGAGAGAAATTATTCTTTATGAAAAAGAGATGTATATGTTGCACAATAGTCTAAAGTTGATAAATATTAAGATATTTAGTTACTTTTTTTACAAATTAGCTAGTTTTGGGCCTAAATGATTTGGCCCGTTAGGACTTTTGTCAAAGTACGTAAGCATGTCCTTTCTCTTATATATAGGAGCAGAGTTTCTCTAATATAAATCATATATTATCTGCCTTATCTCTTATATATAGGAGTAGAGTTTCTCTTATATAAATAATATATTAGTGCATGTTTACTCTCTGACAATGAATAGGAAAATATAGAGTTTGAGAGAGTGACAACTCAATGCAACCTCATGAACAATGGTGTAGATGTTAGATAGAACAAACGATTCTTTCCTATTACATATTTTTATTCATTTGACAGAAAATGCATATGGTTGTGAAAAATGTTTATGAAAATTTTTTATATAGAACTTTTTTCTAGTTTGACAAGCAATGTACTGTTTATGTACTATAAGCATATGATAGAAGTAAATTTGGTTGGAACTAGACATTGATGACATATAAACACATTGATTAATAAATTAGGTGAGCCTTAGGCATTCAAATAATTTCAATCTTCAGCCATATGTGGCTAAGTAGAATTTTCTTTTCAAGGATTGGTTTAGAAGAGATACACCTTGAAGCAAGGTGGGATAACATTCACACATTAGAAAATTTTGTTTAGTACTCATGATACACACCTTAAACCATTGATCCATTCACCATTAGTGTCTTTCAAAGAGTACCTTGTGAGTAAATATTATTTACAAACTAAGATATACTCAATTCTTGCCAATGTGAACTTGTAGAAAATGTTCATAATATCAAATCTGATCTAAGCTATATGTTAGCTAGTGACTCAATTCTCCATGGAACTTTCTCTTTTCTTTTTGTGAGAAAACAAAATACCTTGTTTAATCATGCATCATTTTACATATACAAATAGGCACAATAACATTCACTAAACATACAATGGTAAAGTTGATACAAAGAAACCTCCAAAAATGATAAAAAGATAAAAGTTGATCACTTATGCATTGATCCATTCACCATCAACATCATTAAAATAGTTTATCCATTGAATTCCTTCAACCTTGGTTGTGTAAATAGTGTTAATTATACAACCAAATGGTGTTCTGACCAAAGGATACCTCCAAAATGATATCTATACATCCAAAGAATCTAAGAAAATATGGAACCTTGTCACATCAAGGAAAATGAGCTCTCAAAGGAAGATATTGGAAAAACTTGGACCAGGCTGATGCCAATGCCAACTAACAATGAAAAGATGATAATGGAAGATGCACATACCAAATAAAATAGAAATGAAACATCAAGAAACTACTACATTATATTGAAAAAATAAAAGAGGGTGGAGAATGGCCCAATGTTAAGGAAGAAAGGTAAAAAGGGGGACGCAACACTTCCTAGGAAACATTTCAACTAAGGGAGCATATGAATGTTGGATCTCACCTTTCGACATCAACACATACTAAAATCACTATCATAGGAGAGCAAGAGCCCCTCCATTTAGAAGTGAAGTCTGAAGATTGGGAAAATATGAGAAACTAGAGAGTAGATCCCTTCTTACCTATTAAACTAAACACCAAGCCAGAGAAAAGGGGAGCAAGGGGTGGGGGTTGGCGATCAGTAGTAGTCAAGTGCCCTTCCTCAAGTAGGCATAGATGCTAGGATCCCTACTCAACCTTGCATTATACAGAGCATGTCTACATCCAGTGGCCTTTCTCTTAATTCAATGCCTACATACATATATCATATATAAGCTACATGACATATAAATAATAATCCACAACATACCTTATTGACTTATTGATCATTTATTTTTCTTGGCACTAGTGTAGAAAAAATCTATAGCATAAATTATTTTATGCATATGCCATCACAACTAAGTGGACAAAACTGTAACTAAGGGACTTTGGCATTAGTTTCTAGGGTAAGCAACATCTGACAACTTAGATGTAGTGTTGATTGCTATGAAAGGCAAAATTACATAACAATAGACATTTCCATCAATTTACAATAAAGAAATAGGTGATGTAATCCAATATCAACAACATGTTTAAGATTGTTCTGGGATTATAGTCGTTAGTTTTTCTTATAACAACTGACAACGTAGCTCTATTATGTTGAGTGTGAAGAAGAAACTGAAGTTGTTGTATATCCAGTATCATTGTCTGCTTAAGATAATTGTTAATGTACTTCCTCATAAATTAAAGTTTAACTGATAAGGATAGTTGTGTCATTGGGTTTATTAAGAAAAATAATGTCGCAGATCTACATTGTCAATTTTTTTAAGCTGATAGACATCACAAGGATATGTTTTTATAACTGGTATGTTGACCTACTGCTTGATTGTTCAATAGGATGCAAAACTATAGTTCATTAGAACAACAAGTTCTCCATCATGTATTCAACTTAATAATAGGCTAAACATACCTGCAAAAATTGCAATGACAAAAACAGACACGAATCCACATCCACACAATTCATTCCCACACATGTAGTTTCAATCTCATCCATACTTCATTCAGTTCTCAAGCACATATCAACATACATAATTCATTCACACACATGTAATTCAATTGTCATCCACATGTACAAATGCAACTCATCATATTCATTTCTCTTCAAATTCAATCACACACATATGCGTATATGCTCACATGATTCACATATGAATTGATGATTCACTTGCTTCAAATAAAATTATAAAAAGCCATTACCATCTCATGTGTATAAAAATAATGACATAAAATTTTAAAAACTATCATCATTCATCCCAATGAACTAGAAATTGAATTCCATAGTGAAAGATTCCTCCCACTCTTTTTGTGTCCCATACAACTCTTCTATTCTATAGTGTTTTACTATGTTAAACAATTGCAAAGAGATTCAAGTCTATACCAATTACCTTTTGTATACGATGAATGTCTTGTGATGCATGTTTGACACCCAGGTCCATGTTGGTATGTATGCACAAAGAGACAATCATATGATGATTGTAACAACATTAATTGTAAATAATTTGATTATTAATAAAGGCAATCTTCCATTTTATTCTATTTTATTTAGTTATGATAAAATGATGTAACATAATAAATGTCTAAAGAATGATATTACTCAATGATTTATGTCTATGGGTTGATGACCTAAAAAATGAGATCATATGGATACCAAGAGTATATACATTCTTTCCATGTCCCTAGTCAGATGTTATTCTAGAAGGCTGATAGACAACAATAAGACATAATACTAGAGTGTGTGTTCATTAATGATAGAGTCTCATCAGTCATGATATGTGATGTCAAACCAAAAACATATATACTTGTTGGAGAATAGTGTATCAGACAGACTCACCATGAAAGTGAGACATGGAAACCATTACATGGTTGTTAGAATAATCTCTCATAGTGTTTGTGGTGATTGTGGTTCTTAGTCCTGAAATCACTACACTCATCACATGTCATTCAATGTTCTTTGACATCATCCACTTTGACCTTGAATTAGGATTGCCATAAAGGTGATGATTGGATGCACTCTGACACATGGGGATAATTGTGAGTAATCTAGATGGGATTTGTCCCTCCTATAGGAGTATGATATCGTGGCCACTTGATTAGCGAGACTGAGAAATGCATGGCCATGCACATATAAGTCAATATGTGATATTGAGATTACATATATTTCAAACAGTATACTTTGTTCAGGGAACAAATATTGAATTTTGAAGAGGATGACTATTCCATGTCTCAAATTCAATCTGGATATTAGTGCTAAAGGAACTATACAAACACTATAACACCAATCACAAGTTGTAGGTTGAAGTTGTTCTACAACTTTTCAATTACTTGGGTAGCAACGGTGTGTTTCTAGATATCACTCTTTGCTTGTGATGTCATAAATTGGTAATGGACATTCACTGCCAATGTAACTTGGAACCTATATGGTCACACACTTGGGATACACTTGGAATAGGAGTTTATTCATGAATGATACTTCACTTGACTACTAAAATGTTTAGGTATTCAAATTAAACAACAATTGATTGAATGAACTATGAACCGACCAGTTCAGGTGTTGAATCAATCGATCAGAGTCTAAGATGGATTTAAAATTACATTGGCTGAATTCTAGATGAACCATGCATGAACCAACTAGTTCACTAAATGAACAGATCAACTCAAGGTTGTCAAACAACCAGTTCATGGGATGAATTATACGATTCATGGATCCATTCAATTGGATCAAAGATTACTATTGATGTCATATTACTCATTAATTGAATTATAATTTCCAATACAACTGCAATTGGAAAACATAATGAAATGATGAGTTCAAGGTTTGAACTGATCAACTCACATTCCAACTGATTGTTTCACCTGTGAACCCAACGTTTTTCCACTCGTAGGATGTGAAAATTCATGAAATTCCACCCCTTCCACTCGTGCTCTGACTGGGAACCGTAACCCTAACCCTCCTATAGGTAGAAGGGTACTGGGGGCTTCCTATACATAAGACCAATTGCTCTAACAATTGTTGTCTTCTATGATTGTGGTAACTGACAAGTCCTATGCGATAAAGGTAGGGATAGCAAGGTAGAAAGATTGTGGGAGAGAAATTTGGTGCTAGTAAACCAACAAGAAGGGACAACTCCTTGTTCGTTCATCTAGAACGATAACATTTCCCTGTGGTCTGTGTGGACTACTCTAGAGGTGAGGAGCTTTTCCTGCTAGGAGGACAATGTCAAGTTTCTATCCATGGTGATCAACCTGGAGCTGCTGCAGACGTTGTTTGTCTGTGACATGAAGAAAGGCACATACTACAATAAGGAGATTGTCACTAGACTTGTTATAGGGCCAATATATCTTCAAAACAATCATTCCCATTATATAGTAATTGAAGTGATCTATTATTATAAGGGGAATCTGGTAGGTAAATTTTTGTTTATGCTGCTTACACTACCTCCATATTTCCCTAGAGTGGTATCAGAGCCACGCCAATTTACTATGTTTTGAGATAATTGATATGCTCAGATTTTTAGTTTTTCATTTATTTATTGCATACTATGTGAATACTTAAATTGATTGATTTGCATATCCAATTAAATACCATGTATAGTCCCAAACTAATATACAAATACACATGATATATATGTAATTTACATGTGTTTCCCTAAAATCTAGTTTTAATGGTGGATGTGTAGCGTGGTTATGGCCAATAACCCTAAATATTTGTGAATGGTGGTTTAGTTTGTTTGTTCTTGTTTATCTCAGTGTGCATACCTAGCTTGTACCTTGTCTTACAATTGTAAAAGTATTATTCTCTCCTACCTTCGATCCCCTCAAATGTAACTCAAGGTTTCTCCATTATCATGTAATAGCATTAGGATAGTTTAATTCCTTGTTATGATGAAGAAGATGGGTCGACCGGATGGAGGACCATGGAGGTTGAACCAATTGGATGGAGGCCCAACCAATCAATTGGAGGATCCAAAAATGGTGGATAGAAGACTCGATGACTAGGGAGATGACCAATCGATCAGCCAGGAGGCAAGCCAGCTGGTTCAAGGGTTAAACTGGTCAAGATTGGCAAGAACAAATCTTCATCAACAATAGGTTTCTGCATGAGATGTAGACCCTAGGTGGTGGTAATTCCTTGTGGCTCCAAGGAATTACAATAGATTGGCCATAACCATCGCTTATGTTTTATTGCATGGTTTCATTTGTGGGATATAATATGTATATGATATGTAGTATAAGTATGTGGTGATTGGATATGTATATGTATTTAGGAATATGAACTTCCTCAAATAACACATTAAGTCTAAGATGATTTTCATTAGCAACATAGATGAAAATTTTGATGGACTATGTATGGGAAAGCCAAGCGTAGTACGTTGTCCATCTCGTGGAAGTGTGATGGTAGTTATGTGGGCCTACCAAGAGGGGTGCATTTCTATTGTGGTTGCTTTCAGGTCAAACTTAACTAGGTGTCCTTAATTAGACTAACAAAATAGAAGCATGCAGGTGACTATGGCAAAGAGTTGTGCATGTCATATATCTTAGAATTGCATAAGATGCAATTGAGAAATGTTTCCTACCTTAATGATTGATTATGGATGCTGGCGTTGGCTGGGTAATAGTTGAATTGGTTTGGATCTTTGATCACTAGATGGTTGTACGATGCAATCTTTCAAATTGAAATGTGAGAGCTATCAATTTGAATAAAATAGTGGGAAAGACAATTATTGAAGGACTAATTCAATATTTTCAAATAGTATTTAATTCAAATAAAATCAAATTAAATCAATAGTGTTTTGTTAAAATGTAATTTTCTCTTGTAGAATCTAATCATTGTTGCGATCAGTCCTTAGGAAGGATAAAATGAACGGGACAAATTTCCATAACTAGTTTTGGACTTTGAGATGGGTTATTAATTATGAGAATAATCTCTATGCCATAGATAAACTAGTGCTAGAAATACCTACTCCTAATGCGCCTAGGGTTGATGCTTATTGGAAGCAAACCAACAATGCCTTAGACGTAAAGAACCTTATGCTAAGATGCACAAACTATGAGTTGCATGAGCAGTGTGAGGATATTGGGGTCCTTGAGATGGTACCACATCTTAAGAACATGAACTATAATCATACAAATCGAGAAAGGTACTATGTATTAGAGTCACTTTTTTTAGTGTAAGATGATAGAGGGAGACTCAGTAGAGACCCATGTGCTCAATATGATTGGACATGTAGAATGTCTAGAAAAACTAGGATTCTATCTTATCCAAGATTTGGAAATGGATATGATTACGCAATAGTTGCCTAAATCATATAGCCATTTTATCGAGTTTTACCACTTGCATAAGATGGCCATACCATTATCATATTTGCTTGACATGCTGATTAATGTCGATACAAGAATGTAGTAGGACAAATCTGTGATCATGATCAGATGAGTGAAGTTCAAAGATGAAGCAAGGCCATGTAGAGTTCTGAGGCTAGGCATAAATCCAAATCTTCAACTCACAAGATAATGACAAAGAAAAGTACAAGAGGAATATATCCTTAGTACTTAAAAGCATTCAGGAAGAAGAAGATGGGGATAGAGATCTCCACTTCATGTATATACATTATTGAGATAAACTTAACTACTTCTTCATCATAGGTACTAGATATCGGATGTGGATCTCACATATGTTTGAATATGTCATATCTAAAAAGAAGTAGGCCTTTAAGAAAGGGAGAGGTCAAACTATGAGTTGCTAATGGAGCAAGAGTTGTTGCCAATGAAGTTAGAACCCGTAATTTATATCTGCCCACTATGCTTGTAATAGAGTTGATGAACTGCTATTATGTACCTCCCATAAATAGAAACATCATTTTTGTATTTTTTATGCACAAGGATGAATGTGAATTTTATATTAAGAATAGTCGATGTTCTATTTCTAAAGATGAGATCTTTAGTGGAAGTGCCCCAATTTTCTATTTATAACATAAATACCAATAGACTAAAACTCAATAGCTAAAACAAAACTTATATTTGACATTTTCATCTAGGGAACATAAATGAGACTCACATATATATACTCCATAAAAATGGTTATATGGACTCTTTTGATTTCAAATCAATAGAGACATGTGAATCTTGTTTATTGGGCAATATGACCAAGACTCCTTTCACCATTAACAATGAAAGGGATAGTGATCAAATAGGACTCATACATATTGATGTATGTGTCCCTTTAGAACAACTACTAGTGGTGGGTATCAATACTTCATTACCTTTTCTAATGACTTCAGTAGGTATAGTTATGTTTACCATATGAAACATAAGTCATAAACCATTGAAAAGTTCAAGGATTTCATGAATGAAGTACAAAACCAACTTGGAAAAAGTATTAGGGCACTTCGTTCTAATTGAGTTGGATAATACTTAAGATAAGAGTTTGAGGACCTTCTACAAGACTGTGGTATCATATCACAATGGACTCCACCTGGAACACCATAGCATAATGGTGTATCATAAAGAAGGAATTGCACATTTCTAGATATGGAGCAATCAGTTATGAGTTTAGCTAAATGTCTTACTACCTTATGGGGTTTTTCTCTTGAAACTATCACATTTACAATAAATTATGTACCATCTAAATTGGTTTAAAAGACACAATACGAGATATGGTATGGGAAGCGACCCAATGTGTCTTTTATGAAGATTTGACATTGTGAAGCTTATTTGATCGAGGGTTTCCCAAAAGATTTGGACCCAAATCTAGTAAATGTTATTTTGTTTGATATCCTAAGGGAATCAAGGGATAGTACTTTTATTGCCAGTCTAACAAAAAAGTGTTTGTTTCCAGAGATGATGCATTCTAGGAAAAGAAATTTATTTCCAAAGGAATCACGAAGAGGAAAGTATAACTCAAACAGGTTTGAGAATAACAAGAAAACATTAAATTGGTACATGAACAAGAGGAGCAAGGGGAATCAAAAATTGTTGTGGAATATCAAATTCCTCAAGTCATAGAGGAACCTTGTAGATCTAGTAGGACACGCATTGAACCTATAATATTTGGTTATCTTATGACTCTGGAAGGTGGTGAGTTGATCATAGATGATGAGCCAACAACCTATCTAGAAGCTACTTAGGGACCAAGGTCTGAGAAATGGCTTGAGGGCATGAGATCTAAGATATGGAATCCATGTACACCAATGAGGTATTGACCTTAGTGGATCCACCTAAAGGGTTGAAACCCATAGGGTGCGAATGGGTCGTCAAAAAGAGGACCAAAATGGACGGTAAAGTACAACCTATAAGGGTAGATTGGTTGCAAAGAGTTTCAAACAAGTTCAAGGTGTTGACTATGATGGAAACTTATCTCCAGTCACCATGGTTAAGTCCATCAGAACATGCTTGCCATTATAGCTTATCATGACTATGAGATTTGGCAGATGGATGTTAAAACAAAATTCCTTAAAGGGAATATTTTTGAGGATGTGTACATGACACATCCTGAGGGTTTCATAAATCCAAAGGATGCAAATAAATTATGTAACCTACATAGGTCAATCTATTGATTGAAACAAGCATCTTAGAGTTAGAATCTTCTATTTTACAAAATAGTGAAAGAGTTTGGCTTTAATCAAAATGAATATGAACCTTGTGCGTACAAGAATGTTAGTGGGAGCATGATAGTATTCCTCATATTGTATGTAGATGACATACTATTGATGGGGAATGAAATCCCTTCATTACAGATGGTAAAGACTTGGATTGGAAATACATTCTCTATGAATGACTTAGGCAAAGCACCCTACATATTAGGAATCAAGATCTATAGAGATAGATATAGAAGGTTTCTTGGACTAAGTTAGAGAACATACATTGACAAAGTGTTGAAGAGGTACAACATGGAAGACTCAAAGAGAGGAAACCTTCCCATGTCTCATGGAGTTGCCATCTCTATAGCCCAATTCCCCAATTATTTTGAAGAAAGGGAACACATGAACATGACTCCATATGCATCTATAATGAGATCCATCATATACGCAATGTTATGTACTCATCTAGATGTCTCATATGCCATGAGCCTGACGAGCAGATATCAGTCAGATTGAGGTGATGCTCACTAGACCACTTTGAAGAACATCCTTATGTACTTGAGAATTACTAAGGATCCATTACTAGTCTACGCCGGAGAGGAATAGTTGGTCATAAAGGGTTACACCGATGTAGGCTTCCAAACTAAGATCGATTGCAATTAGAATTTGTATTTTGCCTCAACAACAAGTTTTTAGTTGGAAGAGTTCCAAGCAAGAGATAGTCGTGGATTCTACAATAGAGGTTGTGTATATATAGTTTCATGGAATGCAGCAAAGGAGGTTGTCTAGATCAAGAAGTTCATCTCAGAACTTGGAGTAGTTCCAAGCATATGGATGCAACTCAGCTATATTGTGACAACAATGGAGCTATTTTACAATCTAAGCAACCCAGATCACATTAGTGTTCCAAGCATCTACAGAGGAGGTTCCATCATATATGAGAGATCGTACAGTGAGGATATTTGTATATTTGTAGAGTACCAACCAAGAACAATATGGATGACCCCTTGAAAAAAACACTTTCACAGCATAAGCATTATGGTCATGTTAGGTCACCTGGGATTAAGTTCATGGGTGATTAGCTCTAACTGAAAGTGGGGGTTTGTTGGTATGTATGCCTAGAGAATGTAATGACATGACTTGTATATGATTTGGTAATTAATAAAGACAATCTTTGAATTTATACTATTTTATTCAGTTATGAGATAATGATGTAATATAATAAATGTCTAATGAATGATATTACTCAATGGAATATCTCTCTGGGTTGATGACCAGAACAATGAGATCATAAAGATTCCACGAGTATATACATTATTTCCATGTCCCTAGTCAGATGTTATTGTGGAAGGCTGATATACAACAATATTACATAAATCTAGAGTGCTTTTTGGTTGATGACAAAATCTCATCAGTCATGATATGTGATATTGTTGACTATTTAGGCTAATGAGTTTAAATCCTAACAAGGAAAGTTTACCCAACTTAACCAATCTCTGCAAGTATATGGAGGTAGTGTAGTCGAGGTCAAACATAAGGAGCTTAAGTAATAAATTGAGTGCAACAACACTAAAGTTCAATAATCTAGACCAGTTTAAAAAAAGATGGTAATGTTTATCTAAGTGTAGAAATTTAGATTTAAACAAGAAATAAAAAGATTACTAAAAGGGTTTAGATTCAGAAATTATTGGGTCTTGGACATTAGAATTTCACTCACATATCATAGCACATCACAGGAACATAAAAATTTAAACATACATAAGCACTTATTCTAAAAGAAAGGTTGTGTTGCACTTCACCTCCCGGTGCAGGTACAACGATCTCAACTCAAAGTCACATTCTCATGCATAAATTTCATTTTTGTTCACAACATGTTCCTCAACTCATTTATCTCCACTCTCGTGGTAGAAAAAGAGTTGCCAGATCAAGCAAGAAAGCAGAACACATGCATATAAAGTGGCCAGCAATACATGCAAGAGATAATAAAATTGGTACTTTCATGGTAGAAAAACAAGAAACATATTATTTAGTACGAAATTAACTTATTCCATACATGCTATGCCATGGGAGCTACTCTCCCATGCCCAAGAAAAGGGAATTACTCGTACATAATCATGCTTTATAGATTTTCTACAGAAAATTCAGGTTTTAACATGATCTAGAGGAGGAAAAACAAGGAGATCTAAAGATGTAACTACAAGAAAGAGGAATTCTGGCTTAGGGATGAAATTCTCCTCCTTTAGCTGCTCCAAAACCAAGTGGCTCCTCTCCCAAGAAGCTGCACGAAGTTGGGGAAGCTTGGTTGCACCTTGGAGAAGACAATGGAGAAGAAGAGAAGAAGAAATGGGCTCCTTTGGCAAGAAACCACCTCCTTTCTCCTCAAAATCACCCTCCTCTACTCTCGTCTTGCTCTAGGATGAGGGAACTTCCACAAAATGATCAAAGATAACCACCCCTTAACTTCCCTCCTCGTTTTAAACAAAAAAAACTTGTATTTTTTGAAATTCTGAAACGGTTAGAGACACGACGTGCGTCCAGAGTGCACATTGTGCAAAAGCTTTGACAGTTTCTCTAGAATGCACTACTCACCGTGTGTGTAGTAGAAATGCACGCCGTGAGACTTTCTAGAATATTTTTGTCTAGCCTGACACTGTAGGTGCACACCATGCATTCAAGTGCACACCATGCATTTACTTTTCTATACTTTTTTTAGAAACTCGCATGTCGTGCCCAAGGCTCGAACACGCCGTGCATTTTGCTCTCTGGGTGAAATGGAAATTCCTCTGAAATCATGTACGTCGTGCATTCATCCTGCACACCGTGCATTCTATTATTTCAGCAGACTTAAACTTTGCAATTCAGTCTTATTTGGAGCATATCTGCAATGCAAGTTATGTGATAAGTAAAGTAATAAGAAGATGGAAAACGTAATATGAAAAGATACTAAATAATATCAGAATGAACCAAATGTGTGCGTGATATCATGTGAAAAAATGATGTAGAAATCACACAACAAATCCCCCTAAGCTTGAACTATTGCTTGTCCTCAAGCAAAAAGAACAGGGCTACAATCAAAGCAAAAGAGTAAACAAGCTCATGCATGGATTAAATGAAAATGAGATATGCAATTAGCTCAACCAATCAAGTACATTGTGCTTGTTTTCATTGTTATCGTCCCAAATTTTCAACATCCAAGATAGAAAAATTAAGTCCAGCAAGGTGATTCCAAATAAAATGAAATGATCAACTCGACAACGCTAAATAGAATTTCGATAATCAAACCAAACAATCAGTGCATGTACATTACAAAACTATCAACTAGTATGGATGTAAGACGATGAAATCAATGCTAACATTAACAAACTTAGTTGTACTCTTTTTGTGAAGGATATGATGGTGGAAAATTTTGGGTTTCCGGCATTCGACTGCTAATTTAGGATTATGCTCACGTGGAATGTCGCTTGGGGTGTTGTTTTTACCCTCTTTTGATATTCATATCACCTAACCATCGTGGCCAGATCGGACTCACACTAGGCTAGCATGATATGTGGGCCATTTGCCATCTTTTATTGGCTAAGGGTGAATAAGGGATAGAACAATTCATTATTCAACACCAAAGAGTCAACAAGAATGTTAAGGTAACATGATTTCAGTCCTTGTTTTGTAAATTTTTCACTAAAAATTTTATTGTAAATGCACTAAAGGTTTGGCAAGAGTATCCCGTATTCTATTAAATGTTGTAAAGTTGATTCATTCACTCAAAAATGGAACTGTTACATGTATTGACTAAGCAAGTATGTAAAAAGATTTTGAGATTTCAACAACAAACACAAGGCAAAATCATGTGCATAGGGATTTTCAATTTCCATTTCATTCATACATGCTCTTGATTTTTCTTTTCATGTAGCCAAGAAACATAAAGGATAGAATAATTAAAGCATACAAGGGGGTTTCATTATAATCAGATAGCCTCAAATCATATTAACTTTACCGTCAACAAAACTGAACATGGAATAAAATGGAAAACAACTGACACAATTGACTCAATTAAAGAAAAAATACAATTACTGGCTGGTTGTGCCCCCCCCAAGCTTGAAGTCAGCAATGTCCTCACTACGTCAATCAAACCTAAGTAGTTCACAACTGGGTACGTGTCATGGAACAAATATTAAAAAGGAGGGCCACCACCCTGATCTGGGAAAAACTGGCTAAAGAGATCCGGAATGCCCATGGGCTGGTCTGCAGAATCATGCTGCTGGGGAAACTGGGGCTGTTGTGCTGGAAACTCTGGTTGTTGTTGTGCGAACTCTGGTGGTGGAAACTCGGGTTGCTGTGGTGGCGGCGATAGTTTCGGATCGACGTGTGCGGCTGTGGAGGATGGCGGCGTGGTGCGGCGGTGGAGCTCTCACTACTACAGAAATGGCTTATAACGTCACTTTTAAAGGCGTCGGTTGCATAAGTACACTGACACCTAAACAATACAACGTTGGTTTATAAAATAAACTGACATCAATCTGTGAAGGATGACCAGACACGGGTATCGCTTTTATTCGGCGTCGGTTCCTTAATAAAAAACCGACGCCTAAAATTAACCGCCAAATCCAAAATTTCCAGCGAAAAAAATTACCTCCAAAATTTAACATATGACGTCAGTCATTAACTAATAAACCGACGACTAAAGGTTATTTGTGAAATAGAAATTGGGCACATTTTGATCGTCGGTTTTACAACAATGACCGACACTTATGGGTTTTCCCGCGCTGTTCGTGAGAAATTTTTCACACCCTTTGAGCGTCAGATGTTTAAAAAAATCGACGACTATGGTAGAAAAGGTGTCGGTTTTTGTGTAGAACCGACACCTTTAGTTTTATGTGTCGGTTTTATTTAATAACCGACACCGAATGTTAACTTAAGTCACCTGCGTGAGCCAGACTCTTCCCCTTCTGTTTCATTCATTTCTCCAATTGAGGATTTGCTGGTCCGGCGATTCCTCTACTCCACCGGCGCTCGCTACTCCTCTGCCTCTGCCTCCTCCTCCGCCGCTGTTTTCTGGTGCTTTGGTCACCGACGTCGCCGGCACTCGCCGCTGCCAGTCACCGCGTGCACCTCTACTTCCGCCTCCGTCGCCTCTGCTTATGCCAGCCGCCACCAGATCTCCGGTCGCTGCTCTCCAGGCCAGCCGCGACTCCTAGGGCTTTGCTCCCTGCTCTCCAGGTCACTTCTCTACTACGACCACACCTCATGCGTGCCCAACGCCGCCATGAAGGTACCCTGCTCCTCCTCGAATAATGTCGGAATTTCGTAGATTGTGAATAAAAAAATGCTTCCATTCACATTAATATTACCAATAATGTAGGAAATGAATGATAGCTCCAATTATAGACATGTTGTATATGGTTTTGATCAGAAAAATGCGTAGATTGTGAATAAAATATACTTAAAGCTCTATTATTCTTCTTGTTATAAAGGTATAGTTAGTACACAAATATTAGATGATATTCAAGAAAACCCTAGTTTGATGAGCATGTTGTTAATCATGTTAATTATGATTCTTTTATTTATTATGATGTCAGTATATAATTATGCGATCCCAACATCTTAAATTGAATTAGAATGATTTCAATGAATTATAGGGTTTTAAAGTCGATAATCATGTACATTCGGAAATAGGGTTATTAAACTAATAGTTATAACATAGTATGATCTTAATCTGATCTGGATGTTAATAATAACTTAGTATGTTAAATATGATGATTAGGGTTATACATATAATGTCTAGTAAATATTCCTAGACCTTTTGTCATTAGGGTAATTTTTATACATGTTTGAGTAAATTAGGGTTCTAATTTACCCTTTTGTCCTATATTTGATGCTAATTGTGCATATATGTTGAGTTTCATCTTACTCTTACCTAAGAATTTTTTTTCTTAATCTCTTATACATCACTATATTTTAAGGTTAGTCTATCTACTAGAGTGTGGGGATTAACCATGTTGCCTGTAGTTTATAACATTGCATTGTGAATTATTGCATGTTTGAAACTATTGATTTCTTGATTTATTATTAAATAATGCTCTATAGATTAGGATTAACCATGTTTCCTGTAGTTTATACACATTTATTATATATAAGAATGACAACACATGTATTTGTTGGCCTAGAAACCCATCCAAGATTTACTCATTAGGAGTAAATCTTGGATAGTCCCCAGTTTGGGACTATTCTTGAACACCTAATCTCACTTAGGATGTAAGTGTATAATGTGTATTGGGTTTTAAAGAAAATTTCAGTAGCATTTCCCCATTTGTTCTCTAAGTACATATGTACTTAGAGAACAACGGGGAAATGCTGCCGAAATTTTCTTGAAAACCCAATACACATTATACACTTACTAGTGAGATTAGGTGTTCAAGAATGGGATAGGTGGTACACATTTATTATATATAAGAATGACAGGACATGTATAAGAATGTGAACTTTCAGATGGTTGAGCATTCCCATTATGACCGTGTTGATGATCACCGTGAGGGTGAGGACGTGCTTGCACCGCCTGACAATGTAAGTTTTAAGAATATATCCCTGAGGTTTCTATCTATATGTTCATTTATAATTATATTATGTAAGTGTGTTTTTTTATCAAAATTTAGGTTGGTGATGTGCCCCCTGAAGAAATTATAGCACTTGATGAGCAGCGAAAGAAAATTGATAAAGTAAGGGGCATCACAATGATGAACAAGTTAATACATCAAAGGGGCAATGGACACAAATTGGCTGTGGATTTTGATCAGGCAGGAAATCCATATGGAGTGAACCGCAACTCATTTGTTTCATATCTTGGGGTTCTTACTCGCAGCCATTGCAGTCCTATCCTAGAATCATGGCATAAAGTTCCTAAGGGGAAGAAATACCACATATGGAAGGAACAATGCCTGAGTTATTATTATTTGTAATTCTATTTGTGTAGATTACTAATTTTTAGGATACTAGTTAATAGCAATTCTATTTAATTTGTAGAGCATATTTGATCTGGATGAAAATTTGCATCGTAAATGTGTGATGCAACATTGTGGGAGGGACCTAAGGAACTATAGGACCAATCTCACCCGAGATTACATATGCGATGCTAAGAATAGGTTCTTGATAGATTCCAATTCTAGACATTGATCAGTATTTCACTAACTTTACACTAATAATTTTTGTTTGTATTCTCTTTGAAAAATAAATATAGGAAGAAGGAAGCCACACAGCAATGGAACTACTTGGACCCCAAAGAATGGGAGGAGTTTGTTACCCAAAGAAAAACAGATGAATTCAAGGTATTAAGCGCCGCCACTCCCAATTTAATTAATATATGTTTTTATGTATTCACCTATTCAAGATTAACCTTGAGTGTTACTAACCAAATCAATGTGCTAACTAACTAGGCTAAGAGTGATGCTCAATGAGCAAGGCACACACTGAATGTGCACGACCACACAATGGGTCCAAGAGGATATGTAGGCGTTCGCCAAAGACTACATGCTAAGTCTACTCAGCCTACTGCTACTCAGGAGACTGCAGAGTCCTCTACTGCTGCTCCCGCACCTCTGCCTCATCATGTTATGTGGATAGCTGGGAGGTAAAATAAGAAGGGAGAGATACCGAAGCCCGCAACCGCTGAGGCGGCTGCAAAAATGGTAAAAATCAACTCTTAGAGAAATCTCTCAATATTGATTATTGTTATGTTTACTTATGAATTTTTGTTGATGGTGATTAGCTGGAGCTGCACGAGAAGAGGAAGGAAGGCAAGTTCATCCCTCTGGGCACAAGGGATGAACTGACAGTTGCTCTGGGTGACCCAGAGCATCCTGGACGTGTAAGGGGTGCAGGTGCTGGTGTGGGCATCAAAGCATTCTTTGGGCCATCCCAGCGCAAACCTGTCCTAAAAGCAGGACTTTCACAAGCTGAGGTAACTTATTATTATTTTAGAACGTTATTGCGAAAGGAAATTCAATAATCAGAAACTAGCATTTCTTTTATCCATGTATAGGCAGATTCCTTAATTGATAGGAGAGTCAAGGAAGTACTTGATAAAAGATTCCATGAAGCAATTAACAAGTGGCAGGATTCTCAGACTGCCACTCAGACGATACCTGTGGTGAATCTCTCTTCTCCTACTACTCGTACTGCAGAGGTTGGGAGTAATCCTATAAACCCACCTAGCACGTCTTCTGTAAGTATTTTTATGGCATATATAATAGCTAGTCTGTTCAAGATGATATGTTTGTGTATATATGCATATAACATTCTTTATGTAAATTTTTAGAGGTTGAAGCCATGGCGACTACAAAGTGAAGGATATATCGTTGCAGAGGCATCGGCTTACCACTAGTACAGAAATGGTCTGTAGCATCGGTTTTTTAAAGCCTGCATCGTCACTTTTTAACCGACGCCTAGGTGGGCGTCGCTACAGAATTTGGTCTATAGTGTCAGATTATTTAACCAAATAAAACCGACCTTACAGAGTAAACACCGACGCAAGAGGTTGTAAAAATTCTGACCTAGGCGAGAAAAAAGGAGCCTATAAGGTCAGTTATTTCATAAAAACCGACCCTGTAAACGTTCTCGGTCGAGAAAATTGTCGACCGAGAACGTTTACAGGGTCGGTTTTTATGAAATAACCGACCCTAAAGATTGAATACCATTTCAGTGGTAACTCTCGGTCGAGAAAATTGTCGACCGAAAATATTTCGGTCTCGACCGAAAACTCTCTATAAGGACGGTTTTATGAGAAAACCGACCCTAAAAATTGAATAAAACAGTTCAGTGTAAGACTCGGTCGACAAACTTCTCGACCGATAGTATTTCGGTCGAGAAGTTTGTCGACCGAGGCTTACACTGAAATGTTTTATTCCATCTTTAGGGTCAGTTTTTTCAAAAAACCGACCTTATAGAGGACATGTAGACTCGGTTTTTTACAAAAACCGACGTTAGAAGTTTTATTTCGGTCGAAAATTTTTCGACCGAAGAGTGTACAATGAATTCAATCTATAGGGCCGGTTATTTAAAAAACCGACGCTAGAAGTTACGATTTTTTTTAAAAAACTTCTGCAGAAATGGATATAGAACAGAAGAACAAGAAGATTCATATATTCTGGGAGAGGGGAGCATTGATGCTCAACCATCACCATTCAAAACCACACATTCATAACAAAAATGATAATAAATATCATAATTTACAAAATGATAGAGTGCAAGTCTGAGATGGCATATTACAAAAGTAAAAATATGAAAGAGTACGTACTCAAACCACATACATAAATGGAGCCGACATATTTAAACCAATGCTATTTCGACTTCACTTATAAAACACTCTGACCACTCTTCTCGGAATTCATTCAAGTCCACATGTGTGTAAGGCTGAGTTGTAAAGATCTGTAACAGAAAATGCACATGCTAATATTTTATAAAAATGACTACAATCACTTGTAAATTTATGATGTTATTCTTTATTACCTGACTTATAGTCTGAATGTCATGTGATGCTTGTTTGACAATAACTTGCATGTATTTCATTACATAGTAGCCACAAGCCCAGTCATTATTTTGCATAGGACACTACAAATAACAAATTATACTTAATGTTAGTAAACTACTATAAACAGCAGTTGAAATAAGACTATAAGAGTTGACATATTAGAATTGAAAAATTAATACATATAAGACTAAGCAGTTGTCAAAGTAGCTACCTTGACATTTTTCAAAGTCAATGTCTTTAATTTTGTGGGTATTTGTCCTCCAGCTTCACGAAAAGCCTTTATACCCCTATCAATTAAACGATAGTTGGTAAAATAGAAATTCTAAATAAAATATCATGTTGAAGCAATTGATTAAATTTATGCTTACTCCATAGATGACAATTTTAGTTTGTGACTCCTTGTTGTTTTACCCATTGGGTCAAGATAATAAAGAGTCATCAATTTTGGGATAATCACCAGTAATTCCCAATGTCTAGCTCTGAGTAAGAATAAAACAAACATTAAAATAAATAGTTTCATTCATTATTAAAATTATATTGAATAATAATACTTACTGGACGTTAAAAGGAATTAGGATAATTTCCTTCCCCTCACTAGCAAAATATTTGAATGCATCAGAGAAGTACTCATTCACTTCCTCAATATTATTTGTCTCCACCTGACTAGTGACTGAAGGAACTAAGAATGCAATATTCTTTATATTAAAGTTGGTGACCTCGGTATATAAATGGTTGTTAAACATTTGTAATTATTTTCATATGTAGAAATAAGCTAAAAATTTGTATTGGAATTTTCTATATATATTGATAGATCCACCCTTATCCATACTTGTATTATCGAAGTGTTCAACCAATCATACCGAAACAACTCTATAATATCGTCAAGAAAAATAAAATTCTCAAAGTCTCTCCCAACTGCATCTTCTGTTAACTTGACCATCATATTTGATCCCGATCTTTGGTTAGCTAAGTATCGACACAAACATTTAGATTTGCTTCCCAATTCGTCGAATGTAGTTTTGGGAATGAAAGATGGCTTGGGCATAGGAGGACGACTAGTAGAAGTTTTACTTTTTGGTTTAGAAACATGTTAATTAAATTACATACTTATATTACATGAGTTCATATATGTAGTCAAATATGAAAAATATGGTAGAAATAAGGTATACCTTGTCATTGATAACCAAGTGTCTAGGCCAACCCACCATAGCACCCTCAACTTCTTCAATTGTACTATATTCAGGATTAGGTATGGGTAGTGGTTTGTCCCCCATTCCGTCATACACAAGATGGATGGACACACGGAAGATGTCATCAGTAATTTGTTGGCAATGCAATGTACCACCAAAGTTGTACACTTTGCCCGCTGCCACAACATTATATTCTGGAACCTCCACTACAAGTTTACAGTTCATACCAACCTAGATTGAAATAATATAAGTTATATAAGAAATAGTAGAACAAATACATGTTACAACTATATATTATCATATATTTATCATACTAATAACACAACATATAGAACAAAAACTTACTGCAGATTGTTGTGGTGGTTCATCGGGAGTGCTCCCATGACCTTCTACAACTGTAGCATGGGCTTGTACCTCATCACTTGAGAGATGTGCAGTATGAATAGGTTGAGAAGGTTGACACTACAAAAAACTGGGCCATTATTCATGGGAGAGTCCTGTCACAAACCCCTCTCTACAGGCCCTCAGAAATAGGGACGGTTGAGGGTCTGGCCCTCACAAATGGTCCGTGAAGAGAACTCATGTGACAAATACCAGTGGCCCTCACGAATACAATTGTGAGGGACTATTTAGCCTTCATAAATACATTTTTGAGGGACTATTTAGCCTTCATAAATACATTTTTGAGGGACTATTTAGCCTTCATAAATACATTTTTGAGGGACTATTTATCCTTCATGAATACATTTTTGAGGGACTTGATGGTCCTGGAGAAAATATTTTTTGAGGGGCTATGTGGTCGTCATCAATGCAATTTTGATGGTCAATCTGGACCTTCATCAATATATTTATGAGGGACTACTGTAAATGATTTGGTTATTGATTATTGAATGATTTATTAAATGTTAATTAATTATTACTATAGTGAATATCAAATTTTAAATGAAAACTTTGTATACATAACCTCAAACAATATTTTTATACTAATTCACATGACAAAATGACACATAAAAATGTTAAATCACCTCAAACCAATTTTTTTTATTGAAGCAAACTATTATCCATACATAGTGTGCTCAACGTTGATATAAATAAAGAGTACATATGGTTTTAAAATTTGAGATTGATGACAATCAACATATCATGCTAGAAACTCTTAAGATCTATAATGTCTCCATATTCCTTCAAATGGTGTGGTGCTCTTCATCAATGCCAGGCCTCATACGGTTAGGTACTTGAATATTCTTCTCCTAAAAATGACAAATCATTATATTAATAGAATTTAAAGTTAATACATAAATCATAGTACAACAAATAACTTACCCTTATATTTCGGTTTTGGTCTACTCCAAGGCGCATTGTCGGTCAAAATGCATCATTAAAAGCAATTCTACCCTATCAATATAAATACAAAAAGGAATCAGAGCGAGTGCGAAGTAGAGAAAATTGTAAGTGAACCAACATAGCAGAAACATGCACCCGTAAACTAAAATTATGGTTCAGCTCAGTAACTAATACATAATTAAAAAAACTCAGTGGGTTAGTTAAATAGTACATGCCTATATCTCTGTTGACTGCACTTAGTTTCTTTCATAAGTGAGATGCATCTACACATACAAAAAGAGGATGATCCTCTCATGATTAACCACATGAACATTATTTTGCAGAAAAACTTCACATTATTGATGAGCATGAATAAAACTCTATCTATACACAAGCCTATATCTCATTCCAACTTCCATGCAGTTGGATCATAGAGTTTAAACATTAGAACAGACTCCAGTAGACAATTTAACATTAGAACCTCAATTACTGCAGCAAGTTGCTGCTTCCACTCTAGCAACCACCCCCTCTCTCCCTCCACAACCTCTTAACACCTACACATTCTACTCTTGAACCATCTTTAGCATAGCAGCAAGTTGATGCTTCCACATCAGCCAACAACCACCCCAAGAAACCACCTCCACATCAGCAACATACTACTACTTCCTCCCATCTCCTAGAAACCACCTACAAATCTACAGACCACCCAATCTTCCATCATAACATCATCATCTCCTAGCAGCATGCTACTGCACGCCACCACCAGCCCACACCATCAACCACCACCAACAGCCCGCACCATCAGCCACCACCAACACCTACACATCAGCACTCCCACCCACCAGCCAACACCACCACCACCATCCAACATCCACCACCACCACCATCCAACATCCACCACCATCAATCCTAAGGGTTTTTGGAAACCAAAGGGAGGCTGCAGCTTTATCCTCAATTGAGATGTTAATTGAGAAGTTAAAGGAATTTCACAACCACGAGCTATGAGGATAAGATATGAAGATTAATAATATGTAGTAGGAATTGCACAACCACGAGGACAACATAACATACCTAGAAGAGTTGAGACCTAACGAACTTGTATCATCAGTGTGCTTACATATATTAGAGATATTAGCAGCATGAAATATATGAAGAAACTGACTAGGTTTCCTGAGAGAGTTTCTTGAGAAATTTGACCCCACCCCACCCTTTAGAGAACACCATCAACCAGCCTCTCATCATCTCTTACACCCACCCTTTTTTCATAGACTCAAATGCAGTGCCACTTCCACACCTTATTTATAGCCAAGCAGCATATGTACTAAAAATTTGAGGATATATTTCTGAAGATCTATGCCTCTTAGAACTAAAAGGGAGTTTTGTAGCAAATGTAGAATTTAGCTATCCTGGTATGTAGCTTCCATATGGGACCATCACTATTTCTAGCAGGGCACACAAAGATTTGGAATAGTTCAAGAACATATAAGATTTGGAATAGTTCAAGAACCAGGCAGTTCCTTGACTGGACAAGCAGGGGACAAGGGCATCTGGAGCAGAAATAGTAGGCAATAACAATATTCATCATCACAATTACTGCCATCTTTAATTTGAATTGATAACTATAGGAGAATCAGGGACAACAGAATTAACATGAAGAAAATGAAACAACAGTAAGAGGAAGACAAGTACGAATTGGTGAGAGAAAATGGGATAAAAAGAGCATGCAAATGGTAGAAGTTCTGTAGGAAGAAGTCAGAATAAGACAAACCAAGGGCAGTAAAAGGAGATTGAAAGAGGAAGAATCAACAAAACAAAATAAAAAACAGCAGTAGCAGGTGCTGAATTAGAAAATATAGAGGAAGGAATAGGTCAGTGAAAATAAATGGAAACATGCAAACAACAGTGGCTAAGAGAGGAGATTTAGGAGGAAGAAATCAGAAAAAGAAAATTAGATATGTAAATAGTAGTAGTAGATTTCGTAGCAGGATGTATATGACAAATTTGAAAAAGAAAATATGCACATGCTTGCATAGTAGTAGGAGGGAATATAGGATGAATAACTCAGAAAAAACATAGCAGCAGGACGCAGGAATAAGATGCAGGAGAATGGATAAAAAAAGAAAAGAGAAAGAAGCAAGAACAATAAAAATATGAAAAAGTAGAAAAAACTTAACAAACAGCGGTATGAGGACATACCAATTTGGCCCAAATCAATCCTCATTTCCCCAAATCAGACCTGATTTTCCTCCGACCAGACCTAATTTGCCAAAATTTGACTTGATTTACTCTAAATCAGACCTATATCAACCATGCAATGACTGAAGGTGATCTAATTTGACCAAATCCAGACTCGATTCATGCTAGTTTAGCCATTAAATTGCATAATTTGGGCCTAAAACGCCTTAAACGCCCACTTCATGTAGATAAGCTGAAATGAATTACTTACAGGATTTAAACGTTGATTTCTTGGTGTGAAAGACACCGATGAAGATGTGGTTGGTGTGTTCTGCATTTGAGGATAACTTTGTCGATTATTACCAGAAGAAGGGGACCAACTTTCAACTGCAGCCTTTAATAAAGTGTACATGTTAATATTCTTATGTGTATGAATATTGAAAATAATCTATAGCTGTAATGAGTTACCTGTGGCGCAAAGATCCGTGGATGTCCATTGCCTTGTATGGAAAGCCTACCTACTCCATTCTCCCTTGAATTGGCTTGTATGGAAAGTCTGCCTACTCCAGTCTCCCTTGAATTGCTTGGTCTAGAAAGTCTTCCTAAGCCATCCCCGCTTGAATTATTTTGGCTGGGAAACATGCCTACATCTGCACCATTACTTGTATTGTCTTGTATGTGAAAAGAACCCACATCTGACCTATTTGTGCCACTTTGCATGTGTAAGACACATGTAGTATTCTGATTGGGGTATTCAACTGCACAATCAACATTAATACCGCCATCCTATAACAAATACATCAACAATGTCAAAAAAAAATTATATATTACATTGACATAGACAACTGAATCTGAGTTACCTGTGATTGATTATACCAAGTCATTAATTGGGAGACGGAGTTCTTCAATCCATTTACTGTTTCTTTGAGTTCCTTAAGTTTATCCTGAAATAGAAAACAAATTACAAACATCAATCTAATAGACTAGTTGTAACTAATAGTTCAAGTTTAGATTCTCTCCAACATACATCCTTTGCATTGCTTTCCTCAAGAAGCATTTCATATCTTATACGGGCAACTTTTCCCCTATGTCCTATCTCTTTGTGCCCAATTCCAACACCTCAGATCCTAGCCTTTTTGGAAGGATTTAAAACTTGCAAATAAGCAGCACGTGCTAGATTATCAACACTTCTAGGATCTATTTCTTCTTGGTTTGCTACTTGGTTTTCCACGATATCAGAGATTTCAAGCTGTAATTAGAAAGCATCATAAAAGGAAAGCTTAAATTGAGATATCTAAGCATATGTAGCTTTGTAGACATCATAGGAAAGAAAATATCCATTTTCTAACCACTTGTGGGCTTTTGTCGTAAACGTTTTCCAAAAATTTGTTAAGAGGCACAACGGGTTGATCTTCACTGACCTACACATGATAGATAACATAATAATTGTCCATGTTATATGTTCAACTCCGACTAAGAAAGACAAGTGTCCATTATTAATACCATTTCTGCCCGATAACAACTCCATGCCTTTGATCCTGTGGTATGATCCATCACTTTTTTTTCTCTGTTTGCCTTGTTGATCTCGGAAATTTTCTAAACCATAAGAAACATATAATTAGAAAAAGTAGATAGGTATACACTCAAGTTATATGAAACCATCCTAAATATAAGCAAGCCAATAGCTAGATGTGGAAAGGGGACTGATGTGAAGTGTGGAGTGTGGAAGCTCCCTGAGATCAGAGGAATTGAGCAGAATCAAAAAATCTGCAGCAGCATTGAAGTACACCTGCTGCTGGAATAGAAATGAAGTACACCTGCTAAAGAACAGAAATGAAGCTCTTCTTGCTACTCTTATCATTTATCACATATGGATACATAGAAACAGATGTGTTTTTGAAGACAGTAGGAGCAAACCAAACAGTGTGTGGCATTGCATAAATACTGATTATAGAAGTTTGCATAGATAAATTGCATCCTTCTTTTTTACTTTTGATATCTATCTTTATAGATGTATTGAGCTGTGCTCCCCTTTGTAAATTTTGTGAGTAATGAAAGAGAAACGCGCTTATTGATCAAAAAAAAGTTATATGAAACCATTGTACCTTAGACTTCTCGGTTCCCCATTCTTTAACAAGATTTTTAAACTGGTCCATATCTATGGAAGCATTTTTCTCAACTTTCTTCATCATCAATTCTGGTTCAATCTTGTACTTTTCATAGTAATCTTTCTTTACACGTGCCCTCCACACTGATATCCAAATGTGATAATTTCATACCCATCAAATTGCCTCAGTATATCTTCTCCAGATAGTGGCTTAGGTGGAAGTCGAAAATCTTTTTCACCATCAAAATTTTTCCTATCACGTCTATACGGATGATTCATTGGAAGAAAACGTCGATGGAAACCATAGCATTGTTTTTTCCCATACTGTAACCATTTTGATACAGTCTCCACATTACAACAAGGACATCCCAAATCTTTCTTACCTTTAGTGCTCCAACCAGATAAGTCCCCATATGCTGGGAAATCGTTAATGGTCCATAAAATCATTGCCCGCATAGTGAAGTTCCTTTTTCTATATGCATCATAAACTTTGACTCCAAGCTCCCAAAGTAGTTGCAACTCCTCAATTAATGGCTCCAAGTATACATCAAGGTCATTGCCAACCATATGTGGACCTGGGATTAATAGGGACATCATAATAAATTGTTCTTTCATAAGAAGCCAAGGCGGAAGATTGAGAGGTGTCACCAACACAGGCTAGATGCTATGTGATGCACTCATATTGCCAAATGCATTAAATCCATCTGTTGCTAATGCCAATCTAACATTGCGTGGTTCAGCAGCAAAGTCTGGATACCTGGCATCAATAGACAACCATTCTGGTGTGTCTGAAGGATGATGAATACGACCATCCTTGCCTTTTACTTCTGATGGCCAAATCATGTCTTTAGCAATAGATGAAGACATATAGAGCATCTCTAACCGAGGTATCAAAGGGAAGTGATACATGAACTTAGCAGCTACCTTCTTTCCCTTTGTTTTGTATTGCTTTTCATTCCATCTTGAAGCACCACAAGTATCACAATTTTCTTTTGAAGCTGCATCTTTGCGAAAAAGCATGCAATTATTTGTACATACGTCTATAGTAGAATGATCAAGTCGTAAATCCTTCACGATCACATTTGCTTCATAGTACGTCTCCGGGAATAGAAAATTTTCTTCCGGAAATCCTGAAACAATCAACTGTAACAACTTTGTGAAAGAATCGTTGGACCATCCAGATTCCTCCTTCAGAAATAGCAAGGCAACCAAATACGATAGCTTAGAATGACTTGTGCAACCTCTATAGAGTGGTTGATCTGCCTCTTTTAGTAGCTTGTAAAATCTTTGTGCATCTACATTTGCAGGTTCCTCTGTAGCTTCAGTAGAGTGGTCATTTGTTGTGTCACCCATACCAAACAAATCCTCCAACATCTGATGCATATTGTCGGTGCTAGGCATGTTTGGTGCCACAACAGGATTGCTCCTACCAATCACCTCCCCATGAAACGTCCAAACATCATAGCTATGCACAAATCCTTTTTGTAATACATGTGAGAATACCTCCTCCTCTATTTTAAGGTATCTGTTCAAACATACCTTGCAAGGACATATTAATTTCCCCTGTCTAGTTGGTCTCTGATGGATAAGAGCAAACTCAATGAACTTTCGTAACCCTGCCTTGAATACATCACTTCGCACTCTGTTCCCAATATACATCCAACTCCGATCTATTAGAAAATCCATCTACATGAAGGAAAATATATAATAAGTAGAGGAACAGCTGTTTGAGATGTAGTCATGTAGGAGATGTAGTCATGTAGAAGCAAGAATAAGTAAGAAAAAGTAGATGAAAACTTGCAAATAGAAGTGATACTAGTAGTCTAGTAGATGTGCGAGCAGGAGATGCAAGTAAGAATCTGAATTTCTGATATAAGTAACAAGGAAAAAGCAATAAGAGGGGACATATAAGTAACAAAAATTTAGATGCAATAGCAGGAACATGAAATGAAGGAGAAATTGCAAAAAAAGAAAAGAAAAGAAGCTAGAATAGGAGACACAAGAGGAAATAGAAAAAAAATCAAAGAAACAGTAGTATAAAAGGACTGATTTTTTTGCAACAATTGCAGCAAAAGGGTGTCGAATATACAACATGAAAAAGGAAAAAGAGAAAAGGGGAGGGAAGGGAGAAGACATACATGAAGTCTATCAATATACAAGAAGCAAAAAAAGAGGCAGAAGAAACATCCTTCAAGAAAAATCCTTCAAGAACTGCAATAGCATAGGTACCCACCTAATCAATAATAGTTCACAGATCCATCCATTAACTTTTGCTCACATGTCTCAACATATACTCGATTACAGGGGATACTTATACTGTCAGACTAGCTACACAGTTTCTCTTCTCAAACTAGGCAATCTCTCTACTACAAAGGAGTATTTTGACGCATGGCTATTTAGACTCTACCAAAGGAGATTCAAAGTTGTGTGTGGTCCTGATGCTATGGGTTATGTCCAACATATCCCATAGAATCTCAATATTGTAGCAGATCTCTATGCATAAAGGCACTGACAGTCTATTTCTTCTTAGATCTGATATCAACATATTGTTATTACTTATAACAAGCATTATGAGACAAATACCTAACTGTCCCTATAAGTCAGCTGAAATACTTAAACATATAAGTATATGATATCATGTATAACATCTCATAAAATTAAGAACTGAAATACTTAAAATAAGTCAGCTGCATAAGACTTAACACCAACCAAGATAGAACATATGACATGCAGACCAGGACAACAGGGACAATTTCATTGTTTGGTATATTGTTAATAACACAACACTCAAATTATGGTAGTAGGAGACTGTAAACCAGCAGAACAATAGACTAGCAGAAGAAAACAGTTCATATATACCAACCACTATAGAAGAAAAGAAGTTTCCTCCCAAAAGAAACATTGTAGAAGTGTCTATCCCATCTAAAAAGATTACTTTCATTGATAGCTGCTAGATATCAAAAGAGGAAAATACCCACTTCCAAAAAATGGCAATTTGGATATAGAGATGAGTAGCAATAGCCTCCAACCTGGGAGTACAATAAACACATTTAAAAATGTATATACTATTGATTAAATTTGTAAATATACAGGGGAATCCTATCAATGAGTTTACACTCAACAGCCTTACCCCGATGAAATCAGCTACATGGCAATTAAAGAATAAATGTATGATAAATTCATTAGAACGTCTACACTGAAAACATATAGAAGTATAGAAAAACCCTCTTTTTTTAGGTTGTTCATCACTGAGATGTTGTTTCTAGCAATCTTTCGTAATAGGATTTTAAATTCAGATGTATGATCATCTGAATTAAATACCAAGAAAGTTGACCATAGATATCAATATTTTAGATAGAATCCTTAAGAAGGTATTTCTCATGGATCAATTTGATCCATAGACTACCTTAAGAAGATGGTTACATCATCCCACTTAAGAAGATGGATATAATTCTTGCCTTCACACTATCCCCACAAGAAATTTATAATAATTATTTCCACTTCATCACAGATAGAAGTAGGAAGTGCCAACTATTATATTAGGAATGGATGTGTCACATGGGAGCCCTGGGAAGTCGGCCTTTAATTAATCTCTAAGTACAGAGTTGCACTTAGCCGAGGATCATTACCATAGTTATTGGCTTTTAGGTCATACATCACAACCACATGTTACAGAAAGGGTATTATTTTAGATGGAGGGGGTAAAGGAAAAAAACATATAATATATCCAATTGTTGTTTTAGGAGGAACCCACATTAATAAGAACACCCATTCGTTCTTGAGGCTTCTGCCTAGACTTATCAACCAGAGCAGACCTCTGAGATGTTGACAATGACTTAGTGTACCTCTGCAAAATGCAAAAACACCAGGCTATATTATACTTACAACCAAAAACAAAACATTCAAAAACAACGCAGTTAGAAAACAGAACAACACTCGTACAAGTGACCCCCCATGAAAATATTATTTCCATGAGAGTCAACTATCTAAACCATGTTGGCATGGAGGAAGATAAAAATATAATCCCATGTTGGTGATTCCATCATACATGTTTGACAAGATCTTTCCTAAGAAAATTGACTATGGGAAAAGAAAAGCCAACAATGTTGAGTTAGAAGAGAAGAATGTAACTCCCCAAGCTTTGCCTCACTTGAGAAGCAATTTAATGCAGCCACCAAAGCAATCTACAATTTTCAACCAATAAGAAATGTGTTTATAGGAATGGGTTTAAATGTAAGGGTTTTTAATCAGAATGATGCTTTGGTCACCTCTAGAACTGCTCTTCAAAAGAAAGATCATTTCAGCACAACAATTTACAAGCATCTTGATCACCACTACATCAATAAACCAGTAACATCAGATGGAACCCTTCTTCATCTTTAGAAAATAAGCACAAGCATAGCAATTCCAGAAAAAAGAACACACGGCTCGTTTAGTAAAGAATCACTTTTATCTCATTATGGATAATAGACTATAGCACACTCACATTGACTAACCATTCCTCAAAAATCACCTTATTTCTATACCACCAGATATAGTAAAGGATACATATAATAGATTTAAAGGAGGTATTGCTTATTTCCTTCATACTATCTTCAAAGAAACTAGGAATATTATTAATACATTCATTATCAACTACTTTGGCTCTGACCCATATATATGTGTGTCATGAGAACACTTGTTCATATAGAATAGAACAGAGTAGCAAAATTAAACATAAATGCACACATGTGTATTGCTTTGAACCAAGCTTGAGCCTCAACAATTATATATGAGTAATATTTGATCAAGTATGACTTGGATTACATGGTAGGTATTATACATAAATTCGAGTTTGTACAATTAATAGATATTGTACATATTCGAGAAAGACAATATTCAATCAAACACTATATCTACTCAATCACATCAGTAAATTATTCTTTTCTTATTGACAAAACACAAAGTTGTATGATAGAAAATCATTATGAGGATGCTATACTATAGATGCATAGCCTAGGAATTTATGTACATCACAACTTTGATTCCCTTCCATTTAGTTATGGTAGCTACTCCCAAGGAGCTATTTCCTCACTTCCAAATATTGAACACGCCCCTGACTACTCTCTATTACTGCTGTATGACCATCTCCATGCAACTGAGGATAGTCAAAGTTTTTCAACATTGTGATATGTTTCTTATACGCGAGAACGTTAACCCTTAGGGGAGGGGGAGATAACTCATATGAATACTAGATGGTTAGTATTTTTACTAAGTAAACCCAGCTAATCCTATGCAGATCACATTGGGGGGAGATGAGGCGGACACATGAGGTATGAACTGGAAGCCCATTGGAGGAAGAACCAATCTTGGCTATCAGGGGTCGAAGTGGGGGCTAGTGCTCTCCCAAATGAGAAAAATAGAAAAAGATACGAACCTAGAGAGGATTCCAGTGGCCGAAGAAGCAAGTTGCGTAGCAGAAACGACCAATGGCCGAGCAGGGCGATCAGTGGCAATCAAGCATGGTGCATGCGTAGCAGCAACGACCAATGCGGTGGGCAGAAACCGTCAATGGCGGAGGGCAGAAACCGTCAACGGCGGCAAGGAGTTATGAAGGATGAGCCCAATGCGAAGGATGAACGGCAGCAACCGAGTAGGGCGATTGGCGTCAAGGATGACCCAATGCGGAGGAACCGATGAGAGAATCGAGAGGGGAAGGGTTCAGTGGAGGAGTGCAGAGGAACCGATGAGAGAATCGGGAGGGGGAGGGTTCAGTGGAGGAGTGCGGAGGAAATGAGGGGGAAAGGAGCGCCCGCCGGGACTGGGTGATTTTTTCATTAATTTTGATAGATGATTCAGTGTTTTAGAATGGAGGGAAGGATTATGAGATGGAGGGAACATTTGGCATGGAGTTTTTGAGGGGGTGATTTGTAAGAAATGTATTTGTGAGGGACCAATGTTCACATAAAATGCCTAACGATGTCAATAACACGGTTGAGGGATTTGGTCCCATATTTGAAGGATGAGCCCTCACAAATGGACATCATTATTCACAATTTTTGGTTCCTCACAAATGTTCTTCAACAAAAGCCAAATTTTTTGTAGTGTGAGTAGGCTGATATGAAGACATTATTTCTTTTACTTTCTACGCTACTAATGCTTCAACATCCTCTTGTGTAAGACCTCCTGCACGACCTCTTTTAGATTGTGAAGGGCCAAAATAAGACTTGAATCCTATGCCAGCTCCTAATCCCCTAACATGGCCAGGATGCTCCTTTGTACCAAGAGCAACTGCTAGTTCATCCATGTAGCCAGTTGGGATGAACTTTCCTTCCTTCCTTTGCTCGTGGAGATCAATCTATTCATAGTTAATAAAAATATTAAATCACAATATCAATTAGATATAAATAAATCTAAGTTTGTGGAAGTTACTCTTTACTTAGTTGGGATAAACCTACCATCTTTTGTGCCACCTCCTTAGTTGCAGGGTTGACAATTTCACCGACTCGATTCTTTCTAGCATCAATCCATGTCATGTGTCGGGGTGGTCGCTCAACTTGAGTTGTACTAGATTCTTCTCCAGAAGATGATTGATTCTCTTGTAGTTGGCGGCGGAAGGCATAACCACCAGGCCCTAAGCGATGGTCATGCACATTTTTAGCCCGTCTTTCCTTTTGAGCCTGGTGAATAGCCTGATCATTTAAAATGAGGTATTGCAATTTAGACTTGGCAAACATGTATAAAAAGATTCACCTCCTTAATTGTATAAAATTAAATATTCATACAATACATCACAATCTTTATTACCTGAAACTCTTCCGATCTCCTAGCTGCAACAAATCTTTCCCACACCCCAAGATCAATAAAAATATATGCATCTATAGCTTTCTTCTTTTGTTTAGGATTATTTATAAATTCCCTTACAAGATATGTCTTAAAACCCCTCCATCGTACACCACAACGTTGTAGCACTCTTTTCTTGTGATCTTTTTCATTTATATGAAAAACACCCTATACATACAAAAGAAGCAATTAATAATGTTGTTTTGAAAAGGAATTAATTCCAAGAAAACTAAATTAGAATCAATAGATAAAAAACATATCACTTCCACTCACAGATATATCTTTCCATATGAGGTCTTTTTTGGCATTAGGAACATCATGCCAATTTTCTATATCTATTGGCACCTTAGTGCGCGCGGTCACCCCTACGTAATGCTTGAAAGCACTAGCAAGTTCTCCAACAGGTGCTCCTGTCATATCAAACTGGATTGGCAATTTATCCCCTTTAGCCCTGAGCTCCTGCAGCCTACGCAACAATGTAGGACCTCTACAGTTCTTAGCATCACTACTACCATCCTCATGGTGCTCATGCTCAGAATGTTCATCTTCATGGTGCTCATGCTCAAAATGTTCATCTTCACTCGCCATTTTAGAACCTGCAAGTATACATAATAAAAAAAATAAGGGATAATAAAAGCACAAGTGATAAGGTATACATGATAATAAAATAAATAATTCAAAGAATACATGCCTTTAGTATTGGTTGAGTTGTTAGTCAAGGAAAATTCTTTCAGCATGGTCTTGACGTTTATAATATTCATCGGTGTTATCTTCAACATTTACACTTGGCAAACCAACTGAGAATGGACTGGAATCATCATACTTTTCATAGTAGTATTCTTCATTTATAGGATCTACAGTAAACTGTCTTTTTCCATTAAGAATGACAGACCAATTTTTATTTGTCGAGTCATCAATATAGAATACTTGTTTTGCTTGGTTTGCCATGATGAATGGCTCATCTTTGAAACCAATCTTTTCAAAATTCACCAATTTGAAACCCAACTCATCCACTAAAACTCCTTTATTGTTATCAACCCAATTACACCTAAATATAGAAACTCGAAAATTTGTATAGTCCATTTCCCATATGTCCTCAATGACGCCGTAATATGACATCTCAGCTTCGCGTGGTCTTTTATCTTTGGCACTAGCAAAATACAATGAAAAAGCTTTAACAGTGACCCCACTATTTTGAACTACACTACTTTCATCTTGACGCTTTGTGTAGTATGAAAATCCGTTAATGTCATAACCTTCATATGACATGACATCCATTTTTGGCTTAAAGGCGAGCCATTTTATGTTCTCAGCAACATTATTTGGTGATTCAGATAGTTGATTAAATACTTTCTCTTCAAACCACCTAATAAATGTTCGATTATGCTCTCTTGCAAGCCACATTGAATTGGATCATGGATGATTTCTCTTGATAAGATCATTGTGTTCTGTGATGTAGCTACTAACTTCATCGATGTTGTGTAGAATATACAAATGCGCTTGTTCCCACAACTCACGACTGATTCCTTTCACTCGTCCTCCCAGAGTTCCTTTGCCACAATAAGATCCAGTGTGATGGGAATTTTTTTGATCGCTACAAGTTTCATTGCAATTCAAAAAATCATTACAAAAGTCCATCACCTCCCTAGCCACGTAACCCTCAACAATACTCCCTTTAGGACGATAACGATTCCGAACATCACCTTTAAAAACACTCATGTAGCGTTCAAATGGATACATCCAGTGTAAGAAAATTGGACCCAACATCTTCACATCCCTTGTAATATGTACTACAAGATGAACCATGATATCAAAAAATGAAGGAGGAAAGTACATTTCAAGCTAACACATGGTAACAATTACATCTTTCTGTAATTTATCGAGAGTATCAGGATGTATCACTTTGTTTCTTATTTCATTAAAGAAGAAACAGAGTCTTGTGATTGCAAACCTTACATGCTTCGACAATATAGATCGAATAGCCACAGGTAAAATTTGTTGCATTAAGGTGTGACAATCGTGAGATTTGAGACCTATCAGTTTCAGATCCTTCATTGATACCAATCTACGAATATTAGAAGAGTATCCTTGTGGAACCTTAATATTATACAAGCACTCACAGAAAGTCTTTTTCTCTTTCTTTGACAAAGTGTAACAAGCCGGTGGCAAATATGTGCGGTGACCCCTGATCTCCACTGATAATTCTTTTCTAATACCCATTAATTCTAAATCTTTTCTAGATTTGATGCCATCTTTAGTCTTTCCTGGTATGTTCAATAGTGTACCGATGATGCTATCACAAATATTTTTTTCAACATGCATGATGTCAATGCAGTGTCGAATTGCCAAAGATCTCCAATAAGGAAGATCCCAGAATATTGACCTCTTCTTGTATAGAGATTTGTCACATGCGAGTGTATGACTACTTGAACTCTTTCCAAATTCATTAACAATATGTTTCACCCTATCATATACTACATGTCCTGGTATAGGTTTAGGAGCACTTCGTTCCTCAGTTGACCCATTAAAGGTTTTGTGTTGCCTTCGATAAGGATGCACTGGTGGGAGAAATCTCCGATGACCAAGATATACGATTTTACCACCATGTTTCAGTCTGATTGAATCAGTATTTTCCTCACAAACAGGACATGCTTTGTATCCTTTTATGCTATATCCAAACAAATTTCCATAAGCTGGAAAGTCATTAATCGTACAAAATAACATAGCACGCAAACTGAAGATCTCTTTACGTGAAGCATCATATGTCATAATACCTTCTTCCCATAGTTTCATTAGGTCATCAATTAGAGGTTGAAGGTAAACATCAATATCATTTCCAGGTTGCTTGGGCCCTGATATCGTGCTATGTTAGCTGCTTAATGTACCATAGGGATTCATTCCATCTGTACAGAGTCCAAGTCTTAGGTTTCTTGGTTCTTTACCAAATTGAGGGTATAATAAATCAATTTTCTTCCATTGTGGTGAATCAGATGCATGTCGTAGGACGCCATCATCATTGACCTTTAATTCCCCATTCCAAGACAAATTTTGCGCATCTTCTGTATTAGCAAATAAGTGTTGAAATCGTGGTATTATTGGTAGATACCACATCACCTTGGTAGGAGAGCCATTTTTAGCCTTAGCTAAATTTGTAATCTTATACCTTGACGCACCACATTTTGGACAATTTATCCAATTACTATAGTCCTTCTGAAATAACACACAATCATTTGGACATGCATGAATCTTCTTAGCCTCCATTCCCATTGGGCACATTATTTTCTTTGCTTGATATGTTGAAATTGGAAGCTCGTTGCCTTCAGGAAGAATTTCCTTTAACAAAGACAACAGTGAAGTGAAACTCTTATCGCTCCACCGGTTTTGAGTTTTAAGAGTGTATAATCGCATCACAGCACTCAACCTCGTGAATTTAGTACAACCCTTATATAATGCTTTTTCAGCATCATGGACAATGTTTGCAAATAAAGAAGGTGGATCAATGACATTGTCCCGACAACTACGTAGCATCTCATCAATCATATCATCCTGAATCTGGTCATCTTGAATCGGTTCATCATTAACATTATCATCATTATCTATATCTTCTATGCCACAACTATTAGTATCGACATTTTCTGCTCCATAATTCAATTTCTCTCCATGCCAATACCATTCATTATAACCTTGTATGATCCCATTGCATATGTCATGATTCTTAATTTCCTCACCAGTATCAACTTTCAAATTGTTACAACAATTTCTACATGGACAATATAGCCTATCTGTAGGTAGTTTCCTATGTTCCTCAGCAAACCTGATAAATTCATCAAGACCTTTGGCAAACTTTGGACTGCAACGGTTCTTGATAGACATCCAACTTCGATCCATTTTCTATATCACATTAAAATTAATTATAAAACTAACAGTTTAATATTGATACTATAATAATCTGTAAGTTTTTATTGATAGAAAGTGTACCACCTATCCCATTTTTGAATATTTAATCTCACTAGTAACTGTATAATGTATGTTTAGTTTTGAAGAAAATTTCAGCAGCATTTCCCCTAAGTTCTCCAAGTACACCGATGTAAATGGCAAATAACCACTCACATATGTACCCAGAGAACAAATGGAGAAATCCTACTGAAATAATCTACAAACCTAAACATACATTATACAGGTACATCCTAAGTGAGATTAAAATATCCAAAAACAGTCCCAAACCGGGGACTATCCAAAGTTTACTTGTAATGAGTAAATTTTGAACAGGTTTCTAAGTTAATATATAAATGCATTATTTTCACATTTATATATTAAGTTAAACATCATGCATCAACCCTAAAGTGTCAATGTAGGAGTACACATGTCTAATCTAGTATTAATTTCTAAAATTTATATAATGATTACATATGAAAAAAGACATGCATGTTTTTATTATTGGGTTATCAAATCATATAAAATGGAAAATACTTGTACAAATTAGCAAAGTAAGGTCGTTTCTAACAGTCCAAAGATTGAAATCATTATAATATTTAGAACTATTTGTGAACATTACAGCAAATATGATTAAAACATTTATAGCTCCAACATAAATAAGTTCCAGGTCCATCTCGGTCGACAATTAGTCGACCGAGAAACCACCTGCGCGCAGCGTCCAGGTCCACTCTCGGTCGACAAATTGTCGACCGAGAGTGGACCCGGACGCTGCACGCAGGTGGTCTCTCGGTCGATTAATTGTCGACTGAGATGAACCTGGAAGCAGCAATGGCGGCGGGCAGGAATGAAGTGGAACAAGGAACGAAGGAAGCTCGAACTTACTTGGAAATGGCAGCGAGCTTCGTGGTGGAAGAGACGAACTTCAAGGAGAGGCGGCGACCTTCGTGGAAGAGTGGAAGGCGGCGTAGACGAGCTTTACGGCAACAAAAAGTTTCACGGCAATGAAGAGAGCTTCACGGCAACGACGGGCTTCATGGAGGAAGAGTGGAAGGCGGCGACGACGAGCTTCACGATCCTCTTCGCGGCGACGACAAGCTTCACGATCCTTTTGGCGGCGTGGAGAGGCGGCAACGGCTTCACGGAGAAGCATTCGCGGCAACGACAGAATGACAAAGTGAAAAGGGTTTCGCGGTGCCGCGGGAGAGAGGTTAGAAAAGAGAAAAGGGTTTCGCAGGGGAAAGAAAGTCTAAAATTTTGGCTTTTTGCACGGAACAAAAAACTGTAGCGTCGGTTAACAACCAAAAACTGACTCTATAGATAAATGGTGCCCATGTCGGGTTGTTTAATATAAATCAAATGCAAACTCGGTCGACGAATTTGTCGACCGAAAAACCTATAGGGTCGGTTATTTGATAAAACCGACGCTACAAGTGCTAATACGAAGAAATCTAGCTCGTTTCGGTCGACGATTTGTCGACCGAACAGGAGCAAAATTTCCTTCGTACAAGCACCTCTAGAGTCGGTTTTTTCATATAACTGACCCTAAAGGTGCTCATACATGTTTAATATAAATCAAACGCAAACTCGGTCGACAAATTTGTCGACCAAAAAGACCTATAGGGTCTGTTATTTGATAAAACCGACGCTACAAGTGCTAATACGATGAAATCTGTCTCGTTTCGGTCGACGATTTGTCGACCGAACAGGAGCAAAATTTCCATTGTACAAGCACCTCTAGGGTTAGTTTTTTCGTATAACCGACCCTAAAGGTGCTTATACATGTTTAATATAAATCAAACGCAAACTCGGTCGACGAATTTGTCGACCGAAAAGACCTATAGGGTCGGTTATTTGATAAAATCGAGGCTACAAATGCTAATACGAAGAAATCTGGCTTGTTTCGGTCGACGATTTGTCGACCGAACAGGAGCAAAATTTCCTTCGTACAAGCACCTCTAGGGTCGGTTTTTTCGTATAACCGACCCTAAAGGTGCTTATACATGTTTAATATAAATCAAACGCAAACTCGGTCGACGAATTTGTCGACCGAAAAGACCTATAGGGTCGGTTATTTGATAAAACCGATGCTACAAGTGCTAATACGAAGAAATCTAGCTCATTTCGGTCGACGATTTGTCGACCGAACAGGAGCAAAATTTCCTTCGTACAAGCACCTCTAGGGTCGGTTTTTTCGTATAACCGACCCTAAAGATGCTTATACATGTTTAATATAAATCAAACACAAACTCAGTCGACGAATTTGTCGACCGAAAAGACCTATAGGGTCGGTTATTTGATAAAACTGACGCTACAAGTGCTAATACGAAGAAATCTGGCTCGTTTCGGTTGACGATTTGTCAACCGAACAGGAGCAAAATTTCCTTCGTACAAGCACCTCTAGGGTCGGTTTTTTCGTATAACCGACCCTAAAGGTGCTTATACATCTGTGAAAAACTAAACTGGATATTGTCGGTCGACAATATTGTCGATCGAGACAACCTATAGGGTCGGTTATTAGAAAAACCGACCCTAGAGGTGCTTCTAAGAAAGAAATCTGGCTTCATTCGGTTGACAAATTTGTCAACCGAATGAAGCCAGATTTCTTTCTTAGAAGCACCTCTAGGGTCGGTTTTTCTAATAACCGACCCTATAAGGGGTCTCGATCGACAAATTCGTCGACCGAGGAGCTCTAAAGTGCTTCCACAACCCTAATAATTATGTTATGTGAAACTTTAATATATGGTGATGTCGTATGAAACCCTAATATGGGATAATGTTATGTGAAACCCTTACATGGAATGATGTTTTGTGAAACCCTAATATGGAAATGTTATGTGAAACCTTAATATAGGGTGGTGTTGTGTAAAAACCCTAATATGGGATAATGTTATGTGAAATTTCAATATGGGATGATGATATGTGAACCCTAATTGATAAAGATGGGAAACTCTAACCCTAATGAGGGAATAGAGATGTTATTTTTGTATTGCATGATGTTCATATGAAATTGATATGGTTGATATGAAATTGAGATGATTGTGTAACAAATATCCTGAATACCTTGGTCAGATGACCTGAAGGTAATAGTTACCTGATAAGTGATAACCATGTTTAGTGATGAACTAAGGGTTTGAATACCCAGAATCAGCAAATGTGATGATGGTGGTATTGAGGGATGTGAATTCCCAACAATGAGACAAAAGATTGAGATCCCAATGCTTTATAACGTTTTGAAAAGTACTAAACTCTATTCAAAAATTCAGTCGGTCGATTATTTGTCGAACGAAAGAGCTCTAGGGTCGGTTATAAGGAAAAAACCGACCCTAAAGTCATCCTCGGTCGACAATATTGTCGACTGAATTTGTATCAGTCGATAATATTTCGACCGAGATTAACCCTGTTTTAATGTTTTAAATTAAGTACCAAGTGTGTGTGTATGAGATTAACCAAGTGATGTTTTGTCAAATTTAGCCATAATTTATTTTTCAATCATTTGAAATAACAATATTCTTATATAACATGTATATGTCCAAATGAAGCCATGGAAAACACTTTTATTCATAACAATTTAATGCCCATACACTTTATAAGATGAAGCATGACATACTTGCTTTATAAAAAGATATCCATTACAATCATTACAAACATATCTCATAATCCCACTGAAAAGACCGAAGGATTACATCAATGTCTGGATCTTTTCCAAGAAAGGGCTCAGCTCCATAATATTTGACTAGTGTCTGCCACTCCAAGGAACCTGTCTTGGTTAAGGCATAAGCCTCCAAGAAGGTCGGAACACGATCAAAGCGAAAGTTGGCAGCAATGTCTTGAAGTTGAATTGGGGAAAACTGAGTATGTGTGAGATCAGGAGATGGTGGAGGTGGAATTTGATAGTAGTTGTAGGAAGGATTGTATGGATTTATCATGCCAGGATTAAGGGAATAGGGATATTCATCAGGTTGGTTAGGAGAGAGAGCTTGCATCCTTTGGTTTAAATAAGTCATGCCATGGTGATTATAATCCAATTGCCCACTTAGGTGATATTGGAATCCAGCAATGTATGTCAAAGTGTTTGTAATAGGATCATGGGGTAGGTTGGTAGGAGGAGGTGGTGGAGGTATGTCTGGGGTGGATGTCTCCCCTTCAGTCCTAGACCTTTTGTGGCCAAAGTCGATTCCCATCTTTTCCACCGTATTTTTACTTATCTTTTGGGGTTTTTTATCCCATGTGTAACCTAAGTCATCCTCAATATTCTTCTTAAGAAAATTTTGAGTGATTTGGCATACAAAGTCAGCATAAGGTGGATTGCCAGAAAACTCAAACATATTCTTAAGGATGATACAAATAAAGTTTATGGGAATACCTTTGAGAATGGCATAGATAAGGCACGTACGAAAGGTGGGTACTTCAGATTTGTTTGCTCTAGGATGGATATTGGTGGCAACAATGAGATTTATGATCCTAGCATCAGGTTTTAAATTTATGGCATAATAGGTACCCCTATCTTCATGGCAAGTCGTATTTGATTGAAAGATGGCTTTTTTGACATCACTAAGTCTAATTGTAGTGTCATCTTGGGAGAGTTTGTTGAGTGGATTTCCTTTGGTGAGATCAACAAAATCTTTATATTCTTCTATGTTTATGTCAAGCATATCAAGAATACCCTCCTCAGTGAAATGGAATCCATACCCACCAACCATAGAGGAGAAGGAATCATGGTCAGGATGTGGGGTTAAATTGGCATAGAATTCATTAACTGCTTTGGAGGAGTAGGAATGGAAGGAGGGGATCAGAAAATCAGTCAAATGTTGCACCTTAAAGAGTTCCTCCAAATCGATAATGTTCTGGAAGCCCATGACGTCGACTGGCCGTCGTGGAAGAGGAGGCTTTGAGGAGAGCCTGAGGTAGCGGTCTCCTGCAGCTGCGTCTTTGAAGGGGACGTCATTGATGAACGGCAGCGGATCAACCATCCTTCCTTTCCTGCCTGCAACTTGCTTCTTTCCACGCGTTGATGAGGAACCCATTTCATTGCTTTGAAATGGAGAAATAGCAAGCAAGAATTGGATGTAGAGAAGCTGAAGATTTTCACAAGAATACACTAGAGAGGAGCTAGAGAAGTGAGAATGTGAAGGTGTGAAGAAAATGGATCGTTTTGGGTGCTATTTATAGCAAAACAGAGCCAATTTCGGTCGACAATTTGTCGACCGACGGCCACAACGGTCGTCTATCGGTCGGCCAACGGTCGATCGAAAAAATAGCCGTTACGACGGTCAACGGTCGTATTTATAGCCGTTAACGGTTGAAATTCTATCAGTTACGACAGTTGATTTTTTTAACCGTTACGACGGTTGATTTTTTTAGTCGTTATGACGGTTGGTTTTTCTATTCGTTCCTCGGTCGACAATATTGTCGACCGAATGGACTTCTAAGGTCGGTTTTTAAGAAAATACCGACCCTAAAAGTTACTTATACACATGAAAACTGACTCCTTATCGGTCGACAAATTTGTCGACCGAAAATGCTATAAGGTCGGTTATAAGTCCAAATCCGACGCTAGATGTGCTTATACATGCGTGAACTGTCTGGATCCAGAATAGATATCGGTCGACGAATTCGTCGACCGATATGTTTCGGTCGACAATATTGTCGACCGAATTGACTTCTAAGGTCGGTTATTAAGAAAATACCGACCCTAAAAGTTACTTATACACATGAAAACTGACTCCTTATCGGTCGACAAATTTGTCGATCGAAAATGCTATAAGGTCGGTTATAAGTACAAATCCGATGCTAGATGTGCTTATACATGCGTGAACTATCTGGATCCAGAATAGATATCAGTCGACGAATACATCGACCGATATGTTTCGTTCGACAATATTGTCGACCGAATTGACTTCTAAGGTCGGTTATTAAGAAAATACCGACCCTAAAAGTTACTTATACACATGAAAATTGACTCCTTATCGGTCGACAAATTTGTCGACCGAAAATGCTATAAGGTCGGTTATAAGTGCAAATCTGACGCTAAAGGTGCTTATACATGCGTGAACTATCTGGATCCAGAATAGATATCGGTCGACGAATTTGTCGATTGAGAAGGCCAGATTTCCTTCGCATAAGTACCTCTAGGGTCGATTTTAAGGAAAAAAACCGACCTTAGAGGTACTTATCGGTCGAAGAATTTGTCGACCAAGTGAATCGGTCGAAATATTGGTCGACCGAGGAAGGCTCTAAGGTCGGTTAGAAGTGCAAATCCGACGCTTGATGTGCTTATTCATGCGTGAACTATCTGGATCCAGAATAGATATCGGTCGACGAATTTGTCGACCGAGGAGGCCTTTAAGGTCGGTTTTGTAGGAATAACCGATCTTAAAGGTTCTGATCCGAGGAGGACTGTAAGGTCGGTTATAAAGAAAAAACCGACCCTGTAGGTGCTTGTATACGTGAAATTCAGCTCTTATTCGGTCGACGAATTTGTCGACCGAGGATCCCTGTAGGGTCAATTATAATGTAGAACCGACCCTATAGTTCGAGGCGGGAAGCCAAATCCAAGCAAATTTTTGCCGCCGGAAAAATTGTCTATAAGGTCGCTTATTTTAGAAAAACCGACCCTATAGAGATGTACTACAAGGTCGGTTATTTTAAAAACAGCGACTCAAAAGGTCTTAAGTGGTGCTCGCATTTTTTATAGACATATAAGGTCAGTTATTTGGAAAACCGACCCTATAGAGATACACTACAAGGTCAGTTATTTTAAGAAAAGCGACCCAAGAGGTCTTAAGTGGTGCCCGCATTTTTTATATACATATAAGGTTGGTTATTTGGAAAACCGACCCTATAGAGTTACATTATAAGGTCGGTTTATTTAAAAAAACCGACCTAAGAGGTCTTAAGTGGTGCCCGCAATTTTTTTAGACATATAAAGTCGGTTATTTGGTAAAACTGACCCTACATGTAGTGACGTTATAACCCATTTCTGTACTAGTATACCCACCCCTTAAAGGATGCATGTTTCATGGGAATCCAGTACCAGAAGGCATGGTACGTGTGAGCCTGATTTATATACTCCCTGGCTGGCCAAATCTTGCACTGCCTCATGCACACCCAGATGCTGAAACACTTGGTGAGGAAGTAGGCGGAGTGATATTGTGGCCCGAAGCGGATGTCCTCTATTCTGATATTGTATAATAAATTTTCATTACTTTAATTTGTTAGTGTGTATATATATGAGTCAATTGATATGAAATTATATATACAGGTCAAAAAGACGAGACCCGCTACATCTCATCCTCCACCTCCTCGACTACCAAGTTGGCTTCCAGGAGACCTACACGCCTCGATAGGTCCTAATTGTAGGAGTGTGGCAGTATGGATCGGCGAACATAATCCAAATTTCCCTATAAATGTTACTATTCTGGAGAATTTTGCAGGTAAATCATACAATAACAATCTATTTATACAAGTTTAGCATACATATTAATGCATACGTAATAGAATTTCTGGATACGTATTAATGCAGGTCAAATATTCAGAAAAAAACATATTTATACAAGATATTTTGGAGTTGTTTAGTTATGAATAGCTGAACACATCTATGATAGAGCTGTGGATATGGTGAGATTAATGCATATGAAAATCTGGTTTATACATCCATATACCTTGTTTTATATACGACAATCTGGTTTCTTATATATTAATGCATATGTAATACATGTTTTGCAGCCACTTATACAACACATGTACATATTTTGGGTTTTCCCAGGTGGGATTTTTGGTTCCATCTTTGATTAGTCTTGTAGATACAGACCCTTCTTTAGTTATTTCATACTATTGTGATGCTTTTGAATATTTTGGTAAAAATAATAAGACGGTGATAATAGCTCCATTCAATGTCGAGTAAGTTTACTTTGCTTGTAATTTGGACTTAAGCAAATTACATTTTTATTGCGGATATTGAGTTATTAATTTTATACTTTCTTACATGTAGTGCTAAGCATTGGGAGTTATTAGTTATTATCCCCAAGACATTCACCGTCTATTATCTAGATCCTGTAGGGAGTTAGTTGGATGTATTATATGGAAATGCAATTAAAAAGCCATTATTCTCGTGAGAAATATTTTATGTTTTATATCTATTAACATCCGTTACTGCATTACTATTTAATTATGTAATTTAATGTGTTACATTAACATATATAGGGCTTTACAAGAGTACAAAAAAGCTGGAGGAAAGGTCCTCAGGAAAAAAAAATCTAACACTCATTTGGGAGAATGTGAAAGTAATTTCCTGACTCCAATGTATATATTATTTATGTGAACTGTGCTTATTTGTATTTTTGAATATTTTGTATGTTTCAATTTATAGTGTGCTACACAAGACAACGACTGGGCATGTGCCTACTATGTGATGCGATTTATGGACCTAATCATCAAACATGTCGTATTGGAAATCAATAACATACAGCAGGTATTATACATAGTCTCATTAGATAATATGAAATATATGAATCTTATTATATATTATTATAATTATGTATATACGTCATTCTCTTTGTAGGTCTTTAAAACTGAGGACTTCAACACAGGTGCAAAGCATTTCGATGTACATGCTCCCTATATGAGAGGTGAATTGGATGCTGTAAGAGAAGATTGGGAAAAAGCCCTACAAAGAGTGGGAATTTTTTAATATGATTTTGCTGACAATGATGACAATGATGAATAAAGAATAACTTTATTCTCATAATTAATTTTGTGTGAATGTGAATGAATTTTTATGAATTGTCATATGTGTGTGAAAATCATCAATACATATATGTTTCTACATGTGTCTGAATGTGAAAAGAGATGAAATAAATGGAACAACAGGTTGATACTGGTTTCTACATGCGTGTGATGAAAAAATAATATGAATTAAATTTTCTTATACATGAGTGTGAATCACATATATATAATATTGTCCATCATGTTAATTTTGTAGGTTTGTGGCCTGTTGTTGGTTGATATTAATGGATGTCGTAAAACCTGCAGTTCATAACTGAACTGTAGGTTTCTCATCCTGCGACCAGCCACTGCAGGTCTGCAGATTGACAGAAAAAAAAATCAAAACATAGGCGTCGGTTATTTGAACAAAACTGACACCTATGTTATACGACGACGGTTTTTCACCTAAAACTGACGTCTATGTGACCAGGTACCACGACCGTGCTGGGAAGCACGGCCGTGGTGGTAGGCAGGGGATATGGCATCGGTTATTATCACAAAACTGACGTCGGTTCAGATGATGTGGTGTCGGTTTCTTTTAGAAAACTGACGCCTATAATCTCTTTGCTGGCGTGTTTTTGGTGATGGAAAGTGTTTTGGCGGCGGTTGTTTAGTAAACAACTGATGCATATAGTCCCTTTGGGCGTCTATTTTTACTAAACAACCGACGCATATAGTCCCTTTGCTGGCGCGTTTTCGGTGGTGAAAAACATTTTGGCGTCGGTTGGGATCCGACGCCGAAGGTTTCCCCCTTTAGCGGTACCCACTTGGGTGTCGCTTTGAAACCGACACTAAAGGGCTTAAATTACCGTCTCTAAAGGGCTTTTATGTAGTAGTGTCTCCCGGCTAGACGGTGTGGTGCGGTTGCCGAGGATGGCATGAGATCACGGAGAAGAAGGTGGTGGCTTCGAGCGGAGCTATCCCGGCTGGACGGTGGGGGTAGTGATGGTGCAAGCTGCTCGGAGTGCACGGCTGCTAGAAGGGCGGAACGGTGTGTGTGAATGCACGGTTGAGCTTTGGGAAGAAAAAGGTGGTGCATGGCTGCTAGGGTTACACTCACATGATTGTTTCTCAAGAAGTGAGAAGTTAGGTCCTGCGCTTCCCTTTTTGGCCAAACTTTATGAAAATAGACACGGCATGCATGTGATATGCACGACATGTTCCTCTTCGGTTTCCACTTTTCAAACTGCCTTTTACGATCCGATGCACGACATGTATCAGGTATGCACACCGTGTTCTGCTTTGAAATCACTTTGTAGACTAGACTTTGCGCCCAGATGCACGACGTGCATCGGATAAATGCATTGTGTGTGAGTTTACAAAAATTCTTGTTGCTCAGTTAAAAAATAGACGCACGACGTGCTTCGACTAAATACACGCCGTGCAAGATTCCAATAACTTATTTGCACACTTGCAGCTCTAGGTGCATAGAGTGTGTGAACAAGTGCATGACGTGCAACTTTCCAGAAATTTTCCGTCTTCTACAACTCTCTAGGTGCACGACGTGCATCAAGTAAATGCACGTTGTGTTAGTTTCGAGAAACATAATCGTGAATAGACCACGATGTGTTGGTGAAAAATACGTCGTGTACCTGGAGATATATCCTGATTCCAACATATTTTCTACTGAGGTGCACGCCGTGTCAAATAAAGACACGCCATGCATTTTGGAATTTCTGCAGAAAATAGCAATCAGTCAGTACGAGATAAAGATAGTTATGTCGGAAATCAAGTCTAAATTATTACATTCATCATGACATGCTTATTGACAAAATTAAAGAGTGTTTTTTACTTGAATAATTTTAAAAGAAATCTATCCTAATTTGGGATCAACTCCCACAAGGTCCTCCATTTAGAGTTTGGAGTGAGACTCTTCAATTCCTTCACGCATCTTGGAGGGAGCAAGAGGCTCCCTTTTCCACTTCATCTCCACAAGAATAAATCTTGCAACACTGTTCATTCACTTTGAAGTTGCCATCTTTTCCTTGGAGTTTCACAACTCCATATGGAAAAATCTTTAGCACAAGAAACGGGCCGGACCACTTTGATTTCAGCTTCCCTGGAAATAGCTTTAATCTAGAGTTGAATAGCAATACTTTATCTCCTTCTTGGAAGTCCTTTCTTCTAATTCTTTTGTCATGTCAAGCTTTTGTCCTCTTTTTGTATAACCTTACATTCTCATAAGCATCAAGTCATAGTTCCTCAAGTTCTTGCAGCTGCAAAAGGTGCTTCTCCCCTGCCTTCTTCATATCAAAGTTCAAGAATTTAATGGCCCACAAAGCACAGTGCTCCAACTCTAGCGGAAGGTGACATGATTTGCCAGCTTGAACGGAGTAGTCCCTATGGTAGTCTTGTAGGTTGTGCGGTACGCCCATAATGCACCATCGATCTTTAAAGCCCAATCTTTTCTTGAACTAGAAATAGTCTTTTCAAGGATGTTTTTAGTTGCCAGTTTGAGACCTCTACCTGCATGGAAGTTTGAGGATGATATGGCGTAGAGATTTTATGAGTTACACCATATTTAGAGAGAAGGTTGTTGAATTGTTTTTCCGCAAAATGTGTGCCTCCATCTAAAATTATAGCATGAGGAACTCCAAACCGAGGAAAGATGATCTTTTGAAAAAGCTTTACTACAAATTTGGCATCTAGTGCTTGGGTTGGAATGGCCTCAACCCATTTGGACACATATTCACAAGCAACAAGAATGTATTGGTACCCACAGGAGGATGGAAATGGTCCCATGTAATCCACTCCCCATACATCAAACACTTCAACCTCTAAGATAGAGTTGAGGGGAATGTCGTCACGGCGGGATATACCTCCTGTTCTATGACATCTATCACAAGATTTTACAAATAGATTGACATCCTTGAATAATGTGGGACAATAGAAGCCAGCTTGTAGTATCTTAGCAGCAATCTTTTCTCCTCCGAAGTGTCCTCCATAAGGAGAGGCATGGCATTCAGCAATAATGCTTGGGATTTCTTCTTCAACAACACACCGGAGGATTAGCCCATCACTTCCATTCTTGAATAATAATGGATCATCTCAATAATAGAATTTCACATCATGAAAGAATTTCTTGTTTTGTTGATACGTCAAATCAGATGGGAGTTGTCCAATCGCAAGAAAGTTAGCAATATTTGCAAACCATGGTGCTTGAATAGATGACAACACATAGAGCTTTTCAATGGGCAAATGATCTACAATGGGCAATGGATCTCCAGCCTCTGTGGTTAATCTAGAAAGATGATCAACAACATTGTTTTCTATACCTTTCTTATCCCGGATATCAAGATCAAATTCATGAAGAAGAAAATTCCAACGAATAAGATGTGGTTTTGCATCTTTCTTGTTCAGCAAATACTTTATGGCAGCATGATAAGTATATACAATCACCTTGGATCCCACCAAATATTGTCGGAACTTGTCAAAAGCATATACAATGGCTAACATTTCCTTCTCTATGTTTGTATAGTTGATCTACGCTTCATCAAGGGTTTTGCTTGCATAATAAATGGCATGGAGTTTCTTGTCCTTCTGTTGTCCTAGAACATCTCCCACTGCATAATCACTTGCGTCACACATTAGCTTAAAAGGAGAATCCCAATCCGGAGGTTGAATAATTGGGGCTGAAATGAGGGCCTCCTTGAGCTTAGAAAAGGCTGCATGGAAATCATCATCAAATACAAACTTGACATGTTTTGCGAGTAGGGAACACAATGGCTTTGCAATCTTAGAGAAATCTTTAATGAATCTTCTATAAAAACCTACATGGCCAAGAAAGCTGCAGATGTCTTTAACTGAAGATGGAGTAGACATCTTCTTAATGGATTCAACTTTTGCTCTGTCCATTTTAATACATGTGTAAGAAACAACATGTCCTAGTACTACACCATATTGTACCATGAAATGACACTTCTCCTAGTCTAGCACTGGGTTAACCTTTTTACAGCGGGCTAAGACTAAATACAGGTTCAATAAACATTGATCAAAGGAATCACCGTATATACTAAAGTCATCCATGAAAATCTCCATTATATATTCAATAAAATTAGAGAATATAGCCATCATACACCGCTAGAATGTCACGGGAGTGTTGTAAAGACCGAACGACATACAACGATAGGCATATGTTCCATAAGTACATGTGAAAGTGGTTTTCTCTTGGTCGGGTGGATAAATAGGAATTTGAAAAAATCTGAATTACCCATCCAAGTAACAAAAGTAAGAATGCTTAGCGAGGCGTTCAAGCATCAAATCAATGAAAGGAAACGGAAAATGATCCTTGCGGGTTTCTTTATTCAAGCGCCGGTAGTCAATACACATACGCCAACTGGTGACCATTCATGTTTATATTAACTCATCATTGTCTCCCTTAATGACAGTTGCAGCCCCTTTCTTATGAACCACATGAATGGCACTATCCCAGGGGTTGTCACTAATGGGATAAATGATTCCAACATCAATTAATTTGAAAATTTCTTTCTTTACCACTTCAAGCATATTTTGATTTAGTTGCCTAGGTGGTTCAACTATTGGTTTGGCATCATCTTCCATATTTATTCTATGCATACAGATTGAAGGATGAATGACTTTTAAATCATCTATGGAATAACCAATGACGTCTTTATACAAATGCAGTTCGAAAAGTAATTTATTTTCTTGGTCATTGGTTAATTTATCATTTATTATAACAGGGGATGTAGAATTTGGGTCAAGAAATGCATACCTCATCCCGGGTGGAAGGGCTTTTAGTTCTACCTTTTTCCCTACTGTACCTTCATCAACTTTGTCATCAATAAGTGGAGCATCTTCATTAACAGCTTGTGCTTTAGAGATAGGAAGTGCTTTAGAAATTTCAAACTTGTTGAATTTGGCCAAATTATCATCACAAAGATTAATCATCAAATCAGCTATATCATCATTATCCTCCTCAATTGGATCAATAGTATCTAACAAACAGATTTCTTCAACAAGTGCATGTCCTTTCATGGCATCATAAATAGAGAATTCCATTGCTTCTTCGCCAACACGTAGAGTGAGCTTTCCTTCTCGAACATCAACAAGACTTCTGACAATTCTCAAGAATGGTCTTCTAAAAAGAATAGGATTGGAAGGGATCTCCACCATATCAAGAACGATGAAATCACATGGTATATAAAACTTTCCGATATGCACTAGTACATCCTCCAATATACCTTTTGGGTATTTAATTGAATGATCGGCTAATTCAATAGCCATCTTTGTTGGCTTCAAATCTCTAAGATCCAGTTATTGCAATAAGGTAGATGGAATGAGACTAATACAAGCATCATGGTCTACTAGACCCTTGTCAAAAGTGGTATTGTTGATCTTACATGGCAATGTAAAATCTCCCAAATTAGCAAGCTTTTGTGGAATGCGGTATTGAATAATAGAACTCACTCTCTCCGAAAGCATTACTATTTCAACTTGATCAACCTTTCTTCGTTTAGTTAGGATATCCTTTAGGAACATAAAATAAGAAGTCATCTCGGCAATAACTTCAGCAAAAGGAAGATTGACATGTAGTTTATGTAGAATGTCCATAAATTTCCTAAACTTGAGGTCTTCCTTCTTGTTGGCAAGCCTTTGAGGAAAAGGTGCAGTGGCCTTGAAAGAAGGTGGTGTTTTGGCCATGCTTTTCTCCTTGCTGCAATTAGGAGTGTTGGACTCCTCTTCATCAGATACCTCCATGTTCTTCTCTTTGGGTGGAGAAGGTCTCTCAATTTTAGCTCCACTTCTTAGAGTAATTGCATTAGTGTGTTGCCTTGGGTTCACTTCTTGTTGACTGGGAAAATAATCGGACTGTAGATTCTTTTGCTGTGCTAGAGCTTGCTGTGCTATTTTGTTGTCCAACATCTTGGTATGAGTGGAAATACCATCCACTTTTGTGTAAAGTTGAGCAATAACATCTTTCAACAACTTGTCATTTCCTCAGAGTTCTTCATTTTGTTGCATTTGTGTAGACATAAATTTTTCCATCATGGCTTATAGAGAAGAACTTTGGGGTTGTTGTGGTTGTTGGTAGCCCCTATTATTAAAATCTGGAGAATTCCCTTGTCGGTTGAAATGTTGTTGTTGTTGTGGCTTCTTCTGTCCTTATTAGAAGTTCTGAGCATTTCTTGTGTTTTGGTAGGAGAAATTAGGATGATTTCTCCATCTCAGATTGTATTTGTTGCAATAGGGGTTGTATTTCTTGTTCCCTTGCATTCCGACGACATTGACCTATTCAAAACTCCCTTCAACTATATTAGGAGCAAAGCATGAAGAAGAAGTATGACCTGCATTGCCATAAGCTTCTCATATACTTCAGCTGATTGGATTTGCAAAGTAGTCATCTTCTCAAACTTCTGTGTAAAAACATCAAGTTTTTCAGCAATAAGATCAACGACATCAATAATATGTTTCCCTCCTAGCTTCCCGGTTGAAAAACTAGTTGTAGAGGCTGATTTTGCTCCCCTATCTATTCCCCATTGACAGTGATTTAGTGATATTTCTTCAATGATGTCAAAAGCCTCCCTATAAGACTTAGTCATTAATGCTCCATTGGCTGTAGCATCCAATGTCAACCGGGTGTTGTAAAACAGTCCATTATAGAAAGTTTGAAGTAGCAGCCAGTTGGTCAATCCATGGTGTGGACAAAGGCATTGAAGATCCTTAAACCGTTCCCATGTGTCATATTGAGTTTCTCCTTCATTTTGAGAGAAATTGGTGAGCTAATTTCTTAATTGGGTTGTCTTGCTAGGTGGGAAATAATATGCAAGGAAAGCACTTAAGAGTTTGTCCCTTCTTTAGATTGAATTCTTTGGAAGAGACAAAAGTCACACCTTGGCTTTATCTCTTAGTGTGAAAGGGAATAGCATAAGTCTGACTCCTTCAGTAGATACTAGGTTGATTCAGAAAGTATTTAGATATTCCAAGAACTCAGCAACATGAAAACTTGGATCTTCATTGGCTGTACCTCCAAAACGATTCTGATGTATCATCTACATCATAGAAGGGGCAATAGAGAAATTGTTCGCGTCTATTGTAGGCAGGTCAATGGCCCCACAAATGATTGTGGCGACCGGCATTACAACATCCTTCAAAGGACGATCATCCTCCATGATTGGATTACTTGGTGTAGCTTCCTCAAGGTCTGAATAAGATGGTGATGGTGATGATGGTGGAGTACCTCCTAGCAGCGGTGACTCTACTTTCCTTTCTCTTAGTACGCTCGATTTCAAGGTCTAACAATGCAGATGTTTGAAGACCCCTTTGTGAACAACACATACAACCTAAAAAATAGCAAGAGGAATTAAGAACACAACTAAAAGGTACAAGAAATTTGAAAATGGAAATGGTGATCTAGTCTCGAATACTAATTAGCACTTACTACTCCAATTAAATTACCATAGCTCCCCGAAAACGGTGCCAAAAACTTGTTGACTATTTAGGCTAATGAGTTTCAATCCTAAAAAGGAAAGTTTTCCCAACTTAACCAATCTTTGCAAGTATACGGAGGTAGTGTAGTCGAGGTCAAACACAAGGAGCTTAAGTAATTAATTTAGCACAACAACACTAAAGTTCAACAATCAAGACCGGTTTAAAAAAAGTTGGTAATGTTTATCTAATTGCAAAAATTCAGATTTAAACAAGCAATAAAAAGATTACTGAAAGGGTTTAGATTCAGAAATTAATGGGTCTTGGACATTAGAGTTTCACTCACATATCATAGCATATCACATGAACACAAAAATTTAAACATACACAAGCACTTGTTTTAAAAGAAAGGTTGTGTTGCACTTCAGCTCCCCGTGCAGGTACAACGATCTCAACTCAAAGTCACATTCTCATGCATAAATTTCATTTTTTATCACAACCTATTCCTCAACTCATTTATCTCCACTCTTGTGGTATAAAAAGAGTTTCTAAGAAGAGTACCTCCATACATTCCTACTTATCTTCTCAGATTAAGTAAGAAAGCAAAACACATGCATATAAAGTGGCCAGCAATACATGCAAGAGATGAGAAAACCAGTACTTTCATGGTAAACAAACAACATAGTATCTAGTACAAAATTAACTTGTTCCATACATGCTATGACATGGGAGCTACTCTCGGATTCCCAAGAAAAGGGAATTACTCATCCATAATCATGCTTTGCAGATTTTCTATAGAAAATTCAGGTTTTAACATGATCTAGAGGAGGAAAATCAAGGATATCAAAATATGTAACCACTAAAAGGAGGAATTCCAGCTCTGGGATGAAATTCTCCTCCTGTAGCTGCTCCAAAACAAACTGGCTCCTCTCCCGAGAAGCTGCACGAAGTTGGGGAAGCTTGGATGCACCTTGGAGAAGACAATGGAGAAGAAGAGAAGAAGAAATGGGCTCTTTTGGCAAGAAACCACCTCCTTTCTCCTCGAAATCACCCTCCTCTGCTCTCCTCTTTCTCTGGGACAAGAGAACTTCCACCAAATGATCGGAGATAACCTCCCCTTAAGTTCCCTCCTCATTTTAAACAAAAACTCATATTTTTCAAAATTCTGAAACTGCCAGAGACATGATGTAGGTTCTTCCCCAAGAAATTGATGTCAAAATGAAAGTGGTACCCTTTTTTACCAAATAGAAAGACTTTGCAATTGCGACATTTTTTCTCTATTAACTAACATCATAAGTCTGTAGTGTTGTTTTCACTTGAAAACCTATGTTAAAAAAAAGTGAAACCATATAGAACAAATGTACTAGTGTGACATGGATTCAACTTCAATACATTTTTCGACATCACAACTACTATTTTAGACTATACTCCATCACAATGGTGCAATTTCAATTTTTGAGTACCCAATTTATCCATCTAGTTCTCTATATGGCAGGCCACCACAAGATTTATTCTCTTCTTTCATGAATATTCAAGGAACTAAATCCATGTAGACAAATGATTCTCTATATAGTGAAGTACATATAGGGATATTTTATGATGCATTTTGCATAACTCAGGCTTTCCATAATATCTATGTCCTTCAACTTAATTACGTGTTAAGTAATATAATTTTTATGTTTTGTTTTTTATGATTAGTCACTTATATAGTTGTTGTTTTCTCTATGGTTGGAGAGGACCATTTTGCTTTTGTTGATTAAGGAATATTAGAATGATCTAGTTCACAAATGTGTTTCTTTTTACTTTTTCAACCAAATACAAAGAATAATTGCTCAAGGGTGAGAAACATTTAAGCGTAGGAGATTTTGATGCACATGATGTCTACCAAAATTGGGGCTAATTTAGGCATTTTTTTCATGAGGACTTCTCTCATATTCATGTGTTTTATGTACATTTTGCATAAATTAACTAAAATTACTATTCTACATCCATTTTATCTATTTTTCATGTATTTTTCCCAACATTATTGCATTTATTATTTTCTTGATACATTTATGATTTTTTGTAGATAAAATACAAGCACAAACCAAACAAAGTCGGTACCACGAGTCAAGTCAGTGGCACCAAAATGAGAAGGTGGAGCACCCAAAAAATAGAATTGAGAAGAAAGGAGAAGAAGCGTCAACATGATTCTCAATGTTGCTGACCCACGTCGGTGGCACCAAGATCACAAGCCCTAATTGTATTGAATTAAAGAAGTCGGTGGCAGTGAGTCGCAAGTCAGTGGCACTAACAATTTGTCTGATGGACAAGATTCAACAAGGAACATCTAATGGTCTATTTGACAAGTGGATCCCTTCCTCTTTCTATATAAACCCAAGGGGGGAAGCTACAAAGGGGTATCTCAGACAAGAGGCATCTCACAATAGAGCATGACATTTCCCGGGATAGACCATCTGGAGTTCATCTCATAGGTTGTCCTTCGAGGAACCATAGCCCAAAGAAAAGGATATGAAGAGACAAGGATAAAGGTACATCCTGAGGAGTAGTCTGACACCCGCAATGCCATCAAGAAACAAATCCTTCCCTTCCACCTTGTTATAGGAGTTTTCCATTCCTTTATCTTCTTCATTCCCTTCTTTTGATTCCATGTTGAGCATGAGGGGATAAACCAACATTGTTCAGGACACAAGAGTATGTAGGTATTGACTTTGTGCATGTTTATGTTTGATTCAATATAATTTATCTTTTACTGTAAATTTTGATAATAGAAAATTTTATTACCTTATTAATGCTTGATCACCAAGAATATATGTTAAATTGTTAACTTCTCTGAAAGCGGGATTAATAGTTACTAAAGACCTTATCATCATAGTTAATAATGTGATGTGAAAGTGGGCTGGCCACTATGAAGTTTTTGTTTAAAGAGAGAGATTGTATCATTTAGACTTTTTGAATTACTTCTATAAAAAGTGGGTTACTAATTAGGCTAAATAGTTTGCTACACTGTGGAAATAGGTAGTATAAGCTATAGATTCTTAATCCAAAGAATCAAGATAAGTTGTATTATTGAATGGAATGCATCTTTAGGTTGACAACATGGTGACACTGGTAAATCCATTAATTAGTTCTTCCATCCACTTGACTCTTTGCAATTTTAATTCTTGTTCCTATTTTAAACACTTAATCAACTCTTTTCTTAGGCCTAGATGTTAAATTTTGATTAGTAGTAATCTCTAGCCATCCCAATTCCCTAAGTTCAACTATGAGCAACTTTGAGTCCCTTTACTACTCTGATGTGTACATTTGCATCTAGCACACACACTTAAATCGTGTCAGTCTACTATATCAAGGGTGGCTTCATAAATGTGAACAACTCTTTCCCACCGGTTGGGATTATATGGTTGAAGATGGGGGTGTCAATGCCCACATATGCCACACCTACTAGATAGAATCAGCTCGAGTTGCACTTTTAGCACACTAGACCCAATATATGGCTCTACTAGAGTTTTGGGAATGATGATTGACCCCAAAAATCAACATTTCTCTTGACTACACGCATTATGCTCACTCATGTACATCCTAGGAGAGCATCATGATGAGTAATCTTCCTAGTATTATCTTGAAGGGCATGCATAAACACATGTTACTGATTGATCCTATAATTCTACATAAGGTGCACCATGTTTATATGAGTAGTCCAATCATTTCTAGTAAGATTGTTTTCTACGACACCTCACATAATGGGATGTTGCACTAACAAAGAGGGGAATATTTCATAATGTATGTTACCTAACACTATAAAAATAAAATAGTTTCTGCATTATTATTGTAATTATGATCATTTTGTTTTCTTTATCTGTGTCTTGGTTGCATTGTAGAAATAAGAATTTTTATTTTAACAAACATGTTTTCTATATCAATTCATGGATGAGAGATGATGTCAAAATGTGATGAGCCATATCATAAAGAACCTGATTAGGATGTGCAATACAAGGATATGAGCCTCAAGATTTGAAATACCTATATTCTTTTATAGAGTAGGACCTCATACATGTGGAGCATCATCTTCCATATGGGAATCACTACTACAGAAAAGGCTTATAACTTCACATTTATAGGCATCAGTTGTATACAATAACCAATGCCTAAACCATACAGTGTTGGTTGATTACACAAACTAACATATATCTGTGAGGAGTGGCCTGACACGGGTATCACTTTTTATTTAGCATCAGTTTCTCATTTGCAACCGACGCCTAAAATCGACCGCCAAATCCAAATTTTCCAATGGAAAAAAATTACCTCCAGAATTTAACATATCGCGTTAGTTGTTAATAAAACAACTGACGACTAAAAGGTTTTTGCAAGACAGAAATTGGGCCCATTTTTATCGTCAGTTTTCTTGTAGTAACCGACGTTGATATATTTTCACGCGCTGTCCCCGCGAAAATTTTCACCCCGCTTTGGCGTCAGTTTTCTACGGAAACTGATGCCTATGGTCAGAATGTGAGAATATTTTGTTTTTGTCGGCATATGTAGATAGATGTCAGTTTTTACTAGAAAAACCGACGACTATCATTGATCATAGGTGTCGGTTTTTGTGCTGTAACCGACACCTATACTTTTATGTGTTGGTTTGTTTGAATAACTGATGCCTATTATTAACTTAATAGCACCCGCGTGACCTAGCCAGGCTCTTCCTTCTTTGTTTCATTCCCGTGATTAAGACCCGATTGAGAGCTTTAGTCTGGCAATTCTGCTGCTCCGCTGCTGCTCACTGCCACTACCTCCATGCCTGTCACCATCACTGCTCAGGCTGTCGCCTCCGCTGCCGCCACACAGCCGCCTCTGTTGGACACCTACTGCTCCCCGCCACCGCGTGATACCCACTGATCGCCCTCACTTCTCGTCGTCGCTGCTCAACACCTGCTCGCTGTAGTCGCCGCTTGACAGATGTACCCTCTTTGCTTTCTCCCTCTCTTTTTCTTGCTCGGGAAAAGGTTGGCCACTGACTAGCCCCACCGTTCTACCCTTGGATTTCTGCTGCCCGATCCTCTGCCTGGAAGCAACATGAGGAGGTGGATGACCATGATGATTTTGGGTACTTCATTTGTTTTTTCTCCACCCAGGACCTTGAGCATCAGAGGTCCTTCCTCCCCTTTCCCTTTTCTCATCGTTAGTTTGTCTCTAGTCTTTTTCGATAGTTTACTCTCTAGTATTCTTGTGGAATCTTGGTTAAAAACCCAATTTCTATTTATACGTCCCAAGAGGACATTTTTACTATTCTATATGATTAAAAATAACAACTGGATACACATCCATGTCAATGAAATATATTATTGTTTCTATTTAGTTGTGCCCTAGCGATGTATTGTCTCATAGTTCTAAATTTTCATGTTCTGAAATTGTTCAAAAATTATATTTTGAACATGTTTTTTTTCACCTTTATACTATATGTATTGCCTCTAAAATAAAAGATCTATTTGGTAAAACTGTCGACCTTTGTCCAGACCCTAAAGTGGACTCTATGAACACAACCAATTAAAGTATCATATTAATATATAATAGTTATTTATGGAAGTTACATAGAGACATGCAATTTTTCGTAACAAAATGATCAAAATAACCCCTATTATATTTTGCTACTGTAAAAAAGTAAACCCTAGGAATTGATAGTATAAATGCATCTAAACATTCATAAGCTATTAATGTGTCACTTGGAGAGAAGCATTGATATGTTGTTATGGCTGTCCACAAGGTTTTTATAAGAAAATTGTGTGTTGAATGGGGTTGTGATCAAAGGACTGGCGTTATATTTTGTTAGCCTAGAAACCCATCCAAGATTTATTCATTAGGAGTAAATCTTGGATAGTCTCTGGTTTGGGACTATTCTTGAACACCGAACCTCGCTTAGGATGTAAGTGTATAATGTGTATTGGGTTTTCAAGAAAATTTCAGTAGCATTTCCACATTTGTTCTCTAAGTACATATGTACTTGGAGAACAGCAGGGAAATGCTGCCAAAATTTTCTTGAAAACCCAATACACATTATACACTTACTAGTGAGATTAGTTGTTCAAGAATGGGATAGGTGGTACACATTTATTATATATAAGAATGACAGCACATGTATTTGTTGGCCTAAAGTTTTCACCATGCATAAACTCTAATCTGTTAACCCTAGACCCTAATCTTGTTGTAATATATACTTGTTTTCTCTATAATCATAGAATGGATAGATCATGGATGTCCATTCACAATCGCTGCACCCCATAGTTTATTTCTAGTCTTGACCAGTTTATTAGATTTGTCGGGGAACATAGGAAACAACCTGGAGATAGGTTCTACTGTCAATGTAGGCATTGCGGTAACAACTTGAAAGTCAGCACTGGTGACGAAATCAAAAGTCATGTCATGTGCAACGGGATTGTACAGGGCTATACTGAATGGCACTGGCATGGAGAGATTTCAAACCCGAAACCAGTGGATGTCGATAGCAGTGCTTATGTGGAAGAAGAAATTGCCTCTGATGACGTAGATGTGAATGAACCAGTTCCAGTAGATATCATTGATGTGATGCTGGATAGTTGTGGGGTAGAGCACACCAATCTACCTCCCATGTTTAGAAACATTGTGCATGATACTGTGATATCATTATACACATGTTGTACTAAGTTTACGAAGCTTAGCACTATGTTGAGATTGTATAAGCTGAAAGCTAACAATAGATGGAGCGACAAAAGCTTCATGTCATTGTTGTCTTTTTTGAATGAAATGCTTCCTGAAGGAAATGAGATGCCAATCTCAACATACCAGGTAAAGAAATTGTTGTGCCCAATGGGAATGGTGGCCAAGAAGATACACACATGCCTGAATGATTGTGTATTATTTCAAAAGGACTATGTGGATTTGAAAAATTGTCCAAAATGTGGTGTGTCACGGTATAAATTGACGACTTTGGGGGAGTCCAAAACTGGTTCTCCTGCCAAGGTGATGTGGTATCTACCTATAATATCACGATTTCAACGCTTGTTTTCCAATCCGATAGATGCGAAGAATTTGAGGTGGCATGCAGATGTTAAGAAAAATAATGATGGGATCCTACGACATGCGTCTGATTCCCCACAGTGGAAGAAGATTGATCTATTGTACCCTAAATTTGGTGAAGAAGTCAGGAATCTAAGACTTGGGCTTTGTACAGATGGGATGAATCCATACGGGACATTGAGAAACCAACATAGTACTTGGCCAGTCATGCTTATTATATACAATCTTCCTCCCTGGCTGTATATGAAAAATAAGTATGTAATGTTGTTGTTGTTGATATCAAGCCCTAAACAACATGGAAATGATATTGATGTTTATCTTGAACCTCTGATTGATGACTTAAAGAAACTCTGGGGTGAAGGTGTGATTACCTATGATGCTTCACGAAGAGAGACATTTCGTTTGCATGCTATGTTGTTTTGTACTATTAATGACTTTCTGGCATATCGAAATTTGTCTGGATATAGTGTCAAAGGAGCTAGAGTGTGTCCTATATGTGAAGAGAACACTGATTAAACAAGACTAAAACATGGCGGTAAGACTATATATCTCGGTCATCAAAGGTTTCTTATAAAATTCCATCTATATCGTAGGAAGCGCAAAGCATTCAATGGATTGAATGAGGAATGGAGTGCACCTAAACCTATACCAGGGGAGGTTGTTTATGAAAGAGTAAAAGACTTTGTCAATGAATTTGGTAAGAGATCACAATGTACTATGGCCACACAGAGTGACAAATCTTTATTCAAGAAGAAGTCAATATTTTGGGATCTTCCTTATTGGAGTTCTTTGACAGTGAGGCATTGTATCGATGTCATGAACGTTGAGAAAAATGTCTGTGATAGTGTCATTGGTACTTTGTTGAATATACCAGGTAAGACTAAAGACGAGATAAAATCCAGACTGGACCTATGTGAAATGGGAATAAGGTCAGAATTAATAGAATTACATGAAATGGGAAATCAGAGAACATACTTACCTCCCGCTTGTTACACATTGTCTAGAAAGGAGAAGAAATCTTTTTGTGAATGTTTGGTAAATGTTAAGGTGCCACAGGGTTACTCATCCAACATCCGTAGATTGGTATCAATGAAAGATCTGAAGTTGATAGGTCTTAAATCTCATGATTGTCACACTCTAATGCAACAAATATTGCCTATGGCAATTCAATCTATATTGTCGAAGCATGTAAGGTTTGCAATCACTAGACTTTGTTTCTTTTTCAACAGTCTCTGCAGCAAAGTTATTGACCCTGATACTCTCGATAATTTGCAAAGAGAAGTGGTTGTTACCCTATGTCAGCTTGAGATGTATTTCCCTCCTTCGTTCTTTGATATCATGGTACATATTGTTGTCCACTTGACTAGGGAAGTGAAAATGTTGGGACCAGTTTTCTTGCATTGGATGTATCCCTTTGAATGATACATGAGCATTTTTAAAAGTGATGTTTGAAACCATTATCGGCCTGAAGGGAGTATTATTGAGAGTTATGTGGTGAGAGAGGTTATGGATTTTTGCAATGACTTTCTCAGTGGTAATGACACTCCTGGTAATGACAAGAATATTGACGAGCAATTTGGCAAAGGAATTTTGGGATCACGGGTGAAAGTAATCAGCTGTGAGCAGTTGGAACAAGGTCACTTGTATATTTTACACAACATGGACGAAGTGAGTGTTTATATCGAGGAACATACCAATTTCATCAAGAGACAATATCCTCAAGCCAATACAATGTGGCTTGCTAGAGAGCATAACAAGACATTTATTAAGTGGTTTGAAGATAAAGTCTTACATCAACTATCTCAAACACCAGATGATATTACTAAAACTATCAAATGCCTCACCTTTAAACCAAAATTGAATGTTATGTCTTATGAAGGGTATGACATTAATGGATTCACATATTACACAAAGCTCCAAGATGATAAGAGTGTCGTACAAAATAGTGGGGTCACGCTTTAAGTGTCAACTATGTTTTTTTCAAGTGAAAAGGATAAGAGTCCACGTGAAGCTAAAATTTCATATTACGGTGTCATTGAAGACATATGGGAGTTTGACTACATAGATTTCAGAATTCTGCTCTTCAAATGTAATTGGGTTGATAACACCAAAGGAGTTATAGTGGATGAATTGGGTTTCACTTTAGTGAACTTTGAAAAGATTGGTGAGAAGGGTGAACCATTCATATTGGCATCACAGGCGAAACAAGTATTTTATATCGATGATCCTGCAAATGATAAATGGTCGGTTGTTCTTCATGGTAAAAGACAATTCATTGAAGATCCTATAGATGAAGAAGAGTACTATGATAAGTATGATGAATCCAGTCCATTCTCAGTTGGGTTGCCAACACCAGCAAATATTGAAGCTAATGATGACTTGTATGTGCACGGAGATCATAATGAAGGATTGTTAATTGATAAAAAATCACAATATTAGAGGCATGTTTATATTTTTTTATATGTTTTATTTTTCTGAATGTGAACTTTACAATGTGAATTACTTTACAATGTGAATGTGAACTTTAAAATGTGAATTTTACAATGTGAATTACTTTACAATGTGAACTTTACAATGTGAATTACTTTACAATGTGAATGTGAACTTTATAATGTGAACTTTACAATGTGAATTACTTTACAATGTGAATGTGAACTTTCAGATGGCAGAGCATTCTCCTGATGACCGTGCTGATGATTACCGTGAGGGTGAGGACATCAATGCGTCACCTCACAATATAAGTTTTAAAAATATATCATATATTTATATCTATATGTCCATTTATAGTTATATCTTGTAAGTGTGTTTATTTTATCAAATTTTAGGTTGATGATGCACATGTACCCTCTTAAGAACTTGAGGCACTTGATGAGCAGTACAAAAACATTGACAAGAGAAGGGACATCACTATATGAAGATGTTAACATCGCTAAGGGGCAATGGACCCAAACTTGTTGTGGATTTTGATAATGCAGGAAATACAATTGGAGTGAATCGCAATTCGTTTATTTCATATCTTGGGTATGTTACTCGTAGCCATTGCGGTTTTAAGATAGATTCTTGGCATAAAGTTCCTAAGGGGAAGAAAGACTTAATATGGAAGGATTTATGTGTGAGTTATTATTAATTTGCAATTCTATTTTGTAGATTACTAATTTTTTGGATACTAGTTAATAACAATTCTATTTTGTAGAGTATATTTGCATTGGATGAAAAGTTGCATCGTAAATGCGTGATGCAACAATGTGGGACAGTCCTAAGGAACTATAGGACAAATCTCACCTGATAATACATAAAAGAAGGTGATAAGAGGAAGAAGACAACCAGTGAACAGTGGAACTTCCTGGACCCAGAAGAATGGGACGTGTTTGTTGCTTCAAGAAAAACTGATGAATTCAAGGTACTAGGCGTCACTCCCAATTTAATTAATATACGTTGTATTCAACTATTCAAGATTAACATTTAGTGTTACTAACCAAATCAATGTGCATACTAACTAGGCCCTTAGTGAGACGCAAAGAGCAAGGCGTGCACTGAATGTGCATGACCACATAATGGGTCCAAAGGGGTATACAGGCATTCACCAAAGACTATAGGATGAGTCTACTGCTCAGTCTGCTGCTACTCAGGAGTCCTCTACTATAGGTACCACACCTCTGCCTCACCATGATGTCTAGATAGTTGGGAGGCAAAATAAGAAGGGAGAAATAAGGAAGCTCGCAACTGCTGAGGTGGCTGCAAAAATGGTAAAATACAACTCTTAGAGCAATCATTTGAAAATTGATTATTTGTGGTGTTTACTTAATTAAAAATTTTTGTTTTGGCGATTAGCGGGAGCTTCACGAGCTGAGGAAACAAGGCAAGTTCATCCCTGAGGGCACAAGGGATGAATTGACAGTTGCTCTGGGTAACCCATAGCATCATGGACGTGTTAGGGCTGCAGGTGCTGGTGTGGGCATCAAAGCATTCTTTGGGCCATCCCAGCGCAAACATGTCCCAAAAGTGGGAATTTCACAAGAATTGGTAACCTATTCTTTCTTTAGAATGTTACTGTAAAAGAGAATTCAATAATCAGAAGCTAATGTTTCTTATATCCATGTATAGATAGATAAGATAGTTGATAGGAGAGTCGATGAAATAGTTGATAAGAGAGTCAAGGAAGCAGTTGATAAGACACTCCATGAAGCAATGAGCAAGTGGTAGGCATCTCTGACTGCCACTCAGTAGACAGTACCTATGGCATCCCGCTCTACTCCTACTATAGAGGTTGGGAGTAGTAGTCTTGTAGACCCACCACCTAGCACATCTACTGTAAGTATTTTTATGACATAGTAACTAGTCTTTTCATGATGATACATTTTCAAGATGATATGTATATATGTATATAACATTCTTTACACAAATTTGTAGGGTTTGAAGTCATGCCGTCTAAAAAGTAAAGAATTTGTCATTGCAGAGGTGTCGTCTGACCCATCCCTACCAGGGGAAATGTTTCATGGGTCTCCATTACCAGCTAGTTGGGTTTGTGTGAGTCCTCTACATATATTCCCTAGTTGGATGGATCTTCCATTGCCATATGTCCACCCAGATTGTGAAACACTTTGTCAGGAAGAAGGCAGAGTGATATTGTGGCCAAAAGCAGATGTCGTCTATGCTGAAATTGTATGGTAAATTTATATTATATTAAATTGTTAGTGTGTGTATATGATGTCAATTGATCTAAAATTATATATATATATACTGGTTAAAAAGAAGACACCCAGAGCATCTAGGCCTCCACCTACACCTCCTACATTACCAAGTTGGGTTCCATAGGACCTACCTATCTCGTTAGGTCCTAATTGTAGGGATATGGTTATATGGTTAGGTAAACATGATATAAATTGCCCTATAATTGTTTCTATAGATGTGGATGATGTAGGTCAATCATACGAAAACAAACTATTTATATAAGACATTTTGGAGTTGTTTCGATATGATTGGCTGAATACATCTGTGATAGAGCTACGGATAAGGTGAGATCTTCTTTATACATTCATATACCTTGTGTAGGATCTGGTGATCTAGTTTCTTATATATTAATGCATATGTAATACATGTTTTGCAGCTACTTAGACAAGATATGTGCAGATTTTTCATTTGAACATGTAGGATTTTTTATTCCATCTTTGATTAGTCTAGTAGCTAAAGACCCTACGTCAGTTCAACAATACTGCTGTGATGCTTTTACAAATTTTTCTCAAAATAACAAGACGGTGATACTAGCTCCATTCAATGTGGAGTAAGTTTACTTTGCTTATAATTTGGACTTAACAAAATTACATTTTTATTGTGGATTTTGAGTTATTAATTTTTAACTTTTTTACCTCCAGGGGTATGCATTGGGAGTTACTAGTTATTGTCCCCGAGACGTTCACTGTCTATTATCTAGATCTTAAGGGGACTAAATTGAATTCAAAATATGGACACACAATAAAAATGGCACTATTCCGGTGAGAAATATTTCATTTTCATATATATTAACATATCTTATTACATTACTATTTAATTATGCAATGTACTGTGTTACATTAACATGTAGGGGTTTGATGAGTTCAAAAAGGTTGGAGGAAAGGTCCCCAGGAAAATGAACCAGCCAATAATTTGGAAGAACGTGGAAGTAAGTTCCCGACTTCAATGTATATATTATTTATGTGAACAGTGCTTAATTAGTTGTATTTTTTAATATTTTGTATGTTTCAATTTATAGTGTGCTACATAGGACAACAGATGGGCATGTACATACTATGTGATGTGATTTATGCACATGATTATCAAATATGCCACAGTGGACATCGATACCATTCTTGAGGTATTATATATAGTCTCATTAGATAATATGAAATATATCAATCTTATTTATATATTATTAAATATATATATACATCATTCTCTTTGTAGGTGTTTAAAACTTACCCCACTACAGGAAAGGATTTACTAGATGTACATGCTCCCTATACGATGGAAGAATTAAATGATGTAAGAGAATAATGGGCAAAAGCCATACAAGTAGTGGGGGTTTTAAAATACAATTAGGATGTTGATAGTGAAAAATGACTAAAGAATGATATTTTGTAAATGAATTTCTGAATTGTAATATGTGTGAATGTTTCTACATGTGTCTGAATGTGTGTGAAGGTGAACATGAATGAAACTGTTGGTTGCTATATGAATGTTTCTACATGTGTGAATGTGAAAATGAATGGAACTGCAGATTGCTACATGAATGTTTCTACATGTGTGAAAATCGAATGGAATTGTAGGTTGCTAAATATGTGAAAATTAATGTTGTTAATTTTGCAGGTTTGTAGCCTGTTGTTGGCTGATGTCAAAGGATGTCGAAAAACCAGCAGTTCATAACTAAACTACAGGTATCTCATCCTGCGACCAGCCACTGCAGGCCTGTAGACTGATTAAAAAAAACATACAATAGGCGTCGGTTTTTTGAAAAAACTGACGACAAATTCCTACATCGTCAGATAATAGCTAAAGCTGACGCCTAATGAGGCCATACACCACGGTCGTGCTGGCCAGCATGGCCATGGTAGTAGGTGATATGGCGTCAGTTATCAATAATAAACCGACGATGATGGTGTCCTGGATGGCACCCTTTCGCCTAATGAGGCCAGATACCACGGCCGTGCTGACCAGCACGGCCGTGGCAGCAGGTGATGTGGCATCAGTTATCGATAATAAACTGACGCTGATGGTATCCTGGATGGCGCCCTTTCTGTAGAGTGAAGGTGTATGGCGTCGATTTTCGTAGTAATAACCGACACCTGTACCCCCCTGCTGGCGCGTTTTCGGTTGAGCATGAAGTTTTCTGGCATCGGTTTCTGAACCGACGCCTAGCAGTTTGCCTTTTAGCGGCGCCCACATAGGTGTCGCATTGAAACCGACACTAAAGGACTTAAATAACTGACACTAAAGGTGAGTTTTATACTAGTGAATTCAATAAAATGATCTAGTTTCTTTTCACATTCCATTGTAGTCATGTTGAAAGCCTTAAGTTTCATTAGAAACGATAACTGTATGAGATGTTTGACGGTTGTATTAAACTAGAATTATCATTACTTTTTTCAAAATATATTTTTTTGAATGCAAATTATGGCAATACATTATATCTAAGTATCTTACATAACTAAAGATTTAATTGTGAGTGATGAGATACAACGTTATTATCAGAATACATCGTTATTCACTATGATGTTTGAATACATTTCTCAAGACTATCAAATCCACATTATGATTAGTTTTAAACATTTTTAATTTAGTTTCAATGAAGTGACGTCTCGTCATGTTACATATGATACATAACATATTTCATTTAGTAATCTTGAAGATTTCATTCTTTAATAGTTTTATGAAAAGAAATTTATGGAGTGTTTATAAACACTATTCTATTGCAACTACACACACATACACGTGTGTATGACGCCTAAGCAAGGTTATCCCTAGTGATGGCCAATATCAAAGGCATTGCTCATGCATGCATTTGGCTAGTTATTTTTCCTTACTTCTCTAGAGGAAAACACAAGGAAAGGCTTCACTAAACCTTGAACTATGTGAAGCATTCAACCACAACTTACATGGTAATTGAACTTCTTACTATGATATAGGACATTGAGGTTCTAAATTACTTGAAAATATCTCATATGATCAAGGTAAAAGAAGATAATCTAAACTAGTAATTGTGATGTCTACACATGTTTTGAAGTTGAATCCATGTCAGGAAAATTAAATAATATATAAGTTAATAATAGTTGTTGTGGTTTATTTCATACGGCATGTAGCTTATATATGAAACATGTATGTCGGCGTTGAATTAAGAAAAAGACCACAAGATGAACATGTGTTCTTGATAATTAAAGGATGACTAGGGCTCCTGGCATCTTTGTCTGCTTGAGGAAAGGCATCTGACTGTTGGTGATCACCGACCCTCACCGCACGCACCCCCCTTTTCCAACTTGGTATCTTGGACAATAGGCTTGTGGGAATCAGCTCTTTAGTTGCCCGTAGTTTCCTAATATTCAAACATCACTTCAAGTTGGAGGGGCTCCTACACTCCTGTGGTATTGATTTAAGTGTGGACTGATGTCGGCAGGTCAAATCTAGTATGATATTCTCCCTTAGTTGCAATGCTTCTTGGGGACTATTGTGTCCCCCTTTTACCTTGCTTCCCTGACATTGGGCCATTCGCCACCCTCTTTTATATTCTTCAATTTAATGTTGTAGCTTCCTGTTATTTTATTTCAATTATGTTTGGTAAGTGTATCTTTTGTTGTTTTCTTTTCATCATTAATCAACATAGGCATCATCTTGATTCTAGTTTTGTAGGTCTCTTACTTTGAGAGCTCATTTTCCTTGATGTGACAAGGTTCCATGTTTGCTTCGATTGCCTGGTTGTATGGATATCCTTTTGGAGGTTTCCTTTAGTTGGAGCACCATTTGATTGTATACTTAACACCATTGATGCATGCTCATGTTGAAGGAATTCATTGGAAAAGCTACTTTAAATAGGTTGATCGTGAATGGATCAATGCATAAATGATCTATTTTCATCTTTTTACCATTTCAGTTGGTTTCTTAGTACTACACTTTTCCTTTTTTTCATTTAGTGAATGTTAGTAGGCCTATTTGTATATGTCAAATGATGTATGAGTGATGAAGGTGATATGTTTGCTCACAAACAATAAAAGACAAAGGTCATTTGTAGAAAATTGAGTTACTGGCTAGCAAATAGCTTAGATCAAATTTTATATTATGATCATTTTCTACAACTTCACATTGGTGAAAATTTAGTATATCTTGGTTTGTAAATAAGTTTTACTTTCGCGTTACTCATTGAGAGACGTCGATGATGAATGGATCAATGCTTTAAGGTGTGTAACTTGATAGTCAATATAATTTACGAACCTGTGACTGTCATCCCACCAGTCTTCAAGGTCTCTTCTAAAAAATCCTTAACAAGAAAATTCAATTCAGCCACATATGGAAAGCAATTTGAGATTATTTGAATGCCTAAGGTTCACATAACTTGTTGGTCAATGTTTTTTCATATGATAAATGTCCAGATTTATCAACTATACCAAATTTAGTTTTATCATATGCCTAATTAAACACTAGGGTGGTTGTCAAACTAGAAAAATGCTCTACATCAAATATTTTCATAAACATATTTCACAACCATATGGATTTTCTATGGATTTAATAAAAAAATTTAAAAAGCAAGGATCAGTTGTTCTATCTAACATCTACACTACTGCTCATGAGACTGCATTGAGTTGTCACTCTCTCTAACTCTATAGCTATATATTTATTGTCAGAGTAAATAGACAACTAATATATGATCTATATTAGATAAACTCTACTCTAATATACAGAAGAAAGGAGAAGCATACATACTTGGAAACAAACCCTAACGGGCCAAAGCACTTAGGCCCATTACTAATTAAGTTAAGCAATTGACTAAATAACTCTCAACATTTATCAAATATAAATTATTGTGTAACATATACATCTTTTTACGTAAAGAAGGTTCTCTTTGTCACGAAAATACAACTTGATGATGGTTCTCACTACAAGGATAGAAGTTTTGCCTTTTGCATGCGTTGAACAGTGAGGTTGTATCTTGACATTCGCTATAAAGAGCGGATACTGGTTGCTTAATCCTACGCAAGGAGAAAGATATTATGTTTTGTCCACATTTGACATCCATAGGCCTGCTGTTGAAAATTAATCATTGGCGTTCACCTTCACCATATTTGTGCTCATGTGGATATCGTACGATAAGTTTCATGTCCACCAATGTAATTTGTCTGTTATTTGTGATTCACATATAGATGTCGAGACGACAAACTCTATAGCTACTAGTTTTTGCATGCCCACGACGGATCATAGGCTTTTCATTAGCTTTCAATTATTATTGTATCTTAGTTCTATACGTAAGCGCTCTCTGAAGAGTAGATATGACCATGCAAATGCAAGACTAGTTTAAAGCACAATGACCCAATATGAGCCAACCAAGATTTTCCATTCTGATTATCTGATTGGTCTAAGTAGGCTCTGAAAGAAATGTATATGTATGATACTTCATATTATGTGTTGTTGTATAATGTTCAACCAAAATCTGGCTCTGATCATCATTTTTCTGTATTACCACGGCTACCCCAGACAATTAAGTTATGAGTGGCATTTGAAAACTAGATAGCAAGGTATGCTCTTCACCCGACTTGACTAATTTTCTCTTTGAGGGTTGCAGCTAGGTATGCTCTTCACCAGACTTGACTAATTTTCTCTTTGAGGATTGCAGCTACGGATCTGATGACAAATTTTCTCTTTGATTTCCCTTATTCAGGAGTGCTTAGAAATTTTTTACCCCTCACGGACAGGCAAAAAGCTCCCCATCGAAGACCTTTTCGAGCACTTCTCTATAGCAACTTTAAAAATAGAAACTATTCATCACTCACGTGCCCAAATCGCTTAACCTGCTTTAGGTGTCTGCAAAAAGGGCACATCAAAAAGCATTGCCCAGGCAACACCACATATGCTATTTACACTCCTTTCCATAGAAAGGGACGACACTTCCCTAGAACAAAATCTCCTTCTCACATTGCTTTTTAAACTATACATCACTTACCCAGGAAGGATCAATCAAATCTCCGAAACAAAACAAATCATTTCTCCCACTTTTCCAACAACCCTTTTGCATGCTTAGCAGAACCTCCACTCCCGCCTCAACATGCAAACGTCCCACATAACCCACACATGCATAAATACCATACCCCTCTTACAAGTTCAAACCCACAACTCTATACAACCATCTCCCACCTAAATATCAATCAAACCCCTCTGCACATCAACCTCCTAAGAACATCTCATCCTCTCTGAAACCAAAACCTAGCTACCAAAAACCCTTCTCCCCTATGGAAGCACCTGCTCACCTAGAATATTCCATAGACCTTGATCTTCCAGCCAACTCCATGAGACTCCTCAAACTTTTTACTCTAAGAAGCATCTTGGTGACCGTAGATAAGAACATAGACAACAACCAGGTTAGCATTCTAGACATCACCAGAGCCATTGCCTTGCTTATCCCAGGACACACTATCCTCAAACCAAAGATCTTCTCACCTACCCTATTGATATACTTGGTCCCTGAAGGAACGAAGATAAATCATCTCTTCAACCAAGTCTTGACCATCCCTTGTGACTCTAGCTTCATCCAAGCTAAACTCTCAAAATGGTCAGCTGAGCTTGGGGCTTTTGAAGCTCCTGCAGGTTGTTCGGACTGGGTAGCTATCTCTAGCATCCCACCTCACGTTTGGGAAGTTGAGATATTCAGAAGAATAGCCCACTCCATAGGAGCCACTCTACAATACATCAAACATGAAACCCTCTATCCCACACAATACATCAAAGCTTACTGTCTCTTTGCGGTCAAACAAGCAATCTCTCTACTAACTAGCATCAACATCAGGCTGGGAGAATCCATCTACAATATCAAGCTCTCTGTTGAGCACCCATCTGAGACAAAGACAACTTTCTCAGACCTCTCGACCCACCCACCTTCTTGGTTATGCCCTTCTAAAGGTCAAAAACCACATAACCCCATCAGAAAAGATGGCGAAAGACATCTTGTCTAGGAGAGGAAAAACACCTCGACTATGTCATCAAGAAACTCAAACAAATCCCAAAAACAAAAAAGGCCTAGATCCTCTTCTCCTTCAAAAAATTGACCAGCTTCCTCCTTTATTAGACCTTACCACTCTTTCCCTTCTACCACCAAGGAAAACAATAACACCATCAACATCAGCCCTATCACCATGCATAAACTCAAATCAGTCATTATTGATGAAATTAGATCCTCATAGAGTCCTCATCAGAAAAGCAAAGAACAAGGAGATGGTGTCAACAAGCCAACTCAAGCCCTCCTGCCCAGTCCAGAAGGCGTCAAGATAAAACACATCATCAACCGCCAGGACACAAGTATTTCAACTCAATCCTTTTTTTAGCCCACTCGGACTTAGTTGATATAACTTCTCCTATGATAGATACATCAAATTATGATCTTGACAACATTGAAGACATTGCATCTTGGTCAAATATAAATAGCTTCAAAAAATTTGCAAATAAAATAGGTATAAACTTTGAAGAGGAAAATAATGCACATAAAGCCTTACAAGATATAGAACACTACATGGGGTGGGCTAACCGCAGGGAAGTAGAAGACACCAACAACTTCTTTGACAAGATGAAAATCCAGTACTTTATACTGGTTAGACAAAATCACTTCATTGACTCCAATAAAAATCTCTTCATGGAATGTCTGTGGGGCAGCCTGCCTTAAAAGACACAAAGAAATTCGCTACCACATATATACAAACCACATTGACCTAATTACTATTCAAGAGACCAAATCTTGCCTTACATCTTTTGCCCTCAAAACTATTGGTGGAAATAGAATCACGTAGTGGTTTTAGATTCCTCCTACTGGATTTAAAGGAGGGCTTCTGGTGGGACTAAATAACCAAATTTTTTCTATCACTAATTCTACCAGTCTTGACTTCTCTATTACTCTCTCTATCAGAAATAGACTTGATGGCTTTAATTGGTTCTTTACAGGGATCTATGGGGAACCGGGAAATAACAAAGAAACCTATCTTTCTGAACTGGATAAAATCCTTACCAAATACCATCAAATCCCTTGGATTATTGGAGGGGATTTAAATCTCATTACCCAAGTCTCTGATAGAACCAACATCTCCAACACTTCCCAAACCATGTCAACATCTGATAAACACTTTATAACCCAACTAACAAAACACAACATGATCGATATCAAACCTGCTAATGCAAATTACACCTGGTCCAGAATCCAAACCATTACCAGACTTGACCACTTCATCTGCTCCCCTCTCTGGAAAGACGAATACCCCCTTTCCATAGTCCACACGGTCCACAGAGCCATCTCAGACCATTTCCCTATAATAATTGGCACTACCAATGTAATATGGGGAAAAAGACCTTTTCGCTTTGACAATTTCTGGCTCACATTCAAAAACTTCTCAAACCAATGTGCTAATCACTGAAGCTTAGCTGAACCTCAAACCACCAATATGGGTTTGCACATTCTCCATAATACTAAACAAGTGCAAATCTACATAAAAAATTGGACCCTCCAACACCCAAACAACCTCAACAACACCTTAAAAAGCCTAGAACAACTATTCCATTTAGTAGACCAAGACATCTTAGTAGACCCCGCTCTTGTCCAAACTATCAGAGCATAGATGGAACACATAAAAAACTGCCTAGACATTAAATGGAGACAATGAGTGAAGATAACTTGGGTTAAAGAAGGAGATTGGAATACCAAATTCTTCCATAAAACTTGTAACAACAATCACATAAAAAACACCATCACATATCTCAAAATTCACAGCTCTATCACTATGAAAAAATCTTCTATCACTATCCACATTACTAAACACTTTCAAAAAATCTTCAACACTCACCACCAACCTTCTTGCCTAAAAGAGATAGATTGGACTATTATGTGTCCCAAAAAATTCCCTCAATCTCACTCACTTATCCAAGACTTCACCTTAGACGAACTAAACCAGGCCATTAAATCTCTAAGTCTGAAAAAATCTCCTGGACCAGATGGACTAAATGTGGAATTCTACCTAGCCAATTGGGATCACTACAAAAAAGACTTCCTAGCCTTGTTGATGGAATTACATCAGAGTAAAAATGCCAACAATATCATCAAAATTTTAAACAAAACCTTCATAGCTCTCATCAAAAAAACTAAACAACCAGACCTCATCTCACAATACAAACCTATCAGCCTAATCAACACATCTTATAAAATCATTGCAAAAACTTTGACTAACAAAATCAAGCCACACATCAACCATATTATTCCTCTAAATTAAAATGCTTTCCTCAAAGGGCGCAACACCCAAGATGCTTACCAGATGGTCAATGAAACCGTCCACCATTGCCATATTAACAAATCTTCAGTCTTAGCCAATAAACTGGATTTTCAAAAAGCCTTTGACTTTGTTAATTGGCAATGCCTCACTCATACCCTCAAGGGTTTTGATTTCCCTGCAAAATGGATCCATAGGATACAATCTTGTACATCCACAAATCATTTCTCAACCAAAATAAATGGAGTACTATTTGGCTACTTCAAAAACTCAAATGGCCTTGTACAAGGGGATCCACTATCCCCTTACCTTTTTATTATTGTCACTTCTATCATGAGTAGAATGATACAACTAGGAGTCGAAGGACGACTGATTTTCTCTCCCCCAGAGTGTCATGAGAACATAATACAATTTGTGGACGACACTATCATCCTTATCTCCCCTGAGGACAAATCCAACATCAACACAATCAGAATTATAGGACTCTTCTCAAACATATCGGGCCTCAAGATAAACCTGCAAAAATCTTCAATTTTTGGGGTCCACATCAAACAATCTTTGTTGACTAGATTCAAAGACTTACTGAGATGCAAGATAGAAAACTTCCTTATTACCTACCTAGGCCTTCCTATCACTCCACTCAAAATCTCCCACTACACTTGGACCCCGATCATTGAGAAGATAAACAACAAATTATCATCTTGGACAAATAATTTCCTTAATTTGGCTAGCCGTCTCTACCTACTCAACAGTGCCATCACACCAATAACCACCCATTACTTGAGTTGCATTCCGCTTCCCTCCAAGATCAGAAAGATCATTGAAAAAATTTGAAGAAATTTTCTTTGGAACAATCACCACAAATCCCCCAACATAAGCAAACATTTTCACCTGGTCAAATGGGATACCATCACAGCCCCCATTAATCAAGGGAGATGGGGAATTATCAACCTAGAAACTCATGCTTTCTGTTTGATCACAAAAATAATTAACTACCTGGCCAATAACAGTAACAAAATCTAGAGAAACATGCTGACAAATAAATATTACCAAAAGCTCCCCCTATCATAAAACACACAATAAGATCGCCTCCCCTCTTGAAAATACATAAACAAACACATTCCCTATATTAAACAAATCATCAACACCTCGCTCACTCACGCAAACTCATATCTTTCTAGGAAGACCCGTGGTATAAACACCAAAATGTCCTCAACATGCATACTTCTTGGACTATACCAAATAAACTTAAAAAGCTAAATACTGCCAAAGTTCTTGGCCACCTAACAAGTAGGAGATCTAACTCATTAAAGATGTGCTTGCTCCTACACCTTAATCAAGAGAACATTAGGAACCTGACACTGGAACTAGAAAATAACTCCTCAAATCGGATTTCTTGGAGATGGGGAGAACTCTATACTGTCAAACTTACCTACAACCACCTGACCTTTAGATGTATTTCCCCGCCCTTCTTTTATATCTGGAAACAAAAGTGGCCAAAAAAACTCAACACCTTCTTCTTGCTTCTGCTTAACAACAAACTGCTAACTGACAAAAATCTTTCAAAAAGGGGTTTCTATGGTCCTTCAAGATGCTCCCTATGTCTTAGTAACTCTGACTTTGTGGATCACTGGTTATTCCATTGCAGTTTTTCTAGCAGCATCTTCTCGCATTTTATTAGGGTTGATAATATAAACTGTAACTTTACAACTTTTCCAACTGGTCTCACACCGACCAGAAATAACTACACCCTCAATGAGGATGATTTCTTAGTCACCATATGTTTGAACTTATGGAGAGAAAGAAATAACAGAATATTCAACAACACCATAAATCCAAGGAGCACCATGATCACCCAGATTATTTCAAATCTCCATATCCTTTCACTCTGTAGGGAAGAAGATAAAGGAGGGCTTAGATGACTCATAGGAAGGGGAATCAGAGGTGTGTTTTCTCTGCGAACTGAAGCCGATGATGGATGATGAAACTGGAATTGGCATGCTGCAACAATAGACAGGATTTTGTACTATCTCCATAGACTAGTATTTTTAATATTTTAACTCTGGTTGCCATGCTTCGAGGCTTGTTATGGGGGAGTTCGGCTTTGCTGTTCCTTGTTTCAAGAGGAGCAGGCTACTCCGTTATTAATCAACTTGCATGTGTCCCTACTCATGAGTTTGTAGGGTGGGGATTATATTCGGGTTACACATGGCATTATCTTAAATAAAGTACAGCCTGCTCCTTGTTTAATTAGGAACAGTAAATCCTATGGGGTTATGGGGTGCCTCTCCCACAAAACTATTCTCTTCTTTCTGCAAAACACTCCACCTTTTTTAGCAAACCAGTAGTGTAACAACTGACGTAGGAGGTGCTAGCTTGCTATTGTCTTTATTAATGAATGACATTTTATCAAAAAAAAAAATAGAAAGGTACTCGCCGAACATTTCTACGCAGTCATCAGCAAGGCAACAAGCCACAAGGTCATCAATCACGACCTTTCATCTTCATCTTTATTTACCGATTCAGAAAGCTCCAACTTCTCTCTAGAAAATCCCTTCGGGCCATCGTCTCCCCTGATCAGCGCTTCCTACCACACCCAGCGCGCTCCCACCGCCTCTAGCTCCTTTTCGTCCCGGTGGCGGTGACGATCATCCTTAGGTAACTTCTTCCGGAGTCCGACTTAGAGGGAGAACGCTACAACATCTTTCTAGAAAATCCCTTCGGGCCGTCACCATCCCTGATCGGTGACTCCTACCACTCCTGGAGCGCTCCCTCCGCCTCTTGCTCCTGCTAGGCCCTGTGGCGGCGACGATCATCCTTAGGTAAATTCATCCGGCGTCCGACTCTCCCTATTCAGGTACAAAAAATCTTTCTCCGGAAACTTCTTCCCTCGATCATCTCTGCATGTTGGCGGTGGTTACCATCATACCTCTTTGAGACCGTTTTTACATCCTCGGTGTGCCTAATTTTTGCCCGGCTTCAGTGCTTTTTCAGTGTGCCTGTTCTTTGCTAGCACAAGGATTTATAGGTTTGCAAAACCCTCACCTCTGCTTTTCTTCTTTTGAGCTCTCCTGAGTTTTCTGACTTAGTTTTATCATCTCCTACCCCCTCATCATTCTATCGTCGGTACCCTGTTCCTGCTTAGGTCTCCTCACATCTGTCTGCAATAAATTTCAAGTATATCATCATCCTTTACAACTCACCTCGGGTTTCACAAATGGCTTCTAGATACATGCAGACGATCTCTCATTGATTACACCTATTACACCTTTAAAGATTGTGTTTTTCTTTCACCCCCAAGCCCCTTCTAACTCTACAAATCTCCCTCTTACAAAAATCTTGTTTTCTAAAATCAAAAATTCCATTCTCTCTGCCGGTTATAACACTCCTTCCCAAGAACAACTTTAGCAGCCCGATCAAATCAGCACAACAGGTGGCTCAAAGACCAGCAATCAAGACCCATCAAACGACCAGATAACACCATGAGAACAGGAGGTGTGCTCACCCTCACTTCTGTTGGGTTTTAGGGGAACATAGAAGGCAGCGGAAACAAAAATTTTCTCCCCAAACCCATACCGAGGAAACGCGTCAACGTCTATATAATAGGAAAGGATGGTTTGTGGAATCATACCTTGTCCCGAGGCTTGCTCGGCGACAATACCTCGCGCAATGCGCGGTCTTCAACTCCGGTCTTGGACGGCGTCTATGCAGCTCCTGGTCGCACCGGGACTGACGACTCCTACTCGAACCGGACTGTCGGATGACAGTTGTCCTCCTAAGCGGTAGTGTCCTCCCGCCTCTGTAGTAGTCCACACGGACCACCTGGAACTCCACACTCCTTGTCCCACAAGGAAGTGGAAGGAGTCGCACCCTCATGTTGACGTACTAGTCGCCAACACACTCTCCTGCTTCCTGTTGCAACTGCAGTTGTCCTTCCCTTGCTGCACCTCCCTTTTGCGGGAAGCACTTGCTCGGGCTCTCTCACGGTTACCAAAACCAGAGAGAACGACAACTTGCAGAGCAACTGGTTGCACTGAGCTATACTGTGAGAAGCCCCCAATACCCCTATATATATAAGAGAGTCATGGGACAGGGTTCTCCATCCCGGGCAATGCGGGACTAAAGCAGGAGTAGAAGGGTTCGAGAATTTTCCACAAAAAGCAACCGGTTCGCAACTTGAAATGATCAGTTCACAACTGAACCGATCGGTTTGGCCATTGAGCCGATCGGTTGGACCTGAGTCGATCGTTTGGGGCACTCCAACCGATCGGTTGGTGCCGTGAACCGATCGGTTCATGGTCCTGATCCGGCTCAAAAAAGACTTTCCTTGTTTCTTTCCCAATTGGTATCGAATACCAACATTATTCCCAATCGAATTGGGCAATTTGAAACGAAAGGAAAATTCTTGCCTTGGGATACTAATATCCATGTAACATGGACAAGTTTTCTCCCACTGAATCTGTGCATACTGAACCCTTCAGTACAGATCGCCAATGTATGCTCTCTCTTTTCTAGGTCAAGAGATTTTCGAGAACTATCTCTATAGATCTCTATTCCTATCACATAGGAAACATCTCTATCTTCCTTAAAGATAATTTCCACATTCGGATTTCCAATATAGAACATTTCCATTTCACATCAATATGTGGAATGTGAACACGCTCCCACTAAATCACAGATCCCTTCTTTATCTTTGACATATCAGTCAAACCCTTTGACTATATCATCAAAATAAAGATCCAATTTTGAGTTGCTTGTACTCAATCAATCACATTGATTATTCCATTGTAACTTATAGACTTCATTTGCATTAGTGGATTCATAAACCTTATAGGCTGTGTCACGTACACATCCTGGTTTTATTCCTCATAGGAATGCTGTTTTAGTATCCATATGCCAAATGTCTTAGCCATTAAGTTGCAATCAACAAGCAGCATCCTTCTCAAAATGTTATCCATGTGTCTTAACACTTAAGATTCATCTGCACTTATGGATATGATCCAATGAGTGCTACCATCAAGGTCATACCTTATGGTTCACATGGAAGTCATTTAGGATGTAATGGTTTTAAACCATAACTCAAGATTCGGTTCCTCATATTCATCTTCATAGTTGACTCATCACATGAACAACTCATCACATAGATAATTGAGGTGTATCTGTTAAAGATATAAGAACTCACAACCCTTGTGATTCTTAATTTCTTTTATTAGTGTGGGGTATTCTTTTATTAAGAAGAATTCAGTTATTTGATAATCATTCTCTAACTCCTTAGAGTATGATTCCTTCTTGATTCAGACATCACCATGCCTTAATCATGAGTTCACTATGATACGCTATCATAATCACTCATAAGGATCTCAAACATTTGGTCCAAGTATTTCATTCATTGATCTCATCAAGAATTAATCTTTACCAAATTTGTACTTCATTTATGATAATCTTGAACACTTCAAGATATTCATATTGGTATTTTTTTAAACACCATTTGAAGTATTAGCATTTATTCCAATAGGTATGTAAATACATCACATGTATTATATCTAATAGGATAATCACTCTTCCACTACTTTAGTGAAGATTGATTAATCATGTCCAAGATATTCATGTCCCTTACTGGTTCTCTAACCAAAAGAGTCTAGTTTTATCCATCACATGGAAACTAGAAATGAATTTCTCATGATTAATGCTAATTAAATTGTTTGAGTTATCTATAACTTTTAGGTATCGTCTTATCTTATGCATATCAAATATCACAAGATAAATAAGGCATTGCCACAAAGATCACATCTTTATAAATTGAAACATCTCTTTATTAATTGCTATCATTGTCATACAATATGCAAAAATAAAGTGTTTCTATCTATTGGCAAGTATGAAATAGCAGTTCATAACTGTATTACATGCCTTATTGGCTGAAAATAAACTAAAGTATTCATATCTATAAAGGCAACACTTGCCCCAAGTAAGAATGCTTTACACTTTACATCTTGATATCATATATCTCAAAAGTGTTACAAGTTTACTTTCATGACACCTTTAAGTAGAGGTTTCAGTCGCCTCCTTCTTCTTTTGTTCTTCCAGGTAGAGAGGACAATTCCTTTTCCAATGTCCTGGCTTTTGACAATGGTGGCAATTTCCTTTCTTGGTCACGCCTCCCTTGGCCTTGAGAGCTGAAGATGGCTTGGACTCCTGGCTAGCTTCAGAACCTTTCTTAGCTTTGCCCTTGCCCTTGCACTTGGACTTGCCTTTCTTGCTCGTGATCACCATCACGGACTTAGGCTTGTCCTTCTTCATCTGTAACTCGGCTGTCCTCAACATGCCCAACAACTCTGACAGTGGCCTATCAAAGTTGTTCATGTTGTAGTTCATCACAAACTGACTGTAAGATTCTGGGAACGATTGCAGTATCACGTCAGTAGCCAACTCTTGGCTCAGTGGAAATCCCAGTCTCTGCAGGTTCTCCACATACCCAATCATCTTGAGTGTGTGAGGACCAACTGGATCTCCTTCTGTCATGACGCACTTGAACAACGCCCTAGAAACATTGTACCTCTCTTGCCGTGCCTGATCTTCATACATGTTCCTGAGATGCAGAATCATCTCTATGACACCCATGTTCTCATGTTGCCTCTGCAACTCATGGTTCATTGAACATAGCATCAAGCACTTTGCATCAATGGCATCATCAGAATGCTTCTTGTAAGCATCCCTTTCTGTCCTTGGTGCATTAGGAGCGGGTTCCTCTGGAATTGGAGTATCTAGGACATAGAGCTTACGCTCTTGAGTGAGAACAATTCTCAATGTCTGATACCAGTCATGGAAGTTTGTCCCATTTAGCTTGTCCTTGTCAAGGACCGATCGCAAAGAAAAGTTGTTGTTGTTTGTTGCCATTTGAACTACAAAAGGAAAATATGCAATTTTAGTCCAAAACTCATTTTTGACTTATTTGATTGATTTGAAAATTTGACGATATAATTAGGCGTTTAATTAATTATCGCTCCCACTATTTTACTTCAAATTGATAGCCCTCACCATCAATTCGGAAGATTGCAGCGTACAACCTTCTAGTGGGCAAGATCCTGAAATCCTCTAAGCCATGGACCAGCTAGGGCTGTCACCCACAACATAGATCTCTCAGGTAGGCAACTTTTGCCAATTGCATCATATGCAACTCTTGATAAGATGTCATATACAACTCTTTGCAATGATCATCTCCATGCCTCAAGGCGCTAGATCCTATCTAGGTCACCTTGTTAAGTCCAACCCAAAGCAAACACGATGAATATGCACCCTGCTTGGGCAGACCCACACATTCATCCTTCACGCTTCCACGAGATAGACGGTGCACCACGCTTGGGCGTGCCCACACTTGGTCGATCAAGCTTTTCACGTGTGTCGCATTTGGAAGGCATCTAAAACTTAATATTTAATGAGGGATTTGGTTTTATATACATATACATATCCAATCACCACAATACATAGTATGTATCATATACATGCTATATCCCACAGAAAACATGCACAAACGATAAAGGGCGATGATTATGGCCATCCTAATGTAATTCCTCGAGCCAAGAGGAATCACGGTCATCTAGGTCTACATCACATGCAACCTGTACAAGATGAAATATGTGCCTTTGCCTTCCGAGTTGATCAACTCATCACATGAATGATCTGTACTCTCCAGCCGGTCGTCTGGGTGCCACCAGCCGATCGGTTGGCTCCTCCAACCGATCGATTCGCCTGGTCGTCGTGCATCTCGTCATGTCCGCCACCCGCTCGTCTCGCTTCTCGAACCGGTCATCAACCGATCGGTTCACTCCTTGAACTGACCGTCTGGAAGGTCAACCGATCGGTTCACTCCTTGAACCAACCGTCTAAGCAGTCGTCTTGATATCCGCCGGTCTTTGACATAACAGGAAATAAAATCCTATTCTATTTATTACATTGCTTTAAAGGAGAAACCCCGATTTACATTCCGGGGGAGCAAAGGTAGGAAGAATCTCGAATTATTTCGAGTTACATCAGGAAAAAGAGAGGGAAGATCGGTGCGCAGACCGAGATGCAAGAAACCACAAACAACCACACCCAGATAGGGGTTTATAGGCCATAATCACGCTACACACATCCACCACAAAACTCGTTTAAGGGCGACGTGTATCAAGTTCATTAATAATACATATCATATATGTAATTTGGGATTTGTGGATTTAGGATTGGACATGCATAAAGCCAATATTATTCGCATCGTATGCAATAAATAAATGCGACAAACCAAAATCGATCATATCCATATTCCTAAAATATAGAACAGCTGACGTGGCTCTGATACCACTGTTGGGTTCTAGGGGAGACAGAGAAGGCAGCGGAAACAAAAATTTTCTCCCCAAACCCATACCGAGGAAACGCGTCAACGTCTATATAATAGGAAAGGATGGTTTGTGGAATCATACCTTGTCCCGAGGCTTGCTCGGCGACAATACCTCGCGCAATGCGCGGTCTTCAACTCCGGTCTTGGACGGCGTCTGTGCAGCTCCTGGTCGCACCGGGACTGACGACTCCTACTCGAACCAGACTGTCGGATGACAGTTGTCCTCATAAGCGGTAGTGTCTTCCCGCCTCTGTAGTAGTCCACACGGACCACCTGGAACTCCACACTCCTTGTCCCACAAGGAAGTGGAAGGAGTCGCACCCTCCTGTTGACGTACTAGTCGCCAACACGCTCTCCTGCTTCCTGTTGCAACTGCAATTGTCCTTCCCTTGCTGCACCTCCCTTTTGCGGGAAGCACTTGCTCGGGCTCTCTCACGGTTACCAAAACCAGAGAGAACGACAACTTGCAGAGCAACTGGTTGCACTGAGCTGTACTGTGAGAAGCCCCCAATACTCCTATATATATAGGAGAGTCATGGGACAGGGTTCTCCATCCCGGGCAATGCGGGACTAAAGCAGGAGTAGAAGGGTTTGAGAATTTTCCACAAAAAGCAACCGGTTCGCAACTTGAAATGATCGGTTCACAACTGAACCGATTGGTTCGGCCATTGAGCTGATCGGTTGGACCTGAGCCGATTGTTTGGGGCACTCCAACCGATCGGTTGGTGCCCTGAACCGATCGGTTCATGGTCCTGATCCGGCTCAAAAAAGACTTTCCTTGTTTCTTTCCCAATTGGTATCGAATACCAACATTATTCCCAATCGAATTGGGCAATTTGAAACGAAAGGAAAATTCTTGCCGACATGACTTTTCCCAACTGGTCGGTTTCACCAGTTGAGCCGATCGGTTCAACCCTTGAACCGGTCGTTTCAACCTGGGCATGAGCCGATCGGCCTGGACACTCCAGCCGACCGGTTCAGCAACCTCAGCCGACCGGTTCATCACATGAACCGATCGGTTGGGAGCACAGGTTGGGCAAAATCAGTCAATTGCGATTTCAATCAATCCGATACTCCAATCAATGCGTCCAACACCTTGAACCATACGATATTGAGCTATCGACTGATTGAGTGTTTAATTGAACTACTAAAATCCTTTAGTAATCAATCTAAACATTGCTTTGTGGACAAAACTCCTCTTCCAGGTTAAATCCTATGTGTGTGACCCTGCAGGTCCATTTCACGTTGGCAGTGAAAGTCCATAACACTTATGACTTCACAAGCAAAGAGTGGTGCCTAGTCACACATCAGTGCTACCCAAGTGAAAGTAGAAAGTTGGAGAACAACTTTCATCCTACAATCCGTGAATGGTGTTACAGCGAATGTATAATTCCTTTGTCACTGATATCCAGAATGAACTCGAGGCATGGAACAGTCATCCTGTCAACGTTCATTGACTTCCTTGATCTCAGAGTAGACTGGAAGAGATATGCATGACATCAGTATCATATACTAATTCACACATGTGTGCACGCCTTTCTCAATCCTACTCATCAAGTGGCCATGGATATCAAACTCCCTCAGGAGGGACAAATCCCATATCTATCACTCACCCCTCAAAAGCCCCATGTGTCAAAGCCACCCAATCATCACCTTTATAACAACCCATGTTTCAGGACTGCGTTTGATGATGTCAAAGTGTGCCCAACGACATGTGTTGAATGCAGTGATTTCAGGTCTAAGAATCACACTCACCACCATCACAGTGAGTATTGACTGTGACTACCATCTCATGGTTCCATGTGTCAAACTCACGGTGGGTCTGTCTGGTACCTTGTTCTCTAACAAGTACCTATGTGTTTGGTTTGATATCTCTATATCATGACTAATGAGATTCTGTCATCAACCAACACCACAATCTAGTCTTGTGTGTCATTGCTGTCTATCTACCTTCCACAATGACATCCGACTAGGGACATAACAAGAATGTACAAACTCTTAGCATCCGTATGATCTCATCGTTCAGGTCCTCAACCTGAAAGCATACGTCATTGAGTACTGTCATTCTCTAGACATTCAATCTGTTCTATCACTATCTCATATGACTGAACCAGAAAGAATTGGAAGCTTGCCTTTGATGTTTATCAAATCAATCTTAATGCATCCCACCAATCATCCCATGATTGGCTCTCAGGGCATACATACCAACAGCTTCATGCATAAAATTACCATGCATGCATAAATTCGGCAAGACAACAACCTTCTGCCGCGCTCTAAAGAAGCAAAAACCCTTAGTGTCTAGCAGCATCACAAAAACTCCATCATCCCCAGACATCATGAACTCCCGTTTCTCCTTCCTAGAAATCCCCCTCGCAGACCCAACCTATTCTACGAGTATCCCATTACCGCGAGCTTGGATCTACCATAAGTTCGATATCTCTCCAGGGACCAACATGATCAACATCGGCCACAAATCCTTCCAGGTGAAGATCACATGGTCAACCCCCACAAAAACAACCTGGGGCAAAAAAAACCCCTTCCTCCTCATATCGTATGGCTGGAGTGACATGCGCGAAGAACTGAACCTTAAGCCTGAGCGGTCGATATTCTTACAACCGATGGAAAATCACACCTTTCGCGCCTGGGTACGTGACTTCATCCACGACTCTCCTCCAGAGCTTGCCTACCTATACAAAAAACATGATCAAGACAGCTCCTCATCATCCAACTCGACGGATCAACTCTTCGTCCGAGATGAATACCAACCCCCCATGGGAGCAAAAACCTGGCCTATCTCCATCTCTTTAGGTTCTGAGGATGACGAAGATGCTGACACATCTCCTTTGGAACAACAACAAAGTTCTATCGCTGAAAGGTACAAGCTTTTCTCCTCCCCATCTTTTAAGGGAAAAAAAATACAAGACCAATCTGTCGTCTTTATATAAATCCCTTCATCCTCGATTCTTCCCGGTCGAGGACATCATCCCTCAGGACATTTTTCACCTAAACTCTGCTTTCCCTATCCTGGGCCATGCAAAATCATCCTTCCTCATAAAAAATATCCTAGAAAAAACCCCCACTGCCCATAGCTGGGCACCGGTCCCCCCAAAAAGACCTTTTCGAGCTTTGCACTATTCCCTTTGCCGCCGGAGCAACCACTCAACTTCCAGATGTTTTTCTCGCCACTTATGTTTTGGATGCGGTTGTATAGGGAACATTAAAAGGTTCTACAAAGCCCGCCTCCTCCCAAGTCAGGACAAAAACCATGTAGATCCCCCCTCCTCCTTCATACACTCTCGCTCGCTCAAAATCTCACCTTTTCACAAAACCTCTGCTATCCCAAAAAAGACATTTTCAGATCTCTGGCACAACGCACATCCCCCTCATCATCTTTATCATTCAAAAAACTCCTTTGCATGCCTCGCAAATCTCCCGCCCAAACATGCAGACGAAACCACTCCACGCCATCTGAACACTAGCTCCTAGTCACCCCCTATATCTAAACCCTTTCACAAGTCAAAAAATTCATCTGCCACAAAGCACAAACCACAATCCAAAAGCCCTACTCCTCAAACCTCCTCACAAAGTCATACCATTTACTATCCTTCTGCCTCACCAAACATGAAGGTCCCTGATCACCTGGAATATGCGATCGCCCTTGATCTCCCAGCCAACTCTATGCGTTTGCTCAAGGTCTTCACCCTTAGAAGTATTCTCGTTTCTGTTGAAAACAATCTGGACAACAACCCTATAAACGTCCTAGACATTACCCGCGCCTTAGCCCTTCTCCTTCCTGGTCACACCATCCTCAAACCAAAAATTTTCTCTCCCACCCAACTCATCTATACCGTTCCTGAAGGTACGAAGATAAATCACCTTTTCAACCAAGTCCTCACCATACCATGTGGATCGAGCTTCATCATGGCTAGACTATCAAAATGGTCTGCCGATTTTGGATCTTTCCCTGCCCCTGCTGGTGGCTCTGACTGGGTTGCCATTTCAAATCTCCCTCCTCATCTTTGGGAGATAGAGATCTTCAGAGGCATTGCACACTCTATCGGGGCCACTCTACTATATATCAGCCCTGAAACCTTACACCCATCACAATACATTAAAGCATACTGTCTCCTTTCTATCAAAACCGCAATCTCTCTACCTCCATCCATCAATATTAGAATCGGTGAGTCCATTTACCATTTAAAACTTTCAACTGAACATCCTTCCATAAACAGCACTGCCTTTTCTGACCACACTACACATCCACCTTCTTGGTTTAGCCCTAATAAAGATAAATTATCTACCTTGCATTCAATGGCTTCAAATGACCGAAACCATGTTTGGATCCGGAAAACCTCAAACCACTCTGAAAACACTTATCTCCTTCTAAGAAAAAAAAGAACCAGATCTCCTGAACTTTCACTCCATGTAAACAAATTTAAACCTAGAAGCTCCACTTTCCCATCTCCTTCCTCTACTAAGGAAAGCTTCCCATCGCCAAACAAAAATCATCAAACAACTATGAACCAAGCCTCATCTCAGATCAAGGATGATATTTCTTTGCAGAGTTCGGAACATGAGATCCCTCAACAAAAGCTCACTTCCAGCTACCTCCCGAAGATCTTACAGCCAAACCACAAAGGCCCAAAAAGTTCTATCATAATCAACAGAGTAAAGAAAGGTACTCCTTCTTCCTCCTCCCGCTCCTTTAGTAATGTTTCAACTAAAACTTCTTTATCATCTACTCAAACTTTTCTAGAAAAAAATAAAGACTTAGACTCAATCGAGGATTTAGCTTCTTGGTCTGACATAAAAAGCTTCACTTCTTTTACAAATAAGATAGGCTTTCAACTCGAAAATGATGAGGATGCTCATAATGTTCTTAACAACCTAGAAACCTATATGGGATGGACAAAAAAAGGCTTAATCATGCCAGCATCAAAACAACGATTATCTAATTTCCCTTTTTGCACTCATCTTTCTATTTTTCATAATGAAAATTTCATCTTGGAATATATGTGGAGCTGTAAACCTCCATAGAAGGAAAAAAATACGCTCTCACATTTATAAAAACAATATCGATCTTATTACCATCCAAGAAACAAAAACCTTTCTTACCCCTTTTGCCCTCAAAATAATTGGAGGCAATCGAATCACAAACTAGATCCAACTACCTCCCGAGGGTTTCAAAGGTGGCATCATTGTTGGTTATAACAATCAGGCTCTTGTTCCACAAAACTCTTCCATCCTTAACTTCTCCATAACCATTGCAGTCAAAAACCTTTCCGATGGATATCTCTGGTCTTTCTCAGGAATATATGGGGAACCTGGTTACAACAAATCCCTCTTCCTTGAGGAACTAAATCACCTCATTACAAATTTCCACAAGTCTCCCTGGGTTTTGGGTGGTGATTTTAATCTGATCACCCAAATCACAGATAGGCTCAATTCAAATCCCTCCACTCAATCGATGTCAACAACTGATAAAAAATTTTGCCAGATGCTTACAAACCACTCCCTGATCGATATCATACCATCAAACGCTTTATACACCTGGTCTAGAAACCAGACATTTTCTAGGCTTGACCATTTCATTTGTACAAACCTTTGGGAAGATAAACACCCTCTCTCATCAGTTTATATCTCCCATAGAACCATTTCTTACCACTTCCCTCTAATCCTTGATACAACCTCTTCCTCGTGGGGCACTCGACCTTTCAAATTTGAAAACAGTTGGCTCTCCATAGACAACTTCTCCAGTTCCTGTCTAGAAGCTTGGACTCTTGCCGACTCACAAACAGCAAACATTGGTCTTCATATCCTAAACAACATAAAAAAGATCAGATCTCACATCAAAAATTGGAAACTACAAAACCCTATGAACTTATTCAATCTTCAAAAAAATCTTGAAGTTTAGTTCCTCTTTGTGGACAAGGATCCATATGCTGACCCTGCCCTTGTCCTAACCATCAAAGTTGAACTTGATCACATTAACCATTGTATTGACACTAGATGGAGACAAAGGGTGAAAATCACTTGGGCCAAAGAAGGGGATAAAAATACAAAATTCTTTCACAAAATTTGTAACCAAAACTTTCGTCAAAATGACATAACCCATCTAACAATAAATGGCAGATTCACATCCCATAAACAATCCATCATAACACACATAAAAAACCATTTTAAAAATATCTTCAATAACAACCACAATCCCATTTGTCTCAATAACTTGTCATGGAACACAATTTGTCAAAAAACATAAAAAATCCTCATGAACTCATAAAATCCTTCTCCCTCGAAGAATTACATTCTGCCATCACTGGCCTTGGTAAAAATAAATCTCCAGGACCTGATGGTCTCAATGTGGAATTCTACTTGGCAAATTGGAACCACTATAAAAATGACTTCACAGCCTTTTTGTCTGCTTTCCATGCTAGTACAAACCCACATAATATCATCAAATTCATAAATAAAACCTTCATCACCCTGATAAAAAAAATAGTCAACCTGAAAACATTTCTCACTTCCGTCCCAGGAGCCTCATAAATACCTCATATAAAATCATTGCTAAAACTCTAGCAAACAGGATTAAGCCGCTCTTGGAAGACATCATCCCTCTTAACCAATTTGCCTTCCTCAAAAACAGAAGTATTCAAGATGCTTTCTTGATGGTAAATGAAACGATCCATCTTTGCCACAAAAAGAAATCCCCCCTTCTAGCCATAAAACTTGACTTTGAAAAAGCCTTTGATTTTGTTAATTGGCAATGCCTTTTAAAAACTCTTAAGGGTTTTGGTTTTCCTGACAGGTGGATTTCTTGGATCCATGCTTGTATATCAACAAATCATTTCTCCACTATCATAAATGGTGTTCCTTTCGGTTATTTCTATAACTCAAATGGACTTAGACAAGGAGACCCTCTCTCTCCTTATCTTTTCATCATCTTGACTACTATCCTCTCCCGTATGATCCAGCTGGGTAAATGAAATGGTCTTATCTCCTCTCCTGATGTTTATAAGGAGAATATCATTCAATTTGTAGATGATACCATTATTTTCTCCTCCCCAGATGAATCCTCCCTTCAAAATATCTTTAGGATCATTGTTATCTTTTCATATATCTCTGGGCTAAAAATAAATATTCAAAAATCTTCCATCTTTGGGGTTAACATAAATCAACCGACTTTGGAGCATTTTAGGGACCTCCTAAAATGCAAGACTGAAGATTTCCCTGTCAAATATTTGGGTCTACCCATCACTCCATACAATATTACAAAATGCTATATGGACTCCCATCATTTCAAAAATAAACACAAAACTCACAAACTGGACAAACAACTTCCTTAACCTTTCAGGTCAGCTTACCCTTTCAAACAATGTCATCACTCCAATAACAACCCACTTCTTGAGTTGCATTCCCCTGCCCTCAAAAACAAAATCCATTTTAGACAAAATCAGGAGAAATTTTCTGTGGAACAACTTCCACAAACTGGACAAACCAGGGAAACATTACCATCTCGTAAATTGGAAAACCATACAAGCTCCTCTTGAACAAGGTGGTTGGGGAATAATCAACATTGAAACACAGTCTCTCTGCCTCATTGCCAAAATCATCGATAGTCTGCTTCAAAACAAACAAAAAATCTGGACCAATCTCATCAAATTCAAATATTATCAAAGCTCTCCACCCTGACACCAAATCCCTCAGAAAACAGCCTCCCCACTTTGGAAATTCATCAATAAAAACATCCATACGATAACACAAATCATAAACACTCCACCTCACTCACACAAAAATATCTCCTTTTGGTTTGATCCATGGTTTGAAAACAACTCTATCATAAATCTCAGACCAAATTGGTCTATTCCAAATAAACTCCTCAACATAAAGATTAACAAAGCTCTACCGCTCATCACCAGTAATAGATCAAACTCTCTTAAAAGATGTATTCTTTCTCAGATCAGTCAAAATGAATTTGGGCATCTGATCCTCTCACTGGAAAATAACACCTCAAATACTATCACTTGGAAATGGGGTAAAAATTACTCGGTTAAACTTGCCTACACTTTCCTCTCCTACAGAGGTATTTCCCCATCATCATCAAAGATATGGAAACAGAAATGGCCTCATATATACAAAACTTTCCTTTGAATTCTGCTACACAACAATCATCTCTCAGGTGAAAACATCACAAAAAAGGGTTTCATTGGCCCTTTCAGATGTGCTCTTTGTGAAAAAAACAGTGACTCGGTTGACCACATCTTCTTTAAGTGCATCTTTTCCCAAAATATATTCTCACATTTTTTAAGAAACCGTCTTCCTGATCTCAAGGAAGCCACGTTTCCCTTACAAATAACATCAAATAGACTTTACAAAAATTTCAAAAGCAGTGATCTATTCACCACAATCAGCTGGAGTATATGGAAAGAAAGAAACAACAAAACTTTCAACGACAAGAAAAACTTGGCCAAAAATATTATATCTCAAATAGATGCCGACCTTTACATCCTAACAAAATGCAGGTAACCTAGCAGATGGGGAACATGACGACTCTGAGGAAGGCAAATCTGAAGCTGCTTTTTTATGTGATCTCAAACCCATGGTTGATGAAGAGACTGGTGTCAGTTTGGTTCAGCAACAATTGTGATTCCTCTTTCAGGCGAATGGCTCTATTTTCAAACTTGAGTTCACCATCTTCAAAAAACCTAGAGGATTGTTATGGGGTACCTCCCCCTCGTTATCAAAACATTGCTTTTTATCTTATTGCTTTCTTTCAGTTTTAATTATTTTGCTTATCCAAACATCCTGTAAAGCTTTTCACATAAGCAGGTTTTGCTTGCTTGATGTGCTATCAATATATAAACTTTACTTTTCCTAAAAAAAAAGAAATCTTTATTTACCGACGCGTGAAAACGGGTTTTATCGGTTTCAATGACAATACTAATGTCATGACAATACTAATGAAATGAGAGGCAGTGACTGAGAAAGCGTGTTAGCTTCTCATCCGAGATAAATCTCTGCTATCCACATTGCTTCAGCCTGAAGAAAGCTGTCATAATGATATGTGGTTTCAATTGCATTGGGGCTGCTGGTCCTAATGTAACCGTTTGTTGGCGCAAGTTCACCCAGGGAATCTTCAGATGAAGATTCCAGTCCGTTAGAGGAAAAAAGAAGCGTCCGTCTATAGTGCAGGAACAAGCCTCCGCACAATGTTATGGAACCAGTCTAACGTCGGTGAACACGGAGTTTATTCTAGAATGAGGCAATTTACAAATAAAGCTTTCATATTGAAATTAAATTGCTAAATTATGTCAAATAAACAACCTATCACCTTTTGTTAAATGCCCTAATCATAGAATCAGCGGAAGCTCTTTGAGGTATCGGTTTGGATGATGACATTAAAAAGTAATGAATATTTCTTTTCACCAACACGGTGAGTGGAAGCTCCTTTTCGCTATTACCCGTTGGTGGCTTTGGAAGGAAAGAAACTCAACCATCTTTGAAGGCAAGAAGACGCCGCTGGAGGTGCTGGTAGCAAACTGTAAGGCTTGCCTTGCTACTATTATAGCCTTCAGGAAACCTGCTGGAAAGCCGTCACCACAATGTTCCAACAGCCCACCTTTTGTAACCTTTATTTGTTCTCCTGCTATTATGAACGTGGACACGGCAGTCGACAACAGCAAGGAAATCAAGGCAATAAGCATGATTCTCTGGGATACTACGGGTCACTAGATCAAGGGCAAGGCGCACAAGTTCCCGGGCGTCGACCCGATGGACGGAGAACTAAGAGCCATTTTGGAGGGGCTCCGTTTTGCAAGTAGAGAACAGATCATGAACCTCATCATCTTCACAGACTCAAGTAAAGCAGTTCAGTGGGTCAAAGATCAACGACAACCGCCTCCCAAATTTCTTCTGCTAGTTCACTCCATTAAACGTTTTTTACACCAAGGCTCGCGAGACATCTACTTCAAGAAGAGGGACCAAAATAAATTGGTCGACCAGCTAGCAAAGCGACATCTGAAGCAACCAAAGATGGGGGAACAATGGGCTTCGTGTCCTGATTTTCTGAATTTGGCGTATCTCAAAGACCTTGAGGAGTTTCATAAGTTTCTTTAGACAGACTGTTGTCATTTTCACAAAAAAAAATTATTTCTTTTATTGGACTGGTAAAACACAATTTTCACACTATATGAAATTAACTCTATCTCTTGCCATTAAATTCCTTCATAACATAATTTCTAACATAATTTCTACGAACCAACTTTGTTTCACGTTAGGAAGGGAGTAAAAATTACATTTGCAAGGAAATATTCTAGACTATGGGAGCTTCTAACATAGCTTATCTAAGCAAAAAAGAAGTATGGTTCGTCAATATGACCATAGAGGAAACAAATATGGCCATGAGGACTAACTCAACCAACACAAGACTAAGAGCTTGGTGTAGAAGACACACCTCGAACAAGCTCCTCAAAAATGGAAACTAGAGAAAAACAAAGTTAATAGATGAAAAACACAGGCTTACGGCCATAAAAAACACACTTCGTCTCCATGAAGTCAAGGTTAAGCAGTGGCATCGAAGGGATATCAACATGAAGGAGGGACTTGTTGAATCATGTTGTCACCATCATCCACTATGAAGAAAGGAAAAACCTTGTGTCTTTGAGCTGAAGATGCATTTGTGTAAGAAGTCATATTATACATGCAAATAAAGCACGATAAGTGTTAAAAAAACACAAAAACATATAAAATAGGTATATGAGGCATATGAATCACATCTTGAAGATCAATATGATCATGATTCACACAATTGAGTCTGTGTTGAGATGTCATTTTCGATATCCCCAACAACAAGGCCAGAGTAGTGCATATATTATTAAGAACTCTATTGTTTCTTTCAATCTTTATTATCCAGATAAATCAAAGAGAATAACATGGGTGACATATAGTTTGTAAGAGAAATCAGCAAGAATTTCACTAATGGGGTAATTCAAGATTTTTCTATATAGCTTCAGCTTAGCATTCCTCATTTTTTGAGATGATACTAAGATTATTGTTCATGTATCTTCAATATTTTGAGGTTTTAAAATGCCAAAAATGCATTCCAAGTTGATAGAATTACTTCTGAAACCCTTGAGGAAGAATTTAGACTCATCAATGAGGAGAATGGATATGATATTATGAAATTCTACATGGTTGATTTTCAATTAAGACAATTTCACATAAATGTCAAAAATAAGTGATAAGTAATCAAAGAGACAACAATCAATCTACCGTAGACCACAACAACTTGTCACATAAACAAAAAGTTGATTATTGTAAAAAGTTAGAAGGAGAGATAGGTGAATCACCCTTATATTTAAGTAATCTACGTGGCAAGAAAACCATATCATAAACTCAACCATGAATGAGGTTGTGCATAGATTATTAATTTATTTTTTCAAGTCCTAATGATGTAATAGAGAAGAAATAATTCCTAATTAACTTGTTAGCATGTGTTTATCTTGCATATTCCTCTCTTTAACAAAATCAATTTAATGGTAGGATTAATATGATCAACTTTGTACCTATCTTTTGCTAAGGTCTTTTTAATTAATCTTATAAGCATATTTTAAAGACTATTTTTTCAGTTTCCAATCTTAGTGAGATATATGATTTTCATAATTGGTGTATATTAAGTTGTATTGATCATTTGAATTTTCATTTTAAGACATATATGATTTTTGGAGTGCATGAAATAAATCTAAAGTGTTATATTTCATTAGTTAAATATGCAACATGGTTCAAGAGAATATATAAGGGTTAGAAAAAATTCTACTTACCAATATTGTTTTTTATGAATTATATGTCTAGGATTGGGAATGTAATAAAGAAGGGTTCCTCTGTCTAATTGAGAGATACAAGGTTATACTCAAAATTTAAGTGTTTGGGGTGGCATGTTCCACATTTTAATTGATGATAAAAGTGGTTTACTATATATTATAGATGATTTCATTCAAAGGAAATATTATTTTGTACAATTAAACAATTAATTAGAGTCTTATCTTTGTTTTGGTTGTGTGTGTGTCAAGAGAATCTTTAGTTACTATCTTTATTCTCACACCATTATGTTTTGACAATATTCTATCATTTATCATATCAGATAAGCATAGTTGAGATCCTTACATATTTTGTGCCTTTGATACTAAAATCATGATCAAAATTTTTATACTAAATTTCATGCCAAATATATTCTACTCAAGGTCCTTATATTTTTTGAACATATATTAGAATGACATAATTTCACCATTTTCTGAGGTTAAACCAAAATATTTGGCTTCATAAATGACTTTTGGATAATAGTTACATTGTGACTAAGTAGGCGCATTTCAAATGCACAAAAATTGTAAAGTAGTGTAAATTTTTCCCATAAAAATATTCACAACCCCGAGTTTGACGCCCCTCAAAGTTTTACGCATGGCAGTGGAAAATTCCCCATGTTTTCCATAACTTCGGGGTATTTGGGTTTGGAGGAACATCACATATACAAGAACCATACAAAATAAATAAATAATCACTCTTAGTAGATTTGAAATAAATTCATACGTAGTTAAAGGATAGGAAAACTACAACTTGTTCATTTTGGAAATCTAAATCTACTATGCCAAATGTTGTTAACATAATTAAGGAATGAAATGAAATTTATCTAAAAGATTGTATCATCTTGGCAGATGGTACCCTACCAAGATAAACTTTAGAGTCTCCTAGTCCTTATATTATTCACTTACTTTAAATCCTAGAGACATCACATCCATCCATGCAAAAAAACATCAACGTAAGTAAGAGGTACTTGACACATTATAAAACCAAAATTAATATTAAATTTGAAGTAAAATATACTTAGGTATGAATTAACTTAAATGTTATTTGAATATTTCAAACATGATAAATTGGAAAAGATAATATGTGTTTCCTCTCTTAAAGCCCTGTAGGAGTGCATGATTTCTAGGAAAGCCCATTACGACTTTTAAGGTCACTGATTGAGGCACATATAAAAACTTAGCCAGTTCCTTGACTTTTATCATTATCTTAGAACTTCATTTAATCATTAATATTTAATGTTAATCCTGAACATTACATTATTTCTCCTTCATAATACCATAATTGGATTTCTCATCCTCCAAACCTAATGGGATTTCTCCCTTCTTTAACATAATGCCATTAATCATAAGTCATAGTCATGGTTAGGATTATACAAGGACCATAAATAGGCTATCAATCATGTAGTAATATCTATTCATGAATTCAATTAGGAAAGGCATTCATAAATTTCATGAGACATGCTATTGTGCATAATCATAAAAGTAAACATCCATACAATCACAGTTTAATTGTTCTAAGAAATGTGGCCCTCTTACCTTGAGAAAACCACCTTCTATCAAGTCATTTGACTTGATTGAGCTCTTAATCACTTGTAATGGAGACAAGTCATATAATATGTACATTAGTTAGGATCATTACACCCTAATTTTATTATTGAATTATTGAAGAATTTGTAAACTGAAATCATAGTTTGAAATAAGATAGATCGATAGAGAATAGAAAAAATATTCCATCACATATTTTTCCATAATCGTCTGAGGCTGTATGCAATTTTCATGAATTTTGCACTATGGACCCATCTCAAAATTGGAAACTATAGTATGACATTCATTAATTCCAAAAATGTGACTGATGTAAAAGTGGAAACACTAAAAAACTTTAGGCACAAGTTTCACATAAATGAAAACACATGGTTACATTGGTCATTCAATCTTAAAAACATCTTATGGCAAATATATCAAAAGTGTGTGCAAATTGTCCCAAATTCCCTTGTGAATTCAAAACCTTGATCTGACTGGCATGGGTGCCAAGGTCAAATCACATCCTAGTTCCTTCCTACTTTGGTCCATGGTGATGGCACCTTGGCAAGAGATCTCTTATTCTGATCCTGGATGAGGATCATGGATGCTTCTGGGTGCCAGACACTTTCATCAAGTTTCCACTAACAAATGAAGTCAAGGGGACAACTTATGCATTCTAGCGATTGTGGTTGTCCATGGACAAAGTGCCATCTCGAAAGTGAGAATTCAATAAAACTTCACAATTGGGTAGGAAAACCATGCAAACATCTTCACTAAGTTTAGGAAAAATATTGTGTGAAGGAAAAGGGCAACGAGTCATTGGTTTGTTGAAAAATGAAGCAAAATAGAAGAAAAATAGTTGATGAAGGAAACCACTATCAAAGACTAGAATAGAGATTGTTGAGCATCTAAAAGTGATTATAGAGGCCCAGCAAGGACCTGAGACTTAGTTCCCTTGGTTGGGGAATCGCTGAGGAGCCCTGGCAACAAGGGTTACCAAGGACCTCAACTGAGGCTAGAGGCAAACTAGCATTTTGAAAATGTTTACGATTCATAGAAGATGCTTAATGGGAGTTCAATTTCATAGGTAGCAAAAGTGATGGATGAGGCAAGGTGGCATTCGTTGGATATCATAACTGAGTTGGTTGGGGAACAAGGGAGCATTGAAGGGGAAATTGGTGGTGTAGGAAAGGGTGAGGGATAAAGGTGCCAATTCCTTTATATAGGTAGAGAATGTCTTTTGGTGGCCTCTTTGAGTTGGGGTGGAGAGCTCTAATTCGGGCATTTTACATAGAGATCTCACTTGAAGGCTTATAATGGATCATTGGAATTGGGATGTGAGATGAAGATAGTGGAGAATAAATATCATAAAAAGAAGTTATGATGAGGGAAAACCGAAATGGTAAAGAGAACTCTATGGACAAGTTTTAGACATGTGAAGAACATGGAGGAAGGGGATGATCATAAATCTTGTTGGATCAGAATCATTAAATCTTGGATTTTGGATGGACGTACGAGAAAGGAAATAAAAGAAAAAGAGTGCATGACAGATATAAAAATTCACATCTATTGTTTGACTGGAACATTAAGTTTTATTTTGACAAATTCTAAGAAAAATTAAATCCAAACCTTTCCTACTTGGTTTAGAGGGTCAAATGAATCCATAATGGCTTCAAACTTTGACCAGGTGTTAATTAGGGAGTCTAGATCCTTCCTGTCCAATAAGATTTTCATTTCAATCATATTATGCTCACTAATTCATTGCATGTCAATATCTTAATTTATATGTATTAAAGATGAAATAAAGTTAATCAACTTTCCTTTATCATTTAATTGAGCACAAACTCTAGATCAATAATTATTATTCACTTAAGATTTATGTTATACATCCTTTTTATGCCTTTTGAATGAAATTATCTTGGAGGATAGTGAAGTAATCATTCTATTTATCTTAATAACTATTAAAAAAGGAAAGAATATTTCTTGTTCAATTTTTATATTTTATATTTTTGAAATATATGACATTTATCTTTTCTCTTTTTATCTCTTTTAAACATACAAAAGAGAAAAGGAAGAGGAAAACTAATTATTATCGTCTTTTGAACTAGTTGTAATACATTATTGCATAAAATGAAAGGTGATTATTTTTTCTTTTATTTTCTTACTACACTATTCCAAAAGAAATAGTATTTTCATGATTTTTCTACATTAAGACCCTTAGTTATCTTTTATTAAGAAAAACCACATATTAAAGGTTCAAAAATTTAGGATGTTACAATTATACCCACCTTACAATAAATATTATCCTTGAAATTAACTTTAGGTTACTACCCACCTTAGGGTTTCAATTACCTCTTCAGTTGTTGATAGTTAGCTTATTAATGATCACTTAGGTTCATGAACTATGATTTTTTACATGAAAAGAGATATGTTTTGTATGGCATCAATGTTTTAGAAAAGATTTATGTAAACTTTTATTAAACATTACCTTAGTATTCTTATCAACTTATACTTGGGGGTCTATTAAACCAGACTTAAATACAACATGGCACCTAACCTTCTCATGGTTTTCTATCATTAGGTTTAGATGGCTATCTAATCTTAGGTCAATAGGTATTTCCTACATTTCTTAATATGCAGTGATCAGGAACATATCCAGAGATGTGGGATCTTGTCATGCTACCTCTCACCAATCTCTTAGTACATATGTCTAATATCACATGGACTAGTAAGACAAGAGAAATGCACTAAAAGTCTTACACTTATGACATCCCTCTTCAGCTCTCAGTTGGTTGGCCAAGACCATTGAGATAGAGAGGATATGTCATTAGCTAGGATTTAGGTTGATAGTTATTATCTAACTACTTAAACATTCACATCACTTCTATGGATGAAGATTCTAGTCATTCAAGGGCATGATATATTTTCTCGGGAGTCCAATATTATATCCAACCTTCATGTCTTCATTGTAGGGTGACTATGTGAATTGTATTTTCCTAGTGACCATCTACCTATTTGCTTTGGTACCATATCGTGACTCCCCTCCAAGTTCTACACATGCCAGAGGAAGCATTCCCTATATTTTCGATAAAGTTGGAGTACTTGAAGTTGGAGGAACAACACATGTATGATAAACATTGCAAATAAATAAATAATCATTGTTCTTTTATATGAAATAGATTCATACATATTCAAAGGATGGAATAGTACAACTTGGTCATCTTGAAATATAAATCTACTTTGCCAATCTTGTATAACACAACTAAGGAATGACATGAGAGCTATCTAAAAAGATTGGACTAGCTTGGTAGATGCCACCCCACCAGGTTGAGGTTCATAGTCTCCTTGTCCTTTCTTGTCCGTCTATTCTTCACTTGCTCGAGATCCGAGGGACATCATGTCACCAGTCATGCAAAGTAGACATCAATGTATGTAAGTGATACTTAGCACGTTATATAAAACAATATAAACATGACATGAAATAAACTTGACTATGAATTAACTTATACATTCTTTCAACATTTTAAACATGGTAAATTGAATAAGATAATATATGTTGCCTATGTCAATGCCTCACAGGAGATCATGATTTCTAGGAAATCCCATAATGACCTATAAAGGTCTATAATCAATTTTCATATAAAAACATTGTCAATTCCTTAACTTAGATAATTATCTTATAACTTTATTTAATCATTTATGTCTTTAATGATAATGTTGAAAATTGCTCCCTCATAATGCCATAATGGGATTTCTCCCCTTAAGCCATAATCAAATTTCTACCTCCTTGGCATAATGCATTAATCATAAGTCATAGTTATAATAAGGATTATACAATAGACCATAAGTAGGTAATCAATCATGTAGTGATATATATGCACAAAGTCATTTGAGAAGGCATTCATAAATTTTATGAGACATACTATATTGCATAATGATACAGTAAACATCCATACAATCAAAGATTACTTGTGCCAAGAAGATTGGCCTGATTACCATGATCAAACCACCTTATATCAACTCCTTTGACTTGATTAAGCTCTTAAACACCATTTGTGGAGTTTGATCATATAATACATACATTAGCTTAGGGTCATTAAACCCAATTTTGATTATTCAATTATCAAAGATTTTATGTATTGAAAGTAGGGTTTTAAAATATGATAGTTAAATTGAGATAGAAAACACTTTTCAACACATTTTTCCATAATTTTCTGAGGTTGTATGCAATTTACATGACTTTTGCACTTTGGACCCATCAGAAAATTGGAAACTATAGTGTGAAATTCATTAAATCTAAAAATACAACAGATGTAGAAGAGTGGAACGACTAAAAAACCCTAGGCACACATTACACATAAATCAAAATGTGGGGATACGCTGGTCATTTAATCATAAAATACATCTCGTGGCTGAAAAATCAAAAGTGTGTGCAAATGTATTAAATGTCCTTATGAGTTCAAACCTTGATATGGTAGGCATGCATACCAAGGTCAAATCATGGTTTAGTTTCTTCCTTCTTTGATCCATGGTGATGGTACCTTGATAGGAGATCTCTTGCTTCAATCTTGCGTGAGGATCACATCTTCTCTAGGGAAATGGTGGCTTCCAGTGATTTTTCCACATTCCAACAAACCCAAGGGGTAGACTCATGTGTTCTAGTGTGCATTGGAGCATCATATGTGCTTGTCCATGAAAGGAGAACCATCTAGAAGTCTTGTGCAAGAAAACTTCATGAATAAGGCACGAAAACCACATGAAAAGGTTCACTAAAAGTAACCAAAGTTTGTGAAAACATCACATGAAGGAAAAGGCCAATGACTCACCGGTTTGATGAAAAATGAAGCAAAATAGGGGAAAAATCACTAATGAAGCAATCTACTGTTAGATACTAGAAGAGGGCTCATTGAGGATCTAAAATCGATCATAGAGGCCTAGCCAGGACTAGGTCTTGGGTCCCTTACTTGGGGGATCTTTGAGGAGCCATGGAATCAAGCAATAGCGAGGACCACAATTGAGGTTATAGGGTACAATGACCGAGCCAAGCATGGGGAAAACTAGCATTTTGAAAATATTGACAGATCATCAAAGTTGATTATTGGGGATTTAATTTTGTAGGAAGTTGTGGCCATGGATGAGGCAGGGTGATGGTTGTTATATATCAAAATTGAGGTTGGGGAATGAGGGATAACTGGAGGGGAAATTGGTGGTGGAGGAGGAAAGGGTGAGGGCTAACTGTGCATTTCGGATCCCTTATATAAGTAGAGGTTGGCTTGCGGTGGCCTCAGTGAGCCAGGGTGGAGAGCCCTAATTGGGCATTTTGCATAGAGATTGCAATGGAATGTTTGTAATAGTTTGTTGGAATTGAGTAGGGGAGAGAAAGATTGTGGGGATGAAATCTCATAAAAAGAAGTTATGATGAGGGAGGATTAAATTGGAAATCTGAACACTATGAATAGGTTTCAGACCTATGAAGAATACAAAGGAAGGAGATGATTGAAAATCCATTAGATCGCGAGCATTAAACCCTGGTTCTAGGATGGATGTTTGAGAAAGGATATATTAAAAAGAGTGTGTGATAGATATATAAGTCCATATTCTAGGTTTGATTGGCACATAAATTGAAAGTTTAATTAAATCTAATTGAAACTATATACAAGCCTTCCCTAATTGGTTTAGAGGGTCAAGAAAAGTCATAATGACTTCAAGTTTTGATCATAGGTTAATTAGGGATTCTAGATTCTTCATATCTGATAAGATCCCCATTTTGAACATATTATGTCCAGTAATTCACTATGTGTCATTATCTTAATCTATATGTATTATAGATGAAACAAAGTAAAACAACTTTCTTTAATCATTTAGTTGAGTACATATTCGAGTTGAACAAGTATTATCCACTCGAGATTTATGTTATACATAGTTTTTATGACTTTTTGAAGAAATTATCTTAGAGGACATAGAAAGATTAATGTTGTTTATCTTGAAAGATGTTCCATAAGAAAACAATACTTTTTGTTCAACTTACCTATTTTGTATTTTCAAAATTGATGTCATTTGCAATTTCTCTTTTCATCTCTTTTAAACATCCTAAAGAGATAAGGAAGGGGAAAAATAATTATTATCATCTTTAGAATTAGTTGTAACACAAATTGCATAAAGGAAAAGGTTGTTTGGATTTTTTTTATTTGCTTTATCCGTTATTTTAAAACAAATATCATTTTCACTATATTTTTAATTAGGCGAAGGATCCAGTTCTCTCTCTCTAGATCCTAGACTGGTGGTGTGGTGACGGATGGTGGTCCTCGCTCTCCTGTTGTTGCCATCCACGACATATGTGCTCTGGTTTAGTGAAGTATACTTCTCGCCCTTGAGTGGCAGAAGGAGAGGAGAGGTGCCCTTCCGGTCCTGAGATCAAGTGTGCTGGTCCATCACTGCAGGGTAGGGGTCCTTGCCTCTGCCTCTGCTCCTACTCGTCCGGCTGCTGTGCTGAGATCTGGTCTCAGGGCTACGCCGCCCTTCATCTTTGACTGATTTACTTTGACTGGATGGTTGAGCCATGGCGTTGGGTGGGTTCCGAGCGGTTTTGCCCCTGGTGCTCCTCGGGATGGTGGGTTCTTGTTCCAGTGATGCTGGCCTCCTCTTTAGGGTGCCCGGGTTTCCCCTGGCCTACTCGGAGATGCAGCCTCATCTCTATGGTGTTGGTTTCCCTACAGGCGCAGTGGGTCACCCTCTTTCTGGTCGACGGATTCCCTCTGAGAGCAAGCGCTTCTAGTGGTGGGGGTTCAATGGAAGTCAGGTTTCCCTCTCTTTCTCTTTGGTTCCCTCTGCTGGTGCATACAGGTGTTTCCTTCAATGGTGAGCTACCTCTGTGCAAACAGGGGTCCTCTCCTTAAGTTGGTCGAATTTCAGCTGGGAAGAGATTGGTTGAGCTTTGTTCTCCTCCAGTCAGTGCCTCTGATCATGGAGTTAGGAGTCTCTGTGCAAGCAGGTGACTAGGAGCACACTTCTTGGAGGCATATGGTTGTTCCAAAAGATCCCTGGGAGGTTTTGATACAATTAATGAAGATGGAAATGAAGTTTTATTAGAATCCATTCTTACAGGTGTTGAGCAAAATGCATATGGAGGATAGGGGGGCTCTCTTTTTCATGGACATGAACCGTTGGTATTACCTTTGTTGGTTCCTTTTGGACCAGATTATGCAGCTTGGGAGTTTGCTTGGTTTGGTAGAGAAGAGTCATGTTGGTTGTTCCTCCTTGATGGTTCTATTGACCCTGGCAGTCAAGTTTGCCTCAGAAGGTAGGATGTCACATTTTGAAGTTGTTCATATTGTTAGCTGACTATCATGTCTTTTGTAAGCAGTACAACAACTGCAAGGTAGTTGTTAGTACAGGATAGTTCGAACTGTCACCTTTTCTTTTGTCTCCTTCTCGAGAGTCCTTTTGTAGGACCTCTTTTGATTCCAACCTATTGGGATCATGGGTTTAGTTCTGTTGTTTGGGGTACTTCATGCCCTTGTGCTAGTTTCTAGCTTTGTTGTATGGGGTACTTTTGTGCCCAAAGTTTTGGTTTTTATAGCAACACGTTTTTTTGACCGACCAAAAAAATAACCACATTTTAAGGTTCAAACTAGTTGTAAATTTGATATGTTACACCAAGAGTGTATTTAAGTATTATGTACTAAGGTTTTGATATAAACTACAAAATCCAAGAATAGACACTAAGGTATGTTCTTATGATTCATCCCAGTGAATATGGGCAAATTATTATATCTAATTTTTTAAAATAGGAGTGGTTCCCTATATAGACAGGTAGTTTATCAATGTTGGACATGACATCATTAAGATTTGGTAGAGATATAATTGTTTTATAAATATTTGTACTTATATAAAGTATGATACATATTAACACTCATGTACAAGATGGGTCACATTCAAATATATGCCTATCACTCAACATTGACCGGTCAAACTTTGCTTAATGGGAAGAGTTAATATAGGTATTCTATAAAGGGACAACATAAACTTCTAGTTGGATATCAATATGTATCAATTATATAACACAGAGATTAATTCTACATGAAAATTTAGAATCTAGTATCGAAATAATTTTAGTAAATTGTTTGCAAGGACACACTACTTCATAATTGTACCCTCGCATGAGAAACATGTAGAGAGTTGCACATAGTTTTTGATGCTACAAAAAACATATCCTGGTATAATCATTTGTATAAGTGCATTAACCTTCTTCTATGAATATGATACCACTATTATTAATTATATTGATTTCGTTTCCATTAGTCATTAAATGGTGGAGGAAAAACATGTTAAAAATATTGGAAATTCATATCACTTCTAGAAAGTGAGAATATGGGGTAGAGTTGAATGACAACTAGAAACTACATATTTAGAGTTCAAAGAGGGTTATTAGGTGAAAATTGTAACCAACATCCAAAATAACCCATATTATTTTCCAAATAAGTGGGTGTCAATTAGGCATCCTTAACAAAGTGCATTAAATTCCTAAGTATTTATTAGCAAGAAAAATCTTTAAAGTTCTTACAACAAATATATAGATCTTCAAATACAATAATCACATCACCAATCACCTTGTGGAAGGCATAGTAACCATGATTGTGAAAATTTGATGCCACACGAGCAAGATAACTCAAAACAAAATGTGTACTTATTAACTCACAACCACATTACCAAAAAAGAGTGTTAATTAAAATTTGATCACATATAATGTTCACAAGCTTGAACATATTATACCAAGCTTAATTAATTTTTCCATATCACATATCAGGACAAGTATGTACATCTCCATAGTGTCCATCAACCACACACCTATTATAAAGGATATCATGCTTACATGTGATAGCCACATATACAAGCCATATACACAACCATGTCTTACTTCCAAACACCATGTATGGATACAAAATCTACATAACACCCCGAAGGACCTGAGAGTACATGGATGACACATAGGACTCTACTACAAAACACTAGTAGCATATCCAACCTTCAATATGTATTGATCTCCTTGCTGATCTTCCTCAGCCACATGATATCTACCACATTTTGTACATCCACCTAATAGATGTGGAAACCCACGGGGTGAGACCAATGTCCCAGCGAGAGATATAACTCTCCACCAATAGCTATTGTTAACATAGATAGATATATAACATATTAAGTATTATGAGAAGATTTAGCTAAATAAGTAAGTAAGACTAATAACACATATTAAGCAGATTAAGTAGCTACAACTGATCAATAGAATATCATATACTTTTAGAAAGAATATGAAGAACATGTATAACTGTTATTAACTAATTAATATAAGAAACAAGTCAAAGGGAAACATCCAATGTGGGTCATATTCAAACCTAAGAAAATATACTAAACGAATGCATTAAGTCTTTTATTAAGCCCTGGAAAATTTGAGTCATACCTCCCAAATTCCAACTGACCATTGTGAAGTTCTATTCAGTTCCATCTAAGATCTGGGAAGAGTTGGAATCCATAGATCTTCTTCCCACTCAGTCAGTACGAGTGAACACCGCAATGAGATATCAGTCTAACTGCAACCAGTGACATATGGTCAATCTGAAAACATCTAGTCCACTCTTGGTACAGGTCAAGACACTAGATAATGTGTTGTACACACCCATTTTTTCTATGGCATCCTTTATTTATCCCCATTGCTTCCTTCCATATATTACAAATACCAAATCTAAGGTATGACCACAACCATCCTTCATAACCTGTAATTGTGGATGACAAGAATATAACCTAACTTTCCACCCCCATATACTCAACAATATATGCTTTGAGTTTCATTTAGGAATACTCATTTCACCACACAATAAGTCTTAACATTGAATATGGACCTACATTATAAGGTACTACATGATTAGGGTTTCACTTGATTAGTTATACCAATTGAGTGAATTAAGGTTGCATCATATAGGTGGACATACAAACCCTAAGTCATTCTAGATAGCATAGCTCTAAAACAACTCCAGTAGACATAAAATATATGAAATATAAGCTTGTCACATAATCACATGGCACTATCTCACTACCTTACACAAGGTATCATCATTATCTTATCATCATGGGATCACCATCCCCTATCAAATAATTAGAGGATATCACCTCACATTAGACAAAAAGCCATCATTAAGGTCATTAGACCATTCACAGTGTTTCCTGTAGAAACATAATCAATTCACCATGCTTCAATAAGGCTCAAAATCATCACCAGGTGTTATATAAGAGATATCATAGCTATCACAGGTTATTATGTTTATTTAACCTGAAACATTAGGGTTACACATGTAGGAGAGAGAAAATACTTCAATACATACAAATTTCTCAAGCAAGAAAGAATTACATCATGTACTCAAGATCAGGGTTAGGATTATTTATAGCCAACCAATTAGCATTTCATAACAACACACATCATTATGCCCTAAAATCATCACTTCCCACATTCTTGGAGTACATAGAATCACTTATTATCATCATGATCAACCTATCATGAAAACATCAACATGTAGCGACCATACAAGGTGTAACACCTCTAGCAACCACTAGGGTTAGGGAAAACCATAGATACCACCATTGCAGGTATGTATAGTAGACCATACTTCGTTGAAGCATGAGCTGCAACCACAAGAGAAAGTATGTTTAGGATTTTTTGTGACCAACAAACATCAAGTTTTAGTGACTGCAACACATGCTAACATAGCGACCACATGACCTCATCAAACTAAGATCATTTTGACTGCAAGAAGAACCAACTCCATCTTAGTGACCAAAATAGGTTAGGGTTAGGATTTGTAGTGACCAACCCACCCTAACTTAGTGACCACAACAAAATTTCATGCATGGAGACTTTAAGAGAGCATTTTGAGTGTAGCAACCTCAAGGCCATCCACTTCACACAACAAATAACAAACCTCAAAACATGAAATTGCACCATGGCCATCAAGGGCAGGGAAAGACAATGTCTCTCATGACAAATGCAGCGTCCATGGGAGCTACGGTTAGGGTTATGGTGTCCAAACAAAAATCTAAGCTCACCATAAACATGTTCATAGCAACATCAAGAAAATAGGTACATGGAAACCATAATAGAACATCAACCCCACGAAAATGATGAGTCACCAAGAAGAAAACCCCATGGAGATAAGGAACATCAAAACCCTACAATTTGATTATCAACATAGAGTAAAACTAAACCATGAACCAAAGAAGAGAAGAATAGTGTCCCATCACCAAAGTATCCAAAAACCTCTATCATCAAGAAGGAAAATAGAACCATGATCATAAGGAGAAACCAAACATGCAACTTGTGTATGCCAAACCAACATCTCCACCATCATTTATGTTTTAGGTATAAGAATTATGGTTAAGAGAAAGAGTTAAACTATGATATTGATCACCACATAATATTAAATCATAAGTAAATATATCATCACCAAGAAACTAAGATTCACATTTCAATGATAAGATAACATGCATGTATGATTAAGTACAACAATAGAAGAGGTGAGAGTTATATAACCCACCATGAGGTGAAGATCAACTCCAAAGCCACAAATATCCAATAGAAAGAGAAGAAAAGCCAAGCTTGGATCAACTCCACGGACAAGCAAGATCACCTCAAGAGAAGAAGAGAAAACTAAGGTCAAAGAATGCACAAAAAAGAGAGCATACAAACATGAGGTCAAATAAAAAGGGGAAAGTGGTGATCTTCTTATCACTTAGGTACTACCATGGGAGAATCATCGATTCAACTTCTATTGGAGAGAAGTTTCCTCAAGAAAGCCACCATGGAGAACCATGGTCTGGCTGAAAGAAGAAAGAGAGAGTAGGGTTTCAAGAAAAATGAGATAAAGGAGATTAACCCACTTATCAAGATCAAGGATCACCAAAGGATCAAGAAAAGGGAGATGATCAAAACCTAGATCACCAAATGCAAGAGTTCAACCTCCTTCTTCAAGCTTTAGCACCTCCACTTGCACTACCAAGCTCAAGGGTCGACTCCAAGCAATAAGAAAGAAGTGGTATAAGTAACCAAGGGTAGGAGAGATATGAGGTATCAAGATACTAGGTCCTCTACAGACACATGTCCCTCAAAAACTCATCCATGCAAGCACTCACGATAAACATGCAAGAAAGGTCGTTAAAATCTAGGTAGTGTAGCGACCACATAGGTCATCACCACCCATGGGTCGAAACAAAGCACCATTGTAGCGACCACCACACTATGTTGATCAAAGAAAACGGTCACATAACATCAACACAAGCTAAAGAATTTTGACCAAGACCAAGGACAAAGCACATGGGTTGCTAAAAAATGTAACAAAGAAGCATATTGGTTGCAACACTTCAAAATCAACACATAAGGTCAAAGCATCCATCAACTCAAGCATCCATGCAAACCATGCAAACCCTAGATTCAACACATGATGCCACTCATCAACCAAGAACTAGTACAAATATCACCTTTGTCGTCGGTTAAACAAGCCTTTTGACGTCAATTTCCAAGCGACACCCATGTGGGCGACACTAAAAGTAGATGTCTTAACCGTCGGTTACAAAATCGACGACCTAGAGTCATCCCTAATTGCAACTAAAAAAAGAACTGCCAGAAATGGCACCATAGACATCGGTTCTTCACCCAAAACTAACGCCATTATCCATCCCGAACAATAAAAAATAGCCCCCAATTAGAACATAGTTGTTGGTTGCTTATAAATAACCGACTCCATTGACCTCATATATTGATGGTTTTTTTGTAACTAAAAAATAACTGACATCATTAGTACAAAATATGGTGGTTTTTAGTTGTTAACTGACGATCTAGACATTCGTTGTCAATTTTTTACTTTTAACAGATGATGATGTTTTGCTTTTTCTTCTTATCAGCTTGCAGGCCTGCTGTCTTGCTGGTCAGCAGGATATGGAACCTATAGTTCTGAACAACAGGTTATAACATCCTTTGATTTCAGCCAACAACAGGACACAAGCCTACAATATTAACACGATGGACAATATTATATATATAGATCATTTGATTCACACATGTATAAGCACATTTAATTCATTCATATGATTCACACACATGTAGCAGCCTGTAGCTCCATTCATTCATCTCTTTTCACATTCACACACATGTAGTGTAGAATCAAATCCATTCATTCATCTCTTTTCACATTCACACACATGTAGAGGCACATTCACACTCATGTATATAGATAAGACAATTCAAAGTTCATTCAAACATGTATATATAAGTGTGTCTTTCAAAGTTTAATATGTCATCAAATACAGAAAAATATTATGACATCTAAGTTTAGAAATGTCATTCTTTATCATTATCATCGTCGTCATCAGTACTCCAGTGATAATAAAAAATTCCCAGCACTTCTAAGGCCTTTGCCCATTGTTCTCTTATATCATCTAATTGTTCCATCGTATAGGGACTATGTACATCTAATAACTTTTCACCTATAATGAAGTCATTAGTTTTAAGCACATGCAAAGAGAATTATGTATATATAATTAATAATATTGATATATTTCATATATCTAATGAGACTATATAATATATATAATTAATAAGATTGATATATTTCATATTATCTAATGAGACTATAAAATACTTGTTGTATGTTATCAATATCCAGTGCTGCATATCTGATAATCATGTCCATACATCACATCATGTTGTATGAACATGCCCAGTTGTTGTCTTGTTCATCACACTATAAATTTCAACATACAAAATATTAACAAATAAAAACAAGCATAGTTCACATAAATAATATATACATTAGAGTCAGGAAACTACTTTCACATTCTCCCAAACTAATGGTTTATTCTTTATCTTGCACACGTTTCCTCCAACTCTTTTGAAATCTTTTAAAGCCCTACATGTTAATGTAACACATTAAATTACATTACCAAATAGTAATGTAATAATAGATGATAACGGATAAAAATATGAAAAATTTCTCACGTGAATAATAACCTTTTCATTGCGTGTCCATGTATGCCTAATTGCTTCCCCATGGGATCTAGATAATAAATAATGAACGTCTTGGGGATAATAACCAGTAACTCCCAATGCTTACCACTAGAGATAATAAAATTAAAAATATATAACTCAAAATCAACAATAAAATGTAATATTCTTAACATTGAATGGAGCTATTATATAAGCAAAGTAAACTTACTTAACATTGAATGGAGCTATTATAACGCTCTTCCTTTTTTTACCAAAATATTTAAAAGCGACAAAGCAGTATAAGGTAATTGTTGGATGGTCTTTATCAATAATACTAATCAAAGATAGAATTCGAAATCCCACATGGGTAAACGAAAATCTTCACATATCTCGGGCAGGTGGCTGCAAAACATATATTACGTATGCATCAATATAAAAGAAACCAAATCATTGTATATAAAATAAGGTATATAGATATATAATCAAGATATCACCATATCCATAGCTCTATCATAGTTGTATTCACCCAATCATACCTAAACAACTCCAAAATATCTTGTATAAATATAGTCTTATCGTATGATTGGCCTGCAGCATCCTCCATAATATAAACATTTATAGGACACGGTTTGTTATATTCTCTTATCCATATTGCCATACCCCTACAATTAGGACCTATCGAGTCGTATAGGTCCTTTGGAAGCCAAATAGGTACTGCAGGAGGAGGTAGAGGTGGAGGCGAAGCTGTAGTGGGTTTGTTTCTTTTCTCCTGTATATATAATTTCATGTCAGACTTGTATATACACGCTAAAAAATTAACATAATGTTAAATTTACCATACATGATCAGTATAGATGACATCTATTTCAGGCCACAATATCACTCCTCCTTCTACTTCACCAAGCTTGTCAGCATCTGGGTGGTCATATGGCAATGGATGTTGCCTCCAATGAGGGAACACAAGCCTCAGGCTCATACGAACATAACCATCGGGTACTAGAGTGCCATGAATCATGTGACCTGGAAGGCGTGGGTAATCCTCGACATCTACAACAATAAATTCTTTGACTCTTTGATGGCATGACCTCAAACCCTACAAGTTTACATAGAGTATGTTATAAACATATATACATAAACATATCATCTTGAAAAGACTAGCTACTATGTCATAAAAATAGTTACAACAAACGTGCTAGGTGGTGGGTCTACAGGATTACTCCCAACCACCTCTATCATAGGGGAAGAGAGGCACAACACAAGTACTATCTGAGTGGCATCCTGAGACGCCTACCACTTTCTCATTGCTTCATGGAGTCTCTTATCAAGTGCTTCCTCCACTCTCATATCAATTAACTCATCTATCTATACATGGATAAAAGAAGTGCTAGCTTTTGATTATTGAATTCCCTTTGCAATAGCATTCTAAAAAAAGAATAGGTTACCTCACCTTTTGAAAATCCCACTTTTGGGACATGTTTGCACTGTGATGGCCCAAAGAATGCTTTTATGCCCACGCCAATGCCTGCAACCCTAACACATCCAGGATGCTCTAGGTTACCAATAGAAACTGTCAATTCATCCCTTGTTCCCTCAGAGATGAATTTACCTTTCTTCCTCTTCTCGTGAAGCCCCCGCTAATTGCCATCAATAGAAATTGGTAAGTAAACATAACAATCATCAATATTGAATGATCTAAGAGTTGAATTTTACCATTTTTACAGTCGCCTTAGTAGTTGTGGGCTTGGTTATATCTCCTTTCTTATTTTGCCTCCCAGGTTTCCACACAGCATGGTGAGGCAGATGTGTGGGAGTAACAGTAGAGGACTCACCAGACTCCTGAGTAGCAGCAGACTCAGAAGCAGCAGTCAGTAGTTTTTGGCGAACTCCTACATAGCCACTTTGACCCATCGAGTGGTCATGCACACTCAGTGCACGCCTTGCTCTTTGAGCTTTACTGATAGCCTTGTTAGTAAGCACGTTAAATTGGTTAGTAACACTAAATGTCAATCATGAATAGGTGAATTCATAAGAATCGGTCAATACCTTGAATTCATCAGTATTTCTCCTAGCAACAAACGCCTCTCAATCCTTCAGTTCAAGGTAGTTCCATTGCTCAGTGGTTGGTTTCTTCCTGTTCTCAGCATCTCGAATGTATATTCGGGTGAGATTTATCTTATAGTTCCATAGGACCCTCCCACAACTCTGCATCACCTTTTATGATGTAGGCTTTCATCCAATTCAAATATACTCTGCAAAATGTCATATATTTAATAGACTAGTATATCCTAAAAATAAGTATTCTGCAAAATAGAATTGGAAATGATAATAACTCACAGATAGTTCTTTCCATATTTAGTCTTTCTTCCCTTTAGGAACATAATGCCAAGAACATTCTAAATGAGGACTACAATGGCTATGAGTAAGAACACCAAGATATGAAATAAACGAGTTGTGGTTCACTCCAGCTGGATTTCCTACATGATCAAAATCCCCAACCAATTTTGGTCCATTGCCCCTTTGTTGTATTAACTAGTTCATCATAGTGATGCCCCTCACCTTTTAAATTTTTTTTTGCTTCTCAACATGTGTTTCAAGGTTTTGAGTAGGTACATCCTCAACCTAAAAATTAGTATGTTGAAAAAACACTTATAGGATATAACTTATAAATGGACATATAGATAGATATATGTGATATATTTTGAAACTTACATTGTGAAGTGGCTCCTCATTGATATCATCACCCTCACGGTAATCATCATTACGATCATCATACTCATGGTCAACCATTTGAAAATAAAAACATTGTAACATTTAACATCAAACATAACTAGAAGATAATATAACATTGTAAAGTTCAGATCGATATAAAAAACATAAAAAACATAAAAACATGCCTCTAATACTGTGATCTTTTATCAATTAACATTCCTTCAGTGTGATCTCCATGCGCATATAAGTCATCGTTAGCTTCAATATTTGGTGTTGGCAACCTAACTGAGAATGGACTCCAGTCATCATACTTATCATAGTACTCTTCTTCATCTATAAGATCTTCAATGAACTATCTTTTACCATGAAGAACAACCGGCCATTTTTCATTTGTTGGATCATTGATATAAAATACTTGTTTCGCCTATGATGCCAATATGAATGGGTCACCCTTCTCGCCAATCTTTTCAAAGTTAACTAATGTGAAACTTAATTCATCCACTATAACTCCTTTGGTGTTATCAACCCAATTACATTTTAAGAGTTTGAAATCTACATAGTCAAACTTCCATATGTCTTTGATGACACCGTAATATGACATTTTAGCTTCACGTGGACTCTTAACCTTTCCACCGGCAAAAAATAGTGAAGACGCTTGAAAGGTGACCCCACTATTTTGGACGACTCTCTTCTCATCTTGATGCTTTGTCTTTATATCAAACCCTTCATAATACATAACATTCATTTTTGGTTTAAAGGCGAGGCATTTGATATTTTCAGCAATATTATTTTGTGTTTGAGATAGTTGATGTAAGAATTTATCTTCAAACCACTTAATAAATGTTTGTTATGCTCTCTAACAAGCCACATTGAATTGGCTCGAGGATATTGTTTCTTAATGAAATTGGTATGTTCCTCGATATAAACACTCACTTCATTGACGTTGTGTAAAATATACAAATGAGCTTGTTCCAGCAGCTCACGATTGATTACTTTCATCTGTGATCCTAAAATTGCTTTTCCTATAGAATACTCCTCAATATTCTTGTCATTTACAGGAGAATCATTACCACTAATGTTACGACCCCATCTGAGCTTAATTGGTAAACTAGGGTTTACCTAGACAATTGCAAAGATTAATTGGAATATCATTCTTGAAATCTAATTAATAACGATAACACAATTAGGATGTTTTAACTATGATAAGAAGTCTAAATGTCCTTTTGTCTTGAGAATTAGGGTTTGAGAAACATAAATCCTAATCGGCCCAAAATAGGGTTTTGATGATACATGAATACAGAAATTAATAAGTAGGATGTCTCACTAAATGATTTTTAGTATTTTATTTGTAACTCTGATTTACTTCAAATTTGGATATGATTTAGATATATAAAATGTGAACAACATTGGAAAATATCAGAATTTTTGAAGAATGCTCTGATCTGTTTATCGGCCGAGTTCCAAACTCGACCGATCACATTTCCAGAATTTTACAGCAGTGTGGTAATTGAATTTTATCTTTTTATTGGTATATCCAAATGATCTCAAATTTTAACTGTGCCTGAAAAACACAGTTGTAGACACTCTGTTAATTTGGCGTAATTTTTTTATGACTTTTGAATCCCTACAGTAAGGGTGTCGGTCGAGTTTGTGCAGGACAAACTCGGCCGAATATTCTGCAGACTGCAATATAGCAGTGCACTGTTCTATTTTTAATTATTTATTGGTAACTCCAAATGATCTCAAATTTTAACTGAAGATTTATAGATCAATTATAAGAAACGTGATAAATTCCCATAATTGTTGGAGAATTTTTGATCTCTTAAATAAACGAATTACAGTAACTTTTGTATAACTGAATATTCAGCCAATATAATTAAAGTTAAGTGTTGGGTCAATATGCAATTGACCCAAGCAGCTCAATTGACTTATATGAGCAACCACACACACACAGCTCTCATTCTTCGTCATTCACTCCAGAGAAACGAAAACCTAGAGAGGGAGGGAGAGTTAGGGCTTGAGTGGAGAAAGTGGGGGAACTGCTGAATTAGGGTTTTGCGATTCCAAGAAGGGTGAAATCAAGTAAGTTTGGATTCTTTGCATAGACTTTTATGGTGGATCTTCTCTCTCATGTAAATATTCCGTCCATGCTCTGATTTGATCCAAGATGATGCCGAAATTCCCTCTTTTCTCACCCTTTCTTCATAATCCCTCATTTTCAAGGTTCCCGAGTTGAATGGAAGAGGAATTGGGAGATTTGCTAGGGATTTGATAGGAATTCGAGATTCCCTGAGTTGAGCTGCAGTTGTGAGGTGTTTTCACACCTTAGGGTGAGTGGGTTCTTCCTTCAAACATTCTAATGCACGAATTTGATTATAACATCCAAATCCCTAAATGCTTAGCATGTGAATTCTAAATCCTGAAATGTCCGTTTGATTTAAGTTATTGTAAATTGATATGATACGAATTCCTTCTTTGTTTGAATGACTTTTTGATGGTAGATTCATATCAGATACGTATACAACACTTCTTAGTGAGAATGCTTTTCAGATTTATATCAAATGACGTAATTAGGGTTTAACCTAATTGAGACATCACTAGTGTTTCAACCTTATTGAAAAGGACTAGTAATCCTATAATTGGTTAGGATGTATCTCATGGGTTATCTTAATTGAATTTTATTCTTGATAAATGATATCTCAGTAAATGATACGGAAAATCTAAATTTAGTTAAGTTTCCATGATTTCATATCTATATTGATTATATAAGATTTGTTGGAAACAGTCTTTATTTAGTGAATGCTTATATCTTATGAGATCATGATAAGAGCCATGTGACAAGTGAATGAGGCAAATGAAACCCTAAGAGTAGGGTGTTGGCATGTGATGAATGAATAAGGAGAATGAAACCCTAAGGATAGGGTGCTCAATGAATCATGCTATGGTAATATGAAAGGTCTCGATATGAGATGTGGTGAGGCTTAATTGTTGAATTGTATGTTTCTAGTGCATTTAACTTTATATGCTTGTTCTTTCTGAGATGATATCTACATACTGCAGGGCTTCTTATATTTCAATACATATCTCGTAAATTGCAGGTGATGAGATCTGACATGCCATAGAAAGGGATGTTACTGAGTCATGTTGAAGATGACAAATGATATATATGTGTTTTCAAGTGATACCCATAATGTGAAATAAGTATGAAATGTGATATTCCTGTTTAATTGTTTATATGTTAATCAGTTAATAGGCTTAGGTGCCCTAACACCGTAGAACCCCTCGAGAGGTCTGCACCTTGGGGTGAAACGACCTACTAGCGTGTGTCTAGATGGTCGGTGACTCATGTTCAACAATAATCCTTGCGTGTGTCACGGTGGCACGAGGGCAGAAAAGCAGTGTTCAACAATAATCTGTGTGTGTGTCACGGTGGCACTAGAAAGAAAAGAAAACACGGTTATCTAACACCATTCGTACAGCGTCACGAAGGTAACCCTGTGACTCTCCGCCTGTGTGCTCAGGTTAAAGGAGGAGTCTAGAGTACACTCTTTTGAGAGTGTAGTGAGGCCGTGTGAGCCTGGGAGTCCTGTAGCAGACCAGGACAGCAGTCAGACTTAGCATTTCCCGGGTGTGTCGCTATGTCTTGTACGATGGGACCGTAGCATGGACTTGTTACGGATCTTTATATGCAGAGTACACTGCATATATTTAGGGCATAATAATAATCTAAAATATGATCATATAGGTTCACAGAGTTCCTTATAAATGAAAGAGTTAGGGAAGACTAGAGCATAGTCTCCTAGTGGTTATTCTTTGGATGCAATATTTACATTCTTTGTTATTTCAATTATATTGTTTTAGAACTGCTCAGTGTAGTATTTATTGTTGTTAAATTTCATATCATTTACTTAAATTATATTTGTAATCACATTAGTGCATTAGTCTGTTTCCATGAAGTACTCATTCACTGAGCGAGTAGGCTCACCCCTCTACTCAAACATTTTAGGGTTAACCGCGTGGACTTGAAGATGATCAGAGCGTCAGAGTAGATCTGCCACAGGAGTCAAGTATGAGATTAGTTGAGTCAGTCGGTCCTTGTCACTCTAGGTCCTCAGTAAGAGATAAGAGAGAGAGTTGTAATTACGATGTGTAATATTGTTCCTCTTTTGATATGTATGCTAATTAGCAAGTTTTATGTGCATAAGGTGTGAGAGACATCATGAATGTTTATACATGTATCTTTACTATTGAAGTCTGATTAGTAAAAGAAATGTTCAGTTTCCCTTGTTAAAATGTTTTATGTGGTTTAGTGCGAAGAAACAAGAGTTTTATAGAAAAGAAAAAGTTAAGGGTGTTCTTGGTGTTACATATAAATCCTATCTTACGCCCTAATCTCATGATTTGAGGAAATTGTGAGATCGGGGTGTAACAGCTTGGTATCAGAGCTTAGGGTGAGTTGTCAAGAACCATTAAGTTAGTAAGTTAGAGTCCTATGTGTGGCAGATAGGAGATGTTTGATGTTAGCTTTGGGGATTTGAGTATTTGGATATCCTGGCCCGATATCTGAGTACTTGAATCAACCAGTACAAGCTACTCTGTCTATTCTCTCACGTATACCCTGGCCAGGTATACAGTGGAAGAATGGGCTAGAGAGGAACCCTAGAAAGGTTAGGGTTAGAAAACAAGAAAAGAAACAAGAATTAAGAGCATAAATGTAAAAGGAGATAGAACTTACATTTCATAATGTTGTTTTTGTTGGAAATGTACATAAATGCTCTTATATGTTTGAATTGAAATATTCAATACTTTGAAATATGGGTCTTTAATATCTGTTGTACACTATGCAATTGTAGCATTTATTGATTTTATTCTTTGTAACAAGTAGACTAGAATTGACCTTTGAATGAGCTTTTGTTTCTATGGTTTTGCCCGCTGATTCGAGTGAAATTGACATCAGCAGGTCTGTTTAGGTTTTCAGTCTGTACGCGATTCGGCCGAGTTGTATGTGATTCGTCCGAGTTTCCTTAATAGGCAATCGAACAGCAAACTGATCGGCCGAGTTGTATGTAATTCGGCCGAGTTTCCTTTTTCAGGAAATCAAACGGCAAGTTAATCGGCCGAGTTTCAAGCGGATCGGCCGAGTTGTGAAGCAATCGGCCGAGTTTCTGACCAACCGGCCGAGTTTCTGAGCTGTGAGTGGTAGTTCAGGAAGAATGTAATCCTTTGTAATTCTTGGCTTTAGGACTTCAGGTTTGGCCTGGTCCGGTTGGCAGGATGCGTTACTAGGATCTAATGAATCCTATCAATAGTATTATAAGAATAGAATTTGAATAATTAGACCCACATCAGAGTAAGAATGTACATACAGTAAGATGTTGAAACATATGGGCAAGATCAGAACAACTAAGAATTAGTTGAAACTGATATCTGAGGTTCAATTTTGGGGCCTCATATGAGAAACCCTTAATTGGGAATAAAGGAACATGATATGAGATTCATAATCAGTTTATTAATGGATATTATATGAGCTATACATATGAAATATAGAAAAGATACGTGAAATGTATTTATGGTTCAAGATAACAAGAATCAATCATGAAGAATGAATCATATAATAGCGTATAATGCTTTTATGAACCCTAAAGCAAAGGCTAAGTAGAGAATAGGGTTGAGCATTCAATAGGTCCATAAAAGTAAAGAGGATCGTATGAACATGTAATTCATAAGACTAGAACAACAAACTAGTTTCTAAGCAAAGAACATAGGTGTAGTTTAACGAATGAATAAGTCATACAAAGGTAGACTGTATTCAGGAGAGAAAAACTTGATTGAAAGAGAAACTATGTTTGACCCATGCATGATCCACTTGATTTAAAAATGAAGAATATGTAATGTATTCAACATGAGGAAAAGCTAATAGAAGGACTATTAATTTAGAACGTTAACTTCACAATAGTATAAAGATAAAGGAGGAAATATATGCAACATGGTATACATGACCATACATATGAATAAGCAACATGGTCATAAAAAAAAATTAGAATTAAAGATGACGGGTTAAAGAGTAGTATATGGTAAGAGGACTATGAAACGTAAGAAAGGGTTTGAAATATGATGGAGAAGTTATAAAATAAAGAGGTTGTGAGATTCAAGCAAGTGCTAATTAATCGAATATCTCTGTTGATAACTAAGTAAATCTACATACGAGAATGTATTAAGGGAATGTTTGAATACAAGTATTCCAAGTCTTAAAATCATCTTCTCTTTCATATATTCCTTAACAATAGCAAGATGGGAATGAAATGATAAGAAAATGAATCATATATGATGCATAATTACCTTGGTAGGGTCATCTAGTGAATGTAATAGTGACATATAATATGATAAAGTGCGATAAGAAATAAATTCTTGTGTGATAGCAAGAATGATGAATAGTCTATTTCTATCTTAAATGCTTCAATGTTAATGATGTTTATTGTATATAATCATATGAAAAGGATAGGTAGCAAAAAGCAAAGAAGTAATGAATGAGCAAAGAGATATGGGAAAACACTAGCTTTGTGTAATATGAGAATTTGTTTTTACATGTATGATTTTTTGAAGGCATATTAAGGTATGAAAGTTGGTTCTACATATGATTTCAGTGTATTTGTGTAAGCTATATGTTAAATTAAAGGCGTATGATAGTTGTAGTAATTCATACTTGATATGCATCTTACTATCGTGTATTTGTGATATGGTGATACGGTTTGGATGATGTCAGAACACATGGAGAGATACCCTGAACAAGGTAGTCATACTTATCCACTCATATTAATGGAAAGGGATGATAATCAGATTGTCTAGACAAATAACCCTAATGAGGTGTAGCTTGTTATACCTAGCTCTAATATAAATGAGTGATGGTAATTGAGTATGATTAATGCTTGAATGACTGATACAATTGTGGATTACTTTATTACTGTTGTTGAAACCCTAAAATAATATAATACGATGGTTACACTTTGAATTGTGTGTGGGCCCATAACCCACAGATCCCAGGATCGAAACAGGATAGTATTGAATGATGTGGTAATGCTTCACCTCATGCATCCATGACCCAATGGGGATGCCAAGAGTAGTATTGTGCAATTGATTGTTGAATCTAGTCTTTTAATTCAAGACTGTTTTGCTATCTGAGCAACATGTTATTAAAGTTTAAAACAGCATGGTGAACTTGCTTTTGTCACTTAAAGATGATACAGAACAATAGAACTCTCTGAACAACGTAAGTTGAGATAGTTGTATCAGAGTATCAGAGTTGCGCAGTGAAAGCGTGGTGGTTTATCTTTGCATTCTATGTTTGACTGTGGCATAAAGAATTTGCTTGATATCATTGAGAACTATTTGAAATATGTTGTGATTTAGTAAAGAATTAAAAGATCTAATGTTGAAAACTACATTCAGGTATGAAATACAAGAATATGATGACATGGAAGGCTTTAGAAGCTTAGAATAACCTTGAATGTATCTTTCTTGTAGGTTTATGTTTCGAGGACGAAACATTCTAAGGGGGGAGAGTTGTTACGACCCCATCTGTGCTTAATTGGTAAACTAGGGTTTACCTAGACAATTGCAAAGATTAATTGGAATATCATTCTAGAAATCTAATTAATGACGATAACACAATTAGGATGTTTTAACTATGATAAGAAGTCTAAATGTCCTTTTGTCTTGAGAATTAGGGTTTGAGAAACATAAACCCTAATCGGCCCAAAATAGGGTTTTGATGATACATGAATACAGAAATTGATAAGTAGGATGTCTCACTAAATAATTTTTAGTATTTTATGTGTAAATCTGATTTACTTCAAATTTGGATATGATTTATATATATAAAATGTGAACAACATTGGAAAATATCAGAATTTTTGAAGAATGATCTGACCTGTTTATCGGCCGAGTTCCAAACTCGACCGATCACATTTCCAGAATTTTACAGCAGTGTGGTAATTGAATTTTATCTTTTTATTGGTATATCCAAATGATCTCAAATTTTAACTGTGCCTGAAAAACACAGTTTTAGACACTTTGTTAATTTGGCATAATTTTTGGATGACTTTTGAATCCCTACAGTAAGGGTGTCGGTCGAGTTTGTGCAGGACAAACTCGGCCGAATATTCTGCAGACTGCAATATAGCAGTGCACTGTTCTATTTTTAATTATTTATTGGTAACTCCAAATGATCTCAAATTTTAACTGAAGCTTTATAGATCAATTATAAGCAACTTGATAAATTCCCATAATTGTTGGAGAATGTTTGATCTCTGAAATAAACGAATTACAGTAACTTTTGTATAACTGAATATTCAGCCAATATAATTAAAGTTAAGTGTTGGGTCAATATGCAATTGACCCAAGCAGCTCAATTGACTTATATGAGCAACCACACACACACACAGCTCTCATTCTTCGTCATTCACTCCAGAGAAACAAAAACCTAGAGAGAGGGAGAGTTAGGGCTTGAGTGGAGAAAGTGGGGGAATTGCTGAATTAGGGTTTTGTGATTCCAGGAAGGGTGAAATCAAGTAAGTTTGGATTCTTTGCATAGACTTTAATGGTGGATCTTCTCTCTCATGTCAATATTCCATCCATGCTCTGATTTGATCCAAGATGATGTCGAAATTCCCTCTTTTCTCACCCTTTCTTCATAATCCCTCATTTTCAAGGTTCCCGAGTTGAATGGAAGAGGAATTTGGAGATTTGCTAGGGATTTGATAGGAATTCGAGATTCCCTGAGTTGAGCTGAAGTTGTGAGGTGTTTTCACACCTTAGGGTGAGTGGGTTCTTCCTTCAAACATTCTAATGCACGAATTTGATTATAACATTCAAATCCTTAAATGTTTAGCATGTGAATTCTAAATCCTGAAATGTCCGTTTGATTTAAGTTATTGTAAATTGATATGATACGAATTCCTTCTTTGTTTGAATGACTTTTTGATGGTAGATTCATATCAGATACGTATACAACACTTCTTAGTGAGAATGCTTTTCAGATTTATATCAAATGACATAATTAGGGTTTAACCTAATTGAGACATCACTAGTGTTTCAACCTTATTGAAAAGGACTAGTAATCATATAATTGGTTAGGATGTATCTCATGGGTTATCTTAATTGAATTTTATTCTTGATAAATGATATCTCAGTAAATGATACAGAAAATCTAAATTTAGCTAAGTTTCCATGATTTCATATCTATATTGATTATATAAGATTTGTTGGAAACAGTCTTTATTTAGTGAATACTTATATCTTATGAGATCATGATAAGAGCCATGTGACAAGTGAATGAGGCAAATGAAACCCTAAGAGTAGGGTGTTGGCATGTGATGAATGAATAAGGCGAATGAAACCCTAAGGATAGGGTGTTCAATGAATCATGCTATGGTAATATGAAAGGTCTCGATATGAGATGTGGTGATGCTTAATTGTTGAATTGTATGTTTCTAGTGCATTTAACTTTATATGCTTGTTCTTTCTGAGATGATATCTACATACTGCAGGGCTTCTTATATTTCAATACATATCTCGTAAATTGCAGGTGATGAGATATGACATGCCCTAGAAAGGGATGTTACTGAGTCATGTTGAAGATGACAAAAGATATATATGTGTTTTCAAGTGATACCCATAATGTGAAATAAGTATGAAATGTGATATTCCTATTTAATTGTTTATATGTTAATCAGTTAATAGACTTAGGTTCCCTAACACCGTAGAACCCCTCGAGAGGTCTGCACCTTGGGGTGAAATGACCTACTAGCGTGTGTCTAGATGGTCGGTGACTCGTGTTCAACAATAATCCGTGCGTGTGTCACGGTGGCACGAGGGCAGAAAATCAGTGTTCAACAATAATCCATGCGTGTGTCACGGTGGCACTGGAAAGAAAAGAAAACACGGTTATCTAACACCATTCGTACAGCGTCACGAAGGTAACCCTGTGACTCTCCGCCTGTGTGCTCAGGTTAAAGGAGGAGTCTAGAGTACACTCTTTTGAGAGTGAAGTGAGGCCGTGTGAGCCTGGGAGTCCTGTAGCAGACCAGGACAGCAGTCAGACTTAGTATTTCCCGGGTGTGTCGCTAAGTCTTGTACGGTGGGACCGTAGTATGGACTTGTTGCGGATCTTTATATGCAGAGTACACTGCATATATTTAGGGCATAATAATAATCTAAAATATGATCATATAGGTTCACAGAGTTCCTTATAAATGAAAGAGTTAGGGAAGACTAGAGTATAGTCTCCTAGTGGTTATTCTTTGGATGCAATATTTACATTCTTTGTTATTTCAATTATATTGTTTTAGAACTGCTCAGTGTAGTATTTATTGTTGTTAAATTTCATATCATTTACTTAAATTATTCTGTAATCACATTAGTGCATTAGTCTGTTTCCATGAAGTACTCATTCACTGAGCGAGTAGGCTCACCCCTCTACTCAAACATTTTAGGGTTAACCGCGTGGACTTGAAGATGATCAGAGCGTCAGAGTAGATCTGCCACAGGAGTCAAGTATGAGATTAGTTGAGTCAGTCGGTCCTTGTCACTCTAGGTCCTCAGTAAGAGATAAGAGAGAGAGTTGTAATTACGATGTGTAATATTGTTCCTCTTTTGATATGTATGCTAATTAGCAAGTTTATGTGCATAAGGTGTGAGAGACATCATGAATGTTTATACATGTATCTTTACTATTGAAGTCTGATTAGTAAAAGAAATGTTCAGTTTCCCTTGTTAAAATGTTTTATGTGGTTTAGTGCGAAGAAACAAGAGTTTTATAGAAAAGAAAAAGTTAAGGGTGTTCTTGGTGTTACATATAAATCCTATCTTACGCCCTAATCTCATGATTTGAGGAAATTGTGAGATCGGGGTGTAACAACTAAGAAAGTCATTGAAAAAATCCATAACCTTTCTCGCCACATAACCCTCAATAATACTCCCTTCTGGCCAATAATGGTTTCAAACATCACCTTTAAAAATGTTAATGTATCGTTCAAAAGGATACATCCAATGCAAGAAAACTGGTCCCAACATTTACACTTTCCTAGTCAAGTGGACGACAAGATGAATCATGATATCAAAGAAAAAAGGTGGAAAATACATCTCAAGATAACATAGGGTAACAACCACTTCTCTTTGCAACTTATCAAGGGTCTCAAGATCAATAACTTTGTTGCATAGTCTGTTGAAGAAGAAACAAAGTCCGATGATTGCAAACCTTACATCCTTCGACAGTATAGATCGAATTGCCACGGGAAATATTTATTGCATTAGAGTGTTACAATCATGAGATTTAAGACCTATCAGCTTTAGATCTTTCATTGATTCCAATCTACGGATGTTGGATGAGTAACCATGTGGCACCTTAACATTAACCAAGCACTCGAAAAATGCTTTCTTCTCCTTTCTAGATAATGTGTAACAAGAAGGATGTAAATATATTCTCTGATCACTACTAACTACTTCTGTTAATTTTGTCCTTATTCCCATTTCATGTAGGTCCATTCTAGATTTGATCCCATCTTTAGTCTTACCTAGTATATTTAACAAAGTACCAATGATGATATCACAGACATTGTTCTCAACATGCATGATGTCGATACCATTCCTGACTGCCAAAGAACTCCAATAAGGAAGATCCCAAAATATTGACTTCTTCTTGAATAAAGATTTGTCACTCTGTGTGGCCATGGTACATTGTGATCTCTTACCAAATTCATTGACAAAGTCTTTTACTCTTTCATAAACAACCTCTCCTGGCATAGGTTTAGGTGCACTATGTTCCTCATTCCATCCATTGAACACTTTGTGCAACCTTCGGTATGGATGGAATTTTAGAAGAAGCCTTTTATGACCAAGATATACAGTCTTGCCGCCATATTTTAGTCATATTGAATCAGTGTTCTCTTCACATATAGGACACACTTTAGATCCTATGACACTGTATCCAGATAAATTATCATATGTTGGAAAGTCATTAATAGTGCAAAATAGTATAGCATGCAAATGAAATGTCTCTCTACGTGAAGCATCATACGACATCACACCTTCACCCTAGAGTTTCTTTAAGTCATCAATCAGAGGTTCAAGATAAACATTTACATCATTTCTATATTGTTTAGGGCCCAATATCAACAACGACAACATAATGTACTTCTTATTCATACACAACCAGGGAGGAAGATTGTATATAACAAGCATAACATGCCAAGTGCTATGTTGGCTTCTCAATGTCCCATACAGATTCATACCATTGGTACAAAGCCTAAGACTTAGATTCCTGACTTCTTCACCAAATTTAGGGTACAATAAATCAATCTTCTTCCACTGTGGGGAATCAGACGCATGTTGTAGGATCCCATCATTATTTTTCTTAACCTCTATATGACACCTCAAATTCTTCGCATCTATCAGATTACAAACAAGCATTGAAATCATGGTATTATAGGTAGATATCACATTACCTTGGTAGGAGAACCAATTTTGGACTTCCCTGAAGTCATCATTTTATACCTTGACGCGCCACATTTTGGACAATCTTTCAAATCCACATAGTCCTTTTGAAATTATACACAATCATTTGGGCATGTGTGTATCTTCTTGGCCTCCATTCCCATTCGGCACAACAGATTCTTTAACTCATATGTTGAAATTGGCAGCTCATTTCCTTCAGGAAGAATTTCTTTCAACAAAGACAATAATGACGTGGAGCTTTTGTTGCTCCATCTATTGTTAGCCTTCAGCTTATACAATCTCAACACAGTGCTATGCTTCGTAAACTTAGTACAACCTATGTATAACGGTCTCTCAGCATCATGCACAATGTTCCTAAACATGGGAGGTGGATCGGTGTGCTCTACCCCACAACTATCCAGCATCTCATCAACAATGTCTACTGGAATTGGTTCGTTCACATCTACATCATCAGAGGCAATTTCTTCTTCCACACAAGCACTGCTATTGACATCTACTGATTTCAGGTTTGAAATCTCTCCATGCCAGTACCATTTTGTATGGCCTTGTACAATCCCATTACACATGACATGACTTTTAATTTCGTCACCAATGCTGACTTTCAAGTTGTTACTGCAATGCCTACATGGGCAGTAGAACCTATATCTAGGTTGTTTCCTATGTTCCTTCGCAAATCTAATAAATTGATCAAGACTAGAAATAAACTCCGGGGTGCAGTGATTTCAAATCGACATCCACGATTTATCCGTCTAATGATCAAAGAGAAAACAAGTATATATTAGGGTTTAGGGTTAAAAGATTAGGGTTTAGGGTCTTATATAAAATAAATGTGTACCGCCTATCCCATTCTTGATCACCTAATCTCATAGGTAATTGTATAATGTGTATTCGATTTTCAAGAAATTTTGGCAATATTTCCCCGCAATTCTCCAAGTACATCGTTGTACATGGGCAAATGCCCACCGACATATGTACTTAGAGAACAAACGGGGAAGTGTTGATGAAACATCATGAAACCCAAATATATATTATACACTTACATCCCAAGTGAGATTAAGTGTTCAAGAACAATCCCAAATTGGGGACTATCCAAGTTTTACTCCTAATAAGTAAATCTCGGACGGGTTTCTAGGCTAACAAAATACATGTATGTTGTCTTCATCATCATCATCATCGTCATCATCATCATCATCATCATCATCGTCATCATCATCATCATCATCATCATCATCATCATCATCATCATCATCATCATCATCATCATCATCATCATCATCATCATCATCATCATCATCAGCAGCAGCAGCATCATTCCTATACCTACAATCCTAGTTTCATCGTTCATATCCTAGGTTTTATGTAACATCATTTAATTCAATTCATTCTTCCGTTTTGTGTTCATTCATTCATTATTAACCCTAATAAATCATTATTAATCAACTACACAAGCTTGAAGAATAATTATTGAACTAAGTTAAATCAATCACTAACAAGAGAGAAAGAAAGCAATATCAATTAATTAAATTCATTCATGCATCATTAACCCTTATTAATCAATATTAATCAACTACACAATCTTAGAGAAACTAAGTGAAAATTTAATTAATTAAGTTCATTAATGCATCATTAACCCTAATTAATCAATAGTAATGGCATCATTAACCCTAATTAATCAATATTATTCAATATTAATAAAATATTCTTCCATTTTATGTTCACTCACTGCACGGGCGGATTGAGCTGGTTGTGGTGGCGGTGGCCAGAGGTGGAGGTGGTCTGGCTCGAGGTGAAGGTGGCAGGGCTGGAGGTGAAGCAGAGGAGGTGCAGGTGGTGGCTGGTGGCGGCGCCTAGAGCAGCTGAAGGCGGCTAGAGGAAGGCTCCTCGCTCCACCTGGTGCAGGTGGTGACGGTGACGGGAGCAGGTGGTGGCGGCGACTAGCGGCAACTAGACAGTAGCAGTAGCTCCAACGTGAGCAACTTCAGCTCCTCGTGGCGGAGACTAGTGGCACGCGGAGGCAGTGAGCAGCTTCAAGCTCCTTGCGGTGGCAGGAAGTGAGCAAAGGCGGTGAACAGAGGCAGCACGTGGAGGTAGAGGAAGAAATTATGAGACCAGGAGCTTGAAGAATCAAGAATGAAACAGAGAAGAGGAAGAGTCTGCTCTTGTGGGTGCTATTAAGTTAACTATTGGTGTCACTAAAAATAAAATTTTGACACTTCAAATCAATAGACGTCAGTGGTAATTAAAAACCGACACTTATCACCAACTTTAATCACAAAAATTTGCACTTGGTTGGAGTGTTGGGTGTTAATTTCTATATACAAAAACCGACGTCTATACGCATAACATGACAAAAAAAATTGTTTGTCAGTTGTGATCATGATTTTTGGTTACCAAGCAAAAAACCAATGCCGAATAGGCAAATTTGAGGAAAATATTTTCACGGGGACAATGAGCAAAGACACATCCTCATCGGTTCTTAAAAGAAAATTGACGCCATATGAGGGGATGAATTTCGACTCACGAAGGATGTTTAGTTGTCAGTTCCTTGTCAAAATTCGATGACTACATAGGGATAAAAAAATTTGTGGGGGCTTGGTGCAAAATATATGTCGTCGGTTCTTGTAACATCGATGCCGAATTGAAAATTTTTGGAGGCAAATTTTTTCCCCTGGAAAATTATATTTCACGCATGATTTTGGACGTCGGTTGTGGTTTAACAAAATTGATTGAAAGAAAAAGTTATGCCCATGTCTTTTATAAATCATCCGAACTTGACATATAGGTGACAGTTGTCCTTCTTAGCCGACGTCATAGTGTATTGGCATCGGCTGTTGGAGTACAACCGATGCCGTCAAATGTGACGTGATATGTCATTTTTGTAGTAATGGAAGGCCCATGAAGAGGCCCCTAAGCATCATTCTCTCTCTCATGATGCTAACACATAGGAGGCACATCCAACATGTGACAAAATGCAGGATAAACCCTCCACGGGGTTAAATTGCAACTTTTTCCAAAAAAATCACACATGTATCATAACTATCTCAAGCATCAAGAAAATTGGACCAAACTGAGAGCATAAACATGTCACATGTTATTAAGTCACATCATATGATTAGATTAAGGTTTAAGCATATATCTTATTAAGAAAAAGCAAACAAGGTCTAGCACTAAGCTAGGTAAAAGGTCTTACAACCATAAACCACTAACAAGGATTTCACCCCCAAAATCCTATAGAAAAAGAAAGGGATACTTCCTACGCATCTCTTCCTCAAGCTCCCACTTGGCTTCCTCCATGCCATAATGATGCCACAACACCTTAACCAACACTATATCCTTCTTCTTTAACTTCTTCACCCTTCTATGAAGGACCAAAACATGACCCTTCACATCTGACACGTCTTCTTCAAACTCAATCTCCATGGACTGCAACACCAACTCTAAAGTCAGAGTGACACTTTCTCAATATCAAAACATGGAAAATTGGATGCATCCTATGCAACTCAGATGGAAACTCCAACCTATAGGCCACCTTCCTAACACATGCCACCACACGGGAAGGCTCCATATACCTGGAAGCTAACTTATGCATCTTTCCAAACCTCAGCATGTCCTTTCAAGGATAGACCTTGAGGTACACTTTATCTCTCACTTGGAAATCGAATGACCTACGACAATTATCAACATATGACTTATGCATATCATGAGTTTCCTTCAGTTGTTGTTGTATCATATTAATCTTCTATGTCATCTGCTATACAAACTCTTCCCCCAAAATCTGATACTCGTCCGTCTCATATGAACAAAATGGATAACAATGTCTCCCATACAATGCCTCATAAGGTTCCATATTGACACTCCTCTAATAGTTGTTGTTGTTGTAAGAAAACTCTATCAAACTGAGGTGCGCATCCCAACTGCCCAAAAACTATTGCCCAAAACTATAGAATGCAAGCTCTCAACAAATCTTCTAGCTTTTGTGTAGTCCTCTCAGACTATCCATCTTTCTATGGGTGAAAAGTTGTATTGAACCTTTATTGTGTACCCATCGATGAGCGCAAATGTTCCCAAAAATGATAGGTGAAGTGAGGACCTCTGTGAGACACTATTGTCATTGGAATATCGTTCAAATGGACTATGTCATCAAAATATACTTCAAATGGACTACCTCATCAACATATACCTATGCCAACTTCTTAGGTATATACATTGTCTTCACATGAAGGAAGTGTGCTCATTTAGTCAGCTTGTCCACTATCACACAGATGGAATCATGTCCTTTGGTTGTTCTAGGAAGAACAACCACAAAGTCCATAGTGATATGATCCCATTTCCAATGGGGTATGGGAAATAGTTTCAACACCCCTGTAGGTTTCTAATGACTGGCCTTGACATGTTAACATGCTAGACACCTTGCCACAAAAACATCCATGTCAAGCTTCAAGATAGGCCACCAATACAGATCTTTCATATTGTCGTACATCTTGGTATTGTCTGGATGCATAGCATACATCAAAGAGTGAGCCTCTTCCAGAACTAACTTCCTCAAATTATCAACATCGGGAACCACTGCTCTACCGTGGTACCACACAGTCCCAACTTCTGACTAGTGGAATCCATCATGCTTCTCATTTCCAAACTCTGCTCGAATCTTGTGACGTCCCCAGATTTTCTAAAACTTAATCATTGTGTGTGACGCCCAAACTGAAACCATCACCTCAGTGAGAATCCCAATTTAAACATCCCACATGAGGCTAAGAATAAGAAAATCAAGGGAGTCAGAAGGAAACAAACGGTAGCACATGTACATGAACAATAATAAAACCATACACACATGTTCACCATTCAACATATAATTACAACATGAACTGTTACAGCATTTGATATTACATATTGAAAGGTAAACTTCTACATATACATGTACTACATCTAAACTACAGGATCTTAAGACAACAGGTCCACCTGTACATCAGCTCGCCACACAACTCTCAACTATCTTGGATATTCAAGAGTATAACCACAACCTAAACAAAAGATTACATGTGGTACACATCAGCACAATATTCAAGAATATTGTACTGAGTACGCCTACGTGTATTTTATATACCTCTCATCATATCTTGGCAATAAGATAAAACTAATACTTGGCAGCATTAAACAAAATATAAGAAAAGGCGTATAGTTGCACAAAGATATTTGTTACCAGAAGAGAACACATATTTTAGGCACATTTCCATTATATGTAAACTTGATCAACCACATGCACTATTCTACCAAAGAGATGTAGTGCTCACATGTACTATTCTGCTAAAGAGATTTAGTACTTCATAAATGCACTATTCTGCCAAAGAGATTTAGTGCTCACATGTACTATTCTACCAAAGAGATTTAGTACTTTCATCAATGCACTATTCTACCAAAGAGATTTAGTGCTATCATATAATGGACCAGATATCTTATGTTTCATTTGTTCATAGCAATAAGTATGGAAAATCATGCAACATATCATACAAGAATAATCATTTCAATCAATATCATATGCCAAGTTTGTACTACCATATAACGCAAGCATATTATATAATAAGACAAGTAAGAGGTAATGGCGTACCTTTATCAAGAGAAACCTAATCATCACATATATTCCTGGTGTCAACTACGTCTTGGTCAAACCCTGGTTAATATAATATCATATATGCCATGCATTAGATTCCCATCGTCCTACCCTATTTATATCCATTTTAGGGTTTGCTTATCTCATTATGTTATATACATTATTACTTGTCTTCTTATCTTAGATTTATCATACTGATGTCGTTTTCCAGATTACATCTCGTTATCGAAGTTCATCATCTGAACATTAGGTTCTGAATCATTTTTGTGCACATATTAACCCTAGGTTAAATGTATTACTCGAATTAGGGTTACATCGCATGTATTACAAGTCATATTCATATAACATGAATTATATGCATCTAACTGATATCCAATTTTCATCTCATCTTCATATTACTAATATGAACTTACTATGTAACTTCCATCATTTATTGAGCATGCATGTATTTATTACATTTTATTTAGGGTTATCAGCGCTAACTAGCCATATTAATCAAATTATATGCTCTCGTGCATCAAAATGACCATAATTGATATCATATGCATTCTAAGCATGATTATGGACTTAGTAGAATTTTCTCATAATTTTATATCATTGTTTGGTATTTATTATTAATTAATCAAGCATTACACATATTATATGATATCACTATGATTATTACTTCAAAAGCCAAAAACTACTTTGTCACATCATATACATCTTAAAAGAACTTTCGTCCTCGAAAGTAAACCATGCTCGTACTTCTAGGAAAAACCTTATCTTGCCTTCATCCACATGTATGAACTATTCTAGGTGTAACATATCCGCAAAGGTTACCTAGAACCATGTATGTGGTATCAGAGCATGAACAATAGCAAAGCCTGACATTTGCTCATTATGCAACTCAAAGCAAAAGAACCTTGAACTTAGTAATCTTTTAGGGTTAGATTAGTCGTCTTTTAGAGACTAGATCTGACCTAGCCTCTAGGTTAGAACCAAGATGTCTGAGAACTAGGTCTAGACTGGTGCTTGTTGAGTAGCAAGTCCTTAGATGTCGTTCTTTCCTTGTAGTGCAGTGGTATGGGACGTTGCACTATTTGGAAATGATGTGCATCAAGGGAAGAGAAATTCTAGACATATGGCGCTTGTTGTCTAGAGTATCTACACTAGTCTACACCATGTTCTCACCCTTTTCACTAGTTTTCATGACACTGGACTCTCTACTATGTGTGGGACACTCATTTTCTGGATTTGGTTTTTGATTCCAAACAGATCGAACCTCAATAGTTTTCTCTGACGCTTGTTTTATCAGAGAAAAACTGTATAATATTTTATTATATATGTAAGTATTACAAAAATGTCTCCCCACTCATGTATGAGTAGGAGGTGGTCATGCAACCTAAGTGAAAGTGATGACATCAGTCTAGAAGAGAGAATAGTTCTAGATTAGATGTCTAGAGCCTTGTTAGAATGTATGATAGATGGAATAGATGATATAAGTTTTGATGATATGATGTAAGTCTTATATAGATGATAAAAGATGGTCTATGATGATCTATGTTTGTCTTTGAGGACGTAAGTTCGGTTTTGAGAATTTGAGATAAGTTTTGATGATGCAAGTATGAGTTCTTTTATGAGATGAGATAAGTTAAGTTAAGACTAGGTTGTGAGTCAGCATGAGCCTCAAGCTCTTTTACAAAGGAGGACCTCTAGTGTTGGGACCAGTTTCAGGGTTAACTCCAAAGGGAGTGAGACCCATTGGGAGAAGGTTAGAGAACCTACACTCCAAGATATGAGAATTATGAGATATGTGATATGTTCTAAACTAGACTACTCCTAAGTGATTGAGATGAGTTGCTTTATTCATGATTCCTATAGTTTTATTGAACCCTAGATGTCCTTGGGAGGACCAAACCCCAGAGATAGAGAGAGGCTCGTTATATGTGCATATGAACATGAATATGAGAACCTGCCATCTGGGTGAGGGAGAGAGCCCAAGACCCTAGAGGAGGTAGCTATATGTTAGTTTTTGTGAAGCCTCATGCTCGGGTTGGTGGTTTCCCGCATAGGAATCTAGTGGTTGCATGTATAAGAGAGTTTTGAGATATAGCATGTTTCAAGGGTAGAAGACCCATGAAGAGAATGTCATAGCATGTTTTGGTTTGTGCTTATGTGGCTAGAGCTTATAAAGGTATGGTTAGTGCCAATGAGGTAGACCTGGAAACCCTAAACAAAGGAGGGAGGATAAAGTATATACATATGAGATACTCATAGAGTTGAGTTAGCTCAGAGAGACTGAGCATGTCACTGCCCCTGTGGTATGGGTTAAAGGAACCTCTTTTGGCATAGATAAAGTTTTGATATCTATTTTGATTAGCCACTCACGTAAGTTGTTTAGCATAACCATGGTAAAATATATGTAAGGATGTGATCTAATCTCACTGAGGTGAGGGTTTCAATTTGGACGTCACACATTAGATTAAGTTTTAGAAAATTTGGGGATGTCACAAATCTATTGTATTATAATATCACTCCATTGTGGATTTCTGGTCTGCTGCCTCATTGCAGGATTCACCTATAACTGAGCCAACAAGACTACAAACAAGGAGACCTCCAACTTCACATTCATTTAATGTAGCATCACCAACATGTCCCACTTATGGCACACCAAGGAATAGAATTGTACCTTATTGACATATCATGATTAAGAAAACTTTCTACTCAAAGTATCTACAACTGCATTCGCCTTCCCTGGATGGTAGTCTATGGTACAATCATAATCGTTGATCAACTCCATCCAGCATCTCTTCCACATATTCAGCTCCTACTTCCAGAAGATGTATTGTAGATTCTTGTGGTCGGTGAAGATCTGACACTTCTCACCATAAAGGTAGTGTCTCCCAATCTTCAAAGTATGGACCACAACTATAAGCTTCAAGTCATGTGTCGGGTAGTTCTCCTTGGTTTCTTAAGCTATTGAGAAGTAAAAGAAATCATGTTCTTATCATACATCATCACGCAACCTAAATCATTCCTTGACGATTCCCTTGTTCAGGAAGAACCAACTCCGGTGCACTAGTCAACTTCTCCTACAAAAGCTGGAAAGAATGCTTACACCTGTCACCCAAAAAAACAACACAATATTCCTCGTCAATTTTGTTAGGGGTAATGCATTGCACTGAAGTTCTTGATAGACCTCCTCTAGTAGCCTTTTAGGCCTAGGAAATTATGAACCTCCATCAGTGTCTTCGGATGCACCCACTCTAACATTGACTGAACCTTCTTTGAGTCAATACATATGCCTCTAGTAGATATAACATCCCAAGGAAAGACAACTATTTTAGCCATAACTCACACTTTTTGAACTTAGCATACAACTTATGTTGTCTCAACAAAGTCAACACCTATCATAGGTGTTGCTCATGTTGTTGGTTGTATCAGGAGTATATCAAGATGTTGTCAATAAACACAACCACGATGATTAAGATAAGGTTGGATCATCCTATTCATCATATCCATGAATGCTCCAGTGCATTGGTTCGCCCAAACGACATAATAAAAAACTCATAGTAACCACTCCTAGTCCTAAAAGAGGACTTGGGTATGCCATCCATCTTGATCCACAACTGATGGTATCCTGACCTCAGGTCTATCCTAGAGAACACTGTAACTCCTCTCAGCTGATTGAACAGATCATTTATCCTCAGCAAAAGGTACTTGTTCTTGATCGTCACTTTGTTCAACTACCTCTAGTCGATGTTCAACCTCTTATATTCATCCTTCTTCTTAACAAAAAACATACGAGCACCCCAAGGGGAAGTGCTCAGTCTAATAAAACCCTTCTCTAGAAGTTCCTATAACTACTTATTCAACTCTTGCATCTTAGTTGGTGCCATCATGTATGGTGATTGTGCTATAGGTTGTCTACCAAGAACTAGATTGATCTCAAAGTAAATCTCTCAAGGTGGGCGAACACTGGGAAAATTGTTGGGAAATACATCATCAAACTCACGAATAAAGGACACCTCTTGGATACCAGGACTCCTCACCTCGGTATCCACCACATGTGCCAGAAACGCCTCACACCCCTACCTCATCAGCTTCTCTGTTGTCATCGTTGACACCAAGCACATTAGACGAATCTTCCTATATCTTTTGAAGATCCACAAGAAATCACCATTAAAGAACATCTCTAGCTTAGAACTATAGTCCAAGACCACCCTATACTTGCCCAAAGTATCCATCCCAAGGATTACATTGAATCAGTACATTTCAAGTGGTATAAGATCCACTTGAATGATGTATAATGATAAAGAAAGAACATGGGATGGACACACCTCCTGCAACTTGGCAATACAAACCAAAGAGGTTTCTAAGCAAAGACAATCACATCTACAACTACCAAGCAAGGAACAACTAGCTAGCACATATCTAGTGATAAAAGATTGTGCCACAACCCGGTCAACCAAAACAGATATAAAGTAGGAAGAAGAAAAATTAGAATGAAATAACTCCATCTGACTTTTCGGGACCCTTGGGTTGACCACTCCCTCCGGCTGAATCATGGCATAGAATCAAGTTGTTGCCTATTGTCTCCCATGTCCTCTACTAGCTTGTCCATATGAACCAACTTGTGACACCTGACCACATCCTCTACCTCCGCCACCACTGAACTTTCATTGTTGTAACCTTCACTGACTCTTTCTCAGTTGTTGCATCATCTCCTCATCCTTCATCGAACAAAATGACTCAATATGTCCCTACTGTCCACACCTATAATAGGTCCTTGTGTCAAACTATAGCCTAGATGACCTTAGCAAAGAAATTGGCACCACATTGTGAGCTCTTGCTAGTAGAAAGCTACATCATATTCCCTTGTCAGTGACCATTCAGACTGAATCACTGACCTCTGTTGTGACTGAGGTGCTAAAAACCTAGACTTCTTGAAGCCTCCAGAAGATTTTCCTAATATTGTGTTGGTCTCATCCTAGCATTCACCTCACACTTCTCAATAGTCGACCGCTCAATCCGTCTCTTGGATTCCACAAATGTTGAAAATTGTTCCCTATTCTCTAAAACTAACACATCGTCATCAAATCTGAGCTCAACCCCTTCTCAAAATGTTTTACCTTATCCTTATCTGTCATACCCATGTGCGGACAGAACTTCAAAACTCCATGAACATGGTCTCGTACTCGTTGATTGTCTTAGATCCTTTCTGAATCCTTTCAAATTGTGAAATCTTCTCATCTAGGTATGTCATCGAGAAGTATCCGATCACAAACTCCCGCCAAAACTCCTTGTAAATGATCACAATTCCAAGCCTCTTCTCTTCCTCAATGGCCCACCAATGGCCAACACTACCCTTCAACAGGTGCACAGTGTGCTTCACCTTATCCTCTTCTGGGATATTGAGGATTTTGAAAGCCTTCTACAGCTCTATCATCCACATATCTACATCTTCTAGGTTCATCATACCCACGTACTCCAATGTTCCAATGTGTCACAACCTCTCAAAGGTCTTCCCAGAACCTTGGGATTCTGCATTGGGAACAACTACCCTTGCTTGGGGAAAGGGCACCCTATCCTCCATATGCAAAATTGTAGAAATAAACTATCCGCACATGGATTGGAAGGCAGGGTTGGATACAGTTTTTGGGTCGAACTGAGGCACTTCAAGCACTCCATCTACTCTTTCATGCCTATTGGTACCACCTCCCGATGAAACAACATTGTTCTCGGTGTGTTCTTTGTATTCTCTAGACATATATTTTCTTTCTTCTTCTTTTGCATAAGAAGAAGCTAAGATCAGATATATTGGATGACACAAGAATAGACACAAACCCTAGTTCTATGTCCTTGTACACTCAGCAAACCTAGAGCTACGATACCAACCTTTCTTGTAACAAACCAATGCACATGAGCGAGATAACTCAAAACAAAATTCATAATTATCAACTAACAACCACATTACCACAAAATAGAGTAAATTAAAACTGATCACTTATAACATTCACAAGCTGAAACATATTACCCCAAGCTCCCTAAATTATCTCATATCACATATCAGGACATGTATGTACATCTATATAGTGACCATCAACCACACACCTGTTACAAAAGATATCAAGTTTACATATGAGAGCCACATATAAAATCCATGTACACAACCATGGCTAACTGCCAAAAACCACATATCGATACATCATCTACAAAACACATCCAAGGAGCTGAGAGTACAGTGACGAAAAATATGATTGTACTACAAAACACTAGCAGCACATCCAACCTTCAACAACTACTGATCTCCTTGGTTCTCTTCCTCAACCGCACAATCTCTACCACACCATCCATGAACACCTAAGAGATGTGGAAACCCATAGTGTGAGACCAACATCCTAGGTAGATATATAACTCTCCACCAACAAATAATGTTAACACAGATATATAGTAGATTAAGCATTATGAGCAGATTCAACTAAATGAGTAAGCAAGACTAATTACACAGACTAGGCAGATTAAACAACTACAACTTATTAGTAGAACATCATATACTTATAGAGGGAATATGATGAACATGTATTAACTTGACTAACTAATAAATATAAGAAACAAGGAGAAAGGAAACATCAAGTGTGAGTCATATTCAACCCTAAGCAGGTATACTACATGGTTGTATAACATCTTTTATTAAACCCTAGAGAATTTGAGTTGTATCTCCCAAACTCCAACTGACCTTTGTGAAGTGCTATTCTATTATGTCCAAGATCTAGGAAGAGTCAAATCCATAGATCTTCTTCCCACTCACTCAGTACGAGTGAACACCACAATGTAATATCAGTCTAACTGCAAATAGTGACATATAGTCAAGCTAAAAATACCTAGTCCGCCCTTGATACAGGCCACGTCACTAGAGAATACACACCCATTCTATCTGAGGCATCATGTAGTTGTCCCCATTTCTACTTTCACATATTAGATATACCACATTAGACATGAACGCAACCATCCCCCATAAACTATAATTTTGGATGACAAGGATACACCCTCTACTTGCCAACCCCGTATACTCAACAATATACGCTCCAAATTCCCCTTAGGAATACTTGGTTCACCATCAAGCAATCTTGACATTGAAGATGGATCTACGATACAAGACACTTCATGATTAGGGTGTCACTTGATTAATTATGCCAATTGGGTGAATTAAGGTTGCATCATATGGGTGGAAACACAAACCATAACTCATTCTAGCCAGCATACCTATAAAACAACTCTAGAAGATATAAAATGTATGAAATATAAGCTTGCCACATCATCGCATGACACTATCTCACTACCTTACACAAGTCTATCATCATTATTGTATCTCCATGGGATGACCATCCCCTATCACATCATTAGAGGATATCACCTCACAGTATCCACAAAGCCATCATTAAGGTCATCAGACCATTCACACTGTTTCCTACAGAAACATAATCGGTTCATCACACTTCATCAAGGTTCAAAATCATCACCCTATATTATATAAGAGATACCATAGCGATCACAAGATATGATGTTAAATCAACCTACAACATTAGGGTTACACATGTAGGAGAGAGAAAATACTTCAATACATGCAAATTGCTCTAGCAAGACAAGAATTACATCATGTACTCAAGATTAGGGTTAGGATTATTTATCACCAACCAATTAGGGTTTCATAACAACACACATCATTGTGCCCTAATGTGATCACTTCCCACATTCTCAAAGTACATAAGATCACTTGTTATCATCATCATCAACCTATCATAAAAACATCAACTTGTAGTGACCATACAAGGTGTAATATCTCTAGCGACCACTGGGCATCAACTGTCCTAGCGACCATTAGGGTTAGGGAAAACCATAGAGACCATTATCACATGTATGTAGCGATCATACTAGGTTTAACCATGAGTAGAAACCACAAGAGAAAGTATGTTTAGGGTTTTTTTACGACCAAAGCAAGAATCAAGGTGTTGCGACCACAACACATGCCAACATAACGACCACATGACCTCATCAAACTAAAATCATTTCGACCGCAAGAAGAACCAACTCCATCCAGGCAACCAAAATAGGTTAGAGTTAGGATTTGTAGCAACCAACCCACCCTAACTTAGCAACTCCAACAATAGTTCATGCATGGAGACCGCAAGAGATAATATTGAGTGTAGAGACCTCAAGGCCATCTACTTCAAATAACACATAACATACCTTGAAACAGGGAATTTCACCACGACCATCAAGGTCAGGGAAAACGCAACGTCCCTCATGACAAGTATAGCGTCCAAGGGATCTAGGGTTAGGTTTATGGTGTCCAAACCAAAACCCAAGATCACCATCAACATGGTCATAACAACCTCAATAAAACAAAGGTACATGGTGACCAAAATAGAAGATCAACACCAAGAAAATGATGAGTCACCAAGAAGAAAACCCCATGGGGATAAAGAACATCAAAACCTTAAAATCTAATCATCAACATAGAGTGGAACAAAGACATGAACTAAATAGGAGGAAGAACAACATTCCATCACCAAAGTAACCAAAAACCACTATCATCAGGAATGAAAACATAACCATGATAATAAGGAGAAAACCAAACGTGCAACATGTGCATGCAAACCAACATCTTCACCATCATTAAGATTTCAGGTACAAGAAATAGGGTTAAGAGAAAGAGTTAATCTATTATATGATCTTCATATAATCTTAAATACTAAGTCAAGATATCATCACCAAGAAACTTAGATTCACATTTAAGAGATAAGGTAACATGCATGTAAGATTATGTGCAACAACAGAAGAGGCGAGAGTTATATAACCCACCTTGAGGTGAAGATCAACTCCAAAGCTGTGAAGCTCTAAGAGAGAGATAAGAAAAGCCAAGCATGGATCAACTCCACAGCCAAGAAATATCACCTTAGGAGAAGAATAACAAACCAAGGTCAAAGGATGCACAAGTAAGAGAGGGTACAAACCTTAGGCCAAAAAGCAAAGGGGAAAGAGGAGATCTTCTTCTCACATAGGAACTACCATGGGAGAACCATGGATTCGACCTCTATTGGAGAGAAGTTTCCTAAAGAAACCCACCATGGAGAGCCATGGTCTGGCTGAGAGAATGAAGAGAGAGTAGGGTTTCATGAGGAGATTAAAGCATTTACCAAGATCAAGGATCACCAAAGAATCAAACAAAGGGAGATGATCAAACCCTAGATCACCACATGCAAGAGTTCAACTTCCTACATGCAAGAGTTTGGCCTACTTATTCAAGATTTAGCACTCCACTTGCACTACCAAGCTCAAGGGCCAACTCCAAGTAAGAAGAGAGAGAGATAAAGGGGTCACTTGCATGTAAAATAGGGGGTATACGTACCCAAGGGTAGGAGAGAGATGAGGGAGATGAGATATAAAGATACTTGGTCCTCTAAAGACACATGTCCCTCAAACACTCGACCATGCAAGAACTCAATATAAGCATGCAAGAAAGGACATTAAAATCTAGGTAGTGTAACAACCACTTAGGTCCTCACCACACATAGGTCAAAAGAAAACACCATTGTAGCGACCACCACACCAAGTTGTTCAAAGAGAATGGTCACAATAAATCAACAAGCCAACACATTTCGACAAAGACTAAGGTAAAAGCACATGGGTTGCTAAAAAACACAACCAAGAAGCATATTGGTCACAACACTTCAAAAAAATCAACTCACACGGTCGACACATCCATCAACTCAAGCATCCTTGCAAACCATGCAAACCCTAGAATCAACACATGATGCTACTCATCAACCAAGGTCCAACAAGGTGCCCCTAAGCATCATTCTCTATCTCATGATGCTAAAACATAGAAGGCATATCCAACATGTGACAAGTTGCAAGATAAACCCTGCACATGGGTAAATTGTAACTTGGTCCAAAACCAGCAAACATGTAGCATAACTAGCTCAAGCATCAAGCAAATTGGACCAAACAGAAAGCATAAGCATGTCACATGTTATTAAGGCACATCATATTAATATATTAAGGTTTAAGAATCTTATTAATCAATGGAAAACAAGACCAAGCACTCATCTAGGTCAATGGTCTTATAATGATGGGCCCTTAGGGGGGTCTGAAGTTATAACTGTTTTTGTTATAATTATTGATAACCTCCCATTTTGGACGATTATCTTAGTCCTTTTCTTTAGTTTTCCATACTCTTTCTAAGCTAAAACTATACATAATCCTAAATTTACCCTTTTTTGTATATATACTATCAGACTAACTTTTCCTTTCTATATATGCAGAAAAAGCACAAACAAATCATAAAAGATCAACTCAACCTCAAGACCGCATGGATTCAAACGGTCCCAAGACGGCATGAAGCCAATCGGTCTCGAGACCGCATGGAGTCAAACGGTCCCAAGACCGCATGAAGCCAACCGGTCCCGAGACCGCATGGCATCAAACGGTCCCAAGACCGCATGAAGCCAAACGGTCCCAAGACCGCATGAAGCCAACCGGTCTTGAGACCGCATGGAGTCAAACGGTCCCAAGACCGCATGAAGTCAAACGGTCCCAAGACCGCATGAAGCCAAACGGTCCCGAGACCGCATGGAGTTCAACCGGTCTCAAGACCGCATGAAGCCAACCGGTCCCGAGACCGCATGGAGTCAAACGGTCCCAAGACCGCATGAAGCCAAACGGTCCCGAGACCGCATGGAGTCAAACGGTCTCGAGACCGCATGGAGTCAAACGGTCCCAAGACCGCATGAAGCCAAACGGTCCCGAGACCGCATCGAGTTCAAACAGTCTCATGGTCCAAACGGTCTTGAGGTCCAAACGGTCTCAAGATCCAAACGGTCTTGAGATCCAAACGGTCTCAGGCCCAAACGGTCTTGAGGTCCAAATGGTCCCCAAACCGTTCAGACTTCACTTAAGACCTATAAATAAGACCCCAAGGGTCCTCCACCGGGGGGAGTTTTCAGACGTCCAAAGGCTGCCTCAATCACTCCAGAGCAAATCCGACTTCCATCCTCCGCCCAGGGGCTGCCAGTCTGAGACCCACACTCCATCTTGAAGCTGCTTTCTCTCTCTCTGCCAAAGAAGGTGGGAAGAGGGAGATCTCATCATCAAGCAACCTATGAAGCTGGTGGATTGTTTCTCTCTCTCCAAGGGGTTGACTTTCCTCCCTCCTTTGTGGGGATGACGCTCTCTCTCTTCTTGCCTCCTTCTTTGTCCTAGTTATGAGCGAGTAGACTCTCTCACTAGGGTGCGGGGAGTAGCCCCGCTACCCATGTTTTCATATCGTGTAAATGTAATCCATAATTTGTAATATAGAGTTCTTATCTTTTCAGTTCAACATTAAACGTTTAATGAATGCATGTTGCTTGATCTCCAACTTGTGTTATCCTTTATCTTTTAGTATGAATTGTCTATGTTTGTACTATTAGATTTGAAGCTCGTTTGTATGTTGGTTCCTGGTGCATGTATCCACCATGCATCTATTTCGGTATCTAGGAGTGTATCTCAAGAAGTGGAGTAAACTCACTATCATTTGTTGCACTTTCATACTATGAAATGGAATCAGTTGATGTATGAAAGTGCAACCTTGGTAAGTCGATGAACGCACTTCGCGAAGGGAATGATGCAAAGTAAGTGACCATTTGTTCGGGAGTGGCTGGCGTTGTAACATTCCCTCACTTCTTGTAGTTAGTTCTCCGAAAGGAAGCTAAGTCTACAAAGATACTAACTGACTAGACTCTTTTTGCAGGTTATGTTTTGCTTTGCATGTGTTGATCCATGTGTGGTGGCGGTGAAAAACCGATCACACTCTAGTGGCTTTTATCATAGTTTAACTCCTTAAATTTACTTGCTTTCTTTACTTTACTTGCACTTAGCTTAAAAACAACCAAATCAACCTTTTGATCTAAATACCAACTACTAAAGAGATTCAGTGAAATTATTACGTTTTCCATCTTGTTGGCAGCAACAAGACCGTTGTCTCGAGGATTCGACCCTTAACTATACTACAATAAGACATCCACATATCTTAGCATACGTGGGTGGAGTTCTCTATCTAGTATAAGCAAGGCTAAACCTAAAAACTTACCATCTTTAAGATTTTTAGTTGGTGCATGCAATTCCACGTAAGTGGAAGCTCCATCAATTATATTGGACTCGAGTTGTGTGTTTTCCTTTGTACATAGTAAAGGTAATTATTTGATAATCTTTAAGATCTTCTCAACTAGTAGAAGGAGGTTTCCTTAACATTTTGACTTTTAATCATAAAATACAAAAACAACAACTTCCAAAACTATCATGAGATACAATAGGGGAATGAATTGTACATAACATACATGTCCCTAGAAAAAAAATTGGTGGTCAATTTAATGACCAATAGACAAGAGTAACACATGATTTCAAAGGAGATTTAGTCTAGAATAGACCCCATCAGAGAGGTAAATACATTGAAGTGATAAATACTGACTATAAATAAATTGGACATCAGCAGCCCTCCATGACTTAAATGTAAAGTAGTTAAGTAAAAGAAATGGCCCTTTGGTGGAGTAGTGAACATCATCTATAATGCAATTTGATCTCAAGTAGACTTAATCTTTTTCATTGTTATTAGTATGACATTAAATAAAATAATAAGTAACATATTGGTATAAATCATGAATACATGCACTACTATAAAAAAGAAGTGAGGATTTCTCATAAAATCTTCTATTTGTCTATTTCCAAATGCACCAAAAATATAATAAGAAAGGGTGGATTGGAGTTAAATTATGTTGATATAACATATAGAACCATGACAGAGTTTGTTATATGTATGGATAGTTATATTAGACATTTGTTATGTGCCATGATAAAGTTAAGAAAAATACTTTTAGTGCAGGGACATGTGAAGAAGATATGAAAGGATTCAACCGAATCCATGGACACAATACATATCAGTGTGGCACTCGTGTAAACCAATGGGGAGTATATTGTCTCCTATAAACCAGATGAGTCGAGACATTTTGTACAGACAATGAGTCCTCCAATTTTTTCCTTAAAAACAATAGCGACACTCAAATGCAAAAATCATTGATATGGTGTACGTACTGAATACAGTGATTGTCCCATATCTAATGAATATTCAAATGTGATGGATTGGAGGATAGATTTTGATTGATGAAATTCATTTTCATCAATAGTTAAATGATTGATTAGGAGACAATACTTCAATGAATTACTTTGTTTGAGAAAAGAAGAATGGATCCTTATATGTCATAATGTGTTTATTGGGTTTAGAGATAGAGATCATAAGTTTCATGTTGATTATAGAGATGCCTCAAAGCTAGGTGTCTATCCAAAATAGTTTGTGTAGAAATTGTTTTTTAGAAACATGGATACTATAGAGGGTGATATAAATGACTTTATATTGAAGTTGAGAATTTTTTTTATGTCGAGTGATATGCAAGGATTATGTTTTTGTTAATATTTATGCTAGACATGATCACATTGAATGTACCCTTATTTACACAAATATGTGCAATAATAATGCTGACAAGTTAGTGTGAGTGTGTCTAAATAATTATTCCCTAACTATTTGACAATTTAGATTGCATATAGTGTTTTGTTAGGTGTGGTATAGATTTAAATAAAAACATTGCCAATGAAATTTCCTTCTAAGCTTATAAAATTTTGAAACAATCTTAGAAGGAAGAGGATACAACTAAGTGATATTGTGATGATAAGAGTTATGATAGAGTTGATGATATTAATTCAATAAGTGAAATTAAGGAATTTTAGATTCCATTATGATAGCTTGATAAAGGATTTGTAAATTGTAGGCTTTCAAATAGAGATGTTTAGCGTTTAAGCAGAACGAATGTCTGACGTACTTGACAGAAAAATATTCCTCTTCATCAAGAATATTTTTCAATTATATGTATCCCAAGAAGGAATGAGAGTATCTCAAATAGTGGACTTATGAAAATGAATTTTCAAAACCCAATATATTTGAAGAAAAATTGAGGGTGTGAAGCGTGTTAATGATCTGTGTCATTAGATACAAGGAATATAATCACATCACCAACCAATTATATGATATTCATGACATATAATGATATTATTGATGAGACCATAGGGAATACCAAATTTAATTATTTACACAAGAATAGAAGTGAAAATGATAAATATATGAGACAATAGGTTTTCTTATCAATGCCCATTAGTGATACTAACGTATACACATAAAGAATTGATGGTAAGTGTGGGAGATAAACTAAAACAACTATAAGTCCACTCTGTTTAATGAAGATAAAACCAAAACTTTTAAGTCAATTCATGATGAAATTCTAATTAAATTTATTAGAGGGTTTTTCAATATCATGTTTAAGAGTCAAAAGAGGATGTTGTTGGAGTGGCATGTATGTAGGGTCTAACAACCATATGGTCAGTATCTTAAATATAAATAACCTTGATTATTTGATCATGTTGTAGTTAATGATGTCTTTGATCTAAGTTTTAAATCCATGTATTAGAAATTTCAAGAAAATCTTGTACGAGACATTGATGAAACAAATGGGTCAAAATTGTTGGACATATTATGATCATCATGACATGGTGGACATGAGAAAAATCACTTGAAGAGGTGAAAATAGATGTTACGATGATTTCAAATGTAATAAACAAATTATTGTTTATCAATTTAGAATGATAAGCCTAGGTAACATCTTGTAGAAACTAGTATTCAAAACCCTAGGTAATAGGGTGAAGATGGGTTTTGCCCATCATATTTTATGAATCAAGTGACTTTGTGGAAATCCATCAACGTTCCATGAGATTTTCCATTTTAAGAGTGAAGAAGAGGGAAAAGAAGGAATCATTGCAATGACATGAATGAGATCAAGTTGTATTATAGAGTTGAAAGTTTACATAGATACAAGGTGATTAAGACAAGGGTTTTGTGAGATGTAGTAATATAGATATAGAATGCATTATGATTGTATCATACCCCATTGTAAGAGATAAATCATAACTTCAAGAATACTCTAAGGGGGGAACTGCAACATCCTCAATTTTTAGGTACTTATTTGTATATTTCCCTAATATCATATCCTTTATGGTCACATATTATAAACGGGTCAATTTAATTTTTTTGGTTATTTTCATGCACTATAAAATTTATCACTAAAGATAAATGAGTAAATAAGACGAAATCCAAAATATCAATATTTAATTCATTTTAAAAATTAGTTACACAATATCAAAGCTTTATCTATTATTAATCATATTAATTCATTCGATACCCTAACTCATAAACTAACTCTAGTAGAATATTCTAGACACAAAATAAGCCAAATGCCCAAATTTGGGGTTCAATTAGACTTTATTGGACTAGGTAACTATATTTTAGAAGATAATAGAGAGTTAATGGGATAATAAGGCTTTTTCCTTTTAGTTTGTTCTTCGGGACATCGTTTAGGCCGTTGGATCGGCGCCTAATGTGGACCCTTGATCACATTCGTCCATGGGAGTCCCACCTTTTTCAACCTCCGAACTGATTTCAGGTTCTCAATGGAAAACGAATATCCTCCAACTTCCTCAATCGTTTCCTAAACTGATTTCATGATTGGATAGGGGAGAGGTTTTCACAAAATATAAATCCCCATATGAACCCTAATTCATGCCCAACATAAAATGCCCAAACCTCATTGTTACCTTCCTTCTATGCCATCACCGTTCTCAACCCTCCTTCCACCACTGTTCAATTCCTCAGAAATACACCATCTCTAGGCACCGTGAAGAAGGTCCCAGATGCCGTTTTGACCGCCACACTGTGAGGCAACCATTTGACAAAGATGTGTCAGACCTTCCGACTAGTTTCTGCAGCAGAGGGTGTTCTAGGCACACTCGGATCAAGAAGAGACTTTCGAGAGGTCTGAGAGGGATTTGTGGGTCATATTCAACCTAGTATGCTTTGTTTCCGAACAGTATGTTTCCATCTACCCTTCCACCTATAGATGCTCTGTTTCATTCTATTTATTTGGTCGACATCGTGAGTCCTCGCCGGATTTGGGTGTGCAACCCACCATCTATCTCTGACTTGACCCCATATGAGTTCCTTTTAGTTTTTGACCTGAGTCATGACCCCCCCCTTTGATGTGATAATGTTAGACCATGTTTCTCCTGAGTCATGGAGCCACAACCTGAGGAGCTTGCTACTCTGGCCGTTCATGGCGTGAACATGAGGATGACCTGACCAACTCTTAACCACATATTCATATGGCTTCCTTGGCCTTGTCGAATCAGATTCCACTCTGGGAGAAACCAAGGAGACCTCTCCACCTTGGCTCAAGAACTTTGACCTATGATAGACCTATCACATGTGTAGTTTCCTTCTCTAGCCCATTGAGCCTATAGTTACTATTGATGGTTTAATTACTGAAGTTAATACAAATTTATATACATATGTACATAGCTTTCCCGTAGCACGACCTTGTAATTCTTGTACCATGTACCATGTTCTCCTCATCAACAGTTAATTTGATTAATAGTAAACAATACATGTACCACAACCACATGATAAAGCTATTTCTATGACACTGTTGTGAATCCAGTATAGCCACACCCTTTTGGAACCACTCATCCAAAGACTAATTCTTATATTGGTAGGCTTGGCAAATTTGTCTTGAATGAACAACTTGTCGATTACCATACTTTCCATAAGTGATGACAACTCAACATGATACGAAAGTATGTTATCATAACCGAAGTATACCCATTAATGTGTTAATCAAGAGGCCAATAATGATAGTAAAATTATTATTTCAATTAATTAATGATTAAACCTAAAAGTTAGAATCATTATTTTTTTACCTAGCCCTAAAGTGTTCACCCAACATTAAATACCAAGGCACTATGGTTTCAATGTATGTATACCCTAATCTCTAGTTATACTGTATTGAATGGATATAAAAAACCTATTACTCGTATGCCTTCATGTAAGTAAAGTGCATTTAACAAAAAACTAAAAAGTACTCTAATGACTCTAATAATGTGACCTGAAAGGAATATGTGATCTGATAAAACCATGGGGTTTTGAAGGAGAGAGTTAGATCCAGTTTGTAGAAGGACAACATGAATAGGAGTTTGGCTTACTATAGGTAAGTGGTCAATGCCCTAGTAATCTATTTCGTGCTTCATATTAAGACAGGATGTATAATTTTCTCATATTTTGAAATATCCTCTTTCATATAGTTCTTTCTATTATGTACTTTACACATATAGCAAGATGTCAGTTTTGATTTTTAAGATCATGAGATCTAGAATAGTCTATACAAGAACAAATATAGTTTATACTCATGGACTCAAAATTTGAGTTGGTGTAGAGCTAGAGAACAAAGTTACAAACTTCTATCATAGATTTAGATTACATTTAGAATATATATATATATATATATATATATATATATATATATAAACTCAGAGATAATAGATACATATTCAAAGATATAAATACATACCCAGAGATACAGCTGTAGATATCATAGAGCAGATTTAGAGATAGGATATTAAGAGTCAGAGATAAGAAACTAAGAACGGAGTTAGAAAATGACACCAGAACATTAATGATACATTATATGATAAGTCCTCATTCAGAGAGTCCAGGTATGATTTAGAGGCATCTGTTGCCAATTTAGAGTAGTGTTTACTCCATTTTAGAGGGCACATTGTGCCAACAGAGGGTGTGTTGTACTATAGAGGGTACTTCAGTGTCAATAGAGGGCACATTGTGCCAATAGAGGGTGCATTGCACCATATAGGACACTTTAGTGTGAACAGAGGAGGACTTATTATATAACAGTGGTCACTAAGATAAAATGAGTAATTAAAAGATGTTTAATCTTTTTCAACAGATCTTTCAGTCTTTCATACATAGTATACTTGTTATAGTAAATTTCTTACCACTTACTATAATTCCTAGATTTTCCTCTTTCGTGCATGGTTGGGGACCCGACGCCCGTATATAGTGAGTAGATGCTCGAGGATTAGTTCGAGGACTTGAAGATTTAGGAGATATCTTTCACTGGTGGGACATTATCTTAGGTGATCCTTCTAGCATGGAGTTTTCATTTTAGTTAACTACTTTCCTATTCATGTTGGGATTGTTACTCTTGAACTTTCAATTTTAGTTTGATAGACTTTCTGTTTGAACTCAGTTACTTTGGTTATTTAAATTCTTAGTATGCCAGATATGTGATGCTTGCCTATATTTTAGTTACATATGAGATTCAATGCTTCCACATATAATACTTGTGATAAATAATTGGACAGACGATACATGAACCTTTTCACTTTACACGCATATGATTTTTTGGCATTGGATGAAGGAAACAATGGAAGGCATTTCTAAGTGGCAGGAGCAAGTGGCAACACTCTAATGAATTATGTCTTGTTTATATGGTGAAAACATCTTGCTTACTAGGGACAACATATAAGAGTACTTATATATAATTGTAACAACGTTTCTTTGTTAATTAATATATCTAACACATGAAGTATATGTAAACTAGAACACTAGGCAATATGACATGAGGATCTTAGAAATTCTTCAAATAAAATAGGTAGTTCAATATAAATTACCTTGGGTCCATATGTGGGTGTTAATGTTTCAAAGAAAGCAATCAACAACCATCTTAAGAAGAGGATCATAAGCTTAGAGGATGGAAAGACAAATTATAAAGGCCATTTAGATAGATAGGTTTTGATAAAATTGGTATCTTGATGCTTACATACCTATACAACGATCATATGTTGTCTACTAGACAATAAAATAGAAGGAATACATATGCTTCTAGCTAATATATGGTGGAAAGGTAAGATAAACAAATGAAAGTACACATTACAAAGATGGGAATCGCTAATTCTACAAAACAACATGGGAATATGTAAAGAAGTGAAACCACTTCTCTACTAAAAATTTGAACAATAAAACCTCCAATCCAAACACACTCAGAAGGTATGATGGAGTGGGTGTAAAATTTTCAAATCTTTATATAATGGTAATCAAAAGACCAATGTATAGCAGCGGAAGAAATTATTTGACTATTCAATTATAAAACAAAGAGATAAACATAGTCCTAGAAAAATATAAACACTAAGGCGGCCAAGGCTTCACATCCTTGAAAACCTGATAGAGAATGACTCACTGTCAAACTCCCAAATATATAAAAGTTGAGCCAAGGCTTCACATCCTTGAAACTCAGGTATGGGGCACCACCACCATCCCATAAACAAAAAGGGCACACACCCAAAACCAAAGTAATTTACATTATTCTAGTGCTACTGATTCACATTGCATGTAAATATAGAGGCAAGTAAATAGTTTAGTCAGAAGATGATACAAAGGTTGCCATCACACAATGGACAACACAAACATATAACATCCACTTCAAAGTGTTAAATATCAATATAAGAGGCCAACATGCACCGAGGCACATAAAAGAGATATCAAGAAAATATCTGAGTCTACAACAAGTAGGATAGTCCACACGAACCATGATATCAAGAGAATAGACATATGTGTAGGCAAAAGTCTAAAGAATGATAAAGTAGGTGAATTGCTCAATATGGACGAATAGGGGATACAACATACATCAAGAGAGACGAAAAAGAAATTGCTCAATATAGAATTAATGTGGGATGCAATCATACCTCAACATCAGATTCAAATGTCCAAAGATACTTCTAGGTCCAAGCCTAGGCTTCCAAAGCACCTATTAGAATATATGTGGAATTAGGGTTAGGTTTTATATTGATTTCATAAACCCTAAAAACACCTTTTTATTAATATATGAATTAGGTTTCCAAAACGATTCCATATTTTAGATTATATTTTCCTGAGTTCAAAACATATTTTATTATATTTTTCTGACTTATAAATATTTAGTTATGATTTTTACAAGTTAATTCATTATTAATTAGATCCATTAAAAACACATGTTTAAAACATCAGATTCAGGCGCTAAAACCAACACCATAAGAAAGCTTGCATTTTTCTGAATCCAACGACTATTCATTTGTAATTTTTGGCCAAATATATAATTAGTTATCAATTTTATAAAATCGACCAATGGAAAAATTCAGAAAAGCCAACTCAGCAAATCAGAGGTGAGAGAGAGAAGATTTCGGGCCCAGCTGACATGGCCCAATCATGACTGGCCAGTTCAGCGGGTCAAAGGCTCGTTTTGACTCGCCCCATAACAAAGGAAATATGAGGCACAAAGACGATTATGCCCTAACTAGAAAACGAAGAAAAGAAGAAGCGTCGAGGGGTAAAACTGGGAAACCAAGTGGGGGATTCATCCCCTTCGCAGAGCCCCGCCATGGTATAGCAGCGAGCTGCTAGCTTGGCCAAGTTTGGGCGAATCCATGATTCAAGAGAAAACTAAAAAATGAGTCATCCGAAAGCGAGAAAAGATGGAACCGAACTCACCGAAAGTATCAATTCAGTCGGAGAAGCACCGACGAAGAAGGAAGAGGTGCCAGAAAAACAAAGAAGGAACTGAACTGGCGACTTGCAAACACACACACAAAGGTCAAATTGAAGGCGGACAAAGATTTACAAGCTCGAAGGGGAACCTACCGGACTAGAATAGAGCTTCGCTATTGTCCGATGAGTGTCGGAGAACTCGACCTCCCAAGTCCAGAGCAGACAGAGATGGGGAAGGGTTCTCGGGGTCGATAGAAGCTAAACCAAAGCAGGCAACGAGGACCTGGGATCCCTCCGGAGGCCTGGGATCAATTCCCTAGAAGTCTGATGACCCGATACGGCAGGGAGAAGGAAAAAGAAACTGGAAACAGGGCAAGACAGGGGAACCAAGTTCAACCAAGGTGTCCGAAACTCAAAGAAGGGAAACCCCTGTATATAGGGATCGGGCCGCGCGGAGAAGAACGAGGAATCCAGGAGAAAAGAAAGCAGAGTGGGAGGAAGAAGAGAGCTGGAGAGAGAACTGGAAAACGTTCGCCTCAGGAGTCCTGGTACAGGTTGTGTCGGGATAGACTCCTACCAAAGGTGGGAGATGAGCCGAACACCGTTAGATGCCAGATCGAAGGGTCCAGGTTAAAAAACTAAAACAGGAAAGCAGGCGTGACACATATAAAACAAAAATCGAATCTGATTAAATCAAAGTGTGAATGCATTATTTTCTTATTCTCTCTCTTGATTTGGGGGTTCAAACATAATCCAAATTAAGCTAAAATTTGCACAGAGGCCAATAAAGGCATGTAGATTCTGATTTTGCACTTAGTTTTGCCTTTTGGAAACTTTTAATGTGTTAAATAAATTAATTACTATTTTCTCTTTCCTCCTTCATTAATGGCATTAAGATTATCCAAATTTTATGAAACTTAATCCACAAGTCATAATTAACATGTTGGTTACGAATTTGCCATCAATTTTACATATTGGATATATTTGCATTTTTATTTATTATCTTGAAGGTTTACACACTTTCTCTCTCCTGATTTCACCCTTTAAGCAAACTTTCTCCAAATTGGTTGAAAATTCACCCAAAGGCTATATTTATTATGTAGATTACGAATATAATATTATTTTCCTCTTTTGGAGTCAATTATTATATTTATTTATTAATTACACCTTTTATGCAATTTCTCTCTCTTAACTTACCATATTATTTCAAGGTGGTCCAAATCAAATGAAAATTGACATGTAAACTTATTTTATTGTGTAGATTACGAATTTGAAGTCTATTATTTAATTTGAGACTTTATTACATGAGTTTTGTCATATGGCCCATTAGAGGCCCATTAACTGTATTACTCTTTCAATTAAGTTCTTTATCATCTTATTTTCATCAAATGAATTATTTGACGTATTATATTACATTATTCGCACATTAGATTATTAGGATTACTCTATCCTTAACCTTGTTTAGAAAAACCCAAAAGATCACAGTTCTAGGGTAGGGTTCTAGATCTGGTATGTTACAGAATACTAGGATTTTAAGGTACCCAATTATAATTCAAGTCTAGTCATCTAAATGGACTTTGTGAGTAGTGAATTCTTATGAATGATGCAAGAGTTGGAGAAACATGCAAGAGTTGGTGAATGATGCAAGAGTTGTATGTTTGGGTCAGTGAACCATAGTTACATATTAGAGATGATTATGATTTAAAAGAATATTATGCATCGAGTTATTTAGTTGTGAAATTAAGAAAGAGCTCTGAACACAATAAATCATTTCTTATGTTATTTCTTTTTTAAACTATGATTAACTAAATGAACATTAATGCATAGTTTGGAATACATCTAAATAATTACCTATAGCTTAGAGGATATCAAACAGCCTGCTAATCATTCATGACAATTCCAAACAACCCCCACCCTTTGTCAATGAAAAGATATCTCATATAACTGGTGATGTGATGAATCCCTTCAAGGTTTGTTTTCTTATCCTATGACAAATGTAATATTTGACTTGAAGTATTTGTTGTCACATCAATGATGTCATGTGTATGTTATATTGAATAAAATATAGAAATGACTAGGTATAAGCTGAATCATATTTCTGCTTATAAATAGGACAAAATTTATTCCGATTTCTTCCTCGTCTAAACACTGACCAGTCTAACTTATCGCATAAATTTAGCAAAATGAATATATTTTCGGCCAAAAAATCAAAATGGCATGTTTGAGTATTGTAATTACCAAAATAGCATGATTTAAAACTTAATTCCCAAAATCACATGTTTCTGAGGCAATAGGGGATGTACTGCTCCTGGTGGGGTCAATATGTCCCCTCAGAGGACGTATTGCTATTTTCTAAAAGCAATACGTCCCAAGTTGGGACACATTTCCCCAAACAGGAGCAATATGTACGCAAAGAGGATGTATTGTTTATTTATTTTATTTTATTTTTAATTATGAGACCATGTACACTATTATATGTTAAATTACTAAATAAACATAATCTGGATTAACTAATATACAATTAACCATATATCTAATACCTAAAAATAATAACAGAATATTATTTTTCATTAATACATAATATCTATTAATGTAGATAAATGTATTTAAAAGTAATCGATACAATACAAAAATTATATAATAAAGTTTAAAATTATAGAATTAAATATATATATATGTACACTTAGAAGACTGATAAAGAAAAATATACCACATGATGTTATGCATTATATATATATACACAAATATATATATATATATATATATATATATATATATATATAGAGAGAGAGAGAGAGAGAGAGAGAGTCAGACTAGAATACACTCGAGTGTATTCAGAGCTGAATACACTCAAATAGTTTTTCATGATGCAATATTTTTTTCTCGAATATTGGGTAATTTTATTTCGAGAAAGGGCTTAAGAAAACACCAACCCTTAGCACTAAGTGCTCATACAAAGATTTGTTTACAAAATGGAAACAAAACCGAAAATTGCCCTAAGCCCAGATCTCACCCCCGTTTACCAACTGTATTTTTCCAACCAAGGGTTGTTCAAGGCAATAAATAAGTAAGGGAGGTGAGTTGTACAAGGTACGTAATAAGACTGTATCACAGTCACTCCTCCAGGTCAGTCTAAAGAGGCTGCCCAACCACATAAAGAACAGAATGAGCATACTGGTAAGATGGGCACAATTGATCTCAGTCGTACCCCTCATGCACACGATCATGCTCGCGTCCAAAACAACCCGAGCCGGATACAACAACCAGGATGTGTGTGTGTCACCTCGCACCACCTGGCCTCGTCTGGTGTCTTCACCTCAGTGGATGTCCCACGTAACGGCAAGCCTGCGTGATAGTTGTTCCTTCCATGTTGGGTGTGCAAACAGCACATTCCTCATCGACCTCCTAATCTGTGCTGCCAGTGTGGTACTAGGTTCTCCCTGTTCTCCATGTCTTATTTTATTTCTTTCCATCCAAACAAAGTAAGTAGTTGCAACAAGTGCAAGGAACACAAGGTCCCATGTGTGTGCATCAATCCACCGAGTGGCGATATCATGTTGCGTGCAAGGATTCAGATCCATCACCCCCTGATGGCCCCTCATGAGTGTGGACCATACAACAGATGTATATGGGCATTGAAAGAATAGGTTTGACGTTGATTCTTCACCACCTTTACATAGCGAGCACGATGTGTCATAGTCTGCACTCCATCTCGCAATTCGATCCGCCATGAGTATTCCATTGTTACACACCTTATGGACTGTTGTTTCCCATCGGGGGATGCATCGTGCATGCCAGAGTGCTTTGGAAAACTTACACTCAGGCCTGCGTGGGCGAACAACTTCCCAGAATTCAGGGAATGTCTCACCGCGCAAGTGTTCACCTCTATCATTGAGTGAATATAGGGCTTGGCAATTTATATATTCCTCTACTATTCTCCAATATGTTTTTCAAAAATATAATCAGTCGATCTTATTAAACATATTGTGAATAGATCATATGCAAAATTTAAGCACATTTGGACATTTATAGGTCATGTTATAAAGAACGTAAAAAATATGCATTTCAAATTAGTTTCGTGTGTCGATTATGTTGCCCTTGGATGAGTGACTTACACTCATCCAAATGGGCTCAAAATTTGTATGTAGCCTAGTTATAGTATGACGGTGAAGATCGATGGTTTATATTTTGCAAAAAATAGTCTTAATATGAAAACACACTTGAGTGTATTTGTGCGACATGTACACTCGAGTTTATTTTAGCCTGACTATATATATATATATATATATATATATATATATATATTAAAGACATTATATATAATATTAAAAAAATATAAACATGCAAATTATGTAGAGTAAAATATACTAGAACAACAGCAAAAAATAATCAAAATAAAATATATAATACATATGATTTTAAATGCAATATATTAAAATCGTAATATAAATGATTTTTGGCAGATTATATTTGTCCCTAAACTGGATAAAAGTTAAAAATATTATTATGTAATTATGATTTTTGTCAATATATTATTTTTTAAACATAACAAAAAGAATAATGTTGTTACAACCTCAATTTTGCATATGTTTGCATAATTGAATTATAAAGATTTTGTGAATATGGACTTAATTGAAAAGGTTGTATGCTTTGCTTTAAAAGATGGATTTCTTTGCAAATCTCCGTTTTGATAGGAATTTTGTAATTTCTATTATTAGCTTAATCCAATAATGGATATAAAAGAGAAGAAAAGAAGAAAAGTCCAAATAAAAGGAAAAGACAAAAGATAATGGATAATTATGAGAAATACATATAAATCTCTAGAAAGTGGAATTAATGGCCACAATTAAATAAATTTCATTTCTATGTGATTTCTAATAAAAGAAATATGAAATGAGGAAAAAGGAAATGAAAGATAAAGAGAAATACTTGAAAAGAAATATCTTAATAATGAAATAAGTAAGATAATGAAAAATGAAGAATGTAAATGCATCTAGAAGGATGATAAGTATCCTTAAAAAGGAATTTCAAAATCTTAGGATTTCTTGGGATCCAAGGAGTCCCAATGAATAAGAAGAAAGAGAAAATGAAAAATAATACAAAATAAGAGGATAATGTGATACAAAATTAATGAATTTGTGGTATTATTAAAAAGAGGTACTTTCTTCTATTAGGAAGTATGATTTCATGGCCAATGGATTAAAAGCCAAGTAAAAAGAGAATAAAAGAGGTAAATTTTCGAATTCCTAATATCTAAAAGAATAAAGAATATCAAAGAGATAGTTAAGAGAGAGAAGACTGCTTCCTAATGAAGGAACTTGGTTTCCTATTGGGAAAGGGCTTTGTTTCTTCATGGGCAAGCATGGTAGGCCATTGGTACCCACCCCTATATAAAGGGTAGAACCCTTGGCCGAATCTAAGAGGATTCCATATTCCCTCTCTCTTCACCTTCTTCTTTTCATTTAAACCCTAACCAAGAGGGTATAGGGCTATCTCAGGGGAAATAAGTAGCTGTGTTGGGTCCTGATGGAGGCACGAAGCTACCACGACAACTTGAGGAAGATAGGCCATCGACTCCATGCCCACGACCAACGTACAATGCCTGCAGAAGGTCAACACCATGGCTGCAAGTTGCAACCTGCCCAGCCCGAACCAGCCACATTAGTCACGAGCTGGGTAAAGTCGTAGGTGCGGCGGAGGGCGGAGGATCTAGGGAAGAGGTTGGCAGCAGTCATCGGGCCCCGGGGAAGAGGGGGTAGACCTACGGAAGTGCTGTGCTCGGTGAGAGCAGCGGGCGTTGGAGGTGGAAGATGATCTAATGGTCGTTGGACAAATTTGCCCCTCTGCGATGTGAAGAACCGACAACTTAAGTGAGGGTAGTATGGTAATTCGGTTATGTTTTGAGTCTGCCATGACTATGTTGCATGATTAGGATGACGTGGCAACCTGCCATCGGTCCAAGTAAGTGAATTCTTGCAAAATTCATATCTAATTATTGGTAGATCGGAATTGTAACATCCCTAACTTGGGTTATGCTTTAACCCTAGGTGTTTTAATAAATAAAGATGATTATATGCTTAATCTTATCTTGTGAAAAGTAATTAGGGCTCATGAGGAACTTATGTTTCAATTTTGGTCCTGTTTGATCAATGTTGAAGCAATGTTTGCTTATTTTGGACTAAAGTGCAAATTACCCAAGTTAAGGGGATAACTTACAAATTTTACATAATAATATGTTCCTCTGATGTTGATACATCATTAGAATGAATATTATGTAGTGGTATGGCTTCCACAAGCCTGGACACCAAGATAGAGCTTGTTGGACAATGTTTGTGCATTAAAACCTAGTTTTGGTGTAAAGTGCAATTTACCCAAAACCTATGGTTCAATATGAAAATTACCACTTCAATAAGGTCCCTAATGTTTCTTGGAATCATTTAGAGAAAAGAAAATAAGAGGGGAGCCTCATTTGAATTAAGTTGGAGGAGAGAGAATCTTGATATTAAAATAATCAAGATTTAAGCCTAATTGGAACCCTAATTCAATTTAATGCAATAAATAAATAAAATAATTGAAGGGGCCTTCAACCAAAATTAAAATGGTTATATTAATATGTGTGTGGACGAGATTAATCCTTGCAAAGGAACGAGCATATCCTAAGGAGGTGAAATTCCACTCACCATTATTATAAGAAAAAGAAATTCCACTCAAAAATGGATATTACTATTATAAGGGTTAAGGTGCTTAATTTCTTTTCCCTTTATTCTTGGATAATGAAGAGGTTTTGCAAGAAAATGAATATGGCTTCTTGTCCAAGAAATGGAGGGGGATTTGGTGGAAATTATTTTGGGAATTAAAGGAAATAATCCCATTTTCTCTCTCCTTGGGATTTCCTTATACATATCCCTTTTTCCACTCACTTAAGGACTTCTTTTCGGATTTCCTTTCTTTCTTTGCCTTGGCCGACCCCAAGAGAAGCTCAGGAATAGGAGGAGGACACCCCAACCTGTTGTTAAGGTTCTTGACCTCTTTTCCCCTTGATTCCATGGTGGAAATTGAAAGTAAATCATTGATTTCTTCTTAATTCGATCTCCTCTTCAACCCTAGCCAAACTTTTCAACCAAAAGCTTGAGGACGAGCCTAGGGGGAGTTGCAAGGGCTTCATCCACCATTTTTTCCATGAGCTTGGAGATTTGAAGCTCAATTGGAGGCGGGTTTTATAACTTGAACCCTTGATTTTGTTATTGCATTCAATTCCCTATCGAATAATGACCATTTCCACATTCACGATAATTGATTTGGTTGATGGATGCAATCACCATGGAAACCACAACATGTTTCATGAGTTTAGAGCTTGAAGACGATAAGAACACACCTCTCCAAAATATCCAAGGCAAATGGTTTACTTTTGTTTCTCAAACGGTTTCCCAAACCGTTTGGGAGCAAACAGTTTCAAACCGTTTAGAAGCAAACAGTTTCACCAAACTGCATGAGACCAAATGGTTTCAGACCGTTTAGTGGTGTTGACCAGGGTTGACCATTTGGAGATCTGTTGAAAATGATCTAGGTTAATGACCCATCAATTATGATTGATTATTTCCAATTGGTTCATGAATTGAAGGTTCATCAATCACCAAAACCCTAATCGGGTTAAGTGTTGATTTGTAATTTGATTAAGTTGGAAACTTGGGTTGATTGACCCAAACGGTTTCAAAACTGTTTGGGGATCACCCAAACGGTCTCAAGACCATTTAGGGGTCACCCAAGACCGTTTGGAGGTCTAGGGTTGAGTATGGTTAAGTGTTTGAAGATCCAAATATATGGTATGAACCCTAATCGGCTAAGTGTTGATTTTGCAAGTGATTGAGATGATGTTTTGGGTTATTGATCCAAACGGTTTCAAAACTGTTTGGGGATCACCCAAACAGTCTCAACACCGTTTGGTGATCACTCAAGACCATTTGTAGTTCTAGGGTTAAGTATGGTTCAGCAATTGAAGGTCCAAAGATATTAAGTTGATGTACAATCAATTGCTGATTTGGTGATGTACAATCCTAGGACTATGGTTAGGTGTTTGGAGATCTAAAGATACTAAGTTGAAGTGCAATCAAATGCTGGTTTGGTGATCAATCCAATGATCCAAACTCTAATTGGATGACGTGGATTTGAGTGATGAGATGGTAAAATGGTCTCAAGACCATTTGGAGGTCATCTAAACGACCTCAAGACCGTTTGGAGTTAGGTTATGTTCAATTTGGATGATGGTCCAATAGTTTTAAAGTAACTAGTTACACATTGATTAATGTTGAAGGATCATCAATTCCAAACCCTAATACAATTGATTCAAACCCTAATTTATGACCAATTGAGGGTCAATTGAGAGTCAAATCAGTTGAAGGATGACCTACTTAACTTAATCAAAGTATGGTGATAGGTCCAATTGATGATTAGTTACATGAATACAATGGTTGATGGAATCAACATTGAGAACCCTAAAATGATTGGAGTAGTTGAGACCATCTTTGGTCCATGCGGTTTTGAGGAGGTTTGGACCAAAGTCTCAAGACCGTTTGAGTCCAAACAGTTTCAAGACCATTTGGGACCAAACGGTCTCAAGGACCGTTTGGGACCAAACGATCCCACACCGGTTGAGTTCATGCGGTTTCAAAAAGGTACTTTAGCAAACGATCTTGAAGGTCACCTTTACCAAATGGTTTCAAACCATTTGAACTTTGAAAGACCAAGACCGTTTGAGGCCCAAGTAATCAAAATTGTTTGAGGATCAATATGGTGAAACCATTTGGATACCTATTGTAATTGAAGATCCAATTGGTCAATTCATTCGGATACCTCATGTAATAGAGGTCCAATGTGATTGAATCTCTTGAGAATTAAGATGATGATTGATCCATTGTTCCAATGATGATTATTAAGGTTAGGTACAAAGGTTGAAACCCTAAAGTACCTAGATGATCAATACCTTTAGACTAATTAATCCTAAAAGGTTATGAGAGTAATGTCTTAGCACACTATGTTAACCATAGTTGTATGTACTTGATTAAAGGGTTGATGTGACCTAATCAAATTGGGAGGATGATATAAAGGAATCCATATATGAGTATTGATCATGTGATGATTAGGTTATGATCCTAATAAAGAGATCATGAATCCCTAATCCAGAAGGTTAATGAATCTTAACCCTAGTTCAGGGTAACATAATGTAAAACCCCAATTATGGTAATAAAGAGTGAAACCCTAATTGGGATGAGTATCTCCAATTGATAGGAAAGGACAAACCCTAATTGAAGGTGATGCCATGAGAAACCCTAATTGAGGGTGATGCCATGAGAAATCCTAATTGAGGGTGATGCCATGAGAAACCCTAATTGATGGTGATGCCATGAGAAACCCTAATTGAGGGTGATGTCATGAGAAACCCTAGTTGGGATGAATAGTAAGTGAAACCCCAAAGCCCTAATAAAAGGTAAAGGTAGGTGAAATTCTAAATGGAGTCATAATATTGAAAGCCCTAACCTTGTGCAATATGATGACAAACCAGAACCCTAATAATAAAGTAGAGGGTGAAACCTTATAAAGGTGAATTACCTTAAAGGATTGAGTATAGGCAACCTTATTGTAGTCAATGCCTTAACCTAAAATGAGTCCATACCATTAAAGGCAGTAGGACCATTCTTGTGTGTGACCTATGCACTCCATGATGAGAGTGATAGGTCAATGGATGAAAGTATTAAAATGGGAAGTGCCTTAATACAAGATAAGCTGATAACTCAAGGAAGATAGAGGTGATGAGGAAAGTGATATACCATGATGCATTTCAAATCCAATCTATTTGAGTAAGAAACATATGAAGTGTGTTATGTAATATTGTTATAATAAAATGTAATGAGTTTGATATACCTTGACAAGCATAGGCTAATATACCTTGAGAATAAGGGTAAGCCAAACTAATGAGTATGATGTAATCATACCATGATAAGGATGAGGAATGAACTCATATCTTGTACTGAGAATCATTTAATGATAAATGTTAAGAATAACGAACATGCCTGAATTCTAAAGATGTGTAATGGCCTTATGAGCCATATGGTTAGATGTTACCTAGTGAGAGGTGACAAGGTGTTTTATGGGCCTTATGAGCTATGAGGATGGTTGTTGCCTAGTGAGAGGTAACAAAATGTTTTAAAGGTTACACATGATTGATATAGTTCAATATCAAGAATAATATCACATGATTGATATAGTTCAATACCTAGAATAGATGCACAGGATTAGCATAGTCTAATACCTAGAATAACAACTGCACAGGATTGGTTAAATCCCAATACCTGGAATAATGTCATAGGATTGACATAGTTCAATACCTGGAATAATAATAATACAAGATTGGTTAAATCCCAATACCTGGAATAATGTCACAGGATTGACATAGTTCAATACCTGGAATAATAATAACACAGGATTGGTTAAATCCCAATACCTGGAATAATGTCACAGGATTGACATAGTTCAATACCTGGAATGATAACACAAGATTGGTAATAACCCAATACCTGGAATAATAACACAGGATTGGTTAAATCCCAATACCTGGAATAATGTCACAGGATTGACATAGTTCAATACCTGGAATGATAACACAGGATTGGTAATAACCCAATACCTAGAATAATAACACATGATTGGTAATAACCCAATACCTAGAATAGTTGCACAGGATTGACATAGTTCAATACCTGGAATGGTTACACAAGATTGACATAGTTCAATACTTGGAATGGTTACACAAGATTGACATAGTTCAATACTTGGAATGGTTACACAAGATTGACATAGTTCAATACTTGGAATGGATACACAGGAATAATACAAGTCTAATGCTTGTACTAGTTGCACAGGATTAGTGTAATCCAATGCCTGAAATATTTATATAGGATTGGTATAGACCAATGTCTGAATAAGACATGATGATGTACACTCTCATGTACAATATAACCAAAAATATGTTTAGCAGATTGGCCAAGGCCAATAAGTTGAATTAAGAATGTCTCATGGGTGATATATCAAGATAATGAGTGTCACAAGAGAAGTTTGACATGATGGTATGATATGAAGGATAAATGATATACATGTTCTTCCTATTCCTTATTAAGAGAATAGTTGATCTATTGTTCTATCATAAATAGTTACAATGTATTAAGATGAGAATGCTTTAAACTACATATCCTCTGTCCAGTTTTATATATTTTATTGCAATAATAATGTTTTGGCGGATAGTTATATCTCCCGCTCGGACAATTTACAATTGTCTCACCCCCGTGGGATCCAATGTTTTTAGGTGGACGTGGACAAGAAGAAAGGAAACCTTTAGCAGAGAAGGAACAACAGCAGCATCGAGGACAGTAGTAATATCTCAGGTGGAGATACTGCATGTCTAGTCATATAGTAGAAAGTCCTATGTGTCATCTCTGTACTCTCAGGTCCTCAGAGTCAGTAGTCAGTATTTTTATTGAATCGATTTGAGATTTTGGCTTGATGCCTCGAGGTTTTATGCTATCTGTATATAATGTTGAATAGGACAACTGATGTTGTAATCCTCGAGAAGAGATAGTACATTTTGTGTACTTATGAAACAGAATGTAAATATTATACTTTGGTTCTTGATGAAAAAGATTTCCTATGTGTGGATCTCTTTGCAAAAAGTTTTAATTTTTAGTGAATTTTAGCAATCCACTGCAAATGATTCGCTTCTGCTTAGTTAATCTCGTGTTTTATAAGTTGGATGCCACATGAATGGTACATATAATATATGTATTTTGCTCAAAAAAATGTGAGGAATCCAATAAAAATAGATTTAGAAGCTAATTCCACTTGCAATTCCAAAAGTAGTGGAAGTTATCAACTTTAGTGCATTAATGATTAAGAAACCCTAATTTAAGATGATTAATGTATAGAGAAGGGTTATATGGATGATTCAAGTTAATATTAACATGTTGATTATAAAAAGATGCATTAGATCTAAAAGGATGAACTTTATGTGTAATTTGATTAATTTAGGGCTACATGTACATAAATGAGCTTTAATGGGCCTTGAAATCCTAATGTTAGTAATTATGATTCTTAATTGCCTTAATTGTTCAAATTCATTTATAAAGATGAGATATGATGGTTCTAAGCTATTTTGAGTATAAAAGTTCCTAATTGTGGATGAATACCCTTAATTTGGTAATTAGGGTTTTCTAATGGATAAAAATGGAATCAGCAATAAATAGAGTTCATATGTGAATTTGGACCATAATGAATTATGAGTTGTTAATTCAAAAGAAACTAAAGGTGATAATTAAATCTAATGATCTTGAAATAACTTAAAAGGATAAAGATGGTAATTTTAGTGTAAAAGGAGAATAATAGACGTAATTGACTTTTAAGTAGGCTTATGATGTTGAAGTTAGGGTTTGAGAACTAAGAGAGAATTAAATGTGATAAAAGTATTATGGAGGCTAAAACCTTAATAAAACCCTAAAGTGGCCTAGAAAGCCTAAGATGGAATCCAAGTCTATGTTGAGAATGTTTTGGATAAACTATAACACTTGGATGTATTGCATTAATTTCAGGATATTGTTGATTGCTTGTTTGATTGTTCTTTATCGTTATTTCTTGGACATCAAGTTGCTCTGGATCAGGTATGTGGTTAATTATGGTTAATCGTATTAGTTTCCCGAATGTTTTCCAGATGATTGATCGCATTGAATGCAACATATCAGTTTGGATCTTCATACTTGCAAATCATAAAGTCACTATGGTTATCATAATTATAATATAAGTGTGTATTCTCGCACCTACATGCCACCCTGATGGATGATGCAAAAAGGTCAAGCCCAGGTGGGAAGACCCATGGGTACCATGAGTGGTGACCCCAGACACCAAGCTCGGGATTGAGAAGGTGGTCTTTGTTGCATGACTAATGGGCACCATGAGAGGTGACCCCAGGCACCAAGCTCGGGATTGAGAAGGTGGTCTTTGTTGCATGACTAATGGGCACCATGAGAGGTGACCCCAGGCACCAAGCTCGAGATTGAGAAGGTGGCTTTAAGTCAATGGCAAAAGATAAACCCTAAAGAGGGTATTCCAGGGTTAGGGCAAAAGCGGTGGAGAATGTCACATTGAAAGTGTAAATTGGTTTGTTAACTAACTTGATTGTGATATTTAGATTGTTAGTCATATTTGTGAAATTTTGGTGCTCCCCACATACCGACATATTCATTTATGCTGACCGACATTTTGTTTGTCGGTGTTTTAGGTACAACCCTAAAGAGAACAAACAGTAAAGTGACACATTGTGAAAATAAGAAATAATGTGCGAGGAGGATTAGATAGAATAGATTCAAGTTGTGGATAGAAGTAGATATCCAAAGTTTTTAAAAGGTATGCAAAGTTTTATTTTATACCAAATTTCAATATAGTCATGGTAGAATTTAATAATTATTACTAATTATTTGTCGAACCTTTGATCCGGTTTATTGGGATAACGACTCTGACCTCTTGGTCTCCCTTAATTGGGGGTTACCGGGAGGCGGAGTCGTTACAGATGAATAATATGTTATCATTTTTATGTGTTGCATTTATAAGCATATGTATCATATATTTTATTTTGATTATCTATTATTATTGTTTTTCTATATTATACTTTATATAGTTGACATGTTTATATATTTATATATTATATATTGTACCTTTAATATATATATATATATATATATATATATATATATATATATATATATATATATATATACATATCTATATTTATATATATGTATATATATTACTATATTAGTTTTTTTTCTTCTGAGTGTATATATATGGGTGTGTATTTTGTTAATTTAAACTTCTGTATATAATTTTAATATTGAATCCATTAATTTTATATTTATAAATATTATGTATTGATGAAATATTATATTTTGTTATTATTTTATTTTTTAGGTATTATCTTAAAAATATGGTTAATTATATATAAGTTAATGTAGATTTTGTATTGAAGGATAAACACAACAACACTCTAGCTGAGGTGATGGAGTGAATTGGTCCAGCGGCTCTAGCGACTGAGTTCGCGATCTAGGGCGAGGCGGTTGCGGCTTGGGACTCGGGGAGGGGGCCTCGGCGATGGTCGGCCGCCACCCCTCTCCCTCTGGGTCTGCTCCTCGGCTCGTTTCCTGCGATCTGCTTCAGGTCGGAGGCTTCTAGCTTCTTCTTCTTCTCCTCTTGCCCGGTACGTTTGTGCGGAGCGCCAACCCTGGTCTGGGCTGGTTTTGCGTACAGAGGGGTTTGGGTGGGCTAGTTTTGCGGCTGCAACTTCTTCCCGGGTCTTTGGATCTGAAGTAGTGTTGGTGGCTTACTGCTCGACAGATCTGCTGGCTTCGAGCCTCCTTTCCTCTTTCTGTGTTCTCATTTTCTTTGCAGGTTTGAGTTCTTAGGTTAGGGTAGTTTTTCTATCGGTGTTTGCACGTCGGAGTGGCATTTTGTCAGTCTTTTTAATAAAGGTTTGTTGTCCTTCCGTAGTGAAGGTGGCCGGGTTGTGGGTTTCCCCCTATGCCTCGATCATGATTGGGGTTTCCCCCCTTTCTTCTGTTGTGGTCGGTTGTTCTGGGTGCTGCTTTTTGCTGATCTTTTCACGAAGGTTGGATGGTGTATACACAGATAAGAATCTTGCTTGGCCTTGGCTTGATGGAGGAAGTACCTACTACGCAGATGCTACTCAGGATTGTGGTTTGATTCTGGTTAGAAGCTCCTTTGGCGAGCTATTTGGGGAGGAATCCAAACTGAAGTGTCTTATCAGTATCCAATCTCATCTGTTAAATGTTGATGTATTTCATCCTTTCTGGCTGTTTTTCCCATTTAGAATCTTCATCTATGTAGATGTCGTATGGCCTTTATTAATATGATGGCAGTCGATGTTAAAAAAAATGTAGATTTTGTTCATTTAGTAATTTAACATATATATGTATATATGTAACTTACATGATATCATAATAAAAAATAAAGTAAAAATAATAATACTTCCTCTTTAGAGACGTATTGCTCATGTTGGGGCCAATGCGTACCAAATGGGGACGTACTGCTTTTTGAAAATAGCAATAAGTCTTCCGAGGGGATGTATTGACCCCATGAGGAGCAATATGTCCTCCTTAGAGACGTATTGCCTCAAAAAATGCTATTTTAGAAATTAATAATTTTGAATCATGCCATTTTGATAATTAAAATACCCAAACATGTCATTTTGATTTTTGAACTATATTTTCATATTTATATCCAAAATGATTTTGTGGATACTATTCTTTGTACTACCTTTTCTTGGATTGAGATTCCATGTTCAGGCTTTGATTTAAACTTCAGTATAAATTTTAATACTAAATCCATTAATTTTTATACACTATTATTTACATTTATAAATATTATGTATCGATAAAATATAATATTTTGTTATTATTCTATTATTTTTAGGTATTATTTTAATTAAATGGTTAATTATATATAAGATAATGTAGATTTTATTCATTTAGTAATTTAACATATATCTGTATATATATAACTTACATGATATCATAATAAAAAATAAAAAAACCAATACGCCCTCTTTTGGGATGTATTTCTCCTGTTGGGGCGAATGCATCCCAAATGAGGATATATTGTTTTTCAAAAATAACAATATGTCTTCCTTGGGGTCATATTTCCCCACATAGAGCAATACGTCTTCTTTAGAGACGTATTGTGTCAAAAAATGCTATCATAGAAATTAAGCATTATGAATCATGCCATTTTGGTAATTAAAATATCCAAACATGTATTTTGATTTTTGACCGATATTTTCTTATTTACATCCAAAATGATTTTGTGGATACTATTCTTCGTGCTATATTTTCTTGGATTGAGATTCCTTGTCCGGGCTTTATTGTTTCTGCACTGCTTCCACAAATCTAAACCACATGTTTATCTCAAAAACCCACAATTAAAAAGATTAATTAAGAGTTCAAATTGTAACATGAGTCCGGAACAATGAATTGGGACCCTCTTTTCTTTGTCTTGCTAGCCCTAAACGGCACCTAGGTTGTCAACCAAAACCTCCCCTATACTAAGGCCCTATTTGGTTGGATGTTGTTATAGAGAAATGAGTTAACTTAAAAGGTAGGAGTTGGGATGTATTGGTTTCAGACGATTGGTAATTTATTTGGTTGGGTGTTCAAAGAAAACAGCGATTTTACTTTTTTATTTGGTTGGCTGCTGTTAAATGCCAGTGAAGTATGGCAGAAACAATGTAATATCCGAACTACACCTGACCGCACACTTTTTTGGCACGGTACAAAAGGCATGAATTGAAGCCAAAATGACAGGTGCCGCTGCGTTGCAAAACAGTGAGTTGCTATTCCTTGCACCCAACCAAATAAAAAACCTGATCTAATTCCATGAGTTCGTTTGTCATGAACTTATTTGTCATCCAACCAAACATGGCCTAAAGGGCAATCAGCTCGCGACCTACAATGGCTCCATCAATGAGCATATGGTTTGTGGGAGTATAGTATTTGAAGAAATATCATCAATCGCATATAGTCTAATCATTGAACCCGTCCAACTCCGTGAAGATGCAGAACCCCAATTCCTTATTCCGGTTGCCGCGGCTTCAGCACGCCACACTCTTGCTCTTCACCGTCGTCTTCCTCCGCCACCGCGCTTCCACGGTGGATGCTTATGATAATCACGCTGAACTGTCTCCGGCAAGCCATGTTGGCACACATAGGGCCTGGCACGAGTCCTTCCTGGACCACACCAGCGCGGCGGCCAGCCTCGTCCACTCCTACAACCACGTCCTCGGTGGTTTTGCTGCCAGGCTCTCGGAGGTGCGTGGGCAAATGAGTTCAACTACGGCCGGGTAGTAATCATCCGGGTTCTTGACACAGGTATTTTCCTTCACGCCCGTCCTTCCTCGACCACGGAAGCATCCCACCACCCACACCGAAATGGAACAACAAGCAGATCGGTGCACGGAGCTTCCTTAACAGCAGCAGCACATCAAAGCCGTCTTTATACTTGCCTATAGTTTAGAATACGTCTTAATACATGCCTATTGTTTAGATGATTAAGAACAACCTGTTAGTCATTAATGATAGTTCCAATTAGTAGAAAATTGCTGTTGCAAAAACGCTGTTCCGGACTGTTCCAGTTAATCACCCAGGGACGCCTTCGACATCGATCCACTTATTTCTATTGCAAAACTCTCCCTATTAGAACCATATATGAGATTTCCATCTCGTATGGCTCAAGCACAAACACAAAAATATTGATTTACAGATATGTGAAACTGAAAAAAATAGAAACCCATAATGTTAGCTTTTCTGACTCACTTATTAGTTGATCTCTGTACAAAAAGGAATTATATGTCAGTTCTTTCTAGTTACTTGATTCTTTATTTCTACTTTGATAATCGTGAGAGAAAGAATTTCATTTCTCCAGACTGAACCAATATCTCAATAATTTTAGTAATCTACAATCATCGTTTTCTAGCTACTTGGACAACTTGGAAAAAAAAAAATCAAACTTTTTTATTTGAATAAAATAAAAACTCGTTGAATGAAAAAAAAAATCTATAAGTAATACCAAACTTGATTCCGACTTCTCCCTCGTCTGACCAGTCTAAGTTTATCGCATAAATTCCGCAAGAGTGGATATATTATCCTATATATATCCAAAATGATTTTGTGGATGCTATTCTTTGTACTATCTTTTCATTGTCTTGCCAGCGCTAAACGACACTTTAGCTATCATCTAAAACCTCGCCGACACTAAGGGGCAAGCAGCTCGCGACCTACAACGACTCCATCAATAAAGCATATGGTTTGTCGGAGTATAACATTGAGTTTTTTCCCAAAACTCCCCTCTGTTTTCTAGAAATTCCAAAACCACCCTTCATGTTTAAGAAATCTTAAAACTCCCCCTCCAGGTTGGGATGAGCATCGGGCCGGGTTATACCGGGTTTTGCCTGTCCCAAACCCAAACCACATTTTAAAGCGGGCCACGGGCCGGGTTCGGGCCAAGATAAAATTAAAAAATGTCAGCCCATACCCGACCCATATAAGAATGCTGGGTTTCGGGCCGGATTCGGGTTTGCCCATATAACATCGAATGAGCAAACCAAATTTTGCTAGATCTAACTTGCTAACATGAAAACTGAATTACTGAGATATGTATTTTGTGATAAACCTTCAAAAGAATGTATATACATTATATTGAAAGAGTAACAAATCATTTTCTCGTACATGTGAATGTATGAGAAGTAAAAAATCAATGGAGTCCACAATGTTGTGCCTTTTTGCCTCCTCATCCTATATGTATATACAATGAAATGGGTTTTGGAAGGGCAAAAGATCATTTGTCTCCTACATGTGGGCATATGAGTAAAAAGATGAGCATAATCTACTATGCACTGAGCAAAAGATCATTTGTCTCCTATATGTGGACACAATGAGATCAAAATAAAGAAATCAAGTATGTCTATTCATGTCAATGATGGTTATCTTATTAGTATGAATTCATTAATCATGTTGATTGATTACATAGTATCCATGTTGCCATTGGTAAGGTACATACTACATATTGCCTCAAGAAATTTGTATGTTTTTCTTTTAGGACAAAGATAGATGTATATGTATATAATGTACATAAAATATAATCTGGGCATTCTGGTTTTCGGGCCTGGGTTTACCTCTGCCCATACCCGGCCCAAATAAAATATGGGTTTAAATTTTAGGCCCGGCCCACCCATATTGTAACTCGGGTTCGGGTCTGGATCGGGTTATGCGGGCTGGGTCGTGGGTCGGATCGGGCCGGCTCAACCCGATGCTCATCCCTACCTCCAGGTGATCTGCCCGTCTGCTAGCCGTCACATTTGACAGCTCTTTTTCTTGTTACTGTTATTGTTACTACTTGATCAAGATACTAATCAACACATTGGTAATTATTTATTTAATTAATATATTTTAAATGCAAAATTATGTTCGAATATTATATATAAAATAAAAAATAAATCGGGGCAAATAAAGCTAAACAAATATCATTCATGTTTGTCAGAGCTCCATTTAGTCTAGGGATGACGAGTTTCGCTGGACCTGAAACCGAATTGGACCTGACCTGAATTGACCTGATTTAGACCCGACCTGATTGGACCCATACCCAAAGGGACCCGGACCGGAACATACCTGAACAAAAAATGGACCAGACCTAATTGGACCTGAAATTCATAACAAATACTCTATTATAAAAATCCCTAAAAATTGTGACAAAACCGAAACCCGATCCGACCGGACCTGACCCAAGCCAAATAAGAGCTGACTCGACCTGACCCGAATTGAAATGGACCTGAACGGAACCAACTTAAAACTGAACAGACCCAAAAAAGACTCGAATGTTCAAGTCGGGTCGGGCTGGATCAGTAGGGTAGGGTAGGGTCTGGGTTTTTTCTACCGCTCCTAATTCAGTGTGGTCGAGTGATGCATCATTATATATTGAATAATGTTAGGCAGACCCCATTTTCAAACTCAAAACCAAACCCAAAGTGATTTGCACCACATGTTACCATAGCATAACAAATAAAATATTATTTTATTTGTTATGCTAAGGTAACATGTGGTGCAGGTCATTTCAGGTTTGGTTTCAGGTTTAGTTTCGGGTCTGCGTAGCAAGCCTCTTACATATTTGGTCTGATTGACATTCCGTCAATTTTAGGATCCATGTCTACTCTAAGATCGGTTAGATTGTAAAATGTATAATAGACTGATTTAGATATAATATGCATTTATTCTCACAATTATATTCAGTTAAAGCCAAAAGTACATCACATATACAAATGAACTTGAGGTAGATATTTTATATTACCATTACATTAATATTAGAAGTAACGTGATTTATATTTTGTTACTTCTAATATTAATGCAATGGTAATATAAAATCTTTACCTCAAGTTCATTTGTATATGTGATTTACTTTTGGCTTTAACTGAATATAATTGTGAGAATAAATGCATATTATATCTAAATCAGTCTAGTGTACATTTTACAAGTCTTACCGATCTTAGAGTAGACATGGGTCCTCAAATTAGCGGAATGTCAATCAGACCAAATATGTAATGACGCATCACTCGACCAGACTGAATTAGGGGCGTTAGAAAAAACCCAGATCCTACCCTACCCTACCCTACCGATCCAGCCCGACCCGACTTGAACATTCAGATCTTTTTTGGGTCTGTTCAATTTTAAGTTGGTTCCGTTCAGGTCCATTTCAATTCGCGTCAAGTCGAGTCGGCTCTTATTTAGCTTGGGTCAGGTCCGGTCGGATCGGGTTTTGGGTTTGTCACAATTTTTAGGGATTTTTATAATAGAGTATTTGTTATGAATTTCAGGTCCAATTAGGTCTGGTCCATTTTTTGTTCAGGTATGTTCCGGTCCGGGTCCTTTTGGGACTGGGTCCAATCAGGTCGGGTCTAAATCGGGTCCAATCGGATCAAGTCCAATTCGATTTCGGGTCCAGCAAAACTCGTCATCCCTAGACTAAATGGAGCTCTGACAAACATGAATGATACTTGTTTAGCCTTATTTGCCCTGATTTATTTTTTATTTTATATATAATATTCGAACATATTTTTACATGTAAAATATATTAATTAAATAAATAATTACCATCGTGTTGATTAGTATCTTAGTCAAGTAGTAACAATAACAACAACAAAAAAAGAGCCGTCAAATGTGACGGATAGATCGCCTGGAGGGGGGGTTTAGGATTTCTTAAACATGAGGGTAGTTTTGGAATTTTTGGAAAACAGAGGGGGTTTTGGGAAAAAACTCTATAACATTTATAGAAGATATCATCAATCGCACAGTCTGATCATCGAACCCGTCCGCCTCCCTGCAGATGCAGAGTCTCGACACCTTATTCCTGTCGCCGCGGCTTCTGCACGTCACGCTCTTGTTCTTCGCCGTCGTCTTCCTTCACAACGGCGCTTTCACGGTGGATGCTGATGATAACGCCAAGTACTACGTACACCAGGAAAACGGCCAGCTCCGTACCTACATAATCCACGTTGAGCACCCTCCGGCAAGCCATGCTGGCACACATAGGGACTGGCACGAGTCCTTCCTCGACCGCACCGGCGCGGTGGCCCGCCTCGTCCACTCCTACAGCCACGTTCTCAGTGGTTTTGCAGCCAGGCTCACGGACGCCGAGGTCCAGGCTCTGAGGGACATTCCAGGTTTCGTAGACGCGCAGCCCACGCGACGCCTGGAACTCCATACCACTCACACCCCGAGCTTCCTCAGGCTGCAGCAGGGCGCCGCAGGTGCGTGGGCAAAGGAGTTCAACTACGGCCGGGGAGTAATCATCGGGGTGCTTGACACAGGTATTTCCCCTTCGCACCCGTCTTTCCTCGACGACGGAAGCATCCCACCGCCCCCACCAAAATGGAAGGGGAAGTGCGAGTTCAGTGACGCGTCCCTATGCAGCAACAAGCTCATCGGAGCACGGAGCTTCCTCAACAGCAGCAGCACACCGAAGCCGTCCTTTCAACCATACGACGACGACGGCCACGGCACCCACACGGCGGGGACGGCTGCGGGAGCGTTCGTTGCAGGAGCCAGCATCCTCAACAACGCCAAGGGGACGGCGGTGGGTATGGCGCCCTGGGCTCACGTCGCGGCTTACCGGGTCTGTAATGAGACCTGCTATGACGCCGACGTGGTCGCTGGTATTGAGGCCGCTGTATCTGACGGCGTCGACATCATATCCATGTCGCTTGGCGGTGCTGAATTCCCGTTCTACAACGACTCCATCGGGATAGCCCTTTTTGCGGCGGCCAGGAAGGGGGTACTCGTCAGCGCCTCCGCAGGGAACTCCGGCCCGGATTACTTTAGTGCTGGAAACACCTACCCCTGGGCACTCACGGTTGGGGCTAGCACAACAGATAGGAGGATACGCGCCGTCGTCAGGCTCGCTAACGGAACGGAGTTCCAGGGCGAATCTGCTTACCAGCCCGCCGACTTCAACAGCAAGTCATTCTTACCTCTCGTGCGGCCGTTCTTCCACAAGAACGATTCAGCCCTCGAGCTCATATCAGCCTTATCGTGCTCAAACAAGACCGCTCTCCAGCTGGCAGATGTCAAGGGAAAGATTGTAGTCTGCATCATCGGAGGCAAACTGGTCCCAGTTGACAAGGGCAAGCTCGTCAAGGAAGCCGGCGGAGCGGCGATGATCGTCATGAACTCCGAAAGCCGAGGATACGACACCAGAGCGCAGCCGCACGAGATACCGGCCGCGCACGTCACGTACGCAGACGGAGTCGCCATACTGCAGTACATCAAGGCGGCGCAGTCTCCCTTGGCAACGATCGTCTTTGAAGGCACCAAAATCGGGTCCTCCTCCGGCGACCCCGCAGTGGTTGCGTTCTCATCCAGAGGGCCAAGCCTGGTCAACATGGGTGTGCTAAAGCCGGACATTATCGGGCCAGGAATCAACATCCTCGCGGCATGGCCAGAGCCCGTCGGACCCTTCCCGCTGCAGCCGCCGTTCAATATGATCTCTGGGACGTCCATGTCCTGCCCACACCTCAGCGGCATCGCCGCGCTGCTCAAGAGCAAGTACCCTGACTGGTCACCGTCGATGATCAAGTCCGCCCTCATGACGACGGCGGACGACAGCAACCTCAACGGAAACCTCATCAGCGACGACTACAATAACATCACGGCCGACGTCTGGACCACGGGGGCCGGGCACGTGAACCCTCTCAGAGCCGCCTACCCTGGTCTGGTATATGACAACCGCCCCGACGAATACATAGCTTACCTATGTGGGCTCGGGTACACGGACGCACAGGTCCAAATAATCACCCATGACGCCACACCCACCAAGTGCTCCGATCATCCTAAGCTCACAGGAGCCGACCTCAACTACCCGTCCATCACGGTGAACATCACCTTGTCGCCGTCGACCTCAACTACCGGGCCTCAACCGGACGTTGAAATCACGATCAACAGGACGGTGAGTAACGTGGGCAGCCCCATCTCCTCTTATACGGTCAAAACCAGTCGGCCACAAGGTGTAGTGATGGCCGTTCAACCCGAGACACTGGAATTCAGTCCCGGCGTCACGATGGCATCTTTCACAGTGCATTTCGGGCTGAACAAAACTGAAGCGGAGGTAATTCGAGCTTCCATTAACTCCACGTCGCTATTTTTGAGCCAGGGTTCATTGACATGGGTGCCTGCCGACGGGGGTACCATCGTTAGGAGCGCAATCGCGGTCCTCTTCGGTAACACAGTATCATTCACTACGGGCCTACAAGCCCAGTCCCTCAAATTGCATTAAATATTTAGCGTATAATTACCGAATTGTCACGGTACAGTCCTTATCATTTTGTATCACAAATTCAATAATCGTGTATCCAACTTCAAGGAAATCTTCTAGTTTCTTGGGTTTTTTTTACGCAATAATATTTGCATATGTAAAGAGTACATAACATAGGTGGTCAATAAACGACCAATAGCAAGTCTAGATGATAAATACAACAATAAATAGTGAAACAACATTATTATTAGATGATCGTTATCGATGTTGCTACTTGATTTAGTTCGAAGACTAAAGTGATGCTAAGCCGTTAGTGATATAACTTTTATTTATACATAAAATATGAAGTTCCTTTTTCTAACAATAATTAAAGACGAGCCAAAGGTTATCAATTAAAAAAATGAGATTATGTTATTTATTGCATATGTTGAGTGTATAATATGGGACACTCAAAGACAACCATATATATTCCTTTAACACTACATACAAAGACAGTGGCATTAGGACTAGTGGATATGGTGTGATCAATGATGTGTTTAGTTGAACTTCTGACTACCTTCTGGAGGTATGCTGTAGAAACTGTCGCGTATATACTAAACCGAGTACCATCTAAATCAATTCAAAAGACATCATATGAGATATGACATGGAAAACGTCTTAAAGTGTCTTTTATGAGGATTTGGGGATGTGGATCTTATGTTAAAAGAATATTTTCGAATAAACTTGGTCTTAAATCAGAGAAATGTTATTTTGCTAAATATCCTAAAGAAACAAGAGGATATTACTTTTACTCCTTATCTGACAGTAAAGTGTTTGTTGCCAGGGATGCTACATTCCTTGAGATGGATTTCATTTCCATAGGAATCAGTGAGAGGAAAGTGGAACTCAAAGAGGTTTGAGACCAACAAGAGAATATATAACTGATAGATGAACAAGAGGAACAAAGAGAATCACAAGGTGTTGTGGAGTCTCAAATTTTTCAAGTTACACAAGTACCTCATAGATCTAATAGGATACACCTTGAGCCTAAAAGATTTGGATATCTTCTGACTCAAGAAGGCAATTAGTTGGTTATAGATGATGAGCCAATATCTTATCCAGATGCTATTGAGGGACCAGAATCTAAGAAAGAGTAGAAGCCATGAGATGTGAGATGGAATCCATGTATGCCAACAAAGTATGAACTTTTGTGGATCCACCTGAAGGGGTAAAACCCATAGTGTGTAAGTGGGTCTCTAAGAAGAAGACTAGCATGGATGGAAAAGTTCAAACCTATAAGGGCATATTGGTTGCAAGGGTTTCAGACAAGTTCAAGGTGTTGACTATGATGAAACCTTTTTCCCAGTGGCCATAGTTAAGTCCATCAGGATCATGCTTGCCATTGCATCCTATCATGACTATGAGATTTGGAAAATGGATGTTAAAACTGCATTCCTTAACGTGGATGTGTACATGACACAACCTGAGGGTTTTATAAATCCAAAGGATGCAAATAAAGTATGTAAGCTACAAAGGTCAATTATAACACCGAATTTTGTGATATTTATAGCCCATTTTTCGTTGTCAAAACTGCCCTTTTAAACTATTTTCCTCTCTTTTTTGTCATGTTTTTGAACAAACAGGCCACGCTACGCTTTTATCTCATTTTTATCATCTTTTGTAGAGTTTTTCTCATTTTCCACTCAAAAATCAGCAAAACGCCCGTCCCGGCCCATGAACGTGTTTTACCTGCATCGACCCTCCTACCAGTCGGCCGACACACTTACTACCCGTCATACAGCAGCCCGATACAGATGTTACGCGATATGGGTGTGCCACGCAAGAAGACTCTGACGGGCGATACGCCACTTAGCCGACAGGGAGCTATACCCTCCACGACTACTCTCCCAATGAAGCATGTCGCGCAATACAAGCCACCCACCGGCAGGCGCCCACCCATCACGATACCCAACACGCATATTGACCGACACTCGCTGTGCCGAGCGACACGCACGTCGAACAACCCTGAAGCCGTGCTAATAGAGCCGATGGGGGACACGTGGTGCCCGGAGAACCACAACTTCGTCCAACCGCTACCTATAAATAGCAGCTACAGGACCTCGATGGGACGGGTCGGAATCTCACGAAACCTAACTTTGGAAAGCCACATGGAGCTAGTGTGTCGCGTCCCAGAGACGTACCGGGCGATACTAGGTCAGCACTTCCCCGACCCGAGAGGGCGGGAATGGTTCACTTAGAATCTGCCCCGATCATCGCAGCAGCCCAATATCGACCAAAGGAACCACCCGATACGAGGAACCCGATACCCTAAGTGATCTCTAGCCCGACACGATACCGAGCCCGATACGCATCACCAGTCATGGTGTGTCGCCCGAGAAGGGATGACGCCCGACACAGGCGTATCGGGCAGAGCTCCCGCCCGGTATCGGGCTAGAGGAACCTTAGGGATCTGCTGCTGCATGTCGCTCTCCTAAATCAAGGAAGCGATACTTATCTTCCCTTTTTCAGTCATTTACTTTCTTTATTTACGCAATGTAACCAAACCCTATTATATAATGCTTATGCTAAATGAATTAGAGGAGTTTTGTATGTCTGTTGCTTTACGTTGGTCCCTTTTGTTGGATGATTACTTTGCTTAGCATCTAAACTCTAGCTTGTACGTTTGGATCATGTTTTGACTAGCTATCGAATCATGTTTCCCGTTGCAACTCCCTCGAGAGAGGTATTGTAGCTCTGGCATTTGGTCCGATCAGGGTGTACGAGAGTACCCAGGATCGGAGTTGCTTCAGTTACCTTTCCACTCTAACCCAAGTCCATCAACCTTGAGAGAGGGTGTTGGTGCTTAGTTAGAAGAACCCTCTTTGAGAGAAGGGGTACTGAATGTTTCCTGTTGCCGCTTGTTATGCCGAAATTTTCCTCTTTCGTTCCTTGTTAAGGCAATTGCGTTATCTCCTCCGATTCCGTTGCGAAAAACCCCTAAAAACCGATAAATGTCAAAACAATCAATTTTCCTTGTAACTCCAGTTGGAGATAGTTTTCTTTTATTTTACCGATCTTCGCCTATTGTTCCCCTTGGGAACTTTATCCTCATCTTGCTTTTATCAGAGTGTAAAGTGTCGATTCCGTGTTCTTAGCACTACCACCCTTGTCCCTGTGGTTCGACCTCGATTTCTACTTCGGACCCCTTCATCGTTGCAGGGGGCCTAAGAGTCGGGTAATTTAAAAGTTCGACTACTTCAATCCGCTCCTTTTGAACGCGTGATTTAGGCTGGTCAACTTTTTGGCGCAATTTCCAGGGACAAGGCAAAATGATACTGTTAACGAACCCGAATCCACTAACTACACTCCCGTGCCTCAAACTTAGTAATAATCTTGACAACACAATTTCTTTTGATCTTCTAACCTAAAATGAGTATAGAATAGTTCGTTTTATTAATACAAGTTTTCTAACTAGATTATACGTTCTATTCAGGTACTCAGGAAGGAAGCATTCTGCTCAGTTGAGCACCGACACCGCTAGTCATACCACCTCGCGTCGAACCACCTCTTTCTGAGGATGAGCGAAACGCTAGAGCTGGACCACACTCACCTCCGTGTGGAGACAATGACTGTTATAATTATGATCATCAACAGGAAGAACCTGAAACAGAACAATTTGAGGATTCTCAGCATCACGAGATACTCCGTCATCACCACAGACAATGAAGAAATCAACTTAATCAGGAGCAGAACCATGGGGACAGTGACAGTGAAGATTCTAACGAAGAAGAAAAGACCCTCAGAGAGTTGGCTGCCACAAAGGCCAATAACTCAAGATGTCATGTTGTCATCCCAAGGTTCAATGCAACAAACTTTGAGCTGAAACCATCTGTCATATCTATGATCCAGAACAAGAGCTTCCGAGGGAATTCAAAGAACGATAACCCTTACCATCATCTTGATGCCTTCAAGAATATCTGTGACACCATTAAAATGTGGGGAGTTCCATAAGAAGTCATTTACTACAAGGGCTTCATATTCTCTTTAGAGGACAAGGCCCTATCTTGGTACCTCGGGCTACCGCATCAAGCTCTGAATGGATGGAATGTGCTGGCGGACACTTTCATAAACAAGTTTTACCCTACAGAGAAAACTGTCAGGAATAGGCAAAGGATCACGTCATTCATGCATAAGCCGAATGAGAATCTTCACGAAGCCTGTGAACGGTATCAGGAGTATCAGAGGGACTGCCCTCATCACAACTACAAGAAGGGTTTCCTGATAACCACCTTCTATAATGGTATGACCCCTGAAGAAAGGGTATCGCTGAACGTAGTTGCAGGAAGTGACTTTCTGGGAAAGAAGCCCAGCAGATCCAAAAAGATCATCGAAAACATGGCCGAGTTACAGGCCGGTACTGACTACGACAGGTCTGATAGGGGGTATGCTAAGAAGACTGCTAATGAAGGGCCCTCCGTCGAATCCAAAGATCTTGAATCTATCACCACTCAAATCTAAAAGATAGCCACTGATGTCAGACAGTTAAAAGAATCAGGTGGAAAAGGGAAGAAACAGGTTGAGAAAGTTATGAAATGTGTCACCTGCGGAGAAGGTGGACACGGGGTTGATAACTGCATTTACACCCGACCTGATGAGTCAAGTGAAAGTGAATCTGGAGCAGAGGAAGTTGAGAACGTCTCTTTTGTCAACTTCAAAAGACCGGATCACCCTGGTTTTAACTATGGCAATAAGGATGCGGCGGAAAACTCGCATCAGCTGAAAAATCCACCCAAGCAACCGCTAGGTTTTGAGCAAAGGGGCGGACAAGGTCAGTTCACCAGGACGACCAATTTCCAATCGAACAAGGCAAACTTTCAAGGACAAGGGAAGTACCAAAACTGCCAAACAACTAACCCTAGTCAAGGCCATGGTCAAGCTAAGGAGCAGAGTCAGGACAAGAACTCGAATCAACCAGACTTGGTGGGTCAACTGTTCGACTTTGTCAAAAGATAGGATACTATCAACAACCAGCTGGCATAAAGTGCGCTGTCCAATTCAAGGGTTCTGAATACGATTCAGGTTCAAATGGCGGACATGCAAACTCACCAACGCCAGATAGACCAGCAGCTAGCCCAAATGGCCGAGTTAATAAAGAATCCCTCGGGTAAGATACCCTCCAACACTGAATCTGCTAAAATGGCAGTTCTCAGATCGGGGAATACAATAGAGAGCCATGAAGAGGCCAGGCCTGAAGAACCTGAACCAAGGATTGCGGCTGAGATCCCAACAGAGGAAGAGAACCGACAAGCTTATGTCAGGGAGCCAGAAACAAGATCTGTAGAGGACCTATTCGGTAAACGAAGTCCTTACTCTGCAAGATTGCCTTTCCCTTACAAACTCATAAAGGCACATCTTAAGAAGCGTTACGAGAGGTTCATGGAGTCAGTAAAGAAGCTTCAACTCGAGGTACCCTTTCTTGATGCTTTGGAGGAAATGCTGACCTACGCTAAGTTTTTCAAGGATCTGATCACCAAGAAGAAAAGAGGAGGAAGGATCGAGACAGTACACCTAGTTGGTATGTCTTCTGCTTTTATCAAAGCGGATTTACCTACAAAGAAGAAGGATCCAGGAGCCTTCACTATTCCTTTTGCTATTGGAGATGACATCGAGCGGAAAGGTCTTGCTGATTTAGGGGCTAGCATCAGCCTTATGCCCCTAAGCCTCACGCAGCATTTGGGTTTGACTGACATGGTCAAGACCAACATGAGGATTGAATTGGAAGACCATTCTTTCAAAAGACATGTAGGTGTTGTTGAGGATGTGTCGATCCATGTGGGAAGGTTCTTTATTCCTTGCGACATTATAATCATTGACACTGTGGAGGACCCTAACTGTCCTATCATCTTTGGACGCCCTTCTTGGATACGGGAAGAGCGTTGATTGATGTTGTCGAAGGAATAATCACTCTGAGGGTCGGAAACGATCACTTAGAATTCAAAGTAAAAGATTCTATGAAGGTACCGTCCCTATTAGAATCCACTTACTTCGTAGAAAGCTACAACCAGTTTTGTGAAGAGGTAGAGGAAGACATCGTGATGGTAGACCCGCTTGTGAAAGCATTGAGCAATCAAGACTCTGATTCTGAAGATCCTGAGGTTGTCGAGATCCTCGACTATCTAAATCAATTTGATGAAGATCTAAGCGATGAGGAGGAGGTCATAGAGACAGTTAAGTTTTCCTCTCTAGAAGAGACACCAGAAGAAAAGACACCTAAAGAAAAGCCAGAGTTGAAACAGCTGTCTGAAGGTTCAAAGTATGAATTTCTAGATCAAGAAGGGAGAAATCCAGTCATCGTTAATGCATGTCTGATGAAGGATCAATTGGAAAAGCTTCTCGAGGAGTTGAGGCTCCATAAGCATGCCATAGGTTATTCGGTGGAGGATATCAAGGGTCTTAGCCCTGCGCTATGTATGAATCACATTAATTTGGAAGAATATGCTAAACCTTTGGTCCAACCCCAGAGAAAGTTGAACCAGATGTTAAAAGAGGTTGTGAAGAAAGAAGTGATCAAGCTGAGGGATACGGGGATCATCTACCCAATCAGCGATAGTAACTGGGTGAATCCCATCCATGTGGTGCCAAAGAAAGGAGGCATGACCATTGTGAAAGGTGACAAAGGTGATGAAATAGCGGTCTGGACTGTTATCGGATGGAGAATGTGCATCGATTATCGGAAGCTGAATCAAGCCACGAAGAAAGATCATTATCCGCTTCCTTTCATTGACCAAGTTCTGGAGATATTAGTGTGTCATGATTATTTCTGCTTTTTGGATGGTTTCTCTGGGTTTTATAAAGTCCCCATCTTAACGGACGACCAAGAGAAAACTACTTTTACTTGTCTCTATGGTACTTACGCCTTCTGAAGGATGCCCTTTGGATTGTGCAACGCCCCAGCAACATTTTAGCTTTGCATGATCTCGATGTTTTTGGATTTTCTGGAAGACATCGTGGAAGTTTTCATGGATGATTTTTTTGTTTATGGGAAGGACTTCGATGCTTGTCTGAAAAATCTATATTTAGTCTTGCAACGCTGTGAAGAAAGGAATTTGGTCCTGAATTGGGAAAAGTGCCACTTCCTGGTACGAGAAGGCATAGTGCTAGGCCATAAAGTTTCGAGGAGAGGTATCGAGGTAGATGTGAGCAAGGTTGAAGCTATATCTAAACTACCTCCACAGAAATATGTAACTGGAGTGCGAAGCTTCCTCAGGCACGCCGATTATTATCGAAGATTTATAAAAGACTTCTCGAAGATCTCGAAACCATTATCAAATCTTCTGGTTAAGGATGTTGAATTCGATTTCTCTAATAATTGTCTAAATGCTTCTTAGGCCTTGAAAGATGCACTTGTTTCACCACCTATCCTTCAAGCTCCGGATTGGGATCTTACTTTTGAACTAATGTGCGATGCCAGTGACTATGCTGTAGGAGCAGTCCTGGGACAAAAGAAAAACAAAAGGCACCATGTAATTTGCTACGCCAGTCGTACTCTGGATGAAGCTCAGGTAAATTACACGACTACAGAGAAGGAAATGCTTGCGATTGTTTTCGCTTTCGACAAGTTCAGATCTTATCTTATCAGAATGAAGGTAAAGGTCTACATCGACCATGGGGCGATACAATATCTTATGCAGAAAAAGGATACCAAGCCCAGGATATTAAGGTGGGCTTTGTTACTCCAGGAGTTCGACCACGAGATCGTTGACAAGAAGGGTGCGGAAAATGTAGTCATCGACCACTTATCTAGGATCATAGTTGAAGACAAGAAGGAGCCACCTATCAACGACAACTATGCTGATGAGGCCTTGCTAATGGTAGAAGCCAAAGATGAGGGCTTGCCATGGTTTGCAGATATTTGTAATTACCTTGCCTGCGGGGAGTTACCTCCTGATATAACATACAATCAAAAGAAGAAACTCTTTTCGAATGTAAAGAACTACTATTGGGATGATCCTCTTCTCTTTAGAAGGTGTGCAGATAACCTGTATAGAAGGTGTATTCCTGAAGAAGAAGTGCCAATCATTTTGAAAGAATGCCATGCCATACCATATGGAGGACACCTGGGGGCGAAAGGACCACCGCTAAGGTGCTGCAATCAGGGTTTTACTGGCCCTCCTTCTTCAAGGATGCTGCAAATTATGTAAAGGTTTGTAAAGAATGCCAATCGACAGGAAACATTGGGAGAAGAAATGAGATGCCTATGGCCAACTAGGTCAAAATCGAGATTTTTGATGTCTGGGGAATAGACTACATGGGTTCCTTTCCCCATCGAAGGGGTATCAATACATCTTAGTCGCAGTGGACTACGTGTCTAAATGGGTGGAAGTTGTTGCCACCCAAACTTGCGACTCCAAATATGTGATCAAGCTGTTTGAGAAAACTATCTTCCCTCGCTTCGGAGTACCTCGTACGGTGATAAGTGATGGTGGATCGCATTTTGGGGAAAAATAGTTTGAAGCACTTCTGCGGAATTATGGGGTCAAGCACAAGGTCGCTACACCATATCACCCTCAAACTTCTAGGTAGGTGGAGGTTTCAAATAGACAGACTAAGCAGATTTTGGAAAAAACTATCAATCGCACGTGGAAAGACTGATCGATGAAGCTCGACGACGCTCTTTGGGCCTACAGAACTGCATATAAGGCACCCATTGGTACTACCCCTTACAAGTTGATTTATGGAAAATCCTATCATCTACCCTTAGAGATGGAACAAAAGGCTCTTTGGGCAATAAAGTTCCTGAATATGAATCTGGAGAAGGTAGGGGAGAAAAGATATCTACATTTATAGGAACTTGAAGAGCTGAGAATACATGCATACGAGAATGCAAGGATCTATAAGCAGAGGACCAAGGTGTGGCATGATGCCCACCTAAGGAAAAAGGATGTGAGTGAAGGTGACAAGGTTTTATTATTCAAATCCTCTATTCGTCTTTTTCCAAGTAAACTGCAAACAAGGTGGTCTGGACCCTTCACCGTAGCAAAGATATATCCATCAGGAACGATGGAGCTGTATGATAAAGATGATCCAGCAAAAGTTTTTCCGGTGAACGGGCACAGAGTAAAAAGATACTATGAAGATGAAGCGTTCGTGAGAAGGTCCGAGATAAGTTTGCAGAATGTGGAAATAGCTGAAGGCACCAAGTAAAGGATCTAAAGTTGTCGAGCTGATGACACTAACTACAGCGCTCCTCGGGAGGCAGTCTGAGTTTTTTTTACTTTTCTTAGAATAGGACGTTATTTCCTTTTCTGCAAGAAAAACATTATGAACATTATGATTGTAATAAGGCCCGAGTCAGTGCATGCGCCACATGCCCAGACTCTTCTGTTTTATGGGCCACCTCTCAGTTTTATAAGCTTTGATGAGTAATACTATGTGAGGCTGAGAGCTACACCTTAGGCCAATGATGTTTTACCCATCAATTGCTTTTTCCTTCACTTTGGTTTTAGTTTTTCATCATTTTATCTTGTTTGAAGCACCTGTATCGGGCGAGGATGCCTCGCTCCCTGGCCAATATCAGGCAAGAACCCAGGCACATCGCGGGACACGCCCTGACGGGCTAGGCATATTGGGCATCACACCTCAGCCATGAGCTGTGTCGGGCGATACACCGGGCAGCGATCATCCGTGTCGGGCGGCATGAGTAATGACCCTTGATTTGACGGACAGGACTGATTTTATTGCTCATCTCAAGAATGATTTGTCTCCTCAGCCGACACGTGCCCCTGTTTTACCCATTTTACCCCCAACCTAGATTGCTATATATAGTAACTGAGGTTTAACTGTGTCGGGCACCGGAATTTACTCCTCACCTACTCCCGTATCGTGCGGTAATTTCTCCCTTTGCTTGCGTATCGGCCAGCCTAGCTTCTGCTCCCGTGTCGCATGACTTCCTTCATAAAACAAAGGTATGACCTGACAGTTGTATCGTTTGGCTTGCCCGACACAACCCTTGTGTCGTGCATCTCGTATCGGACTCACGGCTTTAGTTGTTCCTTGTATCACCAGACACACATTCGTGTCAGCTACCCCATCTTTTAACCGTGTTGCGCGACACATCTTTAGCGCATGCCTGCCAAACACCCTATATCGGGCAGTGCCCGTGTCATTCGGATTTGCCCGTGTCGCCCAGTCTTGTATCGCCTCGCGTGTTGCTCATGTCAGGAGACACCCTTTCTTTAGAGAAATCGTATCGGGCAGGGTAGTTGTTCGTGGTGACGCCTGGAGTTTCACGATAAACCTATGGGGGTATCGGCCCGAACCTTGTATCGCCCGACACAGGCGTATCGGACAAACATCATATCGTTCAATTTTGGGAGACCAATACGGTGGTGTCGGGTAACTCTTGTATCGGGCCCAACTTTTCGTCTTATCGTGCAAACAATTTTCCTTTAGAGCGTGTCAGGCTTTTATGACTTTTGTCACCAACATCAAATTAACAACCTCAGATTTTGTTAAGTTTTCACCTACCTGATATTGGGTACGGTGAAACATTTAGGTGCTTAATAAACTTTTGTTTTATGACCACAGAAATGGCCCACACCAAGCAAACTGTCGTCCAAGTAGACGAACATGGCCGGAGGATCAACACCGAGGCCATAGCAGAAGCTACAACAGTCGGTCAGAAACGCCCAAACACCAAAGCAGTTGGGCCATCCACAGACGAAAAGAGACCAAGGACGGAAGAAGTAACGGCCCCAACAGCAGCATCGACCACAGCGGAAGAACCTTTAGATCACACACTAGGCATGTTTGTGCCCAGAGAAAACAAGAACGGGCGTCGATACTCAGAGCTGGCAACAAAAATCTACAAGCCGAGCAGATAATCGCCACCAGTCGTCCTTCCTTCAGCTAGGCATTTTCGACAGGCTAGAAAATGTCATAGCTGCAACAGGACTGAGGAAGATCTGCTTCAGCCACTCTGCTTCCTACATTGAACTCACCAGGGAGTTCATGTCATCTCTCCGCTGGGTGCAGAATGAACCCGAGGAAATCAAAGAATATGGCAGAGCAGACAGACTACAAGGGCAGCTATACAATGTCGAGCACGTCATCTCCGAGAAACTGCTCAATGAAATCTTCTCTTCCAGTGAGGCAGAGAAGGAACTGCTTAACAACGGTGCAAGAATCATCGAAGAAGACGAGTTCAACCCCGTGGAGATCTGGAGAAAGTTGACTGGTGAGTCATCGTTCAAGCCAAGAAGCAAGGTGGTGGCAATGCACTCCTGTTTCTGGAGAATAGTGCACAAGTTTGTGGCATGCCTGCTTTTCAGCAAGAACGAATCAAGCAACATCTACACTGAAGAACTCCATCTCATGTGGCACATGATGGAGGGAAATATGGTCAACCTGGGATGCTTCTTGTTGAATAGGCTACACCCCATAAAGGATGCCACCAAGGAATACTGCATGGGTGGCATCATCAATTTGATTGCGGTCGGGTTAGGGTACACAAGGGAACTGCACAGCCTTTCAAGGACAAGGGGCGACGAGAAAATTGATCTCAAGTTCCTCATGAGGGCCAGCATCATCAAGAAGGAGGGGAGAAACTACTTCTACAAATTTGCGAGAACAAACACCCTCCTTCCACTTCCTCACTGCGCCACCTACGACGCAGAAAAGTTGGTCTTCACCATAGCAGAGATTGAAGTTGTGGTAGTCAAAGCAGCCTACGCCGCAACACCAAGGATACAAGAAAGGGCAGCTGCAAGAGGAGAACTAATTCCTCTCGACACGCGGCATGACAAATCTTCAACAACTCCTGCCGAGCCGCCCACCGCTCCAGAGCCACCGACGACAGCCATTAATAGAGTTGTCGTCGCTCTTGCCATACCAGCCGCAACCGCGACAACATTTTCCACGGCTGAAGAAGTATCGGCAATCGTGGAGGTCGCCGAGACAACTGGTGCTGAGACAACCATGCTAGCCCCGATGGGAGCTACTGCGGAAGAGACAGCCATAGCTCCCAAAACTTCTGTGGTGCCCGCAGTGGTGGAAGAAGAGGTGCAGCTGGGCGCCAATAATGGGGCGTTCGCCAAGATTCTCGAGATGGAACTCGGAGCTACTCAACCTATGTCGACGCCTCTACCAGTGTCACCTGTAGCAGCTGCAGAGGAGGTCGCCGACAATAGAGAGGTAGAGAAGCATCCACCCACACTGTGGCCCTCTCCACCACTACAAGCAGGTGAGGCAGAGACATCCGCAAAAGTGCTGACGCCTCGCCCAAAAGCATCTACCTCGTGAACAATCCAGATTGATACTACCGAGAGTGAGGCGGCACACTCGTCAGGTAGATCTTCACGCGGGAGTAGTGTCACAAGGACGAGAGGGAGATCTACAGGAGCCCCTCCGTCACTCAGACAGATGTTGGGTCATGAACTAGATAACTTGCAGGAGGTAACAGGAAGACACTCAGCTACTTTTACTTCGCTAACCCACAAGTTTTCTATTTTCCAGCAGAGGCTAAATAGCCAGGAGCGGCAACTGCTGACTCTAGTTGGTCATCCCGACCAACTAGAGGCTCTCAACGCCACACTACAGTAGGCCCTCCAATGCCTCGACGTGATCGAGGAGAGGATGAACAGGAGGGATGACCACCTGCGTCCAAGGCATCTGTGGAGGTCTCCATCACCTCCTGGCTCAAGCTCTCAACCCTCCTCATCAACATCCTCGCCAAGGTTGCCATCCACTTCCTCCTCCAGCGGGCCATCCACAATGCCCGAGGAAGGGACGTCGCAAAGGTCAGCCAACGGAGCTCCAGCAGGACAAGAGAGCTCCCGCAGTTTGGAAAACGTTGCTCCCTCAGTCCCCCTAGATGAAGTTGAGGATAACAATGAATCAATCAACGTCGCGGAGGACTCTTCTGAAGAATCAGAGGGAGAAGGGGGGACATCTGCGCCGCCAATAAAAGACACCCCCCAGAGGAAGAAGTGCGACGACAGATGAGTTCTCTATGCCGTCAGAGATACCTTCTTTTGAGATGGTAGACTTCGACAGAAGGGCCATCAGATATCTGAAGATTAGAGACCAGAAGCTGCTGAATAAGGTCCTGAGGTCGCAGGCTGACAAAGAAGAAGTCATCTGGAGCGACGGCTACTTTTCGGTACAACGGGGAGCACTAAGAAGCATATTCCGCTCCCCAACCATCGTCAGAAAGAAGTTGTTCAGGGTCCTGGAGGGTACAATCATTGAGAATGTCAGCACCAGGATAGGTCGGCAAATGATATACAATGCCACCCCAACCTTGGCAAGAAGATTGATGATGGGAGTATCAGACTCCATCGCGGTGGACAACATGTTGTGGCATATTGAAGAGCACAACACGAACCTCATGTTGGCCCCATACAAGCACCGCAACAACTGGTTCCTATGTGTGGTAGACTTCCGGAACCATGATGTCCAGTTGTTTAGCTGTTGCAACAAAGAGGTGCTACGCTCAAGACTTATCTTCAGTCACCCAGAGGATAAACATCTCAGGCTTCAACCGATGCATCTTCTCCGAGCTATCAAGCAAAGAGTCCAACGTCATAGCGGCGTTTGGAACTTCTTTTCTATTAGAGACTTCCCTGTCCAAGCATAATTGGGAAGTGGGAATAGCGCCCTTTTCGTATTATGCGCCATGGAGCTGCTCAACATATTTGGAAACATAAGGCACCTCCAGAGCCAATATTTCTTCCAACTCAGGAGAACCTACTCTCTGTTGCTGATCAAAGATAAGCGCTACTTCCAAGACGTAGGGGTACCAGACAAGCTGCTGGATAGTGACCAAGCGGATGAATCATCACAACCCAGCATCACTCCAGAAAAAGAAGCTGAGACAAAAGCAGACGCCTACGGGGCACGCAAGCGGTTAGAAATCCTATGGGAAGTATGCAGAATTGAAGACCCTTCTTTGCCTGACACTTCAGAAGAAATGATCAACAACTTTGACTGTTTCTCGTGTTCTACGCTCATACAGACATAGGTCAATGAAGTTCTTCTGAAGTTATCTGACTCTACCCCCACAGACGTCATCTACGAGGCAGGAAGTATCATAGTCCCAGTTGACGACTTAAGGGACATGGTAAAGGAAGGAGGATGCTTGGCGATATCAGTGGAGGTCGCCTACATCCAGATACTATAAAAGAAGTTTGAACACGCCTACATAGCCCATCCAATGTTGTTCAATGACATCTGTCTTACCGATGAGTGAGCAAAACAATCCTTTCTAACAGAATTGCAGTGCAGAGTTCCACACATCATCTTCCTACCTATCATGTATTACAACCATTGGACGCTCCTGACAATGTACACTTGCCAATGAGCAGGAATCTTCTACAACAACTCAGACAACAATAAAGATCATCCAATACAGTGTACATCGACAACGTTGACACCCCTCAAGCGCTTAGTACAAAAATACTATGAGGAGGTGGCAGCGCTAATACAACCATTCCCAAAGACAACAACTAGAAAATGGCACGAGCTTCAGTTCTTCCACCGCAGTCTACAACAAATTCCTTTATCCAACGATTGTGACATCTTCATGTTGGAATGGATATCAAATCAAGAGACACCTGACCAGCTCCACCACATCGACTATCACAGCAAATGCGGAGAATATGTGTGGGAGCTTCTATCTGGCAAAGGTGTGCTCACCAGCTAACCCTCACTGAGTTACCATTACCCTACCTTATCTACTTCACAACTCTGGGACAGAGTGTGGAGTAAGTTTAGGGGGGATTCTATGTACCAGTGAGGGAGGTACTAAAAGTCTTTCGAACTTCACCCCTTTTTTTTCTTTTTCTATAACATGTGAACATATGCATATACATGCCTCATACAAAAAAATTTGCTTATTTTGTCTCTATAAATATGTGCAAAGACACTTTATAGTAAAAACCTGATACGACTTCTTTCCAGTTTGTTTTCTCTGTGTCCAAAGAGGTGCATGTCTTGTTATGTCTTTCTAAAATTGTAGCCTCAAACAACAAAAGAATAAAACTTTCCATGCCAAAAATTTTGAAAAATAATCTCGAACATCTAAGAGATGTGTATGGAGAAGGAAAAAGCTGCCCAAACAGCGAAAATTTCTCTTGTTTTCCCTTACCCAACAAAACCCCAAAAAGAGAGAAAAGCCTTATGAGAGTGAATAAAAGCATGAGAGTTGTGCCAAATGAAAAAAAATACACACTTGTTTTCCAAAAGTACCCATCTTTAGGCATGGTAGATCTGGGGCAGTGGTACGTAGGATGTGAAATCACTTCTCTAAACCCGACTGGCTTGGACTGTAAGGACCATTTGCCTGCTAACGGACCCGTACCTAGATGGACTGATGGGAAACAAGAAAAACCCAAAAAGCCTTAAGCCTACCCAAACACACAACTTTCTATTCCCAAAAGCTATTTGGTGTGAAAGCTAACTTTGAAATCATGCACCCAAGTCTCGCCGAAGCTGTGGAGAAAATGTTTCTTAAATAAGGCAGGAAAAGTAAAAGTCTGTTGTTCGTGGTCGGGCAGTATTCTCTTTAAGACATCTCAATACTCACTCAAACCCTTTGTTTGAAAACTATACTGGTTAAGAAGAAGTATCACAAACAAAGTTTTAAAAAAAAATTGATTGAGGACAATCAAAATTCTAAGTTTGGGGGAGTTGATAACACCGAATTTTGTGATATTTATAGCCCATTTTTTGTTGTCAAAACTTCCCTTTTAAACTGTTTTCCTCTCATTTTTGTCATGTTTTTTAACAAACAGGCCACACTACACTTTTATCTAATTTTTATCATCTTTTGCAGAGTTTTCCTAATTTTCCACTCAAAAATCAGCAAAAGGCCCATCCCGGCCCATGAACGTGTTTTACCTGCATCGGCCCTCCTACCAGTCGGCCGACACACTTACTACCGGTCATACAACAGCCCGATATGGATGTTGTGTGATATAGGTGTGTCGCGTAAGAAGACTCTGACGGGTGATACGCCGCTTAGCCGACAGGGAGCTGTACCCGCCACGACTACTCTCCCAATGAAGCATGTCGCGTGATACAAGCCACCCACCGACAGGCACCCACCCGTCACGATACCCGACACGCTTATTGCCCGACACTCATGATGAAACCCTATTTTAGGGCTTCATCTTGTGTTATTTTGCTCTTCAATCACATCTATACCTATTAGATTACATGTTATTTCCCCTAATATGCATATTTGTGTAAAATGCACTTATGGACATTATTTGCATGTTTTTCAGGTACTTGGACCACACTTCGATGGACGAGAGAGATGGAGGGGCCCAAAGAAGGCCCCATAGCTCCCCCAACCTACCCCTAGTGGCCAAGAGTCAAGCTTTAGCAAAGAAGTCCATGGATAACAAAGTTTGAAGCTAAAAGTGCAAGAAAAGCCCCCAGCACAGCCGTGGTAACACAGAACGGTCGTGCTGCAAATGAAGAAATCACATGAAAAATCTCAGTTTTGAAGCAGTTGTAGAGCATACTCTACCACGGCCATGCTATGCAGCACGACCGTGCTGCGACCACCCACCACGGCCGTGGCATGCAGCACGGCCGTGCTACCAGATCCCACCACGGACGTGCTACGCAGCACGGCCGTGCTACGCAACACGGTCGTGCTACGCAACATGGTCGTGCTACGCAACACGGCCGTGGTGACCACCACGGTCGTGGCCGTTTCAGGCCAAATTTGACCACCAACCTGACATTTAGCCATTTTAATTCCCACAACCGTGCCCATACACCACGGCCGTGGCCTACCCTACCCACCACGACCGTGGTGACCCACCACGGCCGTGCTACTCACAAAACTCACCTAGTTTTCACTATTTTGCCCATTTTTCCCCTACTTGACCTAGTGCTTCCTCCCCACACCTATATATACCTAGGTGGTGGCTGGGGCACGAGGCTGGCTACCTTCTACCCCTTCCTAGCTCCCCAAATCTCCACCCACTCCATTCCACTCCATATCCACCTCAAATCCACTCCATTTCACCATTTCCACCACATAACCCCCCATATCTAAGCCTTCCATCCACTTCCTTTCATCATTCCACATCATTTCACCCTTGGAGGAGGGAGGAGAACGTCCTACAGCTGCTGGAGAGGAGGATTGCTTTGTCTACACCGAGCTCCATGGCCACTTCTACCCCTTTCTCCTTTCTTTTTGTGTTTTCCATGTCTATGAGTAGCTAGACCCCCTTGGGTGGGCTGTTTGGGGGAAAATATGTTACTTTGATACCATGTTGGGGGAAAATGACATGTAAACTTTGTAATTCCATTTGTTAATGATTATATTCTATTTGCATCTCATTCTCCATGGATTGCTTGTTGGTTTGTGTGTGAAATCACCTAGGCATTTAGGCAAATTGCTTACATGTGTGAATTTTGGGATTTGCCCCTAGGTCCAATTCTTGGATCCCTAGGTTGCCTCCCATATTCCTACATCGTAATCAATCTCCCTAAACCTAAGTGAGAGATCTAAGTAGTTAGATTAGATAATTCTAGTGCAATTAGCATGGAGCCTTCTCAAGGCTAGAATGTGGGGGAATTGGGGTCCAAAGCCCTAATTTCACCTCCCCATTACTACCCTCGGCCCCTAATTTCCCTAGGAATGCATAATCTAGAAACCTAGACCTGATTAGACTCTAATTGAACTGAACCTAACCCCTAACCCAATTGAGCCTCGTAAGGGTAGTAGGGGGTGTTAGGGACTAGTTCCCCTATACACAACCTAGCATATCCATGTCCAGTTAGTAGCTTAGGTTAATTCATTAGACTCTAACTTGTTGTTTGGTTTGGGTAATCTAAATGGAATGATAATGTTCATATGTCACCCCCAACTTAAGTGATAATTTCATACCCCTAAACAGCCCACACCTCTCTTTACTACTTGAAACCTTAGTTTTGTGCTTGCTTAGCTTAATTAGTTCTTTTCTTGCTTAATTAGCTTCTTTCCTTGATCTTTCCTTGTTCATGCTAGCTTAGCTCTTTAATTGCTCTTTTGCTTCTCTCTTGCTTGCCTTAGTGTAACTTTCCTTTTCATACATAGCTTAGTCTTTTCTTGCTTGCTTAGCCTTAATCTAGTATAGGGTTAACGTAGATTTCATTCCTGCCTTTAACTGCTTTCTTGTTCATCCTTAGTTAACAATCAAATCAACCTTCAAACCCTTAACCCTAGTCTCCGCAGTAGGAACCTAGCCAAACTAACCTAGCTCTAGTACCCCCTCTTTTCCCTATGGATTGACCCTTTACTTGCCACCTTCCTATACTACGACACGACCCCATGCACTTGCGGGTGTAGTGTTTTAGTAGATGTAGGTAGCTAGTTTAGGTTTATAAATTTTGAAAGAAAATTCCCATATCACGTGTGTTCCGACCTCGTGGGGCGCATCTAGTCGGGTCAAATCGGCTAGTGTGTTGCACCTCTAGCGGAATCACACCAAGCTTTCTGGCGCCATTGCCGGGGATTAGAGGCGTTCGACCTAGCTAGTTAGTTTTGCTTTGACTTTTCCTACTACCCTCATCATTGCTATTCTTTATTCATTACTCTTTGCATTGTTTGTGTATATTGGTTTGCTAACTTGCTTTCTTTTGTTTGGTTGTGCCTTGTGCATGTGACAAGCCACTCGGAGAAGACAAGATGGAAGGCCAAAATGCACAAACCCATCCATTTCCTCCACCACCTTACCTCCAAGGCTATCCTAAGCCTTACACACCGCCACCACCTCCATTACTGCAACCTTCCCACCACTACACTTTCCAACCTCAATTCCCTCCTCCACTACCCTACCTCCAAGGCTATCCTAAGCCTTACACACTGCCACCACCTCCATTGCCACAACCCTCCCACCAATTCACCTTCCAACCTCAATGCCCTCCTCCACCTAAAGTCCAACGACCATCAACACTGATGCCACCAGCACAACTATCACATGCTCCCCCTACTTCCCATGAACAAATGGATATGATTGAGACCCCTCTCTTTGGTGCCTATGAATACCCATTCCTCAAGAGAGAGAAAACCTATGGCATGAGATTTCTGAGGGTCTCAAGGCTGATTAAGATCTATGATGATGATTCCCAAGGAGAGAGAATTGCTGAAAAAGACTTACGAAGCTCGCATGACCCTTGGGAGGAAGATCAATCAAGGAAAGCATTTGAGAGGATTGCTTATGATGGGGGTGAAAACATTTTGTTTTTGGACCATGGTTGATGGTGAAATAACAAGAAGCCTGGCTGAAGGAACGAAACTTAGCGCTTGTGGGAGGCAACCCACATATGTTTGGGAAATTTTGACCCAACCTTCACTTTTTGATACAATTGCTTTGTTTTTACACTTTCCAAGAAAGCACACACACACTTGTGTTTAATAGTTTTTGTCTAGTTTTAAGATGTGCAGGTGGTAACAGGGTGAAATGAAGGAAATTTGAGTACAATTGAGAGAAGGATTCAAAGAAAAATCACTTTGGGTCAAGTTTTTGAGTGTTTGATATTCCTCATTTTGAGAGTAGCAGCTACAGGGACCACCACGGTCGTGGCACATCAATACGACCGTGGTCATTTGCATGAAAAACACACCAAGTCCCTGGATTCAAAAACAAAATTGAGAAAAGCTGCCAAAGGACTGCACCACGGCCGTGCCAGGCAGCACGGCCGTGCAACCTGAAGCCACCACGGCCGTGCTGCACTGCACAGCCGTGCTGCAGACCAATTTCAGCCACTGAAGGTAGATTAGTGCGGAAACTACTACGCATATCCTCTACCATAGGGAGGAACACCGCCAAAGCCTTGAGAGAGCCATGATCGTCTACCCTATCATCCTAAACTCTAGGATCATGTTGAGGACATCATGATTCAAAAGTTTGGGGTGGTAGGGCAGGTATGCCTTAGTTTCACCTTGCATTTCACCTGCCACATCCACTTTTGTTTTCTTGTTTTTTCTATCTATCTTAGTCATCTTTATTGCTTTGCATACCTGCATGTCATGTAGTTTACCATCTTGTCATTTTTTGCGTACATGCATGTCATGTAGTTTACCATCTTGTCGCTTTTGCATAATTTTCAAAAATGTTGCTATTTTTGCCATGCATTGCATATCCTGTAGATTTTTGGTAATTCTTGCATGTTATAGCTAGTAGTTGCTTATTTACTGCTTTAAGTTCAATAATATAGGTTTAGGTGTGATGGAAGGCAACTTGGCACCATTTTGGCCAATTTTGCCCAAATTTGGAATTTCTTGTCTAAAAGTTGTGTTTTGACCCAATCTCTACTGTTTTGAATTAAAATGTTGACCTTTGACAAATGCAAGTGAATCACTATTGTTTGTTGCTAAGTGGTATCAATGTTTGACTTTTTACATGTGCATCACCTCTCTTAGGATTGTGATTGAATTGGTTGAATTGTGAAATTGAGCAAGCTTTGAATGCTTAGTGTTTGTGGAATTACTTGTTTAATATATCAATTTCATTTTGTTCATTCATGTGGTGTGATATCATTGATGAAGTGTTGGATTAATTCTCATGCAGGATGTCTTATGTGGAAAATCATACCAATGACCCCTCTTTGACCCGACTATTCTTCCACCATCTTCATACCCCTCCGCCTCATAAAAAGATGCCCTAGTACACATAATCAGCCTTGGCCACCTCCAAAAGTTTGGGGTGGCCATATCTTTATCTCCCCACTTCACTCTATCCACCATATGCCCTATCTACACCAAGGGTAAGAAAAAGAAAAGAAAAAGAAAAGCAAAATAAAATAAAAGGATGCTCCTGTTTAAGAGCATTCAAATAAAGAAAAGATGAGTGTGTAAAAACACTCCAAAAATCTTACCGCAACCCTTTCTTCCACTTTCATACCCATTGAGCTAGGAAACATCAAACTTAGCTCATTTTACCCTTTTCCGCAGCCACGTGGGTCATTTGGTTTTATTTGAGATATAAGACTGAATGCATGAATGTGAAACAACACTCCTAGTCATTCTTGATTAACGCCACCATGAAACGGTTTACCCGGAACTTAATGGAAGAAATATGGATAAATTGTGTATTCTATGCGCTATATTTGAAGTTCATATGCTTTGTGCTCTTTTCATAATTGGACTGTGAAAGAAGGAGAGGAGAGAGGCGAAATGCATGTACTTAGTCATCATTGATCCCATTCAGCAACAATCGTCTTTTATATTGCATTTGTCATTTCTTTTTGTGAAAGTTTGTAGAGAGATTGAGTTAGAGCATACTTGAGGACAAGTATGTTTCAAGTTTGGGGTGGTGATGCAACCCTATTTTAGGGCTTCATCTTGTGTTATTTTGCTCTTCAATCACATCTATACCTATTAGATTACATGTTATTTCCACTAATATGCATATTTGTGTAAAATGCACTTATGGACATTATTTGCATGTTTTTCAGGTACTTGGACCACACTTGGATGGACGAGAGAGATGGAGGGGCCCAAAGAAGGCCCCAGAGCTCCCCCAACCTACCCCTAGTGGCCAAGAGTCAAGCTTTAGCAAAGAAGTCCATGGATAACAAAGTTTGAAGCTAAAAGTGCAAGAAAAGCCCCCAGCACAGCCGTGGTAACACAGAACGGTCGTGCTGCAAATGAAGAAATCACATGAAAAATATCAGTTTTGAAGCAGTTGCAGAGCATACTCTACCACGGCCGTGCTACGACCACCCACCACGGCCGTGCCACGTAGCACGGCCGTGCCACGTAGCACGGCCGTGCTACCAGATCCCACCATGGCCGTTCTACGCAACACGGCCGTGGTACGCAGCACGTCCGTGCTACCAACTCCCACCACGGCCGTGCTACGCAGCACGGCCGTGCTACCCTCAACCCACCACGGCCGTGGTGACCACCACGGTCGTGGCCTTTTCAGCCCAAATTTGACCACCAACCTGACCTTTAGCCATTTTAATTCCCACGACCGTGCCCATACACCACGGCCGTGGCCTACCCTACCCACCACGACCGTGGTGACCCACCACGGCCGTGCTACTCACAAAACTCACCTAGTTTTCACTATTTTGCCCATTTTGCCACTACTTGACCTAGTGCTTCCTCCCCACACCTATATATACCTAGGTGGCAGCTGGGGCACGAGTCTGGCTACCTTCTACCCCTTCCTAGCTCCCCAAATCTCCACCCACTCCATTCCACTCCATATCCACCTCAAATCCACTCCATTTCACCATTTCCACCACATAACCCCCCATATCTAAGCCTTCCATCCACTTCCTTTCATCATTCCACATCATTTCACCCTTAGAGGAGGGAGGAGAATGTCCTGCAGCTACTGGAGAGGAGGATTGCTTCGTCTACACCGAGCTCCATGGCCACTTCTACCCCTTTCTCCTTTCATTTTGTATTTTCCATGTCTATGAGTAGCTAGACCCCCTTGGGTGGGCTGTTTGGGGGAAAATATGTTACTTTGATACCATGGTGGGGGAAAATGACATGTAAACTTTGTAATTCCATTTGTTAATGATTATATTCTATTTGCATCTCATTCTCCATGGATTGCTTGTTGGTTTGTGTGTGAAATCACCTAGGAATTTAGGCAAATTGCTTACATGTGTGAATTTTGGGATTTGCCCCTAGGTCCAATTCTTGGATCCCTAGGTTGCCTCCCATCTTCCTACATCGTAATCAATCTCCCTAAACCTAAGTGAGAGATCTAAGTAGCTAGATTAGATAATTCTAGTGCAATTAGCATGGAGCCTTCTCAAGGCTAGAATGTGGGGGAATTGGGGTCCAAAGCCCTAATTTCACCTCCCCATTACTACCCTCGGCCCCTAATTGCCCTAGGAATGCCTAATCTAGAAACCTAGACTTGATTAGACTCTAATTGAATTGAACCTAACCCCTAACCCAATTGAGCCTCATAAGGGTAGTAGGGGGTGTTAGGGACTAGTTCCCCTATACACAACCTAGCATATCCATGTCTAGTTAGTAGCTTAGGTTAATTCATTAGACTCTAAATTGTTGTTTGGTTTGGATAATCTAAATGGAATGATAATGTTCATATGTCACCCCCAACTTAAGTGATAAGTTCATACCCCTAAACAGCCCACACCTCTCTTTACTACTTGAAACCTTAGTTTTGTGCTTGCTTAGCTTAATTAGTTCTTTTCTTGCTTAGTTAGCTTCTTTCCTTGATCTTTCCTTGTTCATGCTAGCTTAGCTCTTTAATTGCTCTTTTGCTTCTCTCTTGCCTGCCTTAGTGTAACTTGCCTTTTCATACATAGCTTAGTCTTTTCTTGCTTGCTTAGCCTTAATCTAGTATAGGGTTAACGTAGATTTCATTCCTGCCTTTAACTACTTTCTTGTTCATCCTTAGTTAATAATCAAATCAACCTTCAAACCCTTAACCCTAGTCTCCGTAGTAGGAACCTAGCCAAACTAACCTAGCTCTAGTGCCCCCTCTTTTCCCTGTGGATCGACCCTTTACTTGCCACCTTCCTATACTACGACACGACCCCGTGCGCTTGCGGGTGTAGTGTTTTAGTAGACGTAGGTAGCTAGTTTAGGTTTATAAATTTTGAAAGCAAATTCCCATATCACGTGTGTTCCGACCTCGTGGGGCACATCTAGTCGGGTCAAATCGGCTAGTGTGTTGCACCTCTAGCAGAATCGCACCAAGCTTTCTCTATGTCGAGCGACACACACGTCGAACAACCCTGAAGCCACGCTAATAGAGCCGATGGGGGACACGTGGCGCCCAGATAACCACAACTTCTTCCAATCGCTGCCTACAAATAGCAGCTACAGGACCTTGATGGGACGGGTCAGAATCTTACGAAATCTAACTTTGGAAAGCCACCTGGAGCTAGTGTGTCACATCCTAGAGGCGTACCAGGTGATACTAGGTGAGTACTTCCCCGACCTGAGAGGGCGGGAGTGGTTCACTTAGAATCTACCCCGGTCGCCGCAGTAGCCCGATATCGACCAAAGGAACCACCTAATACGAGGAACCCAATACCTTAAGTGGTCTCTAGCCCGACACGATACCGAGCCCGATACGCATCACCGGTCATGGTGTGTCGCCCGAGAGGGGATGCCGCCCGACACAGGCATATCGGGAAGAGCTCCCTCCTGGTATCGGGCTAGAGGAACCTTAGGGATCTGCTGCTGCATGTCACTCTCCTAAATCAAGGAGGTGATACTTATCTTCCCTTTTTAAGTCATTTACTTTCTTTATTTACACAATGTAACCAAACCCTTTTATATAATGCTTATGCTAAATGAATTAGAGGAGTTTTGTATGTCTGTTGCTTTACGTTGGTCCCTTTTGTTGGATGATTACTTTGCTTAGCATCTGAACTCTAGCTTGTACATTTGGATCATGTTTTGACTAGCTATCGAATCATGTTTCCCATTGCAACCCCCTCGAGAGAGGTGTTGTAGCTCTGGCGTTTGGTCCGATCAGGGTGTACGAGAGTACCCAGGATCGGAGTTGCTTCAGTTACCTTTCCACTCTAACCCAAGTCCATCAACCTTGAGAGAGGGTGTTGGTGCTTAGTTAGAGGAACCCTCTTTGAGAGAAGGGGTACTGGATGTTTCCTGTTGTCACTTGGTATGCCGAAGTTTTCCTCTTTTGTTCCTTGCTAAGGAAACTGTGTTATCTCCTCCGATTCCGTTGCGAAAAACCCGTAACAACCGATAAATGCCAAAACAATTAATTTTCCTTGTAACTCTAGTTGGAGATAGTTTTCTTTTATTTTACCGATCTTCGCTTGTTGTTCCCCTTGGGAACTTTATCCTCATCTTGCTTTTACCGGAGTGTAAAGTGTCGATTCCGTGTTCTTAGCACTACAACCCTTGTCCCTATGGTTCGAACCCGATTGCTACTTCAGACCCCGTCATCGTTGCGGGGGCCTAAGATTCAGGTAATTTAAAAGTCTGACTACTTCAATCCGCTCCTTTTGGACGTGCGATTTAGTTCGGTCAGTCAATCTATGGATTGAAACAAGCATCTTGGAGTTGGAATCTTCATTTAGATGAGACATTCAAAGAGTTTGGCTTTATTCAAAATGAAGATGAACCTTGTGTGTACAAGAAGGTTAGTGGTTGCATAGTGACATTTCTCAAATTATATGTGGATGACATATTATTGATGGGGAATGATATCCCTACTTTATAAAAGGTAAAGACATGACCGGGAAATATGTTTTCTATGAAAGACTAGGGAGAAGCATCCTACATCTTGGGGATAAAGATCTATAGAGATAGATCGAAGAGGCTTCTTGGATTAATTCAAAGAACATACATTGACAAAGTGTTAAAGCAGTTCAGCATGGAGAAGTCAAAGAGAGGAAACCTACCCATGCTACATGGAGTAACCATCTCTAAAGTTCAAAGGCCCAGTTCTTGTAAAGAAAGGGAACGCATGAGTTTGATTCAATACACCTCAACAATTGGAACAATCATGTATGCAATGTTATGTACCTATCCAGATGTCTTGTATGCCTTAAGCATGACGAGTAGATATCAGTCAGATCTAGATGATGCTCACTGGACAGCCCGTGAAGAACATCCTCAAGTATTTGAGAAGAACTAAGGATCCGTTCTTGGTCTATGGCAAAGAAGAAGATTTGGTGGTAAGAGGTTACACTAATGCAAGCTTCCCGACTGACAAAGATGATTACATATCGCAATCAAGATTTGTGTTTTACTTAAATAATGGAGTTGTAAGCTGGAAGAGTTCCAAGAAATAGACATTTGTCAATTCTACAATAGAGTTCAGGTATATTCCTACATTGAATGCAACAAAGGAGACTCTATGGATCAAGAAGTTCATTATAGAACTTGGGGTCATTCCAACCATCAGCGATGCAATCGAGCTACATTGTGACAACAATGGAGCTATTGTACAAGCAAAGGAATTCAGATCACATCAGTGCTCTAAGTACATACAAAGGTGGTTCCATCTCATATGAGAGATCGTACAATGAGGAGATGTAAAGATCTGTAAAGTACCAACTAAGAAAAATATTGTTGACCCCTTGACTAAGGAACTTTCACAACAAAAGCATGAGGGACATGTTACATCACTTAGAATACAAATCGTATGGGATTAGCTCTAAGTACTATTGCTATGTATGCCCAAAGAGCCAATCATGTGATGGCATAACTTGTAATTGATTATATTAGTAAATAAAGGAAAGCTTACTATTTATTCAATTTAATTCAGTTATGAGATAATGATGTAACATTAGAGTAGCGAATAATATTACTCAATGACGTATGTATTCAAGTATGTGTCTTGAGGAAATGAGATCATACATATGTTAAGTGTACATATATATATTCTCATTATGTCCCTGATCAGTTGTTATTGTGGAAGGTTGATAGACAACAATGACACATAAGAACAAAGTGTGAGTTGGTTGATGACAGAATCACATTAGTCATGATATGGCTATATTAAACCAAGCACACATAAACATATTGGAGAATAGTGTATCGGACAGACCCATCATGAGACTGGCACATGGAAACCTTTACCATGCTTGTCATAGTCAACTCTCATAGTGATGGTGTTGTTTGTGGTTCTTAGATATAAAATCACTACACTCATCACATGTCGTTCAATATACTTTGACATCATTAAATGCAATCCTAAAACAAAGGTTGTTATAAAGGTGATGATTGGGTGACTCTGACACATGGGGACTGACTGTGAGTGATAGATATAGGATTATCCCTCCTATCGGAGTATGATATCCGAGGCTTCTTGATTAGCAAGACTGAGAAATGAATAACCATGAACATGTCAATCAATACATGATATTGAGCTTACATATATCTCATACAATCTGATTTGGTTCAATAAATAAGATTGGATGTTGACGAGGGTGACTACTCCATGTCTCGAGTTCAATCTGAATATCAGATATACATGAATTATACAAACATTATAACACTAAGCACCATATGTAGGTTGAAGTTGTTCCCCAACTTTCCATTTACTCAGATAGAGATGATGTGTGACTAGACACCACTAAGTGCTTGTGATGACATAAGTTGTTATGGACATTCACTGCCAATGTAATATGGGACCTATAGGTCACACACATGGGTCTTGACCTAGAAGAGGAGTTCAATATTGGTTGATGATTGAATTGATTACTAAAGTGTTTAGGTATTAAATTCATGCAATAGAGTAGCTGACTACACTACCAGACAATCAACTAACACTGTGAGATGACCGTTTGGAGTGCCAGATGATCGGCTCAAATGTTGAGGCAGTCATTTGGATTGTTAGGCTGATCATAAATTTAATTGGCTAAGTTCTACCAAAAGTGAGGTGTGAACCGATCGGTTCATTCTGTTGAATCGATCGGCTCAGCTCAGGTCACCAAATGATGTCTAGGTGAGAGAGACAATCATCTCGCATGTGCAAGATCACTCAGTTTGTGGGAAATTCAATTGCATCAAGGAATTAATGTTGATGTCATGTCCTGCATTAATTAAATTTGAATTGCCAATTTTGTATGCAATTTAGAAACTAAAAAACAACCATCAAATAGTGTGAGACGACCATCTGGGTTTCTTGATGACCGTTTCAGTGGTCGCAGGTTGTGAAAATTCAAGATCTTCTGGTCCCTTCCACTCCAGCACAGACTGGGAACCCTAACTCAAACCCCTCCTATAAATAGAGGGGTACTGGGGGATTCCCAGAGCACAACACAGACAATTGAGAATCAATTTTTGATAATTATTGTCCTCTTTGGTTGTGGTAACCAAGAGAGCCCAAGCAATTTTACTTGACTAAGGAGGGATAACAATAGGAAAGAACAACTAAAGATCATTATTGTGGGAGCACGAATTGATGACTAGTATGCCAACATGAGGGACAACTCCTTCCTCTCCATTATATAAGGATGACATGACTTCTGATGAATGCATATTCATATTAGTTTTAGTTTCCACTTTTGCCCCAATTTTGCACTCGAATCTCTCATATACCCCCTAACTCAACTCATGTATAATTTTCCTCAGTTTCATATAATTATTTAAGGTTTTAATCAAATCCATTTGTCTCCACTGTAGTATTAAGCATTACACTATGTGACCTAACTTAGGAGATAGTGGTCTCCATTGTAGGATTAAGTAGTGTACATGACCATAACAGGTTGCAACCGAGAAGGAGTTCTCGACTGAGACAACGTCATGGCCGTGACAAAAGGAATGGTCATGACCGTAATAGCAAAGGATGTCGCGACCACGACCAAGGACATCATTGTGACCAAGATGTCATCGTGATCGTAATGCAAAAGGGTGTCATGACCATGACTATAGATATTGTTACGAATGAGATATTGTCACGATCGAGACACTATCACAACCACTACTGATGGTCTCGACTACAACAATTAAGTAGGTGCTCTCTAGATATGAGCCTATAAATAGATGACCCCCTCCTTCATCTGAGGGATCGCTTCCGCTCCACAATGCTAAGAATCTTCTACTACGTGCCCAGCCAAGGAAGAAGATCAACTACTGCCAAATACTACCTCTGTGGTGTACTTTCTACTCTGCCATCTCTGCTTCATCAAGATCTATCTCCTTGGCACAAAAAATGTGGGATTTCAGATCTGCAGCACCCTCCACCATCAACCATTTACCACTCCATCTCTGGTGATCAAGAGCATAAAAAGAGAAGGAAGAAGGAAATAGAAGATCATTATCATCCTCCTTGGTGCTCTTCCCTTTCTCATCCGGATCTTCCACATTATAGTGTAGAAGACCATTTCTTCACCAAGACGCGACCATCTTCTTCACCATGACCATGGCGGAATATTCCCTCTCTCTTCTTCTTTTTATTTCTATTATGAGGAGCAAGTAGTCCATTTGACTGGGGTGCGGGGACCTATCATGCTTCCTGTTCTTACATGTTCATTTTATAACATTCCATGGATTGTATATAACCATCCATTTCATTGTTAATTATTTAATGTGTGCTTTGTGGAATGATCACCTGCTTTGCATGATCTATTATATTCCTTTGATGCAAGAACTTCAATACTTAGGATTTGAATATCGATTAACATGGTTGATGCCTGAACGAGAACTTCTAAAGGGATATCTTTGGGGTAGTAAGTGTGTGATCTATGGGTAACAAAACATCAAGCCTACGGAGATGCTTACACAAACTCTAATTCCTGACAATGGTTTTTCTTACTCCATTTGCATAGTTTTATCTCACCCGGATGTATTTTGGATGTGTTTGTATGTGTAGTGGTGGTGAAACCCAATTCCACCCCAGTGATTCCCATCATTAATCTAAACTCAGTTTTAATCCTGCTCTTTTATTTTCCTTACAGTTGTTTAACTAAACCCAAATCAACTCTCAGTTCTAAATAATAATCTTGATTCAACTATATACCACTATCGAGGTCTTAAAAATGTTGTACCTTGAGATTCAATCCTTAAGTATACTGCGATAAGACACGCCCGCTTGCGGGTGGTACAATTGCACAAGGTTTTGGTAAAAACATAGGGATTTTAGCCCTAGGTGGATTTGTTAGTGTAGTAAAATCCACATCAACTTCTAGGCGGTCTGTTTGGACTACTCTAGAGGCAGGATTCCTTTGGTTTCTTCTAGGAGGGAAACGTCAACTTGTATTCCATGGAGAGACCATAGGAGTCGATGTAGAATTTTTCTAGTCTACTGTCTGTGGTGAAGACCTGGAGTTGAACAGACACCATCCAAGAGAAACTAGTTAACTGTTGTGTATCTACAATGACGAGGAGTGTCGTTGGACATGCTCCAAGACCAGGTATGTAATGACCTTGACCTGGGTTATGAGTTAACCTTATTTGTTTTAGCTAAGTAAGTTTCTTAGAAATTTAATATAATCCTCTAAGGAGTTTTGTTATCATGTGACACACTTATGTTTTAAGTTTGGTCCTGATTGAATGTTGTTTGAGCAATGTTCCTTTGTTTTGGACCAAAGTGCAATTTACCCAAGATGAGGGGTTATATTGCAATATGTCACATGTTGAACATACCCTATATGTTTATCATCATAAGAGAGATAGTGATGCTAAGTGGTGGCTTGTGGAAAGCCTAAATGCCAAGTTTGAACTTGTTTGAATAATGCTAGTACCTTGTGCACCAATTTTGGTACAAATTATAATTTACCCAAAATGTAGGGTTGATATGCAAATTACCACCTCTAGAGTGTTACTAATTCCTCTATGTATCATTTAGAGGATATAGAAAGAAGTAGACACCATGTTAGAATCAATTATGAGTGATGGTAATCTTCGTGATGAAATGACCAAGAAAAGGGTTGAATATGAAACCTTAACTTGAGTTGTATCAAGTTGAAAAGCTTATATATGTGTTCCTATCGGCCAAGGAGCCATAGGAGGAGCCTCATATCGGTCTGTAGACTCTTGGCAAAGGTCATGACGTGCAAAGTACCTCAAGGAGGTGAAGGGTATCGGTTTACAACTTCCTTAGAAAAGTTGTATCGGGTTGTGAATAAAGTGGTGATTTTGTTGATATATTTTATTCAAAGAGAAAAGTAATGGACGAAATTTCATCCCTAGATTATCCTCAAGTGTTTTTCATTTCATGATAAATGTTAATGCATGCATGTACACGTGTCACCCATGCATGGACACGTGGCACCTAGTAGCTCAAATTCATGACACCTCATTTATACACTTTTTCATGAACCACAAGTATATATACCCCTATTTTCACCCACTAGTGAAAATTTTCAAATATTACCACCCTCTTTCCCTAAAGTATCGTTCATAGGGTCCTTGTATCGGGTAGAAGTGAAGTGGTATTGTGCATAGGGCCTTGGGTATCATCCAAAGCAAGTTCATATCAGCCAAGTAAGGTGGTATCGGCCTAGTAAGGTGATATCGGCCATAGTGGAGTGTTTTGACCACAAGTGTGGGGGATATTGGCCAAGAGTGGTGGCATATCGTGCATGAGTAGTGGGGTATCATGTGAAGGTGCTAAGTAGAAAGAAGGAACTCAATACTTAACCCTAAGGTGAGGCTATGATCATCTTCAACCTTGGATTGAAGCATGATTTTAGGGTTACGATCTTCCTTTCTTTTCTTCTTCACCAATTGCTTATCCATGGTGATTCCTTGTATATGAAGGAGTTGTGAACGAGAATTATAATTTTGATAAGTCATATTCAACCTTAGGAACGTGGAGCTTTTGATCTTGGAGCTTTGAAGTTGTTCTTAACGCGGGTTATATAACTTGAACTCTATCATGTTATTATTCATCACCTAAATTTCTATACTTAATGATCTACTTTTAATTCCGAAATTTTCTGAAATAGTTGATGACATTATGAGTTCTAGTAGTTGCTTAGATCTATTTCCATGAACTATAACTGTAAGAACAAAGGTCTAGAGCTTGAATAAGATGGTATCACCTTATAAAGTGATATCGGGTTCAAGCACACAAGTAGGCACCTCTAACTTGATATGGTTATGCATACACTCCACTAAAATGATAATGATATGATTTTATACTTTCTTGCATGATATGGTGGTGTAGTATACACCTCTTGCATGATATGAGGTCAAGAAAACACCTCAAAAATGATATTGGGTTAAGCACACACCTCTCTGCCTGATATGGTGTGAAGCACACACACACCTCTCTAGTTGATATGGTGTGAAGCACACACATACCTCTCTGCCTGATATGGTGTGAAGCACACACACACACACCTCTCTGCCCAATATGGTGTGAAGCACACACACCCCTCTCTGCCCAATATGGTGTGAAGCATACACACACTTCAAGGGTGATATGGGAAGCACACATACATCTCAAACCCAATATGGTAAGCACACATACACCTCATGGTCGATATGGTAAGCACACATACATATCAAACCCAAGATGGTAAGCACACATACACATCTAGGTGATATGGGTAGCAAGTATACATCATTAAATTGATATGGGGTTAAGCATACACCTTTTGGATGATATGGTGTTGAGCACATATCTCTAAAATGATATGGTGGGTAACCCAATACACTAGATGACAAGAGTGGCAAGGTGGTTAGTACCCTAGTACATGTGATGGCCAATACACTAAAGTAGGGTGTGGTCAATATCTTCAAGTGAGGAGATGATGTTACACCCATGAAGGGTGAAGTTTATACACATTATGAATGGTAAGGTTGATACCTTAATGGGTAAGGATATGAGGGATATGATGATGCCTAGATCGATATACACCTAACCCAATACATGTGTTCAACTTGACATACATTATTCAACCCTATACACCTTGTAAAGGTGAGGGAAAGACACTCTTAGGAGTGATGAGTACAATACTAAGTAATGGTGTGGCTAATACCTTGATAGGTGAAACACCTAAAGTGATTAATAATGGTCAATCCTATATCAACAATGTCTTAACCTGAGATGAGTCCATATCATTTGATGATAGTTGGGTAATTCAAGTGTGTGTGACTTATGGCCAATACATTACAGGATAAATGTGATGGGCTAGTGCATAAAGTATTAGGATGGGAAATACCCTAATACAAGATAAGTTGATGAACTTAAGTAAGTTACAAGTGATGAGGGAAGTGGTACACCAAGGCATGATAAATATCACATCTAGCACCTTAAGTTTATACACCTTAAATCCAATATACATGGATGAGTAACACATGAAGTGTGTCATGTCAATTGTTACATTGAGATGTAATGAGATTAATGCACTTTGATAAGTGTAGGCTAACAGGCCTTGAGAAAAAGGGTTAAGCCAAGTTAATAAAGTATGATGTAATCAATATCCTAGGGAGGATGAGAGAGAAACTCTTACTTTGTGTTTATTATCATTTAATGATAAATGATGAGAATAAATAAGTATGATTGAATACTTATTATATCAATGTATGCTCCTAGATGCGTGGAGCAATGAGTTAGGGTTTGAATTAATAATATGAACTTGAAACCCTAATCGATTGTAAAGGGAAAACCTAACCCTAATAATGGGAAGGTTGCATTTCTTTTATTACATAAGCCTTGTGAGGCATGTTTAATACTTGTATAACAAGTATAATGATTAATGGATTTGTGAGCCATGTGAATAAGTTGTTGCCTAGTGAGAGGTGACAAGATGTGCAATGGCCTTGTGATCCATGTGAATACTTGAAAAACAAGTAAAATGACCTTGGTCTGAGGACCTAGAGGTAATAGTTACCTGAAAAGTGGTAACAATGTTCAGTGATGAACTAAGGGTTTGAATACCCAGATCTAGTAATCATGATAATGACAATGTTGAGGGATGAGAATTCCCAATAATGAGATAAGGGATTGAGATCCTAAATTTTATATGTGTTTTAAAGATTTGAAAAGTACTTGATACATGTATTACACCTTTCTTTGTAGCATTTGTCATAATAATTCATGTTTGAAAACTTGACTGATGCTAAAAGAATATGGTAAAGCACTTAATTAATCAAGTGAAATCTTATCATGTAGTGCTCTGACCATAGATCCATCATCGTTAGTAGCTAGTGATGGTGAAATAGGTTTTCCCACAGGATCTCCTAGAGAGCGCATATTTTTGAATATGCGGGGGTGATGGGCACAAATATCCTTACGCCCTAATGAGGGATTGATGTGAGATATCCTTCATTATAAATGTCGGGATGGATGTATCACAAATCTCCCGATGATGATGAATGTCAGGATTGATGGTAGATAAACACGAGATCTCTCAATCCTGAAGAGAGTGCAGTCGCCGCTGTAGCTCTATAGCAAAGTTTCCAGTATACATTGGAAAGCTATGTAGCAGTTGACATGAGATGTCCTGCTTGTCGTCTCATACTAACCGAGATGGAAGAGGTCATGGCAGCCGACTCTCCCATTGACCTTGTATGGCACCGATTTTGACTTCGCAGTGATCGGTTGGAGTATGAGCGATATACCTCATCTCCTCAGGGCATAAGTGTGATTATAAAATGCAATCAACCGTGTAGCATATTTTCATAAGGATTAAATACGAAAATCATTGGTTGATGTTACATTTCTTTTATACATCTTAAATGGATAGATGGTATACATGTTCTTCATATTCCTTATAAAATGAATAGATGAATTACTGCTTTATCATATATAGTTGCAATGTTTCAGAAGATGATATTGCTCTATTATGCTTAAACAATGATTAAATCCTACCTATTAATATAAAAAGAACCTATGCTTAGTTTATAAATGTTTAATCCATGATAATAATATGGTCGACGGAGAGTTATATCTCTCACTGGGACAATTGTCTCACCCCGTGGAATCCACATTTTTTTAGGTGGACATGCACGAGGTGGAAAAGATCTTTTTGCAGAGGAGGAACAATATTTGAGGCAACAATGACAACTCATGTTGAGTGTAGTGTTTGTTGTATCTTGTAGATAGAAGTCCTATGTGTCGTCTCTATACTCTCAGGTCGTTGGAGTTGGTTCGTACTAGTTTCATGAATGATATGAGATTTTGGCTAGAATGCCTCGAGGTTTTATGTTTCTCTAGTATGTGTTTTGATAGAACAACTGTTATATGATGTCATCGAGATGAGATGGAACAAAGTTGTACAATGTAAATTATGATATGTATGAGTTTTGGATCTTTCAGTAAAATTTTTCTGGACAAGGATCTCCTTGTAAAATGGTTTTAATTTTTAGTGATTTTTGTTAATCCGTTGTTTATGTTTAATTCTGCTTAATTGTAATAATTTGTTTGGCGGTTCGATGATGGTCGTTTCAGGTTTTGGTATCAGAGGTTAAGGTTCGTTGAGTCTACAGAGACATAAGACTAAGGTGTTGAGTCTGTTCTAGTGTCCTCCAGTATACCCTATAGTGACTTCTGCTTATGCCAAAGAAAAGGTAAAGTCTAAAAATGACTAGAGAAAATGAGGAACACATTGCTAAGAGCAATGTTGTTGCACCAAGAGAGGGTGTAAGGGATTAGGAAAAAGAAGAACAAGTGCTTAAGAATTTCCATCTTGACCCAATCAGGATAGAGAATCCTACTTTTTATGCTTTTGTTGGGTAGGTTAGGACAACAGTGATGAATAAAGTGGACTGGATACTAACAATAAAACCTAGGTTACCAGTCCTTAATGCAGCAAATTTGGGTTCTGGAAGTGTTCCTGAATGACATAGTCATGTTGGAATAGCGGAAAATGTGGGAATGATTAACATATGGCAAGAAAATAGACTCTTCCATAAGTATAGACAGATAGTATATCAGTGATGGCAGGGCCCAAGAAGGGGCAATAAGCTGAGAATTAAGGAAATGTCATTACAATTCTAGAGACATTTTCCTAGTTGTTCTAAAAAGCCAAAGTTTTTGGTGCCACTAGTGCAATAAATGCCTAATGCACCATGGTAGTAATCACTATGTAAAGGCAAAAGTCCTAACTTTCCACCTGTAAGAACCCATGGCTTAGTTTTTACATCGGTAATAAGACCATGGTACGAGGGCAAGACATGTTATAGATATGGACATGTTGAGCATACTAAACTCTTTTTTTGAAAAGAAGGTAGGAAATGACTCAACAACCGAGGTAGACTCGGCATGGCTTATGAAAGTTACAGCCCAATAACGTAAAAAGGCAAGAGTAACAACATGAAATAACTAGACTCTGTGTTGAGTCAACCTTAAGCGGTAGATAACCACGAGGGGTAACAGTTAGATAAAGCTTTTCCATTTTGATATGCCTTCTTTTGATGTTATCTAATAATTATAAGAAGGATTGTTGTTATTGAATTCCCTTTGGTTTCCCTATGGGAACATAGGGAAGAAATGATGAGAACTAGAAATTATATTCTATTTAGTATTCTTTTAAATGTTCTATAATTGTTCTTATCTGTGTGAAAAAGGATGAGATATAGAAGTGATGCCTAGAGAAAATCCAGGAATGTTAAATCATGTGTTTGTGATGATACGAAAAGTAAGGAGTGTGATAATACACAAATTGCATACTACCTAATATCATTACTTGTATACCCTGGCCAGGTATTCAACTATTGAAGATAAGGTGAGTATGGAACTCTTAGATTGTTATCTTTCTGATTACTCTGATCAAGTAGTCATTTTGAGACAATCTAGTGATCATAATGAAATGGGAATATGGCATGGATATTTTTATCACAACGTAAGTGCAGTAAATGGAATTTGAGATTATCTCAGATCAATCTGTGTGCATGAGGAAGTAAAAGAATATAATCCTCATGATAAGGGAATGAGAACAAGGGAGATGATCCATGTTTGATAAAGTCTATGTGAATAGTAAAGATCTTTTCCCATGATGTGGAAATGGGAAATGTAATAAAATCACAAAATGTTCATGAACATGTTAGACAATAACAAAGAAAGGAGTGATGACATGTAATCATCCTTATAATTCTTAGGCTGATGGAAAGGAACCTAGGATGAAACAAGAGTAAGTGACTCATGAATAGTTGAAAGTTCATACAATAATCAGAGGAGATGGTAATCTCTTCTCTTTGATAAACAACCATGGGTTATGATGGGGTGATAAGAGGAATATGTTTCTCTGTGTTCTCTCCTTTTAGGAACATGGAAATCAAGTGAGTATTATGACGCTTGATGTGTATGGATTAGAAATAATCCATTGATGGATACTTAGAAAAGTATTAGTTCGTCTTGGACTTTGGTTCCAAGATAAAGATATGTGTAATAAATAATGTCCCAAAGATGAAATAAAGATCCTTTTATATGTGTGGCTTTGGTAATATTGATAGAGAGATGGAAATGATGACGATGTGATGTGTTTTTGACACATGTGATAGATACCAAAGTAAGGAATTATGGTATCTAAGAAATATCAGGTGGTATGGGAAAGTAAAACATAAATCCTAATCAGATGATTTATGTTGGTTACCTGGGATGGCCAACTGTGAAATCTGTCTAGTTACATAAAACAGTATGGACATCATATGTTAGGGGTTTATGCTCTGCATAAACACAACATCGATAAGAATGTACTAATTGAAGGAACAATTGTAAAATCATTGTGGGAAAAGCTTATCAAGCTAAAATTAATTCTTTAAAATACCCCTATCTAGATCTGTTAAGGAAACTTATACATAACATCTAAAGATACCTCTAAGATAAGTTCTTAATTGATAAGTAACCACCCCTTATGACAATAGAATGTACAAATAATGAGATAGTTGGTACAAGTCGTCATAAAGTTTATTGTTATGTCAGCAGATTGGATGGCACATCAGATGTATGATAAGACTTGTAGTCCCAAGTGGGTGACAGAACGTAACTCTGGTCTTTCCTTGAAAGTGAAATGCTAAACTAAATGAGGAGTATGGTAGACTCCCCAAAATCAAGAATCTTGTCACATAAAGTTGTAAGTTGAGAAAGGTGACAAATCAGTGAGGTTTGACACCTGAGTTAAATAGGGTATGTATAATGTTTCTCTAACTAAGAAAAGTGTTACCTGACATAGAGTTGACTCTACAGTCAATAATGAAAAGGACAATCGAGTATGTATCCAATATGAAAAATTCTACGATAATCATGTGTGGAAAAACATTGTGTTGATCAAAGTTCTATGGCATCTCCATGACATTAAGATGTTATGTGGAGACTTGATATAAGGAATGAATAATATATGTCTCCCTTTACTTGGGATTTTGGGGATGAAATCCCTGTTAGGGGTTTATAACTTGTAATGACCTTGACTTGGGTTACGAGTTAACCCTATTTGTTTAGGATAAGTAAGTTTCTTAGAAATTTAATATAATCTTGTAAGGAGTTTTGTTATCATGTGACACACTTATGTTTTAAGTTTGGTCCAGATTGAATGTTGTTTGAGCAATGTTCCTTTGTTTTGGACCAAAGTGCAATTTACCCAAGATGAGGGGTTATATTGCAATATGTCACATGCTGAATGTGCCCTATATGTTTTAGCATCATAATAGAGAGATTGATGCTAAGTGGTTGCTTGTGGAAATCCTAAATGCCAAGTTTGAACTTGTTTGAATAATGCTAGTATCTTGTGCACCAATTTTGGTACAAATTGTAATTTACCCAAAATGGAGGGTTGATATGCAAATTACCACCTCTAGAGTGTTACTACTTCCTCTATGTATCATTTATAGGAGAGATAAAGAAGTAGACACCATGTTAGAATCAATTATAAGTGTTGGTAATCTTGGTGATGAAATGACCAAGAAAAGGGTTGAATATGAAACCTTAACTTGAGTTGTATCAAGTTGAAAAGCTTATATCTGAGTGCCTATCGGCTAAGGATCCATAGGAGGAGCCTCATATAGGTTTTTAGACTCTTTTAAAATGACATGACGTGCAAATAACCTCATGGAGGTGAAGGGTATAAGTTTACAACTTCCTTAGAAAAGTTGTATCGGGTTGTGAATAAAGTGGTGATTTTGTTGATATATTTTATTCAAAGAGATAAGTCATGGACGAAATTTCATCTCTAGATTTTCCTCAAGTGTTTTTCATGTCAAGATAAATGTTAATGCATGCATGTACACGTGTCACCCATGCATGGACACGTGGCACCTAGTAGCTCAAATTGATGACACCTCATTTATACACTTTTTCATGAACCTCAAGTATATACACCCCTATTTTCACCCACTAGTGAACATTTTCGAATCTTACCACCCTATTTACCTAAGGTATCGTGCATAGGGTCCTTTGATCGTGCCGGAGTGAAGTGGTATCGTGTATAGGGCTTTGGGTATCATCCAAAGCAAGTTCATATCGGCCAAGTAAGGTGGTATCGACCTAGTAAGGTGATATCGGCCATAGTGGAGTGTTTTGACCACAAGTGTGGGGGATATTGGCCGAGAGTGGTGGCATATCATGCATGAGTAGTGGGGTATCGTTAAAGGTGCTAAGGAGAAAGAAGTAGATCAATACTCAACCCTAAGGTGAGGCCATGATCATCTTCAACCTTGGATTGAAGCATGATTTTAGGGTTATGATCTTCCTTTCTTTTCTTCTTCACCAATTGCTTATCCATGGTGATTCCTTGTATATGAAGGAGTTGTGAACGAGCCTTGGACTTTTGATAAGTCATCTTCAACCTTAGTAACGTGGAGATTTGGAGCTTGGAGTTTTGAAGTTGTTCTTAAGGCGGGTTATATAACTTGAACTCTATCATGTTATTATTCATCACCTAAATTGTTATACTTAATGATCTACTTTTAATTCCGAAATTTTCTGAAATAGTTGATGACATTATGAGTTCTAGTAGTTTCGTAGACCTGTTTCCATGAACTATAATAGTTATAACAAAGGTCTAGAGCTTGAAGAAGATGGTATCGCCTTATAAAGTGATATCGGGTTCAAGAACACAAGCAGGCACCTCTAACCCGATATGGTTACGCACCTACTCCACTAAAATGATAAGGATATGATTTTATACTTTCTTGCATGATATGGTTGTGTAGTATACACCTCTTGCACGATATGTGGTCAAGAAAACACCTCAAAAACGATATTGGGTTAAGCACACACCTCTCTACGCGATATGGTGTGAAGCACACACACACCTCTCTGCCCGATATGGTCAAGCAAACACCTCAAAAATGATATTGGGTTAAGCACACACCTCTCTGCCCGATATGGTGTGCAGAACACACACACCTCTCTGCCCGATATGTTTTGAAGAGTACACACACCTCTCTTCCCTATATGGTGTGAAGCACACACAACTCTCTGCCCAATATGGTGTGAAGCACACACACACCTCTCTGCCCGATATGGTGTGAAGCACACACATACCTCTCTACCCGATCTAGTGTGAAGTATACACACACCTCAAGGGTGATATGGGAAGCACACATACATCTCAAACCCGATATGGTAAGCAAACATACATCTCAAACCCAAGATGGTAAGCACACATACACCTCTAGGTGATATGGGTAGCAAGTATACATCATTAAACTAATATTGGGTTAAGAATACACCTGTTGGACGATATGGTGTTGAGCACATATCTCTAAAATGATATGGTGGGTAACCCAATACACTACATGACAAGAGTGGAAAGGTGGTTAGTACCCTAGTACATGTGATGGCCAATACACTAAAGTAGGGTGTGGCCAATATCTTCAAGTGAGGAGAGGATGTTACACCCATGATGGGTGAAGTTGATACACATTATGAATGGTAAGGTTGATACCTTAATGAGTAAGGGTATGAGGAATATGATGATGCCTAGATCGATATACACCTAACCCAATACATGTGTTCAACTTGACATACATGATTCAACCCTATACACCTTGTAAAGGTGAGGGCAAGACACTCTTAGGAGTGATGAGTATAATACCAAGTAATGGTGTGGCTAATACCTTGATAGGTGAAACACCTAAAGTGATTAATAATGGTCAATCCTATATCAAAAATGTCCTAACCTGAGATGAGTCCATATCACTTGATGATACTTGGGTAATTTTAGTGTGTGTGTGACTTATGGACAATACATTACAAGATAAATGTTATGGGCTAGTGCATAAATTATTAGGATGGGAAATTCCCTAATATAAGATAAGTTGATGAACTTAAGTAAGTTAAAAGTTATGAGGGAAGTGATACACCAAGGCATGATAAATATCACATCCATCACCTTAATTTGATACACCTTGATGCACCTTAAATCCAATATACATGGATGAGTAACACATGAAGTGTGTCAGGTCAATTGTTACATTGAGATGTAATGAGATGAATGCATTTTTGATAATTGTAGGCTAACAGGCCATGAGAAAAAGGGTTAAGCCAAGTTAATAAAGTATTATCTAATCAATATCCTAGTGAGGATGAGAGAGAAACTCTTACTTTGTGTTGATTATCATTTAATGATAAATGATGAGAATAAATAAGTATGATTGAATACTTATGATATCAATGTATGCTCCTAGATGTATGGAGCAATGAGTTAGGGTTTGAATTTAGGGTTTGAATTAATAATATGAACTTGAAACCCTAATTGGTTGTAAAGGGAAAACCTAACCCTAAGAATGGGAAGGTTGCATTTCTCTTATTACATAAGCCTTGTGAGGCATGTTAAATACTTGTATAACAAGTATAATGATTAATGTCTTTGTGAGCCATGTGAATAAGTTGTTGCCTAGTTAAAGGTGACAAGATGTGTAATGGCCTTGTGAGCCATGTGAATAAGTTGTTGCTTAGAGAGAGGTGACAAGATGTGTGTTACAACCCCAATTTTTGGGTTCTTTTGGTGAGAAATGTAATTTCTCCTATTAAATATATTTGAACAAATAATGATATAAATTTTTTTGAATAAATGGATTTCATTAACAATAGCCTTGTTGGTTGTTTTGTGGGCTTTATTGGCTATTGGGCCCAATAACAAGGAAATGACAAACGAAACTCCATTGTTTGAGTAAATAAGAAATGGAGAAAATAAATATGTAGAAACCTCTAGAAGGCAAAAGAATATAATCCAAAGTCGTATTTCGTGCCTCTTGGGTTCCAAGGAGTCCAAAGTTGCAAAGATAATATAACAAGAAAAGAAAAGATCAATTAAATATTTCCTTATTAAGAAAGAAATTGAAAACAATGATAAAATATGGGAAATAAGAGGAAAGAGGCATGATTGAGTTATCCTTGGTGGATTTTCGTATCCATAAGGTTTTTGCTGTTAAAAGGAATTCCAATAAGGAAAATAAAAAGAGAGATAAAAAGAAATCCTTGAAAAGAAATATTTTACTAAAGAAATGAATAAGAAGAAAGAGAAAATGCAAAAAGAGGGAAATAGAATTAGATAAGAGGATAAAGGCAAGTAGATATTCCCCAATATGGGACTTCATGACTTTAGGATTTCTTGAGGTCCAAGGGACCCAAAATAACAAGATAATGGCAAAGGGAAAAGGAATACTAATTGATTTTGGATTAATTAATGAATAACTTGGATGTGAAGGAAACACTCTCAACCGTTGGAATTTAACCTTCAAATTTAATTAACGGTTAGATAATGCCAAGATGGAGTTTTCCCTAAAATTTGAGAGGAAAATGTTAAACGAGGAGAGAGAAATGAATTTTCCAAGTTATCATGTTAAATTACCCTTTTTAACTCATTTTTAGATAATTGCAATAGAGGGGAGCAATACTGGCCGTTGGATGACCGTGTGGTCCAAGGGACCACGCATCCAAGGGAACTTGTGTGTCATCTACCCCGAGTTCTAGTGGGAGTGGGAGACGATTTAGGAATTCGATTTTCTCAGTTTTGAAGCAATGATTTGATGAACTAACAAGTCCATCAGATTTGGGAGATCGTTCTGAAGGACCTAGACCCTAACTTTGAGGGCTATCATTGATGAGGGGAGAAACCCCCAAATCACATGACTCCCATGACTTAGCCCTACATAAGGGAGGGCACTCGAGGGTACCAGTGTCCCTAAAAACCATCCCCATAGCTGCGGAGTGCGACGACGAGTGGAACGACGCCTTCAATTTCCAGTTCTGACCTGACCTACCCCCCTCTACAACCAGTGAGCCACGACGGAGTTCCTGCGAGTAGTTCAAGGTGAAGGTCGAGTTCATTTGGGCGTTTGAGCGGCTCATCGAGTTCGGAAGATGACATAGAAGCTTCTTGGATTCTCGTATTTCTTGTTGATGGCCTGGAGTTCGAAGTCAACTGGTGAGTTGACTACGATTCGTCGCACAGTTGGAGGTAGACGACAACCCACCGCCGTCTGATCATGGTCCATGGTGGTCTCAGGTTAGATCCAACGCTCCTGAGTCGGAGTGGCTATTTTAGGCACACACAACCGTGACCGTCAATTCCGAAGAGAAGACCACCAGTCCACAAATCAAGCGGTCGCCTATTTTTCAGTAATTTCCCCTTCGATCCTATTAGTTAGAAAAAGGCTTTTCTTGTAAAAATCATATAAATACATAGAAAATGCAGATGAAGAAGTTTTACACATGAAAGTTGATCAGTAAAATATGCGGAATAAGATAAAAATAATTTGAAATCCTAAATCTGTCTCTTTTAACAAAAGTGTATTATTTTGATGAAAAATGTATTAATTTGTGGTTAGAAACCCTAATTGATGATAAAGGATAGATTTAATATTGCAAATAGGTTAATTTGAGCATGGTTAACTTGTTTAATGATAAATATGAATCTTAACCTATTTTGAAGGTAAAATTGCAAGGTTTAGGGTTTTAAACCTAATATGGTGGTTAATATGCTTAGAAAACCTAAATAGGAGAAAAAGGAAAGAAAAGTATTTATAATCCGAAATTAGGGTTTCATGTTACTAAAAGATGATCTTAGGATCTTTTGTGAAAGAAAGATGAAATAATTTGGGTTTGTAAGTAATTTATAAAATTAGGGTTTAAAGTAATAAAAATGAAGTGGAACCCTAATTGTGATCAAAACCCTAAAAAGGACTAATAACCCTAGGAAACAACTAGGATTAATAGACCATGATGACATGATTAATGATAGAAAACTTGGATGCCTATTTCAGGATCAACTTGTGTGTGCTTTCTTGGTTTCTTAATTGGTTGAATTATTTCTACATTCAAGACAGCTTGACAGGTATGTGGTTAATTATGGTTAATCACATTAGTTTCCTAAAGAGTTTCCCGGATGATTCATCGAATTGATTGGAACTTAATAGTTTGGATGTTCATACTTGCAAATCATAAAGTCACTATGATTATCACAATAATAACAGAAGTGTGTATTCTCGCACCTACATGCCACCCTGATGGATGATGCAAAAAGGTGATCAAGCCCAAGAGTGAAGACCCATGGGTTCCATGAGTGGTGACCCCAGGCACCAAGCTCGGGATTGAGAAGGTGGCCTATGATATTGCATGACTAAAGGGAACCATGACGGGTGACCCCAGGCACAAAGCTCGGGATTGAGAAGGTGGCCTTAAGTCAATGGAAAAAGTGAAACCTGAAAGGGGGTATGCCAGGGTTAGGGCAAAAGCAGTGGAGAAAGTCACACCTTAAGTCAATTGACTTGTTAATTACCTTGGTTGTGATAATTAGTTTGTTAGCCATATTCGTGAACTTTTGGTTGTCCCCACATATATACCGACATATTTTGATATGTTGACCGACATTTTGTTTGTCGGTGTTTTAGGTACAAAGTTGAAAAGAACAAACTGTAAAATGACACATTGTGGAAATAAGAAATAAAGTGAAAGGAGGATTAGATAGAATAGATCCAAGATGTGGAAAGAAGTAGATTACCAAAGTTTTTAAAAGGTATGCAAAGTTTTATTTTATACCATATTTTGGTTTAGATAGTAGAATTTCATAAATACAATTGATTATTTGTCGAACCTTTGATCATGTTAATTGGGATAACGGCTCCGACCTTTGGGTCTCCCTTAATTGGAGGGTTACCGGGAGGCGGGGTTTTTACATTTGCTATTAGAGCATAGGTTCCTCATTTAATATTTAATTATTATTGAATTTTACAAACTCTGTAGAACCCCAGGGAGTTATTGGAGAATTTTCCGAAAGACAGAGGTGTCTAGAAAAGGATCACGTCTGGGGGCTGGCAAGATTTTCCTCCACGCCGCTAGTCAGAATACGAGGACTCCTAGATTAGTGTGACTGCTTGGCCAATGTCTCAGGAATTGACTCAAAATAAGATACCTTTAGGACTCTGTCATCTTTTTCATCCCTTCCCAACTCAAATGCTATTATGGACCTTAAGGATTAGTGTTTTCTCTCTTTTCCTCAACCTCTTGAGGTATGGGTAAGGTTGATAAGGATTAAGGAATCCTCCACCAAATTAATGAAAAGCATGTAAATAAGATGTCATGGACATAAGCTTAATAGTTTAAGCGTAAACTAAAGAATAGATACATGTTTAGGTCGTATGTCATGAGTTGTCATTGCCCTCAGGAGAGACCTGAGGCTGGACCTCCTTGTCAGGAGGATGAGTAGAGAGAGTTGGTCATGGGGGTAGAGATCTCCATTATAAGTAGATACCTGGAACTTCCTCTAAGGATGATGCTAACCCTAACCCTAAGTGGTGGTTAGAAAGAGAGATGACATGATGAGTTAGATGTCATGATATACTAGGTGTATGGACATGCTTTCGGATGCCTGTGACGATATGAGCCATATGAGGTTGGATGATCGAGTGCCTTTGGTGACCCAACCCTGGGAAGGGTTGTGAATGTTTGAGTGAAGGATAGCTCCTTCATTGATAAGGTTAGAGAAGAACCTATAGAAACCCTATGGGCATGCGTGTAGGGCATAACATGCACCCATAGTACATCAGTAGTGCAGTAGGTTGAAACCCTAGCCAGAAGGGCATGATGGAAGGCTTATGAGATAAGCATAAGGGGCTATGGATAATCTTGAGAAAACATAAGTTTGAACTGAGGCTTCATCCATGTAGGGGTATGCTTAGGAGCTTGATCCTCCATGGAGAAAGGACCTCTAGTAGCAAGGTTGTTTGTAGGGTTAACTCTAGAGAGAGAACAGGACACGAACTAGAAGGTTGAAAGTTTAGACTCTGGGTAGGAGAAACCCTGAGAAGTTGAGAATTATGCGACCTAAGTGGATGGTTGCGGTTGCCTCATGCATGTTCCCTAGAGGCTAAAGGTATCTCGGTTTCCTTTAGAGGAACCAAACCCTAGAGAGAGGATGAGACTGATGGTACCTAGGGTATAGGTGTTTACCTTCTGAGTTAGGAAGAAGGGTTCCTTAGACCCAGAAGAGGTTTACTAACAGGTTGTGAGGCCTTATACCTTTTTGGTTGTCCTTGAGGAGGACTCCACTCTGAAGTGTTGTTAGAGTAGAAGGATGACATGAAGTGCATGACATATCTTATACATGCTTGGTTGGTGGTTAAAAGGTTGAGCATGCAGTGGGACATCTAAAAAGTGAACCTAGGGTTCCTAGGTATAAGAGGGGAAGTGTTGTACCTGATGCTCATGATAAGATTTGAGTTTCTATTGATTTGAGCATGATACTCCTCATGTTTAGAGGAAAGGGAAACCCCCTTAAGTTTAAGGTATGTTTGATGAACCCTCACAGCTAATTTGGTGACATGGGTAGGTTTGTTCTTGGTCCATGTTGAGGAGTGAGAACAAGTATGACCTAACATGGTTTAGTGGATGGTCTACTTATGCCTTAATAACTTGATAGGGCTAAGTATGCTCATGTGGATGTAAACCCTGGACATAAGGGTGTTTGTGACCTTTGTTACCAAGATGTGGTTTCCTCCCATCCTAGGAGAGGGACCCTTTATAGGGTGTATACTAGTTTTTATTGGTTTTGAGGTAACCTATAGAGGTCTCATAGGATCTTGAGAAGCTAAGTGAAGAGTACATAGTGTGAGATGGAACTTGTAGGCCCATAGATAACCATATCTATGTGCATGTGGATGTGTTACCATTGAGGTAACCGGTGTGGGGCCTGACCAAGGCGGGCAGGTTGCCATGACCCCTATGAAAGGATGAAATTCAGCCCAGGAATACAGAGAGAGATGATGGAGACTTCGGTAAGGTTCTAAGTTGGACATGTACTATGTTAGAATCCTAAGCCTATCCTAGGGTCAAGTAGGGATAAGATTGATGGAAGTAGGAGTTGCCTAATTCCCTAGTTGCACATGACCATAGGGTCGGGAGGTAACATCTATCATTGTTTGAGGGCCATGGGTTAGGAGATTGATCACCTTCATGAACTCATGGGACCAAAAGGGCAGATGAGGAGGGCACTCTTTGGATGCATAAGGGAAGAGGGATGACCCCCAAAAGTGTCGGCACCCTATAGACCTAGAGGATATGACCAAGGATTGTGTGGTGACCCAAGTAGGTTTGAAACCAGTTTTCCATGGAAGTAACCTTGATACCAAAATGATTGTGATGTAGAGACATAAGTTGCACGTTTCAACATAGATTCGAAGGTGTACTATCAAGGTGGGATGTACCATATCTACTCTTAGAATGGGAAGAACTCTGTATTTGGACTGCAGCCAAATGCTTATTTCCTCGTTATGGGAGTGAGAGATAGGACATTACACATGCCATACACCAAGGATAAGGATGATGCAATGGAACGTTGCTATGAGGTATGAGAATAGAGATGAAAACATACCCTTGTGGAGTGAACAGTATGTGGATGGTTTGCAAACACTAAGAGTATTAAGGTAATCATCCTGTGAGGATGTTTTATCATGAACCATTTGGAATTTGCAAGTGATACAAGGTTGAGTTTGATCACCATGAGGATGAGCTCAGAGTGTTCTTGATGAAGATAATAAGTGGAATACATGGAGGTGCATGTCTTAAATATTACCTAACACCTGAGGATGTGAAGTAGTAATAGATGCCCTGGTTGAGGTGCAACTACCTAGTTTAGCTAGAGGCTAGAAGAGGCAATTGGGTTAGCCCTAAGTTTGAAAGAGAAGACATGTTTGGGCTAACACTCAGAGGTAACGAGATCTGTTGAACAAGTTAGTAGTTGTCTGGTTAGCCATTCTAGGCCTTGATGTAATGAAAGGATGGTTGCAGAACCCCAAATACACTTCTTTGGATAGGAAGGTGATAAACCCTGATGAGAATGGTTTAGGGTTTCTATGGAATCGATCTTGAGGAATCATGACATACAGGAGATCATGATTTAAGATCACCATATACCGTGGTACTACCAAGATAATAAGTGACAATAGTACTTTGGATGCTTAAGATGAAGTAGCATGTGGTATGTTGCCATGCAAGCTAGGAGGTGAAGGACGGGCACCAATAACCCAGTGTATTGATATAGAGGATGAAAGAGTCCCCGAGAGGGGATGGGAGTTCATCACTATGGATTTTGTGGTAAGTCTCCCCTAGACCAAGGAAGGTCAAGAGGAAATATTGGTTATGGTAGATCACCTTACCTAGATGACCTGAGAAAGAGTGTTGTCAAGATATAAATCTGGTTGAACTACATATGAGAGAGAGATGGTTCAACTACGCCATCATGCGAGTTCAAAAGTTCTTGAGTATAACCTAATGATTCACTTCCATGCGGTGGAAGTAGATACATGAAGAACGTGATGCTAGTACAATTTATCACCCCTAATTAATGGTTAGTATGATTCCAGACTCGAGGGTCTGATGAGAGCATGCGTGCTCATTTAGGGTGATACATAGAGAAAGTTCTTGTCCTCTGTAAGATGTAATGATGACCACCATAGCCGATATCAGGATGTAAAGAAGCTTTGTAAGGGAGGTTGTGTCGGTCATCACTTTATTAAGATGATGTTGGTGAAGGAACCTCACAAAGGTCAGAAAAGAACCATAGTGTATGAAGATGAAGTCGCTTTGATCGTGCAATGGATGAGAGAGAGCCCAAGGGTGACATGAGTTGTGAGATGATGCAAAGCAGATTGACATGCAGTTCACTGTGGGAGAGTATGTGATGTGAAAATCCAACCCCTCTAGGCTACAGTTGAGAAAGCTGAGTCTCGGATATATGGGTCCATTTGATATGGATTGGTGGAGATCGTTATGTTTAGCCTTACCCCTCAGGATAACATGATGTATAATGTGATACATGAGTATGATCTAGAGCACTATGTGATGTACCCAAGCCATGTGTTGAGCCATGAACCTATTCCACTTTATGAGAGGCTAAAATGTCCTGAGTCACATATGAGGGTACGATATACTGAGGTAAGAAAAAACTCAGATGGAAGAATATGAGATGATGAAGGTTCTTGGGAAGCACCATGGAAAGGGTGAGGCCACATGGGAGCCATGATGGACATAAGAAAGGTTTATCTTGTTTGTTTGTGTGCCTGGTGGAATTTTGAGGGCAAAATTCCTATAAGAGGGGAAGGATGTTACAACCCCAATTTTTGGGTTCTTTTGGTGAGAAATGTAATTTCTCCTATTAAAGATATTTGAAAAAATAATGATATAATTTGTTTTGAATAAATGGATTTCGTTTACAATAGCCTTGTTGGTTGTTTTGTGGGCTTTATTGGCTATTGGGCCCAATAATAAGGAAACGACAAAAGAAACTCCATTATATGAGTAAATAAGAAACAGATAAAAGAAAGATGTAGAAACCTCTAGAAGGCAAAAGAATATAATACAAAGTTGGATTGCATGCCTCTTGGGTTCCTTGGGTTCCAAGGAGTCCAAAGTTTCAAAGATAATGCAACAAGAAAAGAAAAGATCAATTAAATATTTCCTTATTAAGAAAGAAATTGAAAATAATGATAAAATATGGGAAATAAGAGGAAAGAGGCATGATTGAGTTATCCTTGGTGGATTTTCGTATTCACAAGGTTTATAATGTTAAAAGGAATTCCAATAAGGAAAATAAAAAGAGAGATAAAAAGAAATCCTCGAAAAGAAATATTTTAATAAAGAAATGAATAAGAAGAAAGAGAAAATGCAAAAAAAGGGAAATAGAAATAGATAAGAGGATAAAGGCAAGTAGATATTCACCAATATGGGAATTAGTGCCTTTAGGATTTCTTGAGGTCCAAGGGACCCAAAATAATAAGATAATGGAAAAGGGAAAAGGAATACTAATTGATTTTAGATTAATTAATGAATAACTTGGATGTGAAGGAAACACTCTCAATCATTGGAATTTAACCTTCAAATTTAATAAACAGTTATATAATGCCAAGATGGAGTTTTCCCTAAAATTTGAGAAGAAAATGTTAAACGAGAAGAGAGAAATGAAATTTCCAAGTTATCATGTTAAATTACCCTTTTTAACACATTTTTAGATAATTGCAATAGAGGGGAGCAATGCTGGCCGTTGGATGACCGCGTGGTCTAAGGGACCATGAATCTAAGGGCAGATCTGCGTCGTCTACCCTGAGTTCCAGTGGGACTGGGAGACGATTTAGGAATTTGATTTTTTCAATTTTGAAGCAATGATTTGATGAACTAACAAGTCCATCAGATTTGGGAGATCGTTCCGAAGGACCTAGACCCTAACTTTGAGGGCTATCATCGACGAGGGGAGAAAACCCCAAATTGTAGGACTCCCATGACTTAGCACTATATAAGGGAGGGCACTCGAGGGTACCGACATCCCTAAAAACCATCCCCATCACTGCGGAGCGTGGCGACGAGTGGAACGACACCTTCAATTTCCAGTTCTGACCTGACCTACCCCCCTCTGCAACCAGTGAGCCACGGAGGAGTTCTGGCGAGTAGTTCAAGGTGAAGGTTGAGTTCATTTGGGTGTTTGAGAGGTTCATCGAGTTTGGGAGATGATAGAGAAGCTTCTTGGCTTCTCGGATTTCTTGTTGATGGCCTAGAGTTCGAAGTCAACTGGTGAATTGACTACGATTCGTCACATAGTCGAAGGTAGACGACAACCCACCGCCTTCCGATCGTGGTCCATGATGGTCTAAACCTAGATCCAATGCTCCTGATCAGGAGTGGCTTTTTTAGGTGCATGCAACCATGACCGTCAGATCTGAGGAGTGGACTGAGGAGTGGACCACCGGTCCACAGATCAAGCGACCGCCTATTTTTTGGTAATTTCCTCTTCTATCCTATTAAGTTAGAAAAAGGCTTTTCTTGTAAAAATTGTAGAAATAGATAGAAAATGCAGATGAAGAAGTGTTATACATGAAAGTTGATCAGAAAAATACGAGGAATAAGCTAAAAATAATTTGAAAGCCTAAGTCTATCTCTTTTAACAAATGTTTATTATTTTTATGAAAAACGTATTAATTTGTGGTTAGAAACCCTAATTGATGATAAAGGATAAATTTAATATTGCAAATAGGTTAATTCGAGAATGGTTAACTTTTTTAATGATAAAGATGAATCTTAACCTGTTTTGAAGATAAAATTGCAAGGTTTAGGGTTTTAAACCTAATATGATGGTTAATATGCTTAGAAACCCTAAATAGGAGAAAAAGGAAAGAAAAGTATTTATAATCCAAAATTAGGGTTTCATGTTTCTAAAAGATGATCTTAGGATCTTTTGTGAAAGAAAGATGAAATAATTTGGGTTTGTAAGTAATTTTATAAAATTAGGGTTTAAAGTAATAAAAATGAAGTAGAACCCTGATTGTGATCAAAACCCTAAAAAGGACTAATAACCCTAGGAAACAACTAGGATTAATAGGCCATGATGACATGATTAATGATAGAAAACTTGGATGCCTATTTTAGGAATAACTTGTGTGTGCTTGCTTGGTTTCGTAATTGGTTGAATTATTTCTGCATTCAAGACAACTTGACATGTATGTGGTTAATTATGGTTAATCGCATTAGTTTCCCGAAGAGTTTCCCGGATGATTCATCAAATTGAATGCAACTTAATAGTTTGGATGTTCATACTTGCAAATCATAAAGTCACTATGATTATCACAATAATAATAGAAGTCTGTATTCTCGCACCTACATGCAACTCTGATGGATGATGCAAAAAGTTCATGCCTAGGAGGGAAGACCCATGGGCACCATGAGTGGTGACCCTAGGCACCAAGATCGGGATTGAGAAGGTGCCCTATGATATTGCATGACTAAAGGGCACCATGACGGGTGACCCCATGCACCAAGCTCGGGATTGAGAAGGTGGTCTTAAGTCAATGGAAAAAGTTAAACCCGAAAGGGGGTATGCCAGGGTTAGGGCAAAAGTGGTGGAGAAAGTCACACTGAAAGCGTAAATTGACTTGTTAATTACCTTGGTTGTGATAATTAGTTTGTTATCCATATTTGTGAACTTTTGGTTGTCTCCACATACCGGCATATTTTGATATGCTGACCGACATTTTGTTTGTTGGCATTTTAGGTACAAAGTTGAAAAGAACAAACAGTAAAATGACACATTGTGGAAATAAGAAATAAAGAGCAAGGATGATTAGATAGAATAGATCCAAGTAGTGGATAGAAGTAGATTACCAAAGTTTTTCAAAGGTATGCAAAGTTTTATTTTATACCAGATTTCAGTTTAGTTGGTAGAATTTCATCATTATTATTGATTATTTATCAAACCTTTGATCATGTTAATTGGGATAACGACTCTGACCTTTGCGTCTCCCTTAATTGGGGGTTATCGGGAGGCGGGGTCGTTACAATGTGCAATGGCCTTGTGAGCCATGTGAATACTTAAACAAAAAGTAAAATGTATACCTTGGTCTGAGCACCTAGAGGTAATAGTTCCCTGAAAAGTAGTAATAATGTTCAGTGATGAACTAAGGGTTTGAATACCCAGATCTAGTAATCATGATAATGACAATGTCGAGGGATGAGAATTCCCAGTAATGAGAAAAGGGATTGAGATCCTAAATGTTATATGTGTTTTAAAGATTTGAAAAGTACTTGATACATCTATTACACCTTTCTTTGTAGCATTTGTCATAATAATTCATGTTTGAAAACTTGACTGATGCTAAAAGAATATGGTAATGCAGTTAATTAATCAAGTGGAATCTTATCATGTAGTGTCTTGACCATAGATCCATCATCGTTAGTAGTTGGTGATGGTGAAACAGGTTTTCCCATAGGATCACCTGGAGAGTGCATATTTTTGAATATGCGGGGGTGATGGGCGTGAATATCCTTATGCCCTAATGAGGGATTGATGTGAGATCTCCTTCATTATAAATGACGGGATGGATGTATCACAAATCTCCCGATGATGATGAATGTCGGTATTGATGGTAGATAAACATGAGATCTCTCAATCCTGAAGAGAGTGCAGTCACCGTTGTAGCTCTATAGCGAAATTGCCAGTATACCCTGGAAAGCTATGTAGAAGTTAACACGAAATGTCCTACTTGTGGTCTCACACTGACCGAGACGACAGAGGTCATGGCAGCCGCCTCTCCCATTGACCTTGTATGGTACCAATTTTGACTTCGCAGTGGTTGGTTGGAGTATGAGCGGTATACCTCATCTCCTCAGGGCATAAGTGTGATTGTAAAATGTAATCAGCCGTGTAGCATATTTGCTTAAGGATTGAATACGGAAATCATTGTTTGATGTTACATTTCTTTTATACATCTTAAATGGATAGATGTTATACATGTTCTTCATATTCCTTATAAAATGAATAGATGAATTACTGCTTTATCATATATAGTTGCAATGTTTTAGAAGATGATATTGCTCTATTTGTCTTAAACAGTGATTAAATCCTGCCTATTAATATAAAAAGAACCTCTGCTCAGTTTATAAATGTTTAATCCATGATAATAATATGGTCGACAGTGAGTTATATCTCTCGCTGGGATAATTGTCTCACCCTGTGGGATCCACATTTTTTTAGGTGGACATGCACGAGGTGGCGAAGATCTTTCTACAGAGGAGGAATAACAGCTGAGGCAGCAGTGATAGCTCATATTAAGTGTACTGTTTGTCATGTCTTGTAGATAGAAGTCCTATGTGTCATCTCTGTACTCTCAGGTCCTTGGAGTTGGTTCGTACTGGTTTCATGAATGATATGAGATTTTGGCTTGAATGCCTCAAGGTTTAATGTTGCTCCAGTATGTGTTTTGATAGAACAACAGTTATATGATGTCCTCGAGATGAGATGGAACAATGTTGTACAATGTAAATTATGATAGGTATGAGTTTTGGATCTTTCAATAAAAGTTTTCTGGACAAGGATCTCCTTTCAAAATGGTTTTAATTTTTAGTGATTTTTGTTAATCTGATGTTTATGTTTAATTCCGCTTAATTGTAACAATTTGTTTGTTGGTTCGATGACAGTCATTTCAATGTATATCCTCAAAACCATCTTTCCCATCTTATAGTTATTGATGTGATCTGCTGGTTTATGACAAGCTAATCATTTTGATAAGTTAGAGATTATCACCATAGTCATATGTGACATTGGGCATATTACATCACATGATAAAATAATGTTGAGTATGACAGTAAATATATAGTGTTCCCAACATGATTTGATTATTATTCAAATTTTAAGGACTGAAATCCTTTTAAGGAGGTAAGGATGTGATTAAATGGCACTTTCCACATTAGTTTCTCTAATTACTTTTGTTCTCTTTCCTATATACATATTCTAACCCATGATTTTCATACCATCTCCATTTTCTAACCCATGATTTTTATTCAAATATTCTAACCTATGATTTTCATTCAAATATCAACAATTCATTTTTCTTTTTCCTACAATAAAAAGGAGAGGTTGGTTTGCAAATCAAACATTGTGATAGGGGGTTAGGTTGGGGACCCATATCATGTTTGGGTTGGTCCCCTTCTTTTTGGAAGGATAAGAAGTAGAGTAGTGATCATCACTCTTGTAGTGAGAACAAACCATTGATTTTTTAGAGAGGGAATCTCTCCATGGTATATTGGAGGCCCCTTGCTCTTTTTGTTACCTTTTCCATTGCTCTTTGAGCCTTCCTTATATCTACAAACCACTACTACCCACTTGTCGACCAGAGTGTTCTAGGACTTCATTTGTGGATTTTTTACTTTGAGGAAATTTGGCAAGGATTCTCAAAGAATATATTTATCATCATGAAGAGTTATCAAAATATAAGAAAGACTAGAAAGATCATATTGAGCATGCAATAAGTTGTCCTCCAAATAGAGGGTTTTAGTTAGATAAGAATCCTTTTCAAGAGTAATACTAGCCACTTCCTTACTAGGAAAAATTAGTCTAGAATCTAGATCATTAACTTTAGTAAGAGGTCTAGCATTTTTAGTTCTAAGAAATACAAATGGGTTTTGTTTTCATCTTTAAGACCATCACCATTCATAAGATAAACATCATTTTTTTCATGGTACCAGAATTCCAGTCCCATGAACCAAACGTATACCAAAGGCAACATGTGGAAGCGTAAAGCTTCACACACATGAACAAATAACAAGATAAAGGCACCAACACAGTCTCAACACTCAACAAGTTTAAATTATACAAAATGCATTATATTCATGAATTTAGTTACATATTTCCAAAGTTAAGGTACAAGTCATTCATGTGCACTAAATCTGGATCTTACAACAAGTACACCTAGCATAGATCACCGAGCCCATCAACCTTCTAGCCATCTATGAACCTAAAAACAAAATACGAGAAATGGGTCAACACACGAGGTGTTGAGTATGGGGCACAAAGATACGTATATGTATAAGCTTTGCATAATTTGAAAAGATTTCAAGACTAAACGAACAAGAATAAACATGTTAACTATTTAACAAAAGTGAAACCATATTTTATGCCATTTCACTCCATTATACCAACAATATCAAGCATGTTTAAGACCTTTGACCATCTTCCCGTCGGAAGGGTCCATAAGGGTTACAAAAATTAGCTAACCCTTTTATACAGAGGGACCTCAAGGCCATAGGCAAGAGATAACCCTTTATCAACAATATTATAATGGAGTTCTATATATATATATATATATATATATATATATATGTTCAAGTTATAAAACCGATGAGGCAAACATCGAGTAAGACATAACAATACTACATGGAAATATTTGAGGAAGTAAACAAACAAGCATACAACACATGTCTTTTCAAGCAAGAAAGTGATATTCATATAACTAGATAAGGACCATACTTGATTCAGAGATTTCATAAACTAACATATCCTTCACCATCTAGCCACATGCCAAACCTGATTAAGAATAAGATTACATATATACATTAGATTCTCATCATTAATCCTAATTAGATGCATTTTAGGGATTTGGCCAAGATAGGTTCCAAATTGCTTATTAGTCCATTAGATGATCTTATACTGATATAGAGGTCATCATGATGGTGGGGTTCATTTTTCATGCCATTACGACGTTCCATGCATCTCATATGCTTATTTCAAGACTCATGACAGTTATACACATAAAAGGGGTTACAAGACTCACAAAAGAGCAACCAAGGTCATGATCATCAGAACATGAGAACCCATCATCAAACATGGTTTAGATCAGCAACATTAGGTCATAAGAAACATATTCCAAAATAGGTGTGTGTGTGTGTGTCCATTAGAAGCAATATTAGCAATCTAGGGCAAAGTTCAATCTTATAGTCCAAAGTAGGCACATATGTACATTTGAGGTCATTCATGAGCAATGGGTAGATTAGGACCCTCATTAGGGTCATAAGAGTATACGATTTAATGATTTAATGCTCTAAAGGCTATAAGTAAATCAAAGATTCAAACTTCTTCATCATTATTCATTAAATATGGTCATCATGGTCAAAATCGCTTATTTTTGCAAAATAGTGGAATAGAAAGAAGATTTAGAGTCTAAAAATATATCCATGTTGTAGGTATCGTCGAGAGGATCAATTTGGTATATAATATGGCCATAATTGGATTAGAGGGCTAGGAGTTATGATTTTTGTAGCATTTACATCAAGAACTTTGGAGAAGTGAGGAGGGCCGTTACCATGTCATTTACTGATGGATCTTGGCCATCACTACTGGATCTAACGCTCTCTGGCACTTGTACTCGCATGCATGATAGTTGTGCACTGCCAAGCCCCTTCGGTCCATGCGGCGTGTCATGACTGACCACTGTTAGGTTCAGCTGGTGAGGTCACGCACTACTAGCTGGATGGATCTTCCAGATTCAGCTCCATGCTCTTCCGACACACCCACCCAACTCAGATTCCATTGTACTACTGCATAAAGCCACTCGTAAGCCGTGGCAACACTGGAAGTGGCGCTGCTCCGGACCAGTCCCAGAGGCCAAAAGGTCGTCGTTTTCCCTCGCCCCAACCTCACGGAGGTGATGGACAAGTAGAACAAGCCCTAGGAGGGGCTCAGGGAAGACGCCTCATTGAGAAGTGTGGTGACACCCAAAGGGGTCCAAGGTGGCAGTAGGGTTGCTGGAGGTTAGAGACAAAGTGAAGGAAGGTGTTATGGTTCATGAAAACACAATAAAATAGAAGAAATACACTTGGCAAGAGATTTCATAGACAGCGCTAGGGTTTGATTTTCAAAATGGGGCACAAAAGGTGCCATCAATCAGCCTTGGGAGAGATAGGTGGCGGCCGACAATTTTGGTGCTGGTGGTGTGCACAAAGGAAGGGGCGAGATTTTTTGCCATTGGATCAAAGGACGCAATCCGTGGGACTCAATTTGACAGCTGCGAGGGGTGTGAGACAGAGGGCTATCCAAAAAAAGGGGCGCCAACCGTCAAAAAGCCCAATAAGGGGCAGAAATCCAATTAATCAATGTAAAATCTAATTTTAAGAAGTAACACTCATAGGATCATAAATTGGGCTACGATGCTCTGATTTGGGTGATTTTTGTTCTGTTGGATTCGTAATTGAATCACGTACAACATGACACATGTTACTAATCCAAAAGGTTATGGTCATGATATTTAAAAAATCTAACAAATATGGTGATATGAACTAAATGGTATTTAGTTCAAAAGTACAAATTGATGTCACATTTAGTAAAATCAAATATCAATGTTACTAATATGGAGTCTCCCAACCATCAAACCATGAAATTGACATTGGGTTGAGTAAGAGGTCAAATGATGAGGGAGAAAGAGTACAAGATAGGATCGAAAAAATCTAGGTTGTCACATCGTTCCCTCCTTCAAGGAAATTTCGTCCTCGAAATTAGTACAAGATCATAGTCGAAAGTCAAAGTTCATACTCATCATTCCTAGGTATCGTACCATGGTTGTCACGACATTCCCCACAATGGAATGTGTGCTAGGTTATCATATTAAGGGTGTGCTCGTCTTAATTGTATACATATTACTTAGTGTTCCATCAAAATGTGACATCATCATGGCATTAGGGTTTACCCATCCCTTAGTATCCCTACATTAGGGTTCTATTCACATCTTCAGTCGAGACTAAGGTATATTATCAAAATCTATGTTATCAATTTACAAATGAATATGTCCTCAATCATGACTCCTAAAATTTGGTCATTGTTGAACGTGTATATATGATCATTATATGATTTCATGCATGTTTAAGTTTTCTCCCAAAAATTTTACCAACTTTCCCAAATTATGTTCATCAATTTCACAATTTGGATTTGAAATTAAGTAATTTATTCATCTTATTTATTTGAGTTATCACCCTAAGGGCAACATCATATCGAGTTGATTTGTTTTCATTTGGATATGATATTAGTCATGTTACCCTTAATTATTCAAGGTAAAATCTCTAGACATCATCGTATCAAGTTCATGATTCCAAAGCTACATCTTTCATGTATATTATGATTTCATACTAGTTCTAGCGTATGAGAGGGCCTTATCATGCATATTCAAGTTTTTAAACGTAAGTGAGATATTTCATGTACCAAGCGTCATTCGAGGAATAACATTATCATCATCATTGGGGTTTTGAAACTTCTCACTTGTACCCAGACAGAGCTCTGCAAGCTCAAGCCACTCAAGCTAAGACAGGTATATGTCCAACAAGGCATGCTATCCACAACCTTCTACCCTTACTGAAAATTTCTACCCATCTTTCGAGAATCAATGGTAACCACTAGATTCCTTTACATACAACTATAACCCTAGTATGAGGCTCATCATGGATATCACACATCATATACATCATCTTAGGGTCTTGGGACATCTCCCTCACCTATATAACAAGCATCAAATATTCAGTTGCCTCTTTCTTTAGGGTTAGATATTTTCATAGGACATTTAGGGTTAAACATTTTCAAGGAAACCACCCACTAGGTCACTCAACTCATATACTTAGAAGTATTCTAGTTAGGGACTCATCATCAAGTATTTCATCATTCATATTTTTCAACATTTCAAATATTTTGGAGTTTAGGTACTCTAACCTTCTCCCGAGGTGGGTCAACTCATATCAAAAGGTCACCCTATTCATATGTCCCATGCCAGAGGTCCTCCTTTGTAAAGAGATCGGGGCCCATGTTGGTCTCAAACCATATATCATATCTTCACACATACAAGACTAGGTACAAGCAAGCATGTCAACCCACTAGCTATGTTTAGCACATCAACCAAGTGATATGTATCATACAAGTTGCTAGGTTTAGATAGGGTTGCATGGTCAAACTCATTTCATATCATCAAACTACTTGGCCCTCCCAAGGACAAACTCGGGTCTTATCAATATCAACATCATCATCAATATCATTATCATCATATTAGGTTTCTAGGTCACTCACTTTCCTAACCCATATCATGGCTCTAAACAACTCTAGAGACTACAACTATCATCTAAACTCTAGACTTGATGGTACATCTCTTTCTCTTAGGTTACATAGATACTCACTGCCTTTCTGGGTGTGGTAACATTTTTATAGGTACATATACTAGTACTTCAAATAGATTTTCTCCAACATTTAAACATTCAATGAAAACCACCATACTCCATTCGAATAAAACTAAAACCAAAACGAGTTACCACACTCATTAGGCAGTCTAGTATCATGATACCTAGAGAACTAGCAAGAACATGGTGCACACTTGTGTAGACATCCTAAGCACATGTCACGAATCATGTCTAGGGAGGTAATTTACACAAGTATACACCTAATTCTAGAACATCTAGGTTCTAACCTAGAGTCTAAGTCAACCTAGTCTACAAAGGACATCTTATTAAGTTTTCTAGGGTTGAGATGTAAGGTGAGTTTAGTTTGTGTTTTATGTGAGCAATGTTTGGTGTAGTTATTGTTCACGCTCTGATACCATCTGTCACAAAACCAGAATCCCAGTCCCATGAACCAAACGTATACCAAAGGAAACATGAGGAAGTGTAAAGCTTAGCACACATGAACAGATAACAAGATACGGGCACCAACACAGTCTCGACATTCAACAAGTATAAATTATACAAAATGCATTATATTCATGAATTCAGTTACATATTTCCAAAGTCAAGGTACAAGTCATTCATGTGAACTAAATCTAGATCTTACATCAAGTACACCTAGCATAGCTCACTGAGCCCATCAACCTTCTAGCCATCTCTGAACCTAAAAACAAAATATGAGAAACGGGTCAACACACGAGGTGTTGAGTATGGGGAAGAAAGATACATATATGCATAAGCTTTGCATAATTTGAAACGATTTCAAGACTAAACGAACAAGAATAAACATGTTAACTATTTAACAAAAGAGAAACCATATTTATGTCATTTCACTCCATTATACCAACAATATCAAGCATGTTTAAGGCCTTTGACCATCTTCCCATCGGAAGGGTCCATAAGGGTTACAAAAATTAGCTAACCCTTTTATACATAGGGACCTCAAGGCCATAACCAAGAGCTAACCCTTTATAAACAATATTATAATGGAGTTCTATATATATGTGTGTTCAAGTTATAAAACCGATGAGGCAAACATCGAGTAAGACATAACAATACTGCATGGCAATATTTGAGCAAGTAAACAAACAAGCCTACAATACATGTCTTTTTTGAGCAAGAAAGCGATATTCATATAACTAGATAAGGCCCATACCTGATTCAGAGATTTCATAACCTAACATATCCTTCACATACTAGCCACATGCCAAACCTGATTAAGAACAAGATTGCATATATACATTAGATTCTCATCATTAATCCTAATTAGATGCATTTTTCGGATTTGGCCAAGATTGGTTCCAAATTTCTTATTAGTCCATTAGATGATCTTATACTGGTATAGAGGTCATAATGATGGTGGGGTTCATGTTTCATGCCATTACGATGTTCCATGCATCTCATATGCTTATTTCAAGACTCATGATAGTTATACACATAAAAGGGGTTACAAGACTCACAAAAGAGAAACCAAGGTCATGATCATTAGAACAGGAGAACCCATCATAAAACATGGTTTAGATCAGCAACATTAGGTCATAAGAAACATATTCCAAAATAGGTATTTGTGTCCATTAGAAGCAAGATTAGCAATCTAGGGCAAAGTTCAACATTATAGTCCAAAGTAGGCACATATGTACAATTGAGGTCATTCATGAGAAATGGGTAGATTAGGACCCTCATTAGGGTCACAGGAGTATAAGAGTTACTGATTTAATGCTCTGAAGGCTATAAGTAAATCAAAGATTCAAAATTCTTCATCATCATGCATTAAATATGGTCATCATGGTTAAAATTGCTTATTTTTGCAAAATAGTGGAATAGAAAGAAGATTGATAGTCTACAAATGCATCCATGTTGTAGGTCTCGTCGAGAGGATCAATTTGTGAAATAATATGGCCATAATTGGATTAGGGGACTAGGAGTTATGATTTTTGTAGCATTTAAATCAAGAACTTTGGAGAAGTGAGGAGGGTCGTTACCATGTCATTCACTGATGGATCTTGGCCATCCCTACTGGATCTGATGCTCTCAGGCACCTGTACTTTCATGCATGAGAATCATGCACTACCAAGCCCCTTCAGTCCATGCAGCGTGTCGTGAGTGACCGCCGTTGGGTCCAACTGGTGAGGTCACACACTGCTAGCTGGGTGGATCTTCCAGATTCGGCTCCATGCTCGCCCAACACACCCGCCCAGATCGCACGCCAGGGTGTTGCTGCGTAAAGCCGCTCATCGGCCATGGCAGTGCTACTTCGGACCAGTCCCAAAGGCCAAAAGGTCATCGTTTTCCCTCTCCATAACCTCACAGAGGTGATGGACAGGTAGAACAAGCCCTAGGAGGGGCTTAGGGAAGACGCCTCATTGAGAAGTGTGGCGGCACCCAAAGGGGTCCAAGGCGGCACTAGGGTTGCTGGAGGTTTGAGACAAAGTGAAGGAAGGTGCTATGGTTCATGAAAACATAAGAAAATAGAAGAAATACACTTGGAGAGAGATTTTATAGACAATAATAGGGTTTGAATTTCAAAATGGGGCACAAAAGGTGCCATCAATCGGCCTTGGGTGAGATAGGTGGCAGTCGACGGTTTCAGTGATGGTGGTGTGCACAAAGGAAGGGGTGAGATTTCTGGCCATTGGATCAAAGGACGTGATCCATGGGACTCAATCTGATGGCTGTGAGGGGTGTGAGATATAGGGCTATCCAAAAAAAGGGGTGCCAACCCTCAAATGGGCCGCACAGATAGAAAGCCCAATAAGGGGCAGAAATCCAATTAATCAAGGTAAAATATGTTTTTAAGAAGCAACACTCATAAGATCATAAATTGGGCTATGATGCTTTGATTTGGGTGATTTTTGTTCCGTTGGATTCATAATTGAATCACATACAACTCGACACATGTTACTAAGACAAAAGGTTATGGTCATGATCTTCAAAAAATCTAACAAATATGGTGATATGAACTAAATGGTATTTAGTTCAAAAGTACAAATTGATGTCACATTTAGTAAAATCAAATATCGATGGGACTAATATGGAGTCTCCCAATGATCAAACCATGAAATTTACATTGGGTTGAGTAAGAGGTCAAATGATGAGGGAGAAAGGGTACAAGAAAGGATCGAGAAAAGCTAGGCTATCACAATTTTCTATTTCTACACCATTGTATTGGAGTTTGAGTTCAAGAAGTTTCTCTTGTAAATATTATATGCTATGATTGTACTTTTTCTCATTTTGTTTAAGAACTTCTGTTATAGCATATAAATCATCAATGATTTCCCTAATACCTTATTTTTATATTTCCACTTTGAATAAGAAGAATGAGAAGCATGAATCACATTAATAAGAGCATCTTTAGGAAGTTCATTGAGATTTACCTAACTTACTTCCTCACTTGTTCTAGCCTTGAGGGACATGTGACATTCTCCTTAATTTGATCTATAATCACTAGAGGAGGACTCCTCCCAAGTAACATGGGTTGCATCTTTGCCACTTCTTTCTTTGTTTTCCTTCTTCTTGAATTTACCCTCTTTGTTGTAGTCCTCCTTCCTATAGATGTAATTGTGGCGAGACTTCTTGGATTTTAAGCATTCAATATTGAAGTTCCCCTTTAGACCACACTCATATCATACATGAATGGAGGAGGGTTTACCCTTGAAGTGCTTATCCCTTGAGTAATAAGATTCAAGATCAATAGGGGAGTCATCTTCAGTTGAGGATGAGGAATTTTTCCTAATGACTTCTTGTTGCAAAATATATTTAATTTGAGCTTTGAAATAAAACCTCCTTCACCTTCTTAAATTCTTTATCTTCTAGTTTTTCTTCATATTCTTGATTGTCAAGTCCCACTTATTAGGCTTATAGATTTCCTCCATAGGAATTTTGACATAAAAACTTTGTTTATTCAATGGTGGACATCTTCATTTGGCACCATTTGGTAAGGGATATACGGATCTTTGAGTTACTCTTACCTTGTTCCAGAGGAGACCCAAAGAAAAATGGCAATTCACAACAATGTTGAGTCATCAATACATTTGAGCAACTCTTTCCTTCTTTCCAATCTTGAAGTTTTGAAGAAGACCATTGAGCATATACACCCTGGATTTTTTGACTTGGCTAGTGCCTTCATAAGTGAAAGAAAATCATGTTCAAAATCTCATAGTATGTATCCCAAGAAGAAATCCAATTGAACTCAGTTGGAGTAATGATGGAATAGATGATGCTAATGGGTTTAGATTGAGTTGTGTTTTCTTCAAGGAAGCCTCATTCTATGTAGCAAATTCTCCCTCTGACTCGATGTAGGGATAACCAACAACCTTCCACATGTCATAGATCATGTCTTGGATGTATAATTGTATTTTCCTCTTCCAGTATATGAAGTTGGTGACGTCAAAGATAAGTGGATGCATGGAGAAGCCACCCTCAGCGTAAGATCCCTGTCCTAGCTTTATGCATAATTATAATTACTTTGCCTAATGATATGATTAAACCTTACTTTAATCTTTTATATGTCTTAATATCATGTGACATGCTTACATTTTCAATTTGGTCCAATTCGATTGATGTTTGAGTTATCCTTGCTATATGCGCTTGTTTCAGACTAATTTGCAATTTACCCATAAGTGAGGTTATCTTGCAAAATGTCACATGAAAAGAGTGAATCTTGTGTTTTGATATCATTAGAGAGAATATTGTAATATTTGGCGCCTTGTTTGAATCATGGATAGTGATGTGATATCTCATGGTGATTCTAGGGGTTGCCATGTTGATGTGGTTACTAACTTAGGTTTGAGTGTTTTGACCATACACCACTTTTGGTGAGAGTAGCGACCATAACAGACACCTTGTGTAGTATTGTCTCAACCGAAACAACCTAGAGGTGGATGGTCAAGATAATTTGTCCTTTGGTGTCTCGACCATGTGTATATGGTGACCTAGGGTTTCAACCTTTAAGTGTCTCTCCCGAGACTCTCGATCGAGACAAGGGGGAAATTCACCTAGCTTGTTGCAACATATTTTATGGTTAAACATGGACATTTCTATTTTGCATGTGAGTGGAGGAAATGTTAATCCTTTGAAGAACATGTTTCCTTTGATGATCTAATATGTTGACACCACAAAGATCTCCACTTCCCTCCTCTTTGGGTATATAAGCCTTTCTAATCACAAGCAAGTAATTTTTTTCAGTCCTATACTTATTCTTCTGCCTTGAGATCATCCTTGGAGCTTATGGAGTAAGGAAGATCAGACCTTGAAACTTGGGTGGCCGATTCATCTTGGATCTTGAAGAACTTGTGCTAGGATCAACTTTTGGTGGTGAATCTTGGTGAAATCTTCTCTTGGTAAGTCATCCTAAAACTCTTTATCACGTTTTCTCTCTTCTAAAACATCCATCTATTTATTCCTTCTTGGCCAAAGGCTGTAGAATATCCATGGTGGCCATTTGAGAGGAGCTTCTAACCCAATGATAGGAAGATCCTTTCTCTTTTCTCCTTTCTCTCTTGGTTTGACCTAGGTCTATTTTTCTTCGTTCTTGAACTCCCTTGTGACCATGATTTCTTTCTCTTATTGAGGTGATCCTTTATCCAAGTTTTTAAATCTTGGTTGAATCTTTTGAAGCATGAGATCATAGGAATTTGTTTGTCTCTAGATCAGGCGAGTTTTATAAATTTTCCTACCTCTATTATGTGCATCTTAAACCTGATCTTATACTAGTTTCTATTTGGTTTGTTATTCTTTAATAATAGGAAGTTTTGATCTAATATATGTACATAAGAATCTCAATTTCCTCTCTCTAGGTATATTTTTTTTTATGATCTTCCATCATCATGTTTAGTGTTTTATGAACACTATGAAATAGGGTGTTATTTACCCTGTAGACGTTTGGTTTACCCTGTTGTTACATATATATTTTGATCTTGGTTTATATCTGCTATGGTGTTGAGTAGGTGGTCTAGACTGACCTTTGGAATTCCATCACGACTGACACCATTGATGAATGGTGGTTTCGGTCATCACATTTCCCCCCAACCCTTAGACTGGTCTCTACCTATCAGTTTGGTTGTGACACAGTGTTGTTGGTTAAATGACTAACTTTGAAACATGATGGTTAAGTGTATAGTTCGTGACATTTCTCTATGTTTTGGGTAGAGGTCGAGACATGGTTGTTTTTAGGTTGAAACACTTGGTTGTCAAGATGGTAACGACATGCTGCATGACTTGGTTACAATGTTGTGTTTAGATGATCATAGTCACGACACAACTTGGGAGGTTTTGGTCGCAACACACCTTGTGTAGAGACTATGACGTCCTGTTACATGTCCCTAGAGTCGCGGTCACAATGCTATGATGGGTGATTCATTGTGTCACAGTCGTGATATTTTTCTTAGGTGGTGTCTCAGTTGTAACCAGGTGTAGATGATGGTTAAGACCAAGTTGAAGTGTGTCGGTCGAGATACTCATATGTGAATGGTCAAGACCATGGGATGTGTCTCGGTTGAGAGACATGTGTTGTGTCCTGGTCGTGACACCCCATTGTTGGTCAAGTTGACACCCATGTGTTGGGAGGTCGAGACATATGTGTTATGAGGGGTTGAGTCATATGTGTTGTCAATAGTTGAGACACCTGTACATAGTAGGTACATGATCAATATATGGTGTAATGACCTACTTAAGATGTTATGATAATGAATGGTTAAGCATTAACAATAATGCTTAACACTAATACTCTCCAACAATATGGGAGATGATGGATTAGTGTTAGTGATGAAATAACGTTATGAAACCCAAATTGGTTACACATGAACCCTAACCCTAATCTAGTGATAACATGATATATGCACAAATACAACTCAAAGTATTTATATGTGATTGTGCTTACTCTCTCCTACTTGTGGAACACTAACTTATAGGTGAAATGAATGTCATATCTATGAGAATGTTATGTTAACCCTCTATGTAATACAGGGTGGTGATTATTAGTAATGTTGAGGCACATTCTGATAATGATTGTGTAAGAGAAATATGAATTGGTCTAATGAACTAACAAGTACCTTATCCATAAATTGAGGGATTTATTTCCCATAGTGATGTGACATTATTGGTTACCTTGTAATGGATGTGATATAAGTGCCATGTGATGATGAGACAAGTTCTCACTTTATACGTTTGATATCTTCTAAAGTTGTATATTGCCCTTAATTTTGTAGAATTTATTAATGGTTTATATGTTGTAACTTGATTGATGAATTAAAAGATATCCAACTGGAGTATCTAATCAAGTGAAACCCTAATCATGTAGTTGCATAGTATCATAGATCCATCCTCAACATCAATATCTAGTTGGATGGTGAAATGAGTAACTCCTACGGGAAACTCAGAGTGCATATTATTGAATATGTGGGGTGTAAGTTGAATTACCTTCTTCTATCCTTAAATTATGGTTAAACAGTGAAATAATACTTCATTATAGAATGGACATACGTGAGTCTGTTCTCTAGTTTTGTGCCATGTACCATGGTAGGCTAGTTGTTATAAAGGACCATAGCCTTGACTATGAGTTGGTGTCTCTACAGGACTATAGCTTTGACTATAAGTTGTTGTTTAGCAGTTGTCTATTTTGTCACAACATTGCAGACTTGAACTGACCAAGTAGTGTTGGTGATGATCATGGAGTCCGGCCCTTCAATTGATCCTCTATGGTACTGATTTTGACTTATCAGTGGTCAATTGTATTTGAGTGGTACGCCTCAAATCCTTAGGGAATAATAATTAAAAGTAATAATATAGTCATGTAGTATAGTTGCTTAGGGTCAAATACAAATAACAATTGATGACCCCATGTCTTATCTTTGTACTATTTAGGTTATAAAAGTTATACATATTCTTCATATTCCTTCTCAGAATATTAATTGATCTACTACTCAGTGATAACTGCCTAGTTTGTTTAATCTATGCTATCTGTTGGAAACATATCATTTAACTGAATTTACACAACTTGCTAAGTACTTTATCTATCTACTTAATTGACTATGAATATAATAAACATTGGTGAAGAGTTATATCTCTTGCTAGGATGTTTGGTCTCACCCCATTGTCTCCACAACTTTTTAGGTGGTCATAGCTGGAGAGGTCGAGGTCATAGTGTAGGTGTTGAGCAATTAGGAGAATAGTAGTTGTCAGAAGGTTGGAAATTCTACTAGTGTTTCGTAGTATAGGTGTCCTATGTGTCATCCATGTACTCTCACGTCTTTGGGGGAGATTTTGTTGTTTTTATATATGACACATAGATTTTGGCTTTGTTCCATGATTGTATAGAAATGGCTTGTACATATAACAAGATGTAATATGTAACAGTTATAGCTTGATAGCCTTTGAACATGATGTATAACCTCTTCTGGTATATATGGAATATAGGTGGCATACTTTTGAGGCTTGTATATAAAACATTAAAATTGATATGTTGTGTTTAAGAATGTTTTAATTTACCCTATTTTGTGGTAATATTGTGGTTAGCGATAATTCCATGCTTTGTTTTGTGTAATCTCTCTTTGTGTGGCGATGATTGTCACAATTTAATTGGTATCAAAGCTATAGGTTTGATGAGTCTACATGGACATAGGAATAGGGTTTGAGTCAGTTCTAATGTACTCTAGTATATATTATGGTCACTTCTGCTTATGCAAAAGAAGAAAAAGAGAAGAAAAGATGTCTGCAGAACATGAAGAACACATTGCTAAAAGAGGTGTTGCTGCATCACGAGGTGGTGCTAGAAGGTAAGAAAGGGCATAGGATATGCCAGAAGTGCCTAAAGTTAACCCAACTAATGTAGGAAAACCTATTTTAGAGTCCATGGTTAGATAATTTATGACTATAATGAATCGTTTGATGGATAGGATGCCTACATCCCAACCTAGAGCAACAATTCTCAATGTTGAAACTCATGGTTTAGGAATGAATTTTGAAAGACTTCAACATGTAGGAGCATTGGAGTATGTGGGAACATCTGATCCAGCTGATGTAGATATGTGGTTGACTAAGTTCCTTTAAGATCCTCAACATCCCCAAAGAAGATAAGATGGAATTGTAGGGAAATATAACTACAAAGCAAGATGTGAAAACAAAAAAATTATCTACCATATTCCCTTAAGCCAGTAGATCACGTCAATAACTATAATGCGGGAAGGATGGTTTTGAGGATATACCTAGAATTGGAGCAAGTCCAACAAAAATCCTCATCATTTTAGATGTACAACCATAATCCTGGTTGTAGTGGGACACGTCAGACTGTTGCACCTCTTGATCTGCACCACAGAATGCAGTCACAAACGTCACCTTCTTCAATAGCTACTCTCATCATAGACTGATGGTTGATGTTGTCCTCGTAGAGGCAGACAACAACCTCCCACCTCTATGGTAGTCTACATAGACTGCCTAGAACTCATGTCATCCTGCTAGAATGGATAGGATGTAGTCGTCCCTTCCATTAGTGTACTAGTCACCAACTTTCTCTCCTACAACAATGATCTCAGTTGCTTTCTCCCTTCTTTATCCCTCCCTAGTCGGGTAGGACTTTCCAGGGAACTCATGGTTACCACAACCAAAGAGGACAACATTTGTCAGAGCAACTGTTTCTCAATTGTCTATGTTGTGTTCTGGGAAGCCACAATACCCCCTCTATTTATAGGTGGGGTTTGGGTCCAGGTTCCCAGTCTGTGCGAGAGTTGAAGGGACCAGAAGATCTCAAATTTTCATAAGAATTCTGGAAATCTCGTAATCTGTGACAACCTAGAAGGTTGTCTAGCATGCCATATAGTCGTTTGGCACAGTCCAAACGGTCGGTTGGTTGTTTCCCAGTTGTACATGAAATTGACAATTTGTTTCCAATTAATATCCCATATTAATTTCCTTGCACAACAAGTAATGTGCAACTCATACAAATTAGGAAATATATAGAACCTTCCCTCAGCCAAACCGAACCATCTTTCCCATGTGAGACAACCATCTCGGTCACCCAGATCTTTGTCTGGTGACCCAAGTTGAACCAGTCAGCTTGGTTGGTTCACTTCCCTAACCAATTTGAACTCATAATAGGTAGGAATCCCAGACACCCGTCTCAACAATTGAGAAGAACGTTTGGCACTTCCAGACAGCCATCTCAACATTTGAGATCGGTGTTTGGAAGTACTGTCAACCTACATGCTGCATGAATAAAATACCTAAATGCTTTAGTACTAAATTTAATTGTCATTCAAGATCTTAACTCCTCTTCTTGGTTGAGACTTATGTCTATGACCCTATAGGTCCCATATTATGTTGGCAGCGAATGTCCATAACAACTTATGACATCACAAGCAATGAGTGGTGCCTAGTGGCATATCAATGCTACCTAAGTAAATGGAAAGTTGGGGAAAAATTCAACCTACAATCTGTGTGTGGTGTTGTAGTGTTTGTATAGTTCCTTTGTTACTAATGTCCAAATTTAACTAGAGGCATTGAGCACTCACCCTCATTATTATCCAATCATGTTTCTTGAACCAAGAGAGGAATGTCTAAGATATAAGTTTAATATCATATTGACACACATGTGCATGGTCATGTATTTCTCAGTCTCACTAATCAAGAGGACTAGGACATCACATTATAGTAGGAGGGACAAATCTCATGTCTATCACTCACAGTCAATCCCCATGTGTGAAAGCCACCCAATCATCACTGTTATAATAACCCATGTTTCAGGACTATGCTTGATGATGTTAGAGTGTACCCAATGACATTGAGTGCAATGATTTTAGGTGTAAGAACCACAATCACCACCATCACTGTGAGAAATGACTACGACTTCAATGATGATGGATTCGATGTGTCAGTCTCACGGTGGGTCTGTCCGATAGACTTTTTTCTAACATGTATATGTGTGCTTGGTTTGATATAGCCATATCATGACTAATGAGACTCTTTCATCAACCAACTAACACTTTGTCTTATCTATTATTGTTGTCTATCAACCTCTACAATGACTTAAATCAAGGACATAATGAGAATATGCATATGTACTCTTATCATCTGTATTATCTCATTTCCCCAAGTCATGTACTGGAAGACATACGTCATTGAGTAATATAATTCTCTAGAAATTTATAATGTTACATCATTATCTCAGAACTGAATTTAAAAGAGTAAATTGGAAACTTTCCTTTTATTAATAATCAAATACTTTACAATTATGCCATTACAATCATCACATGACTGACTCTCTAGGCATACATACCAACATAAACATGTTGCATACTTGTTAAAGGGAAGTGCTGGCCACTGGTGGGCCATAGAGGACGAAAAAAGGTCGAGAGAGGTGTTTTGATGGGTGTTTGTAAGATGATACTTTCTGGAAACTTACTTAGATGAGAAGATTGTATAGTTTGAGAATATTTGAAAGGATTTGTCAATCAGTTCTTATGAATCTATGTTTATGGACCTTCTAAGGTATTATCCACATATGGCTACAATAGATAAGGAGAGGATCAGGCACTTTAAGAAGGGTATGAGTTATGAGATTAAAACCCCACTATCATCTTTAGAAAATAGGGAGAGGTTTGCCACTTTTTTGGAGTCAGTTAGGAGACTGGAGAGGTCTGTGATAGAGTAACGTGAGACGAAGGCCAAGAAGAGGCTTGTATAATACCAAGGACAATCTTCAGGAGGCTTCAAGAAGCCTAGATACTCAGCACCTCAGTCTCAGCAAAGGTCACTGACTCAGTCACATTGGACACAAAGTAGAGGCAAAGTCCATAGTTTTCCACCTATAGGATCATGTAGTGAAACATCTATGACAAGACTATCTAGGTTGTGGTACAAAAGAAAAACTTGCTTCAAGTGTGGACAAGTGGGGCATAGTAAGTGGTTTTGTCATGTGAATGTTGAGGAGGTGACTCAGCAGTCTAGACAGAGTCAGCAAGGGTCACAACAGCGACAATACAATTACAGAGGTAGAGGATGTAGTCAGGTGTCACAAACTGGTTCTATGGGACAAGTTGGGAGAGGAAGAGGGTGAGAATAGGAGTCATGATTCTATGCAATGGTTCATCTAGAAGGAGTCATTAACCCTCGGGTTGTGATAGGTCAGATGAAATTATTTCATTCTAATTTATCTTCTTCATGTTTCATATCTATTTTGGTTGATCTGGGTGTGACACATTTATCACTAGAGAAGTGATAGCTAGTTGTTCCTTACATGTTAGTCATAGACATGATAGTCTTCATCTAGAAAGTCCTCTAGTTTCTTCTGCTGAGTTGTGGGAAGTATGTCCATCCAATGTTCTTTTCTGCTTAGGACATATCATTCAAGTGGATCTCCTACCGCTTGATATGCATGGGTTTGATGTAATCCTTGGAATGGATACTTTGGAAAAGTATCAGGTGATCTTGGACTGCAGTGCCAAGATGGCAACGTTTGTTGATGGGGATACCTCATTGGTTTTCTGAGGTGATAAGTAGATTCTTCTGACATGTCTAGTTTCATCTATGACAATAGAAAAGTGGATGCGATAGGGTTGTGACGTGTTTTTGGCACATGTGGTGGATACCAAGGTAAAGGGTCCTAGTATTTACATTCAGGAAATTGTACTAAAATTTTAGGATGTGCTTTATGAGGAGTTTCCAGGTGTACCTCCTCCCATAGAGATTGATTTTGAGATCAATATAGTTCTAGGTACCCAACCTATAGCACAAATACCATATAGGATGGCACCAACATAGATGAAAGAGCTTAAGAAATAGTTGTAATAATTTCTTGAGAATTGTTTCATTAGGCCAAGCACTTCACCTTGAGGTGATCCCATTTTGTTTGTAAAGAAGAAAGATGGATTAATGAGGTTGTGTATTGACTATCGATAACCAAGTGAGATGACAATTAAGAATAAGTATTTGTTGCCACATATGGATGATTTGTTTGATCAATTATGATGTGCCACATTCTTTTCTAAGATAGATCTGAGGTCGGGTTATCATCAGTTGAGGATTAAGGAAAATGACATACCTATGTCAGCCTTTAGGGAAAGGTGTGGTCATTATGAGTTTGTGGTTATGTCGTTTGGGCTAACCAATACACCAACAACTTTTATGGACCTGATGAATAGGGTGTTCATACCCCATCTAGAATAGTTTGTAGTTGTATTCATAGATGATATCCTAATTTACTCTAGAGATGGTCAGCAACACAAGAAACACTTATGTCAGGCTCTAACTTTTTTTAGGTACCACTGATTAAATACAAAGTTTAGTAAGTGTGAGTTCTGGTTAAAGGAAGTATCCTTCCTAGGGAATGTAATATCTTCTAGGGGAGTTTGTGTAGACCCAAAGAAAGTGGATTCAGTGTTGGAATGGGATTAGCCGAAGACATCTACAGAAGTTCACAACTTTCTAGGTTTGGCAGGATATTACCGAAGGTTCATTAAGAATTTCATTGTAGTAGTCTTTCCCATAACAAAGCTAACCAGGAAGGATGTTTTTTTTTTGTTTTGGACAACAAATTTCAACATTCTTTTATGACTCAGAAGGAGAGGTTGACCATTGCGCCAGTGTTAGTACTGCCAGAACAAATGGTCTAGGTTGTGTGCTAATGCAGGATAAGAATGTAATTACTTTCACTTTATGACAACTTAAGAAACACGACAAGAACTACCTAAGACATGATCTAGAGTTAGATACCGTGATCGATGCCTTTTAGATATGGAGACATTACTTGTATGGTGAGAAGTGTTAGATCTTTACTGACCACAAGAACATGTAGTATATCTTCTTGAAGCAGGAGTTGAACATGCAACAATGATGTTGGATGGAGATAATCAAGAATTATGATTGTACCATAGATTACCATATAGAGAAGGTGAATGTAGTAGCAGCTGCCTTAAGTAGGAGGTCTTCTTCATAATCATCAGTTGAGAAGGCACAATTGAGTGCTTTGATATGTCATAAAAGAGACATGTTGGTTTCTTCGTGCCAAATGAATGTTCGATTAGAGGTGTCCATGTTAGCAGGTATGTTAGCACAGTTACAAGTAAAACCGGTGTTGAATCATTAGATTAGATATGTGCAACTGAATGATACTTTAGTACAACAAATCTGGGTAGAATTTGGCAATGATAATCATGATGGGTTCCATGAATTTGATGATGGGACAGTGTGTTATCATGGTAGGGTAGTTGTGCCAGATGTTGATAATCTCAGGAATTAGTTTTAGAAGAGTCTGACTCTTCGATGTACACTATGCATCCAGGTAGCACGAAGATGTATTAGAATCTGAAAGATTTGTATTGGTGGCCATGATTAAAGTGTGATGTTGTTGAGTTTTTAGCTAATAGCATAGTGTGTCACCAAGTTAAAGCTGAGCATCATAAGCCTCTATTGACTTTGCAACCAACGCCTATACTACAGTGGAAGTGGGATCATATTATAGTGGAGTTTGTGGTTGGAGTTCCTAGGACAAGCAAATGTCATGATTCCATTTGGGTAATAGTGGACAAATTGATTAAGTCAGAACACTTTTTTCCAGTAAAGACAAGATATACATATGAGAAACTTGCACATGGGTATGTTTATGAGATAGTATGTTTACATGGTATCCCAACTACTATTGTGCCAGACAGAGGTCCACAATTCACTAGTCTCTTTTGGGAATTCTTGCATACCACAATGGGTACTGAGCCGAGGTTTAGTACGACATTCCACCATTAGAGATATGGACCGTCTGAGATGAGAACATAGACCTTGGAGGATCTGTTAAGAGCTTGTGTGTTACAATTTAAGTTGGGATATACATCTTATCTTGATAGAGTTTGCCTACAACAATAGTTACCAGAGAAGCACCGACATGACACATTTGGAAGTGCTATATGGGAGACGTTGCAGATCTCTTTTATGTTGGTATGAGATGGGAGAATATCAACTTCTTAGTCTTGAGTTAGTACAACAAACAACAGAAAAGATCAAAGTGATCTGGTAGTAGTTGAAGGCAACTCAGGATAGACAAAAGTCAAACACTGATAACCATTGTAGACCTTTATAGTTTCAAGTGGAAGACATGGTTTACCCCAAAGTCCTACTTGGGAAAGGTGTTCTAAGGTTGGGGAAAAAGAGTAAGTTAGCTCCCATATATATGGGACCTTATCCTACAGTTGCACATGTAGGGAAGGTGGACTATAAGTTGTAGTTGCCACCTAAGTTGAGTAGGTTGCATCCAGTATTTCATATCTCTATGTTGAGGAAGTGTCACCTTGATATGGAGTTGACTCTTCAGTCAGTGGAGGTGGAGTTAGATAATGGCATATCTTATGTGGAAGGTCTTGTTCTGATCCTGGATAGAAGGATCAAGAAGTTGACATTGTATTTAGTCAAAGTTTTATGGCATCATTGTGGCATAGAGGAATCCATGTGGGAACTTAAGGATGATATGTGAAAGAAGTATTCGTCTCTTTTTGCATAGTATTTTAGGGGCAAAATCCCTATTAGGGGTCTATGGTTGTAAGATCCCTGACCTAGCTTTATGATTAATTATAGTTACTTTTCCTAATGAGATGCTTAAACCTTAATTTAATCTTTCGAGATGTCTTAATATCATGTGATGGGCTTACATTTTAAATATGGTCAATTTGATTGTTGTTTGAGTTATCCTTGTTATATATGTGCTTGTTTTGGACGAATTTGCAATTTACCCATAAGTGTGGGTTATCTTACAAAATGACACATGAAAATAGTGCATATTGTGTTTTGATATAATGAGTGAGAATATTAAGATATACATGTTCTTCATATTCCTTCTCAAAATATTAATTGATCTACTACTTAGTGATAACTGCCTAGTTTGTTTAATCTATGCTATCTATTGGAAACATATCATTTAACTGAATCTGCACAACTTGCTAAGTACTTTATATCTACTTAATTGACTATGAATATAATAAACATTGGTGAAGAGTTATATCTCCTGCTAGGATGTTTGGTCTCACCCCATGATTTTCACAACTTTTTAGGTGGTCATAGATGGAGAGGTCAAGGTCATGGTGTAGGTGCTGAGAAATTAGGAGAATAGTAGTTGTCAGAAGGTTGGAAATTCTACTAGTGTTTCGTAGTATAGGAGTCCTATGTGTAATCCATGTACTCTCAGGTCTTTGGGGTAGATTTTGTTGTTTTGATTATTGACACATAGATTTTGGCTTTATTCCATGATTTTATAGAAATGGCTTGTACATATAACAAGATGTAATATGTAATAGTTATAGCTTTATAGCCTTTGAACATGACGTATAACCTCTTCTGGTATATATGGAATACAGGTGGTATACTTTTGAGGCTTGTATATAAAATATTAAAATTTATATGTTGTGTTTAAGAATGTTTTAATTTACCCTATTTTGTGGTAATATTGTGGTTAGTGATAATTCCACGCTTTGTTTTGTGTAATCTCTCTTTGTATGGCGATGATTGTCACAATTTAATTGGTATCAGAGCTATAGGTTTGCTAAGTCTACATGGACATAGGACTAGGGTTTGAGTCTGTTCTAATGTACTCTAGTATATATTATGGTCATTTCTACTTATGCAAAAGAAGAAAAAGAGAATAAAAGATGTATGGAGAACATGAAGAACACATTGCTAAAAGAGGTGTTGCTGCATAGGAGGTGGTGCTAGAAGGTAAGAAAGGGCATAGGATGTGCCAGAAGTGCCTAAAGTTAACCCAACTAATGTATCCAACCCTATTTTAGAGTCCATGGTTGGATAATTTATGACTACAATGAATCGTATGATGAACAAGATGCCTACATCCCAACCTAGGGCAACAATTCTCAGTGTTGAAACTCATGGTTTAGGAATGAATTTTGAAAGACTTCAACATGTAGGAGCATTGGAGTATGTGGGGACATCTGATCCAGCTGATGTAGATATGTGGTTGACTGAGTTGGAAATGTCCTTTAAGATCCTCAACATCCCCAAAGTAGATAAGATGAAATTATAGGGAAATATAGCTACAAAGCAAGAAGTGAAAACAAAAAAAAATTATCTACCATATTCCCTTAAGCCAGTAGATCACGTCAATTACTATAATGTGGGAAGGATGGTTTCGAGGATATACCTAGAACTAGAGCAAGTCCAACGACAATCCTCATCATTGTAGATGTCCAACCATAATCCTGGTTGTAGTGGTACACGTCAGACTGTTGCACCTCCTGATCTACACCACAGACTGTATTCACAAACGTCACCTTCTTCAACAGCTCCTCTCGTCACAGACTGATGGTTGATGTTGTCCTCCTAGAGGAAGACAACAACCTCCCACCTCTATGGTAGTCCACATAGACTACCTAGAACTCATGTCATCCTGCTAGAACAGATAGGATGTAGTCGTCCCTTCCATTAGTGTACTAGTCACCAACTTTCTCTCCCACAACAATGATCTCAGTTGCTTTCTCCCTTGTTTATCCCTCCCTAGTCGGGTAGGACTTTCCTGGGAACTAATGGTTACCACAACCAAAGAGTACAACATTTGTCAGAGCAACTATTTCTCAATTGTTTATGTTGTGTTCTGGGAAGCCACAGTACCCCCTCTATTTATAGGTGGGGTTTGGGTCTAGGTTCCTAGTTTGTGCGAGAGTTGAAGGGACCAGAAGATCTCAAATTTTGATAAGAATTCTGGAAATCTCACAATCTGTGACAACCTAGAAGGTTTTCTAGCATGCCATACAATCGTTTGGCACAGTGCAGACGGCCGTTTGGTTGTTTTCCAGTTGTACACGAAATTGACAATTTGTTTCCAATTAATATCCCATATTAATTTCCTTGCACAACAAGTAATGTGCAACTCATACAAATTAGGAAATATATAGAACCTTCCCTCAGCCAAACCGAACCATCTTGCCCATATGAGACAACCATATCGGTCACCCAGATCTTTTTCTGGTGACCCATGTTGAACCGGTCAGCTTGGTCGGTTCACTTCCTTAACCAATTTGAACTCATAATAGGTTGGACTCCCAGACACCCATCTCAACAACTGAGATGAACGTTTGGCACATCCAGAAAGCCATCTCAACACTTGAGATCGATGTTTGGAAGTACTGTCAACCTACATGTTGCATAAATAAAATACCTAAATGCTTTAGTACTTAATTTAATTGTCATTCAAGAGTTGAACTCCTCTTCTTGGTTGAGACCTATGTCTGAGACCCTATACGACCCATATTATATTGGCAGCGAATGTCCATAACAACTTATGACATCACAAGTAATGAGTGGTGCCTAGTGGCATATCAATGCTACCTAAGTAAATGGAAAGTTGGGGAAAATTTCAACCTGTGATCTTTGTGTGGTGTTGTAGTGTTTGTATAGTTCCTTTGTTACTAATGTCCAAATTTAACTAGAGGCTTTGAGCACTCACCCTCATTATTATGCAATCTTGTTTCTTGAACCAAGAGATGAATGTCTAAGATATATCTAGGTTTAATATCATATTGACACACATGTGCATGGCCATGTATTTCTCAGTCTCACTAATCAAGAGGCCTAGGACATCACATTATAGTAGGAGGGACAAATCCAATGTCTATCACTCACAGTCAATCCCCATGTGTCAAAGACACCCAATCAGCACTGTTATAATAACACATGTTTCAGGACTATGCTTGATGATGTTAAAGTGTACCCAACGACATTCATTGAGTGCAATGATTTTAGGTCGAAGAACCACAATCACCACCATCACTGTGAGAAATGACTATGACTTCCATGATGATGGATTCCATGTGTCAGTCTCATGGTGGGACTGTCTGATAGACCTTTTTCTAACATGTATCTGTGTCCTTGGTTTGATATAGCCATATCATGACTAATGAGACTATTTCATCAACCAACTCACACTTTGTCTTATCAATTAATGTTGTCTATCAACCTTCCACAATGACTTAAATCAAGGACATAATGAGAATATGTATATGTACTCTTATAATCTGTATTATCTCATTTCCCCAAGTCACGTACAGGAAGACATACGTCGTTGAGTAATATAATTCTCTAGAAATTTATAATGTTACATCATTATCTCATAACTAAATTAAAAAGAATAAATTGGATACTTTACTTTTAATAATAATCAAATAGTTTATAATTATGCCATTACAATCATCACATGATTGACTCTCTGGGCATACATACCAACATAAACATGTTGCATACTTGTTAAAGGGGAGTGATGGCCACTGGTGGGCCATAGAGGAGGAAAAAAGGTTGAGTGTTGGGATTACCTAGGAGGAGTTTTGATGGGAGTTTGTAAGCTAATACTTTCTAGAAACTTACTTAGATGAGAAGATTGTATAGTTTGAGAATATTTGAAAGGATTTGTCAATCAGTTCTTATGATGCTAAGTTTATGGAGCTTCTAAGGTATTGTCCACATATGGTTACAATAGATAAGGAGAGGATCATGCACTTTGAGAAGGGTCTGAGTTATGAGATGAAAACCCCACTATCATCTTTAGAAAATAGGGAGAGGTTTGCCACTTTTATGGAGTGAGTTAGGAGAGTGGAGAGGTTTGTGATAGAGTAATGTGAGACGATGGCCAAGAAGAGGCTTGTATAATACCAAGGACAATCTTCAAGAGGCTTCAAGTATCCTAGATACTCATCACCTCAGTCTCAGCAAAGGTCACTGACTCAGTCACAGTGAACACAAAGTAGAGGCAAAGTCCATAGTTTTCCACCGGCAGGATCTCGTAGTGCAATATCTATGATAAGACTATCTAGGTTGTGGTACAAAAGAAATACTGGCTTCAAGTGTGGACAAGTGGGGCATTGTAAGTGGTTTTGTCATGTGAATGATGAGGAGGTGACTCATCAGTCTAGATAGAGTCAAAAAGGGTCGCAACAGCGACAATACAATTGCAGAGGTAGAGGACGCAGTCAGGTGTCACAAACTGGTTCTTTGGGACAAGCTGGGAGAGGAAGAGGGTGAGAATAGGAGTCATGTTTCTATGCAATGGGTCATCCAGAAGGAGTCATTAACCCTCGGGTTGTGATAGGTCAGATGAAATTATTTCATTCTAATTTGTCTTCTTCATGTTTCATATCTATTTTGGTTGACCCAGGTGTTACACATTTATCACTAGAGAAGTGATAGCTAGTTGTTCCTTACATGTTAGTCATAGACATGATAATCTTCATCTACAAAGTCCTCTAGTTTCTTCTGTTGAGCTGTGGGAAGAATGTCCATCCAATGTTCTTTTCTTCGTAGGACATATCATTCAAGTGGATATCCTACCACTTGATATGCATGGGTTTAATGTAATCCTTGGAATGGATACTTTAGAAAAGTATCAGGTGATCTTGGATTGTAGTGCCAAGATGGCAACATTTGTCGATGGTGATACTTCATGGGTTTTCTGAGGCGATAAGCAGATTCTTCTGACATGTCTAGTTTCATCTATGACAACAGAAAAGTGGATGAGATAGGGTTGTGATGTGTTTGTGGCACATGTGGTGGATACCAAGGTAAAGGGTCCTAGTATTTATGTTCTGACAGTTGTACTAAAATTTGAGGATGTGCTTCATGAGGAGTTTCCAGGTGTACCTCCTCCCATTGAGATTGATTTTGAGATCAATCTAGTTCCAGGTACCCAACCTATAGCACAAACACTGTATAGGATGGCACCAACATAGATGAAAGAGCTTAAGAAATAGTTGTAATAATTGTTTGAGAATGGTTTCATTAGGCCAAGCACTTCACCTTGAGGTGATCCCATTTTGTTTATAAAGAAGAAAGATGGATTAATGAGGTTGTGTATTGACTATCGATAACCAAGTAAGATGACAATTAAGAATAAGTATTTGTTGCCACGTATGGATGATTTGTTTGATCAGTTATGATGTGCCACATTCTTTTCTAAGATAGATCTGAGGTCGGGTTATCATCAGTTGAGGATTAAGGAAAATGACATACCTATGTCAGCCTTTAGGGTAAGGTGTGGTCATTATGAGTTTGTGGTTATGCCGTTTGGGCTAACCAATACACCAACAACTTTTATGGACCTGATGAATAGGGTGTTCAGACCCTATCTAGAACAGTTTGTAGTTGTATTCATATATGATATCCTAATTTACTCTAGAGATGGTCAGCAGCATGAGCAACACTTATGTCAGGCTCTAACTTTTTTGAGGTACCACCGATTAAATGCAAAGTTTAGTAAGTGTGAGTTCTGGTTAAAGGAAGTAGCCTTCCTAGGGAATTTAATATCTTTTAGGGGAGTTTGTTTAAACCCAAAGAAATTGGATTCAGTGCTGGAATGGGATTAGCCGAAGACATCTACAGAGGTTCGCATCTTTCTAGGTTTGGCAGGATATTACCGAAGGTTCATTAAAAATTTTAGTGTAGTAGTCTTGCCCCTAACAAAGCTAACCATGAAGGATGTGTTTTTTGTTTTGGACAACAAATGTCAACATTCTTTTATGACTCAGAAGGAGAGGTTGACCATTGCACCAGTGTTAGTACTGCCAGAACAAATGGTCTAGGTTGTGTGCTGATGCAGGATAAGAATGTAATTTCTTTCACTTTATGACAACTTAAGAAACACGACAAGAACTACCTGACACATGAACTAGAGTTAGATACCGTGATCCATGCCTTGTAGATATTGAGACACTACTTGTATGGCGAGAAGTGTCAGATCTTTACCGACCACAAGAACATGTAGTATATCTTCTTGAAGTAGGAGTTGAACATGCAACAACGATGCTGGATGGAGATAATCAAGGATTATGATTGTACCATAGATTACCATACATGGAAGTTCAATGTAGTAGCAAATGCCTTAAGTAGGAGGTCTTCTTCACAATCATCCACTGAAAAGGAACAATTGAGTGCTTTGATATGTCATAAAAGAGACATGTTGGTTTCTTTGTGCCAGATGAATGTTTAATTAGAGGTGTCCATGTTAGTAGGTTTGTTAGCACAGTTACAAGTAAAACTGGTCTTGAATCATTAGATTAGATATGTGCAACCGAATGATACTTTGGAACAACAAATGTGGGTAGAATTTGGCAATGAGAATCATGATGGGCTCCATGAATTTGATGATGGGACAGTGTGTTATCATGGTAGGGTAGTTGTGCCAGATGTTGATAATCTGAGGACATTAGTTTTAGAAGAGTCTGACTCTTCAATGTACGCTATGTATCCATGTAGCAGGAAGATGTATTATAATCTAAAAGATTTGTACTGGTGGACATGATTAAAGTGTGATGTTACTGAGTTTTTAGCTAAGTGCATAGTGTGTCAGCAAGTTAAAGCTGAGCATCATAAGCCTCTATGGACTCTGCAACCAATGCCTATACTATAGTGGAAGTGGGATCATATTAAAATGGAGTTTGTGGTTGGAGTTCCTAGGACAGCCAAATGTCATGATTCCATTTGGGTAGTAGTGGACAAGTTGATTAAGTCAGAACACTTTTTTCCAGTAAAGACAAGATATACATCTAAGAAACTTGCACATGTGTATGTTTATGAGATAGTTTGTTTACATGGTATCCCAGCTACTATTGTGTCAGACAGAGGTCCACAATTCATGTTACGACCCCACCATCCGGTAACCCCCAATTAAATGAGATCGAGAGGTCGAAGCCACACACATAATTTCCTGATCAAAGGTTCGGAAATTAACCAAGAACAATTATTAAATTTTAACAGACTAAACTGGAAAGATATAAGAAAATAAACTTTTGCATACCTTTTGAAAACTTGGATCTCTAAAATTCTATCCACATATTAATTCTACTCTAACTAATCCTCCTTGTATTTTAATTCATGTATTTCCCAATATGACGATTTACTATTTGTCCTTTTGGCTTTGTACCTAAAACTCCGACAAACAAAATGTCGGTCAACATAAAGCTGGTATGTGGGGGAACCAATAATCGTGCAATTATTGATAATAATGTATTGCAGCCAATTACAATTTAACAAACAATTTTACATTTTAAATATAATAGTGCGATCCATGCATTCCCTATCCTCTGTGTTGTCCCTGCAATGGACCTGGATACTACTTTCCATATAGTAGCTCCCCATTAAACCCCTCATGGTCCCACCTATAGGTGAACTAGTTTCTAGGGTTGAGTCACATGGCACTACCCGTAAGTAGCCCACTCCTTTACTCATGGCATGCTAAAGGGTCTCATGGCACTACACTTGGTAGCCCAATTTCTAACCCACGATAACCTAGACCTTACTCTAGGTTACCCCTTTTTAGCCTTTACAAGCCATAGAGGTGGATTCAGATCTAAGCCAGTTATATATATATATATATTCATGGTGATAATCATAGTCACTTTATAGTTGCATTAAATAAAAGGCATCCAACAGTTATTTTCAAGCAACCGATAAACACATTCAGAAATCACCGGGAAACTAAAGCGATTATTCATAAGGGTAACCACATACCTGTCAGGATGATTTTGAGACAGAATAATCCATGCAAGATAGAAATCCAAGCAAGCACACATACAATATCCTGAAATAACCATACAATTTCCTTTTATTACTCAGGTCATCAAGATCTATTAAACATAGCTCGCTTCCTAGGGTTTCTAGTTAACTTTTAGGGTTTCCATTGCAATTAGGGTTTCCCTTCATCTTTTACTATTTTAAACCCTAATTTTATACCATTACTCATAAACCCTTATTATCTTATCTATTCTTCAATATTAAGGTTATCTTAACAACACCTAACCCTATTTTCGGATTTAAAGGCACCATTAACCATCAATTAATTGCATTAAGCTTCTTTTACATTAAAGCTACTATTTTTATCCTTTTAATCCATGACAAGATTATTATGCTCATTTATCATCAATTCAAAGTTCATTATGGTCTAAATCACATATGAACTCGATTTGTCATTCATTCATTAGAAAACCCTAATTACTACATTAAGGAGATTTACCCATAATTAGGAATCGTTATTCTTGAAATAGCTTAGAAACATCATATCTTAGCTTTATTCACAGTTTTGAATAATTAAAGCCATTAGGGAATGCATTTACTAATATTAGGGTTTCAAGGCCTATTAAAGCACATTTTTGCACATGAAACTCTAAATTAAACTATTTACATGCAAAGTTCATCCTTTTTTATCTTAACATTCCTTTTTATCATTAACAGGTTAATACCAACTTTAATCATCCATTAAACCCTATTAAACACATTATTCATTTCAAAATAGGGTTTCTTAATCTTTAATTCATTAAAGTTGATAACTACTATTACTTTTCTAATTGCAAGAGGAATTAGCTTCTAATATATTTTTATTGAATTCCTCTCATTTTTCTGAGCAAATACATAATTATTTGCTACTATCGGAGTTACGAATAAGGAGTTATGATTTTGTAAAATTAACTTACTTGACCAATCCCTGAGTGCCACATCATCAGTTTCCATGCAACGCTGGCTGATTACAAACATAACACAAAGTTAGTTTTGCCCCTGCCTAAGTGGTGGGCTCTTTAACCCATAGAGCGGTATATCTGTCCAATCGACTGGGGTCGTCTTCTACCTCCGCGCTGCCCTAGATGCGCGCACCTGCAGCTACCTGTGGCCCTTCTCCTCTCCTCCCTGGGGCTCGAAGCTCCATGCCAGTCGTCGCCCTGCCTCCGCTACAACTGGGCGCACCCAAAGCACCCTTAAAACGTTGCCAATATGGCCGAGTTTTGGCTAGGACAACCCGCAACCTACAGCCGTCGGGTGCAGTCGTGTTGCTGCTATGCCGCACCGTTTGGGCATGGAATTGCTGGCTAGATCGTGCTCTGACATTGGGGCATATCCAGTCTTCCAACACAACCCTTCCTGGGCTCCTCTCTGCGCCAGGGTTACGTTTCTTCCCTCTGCTAGGGTTTGGATGAAAACTTGGAAGAAGAAGAAAGTAGAAGAATGTGGGGTTCTCTCTTCCCTTCGAACCAAGGCTCTACCCCTTATATATGGGTGGGAAACGAAGCCATAGGTTGGCTTATACACGACTCAAAGTGTCCCTTTCCAAAAAGAATCATATTCCTTCAAGGTGAAGTAATATTCTCTCTCTTCTTTATCCTTTTGATATTCTCTATTATTTGGGTATTTAGGAATTCAAAAATCCTTCTCATTATTATCTTTATTCTTGGCTTTGAGTCCATTGACCATGAAATTATATTTCCTCTTTGTAGAAAATACTTCCTTCTTAACAAAACTACATAATTCATTAATAATGTATCACATTATCCTTTTATTTTGCAATTTTGGTATTTTCTCTTTCTTTTTCTCCATTGGGGCTCCTTGGACCCCAAGAAACTCAAAGATTTCGAAATTCATTTTTAAGGATACTTATTATCCTTCTAGATGCATCTATATGCATTATTTCTCATTATCATGTTTATTTCTTATTAAAATATCTCTTTTTGAGGATTTCTATTTATCTTTCTTTTTACTTTCCTCAAGTGCATTCCATTTAACATTAGGAATCCTTGGGATTCGAAATTCCACTAAGGATAACTCAATTACACCTCTTTCCACTTATTTTCCACATTTTATCATTGTTTTCAATTTATTTCTTAATAAAGAAATACTTAATTGATCTTTTTCTTTTCTCCGTTTCTTATAAATAATGGAGTTTCTTTTGTCTTTTCCTTGTTATTGGGCACAATAGCCAATAAAGCCCACAAGTAAAACAAAAAGGCTATTTTAAACGAAATTCATGCATTCAATCAAAAGACATCATTATTTGTTCATTTATCTTTATTATGAGAAATTACATTTCTCACCAAATGAACCCAAAAATTGGGGTTGTAACATCATTCCCCTCTTATAGGAATTTTGTCATAAAAATTCTATCAAGCAAATAAACAATTCAGGATAAGACTTTTCCATGTCCATCATTGGCCCCTATGTGGCTTTACCTTACTCATGGCGCTTCGAAAGAACCTTTATCATCACATATTCTTTTCTATGAGTTATTTCATCTTGCCATCTATAAACTACACAGGTGACTCATGCCATTTCAGCCTCCCTTGGGGCTCACTAGGTTCATTGCTCAACACATGGTCGGGGTACCTCACATAGTGCTCTTAATTGGACACCTGGAACTCATCACACATTTCTTTATCCTGAGGGGTAAGGTTAACCTTCTCCACCAATCCATCTCAATGGACCCATGTATCGGGGACTCATCTTTTTTAGCTATAGCTCAGAGGGGTCAGATTTTCATGTCACATATTCTCCCACAGTGAACTGCATGCCAGTGTACTTTGCATCCGCTCACGACTCCCATCGTCTCTAGGCTCCTTTCATCCATTGCACGATCAAAGAGACTTCATCTACATGAACTATGGTCCTTTTCTAACTATCACGTGGTCCTTTCACCAACATCACCTTACTGAAGTGGTGACTGACACAACCTCCCTTACAGAGCTTCTTTAAATCCTGATGATGGCTATGGTGGTTATCATCACATCTTTCATAGGACAAGAACTGTTTCTAGATATCAACCTGAATGAGCACACATGCTCTCATCAGACCCTTTATTCTGGATCATACTAACCATTAGTTAGGGGTGATAAACTGTACTAACATAGGGTTTTTCATGTTTCTACTTCCACCTCACGGAAGCGAACCTTTAGGTTATACTCAAGAACTTTTGAACTCACCTCATGGTGTAGTTGAACCATCTCTCTCATATGTAGTTCAACCTGATCTATTCCTTGATAGTACTCTTTCTTTCTCATGTCATCTAGGTAAGGCGATCAACCATAACCCACATTGCATCTTGACCTTCCTTGATCTAGGGGAGACTTATCACAACATCCATAGTGATGAACTCCCATTCCCTCTTGGGAACTCTTTAACCTCTATATCAATGCATTGGGTTACCAGTGCTCATCCTTCACCTTCTGTCATACATGGCAACATACCACATGCATCCTCATCTCCAACATTCATAGTACTTCTACCACTCATTATCTCAGTAGTACCATGGTGCATGGTGATCTTAAAATCACGATTTCCTATATGTCATGATTCCTCAAGATCGATTCCTCAGAAACCCTAAACCACTCTCATCAGGATTTTATTACCCTCCTATCCAAAGAAGTGTATCTAAGGATCTATCACCATCCTTTTATTATATTAAGGACTAGGATGACTAACCAAACAACCACTAACTTGCTCAACAGATCTTGTTACATCTAAGTGTTAGCCAAACATATCTTCTTTCTCAATCTTAGGGTTAGCCTAGCAACCCCACTTCTTCTAGTTTCTAGCTAAACTAGGCAGCTATATCTCAACCAGAGCATCCATTACCACTTCACATCCTTAGGTATTAGGTAATGTTGAAGACATACTACTCCATGTATTCCACTTATTATCTCATCTCAGCTCTAAGTATATCTTCATCAAGAAAACTCTAAGCTCATCCTCTTAGTTTTTGAACTCAACCTTGTATAACTCATAGATCATGATAAAAACATCCTTATAAGATGATTACCTTAATTATCTTACTGTTTGTAAACCATCCATGTATTATTCCCTCTACAAGGGTATGTTATCATCTCTGTCCTCATACCTCATAGAAACGTTCTAACTCACATCATCTTTTATCCTTGGTGTATGGCATGTGTACTGTCCTATCTCTCACTCCCATTGCAAGAGGAAATAAGCATTTGGTGGCCAACAAAACACAAAGTTCTTCCTGTTCCAAGAGTAGAGATGGTACATCCCACATTGCCAGTACACTTTCAAATCGAAGTTGAAATGTGCAACTTATGTCTCTATGATATCAAAGTTACATCCATGGAGATCTGGTCTCGAACCTGCTGGGGTTTACACACAATCATTGGTCATGTCCTCTAGGTCTATAGGGTGTCGACACTTTTGGGATCATCCCTCTTCCCTGATGCATCTAGAGAGTGCCCTGCTCATCTGCCCTTTGGGTCCCATGAGTTCATGAAGGTGATCAATCTCCTAACCCATGGCCCTCAGACAATGATAGTTGTTACCTCCTGACCCTATGGTCATGTGCAACTAGGGAATTAGGCAAATCCTACTCCCATCGGTATTATCCCTACCTGACCCTAGGATAGACTTAGATTCTCTTATAGTAGATGTTCAACTTAGAACCTTACCCAAGCCTTCATCATCTCTCTCTCAACATTCATGGGCTGACTTTCATCCTTTCATAGGGATCATGGCAACCTGCCTACCTTGGTCAAGCCCCATACTGGTTACCTCCATGGTAACACATCCACATGCACATAGAGATGGTTATCGATGGGTTTACATGCTCATTCTCATACCATGCACTTTTCACTTAGCTTTTCAAGATCCTATGAGACCCCTTTAGGTTTTCACAAAAACCAGTGTACACCCTTCAAAAGGGTCCATCTCCCAGGATGGGAGGAAACTATATCTTGACAAAAAGGTCACAAACGCCATTAGGTCTAGGGTTTACATCCTTATTCTTAACCCTAGTAAGCGATTAAGGCACAAACAGGCCACCTATTAAACCAAGCTAGGTCATCCGGGTTTCTCATTCCTCAACATTAGATCAAGATCATACCTTCCCCTGTCATCAACTTAGCTGGGAGGGGTTCACCAAACATACCCTAACCGTAAGGGTTTTTCCTTTCCTCTCAACATAGGAAGTACCATGCTCGCATCTATAGAAACTCAACTCTCATCATGAGCATTAGGTACACCACTTCCCCTCTTAGGCCTAGGAACCCTAGGTTCACTTTTAGTGTCCAATTGCATGCTCTGTCTCTTAACCACGAATCAAGCATGCAAAAGACAAGGCATGCACTTCCTGTCATCCTTCAACATGAGCAACACTTAGAGTTGGGTCCTTCTTAAGGATAACCAACAAGGTACAAGGCCTCACAACCTGTTACTAAAACTCTTCATGGTTTAAGGAACTCTTCTTTCTATCTTAGAAGGTAAACACCTATACCACAGGCACATAGGTACCCGAAGCATCATCCTCTCACTAGGGTTTGGTTTCTCTAAAGGCAACCAAGACACCACCAGCCTCCAGGGATCAAGCATGAGGCAACCACTATCATCCTCTTAGGTCGCATCATCCTCAACTCCCCACTTTTCCTCATATCTCAGAGTCTAGGCTTCCAACCTTCTTGTGCGGGGTCCTTCTCTCCCTCTAGAGTTAACCCTACATCCAACCTTACTATCAGAGTTCCTCTTTTCATGAAGGATCAAGCTCACAAGCATACCTGATGAAGCCTATGTTCAAGCTTATGTTTGCTCAAGGTTATCCATAGCTCTATATGCTTATCTCATAAGCTATCCTTCGTACTCTCCTGGCTAGGGTTTCAACCTGTTACCTACACTACTATCGTACTCTGGGTGCCTACTAAGACATGCTCATATAATCTCATAGGGTTTCCATGGGTTCTTCTCTATCCTCATCAAGGAAGGAGTTGTCCTTCGTTCTAGCCTACACGACCCTTCCCAGGGTTGGGTCGCCAAAGGTACTAGGTCATCCAATCTCTCATGGCTCATATGGCATCCCAAAGGCATGTCCATCCAAACACCTGGTCTACCATGACATCTAACTCTTTGTTTCATCTCTCTCTCTAACCTTCACTTAGGGTTAGGGTTAACATCATCCTTAGAGGATGTGCCAGGTCTCTACTTATAATGGAGATCTCTACCTCCAAAACTAACTCTCTCTTTACTTATCCTCCTGACAAGAAGGTCTAGCCTCAGGTCTCTCCTGAGGGCATGACAACTTATGTCATATGACCTAAGCATGTATCTATTCTTTTACGCTTAATCTATTAAGCTTATGCCCATGCCATCTTATTTACATGCCTTTTTATTAATCTGGTGGAGGATTCCTTAAACCTTATCAACCTTACCCATACCTCAAGAGGGTGAGGAAAAGAGAGAGGAAACCCTAATCCTTAAGGTCTTAATAGAATTTGAGATGAGAAGGGATGAATAAGATGAGAAAGTCCTAAAGGTATATTATTTTGATTCATACCCTAAGACTTTGGCCAGGAAGTCACACGGATCTGGGAGTCCTCATATTCTGACTAGAGGTGTAGAGGAAAATATTTCCAGCCCTCAGTCATGATCCTTTTCTAAACACCTCTGTCTTTCGGATAATCCTCTAATAACTCCCTTGGGTTCTATGGAGTTTGTAAAATTTAATAATTATTAATGGTTAAGTGAGGAACCTACATTCTGATACCAAATGTTACGACCCCACCTTCTGGTAACCCCCAATTAATGCAGACCGAGAGGTCGAAGCCGCACACATAATTTCTAGATCAAAGGTTCGGCAATTAACCAAGAACAATTATTAAATTTTAACAAAGTAAACTGGAAAGATTTAAAAAAAATAAACTTGTGCATACCTTTTGTAAACTTGGATCTCCAAACTTTTATCCACATATGACTTCTACTCTAACTAATCCTCCTTGTATTTTAATTCATGTATTTCGCAATATGATGATTTACTATTTGTCATTTTGGCTTTGTACCTAAAATGCCGACAAACAAAACGTCAGTGAGCATAAAGCTGGTATGTGGGGGAACCAATAATCATGCAATTATTCATAATAATATATTGCAGCCAATTACCATTTAACAAAAAAATTTACATTTTAAATATAACTACGCGATCCATGCATTCCCTATCCTCTGTGTTGTCCCTACAGTGGACCTGGATACTACTTTCTTTATAGTAGCTCCCCATTAAACCCCTCATGGTCCCACTTATAGGTGAACCAGTTTCTAGGGTTGAGTCACATGGCACTACCCGTAAGTAGCCCACTCCTTAACTCATGGCATGCTAAAGGGTCTCATGGAACTACACTCGGTAGCCTAATTTCTAACCCACGATAACCTAGACCTTACTCTAGGTTACCCCTTTTTAGCCTTTACAAGCCACAGAGGTGGATTCGGATCTAAGCCAGTTTTTTATATATATATATATATATATATTCATGGTGATAATCTTAGTCACTTTATAGTTGCATGAAATAAAAGGCATCCAATAGTTATTTTCAAGCAACCGATAAACATGTTTGGAAATCGCCGGGAAACTAAAGTGATTATTCATATGCGTAACCACATACTTGTCACACTGATTTTGAGACAGAATAATCCATGCAAGAAAGAAATCCAAGCAAGCACACATACAAGATCCTAAAATAACCATACACTTTCCTTTTATTACTCAGGTCATCAAGGTCTATTAAACCTAGCTCGCTTCCTAGGGTTTCTAGTTCACTTTTAGGGTTTCCATTGCAATTAGGGTTTCCCTTCATCTTTTACTATTTTAAACCCTAATTTTATACCATTACTCATAAACCCTTATTATCTTATCTATTCTTCAATATTAAGGTTATCTTAACAACACATAACCCTATTTTCAGATTTAAAGGCACCATTAACCATCAATTAATTGCATTAAGCTTCTTTTACATTAAAGCTACTATTTTATCCTTTTAATCCATGATAAGATTATTATGCTCATTTATCATCAATTCAAAGTTCATTATGGTCTAAATCACATATTACCTCGATTTGTCATTAATTCATTAGAAAACCCTAATTACTACATTAAGGGGATTTACCCATAATTATGAATCTTTATTCTCGAAATAGCTTAGAAGCATCATATCTTAGCTTTATTCACAGTTTTGAATAATTAAAGCCATTAGGAAACACATCTACTAATATTAGGGTTTCAAGGCCTATTAAAGCACATTTTTGCACATGAAACTCTAAATTAAACTAATTACGTGCAAAGTTCATCCTTTTCGATCTTAACATTCCTTTTTATCATTAACAGGTTAATACCAACTTTAATCATCCATTAAACCCTATTAAACACATTATTCATTTCAAAATAGGGTTTCTTAATCTTTAATTCATTAAAGTTGATAACAGCTATTACGTTTCTAATTGCAAGAGGAATTAGCTTCTAACTATATTTTTATTGAATTCCTCTCATTTTTCTGAGCAAAATACATATATTATTTGCTACTATCGAAGTTACGAATAAGGAGTTATGATTTTTGTAAAATTAACTTACTTGACCAATCCCTGAGTGCCACGTCATCAGTTTCCATGGAACGTTGGCTGATTGCAAACATAACACAAATTTAGTTTTGCCCCTGTCTAAGTGGCATGCTCGTTAACCTGCGGAGGGGTATATCTATCCAATCGATCAGGGTCATCTTCTACTTCCGCACTGCCCTAGATGCGCGCGCCTACAGCTACCCGCGGCCCTTCTCCTCTCCTCCCTACAGCTCGAAGCTCCATGCCGGTCGTCGCCCTGCCTCCGCCACACCCGGGCGCACCCAGAGCACCCTTAAAAAGTGGCCAAGATGGCCTGGTTTTGGCTGGGACAACCCGCAACTTGCAGCCACCGGGTGCAGTCGTGCTACTGCCACGACGCACCGTTTAGGGCATGGCACTGCTGACTAGATCATGCTCTGACATTGGGGCATATCCAGTCTTCCAACACAACCCCTCTTGGGATCCTCTCTGCGCCAGGGTTACGTTGCTTCCCTCTGCTAGGGTTTGGATGAAAACTTGGAAGAAGAAGAAAGTAGAAGAACGTGGGGTTCTATCTTCCCTTCGAACCAAGCCTCTACCCCTTATATAAGGGTGGGAAACAAATCCATAAGTTGGCTTATACACGACTCAAAGGGTCCCTTTCCAAAAGGAATCATATTCCTTCAAGGAGAAGTAATATTCTCTCTCTTCTTTATCCTTTTGATATTCTCTATTATTTGGGTATTTAGGAATTTGAAAATCCTTCTCATTATTATCTTTATTCTTGGATTTTAGTCCAGTGACCACGAAATTATATTTCCTCTTTGTAGAAAATACTTCCTTCTTAACAAAACTACATAATTCATTAATAATGTATCACATTATCCTTTTATTTTGCAATTTTGGTATTTTCTCTTTCTTTTTCTCCATTGGGGCTCCTTGGACCCCAAGAAACTCAAAGATTTCGAAATTCATTTTTAAGGATACTTATTATCCTTCTAGATGCATCTATATGCATTATTTCTCATTATCATGTTTATTTCTTATTAAAATATCTCTTTGTGAGGATTTCTCTTTATCTTTCTTTTTGCTTTCCTCATTGGCATTCCATTTAACATTAGGAATCCTGGGGATACGAAATTCCACTATGGATAACTCAATTACACCTCTTTCCACTTATTTTCCACATTTTATCATTGTTTTCAATTTCTTTCTTAATAAAGAAATACTTAATAGATCTTTTTCTTTTCTCCATTTCTTATAAATAATGGAGTTTCTTTTTTCTTTTCCTTATTATTGGGCCCAATAGCCAATAAAGCCCACAAGTAAAACAACAAGGCTATTTTAAACGAAATTCATGCATTCAATTAAAAGACATCATTATTTGTTCGTTTATCTTTGTTATGAGAGATTACATTTATCACCAAATGAACCCAAAAATTGGGGTTGTAACTATTCACTAGTCTCTTTTGGGAACGCTTGCATATCACGATGGGTACTCAGATGAGGTTTAGTATGACATTCCAGCATTAGACATATGGACAGTCTGAGATGATAATATAGACCTTGGAGGATCTGTTAAGAGCTTGTGTGTTACAGTTTATGGGCAGTTGGGATATACATCTTATCTTGATAGAGTTTGCCTACAACAATAGTTACCAGAGAAGCACCGAAATGACACATTAGGAAGTGTTATATGGGAGACGTTGCAGATCACTTTTATGTTGGTATGAGATGGCAGAATATTAGCTTCTAGGTCTTGAGTCAGTGCAACAAACAACAGAAAAGATCAAAGTGATCTGGCAGTAGTTGAAGGCAACTCAGGATAGACAAAAGGCATACGTTGATAACCATTGTAGACCTTTATAGTTTCAAGTGGAAGACATGGTTTATCCCAAATTCTCTCCTTGGGAAATGTGTTCTAAGGTTGGTGAAAAAGAGTAAGTTAGCTCCCATATATATGGGACCTTATCCTATAGTTGCACATGTAGGGAAGGTGGCCTATAAGTTGGAGTTGCCACCTAAGTTGAGTAGGTTGCATCTAGTATTTCATATCTCTATGTTGAGGAAGTGTCACCTTGATATGGAGTTGACTCTTTAGTCAGTGGAGGTGGAGTTAGATAATGACATATCTTATGTGGACAGTCTTGTTCTGATCCTAGATAGAAGGATCAAGAAGTTGACATTGTATTTAGTTAAAGTTTTATGGCATCATCGTGTCATAGAGGAATCCATGTGGGAACTTGAGGACGATATGTGAAAGAAGTATTCGTCTCTTTTTACATAGGATTTCGGGGGCAAAATCCCTATGAGGGGTCTATGGTTGTAAGATCCCTGACCTAGCTTTATGATTAATTATAGTTACTTTTCCTAATGAGATGCTTAAACCTTAATTTAATCTTTTGAGATGTCTTAATATCATGTGATGGGATTACATTTTAAATATTGTCAATTTGATTTTTGTTTGAGTTATCGTTGTTATATATGTGCTTGTTTTGGACTAATTTGCAATTTACCCATAAGTGAGGGTTATCTTACAAAATGACACATGAAAAGAGTGCATCTTGTGTTTTGATATAATGAGAGATAATATTATGATATACATGTTCTTCATATTCCTTCTCAGAATATTAATTGATCTACTACTCAGTGATAACTGCCTGTTTGTTTAATCTATGCTATCTGTTGGAAACATATCATTTAAATGAATCTGCACAACTTGCTAAGTACTTTATCTATCTACTTAATTGACTATTAATATAATAAACATTGGTGAAGAGTTATATCCCTTTCTAGGATGTTTGGTCTCACCCCATGGTTTCCACAACTTTTTAGGTGGTCATAGATGGAGAGGTCGAGGTCATGGTGTAGGTGCTGAGCAATTAGGAGAATAGTAGTTGTCTAAAGGTTGGAAATTCTACTAGTGTTTTGTAGTATAGGAGTCCTATGTGTCATCCATGTACTCTAAGGTCTTTGGGGGAGATTTTGTTGTTTGGATTATTGACACATTGATTTTGGCTTTATTCCATGATTGTATAGAAATGGCTTGTACATATAACAAGATGTAATATGTAATAGTTATAGCTTGATCTCCTTTGAACATGATGTATAACCTCTTTTGGTATATATGGAATACAGGTGGCATACTTTTGAGGCTTGTATATAAAATATTAAAATTGATATGTTGTGTTTAAGAATGTTTTAATTTACCCTATTTTGTGGTAATATTGCGGTTAGTGATAATTCCGCGCTTTGTTTTGTGTAATCTCTCTTTGTGTGGGAATGATTGTCACAATTTAATTGGTATCATAGCTATAGGTTTTCTGAGTCTACATGGAAATATGACTAGGGTTTGAGTCTGTTCTAATGTACTCTAGTATATATTATGGTCACTTCTGCTTATGCAAAAGAAGAAAAAGAGAAGAAAAGATGTCTGGAGAACATGAAAAACAAATTGCTAAAAGAGGTGTTGCTGCATTAGGAGGTGGTGCTAGAAGGTAAGAAAGGGCATAGAATGTGCCATAAGTGCCTAAAGTTAACCCAACTAATGCAGCCAACCCTATTTTAGAGTCCATGGTTGGATAATTTAAGACAACAATGAATCGTATGATGGTTAAGATGCCTACATCCCAACCTAGGGCAACAATTCTCAGTGTTGAAACTCATGGTTTAGGAATAATTTTGAAAGACTTCAACATGTAGGAGCATTGGAGTATGTGGGGACATCTGATCCAACTGATGTAGATATGTGTTTGACTGAGTTGGAAATGGCCTTTAAGATCCTCAACATCCCCAAAGAAGATAAGATGAAATTGTAGGGAAATATATCTACAAAGCAAGAAGTGAAAACAAAAAAATTATCTACCATATTCCCTTAAGCCAGTAGATCACGTCAATTACTATAATGTGGGAAGGATGGTTTCTAGGATATACCTAGAACTGGAGCAAGTCCAACGACAATCCTCATCGTTGTATATGTTCAACCATAATCCTGGTTGTAGTGGGACATGTCAGACTGTTGCACCTCTTGATCTGCACCACAGACTGCAGTCATGAACGTCACCTTCTTCAACAGCTCCTCTCGTCATAGACTGATGGTTGATGTTGTCCTCCTAGAGGAAGACTACAACCTCCCACCTCTATGGTAGTCCACATAGACTACCTATAACTCATGTCATCCTTCTAGAATGGATAGGATGTAGTCATCCCTTCCATTAGTGTACTAGTCACCAACTTTCTTTCCCACAACAATGATCTCAGTTGCTTTCTCCTTTGTTTATCCCTCCCTAGTCTGGTAGAACTTTCCTAGGAACTCATGGTTACCACAACCAAAGAGGACAACATTTGTCAGAGAAATTGTTTCTCAATTGTCTATGTTGTGTTCTGAGAAGCCACAATACCCCTTCTATTTATAGGTGGGGTTTGGGTCCAGGTTCCCAGTCTGTGTGAGAGTTGATGGGACCATAAGATCTCAAATTTTCATAAGAATTTTGGAAATCTCACAATCTGTGACAACCTAGAAGGTTGTCTAGCATGCCATACAGTCATTTGGCACAGTCCAGACGGCCGTTTGGTTGTTTCCCAATTGTACACGAAATTGACAATTTGTTTCCAATTAATATCCCATATTAATTTGCTTGCACAATAAGTAATGTGCAACTCATACAAATTAGGAAATATATAGAACCTTCTGTCAGCCAAAACGAACCATCTTTCCCATGTGAGACAACCATCTCGGTCACCCAGATCTTTGTTTGGTGACCCAAGTTGAACCGATCAGCTTGGTCGGTTCACTTCCTTAACCAATTTGAACTCATAATAGGTCTGACTCCCAGACACCCGTCTCAAAAATTGAGATGAACGTTTGGCAATTCCAGATAGACATCTCAACACTTGTGATTAGTGTTTGGAAGTATTGTCAACCTACATGTTGCATGAATAAAATACCTTTTTTTGAGAAAGTGCGCCTGCCATTTTATTAAGTAATCAAATCGTTTGCAGCAAGTATAAGGATCCGATCCTCAAAACCCTCTCCCACAAGGTGAGGATTAACAAAATGACAGGCAGATACGGCCAAGGCATGTGCTACTCTATTTCCTTGCCATTTAACAAAACAAAAATTGAAAGACAAAAACTATAAGAAAGATCAACAATCTCGCGGGTAATGATGACCTCATAGCCACATCCACTGTAGCCCTTCTTAACAGCCTCCACCAGCAGCAAACAGTCTGTCTCCACCACAATATCCATGTAACCTTCCATAAGAGCTAGCCGCATACCGTGTAGGACCGCCATACCCTCCTCACTAAGCATTGAGTATGGCTGTTCTAACCGGCACTGGAAGGTCCACAAAAGTCAACCGTTGTCATCTCGTATAGCTGCCCCGTAGCCGTTCTCCTCCGTTATCATAAGAGATGCATCTATATTGATCTTCACACTGCCCCTAGGCAGATAGTGCCATGAAACTTGCCACGGTGGTATGGAAGAAGAAGAAGCTCATCCCACAGCCCCATGGTATCATGCATGGTCGGCAACTAGGCTGATGTAAGTAGCCACAAGACCCAGAATATAGGGAGGGTGATCATCAAAAAGGGCTTTGTTCCTTGATGTCCATGAATCCACAAAAGAGTAGCGTCCTCATCATTTCTCCTGTTGTCCTCATCATCAAGTAGACCCCTTACAAAGGTCCCCACGTCATGATTATCCAGCTGTCCACCCCAATCAAACTCACCCACAGCCCAAACCTGTTTGGCAAAGTCACAATGCATCAGTACATGAGAAGAATCCTCTCACTGACCGCAGTGATGGCAGTCATCATCAGGTGTCACTTGCTTCCTTTACAACTCTGACTTAGTGGGGAGGATGTTCTTGAGTGCTCTCCAGATGAAGTGCTTCAGTTTCGGTGGCCATCCCTGTTTCCATACCCTCTTCCATAGCTCCATGTCCACTCCATCTACTAAGTCCTCACCTTCCGAGATGAAGAAGTAAGCACTCCAGACGGTAAACCTCCCATTGCTCTCCTTTTCCCAATATAGGGTGTCCTCCTCATTCCACTATGATAGTGGAATATTAATGACTCTCCTAGCAATATGTGGAGGGAAACAAGTCTCCACGACCTCTCTATTCCACCTCTTCGGCCCCCTACTAATCAAGTCACTCACCCGGCTGTACTCCACTGGACCTTGAATCAAATATCTATTTACTGTGCCCCCCAAATGTGGTATCCACCTCTCCTTGTAGATATGAATATCTTTCCCATCCCCCACCCTCCACTTGAAGCCACTCTTCACTGCTTGCAGCGCCCCCCAAATACCCCTCCCAAGTATAACTGGGATTCCCTGCTAGCTCCACATGAAGGATATATGAGGAGTTATAATATTTCACCTTAAGTATCCGAGCAGCAAGAGACCCCCCATGTACCTCCAACCTCCATCCTTGTTTAGCGACAAGAGCTTGGTTAAAAACTTTTAGATCCCTAAACCCCATACCCCCACACTCCTTGGGTTTGCACAACCTGTCCCAGCTCATCCAATGGATCTTTCTCTCCCACTCCTTGGAACCCCACCAAAACCGGGCCATCATCGAATGGATATCATCAATAAGTCCCTCTGGAAGCTTGAAGATGCTCATGAGATACGTAGGAATTGCTTGGATTACCGACTTAATCAGGACCTCCTTTCCCGGTCTGGATAAGAGTTGCTCCTTCCACCCCTATAGTTTTTTCTACACTCTATCCTTTATGGCCGAAAACACCTGCTTCATGGACCTCCCCACCACCGTAGGAAGACCAAGATACTTCTCATGCCTGTCCACCTCCCTCACCTGCAACTGGTTCTTGATCAAATCCCTTCTTTCACTAGTGACGTTTGCACTAAAGGAATCCTCCATCTTCTCATAGTTGATTTTCTGCCTGGATGCCCTCTCGTATTGGCTGAAAATTTCAGCTAAAATGGAGCATTATTCTGAGGTAGCCCTTATGAAAACAATGATATCATCTACAAAAAGAAGGTGAGTAGCACGTTGCGCTCGTCTGCAAATTCTTGTCCCATGTATTTTATTATCCTGTGCGGCTTTAGACAAAGAAAAGGAAAGTGCTTCAGCGTAAAAAAGAAAAAGATATGGAGAAATAGGATCACCTTGGCGAAGTCCTTGGGATGGTTTTGTAGATCCTATCCTGCTGCCATTGATGATGAACTTGTGGGATACGCTAGTCACACACTCCATAACCTTCATCCTCCATGTTATCGGCAGCCCCAACCTCCCCATGACCCCCTCCAGAAAAGACCACTCGACCCTATCATACGCCTTGCTCATATCCAGCTTTAGTGCCATAAGACCTTCTCTTCCCTTCTTCCAGTGTTTCATAGTGTTAAACAACACATAAGCCACCAAGGCATTGTCTGTGATCACCCTCCCTCCTATGAAAGGACTTTGATTCTCAGAGATAATCCCATTCATCAGCGGTTTGATTCTATTAGCCAAGACCTTTGTAATTATCTTGTAGGATACATTGCATAAACTAATAGGCCTAAATTCAGAAAGGCGGACCGGGATGTTTGTCTTTGGAATGAGAACTATATCGGTATCATTGATATCTGCAAGGCCAGTCTCCCCTCTCCACCATTTAGAAATAAAGGACAGTAAGCTACTTTTAATAACCTCCCAGAATTTTTGATAGAAAATTGCTTTCATCCCATCAGGTCTGGGTGCTTTATTCAGATGCATTTGTTGGAGAGCAATCCACACTTATGTATCCATGGGGAACCTTTCTGGATCTGAAAAAAGAGACTCATCAACCACCCTTGGCATTTCTTATAGGAACTCATCCATCCCATATGGGTTTGAACTGGAAAAGAGAGAATTAAAGTATGAAGAGACAATTTCAGCAATGGAATCCGCCTCTGTATGCCAACTCCCGTCCTCCTTGAAGAGACCTTCTATGCTATTGCATCGCTTCCTCTGGTTAGCTTTATGATGAAAGTACTTTGTGTTTCTATCTCCGTCTCTCATCTCATTAGTCCTAGGTCTAGCCAACCAAAATCTCTCTTCCATCCGTTGGAGATCATGTAGTTCTTTTGCTAATGACTCACATTCCTACAGCATATCATTAGATGGTGGTCTATTTTGAGCATGACCCAACCTATTTTCCGTGTTCTGTATTCTCCTCTTAATGTTCCCAAATTTATCTGCCGCCCACCCAGCAAGCTTCACAGCACAATAATCTGTCTGCCCATTAAGGCCCAACGCCTGACTGCTATCCCATGTCTGTGTGATGACCTCCTGGCATTCCGGTGAAGACAACCAGAAGGTTTCAAATCTGAACCTCTTCTCCAACAGTCCCCCTTCCTGGCTCCTCCTCTCAGCCCATAAAAGGATCTACCCATGGTCCGAATTGAGAATCGGATAATTTTTGACCTTCCTTATGTTGAAAATATCACACCATTTCCTGTCTGCCAAAAACCTATCATGTCTTTCCAGAATCATAGTACTCGCCTATTGTCCTCTCCTCCAAGTGAATTTAATACCGGTGGATCCCAAATATATCATTTGACATCTATCAATGGCCTCTCTGAAGTTTTGCATCTGCCACTCATTCCTCGGTTGTCCTCTCTGCTTTTTAGTATGAGCAAGAATCTCATTGAAGTCTCCTCCGAGAACAATAGGCAAATTTGTCTGAGCACAATGTTCCTCCATCAGTCTCCATGTGTTATGTCGCTCATGTGTGGCTTCCCAACCATAGATCCCCACAAAACAAAAGCACTCCTGGATATCCTCCCTCCCCACCACCACAATGATGTGATGGTCCGAGAAAGATTTCACTAAAACCTCCTCCCCTCTCCACCACAACCCCAACCCTCCTGCCCTTCCCCTACTATCAACACCAAACCCCGCATTGTAACCACATTTCCTCCTCACAACCTCCTGGTCTCCTTCTCAACACATAGTCTCCATCACAAAGACTATGTCAGGCATCTATCTCCAACACCTCCTCCTGAGAGAGTCAACCATCCTAGGGCTGCCCAAACCCTGGACGTTCCAGCATAGCGTTTTCATGGCTCTTCACGGGCCTGGACCTCCCTAGTGCCCGCGATTATTGTGTGATCAGGTTCACACTGAACCACCACTCTTAAACGTTTCCCCCCCAGACCCATTTTGCCTTCCAAAACCCCTTGGATTTCCTCTTCACCCCCCTCCTCCTCTTTCCTCCTTCATGTATCCTCTGCCTCGACCTATCTTCTCCTACCAAGCCTACCCAGCCCAACCCTAGCCTTGTAAACCTTTGACCTTTACTGCACTTGTCCCTTCCCCCACCAACCTTCCTACCAACGTGCGTCCTCCTCATTGAGGGCACCCCTACCACTTGGTCTCCCACACCCCCTCCCCCACACACCCTTCTTCTTCATTCACAACCTTGTGGACCTGACACAGCTACGGCACCTGGATGTCGATGTTCATTTTGAAAGCATAAGTGTGTGTGTCCCCACCCATCTGACATGCATCTGTAGATGGCATCACAGTGGAGTTCCCCGACTCTAGAGCTCCTTTCAACACATGCATCTCTGTGTTGCGCTCCCTCTCCACCTGTGTTGCTATTTCCTCTTCCAGTGGCACCCCCGATGCTACGTCATCTCATCCGCCGCTATGCCGATCAACAACATGATTCATACTTAATTTAATTGTCATTCAAGATCTAAACTCCTCTTATAGGTTGAGACCTATGTCTGCGACCCTATAGGTGCCATATTACATTGGCAGCAAATGTCCATAACAACTTATGACATCACAAGCAATGAGTGGTTCCTAGTGGCATATCAATGCTACCTAAGTAAATGGAAATTTGGGGAAAAAATTCAACCTACGATCTATGTGTGGTGTTGTAGTGTTTGTATAGTTCCTTTGTTACTAATTTCCAGATTTAACTAGAGGCATTGAGCACTCACCCTCAATATTATTCAATGCTGTTTCTTGAACCAAGAGAGGAATGTCTAAGATATATGTAAGTTTAATATCATATTGACTCACATGTGCATGGCCATGTAATTCTCAGTCTCACTAATCAAGAGGCCTAGGACATCACATTATAGTAGGAGGGACAAATCGCATATCTATCACTCACAGTCAATCCCCATGTGTCAAAGACACCCAATCATCACTGTTATAATCACCCATGTTTCAGGACTATGCTTGATGATGTTAAAGTGTACCCAATGAAATTCGTTGAGTGCAATGATTTTAGGTCTAAGAACCACAATCACCACCATCACTGTGAAAAATGACTATGACTTCCATGATGATGGATTCCATGTGTCAACCTCACGGTGGGTCTGTCTGATGGACTTTTTTCTAACATGTATCTGTGTTCTTGGTTTGATATAGCCATATCATGACTAATGAGACTCTTTCATCAACCAACTCATACTTTGTCTTATCTATTATTTTTGTCTATCAACCTTCCACAATGACTTAAATCAAGGACATAATGAGAAAATGTATATGTACTCTTATCATCCGTATTATCTCATTTCCCCAAGTCACGTACTAAAAGACATACGTCGTTGAGTAATATAATTCTCTAGAAAATTTTTAATGTTACATCATTATCTCATAACTGAAGTAAAAAGAATAAATTGGAAACTTTCCTTTTATTAATAATCAAATAGTTTACAATTATGCCATTACAATCATCACATGATTTACTCTCTGGGCATACATACCAACATAAACATGTTGAATACTTGTTAAAGGGGAGTGCTGGCCACTGGTGGGCCATAGAGGAGGAAAAAAGGACGAGTGTTGTGATTACCTAGGAGGAGTTTTGATGGGAGTTTGTAAGTTGATACTTTCTGGAAACTTACTTAGATGAGAAGATTGTATAGTTTGAGAATATTTGAAAGGATTTGTCAATCAGTTCTTATGAAGCTAAGTTTATGGAGCTTCTAAGGTATTGTCTACATATGGCTACAATAGATAAGGAGAGGATCAGTCACTTTGAGAAGGGTCTGCGTTATGAGATGAAAACCCCACTATCATCTTTAGAAAATAGGGAGAGGTTTGCCACTTTTGTGAAGTCAGTTAGGAGAGTGGAGAGGTCTGCGATAGAGTAACGTGAGACGAAGGCCAAGAAGAGGCTTGTATAATCCCAAGGACAATCTTCAGGAAGCTTCAAGAAGCCTAGATACTCAGCACCTTAGTCTCAGCAAAGGTCACTGACTCAATCACAGTGGACACAAAGTAGAGGCAAAGTCCATAGTTTTCCACCTGCAGCATCTCGTAGTGCAACATCTGTGACAAGACTATCTAGGTTGTGGTACAAAAGAAAAACTTGCTTCAAGTGTGGACAAGTGGGGCATAGTAAGTGGTTTTGTCATGTGAATGATAAGGAGGTGACTCAACACTCTAAACAGAGTCAACAAGGGTCGTCGCAGTGATAATACAATTGTAGAGGTAGAGGACGCAGTCAGGTGTCACAAAGTGGTTCTTTGGGACAAGCTGGGAGAGGAAGAGGGTGAGAATAGGAGTCATGATTCTATGCAATGGGTCATCTAGAAGGAGTCATTAACCCTCGGGTTTTGATAGGTCAGATGAAATTATTTCATTCTAATTTGTCTTATTCATGTATCATATCTATTTTGGTTGATTCGGGTGTGACACATTTATCACTAGAGAAGTGATAGGTAGTTGTTCCTTATATGTTAGTCATAGACATGATAGTCTTCATCTAGAAAGTCCTCTAGTTTCTTCTGTTGAGCTGTGGGAAGTATGTCCATCCAATGTTCTTTTCTTCTTAGGACATATCACTCAAGTGGATCTCCTACCACTTGATATGCATGGGTTTGATGTAATCCTTGGAATGGATACTTTGGAAAAGTATCAGGTGATCTTGGACTGCAGCTTCAAGATAGAAATGTTTTTCGATGGTGATACTTCATGGGTTTTCCGAGGTGATAAGTATATTTTTCTGACATGTTTAGTTTCATCTATGACAACAGAAAAGTGGATGAGATAGGGTTGTGATGCGTTTTTGGCACATGTGGCGGATACCAAGGTAAATGGTCCTAGTATTTACGTTCTGGCAGTTGTACTAAAATTCGAGGATGTGCTTCACGAGGAGTTTCTAGGTGTACCTCCTCCCATAGAGATTGATTTTGAGATCAATCTAGTTCTAGGTACCCAACCTATAGCACAAACACCATATAGGATGGCACCATCATAGATGAAAGAGATTAAGAAACAGTTGTAATAATTGTTTGAGAATGGTTTCATTAGGCCAAGCACTTCACCTTGAGGTGATCCCATTTTGTTTGTAAAGAAGAAAGATGGATTAATGTGGTTGTGTATTGACTATCGATAACCAAGTAAGATGACAATTAAGAATAATTATTAGTTGCCACATATGGATGATTTGTTTGATTAGTTATGATGTGACACATTCTTTTCTAAGATAGATCTAAGGTCGGGTTATCATCAGTTGAGGATTAAGGAAAATGACATACCTATGTCAGCCTTTAGGGTAAGGTGTGGTCATTATGAGTTTGTGGTTATGCCGTTTGGGCTAACCAATACACCAACAACTTTTATGGACCTGATGAATAGGGTGTTCAGATCCCATCTAGAACAGTTTGTAGTTGTATTCATAGATGATATCCTAATTTACTCTAGAGATGGTCAGCAGCATGAGCAACACTTATGTCAGGCTCTAACTTTTTTTGAGGTACCACCGATTAAATGCAAAGTTTAGTAAGTGTGAGTTCTGGTTAAAGGAAGTAGCCTTCCTAGGGAATGTAATATCTTCTAGGGGAGTTTGTGTAGACCCAAAGAAAGTGGATTTAGTGCTGGAATGGGATTAGCTGAAGACATCTACAGAGGTTCACAACTTTCTAGGTTTGGCAGGATATTACCGAAGGTTCATTAAGAATTTCAGTGTAGTAGTCTTGACCCTAACAAAGCTAACCAGGAAGGATGTGTTTTCTGTTTTGGACAACAAATGTCAGCACTCTTTTATGACTCATAAGGAGAGGTTGACCATTGCACCAGTGTAAGTACTGCCAGATGAAATGGTCTAGGTTGTGTGATGATGCAGGATAAGAATGTAATTTCGTTCACTTTACGACAACTTAAGAAACACGACAAGAACTACCTGACACATGATCTAGAGTTATCTACCATGATCCATGCCTTGTAGATATGGAGACACTACTTGTATTCCGATAAGTGTCAGATCTTTACCGACCACAAGAACATGTAGTATATCTTCTTCAAGCAGGAGTTGAACATGCAAGAATGATGCTGGATGGAGATAATCAAGGATTATGATTGTACCATAGATTACCATCCAGGGAAGGTGAATGTAGTAGCAACTTCCTTAAGTAGGAGGTCTTCTTCACAATCATCCATTGAGAAGGAACAATTGAGTGCTTTGATATGTCATAAAAGAGACATGTTGGTTTCTTTGCGCCAGATGAATGTTCAATTAGAGGTGTCCATGTTAGCAGGTCTGTTAGCACAGTTACAAGTAAAATTGGTGTTGAATCATTAGATTAGATATGTGCAACCGAATGATCCTTTGGTACAACAAATGTGGGTATAATTTGGCAATGAGAATCATGATGGGTTCCATGAATTTGATGATGGGACAGTGTGTTATCATGGTAGGGTAGTTGTGCCAGATGTTGATAATCTGAGGAATTAGTTTTAGAAGAGTCTGACTCTTCGATGTACGCTATGCATCCAGGTAGCACAAAGATGTATTAGAATCTGAAAGATCTATACTGGTGGCCATGATTAAAGTGCGATGTTGCTGAGTTTTTAGCTAAGTGCATAGTGTGTCAGCAAGTTAAATCTGAGCATCATAATCCTCTATGGACTCTGCAATCAATGTCTATACTACAGTGGAAGTGGGATCGTATTACAATGGAGTTTGTGGTTGGAGTTCCTTGGATAGCCAAAGGTCATGATTCCATTTGGGTAATAGTGGATAAGTTGATTAAGTCAGAACACTTTTTGCCAGTAAAGACAAGATATACATCTGACAAACATGCACATGTGTATGTTTATGAGATAGTACGTTTACATGGTATCCCAACTACTATTGTGTCAGACAGAGGTCCACAATTCCCTAGTCTCTTTTGGGAACGCTTGCATACCACGATGGGTACTCAGCTGAGGTTTAGTACGACATTCCACCATTAGACATATGGATAGTCTGAGATGACAATATAGACCTTGGAGGATATGTTAAGAGTCTGTGTGTTACAATTTATGGGAAGTTGGGATATACATCTTATCTTGATAGAGTTTGCTTACAATAATAGTTACTAGAGAAGCACTGACATGACACATTAGGAAGTGATATATGGGAGACGTTGCAAATCTCTTTTATGTTTGTATGAGATGGGAGAATAACAACTTCTAGGTCTTGAGTTAGTACAACAAACAACAAAAAAGATCAAAGTGATCTGGCAGTAGTTGAAGGCAACTCAGGATAGAAAAAAGTCATACGCTGATAACCATTATAGACCTTTATAGTTTCAAGTGGAAGACATGGTTTACCCCAAAGTCCCTCCTTGGGAAAGGTGCTCTAAGGTTGGGGAAAAAGAGTAAGTTAGCTCCCATATATATGGGACCTTATCCTACAGTTTCACCTGTAGGGAAGGTGGCCTATAAGTTGGAGTTGCCACCTAAGTTGAGTAGGTTGCATCCAGTATTTCACATCTCTATGTTGAGGAAGAGTCACCTTGATATGGAGTTGACTCTTTAGTCACTGGAGGTGGAGTTAGATACTGACATATCTTATGTGGAATATATTATTCTGATCCTGGATAGAAGGATCAAGAAGTTGACATTGTATTTAGTCAAAGTTTTATGGCATCATCGTGGCATAGAGGAATACATGTGGGAACTTGAGGACAACATGTGAAAGAAGTATTCGTCTCTTTTTGCATAGGATTTGGGGGGGGGGGATCCCTATTAGGTGTCTATGGTTGTAAGATCCCTGGCCTAGCTTTATGATTAATTATAGTTACTTTTCCTAATGAGATGCTTAAACCTTAATTTAATCTTTTGAGATGTCGTAATATCATGTGATGGGCTTACATTTTAAACATGGTCAATTTGATTGTTGTTTGAGTTATCCTTGTTATATATGTGTTTGTTTTGTACTAATTTGCAATTTACCCATAAGTGAGGGTTATCTTACAAAATGTCAGATGAAAAGATTGCATCTTGTTTTTTGATATAATGAGAGAGAATATTATGATATATGACACCTTGTTTGAATCATTGATAGTGATGTGACATCTCATGGTGATTCTATTATTTGCCATGTTAATGTGGTAACTAACTTAGGTTTGAGTGTTTTGTCCCTACACCAATTTTGGTGAGGGTAGCGACCATAACACACACCTTGTGTAGTGTTGTCTCAACCGAAACAACCTAGAGGTGGATGGTCGAGATAGTTTGTCCTCTAGTGTTTCGACCACATGTATATGGTGACCTAGGGTTTCAACCTTGAAGTGTCTGGACCGAGACAAGTTAATGATAGTGTCTAGAGAGAGACAAGGGGGCAACTAACCTAGATGGTCACGACAAATTTTATGTATAAATGTGGACATTTCTATTTTGCATGTGAGAGGAGGAAAGGTTAATCCTTTGAAGAACATGTGTCCTCTGATGATCTAATATGTTGACACCTGAAAGATCTCCAATTCCCTCCTTTGTGGCTATATAACCCTTTTTAATCACAAGAAAATAATCTTTTTTGATCCTATACTTCTTCTTATACCTTGAGATCATCCTTGCAAATTATGGAGCAAGGAAGATCAGACCTTGAACCTTGGGTGGCCGATCCATCTTGGATCTTAAAGATCTTGTGCTAGGATCAACTTTTGGTGGTGAATCTTGGTAAGTCATCCTAAAATTCTTAATCACGTTTTCTCTCTTCTAAATCCTCCATCTTTGTTTTCCATCTTAGACAAAGGATGTGAAATATCCATGGTGGCCGTTTGAGAGGAACTTCTAACCAAATGAAAGGAAGATTCTTTCTCTTTTCTCATTTATCTCTTACTTCATCCTAGGTCTATTTTTCTTATTTCTTTAACTCCCTTGTGACCAAGGTTTGTTTCTATTTTTGAGGTGATCCTTTAGCTGAAGTTTTGAAGCTTGGTTGAAGATTTTGGAGCTTGAGATCATAGGAGATTGTTTCTCTTCAGATCATGCGAGTTTTATAACTTTTCCTACCTCTATTATGTGCATCTTAAACCTGATCTTATACTAGTTTATATTTGGTTCATTATTCTTAAATAATAGGAAGTTTTGATCTGGTATATGTGCACAAGAATCTCATTTTCCTCTCTCTAAGTATATTTATTTTGATGATCATCCATCATCACGTTTAGGGTTTGATGAACACTATGAAATAGGGTGTTATTCACCCTGTTGATGTTTGGTTTACCTTGTTGTTACTTATTTGTTTTGATCTTTGTTTAGGTCTTCTATGGTGTTGAGTAGGTTGTAGAGACTGTAAAGACCAAAAAGTCTCTACCAAAAACTCATGGCAAACAAAAACACCAATGTGTAGGCAGAGGAAGATAAAACTTTGACTAAACAATTGTATAAAGGGCACATCATAAAATCTTCCCAAAAAGGGTGTACAACTTTATACACAACAATAGGATCTAGGTAGAGGGAGACTCAAACCAATTCAATATTGTCTCTAAAGAAAAACAACTTAACATATAGGCAGTTATAGCTAAGTCCAAGCTAGAGGGTTGAACTCCTTGACCTTAGCCTTAGGATGGTTCACCAAGCTTCAACTGCGCACTCTGATCCTAAACTAGATGGTTGGGATCATCCAGCAAGAGAGAGATAAAAGTATGTGTTATTCAAAAGGAAAAGGACAAATAATAATGCACAACATTGCATAATAAAATGATTCACTACACTAAGAGATTTCAAGAGTATGAGGCAAGTAATCAAATAAGGAATAGAAACTGCCATAGCTCAATAACAACAATAATCACATAGCATGAATGATATTATGACACAAAATCATACCAATGCAGGGTGAGGCACCTACCGGACCTACACCAAGAGGAGAAGGGGAATTTTAACATCCCCTAACCTCCAAAATATATATAAAATGGGGAGAATTTTAACGTTCCCCTGGGCTCATGCCCACTATGGGTGGTTTGTACTCATGTACACTACATTGTCATTTGGCCAAAAATACATCATGCTAAATAGTTCACTTGGCAGTAGTGAAAATATAAATAACATTTGCATAATAGCATTGGGGAATAAAACCCATGAAATAGATCAAGTAAATGAATGAGCCAGCATTGGCCATATAATTATTCAAATAATCAAATAAATGAGCCACAATGGCTATAGAAGATTCAAGTAAATAAAGAGCCAAATAAAAGGAAATAGAGATATTCCAAGGCTAGCACAATATGAATGCAAGGTTGGATAAAAGCCCAACTGAAGGAATAGGGTACACATTACACATTCATTCATTCATAATTATAATAGGGCTCACATACATAAATAGGATCCACATACCTTATTGTAGATTCACATCCATCATTATCACTGATTAGATTGTATCCAAGATCATTTTCCCTAATTATAAATATTTCACATGAATTAGCATTTATTAAGCATAAAGTATAAAGGAAAATACCCATTTTAGACCTTATTTGAAAACCACCCCTAAACTAGAACCAAAAGTTCACTTAGGTTTCACTGATTAAGAAAACATATTTTATTTCTCAATTTGGAGTTGAAATGAATAAATTATGATTTTTAGAACATTTAACATACTCAAAATGGCATCCATGGAAAACTTCGAAAAAGAAAACATAATTAGGACTTAAAACTAGAAATTCAGATTCTACGTAAAAAATCCTTTCCAATGAGTATTTACTCGAATTTTTCTGATAACATATCAATTTTCTATGATTTATTTTCTCTAGACCAATCAGAGAGCAAGAAAAAGCCACGTGGGCTTGGTGACTTGAGCAAGGAGAGGGAGGCGAATGCCAGAAATAACCCCGATGTCAAAACAGAGAGTGAGGTGCATGTGGGGGTAAAATTGTAAAACGTCACGAGTTGTCTCCTTCCTCACGCACCAACCATGGCTGCGGAGAAGGAGCTTGCCCATTTGGGCGTTTCCTCGTTTCTTGACCAAATCGGAGGTACAGGTACTCGAAACAAATCTTAAGACGAGAGGAACTCACCGGTGTACTTTATTGTGGTGCAGGTATCACCGAGCAGCCAGGAAAAGGGCCACAAGGAAGGAGGAGGCGGAGGAGATGGGGGGCTACATGGGGGAGCTCTGATCAAATTAATGGTTGAGTGAGCTTTCAATGGTGCCACCGGCCTATGGGCGTTTGGGCTATGGTGCACGGGAGATGATGAACAAGGACTTAAACGGTGAGGATCAAGGAGACGAATCCAATACAACTTAAATCTCACAAAATGATAGAGAAATGAGGGAGAACAAAGTGGAGGAGCCTGGGCGTCCTCTTGGTTGGCGGGCTGGAGATTGAAGATGACCCCAGATCCGTTGGATTGAGATCCAATGGGGGTCGAGTGCGCGACACATGAAATAAATGAAATAAATGCAAAAATCCTTATCCCAGGCCTTTTATGGCACCACCATTTTATAGACCTTATGGAAAAGCACCAAGATGCAGGCGGCTGATACGCTACAGACTGTACTATAGACTTGTTAAGACTACTGTTTATTTGGATTTGTAGCTGCATTTCTTGGGAAGTAACCTATCGTCTATGTTTGGATGTCCCACATAATGAGGATTACAAAAACTACATGTCAATATTGAACCGTTTTAACTTTCTGTACTCTAGTTTTAATTTATCGAAATCCTCATTGCATGTATTATCATAACATTTCCCACCAAAAGAGTTCTAAAAATTCATTATTAAACTAAAAAACTATATGGGAACTTGTAAAAAGAATTTGGAGGGTCAAATGAAGTCCAAATGACCTCAAATTTTAACCATAGGTTTATGACAACACCTAGAACGATGCTATGCATTTAGTTTCTCGAAAATAACATGGTTAGGCCTCTGATTAATTTATAGACTATCAAAGCATATAATAAAGCATAAAAAGAGCAATTAATATAAAGAATATATTTTAATGACATAATAGGGTATATCTCGAGATATTAGTCACATATAAATATTATGAGCCATATATCAACATATAATACTCTTATTAGTGCATTATTTCCCTATTTGAAGGAGAGAGAAAGTAAAGGGGTTAATTACTCCTATACATTAACTCAAATACATTGTTACTAGTATATTTATCCAAAAAGCTCCAAATATCATACTGCACTCATATTATCTCATTAATGGTCGAATTGCATGATTACACCTCAGTTATCTCATTAATTGGAACATTTGTACAAAAGCCCATGAATGTAGTAAAATATAGATTTCATCATCAAACTTGGCTCAATTTCAATATCGAGGCCAAAGAAGATACAAAAGGATGGGAAATTAGTGAAGGATGTCCAAAAGGACTAGAAAGCAAATAAAAGTACAAAAGTGGGTAAATTGTAGGGAGGACCCTGAGATTCAATATGTTACAGCACTCCACCCCTTAAAGAGGATTTCGTCCCTGAAATCATAGCAAGAGGAAAGAGATAGGGTGAGTGTGCAACATACCAACATTGGGTTACTAAGGTGGGTACTTCATAGGCTCTACACATAAGCCTAGTCTGACTAAGGTTTCTACCATATATATATAATTTTTCATCCAAAACATAACATAATGGCTCACTAGCATAGTCTCTATCATGAAAAAGCATCATCTATACTATACTAGCACTTGTGCCAACTTATACTCACATGGTGGTAGCAAAGATTATTACTCATCACTATGCATCAAAACATATGTATCTTCCTTATAAGGGTTTTAGGCACAATTAGGGTTTTATGAGAAATCTCATCATTAATAACGTATTAGGTCACAAACCTAATAACTTGAATCTAATCTCATTAGCCTGCTAGAACCATCATATGGAATTATCACATATTATTTTGCAAGAAAAGATAATATAATCCAACAAGTTATTAAGCCTACCATAATCACAAATAAGGTCACATATATTATCACATATTGCCAACTAACATTAGATACTCAGTTAATGACATCATTTTCTCCTATTACACTCCATAATATGAATTATACATATTTTACATCACATTAGGCATTAATGCAAACTTATGTGGATCCAATACTCATAATCATATTTGAATCATTACATGCATTTTAGTGGACAATATGAAACACATTAAACATTAATGAATTGATTTTCATACTAAATCATGATAAGGTGATTAATGAGATGTATATTAGGGAACAAGGTGATATGCCTTACATATGTTGTTAACATGGTCTCCAATATAACTAGGTGATTATAATCCATATATATGCTCCAAGTGTGATAACTGATGATGACACCTAAGTCACTAATGTATCATGAAGGCATCAAAGATGTATATAGATGTGTATATGGTTAGGACTAGATTATTACACATTAGGGTTTAGGTCATCATGAACATTACATGCTATGCATGATAAGGATGCATAAGAACCATAATCTTACTAACTATACTATGAATGGTTAATCATTAACAATAATTCTTAACACTAATACTCTTCAACAATATGGGAGATGATGGTTAGGGTTTTGTGATGAAATAATGTTATGAAACCCTATTGGTCACACATATGAAACCCTATTGGTCACACATGAACCATAACCCTAATCTTGTGATTACATGATATATGTACATATAATACTCAAAGTATTTATTATGTGATTGTGCTTACTCTCTCCTACTTTTATAACACTAACTTGTAGGCGATATGAATTTCATAACTATGAGAATGTTATGCTAAGACTCTATGTAATACAAGGTGGTGATTATTAATAATGTCGAGGCACATTGTGATAATGATTTTGCAAGAGTTATATGAATTGGTCTAATGACATAACAAGTACCTTATGCATAAATGTATGGATTGATATCCCATAGTGATGTGATATTATTGGTGACTTTGTAATGACTGTGATACAAGTTCCTTGTGATGATGGGACAAGTTGTCACTTTATACGATTGATATCTTCTTAAAGTGTATACTACCCTTAATTTTGTAGAATTTGTGTAGGGTTTATACGTTGTAACTTGATTGATGCATTAAAAGATACCCAATTGTAATATTTAATCATGTGAAACCCTAATAATGTATTTTCCTTGTACCATAGATCCATCCTCAGCATCAGTATCTAGCTGGATGGTGAAATGAGTAGCTCCTATGGGAAACTTGGAGAACATAATATTGACTATGTGGGGTGCAAGTTGAATTACCTTCTTGTATCATTAAATTGTGGTTAAATAATTAAATAATACATTATTATAGAAAGGCCATGGGTGAGCCTATTCTCTAGTGTTGTGCCATGTACCAAGGCAGACTAGTTGTTATACAAGACCATAGCCTTGATTATGAGTTGTTGTCTCTATATGACTATAGCTTTGACTATAAGTTGTTATTTAACAGTTGACTATTGTGTTACTGCATTGCAAACTTGAACTGACCAAGTAGTGTTAGTGATGATCATGGAGTCTGGCTCTTACATTGATCCTGTATGATACTGACTTCGACTTAGCAGTGGTAATTTGGATTTGAGTGGTACGCTTCAAATCCTCACGGCATAATAATTGAAATTTATAATATAGTCGTGTAGTATAATTGATTAGGGTCAAATACAAATAACATTGGATGACCCCATGTCTTATCTTTATACTATTTAGGTTATAACAATTATACATGTTATTCATATTCCTCTTTAGAATATTAATTGATCAACTATTCAATGATAACCACCTACTTTGTTTAATCAATGCTATCTATTGGATAGATATCATTTAACTGAATTTGTACAACTTGTTAAGTACTTTATCTATCTACTTAATTAACTATGCATATAATAGACATTAGCGAGGAGTTATATCTCTCACTGGGACATTTGGTCTCACCCTATGGTTTCCACAACTTTTTAGGTGGTCGTGGATGGGGAGGTCGAGGTTGTGGTGCAGGTGTTGAGCAACAAGGAAAATAGTAGCTATCAGAAGGTTGGGCATGATACTAGTGTTTTGTAGTAGAGGAGTCTTATGTGTCATCCATGTACTCTCAGGTCTTTGGGAGATATTTTGTTATTTTGATTATTGTCACATAGATTTTGTCTTTATGCCATGATGGTATAGAAATGGCTTATACATATAACATGATGTAATATGCAATGATTGTGGATTGATATCCAATGAACATGATGTATAACATCTTTTGGTATATATGGAATACATGTGTCCTACTTTTGATTCTTGTATATAGTATATTGCAATTAATATGTGGTGTTTTAGAATGGTTTTAATTTACCCTATTTTGTGGTAATATATTGGTTAGTGATAGTTCTGCACTCTATTTTGAGTAATCTCACTTCATGTGGTGATGGTCGTCACACTTAATGTTGAGAGATCCCAACAGATTATCTCCCTTATTCTCTACTTGTTGGAGTACTTGGTTGAAGAAGATCGATATATGATACCAATTGTTGGATTCATTTGCTCTAGAGGAGGGGGTGAATCGAGCTAAAACCACTTAAACAAAATACATTAGACCTTGAAGATATTTTCTAAAAGATTATGCAATATGAATAAGAAAGTGAGAGAGATTGAGCTAACACCACAATAAGGCTAAGATGTATATTGGTTCCAACATCAAAACTAGGAATACATCCACTACCTAGAGGGGTTAATGTCTAGGACTTTCAATCATGTCACACTTATTATATTCCATTATAAAAGTTACAATATATAGGCAACTATTTTCAAGAATAAGGGCTAAACTAGCATTCATGTTTAGGTCAAGGAGCCAATATCCGTTAAAAATGTATTCATTATCTACCTATCAAGAATCTTATACCTTCTCCTAGGACTTACCCATTCTTGTAGAAGATCTTCGCCTTCGATCAACCCTTCCTTCTTCAAGGAAGTCACCTTCAAACAACCAAGTTGATAGAGAGAGATGGGAAAAGAGAGTCAAGAGCTTCATAAGATGTATGTTGGAGAAACTCTCTTACAAGGATCCTAACTCACTCAAATTGGAAGTGGAGTAGTAAATAAGCTTGTGAGAGATAATGGGCTCTTGGAGGTAAAAAAAACTCAACTATAGAAAGTAAGCTAGGAAGGCAATCTTGGAATGAAGTCTAAGGGCCCCTTTTATAGTTGGGGTTGCCTATAAGCTAGTAGAGACATATAGGATTGAATTCTAACCTTTTTGGGTGTTGCGACACTGTAATGATTAGAAACAGTCTTTTGCACTTTACCTTACACTATTGTCAGCTGAGTTATCTTTTAGGAAGCTCGACTAACATCACTATATGACAAAAAAATTGTAGTTGTCAGTTGAGTTTATCTGGGATGAAACTTAGTTGATGGTTGTAATTGATTTTGCTTATGCAGGGTGTCACTCAAGTTGCCATTAGGACAAACTCAACCGACCCAGAGTATTTCCAAAAGCCAGATTGGTTGTTGGCTAAGTTGCTACCAGGACACACTCAGCTTACAAGCCAATCGATAATAACTTATGAGAAATGCCTAAAAAGTTCTTAAATGTATGAAGTAAGTGCTTTAAATTGACATTAAGATTAGTTACAAGCCATACATTCAATACAAATGATTTAAACATGGTTTTAATAGAGATACTATGTATTCTTCAAAACTTGCATTTGCATTGAATTTGACTTGATTTTTGGAAAACTAGGATTTGCTAATTTCATCCTCATCATGTACCTAATACCAAAAAATGGTCTCAAATAAACATATTATATATGCATGAATGGAATGGTTAAGTTATCATCAAAATATGGACAATGTATAATTGTTTGGTCAAAAGTGTCAATTGGGTTCTTATATAGGTATGGCTACATGTCTTGGAAGTAATGACCAACCATAAGTCCTATATAAATGGGGGTTTAGGTATTGTCTCGTATGTCAACTATAATGGCGCATCTAGGGGTTTTTGAATTAGTCTCAACCTCCTGAAGCTATTGGTAGAATTGCACAAACAAATAGGCTATAAATGAATAATAAGAGTAGATTAGGTTGGTTAGACACTAGTGTCTGTGTGAGTGAGGAATCCAGGCAAGGAAGGAAACCTTTCCATTTGTGTCTTTAACCCACCTTGGGGATTTTGGATCCGTATGGGATCCTTGCCTTCTTTTCTTTCATTTTTTCTATAATCAAAACCTCTCCTTCAACATATAATCATATGGGGCATGTTGAATTCTTGACACATGTTTACTGTGCGTTATACACAAGTGAACATATTGAAGTAATATAGGACCTTTTGAGGCCCGAGTCGAACACAGGGAAACATTTCTCCAATAGACTACTACTAATCACAGTCTAATCAGCTACTCTGGTTGTAAATGGTTGAATTAGGTTGAGTTACAAAACTAATACAGAAATAAAATGAATTAAAGGTTTGAAGTAATCAGAGATGGAATGAAATTTTTTAGGACAATGGTTTTACCACGGATAACACAAATAATTAACCTCACACACTAATATCTATTATCTCAATCCCTGGATAAGGAGCATGTAGCCAGAATTACCTGCTCCCACAGTTTAATTCACTACCTAATCTAATGCCAATCCCACTTCTGCAGTTATTGGTTGATTAGTTAGATGCTTTATGATTATTATATGGGTTTCTTGTCCTATTTACACCACTTTTCCCAAAGGGCACATTACACAGGTAAATCTATGCTTTCTAACCCTTAATATCTCTCCCGAGATGACTAAGCGTCTATTAATCCACTTATGGTGATCAAGCACAAGTAGAACACAAAGTTGTCATAGATTTATATCCAGTAAAAAGAGATAAAATTGATATTAATGCATAGAAATCAATTACAGTGTATATTCGGGCTACTCCCGGATCCCAAGGAATAAAGGTCTTTAGCCTTGCATGGTTTTCATCGACGAATACATAGAAAGGAAGAAGAAAATTGTGGAAAACATTAGGAAACTAAAGTAAGCCCTAAATCTCTGCCCTTTCGGAAGAACTCCTCCATCATACGTGTGTTCTATTGTCTTCCAGCTATAGAATCGACCTCTGGAGGTGCTCGAATCTTCCCGATTGAAGCTTTCAGTCCTCGATTCTTCTCTTCTCTCTCGCCGATTGTTGTGCAATGAAAATAGTTGTCTCTCTTATTCTGGTCGTCATCCCAATAAGCCATAGAAGGCACTTAGGGTACGAAATAACATCCACCATTGGATTAGAGTGATATTTGTGGATGGCCTGATTGGGCTGACTCAGTAGTAATGACTAGGTGAGTCAATAGTATCGAGTCACTTAGGTTTAGTCGTGCAATCCCGATCGTGTCGGTACTATCGACTAGACTTGATAGAACTAAGTTTTCTTATTTTTGAACGGCCTCCCTGACATCAACTCGGTAGTACCGAGTTGGAAACTCAATAGTAGTGAATTTTCTCAAATCATGTTGGGATTTACTGATGTTGTTTTGGTACCACCATCTTTGGCTATCGGTAGCACCAGCTCTGGGCAAGTTTCAGGTCCATCACTGACGTCAAGTCGGTACCACCAAATTTTACCAGGTTGGTAGCACCGAGTCTGTGGAACTTCCTTGTACCTGAAAATGCAAAAAAATAACATAGGTACTTGGGATGTGTTAAATACTACATTAAATAGTAAAAATCATATAATTTGATGCATTCAATAGAAACATGCCATCTATGTCATTCCATGCATAATAAATAATATAAATGACTAATCTACACATGAAATCAAGGAAAAATGTGCCTGTAATAATGACTAAGAACACATGCATCAAACTCCCCTAAGCTTAAATGCTTCTCATCCTAGAGCCACACTCTCTCAGATCTATTTGACAAGAGTCAGCAAAAGGACATAACACATACATTCCTTTCTTAATCATATCCACCTATTGAACCCTAAACCGGCCTTCACTGACCACTGAATCGATAACTTCTCTAATGTGACCAAAAACTTTCATAAAAGATGTCCACCTTTTAGTCAATGACACTATCAAGAAAGCAGTTAACATCATAATTACTCAGGCATTCACTTGGTGTATTGTGTGATTCCCTACACTAAATTTCTCTTTCCTAACTACCAACTACTTGGAAGTAGATCTTTGTATAAGCATGAATGAGGAGATAAATCTTTAGAGTGGCCTACCAATAAGAGAAATTAATGATTCAAGATGGGTGGCAAATGAAAATTCATAAGTACATCAAACCTATTTATGCATAAAGAATAATGAAACTATATGGATGAAAAGAATGACATGCATGAATCTAATGCCTATTTTTTCTTTTTGTGAAATGATGCATGTATGAACGAGTTGATATTATTTGACAACTCAAATGACTGCACATGTGTATTAAATCATCACAATAACAAACATGTAGGATATACTTTCTCCTTGTTTCTTTTGAACCATTTTCTTCTATTTTTCAACAAGACTAATTTTTATGCTTCTTGCTTCCATGATTTTTCAAAATTTTTATTTTTATTTTTCTTTCTTTCGTTAGGAGGTATATCCCTTCACTTTAGCTTCATAACTTGAAATTAAAATCCACATGTTTAGGAAAATATGCATGCAATGTTGAAATGTATGCAACTACATGAACTGTGTTATGCAAGCTATGATGGTATGCACTAAAGTTAATGCATACAAATCCAATGTTTTTCTTTCTTTTTCAAATGCAAGCAAACTAACTATTATGTTCCTATCATGCCATGTAATGCAATCAAAGAAAATAACTTAGAGTACTCATGAATCTTGAGGTGGTGAGTCAAAAATGAATGGAAAACAAATGGAATCATACAACTAAGAGACAATGCCTTTCATTATATTATGATGTGTCCCTCTTAATTGACCTGTGTTCAGGGTGATCTAAAGGTTTATTTCTTATATTTTCATTTAAGATCTCATTATGGTTTGGTCATTTTAGGCTCAACATCTTCATCATTCACATTCCTGAGTTGATTCAGACTTTCATGTATGTCCTAAGTCGAAATTCTGACTAGTTCAAACACTTCCTCAAGTGGTGTTACAAAAAGATTGTGTAGTTTAAGATTTTAAGGATATAACCTTTTTATGAAACAACACAGAGAGTACAATCTATTCAAAAATAAAACCATGTATTTACTACTCTACAATTACACTAGATAGACGTGGATCCTACACTTGCACAACTAAAATTAAAACAAACAACTAAAAATAAAAACAAAGATAGAATGTTGTTCCAGCACCCCCCTAAGCTTGAATATGACTATGTCTGCATAGTCAATACTCGTGCCCAAGAGGTGGAACAGTGGTACCAGGCTCAGAATGGAGGAGGTGGCATGTTGGGGTCGTGTTGAGGGAACATCCCTAGAATGAGAGGTTTGTAGGCGGCATTGATGGCTGATGTGTGTACTCCCCAAAGTATCCATAGTTCTAGTAGTTTTCAAAGAAAGGCTACTGGTACTACTCCATCCTCTATAGGAACATGTGAACATTCTCTTGGTTGTCCAAGAGAAGGCGTTCATTCTCATAAATCTCCTACTGGTTTTGGTACAACCTTCCTTGAATGTCCTGCATACCATCCAGCCTCACATGATGCTACTGCTGTCTAGTCTGGATATCCTACATCATGGTATACATACCCACCATGTTGTATAGGTCTTCATCCTCTTGGGAATGAGGTGGGGCAGAGGAAGTTGAGGCAGCATAGGTTCGGGCCCGTTTACATGGGACCGCTCTCTTAGTGATGGGAATGGTGGGCTCCACCTCCTCAACATCATTAGAGTCATCATTGCCTTGCTTCTCATCATCGTCCTGAGCTCATTCCCTGGGTGGATCTTCTTCTTCACCCTTGTTTAGTGGCCACTAGAGATGGTTAACCCTGCATAAGTTGAAGATAGGGTCAGGGAGGCTCTTCTCCCAAAATAGTCCTCGATGCATGTAATGTGCATGGAGCACATTGTGGTGGAATTGAAGAAGGTGCGCCTTGAGAAAGTGCAGGAGGTCTAGCTTCATTGTATCCTCCAATGGTGAGAGGGTGGACAAATCAAGGCACAAATTTAGAGCAATGGGGGTGATGAGACCCCCAAATAAAATTGGCACCTTTCTTGTCACATTTCACTGCACAGAGATCATATGGAGTAGAAGGAAGGCTTCAAAGTTGACAGTCTCCTCTTCTAGTAGCCTGTAGCTAAAGTAGAGATCCATATTTTGAACCTTCCCTTGAGCTTGACCGGAATGAGCAAAAATATTATTGGTGCAGAGGCAGTGAATGATATGAGAAAAAGGGTGCTCAGTATCAGTGACAAAACTCTAGTTTATACAAAATCCCACAAGCACCTCAGTGAACTGCTCCCAAGCCATGTCGTAGTCAAAATCAGACAGGACTGAGAATTTTGGGACATGAGCCCAGTTGAAGATGTTGTTGAAGGCCCTTTATGTGATAGAATATTTGTTGTTTAAGAGGCAGAAGTTGACTTTTCCTTCCCACCATTCGCCTCCTATCTTCTACTCGGGGGTGACGAAGATATCTAGCAATGTCAAGAACTCTAGGACAAGATCTAGGTAGGTCTATAAATTGTAGAAGAAAGGATTATCCCCCTCCATGAATTGCTTCTGGCATACCAATCACATGTTAATAGTAAAGCCTGCCCTTTCGATCAATGTGCGATTTCCATATCATGTTAGAATGATCTGCCTTGTCTAAAACTCTTCATAGAGCTTCCTAATCTCTGAAGATGGATGTTGAATCTGAGTTGGCCGGGGGACCAACTCTCCCTACTCTGCTGAAGTAGAGGCTCCTCTCCTAGGGTCCATGGCATTGATTCAAGAAGGAGGTTAAGAGAATAGAAGCTCGGGGAAGACTATCAGCGCCTGGTGTAGCCTTGCTCTGAAATGTAGGGTGAGTGGATGTTGAGGGTGTGAAGAAAATGGATCCACCACCCCTCCTTATATATCTGTTTGAAGTTGGTGGTACCGAGTTGGCTAGCATGAATCCATGGTCAGTACATCGACGACTTATGATTGAATGACGTTGTTATTTCATATCGCCCCAGAGTCAGTGGTACTGACTGCCTATCACTAGTACTGACTGGTGTCGTGGATCCTTACCACCAACCACTTGATGCAGCGTGTCATAGCTGTTGGATCGCGAGCACATGGATTGATGATATGTCAAGTCGGTAGTACCAACTTCATGGTCGGTAGTACTGAGTTGTTGAAATTGTCAGTGCTTTCAAAATTGTGGGCTCGGTGTACTGAACTTGGGCACATCCAAAAGTCGGTAGTACCGACTGAGAAGTCAGTAGTACCTTGACCATAACAGTTTGTGCTTGAAAGATCTTTATAGACTCGGTGGTACCGACTAGTTGAATTGGTGGTACCGAGTATGTGTTGTAGTTGTGGATAAAACCCTGATCTCATTTTAGTAGTACCGACGGATGGACTCGATAGTACCAACTTTTATGCCATTCACACTCCAAAAACGAGTCAAGGTACCATTTTTACAGAAATTAAGTAGAATAACAACTAAAAATGGAAATTGAACCTAAAAATAATGCAATAAAAATTTGGTTGCCTCCCAACAAGCGTCATTGTTTAACGTCCTAGACTAGACGGTCCTTAGAGAAAGAATATATGGAACGGTACAAAGTTTCTCCTCCTGTATTCATGGCTCTACCTCCCCTCCAAAATAGTGTTTTTATCTTTGGTCGTTAATAAGGAACAACCTGTTTCCATCTACAATGTTCACATCACCATGGGGAAAGACTTTTTCAATCACAATCGGTCCACTCCACTTGGACCTTAGCTTACTCAGATGCAGTCTAACCTAGAATTGAAAATGAGGACTTTTTGACATGGGAGAAATACCCTATTTAGAACGTGTCTATCATGAATTTTCTTAGTCCTTTCCTTATATATCCTAGAGCTTTCATAAGCATCCACCCTAAGCTTATCCAATTCATTCAGCTCCAAAAGCCTCTTTCTACCCGCTTCATCTGTGTTGAAATTCAGTTTCTTCACAACCCATTTTGCCTTATTCTCAAGCTCCACGAGTAGATGGCATGAACTACTATAGATCATCGTAAAAGGTATTGTTCCTATTTGGAATTTGTAGGCTATTCTATAAGCCCAAAGAGCATCACTTAGCACATAACTCCAGTTCGTCCTATTGGTTGAGACCGTCCTTTCCAAAATTTTCTTCACTTATCTATTGGACACCTCAAACTATCCTTGAGTCTGTGGGTGATATGGAGTACCCACTCAGTGCTTCACCCCATATTTGCTCAGTAAAGCTCCAAACTGCCTATTAGTGAAGTGTGATCCACCATCACTAATAATTAGGCAGGGGACACAAAACCTATAGAAGATGTATTCTTCCACAAACTTGCACACTACCTACGCATCATTGGTGTGGGTTGGAATTGCTTCCACCCACTTATACACATAATCAACCACAAGTAATATGTAAAGATTGGAATTAGACAACAAAAATGGTCCCATAAAATCTATACCCCAAAGATCAAAAACCTCAACCTCCTAAAACACATTTAAGGGCATCTCCTGTCGCTTAGAGATATTACTTGCCCGTTTACATGTGTCACAATGACGAACAAAGTTGTGAGAATCTTTAAACAAGGTAGGAAAATAAAACTCACTCTCTAAAACTTTGTCCTTAGTCCTAGATCTAGCATGGTGCCCACCCGTGGGTAGAGAGTGACAGTGTGACATGATTCTCTCTACCTCACATTTGGGAACACATCTTCTTCAGAGTCCATCCCTACATTGTTTAAGAAGAATTGACTCATCCCAAGTATAAAACCTAAATGAATGAAAAAATCATTTTTTCTCCTGGTATCCCCAATCTGCAGGCAATTCCTTACAAGCTAGGTAATTAGCAATATATGCAAACCAAGGATCTTTAGTTTTAATTGCAAACAATGTTTCATCCAAGAATTCCTCAATAATGGGGATGGCTACATCTTTTTCATCCACCCTTTCCAACCTAGACAAATGATCAACTACGACATTCTCTACCCCTACCTTGTCTCTAATTTCAATGTCAAATTACTGAAGTAAAAGAATCCAACTAATCAATATGGGTTTGGCATCTTTCTTTTGTAACAAGTATTTGATGGTAGCATGGTCTGTCCAAACTATCACTTTAGCCCCAACTAGGTATTGGTGAAATTTTCTAAAAGCAAACACTACTGCTAACAATTCTTTTTCAGTACTAGTGTGATTCATTTCTACATCATTCAAAGTCTTTGACGCATAATATATGATAGTTGGAGTCTTGTCTCTGCGTTGACCCAACACAGCTCCTACTGCATAATCTGATGCATCACACATCAGCTCAAAAGGAAGGGTCCAATCAGGAGCCTGCATAATAGGTGCAGAAATCAATTTTTCTTTAAGGATTTCAAAAGCTTTTGAACAATGCTCATCAAAGGAAAACTTGGCGTCTTCCTGTAAAAGTTCAAACAATGGTTTGGAAATTTTCAAAAAATCCTTGATAAAACGGTGGTAAAATCCAGGGTGTCCTAAAAAGCTCCTTACTCCTTTCTGCAATGTCAGTGGAGGTAGTATGGAGATGACTTTAATCTTTGCTAGATCTACTTCCATGCCTTTGCGAGACAACTAGTGCCCAAGAACAATCCCTTCACTCACCATCATGTGACACTTCTACCAGTTTAGAACTAGGTGAGTGTCCTCACACTCTGTACCACCCTATCAAGGTTATATAGACAATCATTGAAAGATTCCCCATATACAAAAAAATCATTGATAAAAACCTCTAAGCACCGCTCTACCATGTCAGAAAAAATGGCGAGCATACATTGTTGAAATGTTGCAGGGGCGTTACAAAGACCAAAAGGCATCTGTCGGTATGTGAACGTGCCACAACGGTAGGTGAAAGTGGATATTTCCTGATCCTTAGCTCTATGGAGATTTGATTATACCCAGAATACCCGTCAAGAAAAATAAGTGCGAACGGCCAGAGAATCGTTCCACGATTTGATCAATAAAAGGTAAAGGGAAATGATCTTTAAGGGTGGCTGCATTTAACCGGTGATAATCTATGCACACTCACCACCCCATCACTAGCCTCGTGGAAATTAATTCATTATCCGCATTAGTAGTGACTGTGATCCTCCCTTTCTTAGGAGCTACCTGGGTAGGACTAACCCACATTGAATTAGAAATTGCATAGATTATACCTACTGACCAAAGCTTGATGACTTCGTTCTTCACGATCTCAGTCATAATAGGATTCAGACACCTCTGAGGTTGGACAATTTCCTTTTCTCCTTCTTCAAGCCTAATCACTACAACAAAAATGTCCATTTGTGGCATTTATTCTAGTGGCTTTTAAAAAAAAAGGCCACTATCTATCCAATTTATATGCTTTTTAAATAAAATGCCTCTAAACCATCTATTTGAAAAGAGCTAAATAATATATACATTTATAGATCTAATTAGTGGCAATATGAAATTGCCAAATTAATAGTGGATCAATAGCTAATTACAAATAATTAGCCAATTCTCCTAATTCCTGCATGCAAAGTTGGCCCTAGGGTGTCTACTCTGGTGATTTTCTAAGCCCCTCAATGAGCATCTTCCCGCCTGGGGGAGGGGGTGGCCGGTGGCCGGATGGAATTACCTTTCTCCTCCTGGGCCTCTCCTCCGCGTGTGCATCGTTGTGGTTCTAGGCCTTCTGTGGGAGGGTGCCATCTTTGGGTGGTGCTTTCTTCCTCGCCTCTTCTGCGGGTGGTGCCTCATCATTTTCATGTAGTGCTGGTGGTGGGCGAAGTGTGGGAGGTCTTGGTTACGGTTGTCTACCCCTGGAGGATGGGAACACTTTCCCTCTTCCCCCCGTACTTTTTTCCTTTTAGTTTCTGGGTAGTCGTGTTTTCTATTTGCACCCTTTTGGTCGACGGATGGCTTCGACGTCCTCGTCAGGCTTGCAGGGAGGAGTCAAGTGGGGGTCGAACTTTGGTGGGTGCTCCTTCCCTTGGCCACCTTCATTCACCTCAAGATGTTGCTTGTAGTGGAGGGGTGTGTCGGCGTGGTGTGAAGTGGTGGTGGGGTTTCCTCCCTTCCCTACCCCCACTGGCTCACAAGCCTAGGTCCTCTTTCCTTTGTTGTTGCTCTGTTTGAGGTGGTTTGCCTACTTTCCATCCATCTATTCGGGTGCCCCCTACCTATTTGTTCTTGTGTTCGAGTGAGTTTTTTGGTTGTTAGTTCTGTTTAATGGGTTTCATTCAGTTTGTTAAGTAGTGGTGTCGGCTTTTGTTTAGACTATTAGGTAGTGTGGTGTCCAGGTTATTGATTTCTGTTGTAGGTTATTCAAACAATTCTACTGAGGCCTTGCTTGAATTCTGTTGCAGGTTGTTCAAACAGTTGCTCCTGATCTTCTTGGTCCAACTTGACTACCTGATGTATGCATGTTAGTTTGAAGCTACAATTGGTTAATTGCTTAAGATTTATCTCAGTTTATAGATCTTTTGTAGACTCCCTAAAGTTGCATATCAAAGTCTTAGTATGACATTATAGTCTCTCTATCCTCCTACTCCCTCCCCATAGTTGGGTGCTACAATAGCAGACCCCAACACTGCTACCTTTGTGCAGCAATAAGCTTGCAAGAGCACCTTCACATGCTCTTTCAATCCACTCTTCGACCAACCCTTCAATCCTCACTTTAATTGAGAAGCTTTACATGTTGTGATGTCATGATCGTACTCATATGTGTAACTAAAATTGTCCATTTGTCCTGGTTGCTTTTGTTACTACCTACTCATGTCAACTTATGCATGGGTTAGCATCCATATCCTCTACTACTTGTCTATTAAGGATCTGAAAATGACCTTGGATGGATCTTGGCGAGTTAAGAATAGGCTAATGTTCTTATCCAGGTGGAAACCAGGGGATGATGATGTCAAGCATAGTGTCATAGATGCTATAATATGGGCTTGGTTATATCATCTTCCTTGGGATCTATGGAATTGACGCAGTCAGAAGAACGGGGTTTAGCAAGCGATAGAACCCTAAAGTGATAACCAAGTTTGCAAGTGATAAACTTAGGTTGAAGAATTTGGAATCCACCAGATAAGAGATAAACTCTCGTATTTGATTAAAAGATAAGAGATGCTTTGATGGCTACAACTGAGGGGGTATTTATACATGTAGGGAAAAAAACCTAATACTAATCCTATTGTGATTGCTTTCCTAAAAGAGAATTAAAATTAAAAAGGAAATTGCTGAAAATATAAAACTGCTATTTTTGGGGCTAAAATGGACTCGAATCCTGTTTTGAGGGTATACCTCACGGTGAAGTGGCAACTTGTGTTTGTTGTCTAGTTTCCCTTTATGAAAAGGTATTATTGAGTTTTTTCTAACGTCAGATGTCGATTTTGGAAAGTCTTGGCAAACTGGATTTTATCTTCAATACTTGCCGCCAATTTTCCTACATCAGAAATACAACCATGCTTGAAATGATATGATCCTTTCTGGGTAACTCAACATGTTCGGATCAACCAACTTGACTCTATCCTAGGCTGGAGTTCACTCGCATTCAAGTTCCTATCCCATCTGAATATAAATTTTGATACTATTAGTCTTGTTAGCGATGAACACAATTCTCACACAATTGACACTTGCCTCTCATGTTCTGGGGGGAGTCATTATTCTTTGGAAAGATAATGTTCGCTATATTTTAAAAATTTATGAGGATAAATTCATTCATGCTAAAGTGAACATCAATGATTTCTCCTTCTATGTCTCAGCCATTTATGGTCAAAACTCTGATGCAGTCATAGTGAATTTATGAATTACTTTGATGAATTGTTTTTTAAGTTGATGGTTGATAGATTCCAATGGATGACTTTAATTGTATTTAAGTTTGTGAACACACTCAAACAATTCTGTTGAGGCCTTGCTTGATTTCTATTGTAGGTTGTAAAGTTGCATATCATAGTCTTAGTATGACATTATAGTCTCTCTATCCTCCTACTCCCTCCCCATAGCTGGGTGTTGCGATAGCAGACCCCAACACTGCTCTCTTTATGCAGTAGTAGGCTTCCAAGAGCACCTTCACATGCTCTTTCAATCCACTCTTCGACAGACCCTTGAATCCTCACTTTAATTGAGAAGCATTACATGTTGTGATGTCATGATTGTACCTTGGAGATAAAGCTTTGGGTATTCTCTAGCTGCTAAAAGTGTTCAACCATTCATCAAAGAAGATCTTACTCAGCTGTAGAGTATTAGAATCTAGACTAGCATTTCAATTTAGATATAACTATGAAGCTTCCCAAATGCGATCCAAAATGGAACTCCATTTTCATCAGGATAAGTATTGTTATTCACATAAAATCTACATTGATCTCATTTTAGATCTTTAGTGGGATCAGTATTGAGATAGATGGAAGCTAGTTTGTGTTGTATTTTGTAGTTGCCTTATCACTGTGATAGTGTTGAATTTTTAGTATGACTGTCTATCTACATTCTTTAACTCCCATCCCAATGACACTCAAAGAGTCTAAATTCTAGTTGAATGATATCATTAGTTATTAGCTTCTTATATTTCATGTCGAAGAAGTTCTATAATAATGTTTCAGGTAAAATTGCTTCTTGAAATGATGATTAAGAAATGCGGTCCTGATGCTGTGAAAACAGTTATGCCTGACGAATGCATGAAGTTTCTCACTAATATCGGAAAGGTTGGTCTTCTTGTCTGAATTCTTTTTTAAGTGCTTATTGTATTGACCAAGGTAAATCTATAGACTATAGAGAGAAACGATTGAAAAGCTAGATCATAGAAAGGTTCTATTTGTTCTTCAAGGTGGATCTGCTTACTTTTCTCTCTCCCAATATATGTTTTCCAAAATCACTATTTGTGTCATTTTCTCTACTTTCAATTATTAATAGGAAATGCTTCTGAAACCTGAAGATAGATTATTTCTTAATTTTGTATATGCAAAATCTTGCAGCACATTTATTTTCTTATTACATTGTATTTCTTATTACATTGTGTATGTAGTATTACTTCTACAACTAAAATATCACAGAGCATTTATTTTCTGCTAACCAGGCTGAAGCTTCACAGAGATTAGGCAGCCAACATAATATTGCAGATGTGGCGACACATCCCGCTATCACACAGACAGCGGGGTGTCACGTGAAAACGTGCGGAAAACACCATAAACCACTAATTACCAAAATGCGGGTTAATTAAAACCAATTTCAGAAAGCGGATAACCTATTACATTCAGATCCTCATCCTGCAAGGAAACATGTTATATAAACATTTACAAGTCTTGATTCGTGTTCACAACTCATAGGATCAGTTGTCTTGTCATCACATGAGTTCATCACTTGTTTATACGTACATAACAGCCCACATCCGGCCAGCAACAGGACATACAAAGCATCAACACCTATACATCGTGAAACAACGTCAAAACACATCCAAGGACCTGAGAGTACAGGGATGACTCTAAGACTCTACTTAAAAACAACCAAAATAGCAGCATGTCCATCTCTTGCCTTCTACTGCTCGTCTTGCTTCTCGGCCGCAACCCCGCGACCACCACCGCGTCTAGCTTGAACACCTAAAAAGGGGGGTAAACTAGCAGGGTGAGACACACAGTCCCAACGAGAAACATAACTCCCCGCCGAAACCAGAAACCTTAAAAGGATTAACGTAACAACAATAGATAACTGATAAAAGGTTCAACAAGAGTAGTCTATATAGCGAAGCTATTCATGCCATCAAGCTTACCAAGATGTATGGAAGGCATATGACCAAGTATTTCTTTATGGAACATGATTGACAAGATAAGATTTATAAGATCTTACCACATGTCATAAGGAATGTATAAGTAACTGCAAGTATAACAAGATCAACTACACAAGCAAGGCCTCAATCAATGTTCCGTGTTTTGCATTAACCAATAAATACTATTCGGCTAGATTACGTGTTATTATGCCCTGAGGAAGTGAGTTGTACCGCTCAAATCCAACCTTCGGTTGCGAAACCCAAGCCGGTGCCATACAAGGTCAATGGAAGAGACAGACTCCACGACCTCCCACCTTGTGGTCAGTGCACGAGTACAACACAAGTAGGACCGTAGTCTCATGCTTAAGTGGCCTCAGCCATAGGGTCAGGCTACCCTCTGCCTAGCCTGCCTTGGTACAGGTATTGGCGCTAGTGAAACTGAGCCACGGCCATGATCACCGTACTATGAGCCATGAACACATTCATGCTCCCATATCACACATCCTGAGACATGGGCCTATTCACCATGCTCTTATCGTATTTGAGCTACGTGCCTGAATCCGCACTCTGGAGTCTACAACCGAAGTTTCACTCTTACCTCCTCACTTTAGGCTAGGAGAAACCCCGCATACTCAACAATATGCACTCCGGTTAACCCACAGGAGAACCCATTTCACCATCACCAGCTCCTGACGATGATGGATCTATGGCCAGGGTAAACTACATGATATGTTCCACTGTGATTAGTTAGTACATTTTAAACAGATTATTGAGGCAACCAAATTGTAACTCATGCATAACATAAAGCTACATAGTTATTACCACCATCACAATATCCTGGGATCTTCATCCCTCATCACAATAAACCACTGCCTCATAAGGCATTCTCATCACTTGGGATAACCATCCCAGATCATCATCAGAGGATAACACCTCAACTTAGGCACTTTAGTCAACTCAGGTCCTCAGACCAAAACACATCATGTACGTTATCTCATCATCAAGAGTGACCATCAAAGCAGTGTTACTCAACATATATACCTCATAGTACTTTATCTGGCTATGCATCTGTATGAAACACCTGCATGGTTAGTATACACAATCATCATGGGTTAACAGAAAGATCATATTATCAAGCATAGGGCAACATTGATGCTTATATGCTTTATCATTCATGCCTCAACCTATGACCATAGACATAGGTCAGATCATCATGTAAAGCATCTTATATACTTTATCTTTTTACTAAGAATTATACATATAATTCAATATGATCATAAACACATGTAATGTCACGTCAAGTTTACATAGGTGTGATCCACTATATCAACCACCTCACTACTATTAAACATGTCAAGGGTTTACAAACCATAAACCAAAACTCTTAAACAACAAAGATGTGATCACATGATAAAGAACTATAATATAGGTTTTCTAGAAGGAACATGACCCTCACTAGAAGTGCCTTCTACCCTCACAAGAAGTGTGACGGGTAGGGCGCCTCAACTAGAGATGGTATCGGGCAGGGCAGCTTCCTTCATGACATCGCCCAAGCATCCTAGCCACATAATGACCAAGCTAAGGCAAGGGTGTCGGCTACCACCTCAGGGTGTATCGTGCAACCCTAGGTGTCGTGTAACCATGTGTCGTGCACCTATGTGTATAATGGCCACAAATCCTAACGTGCAACTCATTCTACGGGACATGTCGTGCAACGGTGCGTTGTGAACCTAAGTGTATATCGTGCACAAGGTGTGTCGGGCACAAGGTGTTAGGAGTTGCAACGGGCGACAACCACTCTTACGGCTAAAGCCATGGTGCCCGGGCCAACCCCATAACACCCAACACAACACAGGTATCATCCACACTAAGGCAGCTCCTGGAGTTCTAAAACGTCCAAGGTGTATCGGGCACCAAGCCACTATCTTAGATGGGTGTATCGGGCAGGGCACTCCACAAAACCTAACGCCCGACAGACAAGGATGAGAAATAGGGTGTGAATCTCAACACAACCACAACATGTCAACCAAGACTCTAGACCAAAGAAGGATATCGGGCAGCACCATCCCCAAGCCATATCGTGCAAGATGCAACCAAACAAGGTCGTCTTCAACCTCTAGCACAAGGGCACCAAACCCTAAATTGATCAAGAAGATCGGCTCACCTCTCAACAACCAAGAGAGAGGGGTTTTGCACAACCTCTATCACAATTCGGGTAGCCACTAGGATCAACCCTAACAAAGGTCTACATCCACCACAAAGCTGACCCTTCAAGTCCATGGTGAGAGGAGGGTGTTGCTCCAGCAACTAGAGCACAAGCTCACCTCTCAACTTAAATGAGAAAGGGGTTTTTCCCATATTACTAGAACTCAAGCTCACTCCTCTAGACCAAGGAGAGAAAGGAGTGTTGCTCTACAAGAAATCCCTAAGACATAGTTCGGCCAACTAGGTGCAACTAAGCAAGAAACTTAACTAGCAACATACATAGCCGATTATGATCATATGAGACATACAAGAACATAGAAGGTAGTATAGTTAGGGTTAGGAGTTATGTAACCCACCTTAAGCAAGCTCCAAGCACCAAGATCCACCACAAGAAGAAGAAAAAGGCACTCTAGGGTTCGGCCACTACTAGAGGAAGAAGGAGACTCTAAGATAAGGATCGGCCACCAAGCTTGCAAAGGAAGAGGTGTCGTGCACCAAGGGAGAGGGGAAACTAAGGAACTAAAGGGATCCTTAGCAAGAGAAAGGAAACACATATATAGGAGAGGGTGGAGGAGAAAACAAGGTAAGACAAGGCAAGGTGTCTCCCACCTAGGGACACTTGTCCAAGGGCAATGCCACCACCTTAACTTGCCTTAAACACATGTCTAAGGCCATTGCCACATGCAAGCCTCAAGCACCAAGTGTCCACTAGTGGTGACACAAACGAGGTCAAAGAGGTCAACGGGGTCCATGGGCGACACACCCCAACTCCATGCCTGACACACTCCCTGGGTGACACACCTCAGGCCGATACAAGGCACTCCTGCCTGACACAAGATCTAACAAAGCAAGGGCAAGGTTCAAGCAAGGCATCTCAAGGCCCAACAAGCTCATCCAAGCCCAAAGCAACTCAAACAACGAGCCCAAACCTTCCTCTCAACACTAGAGGAAGCAAGGAGAGGGAGGAACACCTCACAAGGTGACAAACTTTCCCACAAACCCTAGATTTGGGTAAATTGCAAGTAGCACCTCTAGCTCTCAACAAAGCACAAAAAACCCTAATCACCACTAAAGGTGATTACCAAGCAACTAAGCACCATGGTTAAGCAAAGCAAATAGGATAAGCCCTAAATGGAGGTCAGGGTCCTTACAAGCTATAACCCTCTATAAAGGGATTTCGTCCTCAAAATCTGAAGAGAAAAGTGAGGGATACTTCCTCCTCATCTCTTCCTCAAGCTCCCACATGGCTTCTTCAATGCCACAATGATGCCAAAGAACCTTTACAAGAACCAAGTCCTTCCTCTTAAAATTATTAACTCTTCTGTCAAGGATAATCACAGGACCTTCCTCGTAGGTCACATCTTCATCAAGCTCCACCTCAACTGGCTGTATCAATGTTCCTGTATCTGGATGACTTTTCTTCAGCATACTGACATGGAACACTGGATGTAACCTGTGTAACTCTGGCGGCAGCTTCAACTCATAAGCTACCTTGCCCATACGTGCTATGAGTGGGTATGGCCCCATATACCTGGGTGCTAGCTTACCCTTTCGGCCAAACCTTAGCATACCTTTCCATGGCGAGACTTTAAGATACACTTTGTTTCCTACCTGGAACTCCAAAGGTCGTCGGCGATTGTTTGCATAAGACTTCTACCTATCTTGTGCCGCTTTCATCTGTTGTTGTATCATCTTGATCTTTTCTGTTGCCTGTTGTACTAACTCAGGACCCAAAAGCTGATACTCACCAGACTCATACCAACATAAAGGAGATCTGCACTTCCTGCCATATAAGGCCTCATAAGGAGCCATGTCAATGCTTCGCTGGTAACTATTGTTGTAGGCGAACTCTATCAAACTGAGATGCAAGTCCCAACTGCCTAGGAACTGCAAAACACAAGCCCAAAGAAGATCCTCCAAAGTATGAATAGTCCTCTCAGACTATCCATCTATCTGCGGGTGGAAAGCGGTGTTGAACCTCAACTGTGTTCCCAACGCTTTGTGCAACTGTTCCCAGAAACGACTCGTGAACTGAGGACCTCTATAGGAAACTTTATTTGCTGGCACACCGTGCAAATGTACTATCTCATCTACATATACCTGAGCGAGCTTCTCGGCTGTATACATTGTCTTTACAGGTATGAAATGGGCAGACTTTGTCAATCTGTCCACTATTACCCAAATGGAATCATGATTCCTAGTTGTCCTGGGCAGACCAACTACGAAATCCATGGTTATATAATCCCATTTCCTTTGCGGTATCAGTAGGGGTTGCAATGTACCTGTCGGCTTCTGATGCTCAGCCTTGACTTGCTGTCATACCACACACCTAGCCACAAACTCGGCTACATCTTTCTTTAAGCCGGACCACCAATATAGGTCCTTCATATTATGATACATATTGGCGACTCCTGGATGCATAGCATACATCGATGTGTGTGCTTCCTCGAGCACTAGATTCCTCAGATCATCAACATCGGGGACCACCATCCTATCTTGATAGCAAACTAGTCCATCCTCAGATTCATGGAACCCATCACGCCTTTCGCTGTCGAGCTCTGACTTGATCAACTGTATTGTATCATTAGTTTGTTGTGCATCTTTGATCTGTTGTCTCAGCGTAGGCTTGAATTGAATATGTGCTAAAAGTCCTAATAATAAGGAAACTCCCATCTGCACATTCATCTGCCACAAGGAAACAAACATATCCCGTTTATGGCATACCAAGGAACTCAACTGTGCCTTCTTTGTAGAAAGAGAAGAAGACTTTCGGCTAAGCGCATCAGCTACCACATTCGCCTTACCAGGGTGATACTCGATGGTGCAGTCATAATCATTGATTTGCTCCATCCAACGGTGTTGTCGCATGTTTAGCTCATTCTGTGAAAAGATGTACTTCAGATTCTTATGATCTGTAAAGATCTGACACATTTCCCTATAAAGGTAGTGTCTCCAAATCTTTAACGCATGAACCACCGCTACCAACTCCAAGTCATGAGTTGGATAGTTCTCCTCATGTTTCTTAAGTTGTCGTGAAGCAAAAGAAACTACATGGTCTTCCTGCATCAGCACGCATCCTAAGCCCTTCTTGGAAGCATAACAGAAAACAACATAGCTCTTTCCAGGCTCTGGTAGGACTAATACTGGAGCACTAGTTAGCTTCTCCTTCAAACTTTGGAAAGCTTGCTGGAAACGATCATTCCAGACAAAAGGTACATCCTTTCTAGTCAATTTCGTCATCGATAACGCAATTACATTGAAGTCCTTGATAAACCTTCGGTAGTATCCAGCTAATCCCAGGAAACTACGAACTTCTGTCAGCATCTTTGATTTCTCCCACTCTGCTACTGACTCCACCTTCCTGGGGTCCACTTTGACTCCTTCTAGAGATATCACATGACCCAAAAAGTTACTTCTTCCAACCAGAACTCACACTTACTGAACTTGGCGGACAACTGATGTTGACGAAGAAGAGTCAGCGCTAGTCAAAGATGTCACTCATGCTCTTTCTTGTCCCGACTATAGATCAAGATGTCATCTATAAAGACTACAACAAACTAATCTAGGAACAGACGGAACACCTTGTTCATCAAATCCATGAAAGTAGCAGGTGCATTGGTTAGCCCAAACGGCATAACCACGAACTAGAAGTGACCATACCTCATCCTAAAAGCTGACTTTGGTATGTCATCTGCCTTAATCCTCAACTGATGATATCCGGACCGTAGGTCAATCTTTGAAAACACTGTAGCACCATGCAACTGATCGAACAGATCATCTATCCTCGGTAACGGGTACTTGTTCTTGATCGTGACTTTGTTCAACTACCGGTAGTCTATACATAGCCACATCGACCCATCCTTCTTCTTAATGAAAAACATTGGAGCACCCCAAGGCGACGTACTCGGTCAGATGAAACCTTTCTCCAACAACTCTTGTAGCTGCTTCTTTAGTTCTGCCATCTCTACTGGAGCCATCCTATACAGTGTCTGTGCAACTGGTTTTGTTCCTAGAACCAGATTGATCTCAAAATCAATCTCTCGAGGTGGAGGAATATCGGGGAACTCATCAGGAAACACATCCACAAAATCTTGTACAATCGACACCTCCTCAAGGCTAGGACCTTTCACCTTGGTATCCACAATGTGAGCTAAGAACGCCTTACATCCTTGTCGTAGAAACTTTTCTGCCACCAAAGCTAATACTAGACACGTCGGAAGAATCTTCTTATCTCCTTGGAAGACCTACTTCTTACCGCCATCATCAAACAATGCCTGCTTGGAACCACAGTCCAAAATAACCTTATACTTCTCTAAGGTATCCATCCCAAGGATCACATCGAACCCACACATATCAAGTGGTATAAGATCAACTTGTATACTGTGTCCCGAAAAAGATAAGACACAAGATGGACACTCCTCTCGAAGCATCGAGGAACCATCAAGAGGGGTTTCTAACAACAAGCTATCTTTCTTACAACTAACAGGTAAACGACATGTTTCAAGCATACTATAGGCAATAAAAGAGTGTGTAGCACCTGTGTCAACCAGAACAGATATAAAGTAAGAAGAAGACATATCAGAATGAAATAACTCCATCTGACCTGCCACCACTCACGGGTTGACTATCGCCTCCGGTTGACTCATAGCATAGAATCGAGTCGTTGCTTGCTGTCCACGTCCTCTGCTTCCTTGAGAACATGATCCCGCTTGTGACGCCTGACCACGTCCTCACCCTATGCCACTATTGGGCTACTATCTATCTGACCCTTGTTGATTCTGCCTCAGCTACTGCATCACTTCAACATCTCTACTTGGGCAATTTGACCTCCAATGCCCGATATGTCCACAAAGATGGCATGATTAGTCTTGTTGTTGTGGCCTAGATGGCCATGTCACTGCCACTGAAGTTTTACTATGTGCTTTTGATGGTGAAGAAACATATCCTCTTCCCTTACTCGGAGACCACTGTGACGGTGCACTGGAACCTCTCATCACTGAAGGTACTAAAAACCTTGGCTTCTTGAAGCCACCAAACCTCTGTCCCTGGAACTGTGCAGGCCTCTTCTTAGACATGAACTCTCTCTTCTCCTTGACTGATCGTTCGATCCTCCAGATAGATTCCACAAACGTAGCAAACCGCTCTCGGTTCTCCAACACAGAAGCAGGTGTTGTCAGCTCATCACTCAGGCCCTTCTCAAAATGTCAGATTCGCTCGTCATCTGTTGCTGCCATGTGAGGACAAAACCTCAACAGATCCATGAACTTGGCTTCATACTCGGTGATGTTCATCGCTCCTTGGTGCACGCGTTCAAACTGGTTGATCTTCTCGTCCAGATACGTCTTCAGAAAGTATCTACTGACGAACTCGTGCTGGAAAACCTCCCAACCAATCACCTCACCGGGTCGCTTCTCCTCCTTGATGGCCCACCAGTGGCCAGCACTACCCTTCAGAAGGTAGACAGCATGCTTGACCTTGTCTGCTTCGGGGATGTCGAGGATCCAGAAGGCCTTCTCAAGACTTGTCAGCCACATATCTGCATCCGTTGGATCATCCGTCCCAACATAGTCCAAAGCTCTGACTCGACGAAGCCACTCAAAGGTCATCCCAATACCTGATGTTTCACCATGGGGAGCCTGTGCTCTCGGCAGAGGCACTAGCAATCTTTCTACCATGAGATTCATCGTAGCCATCATCTGCCCCATATGTTGTTGGTAGGCAGGGTTCTCGAGAATGGCTGGGTCATGTTGGGGGACCTCAGGCACCCGATCTCCATGTTCCTGCCCTACGGCGCCATCCAATAATGCAGCATTGCTGCTCTCGGCAGCATGTTCTTCATGGTTTCCAGACATCTCGACTTTTTCTTCCGCTGAGGGCAGAAGATGATTGTAAGAAAATCTGGAATACTCACAAGAACAGACACAACCTAGTCCTAAATCCCTGTAGACTCAGTGAACCTTGAGCTCTGATACCAAACTTGTGGCGACACATCCCGCTATCACACAGACAGTGGGGTGTCACATGAAAACGTGTGGAAAACACCATAAACCACTAATTACCAAAATGCGGGTTAATTAAAACTGATTTCGGAAAGCGGATAAACCAAGAAATTATTACATTCAGATCCTCATCCTGCAAGGAAACTTGTTATATAAATATTTACAAGTCTTGATTCGTGTTCACAACTTAGAGGATCAGCTGTCTTGTCATCACATGAGTTCATCACCTATTTATACGTACATAACAGCCCACATTCGGCCAGCAAAAGGACATACAAAGCATCAAGAACTATACATCGTGAAACAACGTCAAAATGCCTCCAAGGACCTAAGACTACAGGGATGACTCTAAGACTCTACTACAAAACAACCAAAACAACAGCATGTCCATCTCTTGCCTTCTATTGCTCATCTTGCTGCTCGGCCGCAACCCCGCGGCCACCACTGCGTATAGCTCGAACACCTAAAAGGGGGGTAAACCAGCGGGGTGAGACACATAGTCCCAGCGAGAAACATAACTCCCCGCCGAAACTAGAAACCTTAAAAGGATTAACATAACAACAACAGATAACTCATAAAAGGTTCAACAAGAGCAGTCTATATAGCGAAGCTATTCATGCCATCAAGCTTACCAAGATGTACGGAAGGCATATGAACAAGTATTTCTTTATGGAACATGATTGACAAGATAAGGTTTATAAGATCTTACCACATATCATAAGGAATGTATAAGTAACTGCAAGTATAACAAAATCAACTACACAAGCAAGGCATCAATCAATGTTCCGTGTTTTTCCTTAAGCAATAAATACTATTCGGCTGGATTACATGTTATTATGCCCTGAGGAAGAGAGACGTACCGCTCAAATCCAACCTTCAGTTGTGAAACCCAAGCCGGTGCCATACAAGGTCAATGGAAGAGCCGGACTCCATGACCTCCCACCTCTTGGTCAGTGCACGAGTACAACACAAGCAACACTGCAGTCTCATGCTTAAGTGGCCTCAGCCACAGGGTCAGGCTACCCTCTGCCTAGCCCACCTTGGTACAGGTAACGACACTAGTGAAACTGATCCACGGGCATGATCACCGTGCTCTGAGCCATGAACGCATTCATGCTCCCATATCACACATCCTGAGCCATGGGCCTATTCACCATGCTCTTATTGTATTTGATCTACGTGCCTAAATCCACACTCTGGAGTCTACAACCGAAGTTGCACTCTTACCTCCTCACTTTAGGCTAGGAGAAACCTCGCATACTCAACAATATGTGCTCCGGGTTAACCCGCAGGAGAACCCGTTTCACCATCACCAGCTCCTGACGATGATGGATCTATGGCCAGGGCAAACTACATGATATGTTCCACTGTGATTAGTTAGTACATTTTAAGCAGATTATTAAGGCAACCAAATTGTAACTCATGCATAACATAAAGCTACATAGTTATTACCACCATCACAATATCCTGGGATCTTCATCCCTCATCACAAGAAACCACTGCCTCATAAGGCATTCTCATCACTTGGGATAACCATCCCAGATCATCATCAGAGGATAACACCTCAACTTAGGCACTTTAGCCAACTCAGGTCCTCAGACCAAAACACATCATGCATGTTATCTCATCATCAAGAGTGACCATCAAAGCAGTGTTACTCAACATATATACCTCATAGTACTTTATCTGGCTATGCATCTGTATGAAACACATGCATAGTTAGTATACACAATCATCATGGGTTAACAGAAAGATCATATTATCAAGAATAGGGAAACATTGATGCTTATATGCTTTATCATTCATGCCTCAACCTGTGACCATAGGCATAGGTCATATCATCACGTAAAGCATCTCATATACTTTATCTTTTTACTCAGCATTATACATATAATTCAAGATGATCATAAACACATGTAATGTCACGTCAAGTTTACATAGGTGTGATCCACTGTATCAACCACCTCACTACTATTAAACATGTCAAGGGTTTACAAACCATAAACCAAAACTCTTAAACAACAAAGATGTGATCACATGATAAAGAACTATAATATAGGTTTTCCAGATGGAACATGACCCTCACTAGAAGTGCCTGCTACCCTCACAAGAAGTGTGACGGGCAGGGCGCCTCCACTAGATATGGTATCAGGCAGGGTAGCTTCCTTCATGACATCGCCCAAGCATCCGAGCCACATAACGGGCAAGCTAAGGAAAGGGTGTCGGCTACCACCTCAGGGTGTATCGTGCAACCCTAGGTGTCGGTAACCATGTGTCGTGCAACTCTGTGTCGTGCACCTCTGTGTCATGCACCTCTGTGTATAATGGCCACAAAGCCTAACGTGCAGCTCATTCTATGGGACATGTCGTGCAACGGTGCGTTGTGCACCTAAGTGTATATCGTGCACAAGGTGTGTCGGGCACAAGGTGTTAGGAGTTGCAACGGGTGACAACCACTCTGACGGCTAAAGCCATGGCGCCCGGTCCAACCCCATAACGCCCAACACAACACAACACAAGTATCGTCCACACTAAGGCAGCTCCTGGAGTTCTAAAACATCCAAGATGTATCGGGCACCAAGCCATTATCTTAGATGGGTGTATCGGGTAGGGCACTCAACAAAACCTAACACCTGACACACAAGGATGAGAAACAGGGTGTGATGCTCAACACAACTACAACATGTCAACCAAGACTCTAGACCAAAGAAGGATATCGGGCAGCACAATCCCCAAGCCATATCGTGCAATATGCAACCAAACAAGGTCGTCTTCAACCTCAAGCACAAGGGCACCAAACCCTAAATTGATCAAGAAGATTGGCTCACCTCTCAACAACCAAGAGAGAGGGGTTTTGCACAACCTCTATCACAATTCAGGTAGCCACTAGGATCAACCCTAACAAAGGTCTACGTCCACCACAAAGCTCACCCTTCAAGTCCATGGTGAGAGGAGGGTGTTGCTCCAGCAACTAGAACACAAGCTCACCTCTCAACTTAAATGAGAAAGGGGTTTTTCCCATATTACTAGAACTCAAGCTCACTCCTCTAGACCAAGGAGAGAAAGGAGTGTTGCTCAACAAGAAAACCCTAAGACATAGTTCGGCCAACTAGGTGCAACTAAGCAAGAAACTTAACTAGCAACATACATAGCTGATTATGATCATATGAGACATACAAGAACATAGAAGGTAGTATAGTTAGGGTTAGGAGTTATGTAACCCGCCTTAAGCAAGCTCCCAGCTCCAAGCACCAAGATCCACCACAAGAATAAGAACAAGGAACTCTAGGGTTGGGCCACCACTAGAGGAAGAAGGAGACTTCAAGATAAGGATCGGCCACCAAGCTTGCAAAGGAAGAGGTTTCGTGCACCAAGGGAGAGGGGAAACTAAGGAACTAAAGGGATCCTTAGCAAGAGAAAGGAAACACATATATAGGAGAGGGTGGAGGAGAAACCAAGGTAAGACAAGGCAAGGTGTCGCCCACCTAGGGACATTTGTCTAAGGGCAATGCCACCACTCTAACTTGCCTTAAACACATGTCCAAGGCCATTGCCACATGCAAGCCTCAAGCACCAAGTGTCCACTAGTGGTGACACAAACGAGGTCAAAGAGGTCAAAGGGGTCCATGGGCGACACACCCCATCTCCATGCCCGACACACTCCCTGGGCGACACACCTCAGGCCGATACAAGGCACCCCTGCCTGACACAAGATCTAACAAAGCAAGGGCAAGGTTCAAGCAAGGCATCTCAAGGCCCAACAAGCTCATCCAAGCCCAAAGCAACTCAAACAACGAGCCCAAACCTTCCTCTCAACACTAGAGGAAGCAAGGAGAGGGAGGAACACCTCACAAGGTGACAAACTTGCCCACAAACCTTAGATTTGGGTAAATTGCAAGTAGTACCTCCAGCTCTCAACAAAGAACAAACAAACCCTAATCACCACTAAAGGTGATTAGCAAGCAACTAAGCACCAGGGTTAAGCAAAGCAAACAGGATAAGCCCTAAACAGAGGTCAGGGTCCTTACAGTAGAGACACCCACTTCTATAGATGTCAACTGCATGGAACCTGCTGGTACAAAGGTGAATTTGAATTGTCTATTTGAATGTCACGTTGAAGTACTTTTAGAAGATGAATTTTAGATATATAAATAGATGTGTAAAGATGCAAACATTCATTTTTCTGGGTACTGCTTTGTGGTGCTATTTCTGATATGAATAGTGCTTCCATCAACTTCACATCTAGACAGACCACACTGACCATGATAAGGGATTTGAATGTATTTATTGTAAGATACCATACACACGGACATCTTATTAATATTTATAAGAATCTAACTTTAGATTTGAAAACACATCAATATTTGAAGACCAAATGCCTCTTTTCAGAAGAAGATTTTATTTCTTTCAATTCCTTATAATCATTTCAAATTTTTCTATCCTTATGTACCATAAAGGCTGAAGATTTGAAGGAATCAAATAGCCAGACTGAAGTCGGAGAGAATCCTTCTGAAGATGTCAATGGTGGTGGATGTTTGGATGCAAAGGTGAATCTAAAATTGGTTTTTATTGACCTTTTGAAGAATGTAGAAGTCTTACCATATTGATCTATTTTTTATTGACGCACATGTATGTATGGAATAATGGATTAGAAGAATGTTTCTCCCAAGCTCCTGCACTGTCGTCGTGCCTTCATTTTCTTTTGAATCCAACATTTCAGTTGCTATCTTCACTATTTGGATAATCTTTGTACTAAATTTTAGTTGTGTAGAGGGTAAGATCAGATAAATTAGTATTTTATCTTATGGTGTGAAGTTGTCTTATATAAATTGATGAGATAATTTAGTCTTTCCTCTCATGGTTGAATTATATATTTTGTCAGTACTAGTCTTATAAGTGAATTGAGATTTATTGTCCTGGCTGCAATGTTGTGTTAATTTTTAGAATACCACAATCTTTGTAGATACAATTGATTGTAACATCCATGAGTTACAACAAAATAGTTAAGAAAAGTGTTCAAGAAAAAAGGTTTTTAGATCAGCAATTTTAGCATTATTTTAGATCAACAAAATAGTAAATAAAAGCATGCTTTTGTTGCAGACTATCGACACCATGGATCCTTATGAAGCTACTGTTATCTCGCTACCACTGTCAGTGAAGGATCGTTTTCTCAAAATACTCAGACTTAATGTTGCTACTAGATACGATGTAAGTGATATTTTTGTGTAACCTTTTCTTTTATAGAAAATTTCCCCCTTTCTACTTAGTATTAGTTTTATGTGTGCTGAGCTTTTGATTCTTTGATAAACCTTCTTAGTTCTTACATGCAAATGTAAATGGTAGATTGTTATATTGATTTGATAGGCTACTGTGAATTTTCCTACTTAGTCTCTTTTTCACTTTCTAGATCCATGACTTCATTCACTTGGTAATTTGGTTGTAACCACCTAATATATATATATTTCCTAGTCATAAGTTAATCTCTTTAGCCAAACACTCATCCTAGAAACAACAAACTAAAGATATTCTCTGGTTTTCTCTAACTAGATGAATGAAATATCATGAAGAATACATAGTTATCCAAAACAAGATGTGTGGGAGATAAATGGTAACTCCATTGGAAAATCCTTTGTGTTGTATCTTAGTTTTGTGTTGTCTTTTCTAGCAGATTGGCATGCAATGCATTTCTGAACTTTTGGAACTTCCAGAATCAACAGTTGTAGCATTGATCATGTTCTAATAAGTTCTATAATATCATCTGTCTATAGATGTTTCTTCCCTAATGAAGTTGGTATTTTATCGTGTAGTTTATGTTATCAGGAGGTGATAAGAATGATAAAAGAGGGTATTTGTACTTGTATCAGTAACTTTCCTCGCTCCTTGCGAGATTGCTTTGCCAAATCTCATTTTTGTTACTTCTGGATGCATTATATGCTAAATCACACGGTCGATAAGACCAGGTTTACTAATGATCGACCAGATTACCCAACAAGATCTTCTGGCTTTCCTCCCAGAGAGTCAGAGCTTTATGTGCCACACCCTGCTTCAACGAGGCCACCTCTTAATAATTCTTCTAGGTGATACAAAATTTCAGTTGGGGCTTTGTGAGTTATGCCATTTACTTTCATAACGGTCCCCCTAAAGTGTCTGTTTGATATTATCATGAGTATAACCTTTTGTGGTATCACATGCACCTCAGTCAGCTGCTTCAGTCATTCCTATAAAGTACGTACATCCAACATACTTCGCTACATTTTGATGAAGACCTCATGACACTTTGTTGTAGTGTATGTGTATACATTTTCTGAAAGGTTTCTATTCGTAGGCACTATTCACCTGTCCCACATGACGTCCCATTTTCTAGTAGAGACCATGAAAAACTGAGAGAAAGGTCTCCTATGTATAGACCATACCAATCTTCAGGTTTTCCTTCTAGTTTTTGGATGACAACACACAATGAGGTTTTGGTTGTTATGGCAGACGTCTCATATATGTCTAATGTTTCACAAACTATGCAATACATACTTTGCACAAGTTTAGAGAATAGCCTTCAGACCAATCCAGTCATTGGTCACATTGACCAAAAATCTGGACATGGAGATGGACGGTCTACTTAGAAAATGGTACATCTATTCTTTTTATTCAACATAATATGATTGTGATCCACTGGTCTAACATCAGCTGTGTGTATTTCTTAATGTTAGATTGATGAGGCTACTGATAGATATTCATTTATGGCTAAAATATTGGATACTAATTGATCGAGTCTTATCCCTTTACAACATCCTTAGAACTGATAGCATCCCAAACTCAGATGGCAGCTCACAAACAGAACCAAATCTAAGGAAGTTCCTTAAACCAGATCATATCTCCAAGATGAAGCAAAGGTTGGTGTTTTAATGACTACATTCAAAACACTCCAAATCATATATACAATTTGAAAATGTCTTCATATCTGACTCTTTAGGGTTCCAATGGTGTTTACTATATTTTTTATGTATGTATACGTAAGTGAATATGCTTCAGCTTTTAAAATCATATTGATGCACTCCAGGGAAGACCAACAACATATTGATCAATTGGTTAATGACATCAAGAAATTGAGAAAGGAATTTCAGTCTTTGGAGAGGCCAGTATTGGATGTGGACATTCCACCAGAACGTAAAGCTATTTCCTGAATGAGCTCTGAAGTCAGCATGCAAAAAGTAGATAGTCATATCAGTGAAGAGACAGATCCAATGATGTAGAAGTTATTGTACTGAATAAAAAAATGTTGTATGAAAGCATATCATTAGTGTTGTATTCAATATAAGGGGCAAGGTAAAATGTCCTCCCCATGTAATTCTCAATTGATTATAAATAAAAAATATTCATACTTTTGGAAAGTGAGTTCATCTACAATTGACATTCATTCAGAAATCTAATAATGAATTAAAAACTAAATGATTAAAAGCCATGAAAATGTAGTATTACAGAACTAGTAGTCATTAGTGGCTTTCTTTATATGCCATTAAACTCAATACGAACATTTTTATACAACAACGTAATACAAAACAATGGCATTTTTATAAAAGCCAATTGATGGATAGTGGCATTTTTATAAATGCCAAATGATATTTTAGGGGCATTTATTGGAAGCCACTAAAGCCAAACATTTAGTGGCATTTACATATTATGCCACTATCTTTCTAGTGGCATTGGTACTAGAGGCATTTTTTTAAATATCAAAAAATGCCACTAAACATGTTTAGTGGCGTTTATTTTTCTAGTGGCATTTCTAAAATGCCACTGATGTGAATGTTTGTTGTAGTGAATATTGTGTTGGCACAAGTTTGATGAGATCCTTTTAATGTTAGCTATGGACCACCCAAATGTAGATCAATGGTTTTTCAGCATAGTGAGTAGCTTTCCTTCCTCTTCATCACTAAAAGAAGATGATATGATCACTGGGAGCTTTTCCTCTACAGCTAAGAAGACATACTTCAGGTGCGGTGGTAATGGCTTAAGCTCCAAGTCCCGTGGGCTCAATAGAGATGGGACCAATGGTGGGGGTGGGGGTCCAAGGTTTTCAAAGCATCTTGCATACTAGCAAGGTACTGCCTTCAACATCAAAATGCACCCCTCTAGATGGTTGTTGCAGATGCTCTCCTCCATTTTGTTCATCAAGCAAGATTCTAAGGGTAGCTGGGGCAATGACTGTATCACAGAATCAGCTATGGTTTCTTCTATAGCAGTAGGGTCATACTCCTCTCCCTCATCGTCTAGGCAGCGCATTGCTTGAGTTAGTGAGATCACCTTTGTATTTTCCAGGATGTCCACAGCTAACGTACCTCTTTCTACTTTAGTCATAACATGTGTCATATCTAGGAACAACTTCCCTAGTAATAGAGAAAACTTGCTATCTACATGCTGAAGCATGTTGCATTGCACCTTATCTTCCATGGCTTGAGAGTTCTCTGGAATATTGGTCTCGAACATGTCATCTTGGATTCCCATAGTTAAACATACTCTTCCCATCTCAAGTATCATGTCTGTAGTGGCTTGAAACTATCTTCCAAGTAGAAGTTCATTGCCATGGTCGTCCTGCATTTCCATCACTATAAAATCTGTAGGAAAGACAAACCTATCCACTTTCACTAGGACATCCTTGCATATACCATATGGGTTAACTACTGAGTTGTCTGCCAATTGGATTGTTATGCTGCTCTTCCTGGATTCCTTAAGTCCGAGCTTCTTGAAGGTAGATAGGGGCATGAGATTTATACTTTCCCCTGAATCACATAAAGCCTCTCCAAATTTTGTCTTTCCTATGATGCATGTGATACTAAAACATCCTGGATCCTATCATTTTGGATGCAGTGTCCCCAAAATAAAAGCACTAACCTTCTCTTTTAGAACCACAACATCATACTCTGGTATCCTTCTCTTCTTTGTAATTATATCCTTCAAAAAATTCTCTTAAGATGGTATCTGCTCAATAGCGTCTATGAAGGGAATGTTCACAGATAACTTCCAAAAATTATCTAGAAATCTCTTGAACTGTCAGTCCATCTTAGTCACCTTCAAATGATTTTGGAAAGGGCATAGGAAGCAAAAGTACCATCTGGTGAGGTGGGATATAAGCCTGAATTTTATTACCCCCAACCTCATCAACTTGCTCCTCTATAGTCTTCTTCTGTGCTGACATGTCTTGTTCTTATGCATCGATTGGTATAGTTTGATTCGTAGCTCATTCTGCACATGTAACATGCAATGAATCATCCAGTATCTTCTTTCCACTATGAAGGAGAACAATTTTCACATGCTAGTTCCCGAAAGGTACATTGGTGTTCGCCAAAAATCCTTGTTGGGTTGGTTGCTTTAGTGCACTCACATCTACCGCTAATTGAGAGATATGTGTCTCTATGCTGTGAATACGTGTCCCTTGATTCTAAAGATGCCTTTGAGCTTGTGCAATCTGTAGCTCATTCTGACTCAACAACTTTCCCAACATTTATTCAATCTTGTCAATTTTTTGTGGCTCTCGTTGACATTGTGCTTGGCCACCATACTGCTATGGCTTAGGATGTTGTTGTTGCGCCTGTGATGGATCCTATTGGAAGTTGTTAGGATCCTTCCAAGAGAATTTGGGATCCTTCCTCCAAGAATAGTCATTGTTCCTGTATTGCCCCTGGTGCACATACTTGCACTCTTCTTCTTCTTCCTCAGTAGTAACTCTATCTGTAGGACATTGTTTCTTAGCAATCAAATCTAACTTCTCATTTGAAGTAGATATCACTTTGGATTCCCCGACACTCTTGATGGTTTCCAATAGCTCTCTTTCTTATCCCCATGATTTCTTTTTAGACATGTTCTTGAGGATTTCATGGCAGCAAGCGGGCTTGTTGTTGAGGAAGAAATTTTCTTTTGCATGGTTGAGAGTTGTTCTCTCCCCTTTGTGTAGGACATAGTAGAAGATCTTTCCCTACCCCAGTAGATCAATGCCATGATGAGGCACCTTTTTTAGCATATTCTAAAACCTCTCCCATGCCTATGAATACAACTCATCACACTACAGAAAAACTGCCCATTAGTGGCATTTATTTAAGTGGCATTTATAAAAAAAAGCCACTATCTTTCTAATATATAGGAATTTTTAATTAAAATGTCGTTGAACCACCTATTATAGGATTTCTGAAAATGACATAACATTAAAGGCATTTTTATTTATAATTAGGGGCAATCTTAAATTGCCATACCAAATTAGGAAATATTTTGCTAAACTATATATATTGACTTCCCGCTCCAAATTAAATTTCCCCTTCACGCTGCACTCTCCACTCATTCAGCCCAACATTTCCGATCTCCCCCTCTCTCCCTATGTGAATTCCTCACTCCCTGGCCCATCGTGCCCTAGGTCCGTTGGTGGCTCGCGATCGTCTGCAGATTGGGAGAGACTGGTGGTGCCTGTTGTTCGCCATTTTCCGTCTGTGGTGCCAATAGTTGCTGGCTATGGAGTGCCAAGTTGTCGGTGTTGCAGTGACACCTTACCTGTGATCATGAGCATTAGTTCTTCCTCCTCCACCTATTTGAACCGAGCCCAACCGAAGCATACTCGGGCACCGTTCGTTCTTCCTCATCCACCTTAGCGGACCGAGCCCAGCCGAAGCACCGCCGCAGACTCAATCTGCCCCTCCGGTGTCGGCGAGCTTGAGTGAGGGACTCCGATCAATCCTCTTCAGGTAACCATCACCGCATCCTATTATGTTAACTAAGATGTAGCTTACATACCTCCTTCAAGGTCTCTTTCATGACCGGTGGCTAATAGGCATGTAAAGTGTCAACAATTCTCATGCTTGGATGAAAAATCTGTAGTTATCGAATGCCATGCCACTTTGAATTTGTTGTTCATCTACATGTTATCCTAAATCATCAATAACTATTAATGGGAAACCTTGCAGCAGAATAAAAAAACATATTCCGACTAATAACTTGTTTACCAATAGTAGTCCACTCTTGTTTCCAGCCATTTCAATTGAAAATACTTAAAAGGTATTTGCCTTGGATCTGACTTCTGTTCTACATACATTATTAGTACTTTTTATCTGTAGTTTTATAATTTTGAAGAAAGACAAGAATGAAGAAACTATAGCACTTCAAAAGATGTTAACAGAATATGACTTATAGAGTTCATTTAAACATCACATGTAATTAATCAGTTCCCTATTAAGATGGTGGATTGGTATTTTCTATTCGATGTTTACATGGTCTTCCCACAAAATCGTTTGAGAAACCAGGTGATGTGAAATGCAGTGATTAGTATACTTGAAAAGAATAATGTAGACATAATAATTCATAAGTGATCTCCTTAAAACAGACATAATAATTCATAATGTAGACTACGATAATTGTTGGTATAATAACATACTCGTCTTACTTTCCATCTAAGTCTGATTTGTATTTCTCAAGTTGTCTCTAAAAATATGTAACATTGTTATATATACTTATTAAAAATATATAACATCGTTATATATACTTACAATTGTTAGTACTAATATTTTGCAGTCTCTTTCCACCCACAACAATCACTACGGCCTGGGCCTCGACCCCCCTTGTCCTTTTCCCTAAAATAGAACATCTGGACATCACCCTAGACCATCGTACACTAGCACAACTCACCATTACTAGACAGAGGTGTCATTTGAACGGAGGATGCTACACGGATGGTCAAGTGACTTTAAAGTATGGAACCTCGACAACTGTAATCGACGTTCAGTATGATGGCGAATGCACTTTAAGGTATCCACAACCAGTTGGCTTGCATGGATTCAGAACATGCTAATTGGCCGAGAGGACCATGTCTGGCTTCCGAACATGCTAATTGGATTTTTCTACGAGGGACTCTCTCCACGACACAACATCATCAACAAAATGGCCAAGTCACCAGTCAAACGGATGTCTCAATTCTTGATGAAATTTTGTTACTTCTAAATAAGTAAATCACCAATAAATGTATTTTTTACTATTTTTGTAGAATGAAATTTTGTTACTTTTAAATAAGGAAATCACCAATAAATGTATTTTTTATAGTATTTGTCACAATTCACCAGTCAAACGGGTGTCACAATTCTTGATGTTATATTTTTTACTATTTTTGTAGAATGGATAAGTCTTGGATAGAAGAGGATGACCGAACGAGTAGTAAATACCTATGTGGAGCATCCAACTTTTTGGATTTCACTTTTCAACATTCAACGATTGGAGACAAGATTGTATGCCCTTGTAGAAAGTGCACTAATGTATACCAGGTCACCAGACAGACTGCATTGAGTCATCTATTGTGGAATGGCTTCTATCAAAGCTATATTTCTTGGGCTTTTCATGGAGAAGATGTCGATGTTGAAATGGATGCTCCAACTGATCAGGGTGATTGTCTAGATGATGAAAATTTACAAGATATGTTGCATGATGTTTTTCTAAGTTTCAGTGAAGATGAAAATATGGAAGGAGTACAGTCGGCTACTGATCAACATTTAAATGCTGACAAATTTTATATCTTGTTAAAGGATTCTGAAACAGAATTATATCCAGGGTGTAAGAAACTTACCAAACTTGCTTGCATCCTAGAATTCTATCACCTAGTTTGTCTTAATGCCTTGAGTAAGAAAGCATCATCTATGTTTCTTAAGTTCTTTAAAAAAATGCTACCAGAAGGAGAACAATTACCTAATTCCTTTTATGAGCTGAAGAAGACAATAAAGGAGTTGGGATTACATTATGTGAAGATTCATGTTTGTCGAAATGGTTGCATGCTATTTTGGAAGGAGTGTGTTGATAAAGACATCTATGATACATGTGGAGAATCAAGATGGCTAATGTCTGCAACACCAGATGATGATAAGGAGGAGCTAGTAAACAAACCCAGAAGAACGTCTGCCAAAGTGCTCAGACACTTTCCACTTATACCATGGCTGAGGAGGTTGCTCATGTCATCAAAAACCGCTTCCTTAATGAAGTGGCATGCAGAAGAATATGGAAAAGATGACAAGTTAAGACACCCGGTAGATTCACCTGCATGGAAAACATTTGAATTTATGCATTCAGAATTTGTTGCAGATGCTAGAAGTATTCGATTGGGACTTACCACTGACGGATTTAATCCTTTTGGGACAATGAGTAATTCTCATAGTACATGGCATGTTGTAATTATTCCATATAATTTATCTCCTTGGTTGTGCATGAAGAAACATTAAATTATGTTGTCCCTACTAATTTCTGGACCATCTTCACCACAGAATATAGATGTTTACTTGCGTCCATTAATTGATGAGCTGAAAGAACTATGGAGTATTGGTGTACAAACATATGACGCTGGAGCCAGGGAATTCTTTCAGATGTGTGCTTCTTTATTATGGACTATTAGTGATTTTCCAGGATATACACATCTATCTGGTTGGAGTACTAAAGGCTACAAAACATGTCCTTATTGTAATAAAGATATTGTCTCACATTGGTTGCCACATAGCCGTAAAGTTTGTTACAGAGGACACCATAGGTTTTTGCCAGCGGGCCACAGATTCCGGAAAGAAGCTAGGGCATTTGACGGTGAGAAAGAATTTAGGAGTCCACCTAAACCTCCTTCTAGAGCTGAAATCCTATCACAATTAGATAGCGGAAGCACTGTAATTGGTAAGAAAAGGCCGAGAGTTAAAGATTCAACACACAATTGGGATAGGAATAGCATATTCTTTGAGCTACCATATTGGAAATCTAACATTGTAAGGCACAATCTGGATGTCATGCACATTGAGAAGAATATATGTGAGAGTATTGTTGGAACATTACTAGGTCTAAAGGGTAAAAGTAAGGACAACTTGAATGCAAGGAAGGATTTGTAGGATATGGGAATTATATTTTCGCTTCATCCACAAACTGTTGGCACACATTCCATTCTACCTCCAGCTTGCTATACGATGAGAAAAGAAGAAAAAATATCATTTTGCAACCTCCTAAAATAAGTCAAACTTCCAGATGGGTATGCATCTAATCTATCTAGATGTGCACGGCTGACAGATCTGAAGATGCTACCAATGAAAAGTCATGATTATCACGTGTTGCTGCAACAACTTCTGCCATTAGCTGTCACTGTGTCTTTGCCCAGTAAGAATGCTAAGTCATGTATTATTAATCTTTGCCACTATATTCAGAGGTTGTGCACTAAAGTCATAGATCCAAATGATTTTGCTGCATTGGAAAATTCAATAGTTGTGACACTTTGTGAGATGGAGAAGATTTTCCCTCCATGTTTTTTTGACATAATGGTGCATCTATCAGGCCATCTCATTTTTGAAGCTAAGATAGCCGTACCTATTCAGTATCGTTGGATGTATCCAATTGAAAGGTAACTTTTCATACGTCGTGATGACTTCACCTATTGGAATTTAATTTGTCATAATATTTTCACCAACTTTGTTATCAGGTATCTACAGACCCTAAAAGGATATGTTCGTAATAAAAGATATCCAGAAGGATCAATAGAAGAAGGATATATAGATGAAGAGTGTCTTACTTTTTGTTCAAGATACTTGGATGGAGTTGAAACAAAATTAAATCGGCCAAATAGAAACGATACTGACGAAATAAATTTGGAAAATGAGCCAACACATGACAGTGATGATTGGTTGATTTTCTCGACAGTAGGTCGTGGTGTTGGTAATACGATAGCATGTGTCTTTGACGAACATACATTGCAACAAGCCCATAAGCATGTACTATTCAATTGTGACACTGTTGAACCCTACATTAAGTAAGTTAGTGACAATTATCTTCTATTATTCAAATCGTATTACATATTCCAATTACATATTGCACTTATTTTGTTTTCAGGAAGCACTATGATATCATTAGGCTAAAACATCCTCATAAGTCCTTAAAGGAGGTACAGAGAATACATAGTAACTCATTTGATGGATGGTTTAAGGAACATGTAAGTTAATTTGTCATAATTAAATTTGTTATGCTTCATGATTAAATACTAACAAACTTTTCTTGTGTTAGATTGAGACACTCCTAAGAACAGAGATGGTGGATGATAAAATCAAGTTTCTTTCTCAAGGTCCACATCAATTGGTTGTTAAGTACAAGGGCGCTACATTGTCAATGGTCACAGATTCCATACCAAAGCAAAAGATCGACCTCTAACAACACAAAATAGTGGAGTCTTTCTGGTAGCTAAGACTGATTGTTATGCTAAAACCACTGACTGCAATCCAATTACTAGAGATGTTACCTACTATGGTGTTTTGAAGGATGTTATTGTGCTCAATTATTATGAACACTTTAAGGTGACATTATTTAAGTTTGATTGGGTGGACATCTACTCCAACAGGACAATCAAGCATGATGAACATGGGTTGACTCTTATTAATTTGAGATGACTTCAATCAACTGGAGAACCGTATGTAGTGGCATCTAAAGTTGGACAATTATTTTATTTAGAACATGACACTGCAAAAGGGTGGCACTTTGCTGTAAAGATTCCCCCACGAGATACGTTCAACATGGAAGATCCATCTTGTAGTGAGACTGTCGAAGCTTATGTGCAAGGTGAACCTAGAGATGGGCCATCAATGACAACAGAGGATGAAAATGCAGACTGTGACATAGTTAGATTGGATATGGAAGGAATTACTGTTGATAGTTCAACAATTGAGAAAGACCAATCCCAAATTCAGCAGGATGACGAAAGTGTATATCAAAGTGACGAGGATGACAGTTTTGAATGAGAAAATTACAAAGTAGCAACCAATGTTTATTTTAGTTTGTCGTTATTTTTTGACTTATATATGCCTGTTTTGTTGGCATGAAGTTTCCACTATCTGAAATGTATCTGACATATTTTAGTCACATGCTTCTATGTGTGTTGGATTATCTCGCATATTCTCGATAGAGAAGGTTGTCTGATTAGCTCCTTCGATGTATTGCAACCTAGCCAAAGTGGTATCTAAAAGTAGTATCTAAAGTAGTATGTTCTGCTTCAATTCTGATGTCCAACTTACTAATAATGATGATCACCTTTTGCCTTGCCTTAATGTAGGTGTATGAAATTAGAGTTTCATTTTTATGCAATCCTCTTCACTAACACTGCTGGTAGCTCTGATGTTACTGATATGTTGACAATGACTTTGTGTACCTCTGTAGTTTTGCATCCTAATTTCTCTATAGAGGTACATTAAGTCTTTCTCAACATGTCAGAACTATGCTCTGGTGGAGAAGTCTTTAAAGAAGCCTCAAGAAAGAATGGTTTCTCCAAGAGATTAAAGGTCATTCTCGAGAGATAAGGTTGTTTGATCAGCTATGTTGATGTATTGTAGCCTAGCCAAAGTAGTATGTAAAAGTAGTATCTAAAGTAGTATGTTCTGCTTAAATTCTAAAGTTATACTTACTAACAATGATGATCACCTTTTTCCTTTCCTTAATGTAGGTGTATGCAATCAGACTTCATTTTTATGCAATCCTCTTCACTAACACTATTGCTAGCTCTGCTGTTACTGATATGTTGACAGTGATTTCATGTACCTTTGCAGTTTTGCATCCTAATTTCTCTGCAGAGGTACATGAAGTCATTGTCAACATGTTAGAACTATGCTCTGGTGGAGAAGTCTACGAAGAAGCATCAAGGAAGAATGGTTTCTCCAAGAGATTAAAGGCCATTCTTCAGAGATAAGGTTGTAAATGTCTTTTTGCTTCCTACTCTGGAAAGTATTCTTGCATGTTTTGCAGTTACTAGTTTTTTTCATGTGGTGGTTGCCATGACTGGTGATGGTGTCAATGATGCACCTGCTCTGAAAATGGCAGACATTGGTATTGCCATGGGAATTTTTGAAACTGAGGTGATTATATTCTCTATGGGAATTTGTATATCTATCTTCTTGTCTTTTAGTAATTATTATCGATAATGATGTTTCTTATCTTTTTATGTGTCAGTTCAGGTTGCCAAGGAGGCTTCAGACATGGTTCTTTTTGATGATAACTTTAGTACAATATTTATTGCAGTTGATGAAGGGAGATCTATCTATAACAATATGAAGGCCTTCACCAGGTTCTGCTCTTATTAATCATTTTATGCTTTCTTACCTTACTAAAATTCTTTCAACTTATTATGTATAGACTATAGTTTTATGAGAACACTGGATGAGATTGAGTTTGATTATAATCTTTTACTTTTACATAATTGTCAAGATTGTCAGCTTTTCCCCCTTTCTATAATCTACTTAGTTGTGCGCTTAGCTAAATGTCTAAAGTTTTTCTGTGTGGCAAACTCTATTCAGCTGACATAATGTGAATGGTACATTTGAAATTATCACCCCTATCAAACTTATTAGGAATGGTGAGAAGGTGGGTTCTTGTGAGGCTGCCCTTCCCGCAAAGATCGGCATTAGGCCCTTCTCATATGGACGGTGGTGATGTCAGTTTATGACAATGGATCTGTATTCAGCCCTGAGGTCCTTGACCTTACTGAAGATGACCTTATTTATAAATTTGGCAATGGTGCTATCTTCCTTGATACTATCTTATTGCATGCTAGTGTTGTAAGTTTTTTTGTCTTACATTTGCATGCAAGTGCTCAACTTTTTTCTCACTTCATGGCAGGATCCTAGCAAGTTTGCAGTTGTTGCTGCCCCTACTACTGCTTCAGGCTATGCAGTTGCACCTACAGCTTCTGCTGCCAAGGTGGAAGAGAAGAAGGAAGAACCTACTGAGGAATGTGATGACTTTATGGCCAAATTATCATATGCTATCACTGCAGCTGAGAAGAAGGATGAACCTTCATTGTAGTGTAGCTGGTCTAATCATGCAGAAGCTCACAACTACTTGGAATGCTAGAATGGAGTTGTATGTTTTTGTAAGAAAATGAGTTTGTATTCCTTTTGGGGGTCTCCAAGTGCAAATTGAGTTGATATCCAGTTAGTGATCATGTCTAGAATATGTACCATATATAGTCATATGTGATGGTGTTGTATTGAATATAAGGGGCAAGGTAAAATGTCCTCCCCATGCAATTGTCATTTGATTATAAATAAAAAAGTTCAATACTTCTGGAAAAATGTGTTCGGCTTCAATTGGCATTCAATTAGAAAACTTGATCATGAACTACAAATTGACTGACTAAAATCCATAAATAATTAGTAATGCAGAACTAGTATGTCATTACTGGCTTTTTTCATAAGCCACTACAATCAATCAAAACCGTTTTATACAACAACATTATACAAAGTAGTGGCATTTGTATAAAAACCAAATGATGGATAGTGACTTTTCTATAAATGCCAAATGATGGTTTAGTGGCCTTTATGTAGCATTTATTCAAATCCACCAAAGACAAACGTTTAGTGGCTTTTACAACTTAAGCCACTATCTTCCTAGTGGCATTGGCGCTAGAGGCATTTTTTAAATGTCAAAAAATGCTGCTAAACCTGTTTACTAGCTTTTTTTTCAGTGGCATTTCTGAAAGGCTGCTGATGTGAATGTTTGTTGTAGTGTCAGCTTGATGTCTAAAGTTGTGAATCTTCTTCACTAGGTCATTTGTCTTTTACGAAGATAAATAGTGCTCAAAAAATGCATCTATCATCTGATCCCATGTCTCGATGATCTCATCATCAAGATTGTTGAACCATGACTTTGCACTATCTACTAGTGAAGATGAAAATAGCTTAAGATATATTGTAGTAGCTAGGACCCTAACTATCTTGACCATATCATAGTTCTCCACGAAATTGCTAATATGCTACATTGGATCTTCAGAAGGATGGCCATGGAACACTTAAGATTTGAGTAAGGAAATAAGTCTACGATCTATCTTGTAGCTTCCCACATTGATGGCTTGCCTTTTGATGGGCCCTTTTTGGGCCATAGATGACAAAGCCTTTATCCTTTCCCATATTGTTAGTTCTTCTTCTCCTGCCATTTTTGCTACCTCAGGTTCTTTTGGTGTTACAAGTCTCTCAGGAGGGGGTGTCAATGGAGGGGTTCGGTTGAAACTATACATAGACCTATCGAGCTCCCTTTGTCCTTGTAAGAGCTCTGCTTGTCCAAATCCCATTGAGGACGGTTCTCTATATTCTAGGGTTCTGGTACGCACCATGTACTAGTTTCCTTAAAATAGTAAAAATAATTGGGTATTAGCACAAGAAATTTATGATGTATCAAAAAGATCTTATGATTCAGCTTGAATGAAATTTGAAGATGATAAAATAAAATAAAAAAATTGGCCTAGAGTGGCCGGCCACAACACTCATAGTGTTGGATGTTGTCATTTCCCCAGCAACGGCGCCAAAACCTTGACACATGTTTACCGTGCGTTATACACAAGTGAACGTATCGAAGATTTGAAGTAATATAGGCCCTTTTGAGGCCCGAGTCAAACACATGGAAACATTTCTCTAGTAGACTATTAGTAACTACAGTTTAATCAGGTAGGATGATTGTAAATGGTTGAATTAGGTTGAGTTACAAAATTAATGTAGAAATAAAACAAATTAAAGGTTTAAATTAATCAGAGATGGAATGAATTCCTTAGGAAAGTAGTTTCACCCTGGATAACACTAATAATTAACCTCACACAATAATATCTATTATCTCAATCCCTGGATAAGGAGACTGTAGCCAGAGTTACCTGCTCCTACAGTGTAATTCACTACCTAATCTAATACCAATCCCACTTCCGCAGTTATTAATTGATTAGTTATATGCTTTATGATTATTTTGTGGGTTTCTCCTGCCATTTACACTCTACTTTTCCCAAAGGGCACTATACATATGTAAATATATGCTTTCCAACCCTTAATCTCTCTCCCGAGCTGACTAAGTGTCTATTAATCTACTTATGGTGATCAAACACAAGTAGAACACAAATCTTTCATAGATTTATATCCAGTAAAAAGAGATAAAATTGATATTAATGCATAGAAATCAATTACAGTGTATATCCGGGCTACTCTTGGATCCTAAGGAATAAAGGTTTTTAGCCTTGCATGATTTTCATCGGCAAATGCATAGAAAGGAAGAAGAAAAACATGGGAAATGTTAGGAAACTAAAGTAACCCCTAAATCTTTGCCCTTCTGGATGATCTCCTTCGTCATACGTGCATTTTGTTGTCTTCTGGCTGCATAATCGACCTCCGGAGGTGCTCAGATCTTCCTAGTTGAAGTTTTTAGTTCTCAGTTCTTCTCTTCTCTCTCTCTCCAGTTGTTGTGCAATGAAAATAGTTGTCTCTTGTAGTCTAGACGTCATCCTTCTAAGTCATAGAAGGCACTTAGGGTACGAAATAACATCCACTGTTAGATTAGAGTGAAATCTACGAATGGCATGATCGCGCAGACTCGATAGTACTGATTAGGTGAGTTGGTAGTACCGAGTCACTTAGGTTTAGTCGTGTGATCCTGATCATGTTGGTACTATCAACTGGACTTGATAGCATCGAGTATTCTAATTTTCGAACCGCATCCCTGACGTCAATTCGGTAGTATCGAGTTGGAACTCGATACCACCAAATTTTCTCAAATCATGCTGAGATTTATTGATGCTATTTTAGTACCACTGACTTTGGATATCGGTAGCACTGATTCTAGGCAAGTTTCGAGTCCATCACTAATGTTAAGTCGGTACCACTGAATTTTACCAGGTCGGTAGCACCGAGTCTATCGAACTTCCTTATACCTAAAAACATACAAAAATAACATAAGTACTTGGGATGGGTAAAATACTACATAAAATAGTTAAAATCATATAATTTGATGCATTCAATAGAAACAAGCCATCCATGTCATTCCATGCATAATAAATCAAATAAATGACTAATCTACACATTAAATCAAGGAAAAATGTGTCTGTAAAAATGATTAAAAATACATGCATCAATTCTCCAATTAATCGCCATTTTACGATAATGTCCCATTAGCTATGATCCCTTTTTGGGCAAACAACTAAGATTCAAAAAATTTGTTATTTATATGAATCTTGGATTTTAAGAAATAAGGGAACACTTATTTAATTAATTACCTAGACCACAAGATCACTTGGAATATATTGAAATCCATTTATAATGTCATAATGTCTTTATCATTCAAAGAAACTATCCTTGATATTTAATACGATCATGAGAAACCAAATTCTCTGTTTTATATCCCAAGAACCTATTTGTTAACTAAATAGTAGTCTAAAAAGGGCTTAGCGTGGATCCTTTGGCCCACTATTCATACAAAGGCCTTTCAATGGATTGATAAGCTTAACCATCATCTGGATTACAGAAAAAGGCTTGGGAACAAGAAAGTATCTCAATTAGGTCTCATATTAATATATTCATACCAGATTTCTTTTTTTATTTAAACTGAAGACATAAACAAGGTTTAGGGCTCAAATTCTTCATTTATGGTCATGTTATTTTTCTTATTACTCAACTTTGGTTCTCACATATATTCTTGAATTAGTTTTAAGACTTCCAAATTTTGTGGTGTTTACATTCACTCTACCTTAAAGAATAATTTTGACCCCAAATTTGAACCCAATTAGGTTAAGGTAATGACTCCTCTACTAGCCTCAAGCATTATAAGTCAAGAAACCTACCTTGGGAAATTCCTAGTTGTATCATTATTAATAACTTTCATTGAGGTGAAGATAATGTATATAACAATGATTGTAACATGAGTTTCATCAAAGCGTAGTTCTACATCCTTATATTTTTCATTTCACTATCACTTAGTGATTTCATTTTCATTTGGTGATTATATATTCTCCTAGGTCTCAACAAACTAATGATTATTTAGCTATATCCATGAGATGGTGAGTTAATACCTCTATAACCTAGATCATATCATATTTATTAACTTAGGATATTCATTGTCATATGTCAATTACATGTATCACATGTGTCTACTGAATCTCTCACACTCATACTAAGATGAAATAAATATATGGATGTTGTCCAAATACAAAGATAATCTTATTTCATGTGTAGAGATTGTGTGTCCACACATTTTCTTAGATTTTTTTGAAGTTAGTCTTACTCAACCTTAAAATCATTCTAGACCATGGATAAATTTTAACTCCATGAGTTTTCTTATAATTCATGAACTCAAGGGGAAAATTCTTTTCTAAAAATTCTTGAGTTTGTACACACCTTACCTTTAGGTCCTATTTCAACCACTATTACCTAAGTTTTTGTATTCTTTACTTCTACATCTCATGTATCATTGGCCTTAGCCATTCCCTTAAGGTATATAGGTGTATTTGATAGCACCCAAATTTTGGCATTTATGCTAGCATTTATTTATGGTTCCACGTCATTATACCCTTAATTTTCCCAAAATAATTATAGATTCTTATCTTTTGATAATTTATAGCCTTTTTGCTCAACCAGCCAATTTTTAGGACTTGTAGGAACTGAACTTAAGAAGATATCAATTCTCTAAGATTTATCCCCGTGTACTAGATCGGGCCCAGCTCAACCTGATTGGTTTCATGACATAATTTTTGCAATAGTTGAAAACATCAGTGACCGCTCACCTTCCATCCTCAACAGTCACTGATCTATCATTCTTAGTGATTGCTACAACTTTGGCGATCGTTAAAGATTTGAGCTTTAGCAAAGATGAAAGCAATGCCATGACATTAGAGATCGCTAGTCTTTGCCCACTTGGGCCCAACTCTTCCTGGTTGGGCCCACCAACAAATCATCAACGATCAGATCATCTTTGACCAATAAAAAGCTTATCGACTGCTAAGATTGAAAATCCAAAACGACCGCTAAGGATTTGAGCATTAGCGACCAACATCAGTGACTACTAAACTCAGACGGGTCGCACCCAGCTTGGCCTGGTTAGGTAGGATGATGAAAAGTTAGCTACCAGATCATTAGTGACCACCAAATAGCTAGTGACAAATTATTACACACACTTCACCTATGTCTATGAATTCCCACCCCTCACTACCTAAGAGGGGGGTTCTAGATTTTTGTTTAGCTTAGGGGGTGTTTCCTGGATGTCCAAGATAGTGCTCCAAGGTCTGAAAGGAGTGAAGGGTACACCCTACACCTGTCCCTTCATTTGTCTTCCAAACCGTCATTTTCCACCACAATTCACTCACTTCCTACCATTCCCAGCCACCTTCCTCCACCATACATCCACCAACGCTACTATTTAGGGTGGAATTAAGGAGAAAGGACATCAAGGAGTGTATTAGATCAAGGAGTAGGACTCAAAGGATGAGATCTAGCCCTTATAGAGGCTAAGGAGAGAGATCAACCTCTCCTCTACAGACTAAATTTCTTCTTTATCCCCTTTCTTCTATTGTTCTCCTTTGCTTCTGTACAAATGACATTCTTCCATCTTTGTTCAGTGCCAACTATGCTTGTCCATGTCTATTTGAGCTCCTTCTTGGCTATGTAGCTCGTTGGGAATGTTTATGTATTTTTACCTTAAGCAAGTAGTTTTATTTCAGATCTAGTATGTTTCTTCTTTATATTCTCTTTTTGGTTATGATTGCTAGTTTGGTTGATCTCTTTGTTGCTTGAACTTCCATTTTTGCCTAGATCAAGAGATTAGTTGTAGAAATGGATAGATAAGGAAGTTTGTATTGAATTTTAAAGGAGGATGTCCAAGGGTGATCTACACAAAATACTTGCCATGGGCTCAGTTGGGCCCACTTGATCTTGGTCAGGTCTAGGTCTACCCACCCGAGTCTAATGTCGGTATTCTGTCCAAATCACATATGTTCCTATCATAATTGAATGTTATTAACCCGAGAGGGTATATGTAATATTCAAGGGGTATTGATTTGATATCCTCAAAAGAGGTTTCATATATTTGATGGGTTTTAGTCACATTGCATGAGAGTGAGTGGGATGACCCCCACAGGAATAGTTACCGCAATGCGTTCTGTGTTTGGATGTAGGTTGCTTGTTGAAGTGTTTGAGGGTTGTCTATGCCCAAGAATGGGAGCATAGACTTCCCAATTTGTGGTTACATTGCTAGGAACTCCTTATCCTGATTAGTAGAATCTAACAGACTCTATTTTGTTTTCTTTATTTTGCCTTACTTCATTACAGACCATTTTACAAGACGTTTAAGATCTGTACTTCTATCGACTATAAAATTGACTTAACTGACGTAAGGGTGAGATTTTAAGCATCCTAAATGTCCCCACGTCCCTATGTTCAACCTCAGATATCTACTGTGACCACATATTGAGTTGTAGGATTCCTTGAAGGTTTCAAGTTATAAATTTAAAGTCAGATCCTTTTGAATTTTCCTATTTTGAGATGTGCAATTTAGGGCTATCAACTTTTGGCATTGTTTTTGGAGACGTGGTTTTTCATGTATACATGCCTACATATTTTGTTTTGACATCCACAAGTCTGTATATATGTGCATAATTCTTCTTTTTCTTTGCACCTACTTGTCAATATATATTGAATAGCTTTCCTTTTTCTTATACATTTTTCAGCCATGGATCTTTCTTCCGCAAGACAAGTTATTTTTTCCACCTATCCTCCCAAAATTTTCTGCAAACCTGACTATTGGAAAATAATAGAAAGTTGTGTGTTGCAACTAGTCGAGCTATATTCAACAAGATTTCAACAAAAGTGCATCGTGGAATTGACAAATATTGAAAGCATTGTTGCTCAAGTCCAATAGATTCATGATAAGGATGTTGAACATGGTAGGAAGCTTCAAGAGATCATCAATTTGGTTACCACACCGTTACAAGCACCATCACACCACATTGAAGATCTCAGTCATCAAAACCATTCCATTCGGCCTGAAGCGAAGTTTACCCCACCATCCTATTCAGACCATCAACTGGATTCACCATGATTTTTCTGTGAAGAACCACCCAATGTAGGGAAACCCTTCATTATATCAAGATGATTTAGTTGATCAACCAATGGAATATGCAAGCCACCAGTGTGAATGGTTTTATGATGATGATGATAACTTTTCTCATCAACAGGGCAGTCAAACAACCACACAACAGGAGGGTCAGTTTGAGGAGCTTGAATCAAACATTGATCCAGATCGATGTCTCTCAGTATGAGACTTGTCACTTTGCTTTGATATCTAGGCCAATTATGGTTTGGATCCATTTTTTCGATGAGGATGATGACAATTGTTCATGTTGGGATAGTGTGTATACTGATAAGAATGAGCCAGAGCAGCACAAGCTGAAATTCACTACCATTCTATCACAAGGGGTGGTCGGCATTGAAGGAGCATGATGGACAATACATCACAACATGGTAGCTGAGCATGAAGATGCCCCAAACCAAATAAAATGTGACAAGGTTGGGGTAGAAGAACAACAAATAGATTCATCGGGGGTACTTCTGGTTCAGAATATGATTGGATGACTTAGAGTGAACATAAAAAATTATCTGAGCATCCAACCTCAAGTTTAGAGATGGAGAAAGAAAATAGGGGTCCTCTAGGAAACTTTTAGCCTCTCCCCTCTATCTTATCCTATGTTGACATCCTAGGATCTGCCTATTCAGATTCATATGCAGGTGGGTACCTTGAGGATGCCCTATTGAGGAATTCATTTTCATATAGTTTAAATCAATTTCAACACAAACATGACTTCACCGAGTTACCAAATTCTATTCCTCTACTTCAGACTCGAAGGGCTCATATCTCCACCTATTCTACTCCTCCATGGTGGACCCAATCAGCAAGACAAAGGTGACATTGGTCCCAAAACTTATGATTTGGGATTCCAATGTCAGTATTGTGGGGAAGCAACCCCCTTTCTCTTACTCCATTCTTTTCTCTTTTATTAAAATAAATTCTATTTTTTACATTCGTGCTTAGATAGTTTATTTCCTATAATTTCTTAAATATTTCATTGCATACATGCAACATCTTAGACATAAAAATAAATTTCTTAGATAGTACATCCATGCATTCCTTCCATGCTGTATCGATTTTCGGTCTTGCTCGAGGATGAGCAAAGTGTTAAGATTGGGGTGGTAGGGCTATTGGCCATTCTATCTCTTCATTTTCATGTATGCCTGTCTACTTCCTACTTTTAGGCATAAATTTTAAATTTTTGAACATTTTAACCTAGCTTTATTGAAATATAGGATTTTGTTTCATAATTTGTAGCTTGGAAATTAAGGCTATCTAAATCTTATATTTAAATGCTTATCTTTATGCCTAAATGCCTCTTTTCATCTTAAATTGATGAATCTTTTGCTTGAATTGCACTTTAACTTTTTTTCCTTAAGTTTGGCAATCTAAGGTTATGTGCTCTTGTTCATAGCTTAAAAGTTATTCCCTTGATCTATGTTGTGAATGAAAAACCCAAGATTTGGGACTATTGGAGAGAACTAGAGTTTGATCAAATCTCCAAGCTACATTATTCACGGACTCACCTCTGCTCTTAGGATCCTTGAATCACAATTACTGTATTTCACATAGGGATGCTTCTTATGCTTTAGTTGTCACATGCCAAAACCATGTGTGCAAAACCCAAGTGTATGAGTCGAGTAGTATAGGCCTATGAGAACCGGAAAAAAAAAGGCACTCCAAAGACTATACTAACTTTAACCTGATCATTTAGGCTTGGAAAAGGTGAATGGTTGTTCATTTATAACTAAATGCAAGAATAAAATCCAAACTAAGTGGAATGTGATTAGGAATTGATGGATTCCTTAGTATTACAATTTCTATATGGTATACATTGCATTTAACTCCATTTCATCAATTATTAGTTACCCTTAACCCTAGACTAAGGTCCTGCAAGGAAGTATTACTCGCTCCCACAATGTAATACACTACCTATACTAAGACAAAACCCACTTTTGTAGTAATTTATGAATTAGATAGGCACATTAACAATAGTTGTAGGTTATTCCCTTCATATTCATAAGCCCTCTCTGGAGGCACGATATTAACTACGTAAATCTATGACTTTTCCAACCCTTGATCCCCCTTTTGAAGCAAATAACATTCGAAAACATTTATTGTGGTAATCAAGCACAAAGAATTCATCAAGAAATCATAGATTTATAACCCAAATTAAAGGATATATATATATATATATATATATATATATATATATATCCAGAGGAGTCAAATATAATGCAAAACTAGCTAATTATGTGTCCTAAGGAACAATGGGATTAGCCACACATGATTTTTGTCATCAAATATGGAGAGGGAGAGAGAGAAATCTAGCTAAACATTAGAAGAACCAATGAAAATGTGTAGAGAAGTGGCTTTGACGATACCCTATAGTAGACGTCACAATCCACATCATTTCATTTACAAATTTGCCTCTTGGAAGTGCCCAGAACATCTGGAATGTTACTATATCCTCCTATCTCAGCTTTGTGCTCTGTTGCAACGAGATAGAATGTGACATTCCATTTTGGCTAAACTCCCCTTTGGTCATAAATAGGACTCAGTCTGTCAATAAGTCACAATCCTCGGATCTATTATTATCTTTAAATGCACTAATCATGTTGAGTCACTACCATTGACTAGATGATGGTGGAACCCAGTTGTCGACTGATTCAAAACCCTTCATAAGTGCCAATACCATCAACAAGTATGTTAGTAGAATTGAGTTGATTTTTTCAACTTCCAACTTGGTCTAGATGTAAAAGTCAGTACCACTGATTCTCTTATTAGTGGAACTACAGCCACAAAATCTTCTACTGTTGCTTTCTGGGCAATAAGTTGGTAGCACCGAATCCACTTCTCAATAGCATCAAATGTCATCTCAGTAGAACTAAGTGTTGTCTCAGTAGCATCGAGATTTCCAAAATTCCTTGTTTGATTTTACTGATGTCGGTACCCCAACTTTTGTGTCTATAGCACCAAGTTGTGCTAAAAGTGCTCGAATAGTCTGAAAACAAGGAAAAACCAACATAATTCTGTATAAAAATTAATAATTTAAATAATTCAATGAAAATACTTATCAAATGATGAAATAATGTTTCGCAGGCTAATAATGATAAACAATGCATAAATGATATCACAATGATCAATTATGCACTAAATATATGGAAAAATAGCATGAAAATCAAGTGAAACTTATTGCATCAAAATCCCTAAAGCTCAAATGTTGCTCACCCTCGAGCAAAACTACCTTTGGATTTGTTTGAAAAAATGGTATCAAGAGGACATATATTATGACTACATTTCTCAAATAACCCCACCTAATGATCCTGAACCGACTCTTACCAACCACCGAACAAATATCTACTCTGAAGTGACCAAAAATGTTCATTAAAGATGTCCACCGTTAGATTAATGAAACATATTAATAGAGCAGTTAACATCATACTCAATAGGGAATAAGCTTGATGCACCATGTGATTCCCTTTCTACATTGATCTTGTCTACCTACTAAACTGTGTTGGAAGAAGTACCACATATATAAATGAATGAGGGGATCAATCATTTATGTGGCATACTATAAAGATCAGTGGTTCAAAGTGAAGTAGGTAGATATGCTGTTATAACCCCGATTTTTGGGAAAGGTAATTTCTCATACTAAAGATAATTGAACAAATAATGATATGATTTGTTTTGAAATGAATGGTTACCCTTCACAATAGCCTTGATTGGTTGCTTTGTGGGATTTATTGGCTATTGGGCCCAAATAACAAGGAAATTCAATTAATAAATGGATAATTGAATTTTTTTTAAGAAAAGAAATATGTAGAAACCTCGAGAAGGAAAATCCAAAGAGGATTTCGTGCCTCTTGGGTTCCTTGGGTACCAAGGAGTCCAAGGTTGCAAAAAGAAAGCAATAAGAAAAAGAAAAGATTAATTAAGTATTTCTTTAGTAAGAAAGAATTTGAAGATAATGGTAATATGTGGAAAATAAGCAAAAAGAGGTATAATCAAGTTATACTTAGTGGAATTTCGTATCCCAAGGATTCCTAATGATAAAAGGGATGCCAATGAGGAAAATAGAAGAGAAATAAAAAAGGAATTCTCAAAAGAGTTAATTTAATGAGAAATTAACATGAAATTGAGAAATGATGCATTTAGATGCATCTAGAAGGATAATAAGTATCCAATAAAAAGAATTTCGAAATAATGGAGTGTTTTGGGATCCAAGGAGTCCCAATAAAGAGGAAAGAAAGAGAAAATACTAAAAAGGCAAAATAAGAGGATAATGTGTTGCATTATTAATGAATTATGTGATTTTGTTTAAAAGGATGATGTTTTCTATAAAGGAAAATAGGATTTCGTGGTTAATGGATTAAAATGCAAGAACGATGATGATAAGAGAAAGGATTTTCGAAATCCTAATATCAGAGGAGGAAGGAATAATAAAGGAATATGAGAGAGAGAAGCTTGCTTTTAGTGAAGGAATATAAGTCCTATTAGGTTTAGGCTTTATTCCTTCGTAGGCAAGCATGTTGGGATAGAAAAGACCCTCATCTATAAAAGGGTGGACCCTTTGGATGAACCCAAGGAGTTTCCTTGCGTCTCTCTCTCCTCTCCGTCTTCTTCTTCATCAAAACCCTAACGTGTAGAGAGTATCACGACCACAGAGAAACCAGGATCCGTTCGATGTGCTCTCTAGATGCAGGACGATCCCACGGGATCAAAGGAGTAGCAGGTGGCCGACCCCTCACCTAAACCAGCGCTTATCTGCAGCCGCACGGCTGCAACAACGGCCGCTGTTGCAGGCCCGTGGTGTGCGGAAATGACCAGAAAAGTCGGGGTTTTGGGGCGCTCTAGCTGCGCCCAGGTGTGGCGGAGTTGGGGCGGCCCTTGGCGGCAACCCCCGAGCCCCGAGGAGGAAGGGACGCGCCCACAATGGCTGCAGCTCGGCGGCTAGGGCAGCAACCCTGGAGCAGCCCGAGGTTGAAGAAGGGAGAGCCACGATGGACATTTCTACCCCTCTATGGGATGAATGAGCCAGCAACTTACCGAGGGTAATAACGTAAATTCTTCATGTTTCCAAATCAAGCACGGCGCCTTGCATGGGCATGGAGCGACGTGGCGCGCTCTGATTGGTCCAAAAGAAGGTAAATCTTGTTAAATTCATATTTAATAAACCGTAACTCGGATTGAGACAAATCTTATATGAAAATTGATCCTCAGAACGAGAGGAACCCAAATAAATTATGTTTGAAGTCCGATTCTAATTGCAATCCGAAAATTAATGGAAGTAATCATCTTTAATACTTTAATGATTAAGAAACTCTACTTTGAGATGATTATTGTAGTTAGTAGAGTTTAATGGATCACTACAGTTGATAATAACCTGTTAATTGTAAAAAGGTACTTTAAGATCGAAAATGATGATCTTTGCATGTAATTAGGTTAATTTAGAGATTATGTGCATAAATATGCTTGCAATATGAAAAGTGCATAAAGCTATCATTTTTAATGATTTAATTAATGAAAAACCCTTAGATTTGATGATAGATGGTTTTAGTGTTGATCAATGGGTAATTTAAGCCTATTGTTCATAAAAGTGAAAATAAGATCTAAAAAGATAATATTTTTATATAATTGGCTTAATTTAGGGTTTCGTGCATGAATATGCATTAATGAGTTTGAAAACCCTAATTTAGGTGAATATGACTTTTAAATGTTTTAATTGTTCAAATCCGTAAACAAGTAGGGATATGATGATCCTAAGTCAATCTGAGTATAAAAGACTATTAAATGAATAGTTTGAGCAATTAGGGTTTATATAAATGGAAAAGAGTATTTTAGGGTTTGTTGACCTAAAAGGGGATGAAGTTTGAGAAATCGATCTAAGAAACCCTAATGAATATTAATGAAACCTTAATGCGGATTAGAAACCCTAGAAAGAGAATCCAAGTTAATAGAGTAGATTCTTGATGAAGTGTGTAATAAATATAGTACATATTCTTTTCAGGAATTATGTGATGATTGAATTACTTGCTTGGATCTGTTGATTGGCTTGATTGAATGTACATGAAGTATATGTTGAATAATCTGCATGACTCATCAAATTAGGTATGTGGTTACGCTTATGACTATAACGATTAGTTTTCCGAGGTTTGTATCGACGTTTCCCTCAATGCATGAAATAACTGTTGGATGTTTTAATTCATGCAACTATAAAGTGACTATGGCTATCACTATGAGTATACATGTATAACTAGATAGATCTGAGTCCACCCCTGTGGCTATGCAAAGGCTAAGGATAACCTAGAGCAAGGTCTAGGGTATCATGAGTTAGAAACTGGGCTACACATGAGTAGTGCCATGAGACTCTTAGCATACCATGAGTTAAGGAGTGGGCTACCTATGGGTAGTGCCATGTGACTCAGCCCTAGAAATTGATTCACCTATTAGGTGAAGTCATGAGGGGTAAAATGGGAATCTACCACATGGGAGGTAGTATCCAGGTCCACTGCAGGGACAGCGCAGGGGATAGGTTACACATGGATCGCGTAGTTATACTTAAAACGTAAACTTGTTTGTTAAATGATAATTGAATGTGATACATTGTTATAGATAATTGAATGATTATTGTTTCCCCCACATACCAGCTATGGCTGACCGACGTTTTGTTTGTCGGCGTTTTAGGTACAAGCCAAAAGGACAAATAGTAAATCGTCACATTGTGAAATACATGAAGAATAATACAAGGAGGATTAGTTAGCGTAGAATCATTAAGTGGATAGAAGTTAGAAATCCAAAATTTCAAAAGGTATGCAAAGTTTATTTTCTTACAGCTTTTCAGTTTAGTATGTTAAAATTTGATAATTATTCTTGGTTAATTGCCGAACCTTTGATCCGGAAGTCATGGGTGCGGCTTCGATCTCTCAGTCTACCTTAATTGGGGGTTATCGGGAGGTGGGGTCGTAACATTTGGTATCAGAGCTTAGGTTCCTCAGTTAACCATTAATAATTATTAAATTTTACAAACTCCATAGAACCCAAGGGAGTTATTAGAGGATTATCCGAAAGACGGAGGTGTCTAGAAAAGGATCACGACCGGGGGCTGGCAATATTTTCCTCCGCACCGCTAGTCGGAATACGAGGACTCCTGGATCCGTGTGACTGCCTGGCCAAAGTCTTAGGGTATGAATCAAAATAAGATACCTTTAGGACTTCTCATCTTATTCATCCCTTCTCATCACAAAAAAAAATTCTGATAAGGACCTAAAGGATTAGGGTTTTCTTTCTTCTCCTCACCCTCTTGAGGTATGGGTAAGGATAATAAAGTTTAAGGAATCCTCCACCAAACTAATGAAAAGCATGTAAATAAGATGTCATGGACATAAGCTTAGTAGATTAAGCATAAATTAAAGAATAGATACATGCTTAGGTCGTATGACATAAGTTGTCATGTCCTCAGAATAGACCTGAGAGTAGACCTTCTTGTTAGGAGGATAAGTTAGTTTTGGAGATAGAGATCTCCATTGCAAGTAGAGACCTGGCACATCCTCTGAGGATGATGCTAACCCTAACCCTAAGAGAAGGTTAGAGAGAGATGAGTTGGACCAGGTGTTTGAAAGGACATGCCTTTGGGATGCCATATGATCCATGGGTGACCTAACACCTTTAGCAACCCAACCCTGGGAAGGGTCGTGCATGTTAGGGTAAGGGATAGCTCCTTAGATGATGAGATTAGTGAAGGACCTTAGAGACCCTATGGGCTTGTGCAAGTAGGGTATAGCTGGCACCTAGGGCACGTCATAGTGCTGACAGTAGGGTGAAACCCTGGATAAGGAATTATGATGGAGCATAAAGGGTTATGGATGACCTTGAGCAAACATAAGTTTGAACCTAGGCTTCACCCATGTAGGGCATGCTTTTGAGGTTGATCCTTCATGAAGAGAGGACCTCTAATGGTGAGGTTGGATGTAGGGTTAGCCCTAGAGAGAGCAGGAAACCCAACAAGAAGGTTGGAAGCCTAAAACCCTGAACAATGGATGATAGTGGTTGCTTCGTGATCGATCCCTGAAAGTTGATGATATCTTGGTTGCCTCTAGAGGGACCAAACCCTAGAGATAGAAGATGAAGCATCTGGTGCCTATGTGCCTATGGTATATGTGTTTACCTTTTGAGGTAGGGAGGAGAGTTCCTTAGACCTAGAAAGGTTTAGTAGCAGGTTATGAGGCCGTGTACCTTGTGAGTTGTCCTTAAGGAGGACCCAACCCTAAGTGTTGCTCGAGTTGAAGGATGACAAGAAGTGCATGTCATGCCTTTTGCATGCTTGGTTCTGAGCTAAGAGATAGAGCATGCAGATGGACACATGCAAGTGAACTTAGGGTTCCTAGGCCTAAGAGGGGAAGTGGTATACCTAATGCTCATGATGAGAATTAAGTTTCTATAGTTTCGAGCATGGTACGCCTCATGAATAAAGGAAAAGGGAAGTCCCTTAAGTTTAAGGTATGTGTAATGAACCCCTCATAGCTAGGTTGATGATAAAGGAAGGTATGATCTTGATCCAGCATTGAGGAAAAAGGACAAGTATGACCTAGCATGGTTCAGTAGGTGATCTATTTATGCTTTAATAGCTTGCTAGGGTTAAGTAGGCTCATGAGGATGTAAACCCTAGACCGAAGAGCTTTTGGTGACCTTGTTATCAAGAGATAGTTTCCTCCCATCTTGGGAGAGAGACACCTTTGGTAGGGTGTATATCATTTTTTTTGGTTTAAGGTAACCTAAAAGAGTCTCATAGGATCTTGAGAAGCTAAGTACATGGTATGAGAATGGACTTGTATACCCATAGATATCCATCTCTAATTGCATATGAATGAGTTACCATGGAGGTAATCGGTATGGGGCTTGACCAAGGTAGGTAGGTTGCCATGATCTCAATGAAAGGATGAAGGCCAGCCCATGAATGTAGAAAGAGAGATGATGAAGACTTGGTTAAGGTTCTAAGTGAACATGTACTATAATGGGGAATCCTAAGTCTATCCTAGGGTCAGGTAGGGATAAGACCGATGAAAGTAGGAGTTGCCTAATTCCCCAAGTTGCACATGACCATAGGGTCGGGAGGTAACAGCTATCATTGTCTGAGGGCCATGGGTTAGGAGATTGATCACCTTCATGAACTCATGGGACCCAAAGGGAAGATGAGTAGGGAACTCTATTGATGCAAGTGGGAAGAGGGATGACCCCAAAAGAGCCGGTACCCTATAGACCTAGAGGGGATGACCAAGGATATAAATCTCAATAGGTTTAAGATTATTTTGTTATCATGATGTCTGTGATGTAGAGACATATGTGGCACGTTGCAACTTAGATGTAAAGGTGTATTGGTAAGGTGGGATGTACCATCTCTACTCTCGGAACAGGAAGAACTCTGTATTTGGACTGCAGCCAAATGCTTATTTCCTCTTGTTATGGGGGTGAGAGATAGGACATTACACATGCCATACATCAAGGACAAGAGATGATGTAGGTTGGAACGTTGCCACGAGAAATGGGGATAGAGAAGATAACCTCCCCAGGTAAAGTGAATGATACATGTTTTGCAAAGACTAAGAGGAATGAGGTAGTCACCTTATGAGGATGTTTTTATCGTGAGCTATGTGGAACTTATAAGTTATACCAGGTTGAGTTTGATCACCATGATGATGAAATCAGAGAGTGTTCTTAATGAAGATAGACATAGAGTTTGAGGTGAGATGATAAGTGAAATACATGGAAGTGTATGTCTTCAATGTTACCTAATACATAAGAAGGTGAAGCAGTAATGGATGCTCTGATTGAAATATATCTGCCTAGTTTGGCTAGAAGAGGTTGTTTGGCTAACCCTAAGTTTGGAAAGAAGATGTGTTTGGATAACACTCAGATGTAACGAGATACGTTGAAAAGTTAAGAGTTGTTTGGTTAGCCAGTCTAGTCCTTGATACGATGAAAGGATGGTGGTAGAACCTCAAGTGCACTTATTTGGGAAAGAAGGTGATGAAACCCCGACTAGAGTGGTTTAGGGTTTTTGAGGAATTTCTCTTGAAGAATAATGACATACATGAGATCATGATTTTAAGATCACCATACACTGTGGTAAATGGCAATAGCATTTTAAATACCTAAGATAAAGTTGCATGTGGGATATGGCCATGCAAGCCAAAGGTAAAGGACGAACACCCGTACCCCAGTGCATTTTTATAAAGGATAAAAAGTCCTCGAAAGAGAAAGGGATTTCATCACAATGGGAGTTGTAAGTCTCCCCTGGATCAAGGAAAGTCGAGATGCAATATGGGTTATGGTAGATCGCCTTACCTAGATGACATGAGAAAGAAAGAGTTCTGTCAAGGGACAGATCTGGTTTAACTACCCATGAGAGAGAGATGGTTCAACTACACCATGATGCGAGTTCAAAGGTTCTTGAGTTTGGCCTAGAGGTTCACTTCCATAAAGTGGAAGTAAGTACCTGAAGAACTTAAAGTTAGTATAGTTTATCACCCCTATCTAAGGGCTAGTAGGATCCAGACTAAAGGGTCTGATGATAGCATATGTGCTCGTTCAGAGTGATAGCTAGAGACAGTTCTTGTCCTATGAAGGATGTGATGATGACCACCGTAGCCAGTATCGGGATTCTAGGAAGCTCTGTAAGGGAGGTTGTGTCGGTCACCACTTCAGTAAGGTGATGTTGGTGAAAGGACCACATGATGATTGGAAAAGGGACCACAGTGCACGAAGACGGAAGTCACTTTAATCATGAAATGGCTGAAAGGAGCCTAGAGACGACGAGAGTCGTGAGCAGATGCAAAGTAGACTAACATACAGTGCACTGTGGGAGAATATAATGCGACAATCCGACCCCTCTGAGCTGCAGCTGAGAAAGCTGAGTCCCCGATACATGGGTCCATTAGAGATGGATGGGTGGAGACAGTTAGGTTTTGACCCTACCCCTCGGGATAGAGTTATGTGGGATGTTTTCCATGAGTCCAATTTAGAGCACTATGTGAGGTACCCCGACCATGTGCTGAGCAATGAACCTAGTGAGCCCCAAGGGAGGCTAAAATGGCCTGAGTCACCTGTGTAGTTTATAGACGCCAGGATGAAAGAACTCAGAGAAAATATGTGATGATAAAGGTTCTTTGGAAACGCCATGAGTACGGTAAAGCCACATAGGGGCCAATGATGGACATGAAAAAGTCTTATCCTGTTTTGTTTGTTTGCTTGGTAGAATTTTGAGGACAAAATTCCTATAAGAGGGGAAGGATGTTATAACCCCGATTTTTGGGAAAGGTAATTTCTCATACTAAAGATAATTGAACAAATAATGATATGATTTGTTTTGAAATGAATGGTTACCCTTCACAATAGCCTTGATTGGTTGCTTTGTGGGCTTTATTGGCTATTGGGCCCAACTAACAAGGAAATTCAATTAATAAATGGATAATTGAATTTTTTTTAAGAAAAGAAATATGTAGAAACCTCTAGAAGGAAAATCCAAAGAGGATTTCGTGTCTCTTGGGTTCCTTGGGTACCAAGGAGTCCAAGGTTGCAAAAAGAAAGCAATAAGAAAAAGAAAAGATTAATTAAGTATTTCTTTAGTAAGAAAGAATTTGAAGATAATGGTAATATGTGGAAAATAAGCAAAAAGAGGTATAACCCAAGGATTCCTCATGATAAAAGGGATGCCAATGAGGAAAATAGAAGAGAAATAAAAAAGGAATTCTCAAAAGAGTTAATTTAATGAGAAATTAACATGAAATTGAGAAATGATGCATTTAGATGCATCTAGAAGGATAATAAGTATCCAATAAAAAGAATTTCGAAATAATGGAGTATTTTGGGATCCAAGGAGTCCCAATAAAGAGCAAAGAAAGAGAAAATACTAAAAAGGCAAAATAAGAGGATAATGTGTTGCATTATTAATGAATTATGTGATTTTGTTTAAAAGGATGATGTTTTCTATAAAGGAAAATAGGATTTCGTGGTTAATGGATTAAAATGCAAGAACGATGATGATAAGAGAAAGGATTTTCGAAATCCTAATATCAGAGGAGGAAGGAATAATAAAGGAATATGAGAGAGAGAAGCTTGCTTTTAGTGAAGGAATATAAGTCCTATTAGGTTTAGGCTTTATTCCTTCGTAGGCAAGCATGTTGGGATAGAAAAGACCCTCATCTCTAAAAGGGTGGACCCTTTGGATGAACCCAAGGAGTTTCCTTGCGTCTCTCTCTCCTCTCCGTCTTCTTCTTCATCAAAACCCTAACGTGCAGAGAGGATCACGACCACGGAGCAACCAGGGTCCGTTCGATGCGCTCTCTGGATGCAGGACGATCCCACGTGATCAAAGGAGTAGCAGGTGGCCGAACCCTCACCTAAACCAGTGCTTATCTACAGCCGCACGGCTGCAACAACGGTCGTTGTTGTAGGCCCGTGGTGTGCGGAAATGACCAGAGAAGTCGGGGTTTTGGGGCGCTCTAGCTGCGCCCAGGTGTGGCGGAGTTGGGGCGGCCCTTGGCGGCAACCCCCGAGCCCCGAGGAGGAAGGGACGCGCCCACGATGGCTGCAGCTCGGCGGCTAGGGCAGCAACCCTGGAGCAGCCCGAGGTTGAAGAAGGGAGAGCCACGATGGACGTTTCTACCCCTCTGCGGGATGAATGAGCCAGCAACTTACCGAGGGTAATAACGTAAATTCATCATGTTTCCAAATCAAGCACGGCACCTTGCATGGGCATGGAGCGCCGTGGCGCGCTCTTATTGGTCCAAAAGAAGGTAAATCTTGTTAAATTCGTATTTAATAAACCGTAACTCGGATTGAGACAAATCTTATATAAAAATTGATCCTCAGAACGAGAGGAACCCAAGTAAATTATGTTTGAAGTCTGATTCTAATTGCAATCCGAAAATTAATGGAAGTAATCATCTTTAATACTTTAATGATTAAGAAACTCTACTTTGAGATGATTATTGTAGTTAGTAGAGTTTAATGGATCACTACAGTTGATAATAACCTGTTAATTGTAAAAAGGTACTTTAAGATCGAAAATGATGATCTTTGCATGTAATTAGGTTAATTTAGAGATTATGTGCATAAATATGCTTGCAATATGAAAAGTGCATAAAGCTATCATTTTTAATGATTTAATTAATGAAAAACCCTTAGATTTGATGATAGATGGTTTTAATGTTGATCAATGGGTAATTTAATCCTATTGTTCATAAAAGTGAAAATAAGATCTAAAAAGATAATCTTTTTATATAATTGGATTAATTTAGGGTTTCATGCATGAATATGCATTAATGAGTTTGAAAACCCTAATTTAGGTGAATATGACTTTTAAATGTTTTAATTGTTCAAATCCATAAACAAGTAGGGATATGATGATCCTAAGTCAATCTGAGTATAAAAGACTATTAAATGAATAGTTTGAGCAATTAGGGTTTATATAAATGGAAAAGAGTATTTTAGGGTTTGTTGACCTAAAAGGGGATGAAGTTTGAGAAATCGATCTAAGAAACTGATGTGATGATTTTGAGTCGCATTTATAGACCTATTTCATATGTGTTTTGTGCTCTAATTACTCATTTTCATGGATAATATTGCATAATTCACTTAATTTGGTCTTTGCCATCATATTATATCAAATCCCCTTTGTTTTACTATTTTGAGCATTATTTATCATCTTATTATAAATTGTGTGGATTTACTTGGTCTTGTTGTGAAATTTTAGGAAAAACAAGTATCTGCTTCCGTCGATACCATCGACGGAAGTCGATACCATCGACCAAGCCACAGGTTGTCAGCCGAGAAGAGCAATACAGAGTCGATACCATCGACACCTAAGTCGATGGCATCGAGATCACTTCAGGTTGCTGGCAAGGATGCAGTCGATACCATCGACGAAAGTCAATGCCATCGACACAAGGAGAGCTACAGCGTCGCTAGAAGACAAAACCGATGCTACAGGAGTCGATACCATCGACGCCCAAGTCGATGGTATCGAGATCACCACAGGCGCTCAGAATAAAAGAAAGGAAAGCTGCTGCTAATACGCTGCGTCGATACCATCGACCTGCGTCGATGGTATCGACGCCGGTAGATATGCGTTGGATCTGTTTTGATCTCGATCGGACGGCTGTTGTTATTTGACGACCTAATTAGGGACTTATACCTAATGACGGCCGCCCACACGAGAGAGGATCTCATTTTTTTGATTGCACGAGTGCCGAGGAGGAGAAAAAGGAGAACGGAGGCCGAGAAGCTCATCCCGGGTGATTCGGACGCTGCCGAAGACGATTTCCACCACCGACAGGCGGGGAAGCTCGTGTTCTACGCCAAGGATCCACCGGTTCTTCTCCGTTCAGGGGTTTTCCCATTTATTTCCCGTTTTTCTTATGAATTCCCCAATTTCTACTATGTATTCGTGTGAGATGAACATCAGAGGCTAAAACCCTCAATCTTTAGGACCGGGAGTAGCCCGGGAATGCATTGTATGACATTTTTATATCAATAATTCATATTTTCTCTCTCAAATCCGTGGTATAGATTCGTTTTCTTCATTTCTATTGTTATGCTTGATCACCATAATAATAATTTAATGCCCTTAATCACTTCGAAAGAAGGATTAACGGTTGAAAAGAGATGAAATCTACATTAATTAATAAAACCCTTGACAAAGGAGTTGTAAAATTAATGGTGGGAACTGAGAGACCGTTTTTAATGAGCTTAGTTTAGGGGAATGATTACTACGACGGTGGAATCAACCTAAACCTAAGTAGTGAATTACACCACGACAATGGGTAATTCTCATTTCAGGCCACTACCCGGATAGAGAGAGAAGTGTGAGGAATTATATGAAACCTAATACAATGTTGACCCGCGGTGAAACCGCCATCCTAAAGATATCCTTTTGAATTGATTAAATTAACCTTTAATCGATTGTTTTCTTTGTTTGTTTTTTATTTTCTTTTTAATTTGAACAACAAAACCCTACTTTGTTAATCGGTCTAGCTGATTGCGATTAGTTAGTAAAATTCCCCAATTTCACGTATCCCTGAGTTCGACTCGGGCCTCACAAGGCCTATATTACTCGACGCGTATACTTGCGTTTAAGCGCGTAGTAAAATACACGTCAAGTTTTTGGCACCGTTGTCGGGGATACGGCGAATTATTGGCACTTTGAGTGCTAAGAGCGGCCACTCTAGGCCACATTTTTTTTATTTTAAAACAATTTCAAAAATTCCTTTATTTCTCTATAAGTGTGTTGACTCGTTCAAAGCATTGTACTGAACCCCTATTTCCATATTTCAGGTACTTTGCATGGTGCACACACGTAGTCGAGACTACGTGAATCGCACACCTGAGGTTCCATCTGCGGGACCAGAGGACGAGGACTACTATGAGGAGGAACACCAAAGTGATATAAATTCTGAATCTGAAAAAGAACAAGAAGAAGCAATGGCTGAAGCACAGACAATATGGGAGAAGATCAAGGCGTCTTCTTCCTCGGCATCAAAGGGGCCTATAAAGAAACAGGGGCTAAACATTCCAACCTACAAGATCGATCCAGCATTGATTAACCTGGTTAAATCAAACACATTTCACGGATTGAAAAATGAAGATCCAGTGGCCCACATCAGCCAGTTCGTGGAGAACTGTGATATGGTGAAGATAGATCGATTTCCACAGGATGTGCTATACCTCAAGTTATTCCTGAGTTCCTTGGCTGGAGTGGCAAGAGAGTGGCTTCATAACCTCGACGACGAGTTTGTTGAATCATGGGATCACATGGTAGAGGTTTTCTTCGAGAGGTTCTTCCCTCCTGAGAAGACCAATGATATGATCAGGAAGATTCACAATTTCACCCAACAGGCGGGTGAAACTTATTCTGAGACTTGGGAGCGATTCCAGGTCATGTTGAGGAGATGTCCACATCATGGATTGGACAAGGAAACCCAAGTAAAGATCTTCTACTTTGCTCTCTCCGAGCATGATAGAAGCAACCTGGACTCGGCTGGTTCCGGATTTTTCTTAAATAACACCGATACAAGATGCTGGGAAATACTAAAGAATATGGCACGGAAGCAATCTTGGGGAGAAAGCGAACGAGGCCCAGTTGAGCAAGCAAGAGTTGCCAGTGAGTCAAAGGCAATGAGAGAGCTGAACGAGAAGATGGATCTTCTCGCAAAGAAGTTGCTGCAGAAGGAAGACAATGAGTCTGAGGATGAGGCTCAGGTCAAGTATATGAGGCAACAGCAAGGGTATAGGAATAACGATTATTCATGGCGGAAGGATAAGAAATTTTCATGGAAGGATCCAAACAATTTTCTGCAGGATCCGGACGCCAAGCCTGCACCGGTCACGGAGGACAAGAGCACGGAGTTGCTCAATCAAGTCATCAAGCAAAATCAAGAGTTGATGAACACTTTTGGGCAACAAATCAAGCAACAGGGTGAATTTATGAACCAGTTTGGGCAGACTTTGCAGAGCCACGGGGCTCAAATGAGAACTATAGAGACTTCCATGGCGCAGATGGCAGCCGAGATTGCAAGCTTGAAGAAGCCGGCACATCCGGGTTTTCCGGGGAACACCAATGTTCCCGGGGGAAACCAACAGGCCAAGGCCATCTTATTCAGGAGCGGTAAGAAAGTGTTAAATCCAAGGGTGGATGACACAAGCACACCGCAGGACACAGTTGAAGAAGCAACAGTCAAAGAGCAGCCCGCACCTGTCATAGAGCAAACTGAGGACATAGCTGAAGATGGTAAGGAAGAACAAGCCACTGAGGAGGAACCACAGAAATTAACTCCCTATGTGCCACCTCACCAAAGGGCACATACCGTTCTGGTCCCCTATCCCAATAGTGCAAAGGCAAGAAAGGTGGATGCACAGTTTAAGAAATTTCTAGACAGCTTTAGGAAGTTATCAGTGAATATTCCTTTGCTAGAGGCGATTGAACAAATCTCGTCTTATGGGAAGTTTCTCAAAGATGTAATCACCAAGAAGAGGAAGATACCCGACACTGAGGTCGTGGTATTGAAGGAGAAAGTGAGTGCTTTTATTATGGGCACTTTTCCGCCAAAGAGACAGGATCCCGGTTGTTTCAATATTTCTTGCTTTATCGGGAAGTTCAAATTTGGCGAGGCACTTTGTGATTCCGGGGCAAGCATAAATCTGATGCCCCTTTCTACATTCAAGAAACTTGGATTGAAAGAGTCAAGGCCAAGCAACATGACCATCCAATTGGCCGATAATTCTGTGGTGAAACCGTATGGAATCTGTGAGGATGTTTTGGTAAAGGTAGACCGCTTTGTTTTTCTGGCTGATTTCGTCGTTATGGAAATGCAGGACGAGCACGGCAATGAGTTACTACTTGGTCACCCATTCCAAGCTACAGCTGATATGATCTTGGAGATGGGGAGAGGTCGCTTGACCTTGGGCATTACGGATGATCACTTTGAGATGGTCATGCCCAATAGAAATGCATCCACTAAAGCAAAAGCACAGTGCAACATGGTGAAGCATGTGGAACACAATATCTCACTTTGTCTTGGAAAGCCATTTTTGGATATGGCTCATGTGATGAGCAGGATAGATAATGGGACCCTAGCAGTGGACCTTATGGGGCAAACTAAAGTTGTCTCTTTATGCAAGGCTGTTGGGTTTCCAAATGATGAGAATGAGGACATTCCACCTTCATGGGAGGATGATACGATTATTACTTCTGTTTCCGAAGCATATCCGGAATTGCCTTTGGAAGCGTGCTTGCTAAATGTCACTTATGATTGGATGTGGAGTACTTCACTCAAGGAGTGCGCCAAGATGCTTCAAATGCTTCCATGTTTCTACACGAGGCACTATGAAGATTTGGGTACACTTCCCCCACCGCTACAATCATCTCTTATTTGCCCACCTGATCTGGAGTTGAAGCCATTGCCCCCGCATCTGAAGTATGTCTTTCTAGCTGAGGAGGACAAGTTACCAGTGATTGTTTCTGCATACTTGAGTGCGGATGAGGAGGAGCAACTACTGATAGTGCTCAAGAACCACCGTGGAGCTTTTGGGTGGTCTGTGGCGGACATCAAGGGGATCTCCCCTACACTTTGCCAACACAAGATTCGGCTCGAGGAGGGAGCCAAGCCAGTCATACAGCCTCAAAGACGTCTAAATCCAAGCATGATGGAAGTTGTCAAGAAGGAAGTCATAAAGCTTCTTGCTGCAGGGATCATTTATGCCATATCCGATTCGACGTGGGTGAGTCCCACACAGGTAGTCCCTAAAAAGGGGGGAATCACTGTCACTACAAATCTTTTGAATGAACCTGTCACCACCCGATTGGTAACCGGGTGGCGTGTTTGCATTGACTACCGCCGATTGAATGCCGCAACTCTTAAAGATCATTTTCCATTGCCATTTATCGATCAGATTTTGGAACGTCTAGCTGGTCGGTCGCATTTTTGTTTTCTAGATGGCTATTCGGGGTACAACCAGATTTCTATTGATCCTTTGGATCAAGAGAAGTCTACGTTTACATGTCCCTATGGGACGTTTTCTTATCGCCGTATGCCGTTTGGTTTATGCAATGCGCCGGCGACTTTTCAACGCTGCATGCTCGCCATATTCTCTGACATGGTGGAGCGGTGTCTTGAAGTTTTCATGGACGACTTCTCGGTGTATGGAGTGTCTTTTGATGAATGCCTTTATAACTTAGATAAGGTATTGCAGCGGTGCGAGGACACACACTTGGTCCTTAATTGGGAGAAATGTCACATGATGGTGACGGAAGGAATTGTTCTAGGACACAAGGTGTCTAGCAAGGGTCTTGAGGTAGACCCCGTAAAAATTGAGGTGATTTCTAAGCTACCCCCACCAAATTTTATAAAAGGGGTGAGAAGCTTTTTAGGACACGCCGGGTTTTATCGGCGATTTATCAAGGATTTTTCAAAAATCGCAAAGCCATTATCGGAATTGTTGGAAAAAGACGCAGTTTTTGATTTCAATGAGAAATGTCTTCACGCATTCGAGGTTTCGAAGGAAAAGTTGATTTCAGCTCCGGTTGTTCAAACGCTGGATTGGACAAAGCCATTCGAGTTGATGTGTGATGCGTTCGATTATGCTGTGGGAGCTGTTTTGGGGCAAAGGGTAGATAACAAGCCTGCTGTGATTTTCTACGCCTCAAAAACGCTTAATGATGCTCAATTGAACTACACAACCACAGAAAAGGAGTTACTGGCCGTCGTGTTCGCCTTTGAAAAATTTCGGCAGTACTTAGTGGGTTCTAAGGTGGTTGTGTGGACTGATCACACTGCAATAAAGTATTTGATGGAGAAGAAGGATGTGAAGCCTAGACTAATTAGGTGGATTTTGCTCCTACAAGAATTCAATATTGAAATCAAGGACAAGTCGGGAATTGAAAATGTGGTGGCTGACCACTTGTCTAGGTTAGAGAGGGTTGATGAACAAGGTTTGCACATACCCATTACCGAGACCTTTCCCGATGAGCAACTTTTAAAAATTGATTCTAAAGAACCATGGTTTGCGGAAATTGTGAATTATTTGGCTTGCGGGATCATCCCGGAGGATTGGTCCTATCAAGAGAAAAAGAAATTCTTTCATTCATTGAGATATTATTTTTGGGATGACCCGATTCTCTTGAAGCAGTGTAGGGATGGTATTCTTCGCAGGTGCGTGCTGGAGGTGGAGTACGAGAGTGTTCTCCACCACTGTCATGTGTCGCCTACAGGAGGACACCATGCTAGCTCACGGACAGCAGCCAAGGTGTTGGAGAGCGGCCTTTATTGGCCCACTTTGTTCCGGGATGCCTATGATTTTGTTAGGCAATGTGACCCGTGCCAGCGCGCAGGTAACATCTCAAGGAGACAAGAAATGCCCCTGAATGTATTTCAGGAAGTTGAGGTATTTGATTTATGGGGCATTGACTTAATGGGACCCTTTGTGTCCTCAAATTCAAATCTTTATATCTTACTTGCTGTAGATTATGTGTCGAAGTGGGTGGAGGCAATCCCCACAAGGACTAATGATTCGAATGTAGTGTGCAGGTTTGTCAAAGAGAACATTTTCTGCAGGTTTGGGATTCCCCGAATGATCATAAGTGACGGAGGCACACATTTTCGAAATCAGAAATTCGCGACACTTTTAAAGAAATATGGGGTCAAGCACAACATCGGCACCCCATATCATCCACAGACGCAAGGACAAGTGGAGGTATCAAATAGAGAAATCAAGAAGATTTTAGAAAGGACCGTAGCATCCACAAGGAAGAATTGGAGTGTATTGCTACCGGACACGCTTTGGGCTTATCGAACGGCGTACAAAACACCTATAGGCACCACGCCTTTTAGGCTGGCGTATGGCCGGGCTTGCCACCTTCCGGTGGAATTGGAGCACAAGGCCCATTGGGCGCTAAGCAGGCTGAACTTGCGCTATGATGAGGCCGGGAGAAAAAGGATGTTTGAATTGAATGAATTGGATGAGCTACGCATGACGGCATATGAGAATTCCCGCATCTACAAGGAGCGCACAAAGATGATCCACGATCGCCATATTGAGATGCGCACGTTCAAGAAGGGAGACAGCGTTCTATTGTTCAACTCCCGTCTCAAACTGCATCTCGGGAAGCTAAAATCCCGGTGGAGTGGACCCTTCATTGTGGAGGAGGTGAAACCGCACGGAGCGATTCTCGTGCGTGATGGAGATGCCATGTTCTTGGTGAACGGGCAACGCTTGAAGTTGTATTTTGGTGAGAATTACAAGAGGAAAGTGAATGAGGTCAAACTCATTTCACTTGTGCATGAATGAGATGAAGGGAAGACGTCTAGCCTAAGACGCTAAAGAAGGGCGCTTGTTGGGAGGCAACCCAACCATCGGTACATTAGGATAGTTTAATTTTAGTCATAGATTGCTTTTATTTCGTTTAAATTTTAGTTTAAAAATGATACCTTGATCCGTTTGTTGAATGTGCAGGCACAGGCAGGGTCGATACCATCGACACACTCGTCGATGGTATCGACATGGGTTCAGGTTGACACCAGCAAAAATCGCACTGCGTCGATACTATCGACACCCCCATCGATGGTATCGACATGGTCACAGACATGTCGCAATAAAAGTGTCGATGGTATCGACACCCCAGTCGAAACCATCGAGATCTCTGGAGATATTCAGACGAATTTTGCTCAGTCAACTCGATACCATCGACGGCCTCGTCGATGGTATCGACATCATCACAGGTTGAATGCAACACAACGGCGGTATCACAATAAAAGCAAGTCGATACCATCGACATCCGTCGATGGTATCGACGAACATGTCACCGATCTGCACACAGACATCGACGACGATCGCAACAGCCACGTCAGAGATCTGGGTGCTGCGTCGATACCATCGACTTCCGTCGATGGTATCGACCCGTCAGCAATCCGGGTTTCTCGATCCAGCAAACGTCAGCCGTCGATACTCGTGAGGGAGGCGGATACCCGCGAGATGTGTCGATACCATCGACCCACGTCGATTGTATCGACGGGTCAACAGGGGCGCCGATCAAGCCTATTTAAGGGGACTTGCAACGTCATTTGACGTCACACCTTCAGAGCAAGTATCCTCCTTTGCGCCGAGCACTCCCCCGAGCCCTCCAAGACTGAAGAGAAGCATCATCGAGCGGAGATCTTCATCGAGTGGAGAATTTCTTCTCCATCTTCACCGAGCTCTTTTCTTCTAATCCCATCTTCTCGCAACCATGGTGCACGCCGCCAGAGCGTCGTCCTCAAGCGCACACCCTATGGAGATCGAGGAGTTCGTTCCTCCCCCAACCGCTTCCATCCCTCGTCCACGCCTAATTCATGCCAACATGGAGGTGAGGAAGGTCTACGAGGAGATAATGAAACAAAAGTTTGAGCCCACCCGGTATGTGGACCGAGGCATGATCCAGGAGTTGGGATTCGAGGCCAACTTGGCCTATGTGCTTCATGGACAAGCACGCAACACCAGCAGAAGCCTACGCCCTGACGAGCTGCAGTACCATGCGGATGGGCAGCCGTTTTTCGGCGAATGGCCCACCTACAAGGAACTGGTGGCGGAGTTCATGGCGTCTCTCGACGTCTGCGTCGTACCAAACGACGTGGTAGCATCGGACCAGGAATGGATCAAGGGAAGGGTGTCCTTCCGACTCTTCAACAACAACTACAATCTCACACTGGTCCAGTTCAATCAAATCTTCAACTGGATCCACTCTCCACATGATCACCGAAGGCCGGACTCCCACACCAACTATGCAAAGATCTTCTCTGAGCTAGTTACAGTGCCGGCGGGAAAGACCGTGAGCTACCACAATGCAGCGGTAGCAGATTTTGAGCACCCGTTCGTCTGGGTCTTGCATAGGATGTTGAGCTTGACATTCTTCGCTCGAAGTGATCTTGCTTTGAGCAAGTTTCAGGAGAGTGACTTGTTCTTCCTTTACGCACTCCTGAAGCGTCAACCATGCAACTGGGGGGCGTTCTGGCTACAGCGCGTCCTGGCAGTGAAGAGGAGCACAAGGAAGGCTCCAATCCATTTTGGTGGTCTTGTCACCAAGTTGGCGCTTTACTTGGGGCTGAACTTTCAGTCCATGACTCCGATCTCTACGAGGAGAAAGGTGAACGTGCAACACTTGCACCGTTCAAACCTCATTCTTCTCCGAGACGGGTTGGTGTACGCTCATTGCCACGTCAACCAAGCTTATCAGGAGAGCTCCCTACCGGACGACGTCTTCAACATAGAGGGCAAGCAGCACTTCCGGTGGCCAATCATAGCCATCGAGTCCTCCGAGGAAGAAGGCGGAGGTGACGAGCAAGAAGGCGAGGCTGCAGAGGAAGAGGAGGCTTTCACACCTCTTCGAGCACGTGTGGCACCACAGAAGCGTCCTAGGATGCATCCGGGTGCATCTTCATCATCGCAGCCCCCGCCGCCATCACCACAGCACGAGCAGCCAACCGAGGATCCCTATTCCATGCAGGGGATGTACACCATGCTGCAGGACATCCAGCAGACTCAGCAGCAGCACATGGTTATGTATACCGGCATTCATGAGACTACGAGCCGGGTACTTGACAACCAACGGGCTATGTTCGAGAACGAGCGGCTCATCCTCGCCAACCAAGAGCAAATGCACACCCGGTTGCAGCGGATAGAGACGCAACAGGAGCCTTTCTTCGACCATTACTGGAGTCAAGACTACTTTGGAGGCTATCCACAGCCTCCGCCGAGGACCCAATATGATCCAAGCTTCCAGGGGGAGTACCCATCTTGGGATCCTACGGCACCGCAATACCCACCACCGCCTCCGCATGATTGATCAGGGTATCACTGTTCCACCCTTAAGTTGGTTTTTGACTATGAGGCCATAGTCGAATTCAAGCTTAGGGGGGTAGCTGGAACAGCTCTATCTTTTATCTTTTCTTTAGTTGTTTTTAGTTTTTGCTTTGTTATTTGTTCTTGCAATTTTAGTTTTTTTTTAGGATCCACATCTATCTAGTGTAATCGTGGATGTCTTAAAAAATTTCATCTCGCTGTTTTCATGGGAAATTTAAGGGAATTTAAAAATTTCTGTGTCTTTTGGATAGCTTAACTTGGTTGTCCTTGGGGAACTTGTCCTATGAAAATGATTGATTATGTCAACTTTGAAGCAATATGTCACACCCACACCCCCATTGACTCATGAAAAGTGGATAGTAACGGTTGTTTGAGCCTAATCTAATCAAATGGTAATGAGACCTTAATTGGATATAAGAGAAAGAACCCTTTGAACTACTACACATGTCAGTAAGGAGGGACACATGATATTTTTCTAAGGTTCAGTAACTTAATCTTGTGATCATTCCACTTCATATTTTTCCATAATCTACCAAAGAATTGGAAGTAAAGTACAGTTTTAATTCCTTCTTGCGTGCATAGCATGTAGATAGGATTTGCATTGTTATTTTCATACTTTTGCATAAAACGGAAAAAAAATGTATAGTGATTCATGCACATTACCTTTAGGTGCATGTCATGTAGTTGCACTCATAACTTTCATGATTTTCACGCATAAGTACACCATGTACCTCAGTTTCCTAAAAAGTGATCTAAACTTTTCCATACCCTCGAAATAGTACAAAGATTTCCAATCATGAAGGAAATGGCCTTATACATGTATCTCTAAGCAATTATGGATATGTGGGCTAAAAGAAAGAAAAAAAATTCAGGAAATCTGAAAAACAATTTGAAAAAAAAGAGAGAATTTAGAAGGAAATGGAATAAGAGGGAGAAATGAACATGATATCACTTGCATAACAAGGAAATTGAGTACATGATGTGGCTTAATTAGATTTCTATCTCTTTTTGAGGTGGAAGGTTAGTGCATGCATCATTCCACCCAATTATAGGCATTAGGGCATTTTTAATGTGCATTCACATCATTTAGGGCATTTTGTTTTATGCATTTTGAAACTGTGTAATACTTCCAAATTCTTCCATGAACCACCCATTCCATCCACCCGTTGCTCGGATTGGTAGGCCACCATGATTTTCTCCTCACTCATGTTTATCAGGAGAACTGCTTCCATGTAGATGGTAGTTAGGGCGAGCAACATAGTGTAGGCGATCACAAGATGCACCAATGCTGAATCAGAAAATTTTATTATGTTAACTGCCTTATGTGATAGTGTTCATCAGTTTGAAGGATAATTTCTTTTATTGATGATTATTGTCGCCTGTAGGGTAATTACTGTTCTGTGATTAGGAAAGGTCGGTTTGAGAACGTCCAGTGGGAGTCATGTGTGATGTAGGTTGGTATGTTGATTGTTAGTTGACATCTGCAATTCTATTCTAAGGATTAGTTGCTCGAGGGCGAGCAATGTTTAAGCTTAGGGGAGTTTGATGCGATGATTTTGAGTCGCATTTAAAGGCCTATTTCATATGTGTTTTGTGCTCTAATTACTCATTTTCATGGATAATATTGCATGATTCACTTAATTTGGTCTTTGCCATCATATTATATCAAATCCCCTTTGTTTTACTATTTTGAGCATTATTTATCATCTTATTATAAATTGTGTGGATTTACTTGGTCTTGTTCTGAAATTTCAGGAAAAACAAGTATCTGCTTCCGTCGATACCATCGACGGAAGTCGATACCATCGACCAAGCCACAGGTTGTCAGCCGAGAAGAGCAATACAGAGTCGATACCGTCGACACCTAAGTCGATGGCATCGAGATCACTTCAGGTTGCTGGCAAGGATGCAGTCGATACCATCGATGAAAGTCGATGCCATCGACACAAGGAGAGCTACAGCGTCGCTAGAAGACAAAACTGACGCTACAGGAGTCGATACCATCGACGCCCAAGTCGATGGTATCGAGATCACCACAGGCGCTCAAAATAAAAGAAAGGAAAGTTGCCGCTAATCCGCTGCGTCGATACCATCGACCCGCGTCGATGGTATCGACGCCGGCAGATATGCGTTGGATCTATTTTGATCTCGATCGGACGGCTGTTGTTATTTGACGACCTAATTAGGGACTTATACCTAATGACGGCCTCCCACACGAGAGAGGATCTCATTTTTTTGATTGCACGAGTGCCAAGGAGGAGAAAAAGGAGAACGGATGCCGAGAAGCTCATCCCGGGTGATTCGGACGCTGCCGAAGACGATTTCCACCACCGACAGGCGGGGAAGCTCGTGTTCTACGCCAAGGATCCACCGGTTCTTCTCCGTTCAGGGGTTTTCCCATTTATTTCCCGTTTTTCTTATGAATTCCCCAATTTCTACTATGTATTCGTGTGAGATGAACATGAGAGGCTAAAACCCTCAATCTTTAGGACCGGGAGTAGCCCGGGAATGCATTGTATGACATTTTTATATCAATAATTCATATTTTCTCTCTCAAATCCGTGGTATAGATTCGTTTTCTTCATTTCTATTGTTATGCTTGATCACCATAATAATAATTTAATGCCCTTAATCACTTCGAAAGAAGGATTAACGGTTGAAAAGAGACGAAATCTACATTAATTAATAAAACCCTTGACAAAGGAGTTGTAAAATTAATGGTGGGAACTGAGAGACCGTTTTTAATGTGCTTAGTTTAGGGGAATGATTACTACGACGGTGGAATCAACCTAAACCTAAGTAGTGAATTACACCACGACAGTGGGTAATTCTCATTTCAGGCCACTACCCGGATAGAGAGAGAAGTGTGAGGAATTATATGAAACCTAATACAATGTTGACCCGCGGTGAAATCGCCATCCTAAAGATATCCTTTTGAATTGATTAAATTAACCTTTAATCGATTGTTTTCTTTGTTTGATTTTTATTTTCTTTTTAATTTGAACAACAAAACCCTACTTTGTTAATCGGTCTAGCTGATTGAGATTAGTTAGTAAAAGTCCCCAATAATTCACGTATCCCTGAGTTCGACTCGGGCCTCACAAGGCCTATATTACTCGACGCGTATACTTGCGTTTAAGCGCGTAGTAAAATACACGTCAGAAACCCTAATGAATATTAATGAAACCTTAATGCGGATTAGAAACCCTAGAAAGAGAATCCAAGTTAATAGAGTAGATTCTTGATGAAGTGTGTAATAAATAGAGTACATATTCTTTTTAGGAATTATGTGATGATTGAATTACTTGCTTGGATCTGTTGATTGGCTTGATTGAATGTACATGAAGTATATGTTGAATAATCTACATGACTCATCAAATCAGGTATGTGGTTACGCTTATGACTATACCGATTATTTTTCCGAGGTTTGTATCGATGTTTCCCTCAATGCATGAAATAACTGTTGGATGTTTTAATTCATGCAACTATAAAGTGACTATGGCTATCACTATGAGTATACATGTATAACTAGCTAGATCCGAGTCCACCCCTGTGGCTATGCAAAGGCTAAGGATAACCTAGAGCAAGGTCTAGGGTATCATGAGTTAGAAACTGGGCTACACATGAGTAGTGCCATGAGACTCTTAGCATACCATGAGTTAAGGAGTGGGCTACCTACGGGTAGTGCCATGTGACTCAGCCCTAGAAATTGATTCACCTATTAGGTGAAGTCATGAGGGGTAAAATGGGAATCTACCACATGGGAGGTAGTATCCAGGTCCACTGCAGGGACAACGCAGGGGATAGGGTACACATGGATCGCGTAGTTATACTTAAAACGTAAACTTGTTTGTTAAATGATAATTGAATGTGATACATTGTTATAGATAATTGAATGATTATTGTTTCCCCCACATACCAGCTACAGCTGACCGACGTTTTGTTTGTCGGCGTTTTAGGTACAAGCCAAAAGGACAAACAGTAAATCGTCACATTGTGAAATACATGAAGAATAATACAAGGAGGATTAGTTAGCGTAGAATCATTAAGTGGATAGAAGTTAGAAATCCAAAATTTCAAAAGGTATGCAAAGTTTATTTTCTTACAGCTTTTCAGTTTAGTATGTTAAAATTTGATAATTATTCTTGGTTAATTGCCGAACCTTTGATCCGGAAGTCATGGGTGCGGCTTCGATCTCTCGGTCTCCCTTAATTGGGGGTTATCGGGAGGTGGGGTCGTAACATATGCACAAGAATCACACGTAAAATCCAAATTGTTTATGCAAAAAAAATGTGATGAACCTACCAAATGAAGGGGGAAAATGCATGAATCCTAATGCTTAATATCATGGTGGAATGATGAATTCATGTGATGTATCATATAATTGATGTGTGTGGGTAAAAGAATGTATACAAGTTACTATTTTCACTTTTCTCCATGGAGGACTTAAGATTTAGTTCAAGACATCCTTTTCTCCCTCTTTATTTGATATACCTTTTTTCTACCTTCTTATTTTAGCATGATCTATGATTTATTATCGGGCTTTTCTTCATGATATAGTTTCCTTTTTTTCTTTTTCTTTTTTTATTGGGAGGGATGTGGTTGTGCATCCTTTCACTTTAAGTTTGAGGAGAAATCTATGTAGATACATGATGCTGAGATTGATGTAAAAACATGATGCTGAAAGATAATGCAATCTTCATGAAATTTGTTATGCAACTAATTTTATTTTTCTATCTAATGCATTATAAAGAAACTAGATATCATGCTACCTATCATTAAATGCAATGCATTGAAGATGAAACGATTTGGGTAAATTGATCATCTTAAGTTGGTGGATGATATGTCATGAAAGGCGGATGGAATCACATGACTACGAGACATTGCCAGTCTTAACTATGATATGTCCCTCTCCTATAAATCTGTGTCAAGGGTAAACTTAGGGTTTCTTTCTAAAAATCTCATTTAAGGTCTTTTTACTTGTTTAGTCAATTTGGGGTCAAACCCCATAGTTATCCAAAAATCTTAGGTAAATTAAAATTTTCATTTATATCAAGTGTCCTCAATATAACTAACCCATAGACTTCCTCTAGTTGGTGTTCCCTTAGAATTTGCAAAATTAGCTTAAAAAGATATGATCATTTAAAAAAAATCATTGGAAGGACATGAAACACATTTCTTTTGAAGATAGATGAAATCATGAAAATAATCTCCATAATTAGACTGGAATGATGTGGATCCTATACTCACAAATAAGGAAAAACTAAATCAAGAATGAAAATAAAATAGATAAAGCCATTCCAGCACCCACCTAAGCTTGAACTTGACTATGTCCTCATAGTCAGTATTCAATCAAACAGGTGGAATGGGGGTACCATATGCTCAAAAGGGTGGTGGTGGTGGTGGTTGAAATGTCCCTAGTGTCATCTTTAATTAATTTATGCTGGTGTATGTCCCTCTTATTGGTGCCACAGACTTGTGTGTTGGTGGTACCAAGATATGATGTACTTTATCCTTCTTTAAACTATGTGTGGTGGTTCCACCGACCTATGTGTCAATGGTATCGACAGTCTTTTCATGTTGCTCTATGATTTTTTTGAAAAACATCAACAATACTGACTTGGATATTAGTGCTATGGACTTTTTGCAAACTTCAACTAGTCATGGATTCAAAACCACCCACATGTGTGTCGTGGTATCGAAGATTTTTGAAATCCCTATTTGAATATTTTTAGAAGGTGAGTGGTACTGACAAAAGTGTTGGTAGTACCAACACTGACTGGTCTTGCACATGAAACAAAAGCATCAAGGTACATTTCATACATCAATTAAAAATTGAACAAGACAAATACAAAATGTAGCTAATGAAAAGTCCTAAAAGAATGTAAATGACAGAAATGAAAATGGGTTGCCTCCCATGAGTTCCCTTTTTTTAAGTTCCTAGGCTCGACAAGGTGATTTTCTTCAACTTGGGTTGGCACGAGATGGTTATGAAGACTCATTCTACAATATGAACTCCATCCTATCATCATGTATCTGGAGTGTCAAGTAACCTCTACATGTGGCAATGATGATATCGTTCGTAGCATGGAAAGACCTTCCTAACAACATTTGAGATCCCCACATATCATACATATCCATGACAAAAAAACATCGACAAGATAGATGAATTTATCAACTTTGATGAACACATCATCACATATCGTATATGGCCTCACAATTGATCTATCTATGAACTGGATTGTCATGGTATCCTCCATTAGTTTCTTCAATCCCATTTCTCAAAAGATAGAACAAGGCATGAGATTTATGCTAGTCCCAGAGTCACAATGTGCTTGCTTAAAATGTTTGCTGCCTACAAACTAAGGAATGTAGAAGCTATTGTCCTTTATCTTAATCAACAACCTTACATGGATCATAGTAGTCACCACTTCATAAACACATAAGAAATATGTATCTTCTTGTGGGAATTTGTTCTATCACCTCTACGAGTGGAATGTTTATGTGGAACTTTCAAAAAATAATGAAGAATTTCTTGAATTACTTTTCCTCCTTTTTCGACTTCAGACTATCTGGGAAGGACACATATGTCTTCTTTACATTCTTGTGAGGAGGAATGCATTGCACATTAAGGATCTCCTTCCGTAAGCTTGAAACAATTTTACCTCATATGACATAATCTATAATATCTCCTATGGGTGGAATGTCTTGTGGTTGTTCCTTATCAATTGTGGGTGCTTCCTTGCTGATTATGATGACTCTGCTACAAAGTAGAACTTTCACCTATTCTCCATGCACATGCACCTTTTTTGGAACTGGTGGTGATAGAGAAATGGTGGAACTTTGAAGTTTCTTGTCTTGCATACCAGTAAAGATGGGTATCATTGTCTCTTGTTGCCGACCATTCATTGAATGAGGAGCATGCACGACCCTAACACATATAGGTGTTGGGAAATGGAACTTTTCACACATACATCCAATCTGGATCTGGAGTGTGCTGATTTGGTTGCTCCTTAGTAGCATGTTATGTTTCCTCAAGAATAGAGACAAAATTACTTGATGATGTGGTTGTGTTGTTGCACCTCACTTCCAGTTGAGAGATTTGATTTTCAATATTGCGGATTTGATCCCCTTGATATTTCTACACCCTTTTTGTCTGGTCCAATCAGGCCTCATTCTAACTTACTAGCCTTCCTAGCATGTCTTCAATTCTATCTATCTTACTAGGACCCATATCATGTTGATATTGTTCACACAAGTACATGCACTCCTCTTCCTCACCTCTTGATGAGGTGCCAAATTTTGTGCTCCAACTTCCTTATCTGCCTCTCCAACTGAGCCTTTAGTTATGTGATACCTTTTGATTCCATAGCACTCTTGATTGTTTCCAGTTCTTCTCTCTCCTCACCCTAGGACTGATTGTTGGTCATGCTCTTTAGGATCCCATGATACCTGGTAGCCTTACTATTCAAGAAGAAACATGTGCTGAACTATTAAGACTAGTATGTTCCCCTTTGTAGAAACCATAGTAGAATGTCTTTGTATGGGCATAAAGATCATTCCCATGATGATGGACCTTCCTGAGCATATTCTAATATCTCTCCCAAGGTTCTAAATATGACTCCTCAGCATGTTGTTTGAAATCATATATTTTCCCAATCAAGTCATGTTCCTTCTATGGCAAGAAGTATCTCTTAAAGAATGCATCTATCATATCATCCCAAGTCTATATGTATTTTGAATGAAGACTAAGAAACCATGCTCTTTTCTTCTCTAATAGTGAGTAGGAGAATAGATTCAAGTAGATCAATGTAGATGGGACCCTATCAATCTTCAACATGTCACAACTTTTCACAAACCCATTAACGTGTGACATTGGGTCCTCCATACTATGTCGGTGAAATGACTGGGATTTAATTAGTGTCACCAGTCCAAGATCTATATTTTAACTCATGTTGACTACTTACCTTTTTATCAACCCTAGTTGCGATGTGGCTGAAGATGTTTTTATCTTCTCCCAGAATGTTTATTCCTCAGGCTCTGCTCTAGCTCAACATGTTCTTTAGCATTTGGATTCATGTTTACTACTAGTGCCCACTCTTCCTATGGTGGTGGTGTTTGGATGACTTATTAGTTGAAGCTCCAAAATCTATTATCTCCTCCGATCCTACAATGGTTGGAGTAGACTCTCCAATCTATGGTTGGAATGTGAACCATGTACTAGTACCTAATTTAATGGTATTGTGAGAACATAGAATACTAGACAATTGTTGCACAAAAGAGATTTTCAAATATGTCGTTTCAAAGAAAAGATTTGAAATCTAATTAAAAGAAAAATGAAACGACCTAGAGTGGTTGTTCAAAGCACTCATAGTGCTAGAGTTGTCATTTTCTCTAAAATGGCGTCAAAATCTTGACATGCCTAAACTATGTGTGTAAAACACAAGTGTACGCATTGAGTAGTATAGTCATATGATTCCTGAATGTCAAACTCAGGGAAACATACTCCAAAGCTACTACTAACTTTGTTTATAACTAAATGCAAGAATAAAATATGAATTAAGTGGTGATCAATCACAAACAATAATCAAGCAATCATAGACATACATTAAAAAATAATGGATGTATATGTATATGTATATGTATATGTATATGTATATATATATATATATATATATATATATAAACTCATAAGAGTAAAATATAACACAAAAATGGGCTACTCCCAGGTCTTAAGGAACAAGGGGATTAGCCTTTCATGATTTCTATTATCAAATACCAAGACAAAGAGTGAAAAATGAGCTAAACAGCAAAAGAACTAATAAAAACCCATGGAGAAGTGGTCCTAACAATCCCCTCTAGTAGAGGACTCGATCCACAACGCTTCGACTGCAAATTATCCTCTCGGAAGTGCTCAAATGTCTTAGACATGGCTATCTCCTTTTTCTCCTCCTCTCTCAACTACGTGCTTTGTTGCATTGAGATCCCCCTGGTGGTGTTGTTTGAAATTGTTTCTCCTATAGTGCAGTCGGCCTCTGCATGACTAATTGGGGCTCTGTTTCATGCGGGATGAGCGCCCCCCAGATTGGGCTCGACGCAAGCCTTACAGGTCTCCTGGGTTATAAAAAAATTATCAAGATCATAAGATAACTTGGGATATGTTGAAAATTCTATTTATTATCTCATTATGTCTTTATCTTTCGAATAAAATTATCCTTGATATTAAATTGGTCAAAAAAATATTTATTTTCAATTTTATATTCGAAGGACATTTTTTAACTAAATGATAGTCTAAAAAGTCTTATCTTGGATCGTTAGGGTCATTGTTCATAGTTAAGACTTTTTTTGGATCCATAAGATTCATCATAATCTTGATTACAAAAAGAAGACTTGGGAACACCATATTATCTTAACCGAGGTCTTATGGTTACATATATGTTCAATGTTCCTTTATTTACTTAATGAAGACCTAATTCATGAGCTATAGTCACAATTTTCTCTCATTACTCAACTTTTATTCCAATATATATTCCTAAATTAAATTTAATACTTCCAAAATTTTGAGGTCATTATACTCTCTTTGACCCCAATTCATCATTTCAATGATCTTTGAACATAGGGGACCCTCTATATAAAACTTAGAGCTTGAAATTGAATTCTTGATGCTAAATTGATTAATTCATAGTCTTGATTATAGTAAATATCATCTTTCTCAATTCATGATCAAACATTACTAAAATGACTTCAATTTTTTTTAGATAGAAAAAGGAAGTAATTATAGATCTTTGGTCAAAATTTACAAATTTTAGATTATTATACAAATTTTTATTATTTTCAAAAGATCGAGATAGAGAAATCAAAATTTAGTTCATCTTTTTATATTTCACACCATCTATCATAAACTATTGGCTTCCACCAACTAGAGCCCCTAGATTCAATACCTGAGGATTAGGGCCCGACCCAAGGAATATGCATCATCTCCTACCTCTTGCAATTAGCAAGACAAAGAGGAGTAGATTGGCCAATTTGCTACCTCCTCGGGCCACAATAGAAATTTTCCTCCCTCTTAATCACTCCCTTCGCAACCTCACATATGGTTTGTTTGACTCATTTTGAATTCGTAGTGGGACATAAAGATCATGTCCCCTTTATAGTTCTCTTTTAGATGACCTTTGATAACTTCAACCCAAAATCATCCCTCTCCATTTCATATTTATAACCCCCTTGTCCTATCCACTTCACTTTGTTTCTACCCTTTTTCTATCAACCCCATTCACTGATCAAGCCTTTTCTATTTGCTCCCCCTCCCTACTGCTTTGGAGGTGCCATCAAAAAGGCCCTTTTTGGGATTTCTTTTTAGGCACTTGAACAAGTTATCAGGTTATCATTGAGTTTGATATTCCTAGGTAATCCCTCTATCATAAACATAGGGTGGAGGACACCAGTCAAAACCACAAGAAGATGCCTAATCAGTAGTTGAACTGAGATCAACATATAAATTTCTATATCATGTGAGTTCTTCATCCCTCTTTGATGGGTATTTTAGAAAATAGCGTGATTCTAGAATAATCATAGTGATTACATCCTAGATCCAAATGTGGCAAACCAATAGTCCATTCTGATACGAAAAAATTAGGTAGATCCATCAAAATAACTTTCATAGCTTGATTATCATACTAGTATCTTTGATATTCCTAATTCCATTCTTTTATATTGTTGAAAATGTTTAATAATTAGACTTTGTAGTAAGAAACCCCGAAACATATATATTGATCATATTAGTAACTATTGTGATTATTGGGAACTCAAAATCATACTTTAATTACTGTTGATTTTGATGATGGTAAAATTTTCATATAGAATATGATGGTGGCCTGGAACCTAGGGATATTATCCTAATAATGATATAAACTTACAGTATTGATCTCTCTAAACTAAAAATCCACTTAGTACTTTGAATAATTTTGATACCCAACTAAATTTTAACTTTATAATGATGATCTAGAATTATGTTGATAATATTCTTGTGGTTACTTTAATAGTATGGCCTAGGTTTACAACATTCATTAATCTTGATTTATGTTGATGATGATATTGATATCAAATTTTAAATGTTGATAAATTTTCTATTATGGTTGAACAATCACACCTAGAGTCTATACAGAATAACCATAAACTCAGTCAATATGACTCACACCTAGAGTCTATATAGAATAACCATAAACTCATTCAATATGACCCATGACATTTGATAATACAAGTTTTGACCCTTGAATACATATCTTCCTTGACCAGGATCTTAATTTTAAATTTTGAATCCAAACCCAATTAGGGTCTCATTCATACTCTTGAATCTTAAAAAAGCATGCCTACTCTTTTATTTTGAATGGATTAGTGGTATTGAATGGTAACTTTTTATACACATCTTATGCTTATGATTTTCTATGTATTTGTCATAGCTTCTTCCTTCTCTACTAAATAATCTTTTGAGTTTATATATGTATCTTGAAAGGAACCTCAATAATATTTAAGATATTGCTTATGAGTACCCGTATGGTGATGAAGATTATGATGATGATAGACTCAGTACATTATGGCCTCCTTGCATTGGGTTGAAGGAACTTGTACAATTTGGTGACCCCCCCCTCACAATTTCTTTTGAGGTGGTGGAGCTAGTTGAGCTCCTTGTTGTACATTACGGAGTATGTCTTGGTGATGGAGCCCTAGATAATGTTGACCAGGACAATGGAGAAATTTGTACTTAGAACACGTCTTGTCAAATAAATACATTTTTGATTGAATGATTGCTTATTTATCTTATAATTCCTTCCAAGCATTATTATTTTTCCATACAAACTATTTAATTTTTTGCACTTGTATGTTCCCATGATTTTTTAATACATCGGCTTGGCGCTTGGCAGACTGATCAAGATCGACAACCACATCACTAGTAGAACAAGAAGCAAGTTCGCTCAGCTAGCTGTCGAGATCGACACTGCTAGGGAATTGCACTCATCGATTTTCATTAATGAAGTGGAGTATGAAGTCATCTATGATGGGTTCCCTTGGGCGTGCGCTATCTGCTGCCAGGAGGGTCATGTATCCAAACAATACTAGGAGCAGTCTCAGTGGGAGAATGAAGACACTACAACAGCAAGACAAATTGAAAGGGAAGTTGTCCAAGAGCAGCACCACAGCCCTACCAGCTAGTGGCAGACGCAAAGGAACAAAGGTGGGCACAGAAGGAACTCAAAACAAGCAGAAAGGACTCCTGAGTTTCAAGGGCAGAACAGGTTTGGGAGTCTTACTGATGGTCTGGATGAAGAAGTGTCCCATGAGAAATTCTGTGACAAGCCTACATCCTCGTCCGCAAGTCAAGAAGCACCCAAATGTCAGACTGAAGTATGGAGGAAAAACCTAATGTGAAACAAGGTGAAAAAGAAGCTTCTAATGCAGCCGTCCTAAGAGATGTAACCAATACGGCTGGTAAACTGAAGAACACAAAGAGGAGTTCAACGAAGGATCACGTTGCTGTCAACCTTGAAATAGATGAATATTAAATATCCCGTTAAGGTTTTGCTCAAAATAAAATAATTAACTAATAGTTTTCCTAAAGGATGCATCTTTTGGGGGTTTAGATTAGACCCCATAACTGGCATGCCTCTTGGTGATGGATAGAGAGACATTAAATATTTTATATATAGGTTCGGTCCACTCTCCATTGGATCTATCTGTAACCAATAGATTCCATCAGTTGGAGAACCAACCAGGGGAGACAAACCAACGCTCCGTCCAAAAGACGTCAAGGTGTCTCTCGCTTCCGCTTGTGGAGGACCGAACGCCTGCCTTGGAAACGGTACGCTTCTGCTTCCACTTCCGCTTGGATGGCCTTCATCGACGGATAACGTTTCCACAAGGTCTCCAAAGAACGACGAGACCACTAATCATGAAGGCTTCATAGTCTTCTGGTATGTCTTTACTAATAATGGTATCAGAGCGGTGGTATCGACCTCCGTTAAATTTCGAATCACATGTTTCGGTTCTTGAAATATATGTTTCTAACGCGGCGGCGATATTTTCCGTGTTCGGTGCTACTATATGACACTATCCTTCGTTTAATATGGATACCTACGCCTGGTGTGTTCTTGATTTCATGGTTTTCCGTCTGATAAGCATGTCCTTTTCGGAGTTTACATCAAATGTCGGTGACGGAATTAAAACTCAGGCTTTACACGGCTGTTTTGAGTTCTCCGGCGAGAAATTACTGACAATATGTTAAAGTTTAACTTCTCGGTCCGGTTGTTAGTACTTTATATTTGATATCTTTGTTTGTATTTAATATTACTTGTTGTTTGTCCTATGCACGTCGCCGTTTCATTCATCCACCGGAACCGTGATGGATGTTGACAAAATTAATTCTTTTGGGCCATACCTTTTGATTGTGGCACAATGAATGATAGAATAGAACGAAATGCAATGAGAGCGAATTAGAACGGAGTAATAAATTAACAAAGTTTTTTTTATCTTGAAATGATGATTCACATTCTTTCTTTCTGTTGTGCCTGCAAAAGAATACTAGCTATAGATATATATTTTGATCTAATGATTAACAGTTCATGAACGGTCGCACATTTGTCCAGTGTCATACCGTCTGCCTCTGTTTCTTTTTGTGCCTAATCGCTAAGCGATTCTTTGTTGATCATGTCGTAAAGTTGTGCCAAACTGTGCATTAGCATCTATAAATTACAGTTTGAGACTAGCAAAAACACATATGGGATTTTTTGGTATGTCGGTCATTAATGGTGTATTCCATTCACTGTGTCGTGCACTACACATTTTGGTGTCTGGTATGTCGGGGACATTGGCCATATGGTGATCTAATTTATTACGGTTTTTTAGCATCATGATAAATCCAGAAGCTATTGATGATCTAGTGTTACATCGTGAGTAAATAAACTTTGTCAGAATCAATTACCCATATGTCTGACCAAAGTGAATTTATGGGTAGTTAATATGTATACGTTTAGTAAGTAACATTGGATAAAGTCAGATTTATGTGAAATGATGTCACCGGAAAGTGGATAACTCTATTTGTATCAAGCATGATACAAATTGTCATATGTCCTTAGATTAATAATATATTTTTTGCCCAAAGGTGAAAGTATTTAATTTTCTAATACATATGTCATTTTTAGAGTGAGTATTTTCACATTATTTACTAATCCTACTCAGTGTTACAAAATATCCAAAGATAATTTGTGATGACTAATTGTGATTAAATTAATAAAAGTAAATAAAGTAGACCTCAAAATATACTTTTATATTTCAGTTGTGGTTTTAATATGGAGTTTTTACTATTGTAGTTATTTTCTCATCCTTGTATGGTGAAAATAACAACATTCCTACTCTCAGCGGTTCAAATTTCAATGAATGGAAAGAAAATATCATGTTTACATTGGGTTGTATGGACTTAGACTTAGCTTTTTGAGTGAAAAAATCACATCCACTTACAGAGGAAAGTACTACTGCAGAAAAAGTCAATTATGATAAGTGGGAACGTTCTAATAGGCTTAGTTTGTTGCTTATGCAAGAAAATATGGGAAAGAATATTAGACGGTTCATTCCCACTTTTGAATTGACAAAAGATTTTCTAAAAGCAGTGGAGGAACAATATGTTTCTTCCAGTAAGTCTAGGGCCAACACCTTAATGGCCAAGATGTGCTCTATGAAGTACAATGGTTCTTGTGGGATCCGTGAACACATTATGAAGATGAGAGATATTTCTGCTCAACTCAATTAGATGGAGTTATCCATCTCTGATGCATTTCTTGTTCATTGAATTTTAACTTCCTTGCCTAGCCAGTATAGATCATTCAAAGTCTCTTACAATACACAAACGGAAAAATGGTCAATAAATGATTTATTGGCCATGTGTGTTCAAGAAGAAGAGAGACTTAAGAATGAAGGGGTTCCTAATTTACATCTAAGCACCCATGTCAAGCGTGGCCACAAGGGTAAAGGAAAAATGAAGAGAACTGCTCCTATCTCAGGTGGAGTGTCTAAGCCAGGTGATGGCAAGGCTAGAGGAAGCAAGGCTAATATGACATGCTTCTTCTGTCTCAAGAAGGGACGTGCTAAAAAGGAGTGATTCAAGTACAAGAAATGGTTGGAAAAGAAAGGTATAATGTCTCTTGTTTCATATGAATGTCATCTTTCAAATGTTCCTTTATATAATCGGTGGCTTGACTCTGGTGCCACTATGCATATTTTCAATATATTACAGAGATTTCTGAATCAAAGGAAACCAACGGAGTGTGAAAAAGTCCTTTATTTTGGAAATAAATTGGGCTCTCGCGTAAAGGCTGTTGGCACATGCATATGAATCCTTGATAATGGAAAGTTACTGGACTTAGAAAATACTTTTTACGTACCAAACTATAGTAGAAATTTAGTCTCTATTTCTAGATTAGATAAATTAAACTATGGTTTCATTCTTCAAAGTGAACAATTATCATTGTATAAAAACTCTAGTTTAGTTGGTACGTGTGTTTTAATAAATGATCTTTATCAAGTAAAATTAAGCCATCATTTTGAACAATCTTTGTAGTCCAGGATAATATTATTGGTAATAAACGCACATTGTTAGATGAGCAATCATCACTTCTTTGACACCAAAAGTTGGGACATATTTCTAAAGAAAGAATCCAAAGATTAGTGAAGGAGGGAATTTTAGGGCCCTTGGACTTCACTGGTTTTAGAACATGTGATGAATGCATAAAGGCTAAGAAAACCAACACTTCTAAAAAGAGTGGCAAGAGGAGTAATGGAACATTAGAAATAATTCACACAAACATTTGTGGACCTTTTCCACCTTGTTTTACAGGAGGAAAATATTTTTTAACCTTTATCGATGGCTATTCACGATATGTCCATCTACTTATTAAATGACAAAAGTGAGATTTTTCAATCCTTTAAGGACTTTAAGGTTGAAGTAGAGAAACAATTAGGTAAAGTGATTAAGATAGTCAGATCAGATAGGGGAGGTGAATATTATGGAAGGTTCACTGAGATGGGACAAAGAAAGGGACCATTTGCATGATTCCTTCAAAAAGAGGGCATTGTACCTCAATATACAATGACAGGCACACCAAGTCAAAATGGTGTAGCTAAAAGAAGGAATCAGACATTAAAAGAAATGGTTCGTGCAATACTTTGTAATTCATCCCTTCCTTCTACAATGCGGATGGAGTCTTTGAAGACGACCGTGCCTGTATTAAATAAGGTTCCTAGAAAGTTTGTCCAGAAAATCCCATATGAAGTATGGATAGGAAGGCAACCATCCTTGAACTATATGGACATATGGGGATGTCGTGCAGAAGCTAGAATCTACAATCCACATGAGAAGGCATTTGACCCAAGAACCACTAGTGGTTTCTTTATTGGTTATCCGGAAAGGTCAAAGGGATATAGATTTTACTGTCCATCTCACCCGCAAAAGATAGCTGAGACGATTAAGGCTATATTTTTGGAGGATCATCATCTCAATGGGAATGACCTACTTCATAATATATCCTTTGATGAAATGTAGGATAGTTCTCTTATACCTACACCTAGTCAAAGATGTATAGGCTATCCAATTATTGTCCCCATGAACAATTGTCAAGTGGATGAGTCAATACAAGTAGATCATGCTCGTAGTCAGGTCGTAAATGAACAAGATGATCATACTCATGATGAAGAGCAACCTGAAGAGCCTATAGAAATTGTAGAACCCAATGTTGATTTGAGAAGATCTAAAAGATCAAGGAGGTCTGCCATCCCATTTGACTATGTGGTATACCTTCAAGAACCAAATGTAGACTTTGAAGATATTTAAACTGTATCCTTTTCACGGGCAATGGATTGTGAAAATTCCTCTAAGTGGCTTGATTCCATGAAGGAGGAACTTTCATCCATGGATAAGAATCAAGTATGGGACCTTGTACCTTTACCAAAGAGTATTAAACCTATTGGTTGTAAATGGGTCTTTAAGACCAAAAGGAACTCAAATGGTGAAATTGAGAGGTACAAGGCTAGATTAGTTGTAAAGGGTTTCACACAAAAGGAAGGCATTGATTACAGAGAGACCTTTGCTCCAGTCTCATCAAAGGACTCCTTTAGAATAATCATGGCCTTAGTGGCTCATTTTGATCTTGAGCTACACCAAATGGATGTGAAAAGGGCAGTTTCGAACGGGGACTTATCTGAAGAAGTTTATTTGGAATAACCAGAAGGTTTCGTTGATGATAGTAGAACTCATATGGTTTGCAAACTAAAGAAATCAATTTATGGACTTAAACAAGCATCCCGACAATGGTATATAAAGTTTAACACCATTATATCAACTTTTGGGTTTAAATCTAATATTGTTGATCGGTGTACATACCTCAAGGTCAGTGGTAATAAGTTTATAATATTGATTTTTTATGTAGATGACATTCTACTAGCAAGTAATACCTTGATCATATTTACATGAAACCAAAGAGTTTCTTTCTTCTAATTTTGAGATGAAAGATATGGGTGAAGCCACGTATCTACTTGGTATGGAGATTCATAGAGACTGGGCTAAAGGCATACTTGGAATATCCCAGAAGGCTTATATATCTCAAGTTTTAGAGAAGTATGGAATGAAAAATTGTTCACCTGGACCTGCACCTATAGTTAAAGGAGATAAGTTTAACTCCAAGCAGTGTCCTAGTAATGACATTGAAAGGAATGAAATGAGGAAGATACCATACACATCTGTAGTTGGGAGCCTAAAATATCTCCAGATATGCACCCGATCGGACATTGCTTTTTCTACTGGAATGCTTGGTCGTTACCAAAGTAACCCAGGCATGACCATTGGAGAGCCGTGAAGAAGGTGATGCGCTATCTGTAAGGGACAAAGGACTACATGCTTACATATAGAAGGACAAACCACGTTGAGGTTATAGAATATTCAGATGTAGATTTTGTTGGTTGTCTAGACAGTAGGAAGTCTACAACAGGCTATATCTTCCTACAAGCATGTGGTGCAATATCATGGAGGAGTGTCAAGTAAAAGACTATGGCTTCATCCACCACGGAAGCTGAGCTTATAGCTTGCCATGAAACATCATCACATGCAATTTGGCTTAAGAATATGATAGAAGATCTTAAAGTTGTTGATTCAATTCATAAGTCAATATAGATATATTGTGATAATGAGGATGCAGTCACTTTCACTAATAATGATAAAAGCACCACTACATGCAGACACCTAGACATAAATCTCTATGTTGTCAAAGAGCGTATTGACAACAAGATGATAATAATTGATCATATTGGTACACAGTATATGATTTCAGATCCTCTTACAAAAGGGCTAGCTCCAGGGTTGTATACATCTCATGTAAAGAATATGGGTCTGAGAAAATCATTTGATGTGTAATGGTTAATGTGATATGACAATGTAATATTTATTATGTGATCGCATATATAACTCACTATTTCTATTTCAATACTAGTTCTAATAGAATGTCAGTTTTGACATAAAGGAGGAACAAAGAATAAATTTGAGGTCAATCTATTCATAAGGTTTATGACACTACATGTAAGATGCTTAGATATTGTTGTACATAGAAGGAAGTACAAATTTATTTGGTATCAACCGCTATGACGTGTATCTATCATTTTATATAAAAAGCATTTTATGTTGAGCATCAATGGAAAATTATTAAGTGTTATTGCCATGGTATTTTGGGCCAAGTGGGAAAATATTAAATATCTCATTAAGGTGTGGCCCAAAATAAAATAATCAACTAATAGATTTTCCTAAAGGGATGCATCTTTTGGGGGTTTAGAGTAGACCCCATAACTACCATGCCTCTTGGTGATGGATAGAGAGACATTAAATATTTTATATATAGGCTTGGTCCTCTCTCCATGGGATCTATCTGTAACCAATAGATTCCATCAATTGGAGAACCAACCGGGGGAGAGAAACCAATGCTTGTTTATGTCCAAGAGATGATAAGATGTCTCTCGCTTCTGCTTGTAGAGGACTGAATGCCTACCTTAGAAACCATACGCTTCCACTTCCACTTCCACTTGGACGACCTTCATCAACAAACAACGTTTCCACAAGGTCTCCAAAGAACGAAGAGACCACTAATCATGGAGGCTTCACTGTCTTCTGGTATGTTTTTACTAACCATGAAGTCATAGAACCAATTGAAATAAATGAGGATGTGGACAAAGAAGAGATGCTAGAAGGCGGTATTACTAGAAGGATAGAGAGCGATACAGTGATAGAGGATGTGCTTCTTGACTTGAATGAGGCTCTAGCATCGCAGAAAGCAGGCTCTATTGGATGAAAAACTAAGGGTTCAAGTGCCAATATGAAGCATGTTGAGAAATCTTAGGTTATTCCACCAGCTGAATCTTATAGGCAGAATCTAAGAAAAATCACGCAAGATGCATCTACTGATACGGAGAAACAAGCCTCTGATAGTGCATAAGTTCTGCTCACAGCCACAATAGAGGTTAATGATAAGGCTACTAGTGTTGAGGAAAATAAGGAGAACGAAGAACCTAGATGGTTTCTGGGAAGTGTGCCAAATGCCAATTTAGTTGATCAATGATAGACATTTTATGTTGGAATATCAGAGGAGCTAGGAAGAAAGCAAATCAATGAAATCTTAACGAGCTTATGGCCATTCATAAACCTAAGATTGTTTCTATCCTGGAACCTTGGATTAGTGGAGAAAATCCATGAGAGCTATCCAAGCTCCAGGATTCACTAAATCCTTCAGACTGGAGACTATAGGATTTGTGGGAGGGATTTGGGTCTGCTAGAAGGAGCCTAAGTGTCAAGTGGCGATCCTCAATTATCACCAGCAGTTTGTAGCATGCCTTGTCAATAACATAACAACAATCACATTTGTTTACGATAATCCTCATTTTGCAGTATGAAAACTCCTATGGAAACATATTTGTCAGAATGGGTGCCCGATACACAGTCCATTGGCTGGTGCTCAGGGACTTCAACAGTACCTGCTATCCAGAGGAAAAATATGGAAGCAATACTTATAATTACTCTGAAGTGGAAGGCTTTCAAGAAACACTTTAGGAAATAGGAATGAGTGACCTTAGTTTCTAGGGTCCTAGGTTCACTTTTAAAAGGGGAACCTTACAACAAAGTCTTGATCGTGCAGTTGGAAACTATTTGTTCATCCAAAAACAACACCAATTCTGTGTCGAACATCTCCCACACCTACACTCTGACCATTGCCCTATCCTCATACATTTTAGGGTGAGGATAAATGGAGTTGTATGGTTTGTAGCCAAGGCCAGCTGGTCACAGGACCCAACCTTCAAGTCTCTCCTTTCTTCACACTGGGATAGTAACAAGGAATTCCATGTTGCTTTAAACTTGACCAAGAGAACCGTCTCTAGATGGGATCGGGAGGAGTCGATCAACAAACGGAGGAAGAAGGCCAAGGTACTTCACAATATAGCTATGTTGGAAAAAGAACTCACCATATACTACAATCCCATTACTGACGGTATTTATATCGATATGAAAGTTGAGTTTGAAGGTGTCCTGCAAGAAGAGGAGGAAGAGTGGAGGCTCAGAAGCCACATCAATTGGCTAGGAAATGGGGATACAAACTCTAAGTTTTACAGTGCATTTGTAAAGAAATGAAGGCTCTCTAATACAATCACCATGTTAAAAAATAACGAGGGGGAATGGGTAACAGATGCGGTCAGCATAATGGATATGGTCAAGAACCACTTCCAATCCTTGTTGACTGAACCAGAAGATAATGATCATTCTATGACTGTGGTTATTCTTGGCTATTTTAAGTATATGTCAGACACTCAGAGAAAGGCTATTGCAACAGTTCCTACATTAGATGAATATCTAAAAATTATCAAGAATGTCAACCCATACAAGGCAGTCGAGCCTGATGGGATAAATGGACTTTTTGTGCTCAAATAGTGGGACATTTTGAAGGATTCAATCCTTAAGACCACTCAACATGCTTTTCAAGGAGGTACCCTTTCACCAGAACTTTGTTCATCTAATATTGTCCTAATACCAAAAGTCCCAAGACCTACCACGTGTGATCAACTAAAACCAATTTCTCTTAATAACTTCTACCTGAAGCTCATATCTATAGTGGTAGTGGAAAGACTAAAGCCCCACATTTCAGGATGGGTTTCCTAAATGCAAAGTGTGTTTGTGCCAGGTTGCAAGATCACAGATAACATAGCCATTACATAGGAGATAATCCATCTTATGAAGAGGAAGACTTGCTCAAAGTTTATGGCCATAAAAGTAGACCTTTCTAAGGCTTTTGATTGCCTCTCTTGGAAATTTATAGTAGACACACTCAGAAAAATCTAGCTCCCAGAAAACATCTTCAGCTACATTATGAACTCATTGACCACAGGAGAATGTTCTGTACTCTGGAATGGAGCCTAGTCAGAATCTTTCAAGCCTTCCAGAGGCTTAAGGAAGGGTGATCCTCTTGCTCCATACATCTTTGTACTATGTATTGAGAGGCTAAGTCAACTCATCTCAGAAGAAGAGCAAAGAGGGAACTTGAAATCGATCAACATGGGTAGGACTGGAATAAAGGTTTCCCACCTTTGTTCCGCAGATGATCTTATCCTCTTTTGCGAAGCATCAAGTAAGAAAATATAGATTATAAAGAACTATTTTAAGAATTTTGAACAAGCATCTGAACAAGACATCTCAATAAAAAAGACCCACATCTCTTATGCTACCAGTGTACCATAGGAGGTGAGAAGATGACTTAACAACATTGCGGGGTTCAAGGAAATGAATGACTTGGGAAGATACTTAGGTGTCCCCATCATCCATGACAGAGTTACGAAGAGTACTTATTCTGATATTCTTAATAAAGTGGAAAGCAGAGTCAACAGATGGGCAACAAGAAGTTTATCCCTTGCAGGCCACTATTGCCTCACTAGGACGACGTTTCAGGCAATCTCAACCTTTGTCATGTAGATTGATGTGCTACCCTGATCACTGTGCGACTGTATTGATGGAAGCATTCAAAGGTTTCTATGGGGAGGAGACATAAGCAACATCCCATGTCTCTGGTTGCATGGGGGAAAGTCACTAACTCAAAGGAGAAGGGGGGCTAGGGGTCAAAACAATGCGAGAGTGGAACAATGTCTTAATCTCCAGAAATACATGGGACACAGTTAGTAACTGGGATACACTATGGTTCAGATTCATGTGAAATAAGTACCATAATTGCACGGATGGAAGGAAAGTGAATGTATCAAGACTAGATCAAGCTACACTTCACTGTAAAGATTACATTACCCAACACTCATATGTCAACCTTATAAGTGGGTACAGTACCAATTTCTGGTCTGAACCTTAGGTAAAACCCAGTATGTAGCTAATGCAAGTCACGATACAACCAATACCAGAGGACTTAAAGGAGTTGAAAATTGCCAATGTTGTTCTAGACAATGGTCAATGGGATTCTAAATTTCTTGCTTCCTGGCTGCCCCCCCCCCTCCCCCAATGTTATAAGCCTGATAGTCCATGTAGAACCCCTAAGGGAGGAGTAAGGGGTGGACATTCAAGTATGGGCGGACACCTTGCATAGTAATTTTATTTCTAAATCAGCCTATCAGATCCTCTATAAGGATAAGGAAATCACGATGGTAGGAGATTGGAATTCCTTATGGAAGTTGAAACTCTCAGCCAAGTATAGGATGTTCACTTGGTTGATTAAACATGATGGCCCACTCACGAATCATAGAAGAGTATGCCGCCATATGACTACTGTCGGTACGTGTGAAACATGCAAAGAGGAAGAAGAAATGTTGATACATTCACTACGTGATTGTAAATATGCAGGAGAATTCTAGAAGATTATTTTGAGCGACAACCCACCCACAAGATTCTTCCAACTCGGCAAGGAGGACTGGATCAATATGACCTTAATGGTAGGTTCTAAGGCTCCCCACACATTTCATCATTACATGTTGGTTTATTTGTAATGCTTGCAATAAGCATCTATTTGAGGGCCAATGTCTTAGCTCTAGTAGTCTAGCTCACAGAGTGATTAATGAACTACACCTAATCAACATCGTGTGGAGCAAAGAGAACGTACCTTGTACTAAAGTCAACCAAACATGGTGCAAACCTCCCCCAAATATTGTAAAGATGAATATTGATGCTACATTCACTAGAAAAAAAACTGCCATATCAGTGATAGCTCAAGTCCAGGAAGGAAGATGGATAGGAGGGCATGCTAGAGAAATTCTAGTGAGCTTAGCCCTACACTCAAAGATAGTTTCTACTTATATTGCAATGACAATATATGATAAATATAAGTTTGATAGAGTTTTTCTGGAAACTAGTTGTAAGGTGATTGTTGATATGTTGTAGCTACCACCTTCAGTGACACCAAGGTTTTGTAGATATCTTGACAAGATACAAAGACACCTCTCGGATAATCCAGGGTGGACTATCACATTTATACATCATGAGAAGAATCAAGTTGTAGACATGTTGGCCAAATTCCATCAAAAACAATCCATTGGGAGTTGTGACCTTCCTAGACCTCCTGAAGTGATAAGTCTTATCTTAGATAAGGACTATTGTAATGGTAGTAGTAATACTAGATTTACTTTTGTTGATAGTCATTTCACTTGTAAGCATTTTCCTTACTGGCATGCAAGAGGAGGCCAAGATGAATAAATAGCCTCCTGACTTCCCCCAAAAAAAACTATTGAATTTTTTTCTAAATCATTTCCTTGATTTTCAATGACCGTGTCATGATTTTCTATTTTTTAGGTAATATGAGAAATTGATTATTATGTGTCTTCTCATGTACTTGTTGTAGTTGCCATATTTATTGCATTTTCTAACCGATGATGACACTACTTGATGATCTTGCTACATGATGACGGAATATTGGGCAAGAATCACCAAATTGGAATTCCATGAGGGATAATTCATGATAGGGAATTATGTTTAGCCTTTCTCATCTAGTATATTTCCTTTTCTTATTTCCTTCGAACTCCCAAAAAAAAACTTCAATGGATCATGAATAAAATTAAAAACATGTTTTAATATTGCATATTTTGTGTTTATGATTTTTGGGCCACTCAGATATGGGGAAATTAATCCCATTAACACTACCAACCAAGGTAGTGGGATCATGATTGATGTATACATTAGTTATGTGACAATATGTCTTCCAATTTTTGTGTTACTCACACAATTAAAATAGTTGATGGGATCGTAAAATTTTCTAAGCATGAGAAAGTGTCTAAGAATGATTTTGTGATCTAAAATCCAAGAAAAACTTTTTACTTAAGGAGGAATTTTGATTATATAAATTATTTATGATAAATAAATCTAATAGTGAGAAATCATAATAAAACATTTACATTTATAAAATTTAGTGATATACTCATCAAATACCAATATAAGTAGAATGATGTGATGATAAAAAGGATTGTTTGTAGAAATATATATGAAAATGCCACAAGATTCATTCCATTGGGTGTGATGATATCCTTCCATAATTTTGTTAGACTTTAGAAAAAAACCTTGGAAGGAGGAATAATTTTTTAGACATGAACTTTGATGGATCTTTTATCTGTATTTTCTTGTTAATAGTATAGTTTGAGAAAATTAATTTAAAATGTTAATATATATTCATTACTACTTTGTTAACGTTTCATATCCAAGACCAGTGGACATCATGTTTTTTACTCAATTTTTCCTAATATGGGCTTAAAAAATACAATTTGAGAAAATAATTTTTTAGAAAATGAAAGGAATCCATTATAACTGTCTAAAATTGAATTTTGGTAATTAATGAACCCTATAATAAATTATCAAACTAGAGCATGTTATGGATTTTAAGGGTGAAGTTCACAACTCAAGTTACCTACATAGCCCTACAATGGCCATTAGTTAGGCCAACTTATCATTGGGTCGGCTTACTTATCCATGCAAGTAAACCAAGTTATCATTTTGGTGATATAGAAAAAATGATTTTTGAACCTTTTTGCAAGTTTCCCAAGAAACTCAAATGACCATATATGGCTAATACAACCAGAAATAACCAAAACCCAATATTAAACCTCTAACATTTTTGTGTGAAGATGGAGAGGTAATTTTTTTGGATTTTGATTGAACTTTCCTAAAAAAGGATTTCAATCAAGATCTTGCTCAAACTCAATTTGAATTTAGTAAGTTATTTCCATATTTTCTTTGTTCTTCAAATTTTAGTTAGAAGTCTTATGATGGATTCAAATTGTGTCTAATATAATTAAAATACCTAGTATATTTATCTTTTTGCCATTTTTTTTGTTCTTAAGCTAGGGTTTGTAGGGAGATTGTAATGTCTAAGAATTTGAGGCCTCAGATAAAGTGATATTAATAGGAATGATTGGACTACCCATATCACCAAGGTGCACCTCCATTTTTAGGAGCCCATCACTCAAGAATTTTTTGGTTAAGCATGCTCAGCCAAGAGTAAAACTGGGATGGGTGACCAGTCAAGAAGTTTATCCTGACTTGCACATGAATGAGGAAAAAGCACACAGTTATGGCTAGTGGTGATATGTGGGGCCAGTCATCATTCCTAAAACTCTACTAGAGCCTTGGGCATTGGTCCCATGTGTTTCAAATGGTATCATAGTCATAACCCCTCTAGTAGGTGGGGCCTACATGGGCATTGGCATTTTAGTCTTGATTTGTGCGGTCCATGCATGGTGGAAAGGATTGTCCATGGTGATATAGCGACCCCTGCATTGGGATTTCATGATCGAGAGTTGGGTGTCCATGGGCCATTATGAGTCTGCACTAAAATGGGGAAATATTATGATGCCTTATAGTTGATCCTTGATGAAGACGTCAAAAGTCTAAGTGGGGTGATTGTAACATCCCAAGATTTTGGCCTTCAGATAAAATGATCTTAAAAGGAATGATTGGACTATCGATATCACCAAAATGCACCTCCTTTTTAGATCCCAACACTTAAGAACTTTGTGGTTAAGTGTGCTCAGCCCAGAGTAGTACTAGGATGTGTGACCAGTCAGGAAGTTTATCCTGACTTGCGTGTCAATGAGGAAAAAATGCACAAGTAAGGCTAGTGGTGGTATGTGGGGCTAGTCATCATTCATGAAACTCCAATAGAGCTTTGAGAAGTGGGCCCATGTGTTATAGAGATTTTCAACTTTGAAGAAATTTGGTGGAATCTGTGATAGAATTTTAGAATTCACCTACTCTTTCATAGAAGACTGATTTAACAATCAATAAGATATTATAGCATGCTTCTAGATTAATTTTAATTAATCCATGCTTATTGGCTCTATTTTGAGCTATTTAGTGGGAATTTGGGAGAAAATGAGGGAAACATGGTATTTGGTTATGAATCTATACATTATACTTTATTTAGAGTAAAATATTCAAACAAAAATTGTTTATCAATGACTATAATGTTACGAGTATTTTTCACGAGTTCGTCTATTTTATCTCTTCCCCGAACGTTGCCAATTGTTTTTCTATTTAGTTTGTGAATTGTTTAAGCCTTCACATTTTCATATCACTGTTATGGACAAGTACGAAAGCAATCTCATTTGTCATTCCCTCCTCTAATAAGACAACCAAAAATATATTCTACTACATTCATTAATATCAACATATTAATATTTTTCTTTTACTATAAATCAAGTTAGATTTTATGGTATGGTTGTCAATATTTGTAGTGAGGGGTGAATTTCACCTCCCTTGTTAGTATTACCCATTTTCTAGATATTTTTTCTGTAGAATGTGGAATTAATTCCCACATGGTTACATTAAGATAAAATGTTGGTATTACTTTATGTGTTGCAAACTTACATGGACATATGACATAAGTGATCATTTACTTGATAAGTAATCTTAAATGTTAGAATTGAGCAACTATTGAACATGTTATCTAAGTATGGGACCCTGGTAGTGTGGGATAAGGTTCATCTCATTATGAAATTTGCTGATTATTGTTACCAATTTGAGTCTCTTTTGTCATACCACGTTTTTATTTGATGCAAATTTCATGAACTACGATATTGTTTTAAGAAAAATGCCCTTATTTAACCAGTTTAAATATGAAATTGGGGAATTTAACTACAATATATGCAATATTTTTATTGAATGATCAATAAAAGATTCAATTTTAGATCCTAGGTTTATATGTGCTTGAAGTACATGTAAATCATCATCTACTATTCAATAGCATGACTCAAGAGCATTATTGATATTGACATAGATCAAGATGAATGTATGAGCAAGAAAGTAATATCAAAACTTTGAATTTGTAGGTGATCAATTTTTAGAATTAACACTTACGGTTAAATACATATATGCTTAAATTAAGAATTGCTTATTTTATAATATGACACCAAACAACAATATGTGAACATTTACTAAGATGTTGCAACCTTATACCCACATATTTAGACCACCTTAGGGTTATAAGTGGAAAATCCAACTTAAAAGTGACTCATTGGTTTAGTATTATATATTAATGAGTTAATAAAATGAAATTATTATCGTGTTATTTAAAATGATTTTAAGATCATAATTCCTATATTACAAGGTTTTGACTAAGAACGGACAAATTACCCATAACTACCAAAATTACACTATATGTGATAAAACATGATAAATGAAGGACTTGAGATGAGATATGCAGAAGGTGGATGGATTTGAGTTAAAATGAGAAATGAAAATATTGATAAAAATGAATATAATTAATATATTTATGCAATTCAAGTGAATAACCTTCTTTGTTAAAAAAAAGATATAAAAGGAATGATAGGCCATCATCTACATAAACACTTTGATAAAGAAACAAGCAATAAATTCAGTTGTTAATCGCTTTCATGGAGAATCCTACTAATATAAAGACAATAACATAAGAAGTTGATGATGGTAACATCATATTTCATATTGGTGATACGCTGAATGTGTCATAGGAGAGTGATCGAGTCATCAACTAACACCACACAGATATCAAATGCAAGGGGAATAAAATGGTGATTGTTGGTCTCATGCACTGAACCATGCTTAAGATTTTTCTTATCGGCTATAAATGATGATGAGTTCCCTACTACGAAAATACCAAATATGTTTCCAGCTAAAGGAGAAACCCCAATAAGATCAACATATGTGTGCTTTCCATCAGTCCATTTGATTAACAAAATGTCTATAGGTCACTAGCAACACATACCAACATTCCTACTACCAAAAGAGCAGCTAGAGATTCTTTTAGAGCTTTTATACACAAGAAATAATTCCCAAGAGAGAATTCTGAACAACATCATGGTGAAGTTTGAAACCCAGGCCAGTGAGACAATGCAAAGTATGGTCAAGAAAAGAATTCAACTCTACATAATAACAAAGGGGACAACTCTCATTGCCCTGGTATAAAGGAATCATGAAATGATAGTGTAGAATAGCTCTATATTCGATTGGTTACATTGATTATAAAAATCATTAACAGGAATAACAAGAAGAAAATCTTGTACATGCTCTTATTATTAAAAAGCAAGAAGAGTTCATTGTTGTTGGGACAATTTAAAGGTCATGAATCACTAGAAGACCATGTGTTGTAGGTGTGTGTCAAAATAGATCACATTTTAGGGGGTGGTAGAAGGAGTAATTAAAAACTTGGGCCAGAAAAAAGATGGTAGTATATCACATAATCTAGAAAAGAATATGTCAAAAGGGTTACCAACTGCAATACGACCAACCTCACATAGAATATGGTCATGAAGGTTTCTAATGTGGAGCATGTAGGCAACATAAGTGTAGTTGCCAATGTCTTGGTTTTTGGCAAACTGAATTATCTAAGACACATACGTAGGGTGGTTAGGATCCATTATTGATTACAAAATCCTTGAATGTCACCAACTATGTGTGTGTTATACAATGTCAGAGTCCACAACCAAACTAGTCCAAGGCTGAAGCAATAGAATATGGAGATGATCTTTGGATTAAAAACAACTTTGGCATCCCAACACATGATCAGAGGAGGAGAAGTTCACAATATGAATCACTACTAGAATAATGGATATCCATCATAGATATATATTTGAAAATATGCTTCCTCAACAAATCTAAGGCAAAGCTTGGGTCAAAAGAAATTGAACAACCAAGAAGCTTGACTCCCCAAGTAAACTGTGATAAGAGGAAAAATGCCAGAGCCTAGGGTTCTTCTAGGATCATTAGATGACTATAACCTATAATATTGAGATGAAGGCCAAAACCTAGGCCCAAAAATTGAAAAAGAGCTAAGTCCATTGACATTGCAGTAGTATCACCTATGAGAGTATCATCTTCAAGGTAGAAAGCTAGTATGTCAAGATGGCATTCACTTTTCAATTACAAAACTAGCTAGTGTAGATCCATCGAGAATAGAAGTAGTCCAAGTGGATTGCCTTATACAACCCCAACTATAGACATAATAGAACATGAACTAACTTAATTTCAAAGAAAGAAGACTTTATCTGAAAGCCTTGAAAAAGTTTAAATGGGAAGAAATTTCAAATGCCAATGGAATGGAAATGTTAGGATATAATGTATGTCATTGTATCATATATGTAATTACCGGAGAGTAATTAATAAAAATAAATATCAAGTCAATAAACTGAACAACGGATTTAAGAACATGGTTAAAGGTTGATTCTCATATTGACAATGTCAAAAACTCACCAAAATATGATAAATAAAAAATGTATGAGTATTTGGAACATGAAAATTACAAAAGATTATAAAAAATTAGTTATATTATTTCCTATTGATGCCATAATATGCTAGTCATACTAAATAATATGACAACAAATTTTTAAGGGAGAATACTTGATAATAAAATATTGATTCAGGAAAGTGTCTTAGTGAGAATGATTCGGATGGAAATATGGGATGCATGAAATGGAATTCAAATATATTGATTCTGAGTATGTGTGTCAAATTTTTTATTTCTAGAGATGTAAAATTTTAAATTACATTGCTCACGTCAAACTATGATATTTACAATTAGAAAATTAGTTTATAATTAAAATTTATAAGATAATATAATTGAACATGGAAAATGTTTATGATAGATGATATAATATGGAATAACAATCAATTTAAGACTAATTAACTAAGTTTAAGATGACATAACCAGTCTGTATCTTTTATTTTTATGGACTACTGGGGAGTGACTATATTCTCTCTTGTAGTGACCTAGATGGGCCTTAAGAAGGTTCTGAAAATTGCACATCTAGGAATATAGATGGGTTATTGTAGATCCTCACCCAAGAGATGAATAGACGAAAACTTTATGGATATCAAGAGTAGAATATGGAACCTGATGTACATGGAGGAGGCTCATAGCTCAGTTTTTAGTAGTCACGTCATGTGGTGATTTGATGGAATGTGATTGAAATAATGTTTCCTTGGGTCTTTTGACATTTGGGAATTTAGAATTCAAACCAGTAACCTACATCCATCAACATTTTTAGACGATGTCCGACATGAGTATCCAGGTATGAGATCATTTATTTCATAGGTTGTAGGTGGTTGAACCATTCAATTTCTTCCTTGCATAGAGTGGGGGAACTAAGTCTTATTGATAGTGGTAATTCATATACTTGTAAAGAGGAGTGATCAAGGATTAATCATTTTAGATAAATCTTGACGAGTGAAAGCTAATCTCATTAGGGAAAAAGTGAAATATGATCAAGGTGACCATTTTCATACACACAATATGTTCTTTACTGTTTATTACTCATTTGAATTGTTGTAAATTATCTTACATTTTTTAGATTCACTTAATATTACCATTTATAAATGTATATATCTAAGCTTTGTGTTGTGTTTTTATATAAATTTTTATTTGTAATTTTCAAGTTTTAGAAATATGAATATGTTTATCTTTCGTTGGTATTTTTTCACTAGTCTAGGTTATGTATCTGATATGAGTATGTTTTAATGTTTTTAGGTGTAATAGAATCCACGAAAAGAGGTTGATATTATCTAGAAAGAACAATGTTTTATAAGAAATGTCCCTATATTCCAACTTCCCTGTGGGATGGACATGTGTGGTGTATTCTAATATGTTGTCTCTTTCGTATAAGTAACATGTTGTATTTAAAATTGTGCATAATAATAAATTAATTTTGTTTTCTTGAACTTTGATTTGTGAATGATTAAATTGAATAGAATGACAATGACACACTTGAATATGGATTTTCTTATAATACCAATGTGGTTGTTTTATTTTGAATTTTGAAAAATTGAAGTCTCTTTTTACACTTTTCCTTTAATCTTATTTGCTCAAATTATGATGTTTCTTTGATTCAAATTTTATCTAAGGATATCCTTATGGTTAATATCAATTGTAAGAAGAATGGTGATCCTTATCATTTCATGTATAATCATAGGTTAGATGAGTTTAAATGGATAATACGATGTAGGGTTTAAAGATTATATACATGTTGATCATAATGAGAATAAAATGCATATGTACTCGACTCATCTTTTTGGTACCATGGTCAGTTATCTAAATATATAGGGTATGTGGGTATGGAAATACATGATATTACTAATTAGGTTCTCTTTATTCAATATTTTTTTTGGTTGAGAAAAAAATGTGTTACTAGGAAACCAAAAACTTTGGGTACAATAGTGCCCCTTAGGGATGAGACCTGATCCCTAAATCTCCATGCAGGGAGATAATAGAGGATCGATACAACAAACAAAAGACACCAGACTAACAGGATAACATAACCAAGATGAGTCTCCATCTAACTAGATTGAAACTACAAGATAACAAGGAAAACCATACAAACATTACAATAAACCCCACCCACAAAGATGTAGGTATGATACTCCTCACTACAGATAGAATCAACACAGAGAGACAGATCTAGTCTCTTGCTTAACGTAGTCCAGCAGCTGGAAGCACCAAAAGATGAACTTAAAAGAAAACAAGAGTTGCCACCCCCTGTCTCCTTTCTAGGAGTACTCTGAAATCAGCAACCCTATTTCAAAACTCCTAACCACATCAATAACCAGAATGGTCATCACCCTGATCAAGGAAAAACCAGCATGGGGTCACGCCCTCGAACTTCCACAGATAATAAAAACCTATCTGAAACACTCCTTAACTGAACACCCACAAAAATGTGTTGCATAAAATATTAATGAACCTTGCATTCATCCAAAGAGAGAGACCCCACTAAGCATTAACCGACTGAAGCAGACTAAGGCCACCATCCAAGAACTGACCAAGGCACCAGAGAAGCATCTCTGAGGACAACATGACCAAGTTGCCCAGGTCATGTCCAGAATGCCATACAGGAGCAGCAGCCTACTCCACGCACCAAGCGAGAGATAAGGTCACACTGATGTCGAAACCCTGCTCCCTCATGCAGCCTAAACTGCTTCCTTATCTCAACGGTATATCATCAAGAACATTTATGGTGTCCCAGCAAACTGCGACACTGATCAAAAGAGAGAAGAATAAGGTGATTATTGAAATCCACAAACTCCATTCATTGCGTCTTCGACTCCAGCTATCCTTACCCACGAGAAGCATTACCGTTGGGGAAGACATTTGATGCTAGCAGTAGCAGAACGCTCCCAAATCCAACAGGGTCCAAGCCATCACGCAAGTAGCCCCGCTAACACCTTGAAGTCGGACACGCTTTGCTTTAGAATTCCATGGGCTTTAGGACCCAGACTCTGAATCAAGAAAAGGAAGAAGAAGGGCAAGAGAAATAGAGGGGCGAGAGAAACAAAGGGGCAAGGTTGACCCTACTGCACAACGGCCTGAAAGAAATGTTGGGATCACTGGACACTAGATGAAGATGACTCCACTCCCACTGACCTCCATTTAGCTAGGTGGGTGTCAATCAGATCGACTTTGCTATTTCCGCTACCAGATCCAGATTCTGCTTGTGATCTTCCAGTCCCTCACTGCTAAACTCTTTCTCAGCCTCCTTCACCTCACCGAAAAGAGGAAGGCGAGAAGGAGTCAAAAATGAAATCCCCTCGCCAACTCTTCCTTGACTTCAGGAATAGACCATGATCAATGACTCTATCTAGGTCATGTCACTCGCCGCTTCCACCGGACAACTTTGCAGGTCGTAAGAGAGGCCAGGGGAGGTAGATGTCGGGCAAGCACCCCTCCCCCCATCGGCGGCCGCCGAGAACCCTTATTCAATATTGTATATGAAGAAAGTCTGGTCTTACAATAAATATAATATAAAATCTATAAATAGATAAAGATATACAAAAATTGAAATTTTATTACAAAAAAGATAAAATTAAGTATAAACCTTATGAAATAATCCATGAGGTATGAAATTGATCCTAATGCATACAATTTTAATTTTGAACCAGATTATTTAATAAAAGTTGACAAATGATGATGAAAGTTGATTGAAATGATGATTATCACAAAAGATGTAGTTAAAAGAGATATTAATGAACATCTTGGTATTACTACAATCTATTTTAAATTATAGTCAATTGAAACTTGAAAGAGATACATAAACACAATTATGCAAATGATAATCTCAAAGCTAAAAAATTGCTATGTAATTAAAATTTCTTATTATGTTAATAACTTAGGGGTAATACACTCGTGAATCACAAAAAATGAGGAATGATGCATAATCATAAAGAATAATAACTAAGAGGTAATACATATAAATTGTCATGAGAGTCCTTGACTAGACGTGATGATATATATTCATCCCTTTCTTGGATTTTATTATGGGATCTTTAAAGGTAGGGTTTTTTGAGATCCCAAATCTTGAGTAACATTCATTATATTTTTCTACTTAATAGTCTACTTTTATAAAATCAATATAAAATCACATTTATTGTCCTTATTACTTCTTCAAAATGTCATTCGCCTGTTAGGGTTGATTTGATATGAAGACTCAAATATAAAACTCTCATGTTGTGAAAATTAGAGTTTTTTGTATAAATATCCATGAACTAGGATTAAAATGTCTATTTTTTTGTAGATGAAATTAATAAATTTAATGTTACTTTCTATAAGTTACTTTCGGTTACTTTGAACCCTATACTAAATTTATGAACTAAGATTTTTTGTAGATATTTTTTCAGAGGTCAAATGCTAAAATAACATCCACTTGTCCCTAAGAACGACCATAAATGGAACTAGCTTATTGTTCTCAAAGTATAGAAAAAACAATAAAAAAATGGTTTTTGGACCTTTTGTATTATTACCAATAACTTAAATTGACCATATAAACCTAATATGCCCTAAAACTCCTAAAAACTGCCTTTCAATCTCTATTTTTCTTAGTTGATGATTTGAAGGTGCTTTCTATTGGGTTTTAAATGGATTTTTCCATAAACTATATTTAAGTCACTCTTATCCAAATTCATGTTGAATTTTTTCTTTGTTTATCTTCTTCATTCATATTTGTGTATATTAATTGTCTTTCCAAAAAAACTTCTAGACATGCAGTGAAAGTGAAAGTTCAAGTCTTGTCATCCTTTCCCATTCTCTTTTTCTTTTTTGTAGGAAGGAAACTAATCTAGGGTTTCTATCATAATTTTCAACTTTTAAGTAGTTTGGTGGAATATTTTTATAATTTTGTAATTTACCTACTTGCTAGATAAGAGGTGAATGATCTAAACCCAATTAAATATTTTAGCATGCTTGCATCTTGATTTCACATAAAGGATGCCTTTTTCTGTATTTTAGTGGGGTGATAATGAGGGAAATATGGAAATTGTATAATATAAAGTGGATATTTATATTTCCTTTGCAATAGAATATTAGTATAAAACATGTTCTAGGATGACTACTATGTTATGTAATTTCTTTTCATGATTTAACCCATTTTCTCCAGCTTATTCCCTCATTTGGTGGGTTTTGCCTATTTAGGGTCTAAATGGCTCAAAACCTAATATTTATATATTAAATTTATATAATACTAAAAATCAGATTTTTAAAATGATTGTCAATAATTTTTAGTGTGGTCTAAATTTCTAAAAGCACCTTCCTTCTTAGAAATTATCTATTTACTTGTTTTTAGTTGGTGGTGGAATGAACTAAAAAATAACTATATTGAGGTGAATTTTTTCAATACAAATTTCATTACATTATAATGATATGTTAATATTTATATATGAAATTAATGAACCTGTAGTTGAGGATTATTAATAAGCATAAAGAAATGCGCTAATATTATACTTTTGAGCAAGGTATGAACTCTGGTAGTGTGACCTAGAGGTTTACACATATGATAAAAGTAATTGATTAATTTAATGATTAGAGTAAATTAAGGTATATGGAAGTCTATAATATCAAAATTTCATGATGTATCATGCTTTTATGAAATGAACCTTTTAGTCAATTTATCATTAAATTAAGGATTTTGACTAGAATACACATTATTTGTTATTACATAATAATTAAAATGTTTGAAAGTGATGAAGAATGTCTATCCTTCATGGTTGTAGTTGCATTTCAAATTTAGTTTTCCATTTTATATTCCATTTAACATATTTTTCACTTATTGTAGGATTTTATCTAAATTTTATTTGGAATTTAGTATCTTATTATGATTTATTAGTAGCATAGATGCAAAGGAGAGATGAGAAGTCATTACTCATCCACCAAATGCCCAAGAATTTAACAAATAAGTCAAGTCTATACACTCCCATTCTACGAATCAAATCGAGGATCATGACAATCTTTGTAGAATGATGGTTTTTCTATGAAAATTCCAATCCACCATGTCACATATCTAATCGACCATTTAACATATTCGGTCGATTGATTGGAAAAATCATTTGATTACCTCATTTGAATGTATGGAAACCCTAACATGAAAAATTGACCAAGAAATTTGTTCACCAAATCATTCACTCATCTAGTTGACTAAGAACCCAAACAACTACCTTTGGCTGATTCCACTGTTTGAACGGATGGAAAGCATAGCAAGTCGATACTAAAGCTTCCGATTTCACATGTAAACTCAGAACTGAGTGATTTAAACATTATTGATTTCATAATTCAATTTACTTACAAATATATATATATATCTTGACTTGTAAACATAAGTATTTGATACTTGGATGATACACTAGCAGAGCACTAAAATTTTACATCATCTTACAGCTGCCATATGACTTTGGATTTACTTGTGATCTTGTATAATGATATACAAATACCATCGGGAAGTGCAAAAAAATGGGTTCTCAATCTATTAACCCATAAAAGAAACCCTATCCATCCTTGGGGAGAGTCATAGTCAAACATCAATGGCTCGATGTGGTGACACACGCTTCCAAAGATGTTGCTAGGGACTTCATTTATTTTTTGGAGGGTGGTTTCTCACACGATGGAGCCTCTCTTCCTTACCACTACTTATTCATGAGAATATCCTTCTATCTTTTATCTAGTATCATGGCCATATACCCAGAGTATCCGTGATGCCTAAATTTATCATTACTTATTCATTTTGTCAATGTAATAACTATTTTATTATAAATGGATCCATGTTTCCTTGGATAATCATTTGATCATCCTATTTGCATAATAATTCACTTTGTAAATAGGGAAATTTGAATTTCATGGTTCTATTTATGTTGACCCCTTATGAGAATTTCAAAAGGGTGGAATCCAAGGTAATGGGTAGATGAACCCTATGTAATATGACAATGAACCTAAGGTGATATTCATCACTGCATTTTGAAAATTATTAGATTATATGCAACCTAAATATATTTTTTATATTTGTGGTAGTGATGTGAGGAAGAGTGGACGAGGATAGTGGTGGTGAAATACCTTTCCATGTTCTTTTATCATTCATTAATCTCAGTTTCCATTCTTGCTTTTAGCTCTATTTTTCTTAAGTAATATAGTTTGAAGAAAAAAACTATAATTAATCACTAGTTTTAATTAGCCTTAATTCAAATTTATTCTTAAAAACATTGTTCTTGGAGTTTTACCCTTAACTATACAATCATAAGACCCATATATTGCTGGTGATTTTGACGTACATCTAGTTTAGATAAAATATAGGATTTCTATCCTAGTAACTTTGAAGTTTATAGAACATCACATGAATTTATTTTTTAGTTTTTATTTTATCAGTTTAAAGTTATGATTTACTTCTTTCTTAGTATGTTTTTTAATTTCTAGTTTAATTGTATAATTTTTTATCATTATTTGTTTTTCTTTTAGGTTTTTTCATCGTTTAGATTTTAATAGTATATCTTATATTCTTTTCAAAAAAAAACTTGTATACCTACCTTCATTGGTGCTATTTTTAAGAGCATGATGGTCAATTTGAAGTATTTTCCAAGCATTCAAATAAAATTAGTCACTCACATACATGCTTTCCATGTGGGTCCAGAATATGAATATAGTGAACCTGGTTCATACGGGGTAATACTTTGAATTCATAATAGTAAACCATGACACCCCTGCAATGATATACGAGGTCAAAATGTAGTAGATATGGTCAAAGATAGGGACAAGTTTCATAAAATACTGGAACCTAGGGTCTTAGCTTAGATAAGTCTTTTCCTCATGGAGACGAAGTAACAATCTATATTTAAATAAAGAGAGAAATGAAAGATAGATTATCAAATAAATAAGAAGTGAATAATGCTTTTTGATTTTATGATTTATAGAGGAACATCGATGGGGATTCACCTACCAAAAAGACTCACCAAATATGCAAATACCCATACCCGTTATATGCCCTTAGATTAGTCTATCAACAATCATTATTTGCTTCTATTTCCTCTGCTCTTGATCTTGGGATAGATCTTGATCATTAGCAAACCACTCTCTTAATATAATATATAAACAACCAAAACTACAACCATATGATCAATATCTAAAGTTTTACAACACTATTGAGCATTCACACTAATCATTGTTTTGGGTGTCACCATGTTACACTCTCTTAAGGTCACAAAATATCAAACATAACAAGAAGAGAGCTAAGCATGCACACAATCCAATAATAACAGAAGTATGGGGATAAACATACCAAAAATGTATACATATCAATAGAGTAAGAGTATTTACATGGTTGTGAGGCTCTATTTTATACCCCCAACCTAATTTAAATGAATTAGCGACTCTTGTTAATATGGTAATATGATGATAAACAAGTGATAAAATGGAATGAACAAAGTCTATTGGAGGATAAAATAGTTAATGGGTAAGTAATCATGTCATATTGCTGGTCTTCAATATTGATCTCCTTCTCTTTGGTCAACAAAAATGGAAGAAGAAGTAGTACAATGGTCATAGACAAACCATAATACCTTTAGCTGCCTTTTGTGAGATGGGTGGTGAAGTGGTCATTGATGGTTTATGAAGACAAGGGAGCATTCCTCAACCTTCCTCATCTCCTAGGTTTGGTGTAGGAGATCGACAATAATCAATGATCAACAACCAATGAGGAATTTCATGTCATTTATGGTAAGTAGATTATGTAACAACGCTCATGCATTAAAGAAGAGTTGCTACTAGGACAAAGGCAATGGGTCCCTATATGTAGGGAATGGTGGGGTTCTCAAGGCTTCTCAAAGTCATATGTGGAAGTTATTATTCTTGTGGCCCTAGTAACAAAGCATGTTCCTTGTTGCATGCAAGTACTCTCCTGTAGGGTGCAATAATGAAAATCTCATTAGTTGATAAATGTTAGTGCCCTTTTTTTTATAGTGCAACGTATTCATTGGTTGACAAGATAGTGACCTTGTCAATTGATGGCTCATTTGGTCTCTGATCATCTTTTTCCTCATAGGTTGACAATTCATGTATTGGGTTGCCACTAGTTGATGATTTCCCATGGTGTCATTGTATAAGAAAGATAGTGGCCTTATTGGTTGATGCCTCCATCAATCTTTCTCATTGTTCGGAAACCCATCGGTTAGCCACTCATTAGTCTATGGTGTATCAGTTGATGGCTTGTTGGTTTCCTGACTATCATGATTCATGTCTTCATTGGCCAATGAGAACTCTAAACAAGAAGATTCTCTTGGGCCAATGAAGCCATCTATTTTATAAATAGTTTCCAATGCCTCCAGCTGATTGGATTGTTCTTTAACTCCAAAAGTTAGTAATTTATAATGCAAATCACTTATCTTAGAGAAAGATTAATTACATATATAGAAAACTCATATGATTATCAAGTAAAACTTCCACAAATCATAAGGTAAAGGAGGGTAGAAAAGTCATATGACATCCACAAATTTGATTTTGTCAACCTCCCCAAACATAGCATCTAACTTCTCCCCAAGATAGTAAAAAAAAGTAGGCAAATAGGGGCAGTTTGAATGGTGAAATCAAAATAAAATAACCATGATTTTAGTCCATCCTTTCATCAAGATAGTTGTAATATTACATCTAATGTTTGTGATACCCCATTAGAAAGCACCATTTGCAAATGTTGTGCATTGATATTTATTGTCTACCCTCTTGTTTAGAGTAGGGACTTCCCTTTTTGATGTCGATTTGGGTCCTATTTCCTACTAGCATGGTTTAAATTTCTTGTAATGGTGGATTTAACTCCCATCTTTTATTTTCTTGGATGTATAAGTGGTGTGGATGGGTAGGCTAGAAGTTGAGGTGTAACTTTTACTTCATTGAGTCACTCCACCAATGGTCCATTTAACATGTGAGTGTTCATTCCATTTCAATTTGGTTGTCTTTATAGGAGTGACTTCACATCCTATCTACCACTATTCTAGATTACTAGCTTTATTGAACATCATTGAAAACCAAGGGTTTATCCTATTAAGCTTTTGAGAATTATTTCTAAATGCAATGGGTCTATGTTTTTTAGCACAACTATACACATGTTAGATAAAACCCTTGCTTATACAATGGCACAAATCTCTTGCTTTTAATCACAACCAAGATTTTATTCTCTCTCCTTTTTGTGTCTTGAGGGTTTCAAGATTTTTTTGGGGGGTTACCAATTCAATTTCTCCTTTTTTGAACATTATTAGGGGTAGCATGGTAGATTTTTTTCTTCTACTGTGGGTCTATACACTTGTAGCTAGTGCAAAAGGTCTTAGATTATTAGAAAATGGGGTGAGAGATAAGTTTGAGACCCTCATTATTCACAAGTTGTTTTCAATGGTTTTTAACATTTTATTTACATCTTGCAACATCTTGAGATAAGGTTTGGCATAAAAGCATGAGTTTGGAAATAAATAAAATTATATAGCCCTACCTCGGATACTTTTGTTATTCAAAACTATGAACCATAGCATGCATACATTTGGATCCAATTTAGAAGTGAACATATCGTCCAAAAAATTTGTTTATGTGCAAGAAAGTAACTTTTCATAAATTATCAAAAATTTCTAAAGGAAAATAAAAGTATAATAGAAAGGTAAGAGATGTACATGCCTAATATGTGTACAACCCCCAAACTTATCATTAACTCTATCACTATAGTGTCAAATAATGAGAAGAATGCAAATGGGAGAGGTTTTTTGGCTCTTTTTTCATGATTCCTTTACTTACCAATGCAATCGTAGTATTTAAATAACATATGTACATCACAAATAATGGAGTCTTCATCTTTGAAACATTAGACCCATTTTTCTAGGTCATATTGGGCTTGGATACAAACTAGAATGTAGAAATCATAGTCTTTGAATTATTTTAAGTGATGTGTGATTCTTCAACATAAATAAGATTTTCCACATTCATTATCATCTATGGAATAATCTTTTCCATATTTATTTATTATCTCTATTGTTCCTTTTTGCACAATTTCCACCTTGTGCTTAGCCATTCTATAAGCCTTCATGGTATTCTTATGATTCTTAAGTCTAAAAAGAGAGTCAGGCTTGTTATATAAGATAGGAAGATGCATTTGGATTTGTAAATAACAATGTCCAATGACCATGATGTAGCAAAGTTATGAAGATAAATCATGGCATATACTTCTTTAGTTTTTTATCAGTCTTTCTTCCTCCTTGATTTCCTTTTTTTCTATTATGTCACAAAGAAGGTAGTATCTAGTAATGTAAACATCATAAAGGTTGTCCCCTAGGAATAATCTAAAAGTCATCATCACGCTTATAGTCCATATATCCCCCTACTATAAGTACCTCTTAGAGATCAGTCATATGATGTAGATGTGGTCACACTAAGATATTATCAATCACTCTTTGTTGCTTTTTCCTTGAGACTATTCATAGTCAATTATAGATCTAAAGAGGCATTCCACAATGTAAATCTCAATCAAATTTGTCAAAGGTTGGTACCAGTGTCTCAGTAGGGACATGTACCATATCCTCAACTCTTGGAGAGTCATATCTATGTGGAATCTCCATTTTTGGATTTTCTTCAGGTTTGTGTGTAGACTTTGTAGTCTTTTCCAATGTCTTCTATGCATCATGTTTTTTATTTGTTGTGTTATAGTTGAGACATTTTTGTGGATACTATTGTTTAGGAGGTTGTGTACAAGGAATATTTTTTTGGATTTGCCCTTAGTTTGTGTGCTAATGCATGTGTAGGCAGTATTGTCGATGCTAGTACTAGTTGTGGATGGTTTAGCTTTATTCATGTTAGTTATTGAGTGTTTTCTATTGTTTCATTGCCAACGTCCTATGCTATAACATTTCTTTCGATTCCCCTTGTAATGGCATTTTTTTGGGAGGGGTACATCACTATATAGCCGCCTCAAATTATTAGATGGAAAAGAAGGATCATAGAAGAACCTATAGTTGTAGATTAATCCTTTATATATTTCCCTTTTAATCCATGAAGGCATTCATTTACCAAGTATACAATAGGTATATTCTTATTTAGTGATTGCATAATTCTTATCACTATGATTGGATTGTCCTCGAGTTCAGTAGTTGTTGAGGAACACTCAAGTCATTAAATAAGTTCATCTTACCTATCTTGTACTAGTTATCAACTTGTTTAGTTAGGTGTTCTATCATAACTGGAATCTTCTATATGTCTCTAGCCATAAGAACTTAAAGAGAAATCCTTCTCATTTTTGGTCTTTGGCAATCCAATTACAAATCACACCTTATTAGTATACTAGGGCAAGAATAGTTATTAGTCAGTGATAACTAGCTATGTAAGATAGTGTGACTAGCCTCGCTCGCCTCCTCCTCAATGCATCAGTCATATATTTTTTGATAGTGAACCCAACCCATTAAGGTAAAGGTGGGCAGACAAGTTGTGTGTTCATTCCAGATGTGCCCATGTTTTCCTATGTATTTCATTGTTCTAAATGCATCACAGAAGTCCTTTATTCTCATAACATGTCTTCCTTTGAGGTAAAAAGTGTTGCCTCCAAGTTGGTCTTATTCTAAGATATCAAATTGAACATGTATATCTTGTGCCATCAACATTGTTGTATAACTCATATACTTTTCCTTCGTATATAATAGCAGAGGCCATAGTCCAGCTAGTATCATGTTCTACTCAGCCTCTAGTTGAGGGAAGACTAGATTTTGAGTTTTTTTGGGTTCACAATTAAAGAAGATATTTAACTATTTTTCATTGTTGTCTGACAAGATATCTACATGAGATTATGCATCCTCTTCTACCATTTCTTCTTATTTGGAGTCCAACATCAAAAGTTGGTTTCATATGTGGGTAGAATAAAAATTAACCTTATGTGAAATCTAGCCTCAGTAGTTGGTTTCATATGCAGCTAAGATAAGAGATTTTTGCATGTGTCTCCAAATGGTGGTGGTGTGGAGCTTCGCAATAAAACATGCATTCCAGCTTCTTTATCACAACTTAAGTGGTTTCCCCGCCAAATCATGTAGCAATAGATTTTGTTTCATTATGGAAATCATGTTTCCCATATCTTCTTCTTTGTTGGCTTACATCATTAATTGTATTGTTGGGTTGTTCGATTTTCTCTTCTATAACCTTTATTTCTCCTTGCCTCCCATCTATTCTAGGTGTGTTTGTTGATTATCTAGGGTACTGTTGAGTTTATGTTGACTTCATTTACTTCTTTGGATTTGACCATTTTCTATATAGACGGCTCCCCATTATCATGGAATGATAGCTCCACTATGGCAATGTATTATAGTCCTTCTATTCTTGTATTTGTCTCCACATTTTGAGTGGGGCCACTTCTATTGTGGCTACATCTTCTTAGTTTCCTTTGTTGAGGGAAGGTGATAGGGTGGCTCTTATTATGTTTAGTGGCTTTCAAACTTTCGTGATTCTCACCTTTATGTTACTTATTTCCTTATGGTAGTGTTGTTGATGATGAAGCTGACACCTTTATTCCTCTGTTCATGCTCAATTATGTTGGGCTTACTTAGTTTTTGTTGCAGCCCATCCCGCTCTCTTTGCAACTTATTTCTTTCCTCTTATAGAATTTCTACTACTTTTGCCATGTTCGTTATGGACTCACTCATTTTTTGTTCATTGGTTGCCATATATTCTAATTGTTGGGAAAGGTGTATGACAAATTGCGCTTGTGACATTAATTATTTAACCATTCTGGTCAATACATGCATATTCAAGGATGATCTTGAAATATTGATTGTGTAAGTAAAAACATCTCATAGATTATATAAAAAATTCCTACTCCATAAAAGTGTGTGATCATTTTCCTTGTTGTAGTAATTTGTTGTATGTCGGTGTATTCTTGTGGAGAGGGATGGGGAAGATAGATTTGGGCTAGCTCCTCCAGCTTCATTTGTGTTGGGGCTCCTTGGGTACATATAATTGATGATAATATCCCTCGTGCTAACATTTCCCATTGTCATCTATGGGGATTGATCCTGTCATAGGAGCCTACTTTGTCACATGTGCTTCTTCTTATGAGTCTAGTTAAGTAGGGGGATTGATTGTTGTTTTAGGTTGTGCAATTTGCGATGCAGTTACTGTTGGGTTTTACGTGGTCGGAGTAAGTAGTGGAAACAAAAAAATTTACTTGACCATAAACCCATAACCAGGAGATCGCATATATATCTATGTAATGGGAAGGATGATTTTAGTGAGATATACCTGGTCTTGAGGCTTGCTCAGTGACTATACTTCGCATCAAGTGCGGTCTTCAACCACCTATCTTTGACGGCGTCTGTGCAGCTCCTGGTCTTGACCTGGACTGTGGTTGACTGTCATCCTTGTGAGTAGTAGAAGTCTCCCACCTCTATAGATAGTCCACACGGACTACCGATAACTCTAGTCATTCTGAAGAACAGACTGGAAGGAGTTGTTCCCTTCTGTTAGTGTACTAGTCACTGACACACTCTCTGACCACCAGTTGCTTTTCTACAGTTGTCTTTCCCTTACTATTCCTCCCTGGATGTGTAGAACTTTCTTGGGCTCTCTCGGTTACCACAACCAGAGGGGACAACAACTTTACAGAGCAACTGATGTTCTGATTTGTGTCTCTGGAGAAGCCCCATGTACCCCTCTATTTATAGTAGAGGGCAGGGTCAGGGTTCCCAGTCTGTGCAGGAGTAGAAGGGTCTAAAACTTCCATGAACAATTTGCACTTTGGTAGGTGAACCGGTCGTTTCATAACTGAAACGATCATCTAGCAAGGTGAGTCGATCGGTTCACTTGTGAACCGATCGGTTGGGAGTGTGAACCGGTCGTTTCACTTCCCAGACTTGCCCACAATTGACTTTCTTTATTTATTTCTAATTAGCACAAATATTAATTCTTGTCCCAATCGAATTGAACAAGTGAAACGAAAAACTTTTCTCACTAACCGGGAAAATCCAACACTACTTGTTTGGACACATGAATTGATCGGTTCACCAGAGTGAAATGGTCGTCTCAGTAGCCATGAGCCAATCAGTTCACCCAGCAAACCAGTCGGTTGGTGGTCTAGATTGTACATATTACAATCAATTCAGTTATCAATCAATATGACACTCTAATCAGTTGGTTCAACACTTGAACTTGATGATTCTGAGTCAAGTCTATTGATTGGATGTTTGATTGAGTACCTAAACACTTTAGTAATAAATCCAAACATCATTCATGGATAAACTCCTCTTCAAGATTAATCCTTTGTGTGTGACCCTATAGGTCCCATTTCACATTGGCAGTGAATGTCCATAACTAGCTTATGACATCACAAGCAAAGAGTGGCACCTAGTCATCCATCATTGCTACCTAAATGAAAAGGAAAGTTGGAGAAAAACTTTCAATACTACAGTTTGTGTTTGGTGTTTCAGTGAATGTATAATTCCTTTGTCACTAATATCCTAAATGAACTCAAGGCATGGAGTTGTCATCCTTTCAAACTTCATTCATGTTTGTTGAAATAGAGCAGACAATCCAAGATATGTGTGACATCATTATCATATATTGATTCACATGTGCATGTGCATGCCTTTCTTAGTCTCACTTATCAAGTGGATTGGACATCATACTCCCTTAGGAGGGACAAACCCCATATCTATCACTCATAGTCTATTTCATGCGTCAGATCCACCCAATCATCACCATTATAACAACCCATGTTTCAGGACTGCGTTTGATGATATGAAAGTGTACCCAATCACATTTGACGAGTGCAGTGATTTCTGGTCTAAGAATCACAATCACCAGCATCACTATGAGAGATGATTTTGACTACCATGTCATGGTTTCATGCATCACTCCCATGGTGGGTCTGTCTGATACACTGTTCTCCAACATGTATCTATGTTCTTGGTTTGATATCATATATCATGACTAATGAGACATTGTCATCAACCAACACACACTCTAGTCTTGATGTGTCATTGTTGTCTATCAACCTTCCACAATGACATCCGACTAGGGACATATCAAGAATGTACATACTCTTAGCATCTGTATGATCCCATTATTCAAGTCCTCAAACCGAAGACATATGTCTTTGAGTATTGTCATACTTTAGACATTCATTATGCTCCATCATTTATCTCATAATCGATTGAGCTAAAATAAATTGGAAACTTGCCTTTGATATTTATCAAATCAATAAGAACATATGCCAATCCAATCATCATATAATTGGCTCTCATGGCATACATACCAACAGACTCCCCATTTGCACTTAGAGCTAATCACCTTTGAATCATATTCTCAGTGATCTTTAAACATGTCCCAAATGTTTTTGTTGCGCTAGTGCTAATCCAGTGAGTTAGCAACACTTTTCTTTAGTCGGTATATTGCATGTTTCACATCTCCTCGCTGTATGACATTGCGTATGAGATGGAGTTGCCATAATATGCTATACGATATTCCTTGTCTAACAATAAACTCCATAGTTTGACTTAGTATTTCTACTTTGTTATCAATGGTTGGAATATCTATAAGTTCATTAGTATGAACTTCTAGATCCATATAGTATCCTCTGGTGTTCATAACACAAGGATAATTGAAATTCCTTTTAGAATGGATTTTAATTTTACTCAGAACGTTTCCATTTATCAACACATATTCACTTTTATATTTTGAGATCATTTTTTTTCATTTTGGAAGCTTACATTAGTGTAACTCATTTACACTCAGCTCTTCCTTTTATTACCATAGAACTAATCCTTTAATACTTCACAAGTACTTAAACAAGTTCTTTATGGTATTCCAGTGACTCTCACTAGAAGTAGACATACATCCACTCGTCATGTCCATTACATATGAGATAACTGGTTGAGCATATCATATTGTCATGCCCAATATATACATGATGATGAATGCATATATATTTTCTTATCATGTCCGATACATACAAGAAAATTGGATGATTACATACATGATTGATCCAATTGCAAATGCATAAGGCATCTATCTATGTGTTCCTAATCTTCATAAGAATTTGGGACATAAGGCATCAAAGAGACTAACTCCATGTAACATGGACAAGTTTTCTCCCACGGAATCTTTACATACTGAACCCTTCAGCATAGACTACCAATGTATGCTCTCTCTTTATTAGATCAAGAGACTTTCGAGAACTATCTCTATAGATATCTATTCCTATCACATAGGACATTTCTCTTTATTCCTTTAGAGAAGGTATTTCCACACCAGTTTCGTTTTATTCCTCATCATCATGTGGAATATTAATACACTCCCACTAAATCTTTGTAATCACAGATCCCTTCTTTAATTTGATATATCAGTCAAACCTTTTGACTATATAATCAAAGTAAAGACTCCAGTTATGAGATGCTTGTATTTAATCAATCATATTGATTAATCTCTTGTAACTTATAGACTGCATTTGCATTAATAGAATTATAAAACCCTTTAGGTTGTGTCACATACACAACCTCATGATATTCCTTCTAGGAATGCAGTTTTAATATCCATATGCCAAATTTCATAGTCTTCAAGTTCCAATAGAAAGCATGATCCTTTATGGCCTATAGCCACTACAATTGGTTAAATAAATTCATCAGATTCAACACCTTGAACTCACTTGAATATATCTCAACCAATCAGTTGCACAAATGTCATCCATGTCAGTAGTAACTCTTAAGACCCAACTGCACTTATGGGTTTTATCCTTATAAGTGCTACCATTAAGGTAATACCTTATTTGGTTCACATGGAAGTCATTTTGGATCTTATGGCTTCAAGCCATAACTCAAAATCTGGTTCCTCAACATCATCTAGATAGATTATTGTGTCATCATCATATGACCAATTCATCACCTTTGATTTTGTAGGATATCATTATCTATCAAGCTCAAAGTGTTATCTACTAGATATATGAAGTGTATTTGTTACATAAGGAATTTGAGAGTCCACAACACTTGTGATTATTAATCTCCTTTTGTACGTTTATTTAGTGTAAAGCATGTTATTTAGAAGAATTCTAGAAAATTAGTTATTTGTTAGATGATCATACTCTTACTATTTAGAGTATGATTCCTTCTTTGATTTAGACATCATTATGCCTAAATCATGAGTTCTCTATGATACACTATCATAGTTACTCACAAGGTCCTCAAACATTTGGTTTAAGTATCTCGTTCAATGATCATATCAAAGAATTAATACTTTTACCAAGTTTGTTTTTCATTTATGATATTCTTGAACATTTCAAGATATTCATATTAGCATTTGGTCCAATTGGTATGTATATACATCAATATGTATTATACCGAATAGAATGGTCATTCTCCCACTACATATAGTGAAGATTGACTTGTCATCATGCCCAATAAACAAGACACTCATATCTCTTAATGGTTCATTAACCAAGAGATTCTAGCTTTATTCATCAACATGGAACCAAGAGATGAATTTCTCATTCATTTGTTTAGATGATAATGCTAATTTATTGTTTGAGTCATCAATAACTTTTAGGTAATTGTATTTTATCTTATGCATACCAAGTACCACAAGACAAATATGGCATTGCCATAAAAGATCATATCTTTGAAATTGAAACATGAACTTTATTGATAGACATCCTTGTCATTACAAGATGCAAAAATAAAATGTTTCTATTTATTGGAAAAATAAAATAGCAGTTCATAACTCTATTACATGCCCTTTAGGATGAAATAAACTAAAAGGTACTACTATCTATGGAAGCAACACTTTCTCCAATGTTGGTGAGTGTTCCTTCTTAGTCCTTTCATAAAGGTCGTCACTTCTTTTCAGATCCTGCACATCATATATGTTAGATCTATATCTTGGTATCATATACCTAAGATAAAGAAGCATTTTCAGTTTATTTCATAATACCTGAGGTGGAAACTTCCATCCCCTCCTTCTTCTTCTTTAGTTCATCTATGTAGAGAGGGAAATTTCTCTTCCAATGTCCTGTCTCATGACAATGGTGACATTTGCCTCCCTTATTCACCCCTCCCTTAGCTTTGAGAGTTGAAGATGACTTGGGTTGTTGGCTAGCATCAGAACCTTTCTTTGTTTTGCCCTTGCCCTTGCCTTTAAATTTATCCTTCTATCTGCTGATCATCATCTTAGATTTGGGTTTGTCTTTCTTCATTTGTGCCTCAGTTGTCCTCAACATGCCCAACAACTCTGACAGTGACCTGTCAAAGTTGTTCATGTTGTAGTTCATCACAAACGGATTGTAGGATTCTGGCAACAATTGCAGTATCACATCAGTAGCCAACTCTTGGCTCAGAGGGAATCCCAGTCGAGTTAGGTTCTCCACATACCCAATCATCTTGAGTGTGTGAGGGCCTACTGGATCTCCTTCTGTCATGACACACTTAAACAATGCCTTGGAGACATCATATCTCTCTTGTCGTACTTGTTCTTGATACATGTTCTTGAGATGTTGAACCATCTCAATGATGCCCATGTTCATGTTGTTTCTGCAACTCGATGTTCATTGAGCATAACATCAAGCACATCACATCAATGGCCTCCTCAGTGTGCTTCTTGTAAGCATCCCTTTCAGCCATTGGTGCGGTGGGAGCGGGTTTGTCTGGATATGGTGTATTTAGGACATAGAGCTTTCACTCTTGAGTGAGAACAATTCTCAACATCCTAAACCAATCATGGAAGTTGTTACCATTTAGCTTGTCCTTCTCAAGGATCGATCACAATGAAAAGTGATTGTTGTTGGTATCCATTTATTCTACAAAAAGGAAATTTGCAATTTTAGTCCAAAACTCTTTTAATTTGATTTGATTTTAAATTGACAATATAATTAGGTCTTTAATTAATTATCGCTCCCAATATTTTGATCAAAGTGATAACCCCCATTTATCAATCTGGAAGATTACATCATACAACCTTCTAGTGAGCAAGATCCTTACTCCTCTAAGTTATGGACCAGCGAGGGTTGTCACCCACAATTAGATTCTTTTAGGTAGGCAACTCTTGCCAATTGCATCATATAAAAATCTTGATAGATGTTATGCACAACTCTTTGTCATGAACATATGCATGCCTCAAGGTGCTTAATCCTATTAATATCACCTTGTTAAGTCTGACCCAAAAGCCAACTCGATGATTATGCACCCTACGAAGGTAGACCCACATATTCACCATCACACTTCCATGAGATAGACGGTGCACCATGTGAAGGCGTGCCCACACATAGTCAATCAAGTTTTCCATGTGTGTGTCTTTTAGAAGGCATCTTCAACTTAATATGTATGTTTGAGGGGTTTGAATATGCTTATATATGCATATATGTATCGAATCACCACATGTATAGTATGTATCATATACATGCTATATCCCACAAATGAAAACATGCAATAACGATAAAGAGATGATTATTTCCATCCTATTGTAGTTCCTTGGAGCCACAAGGAACTACAGTCATCTAAGGTCTACATCACATGCAACATGTTGTTGATATACATCTGTTCTTAGGCCATTCCGGGTTGATCATCTCATCCTATGAATGATCTACTCACCTCCTGGCCAGTCAGTTGGTTGTCACCAACCGATCGTCTGGCTCCTCTAGACGGTCGGTTTGCTGAGTCATTGGGCTCCTCATCAGGCCACCAACTACTCCTCAGTCGATCATCTTGATCCATCAGGCGGTCATCTTCAATCTTCGTCATAACAAGAAATAAAGCTAATACTATTTTACATAATCTTTGTGAAACCTTGAGTTACATTCAAGGGGAGCAAAGGTAGAAGAGAATCTTGAGTTATCTCGAGTTACATTCAGAATAGAAGAAGAGGGATCGATGCATAGACCGAGATAAACAACAATAACCAGCCACACACATGCACATAGGGTTTATAGGCTATAACCGTGCTACACATCCACCATCAAAATCATTTTAGGGCAATGTGTATCGATTGCATATATATACCATATCATATATGTATATATTAGTTTGGGATCATGTGGTATTAATTGTATATTTACATTAGTCACTTAAATATCCACATCACATGCAATAAATAAAATATGGTAAAACCAAAATCTGAACATATCGATTATCCCAACACATAGAGTATTGACATGGATCTGATACCACTGTTTGGTTTTATGTGGTTAGAGTAAGAAACGAAAACAAAAAGTTTTACTTGACCATAAATCCATAACCAGCAGATCGCATCAATATCTATGTAATGGGAAGGATGGTTTTAGCGAGATATACCTGGTCCCGAGGCTTTCAGAGTGACTATACCTCATAGTAAGTGTGATATTCAACCACCTATCTTCGACGGTGTATGTGCAGCTCCTAGTCTTAACCCAGACTACAGTTGAGTATCGACCTCCTGAGCGGAGGAAGTCTCCCGCCTCTATAGATAATCCACACCGACTACCGGGAACTCTAGTCATCCTGAAGAATAGACTAGAAGGAGTTGTCCCCTTCTACCAGCGTACTAGTCACCGACACATTCTCCCACCACCAGTTTCTTTTCTACAGTTGTCTTTCCCTTGTTGTTCCTCCCTAGATAGGTAGAACTTGCTTGAGCTCTCTTGGATACCACAACCAGAGAGGACAACAACTTTACAGAGCAGCTGATGTTCTGAGTTGTGTCTTTGGAGAAGCCCCTTATACCCCTCTATTTATAGTAGAGGACAGGGTCAGGGTTCCTAGTCTGTGCGGGAGTAGAAGGGTCCAAAATTTCCATGAACAATTTGCACTTTGGTTGGTGAACTGGTCATTTCATAACTGAAACGGTCATTTGGCAAGGTGAGTCGATTGGTTCACTTGTGAATCAGTTAGTTGGGTGAGTGAACCGGTCAGTTCACTTAGTAAACTGGTTGTTTCACTTCCCATACTTGCCTACAGTTGACTTTCCTTATTTGTTTCTAATTAATACAAATATTAATTCTTGTCCCAATCAAATTGAACAAGTGAAACGAAAAAAAATTCTCACAGATTGGGAAAATCCAACACTGCTCATTTGGATACATGAACCGATCAATTCACCAGAGTGAACAGGTCTCACTGGATATGAGTCAATCGGATTACCCAGTACACTGGTCGGTTGGTGGTCCAAATTGTGCATAACACACTCAATTCATCTCTCAATCAATCTAACACTCTAATAAGTTTGTTCAACACTTGAACTTGATGGTTTTGAGTCAAGTCTATTGATTGAATGATTGATTGAGTACCTAAACAGTTTAGTAATCAATTCAAACATCATTCATGGATAAACTCCTCTTCTAGGTTAATCCTTTGTGTGTGACCCTATAGGGCCCATTTCACATTGGCAGTGAATGTCCATAACTATCTTATGACATCACAAGAAAAGAGTGGCACCTAGTCATACATCATTTCTACCCAAGTGAAAAGGAAAGTTGGAGAACAACTTTCCCTACAGTATGTGATTGGTGTTTCAATGAATGTATAATTCCTTTATCTCTGACATCCTAAATGAACTCAAGGCATGGATTTGTCATCCTTTCAACATTCATTCATGTTTCTTGAACTAGAATAGACTATCTGAGATATGTGTGACATCAATATCATATATTGATTCACATGTGCATGCACATGCCTTTCTAAGTCTCGCTTATCAAGTGGCCTGGACATCATACTGTCTTAGGAGGGAAAAATTCCATATCTATCACTCACAGTCTATCTCATGCATCAAAGCCACCTAATCAACACCATTATAACAACCCATGTTTCGGGATTGGGTTTGATGATGTCAAAGTGTACCCAATCACATTCGACGAGTGCAGTGATTTCTGGTCTAAGAATCACAATCACCGCCATCACTATGAGAGATGATTATGACTACCATGTCATGGTTTCATATATCACTCTCATGGTGGGTCTGTCTGATACACTCTTCTCCAATATGTATCTATGTGCTTGGTTTGATATCATATATCATGACTAATGAGACACTGTCATCAACCAACACACACTCTAGTCTTGATGTGTCATTGTTGTCTATCAACCTTCCACAATGACATCCAACTAGGGACATATCAAGAATGTACATACTCTTACCAATCGTATGATCTCATTGTTTAGGTCCTCAACCCAAAGACATATGTCATTGAGTATTGTCATTCTTTAGACATTCATTCTGCACCATCATTTATCTCATAATCGATTGAGCTAGAATAAATTGGAAGCTTGCCTTTGATATTTATCAAATCAATCAGAACATATGCCAATCCAATCATCATATGATTCGCTCTCAGGGCATACATACCAGCAGTTACAACAACTGGATGTTTGTGAAGTTGTTGTTGGCCTAATTGAGTTATCTTTTCTTCATGTTCCCTTGTAGTATTATTTGGAAACTGACTAATTAGTGTTCCCTTTTGTAAATGCTTTTGTAGCAAATCTACCTTCTGGAATTCTTCCTCCTTGGATGGGTTGGCCTCCACTACTTCCTTAGATTTCTGCGAATGAGTAGAGGTGGTTACTTTTAATGTCAACATCCGAATTTTTAACATTAAAAAGATGAGATTTTCACTGTCATATTTTCTCATCTCAGGGAAGGGAAGCATGTTAATAGATTTCTTGATTCTATAGAAATATTGGTCTTTATTTCTTGATATCAAAAAGTTGAAGTTAGATATTTTGCATTGACAAGTATGTTTGTTATTCCTTTATGTTAGGAAGGAGCTAAGGGTGACTGAGGAGTTTCCCAATCAAAGTTATTAGTCCCCCATGTATGGTTCTTTTGTTTCAATCTCGGAAAAAACCGGAGCATACCGACCTGTCGTATTTGGGATATTGGTTCCCTGGAGAGGGAGAACGAGCCAACTACTTCCTGGCTTTCTCCATTGCGTCTATCCATAGCGGGAAGTCAGATGAGGTCTAGGTTTTGAGAGGCAGACTGAGAGTGCAGAGAAAGGAAGGGCACCCTTGCAACCTTGTAAGGGCGAAGGAGGACTGAGAAGGAGTTGACGATGGGTGAAGCTTTCTGGTGAGCCCTATTTCTGTGTGGAGGGGGAGTCGGCACTGGAAGCCACGACTACTAGACTCGCCACCACCTACCAACATAGGATTTGTTTTAAGGAAGTCTTACAGATCACCCCATAGTCTCAGGCGCGATCATCGGTAAAGAGAACACCTCCAGTCATCAATCCCCCCATCCTGATTCATTGCTCCGCCGTGACCCCCAACCCAGGGTGGGGAATTGACCGATTAGAACTTTTGCGCCATGGAACCTTACCGAGGATGATGTGGAGGCCACCACGAAGCTATTAGGTACTTCTAGTCTGATGGGAGCTGATATTGGTGCATCCATTTGCTCATCGGAGGTCGGGCCCTGCATTGCGGTGGCGGTCATAGGAGTGCAGAGACAAGCTCTGTGCATCCACTCGGGGCCGTCCACGTGATCGATGATGCCAAGAGAAGGAAGAGGGAGACCAAGAGGATGAGGAGGACTTGTACTCATCCAGACCTCTTACCGAAGACAATCCCCTGCGTGCGGCGACGTCTTGGTGCGTCACACATAACCTGACCATCACGGAGGAGAGAGCAAGAGCGAGAGAGAAAGAGTGGACCGATCGGTCCAACTCCCAGCCGGCCGGCTCATCCAAGCCAGGAAGGTGGCAGCGCATGATTGGCCACAATAAGGTCAATTCCCAGAAATTTCCCATGATCTTGCATAATTCATAATAAATAGCCCGATTATCAGAAAAATACAAATAAGGTACCAAAATTCTCAGGAAAATGAGTAGAACGTAGTAGAACTATAATATCAGGCTTTTAATACACTAATTTCAGTGATATCATGTAAGATGTGTAATGCTTGTTTAATGGATAATAAATAGCAAATGATGACATAAAATCATGCAAAAATATCAGTAAGTTTGCAATTATGTATAGAATGCATATGATGTTAGATATGGTCATGATGATGCATGGAAGTATATAATTTGATTAATATGGATAATTAGGGATAATAACACTAAAGATAATGTATTAAATGCATGCATGCTCAATAAATGATGAGATTTACAAAAAAACCCTCATATCTGTAACTGGAATATAATATAAATCTGAGATCAGTTATATGCATAGAATTCATGTTATATGAAGATGACCCTTAATACATGGGTTGTAACCCTAAATTGAATAATGTATATAAACTAGGGTTAATATGTGCACCAAAAAGGATATGGGACCTAATATTCAGATAATGAATCATAATCTGGAAAATGACATCAGTAAGATAAATATAAGACAATAATGTAGGTAAACGTTGGAATATCCTAATGAGATAATATGAACCCTAATGAACACAACTAGGGTTAAGATGATGAGAATCTGATGATAGTATGTGGTCTTGTCTTAATCAGGTGATGACCAGACTTCTAGATGATCAAGGATAAGTTAGAAATCTCTGAACTGAGGTATGTGGGTTTATTTAATTATATGACTATGGTTTTCTTGCTTGCAATCATGATATGTATGTATGCTCTCTTCTATTTGCAAACATTGGATGTAGTATGGCTATGTAGTACTCGTTTTTTTGTCACTTGAAAACATAAATTATGAGTAGATGTTTTGTAGTTATTTAAGGTGTTCATTATCCCCCTTATGAGGGAATGGATTAATGTTGGCTAGTACACCTCCCTAGAGCACACGGTGTACGGGGAGTTTCCCTAGAGTACTTGGTACATGGGGATGGGCCCAATATTTATGTTTTGGTACTAGTCCACCTTGATAATACAATTCATCTAGGAAAATGACTTAAATTGGTGTATTTCACTTAATAAAGAAGTGTTTTCTATGATTTTATTTCCTTCTGCAAATCTTTTTCAAAATTATGAAAGCCATAAATATATGTATCTTTCTTCCCACGTACACAACACCTTGTGTGTTGATTTGTTGTTTCACGTATGTTTTAGGTTCAGAGATAGCATGGGAGAAAAAGTACAAGATGTGAGCAAGTTGTACAGGTTGTACCTATTATGTAGATCCTAGTTTAGCATACATGTTCTTAGACTGTAGAATCTTCATTCAATATGTAATTATAAATCATTGTGTAATAATTCATGTTGTATAAATATACATGTTGAATGTTGAGAAATGTTATGGTTGTATGTTCATGTATGCGTATTTTGCTTCCGCATCGCTCTCTGAAACAATTGTTTAACGTGTTCGGATTTTGTCTTCTCATCACCATGGGGTTTTGATAAGGTGAAAATTCGGGGACGTTACAGTTGGTATCAGAGCATGAACAATAGCTACACCTAACAAGTGCTCACCATGAAACATAAAACATAATTTCACCTCTCACTTTAAACCCTAGAAACTTAGTAAGTTGTTCTATAGAAATAAGTTCTGACTTAGCCTTTAGATTAGAACCTAGATGTTCGAGAACTAGGTTTAGACAAGTGTGAGAAACCCTTTCCATATAGATCTCATATGTATTGGGTAGCTACACTAGTCCACATCTCGTTCTCACCATTTCACTAGGTTACATGACACTAGACTATCTACTGTGTGTGGGACACTCGGTTTTGCTGATTTGGTTTTGTTTTCCAATCGGCTCGAGCCTCTAGTGTTTTCTCTGACGTCTTCTTTCTCGGAGAAAAACTATATAATATTTTATTATATATATGTAAATATAAAAATGTGTCCCTCACACTGGAGAGTAGTTAGTGTTCATTCAATCTAGGTGAAAGGGAGTGACATCAGTCTAGAAGATAGAATAGATCTAGATTAGATGTCTAGAGCCTCATAAGGTAATGTGATAGATAGATAGATAGACAAAAGAAAGATGAAGGAAATAAGCATATAGAATCTTATCTAAGTTGATCTATGATGGTATAAGTTTCCTTATTAAGATTTGAGTTATATATGAGCCGAATCCGCTCTTAGAGGATCTATGCTAGGTCTTGATGATGAAAGTACATTCCCTTTTTTTCCTACTTAAGATAGGCTAAGTTAAGATATAGATGAGTGTGCATGAGCCTCAAGATCTTATACAAGGAGGATGTCTAGTGGTAGGATGAGATATGTGGTGAACTCTAGAGAGAGTAAGACCCACAGGGAGAAGGTCATAGGACCTAGCCTCCAATATATGAGATATGTGTTAAAAAAAATGTCCTACACTAGATTACTCTTGAGTGTTGAGTTGAGTCCTTATGCATGATTCAAATCTATATGTGAGAATTGGGTAAAATAAAAGGATGGGTAGATGACCCATATGATAAAGTCAATCCTTTGGCTGAGTTAGGTCCTAGCTGGAGTGACATATTTTGTGAATCTCATCATTAATTGCAAGTGAGGTAATATATGAACTCCAGTTATGAGAGTATGATGCTTTGTGCAAACGATACTCAAAATACATGTTCTCCCTTCTTCTTCTCTTTCTTAATATACGATGATAAAAACCTCACTTGAGCTATATAGATGATTTATATATGAGGAGCCACTCGTATAAGCTTGACCTATTCTATATTTCCTCCCTATATCATACATGGAGTACCCAAGATTGAAATCATAATAAGTTTGACTTTAAAATATTCTCTTCCCCTTCATATGAAACATAAAAGATATGATGCTGAGATCATGGGATAAACTTAGTATATTCTCTTTTTCCCTTCATATAATATATGCAAGACATAAAAAGTTGAACTCATGAACTTGATATAAAGATATTTTTGGATCATAGGATATGTGATCAGATATATAGTTCGTAACTTTGATCCTTCTCAACGTATGCTTCTAAGTTGGGTATGAATATCACACCATAGGGTGAAACCCTAATGGTCAAGCATGTTATGTAAGCCCTTCTTATGTAGAAAAATCCTAATATCAAGGATGAAGATAAATCTCCTCTAATGCTGAAATCGTTGTAAGATGTTGATCATAAAACATATTAATGATGTTAGATTTGAACGATTTGAATATAATGGCATACAAACGAATTCATCATGAACATTAAAATTATGAACAAACATGTACCCTTAGAGGTGATGTAACCCTAAGATATCATAATGTCATGTTATGGCTAAGACTTTAAGTGATGCGTCCACATATATATAAGGTGGGGTGGACACACCCAAGAATCTCTAGACCCTAAGCTGACAACTTAGAGTGCATGCAACTATGGTGGTCTTAGAACCTAAGCAATGATGATTTATATGAAGTTGACCTCTTATATAGCCTCTTAAGGATGAGATAAGTTGAATTTCGAGGACGAAATTCCTTTTTAAGGTGGGGTGAATGTGATGACCCTGATTTTTGGAGTTCCATACATATTACAATATTCGAGGGCGTACCTGTGACAAAATGTTGAATGATTATTTTGAGGTGTCATGTGGTCAAATTATGCATAGAAATCTTGTTGTTAATCTTTAGTTCATTTTGCTTAGGTCTGTGACAATGCATGTCACGCTACCCAGCTGTAAGTGGGCACGAAGGATCAAAATGTATCTCTATCTTGGTCGTCTATTGTTTCCGATCTGATGACTGAGGAGTCTACACCCACCTCCAAAAATGGAGGAACAGAACTTGGGTGAGGTGTCTGTTAGATCCAATGTACATGGGACAATCACATGATATTTGTTGGCAAAATCACAATCTCGGCAAAAACTGGAGCATACCGACCTATCGTATTTGGGATATTGGTTCCCTGGAGAGGGAGAATGAGCCAACTACTTCCTGGCTTTCTCCATTGCATCTATCCATAGTGGGAAGTCAGATGAGGTCTAGGTTTTGAGAGGCAGACTGAGAGTGCAGAGAAAGGAAGGGCACCCTTGCAACCTTGTAAGGGAGAAGGAGGACTGAGAAGGAGTTGACGATGGGTGAAGCTTGCTGGTGAGCCCTGTTTTTGTGTGGAGGGGGAGTTGGTTCTGGAAGCCACGACTACTAGACTCGCCACCACCTGCCAACATAGGATTTGTTTTGAGGAAGTCTTACAGATCACCCCATAGTCTTAGGCGTGATCATCGGTAAAGGGAACACCTCCAGTCATCAATGCCCCCTTCCTGATTCATTGCTCCACCGTGACCCCCAACCCAGGGTGGGGAATTGACCGATTAGCACTTTTGCTCCATGGAACCTTACCGAGGATGATGTGGAGGCCACCACGAAGCTATTAGGTACTTCTAGTCTTATGGGAGCTGATATTCGTGCATCCCTTTGCTCATCGGAGGTCGGGCCCTACATTGCGGTGGCGGTCATAGGAGTGCAGAGACAAGCTCTGTGCATCCACTCGGGGCCGTCCACGTGATCGATGATGCCAAGAGAAGGAAGAGGGAGACCAAGAGGATGAGGAGGACTTGTACTCATCCAGACCTCTTACCGAAGACAATCCCCTATGTGTGGCGACGTCTTGGTGCGTCACACAGAACCTGACCCTCACGGAGGCGAGAGCAAGAGCGAGAGAGAAAGAGCGGACCGATCGGTCCAACTCCCAGCCGGCCGGCTCATCCAAGCCAGGAAGGTGGCAACGCGTGATTGGCCACAATAAGGTAAATTCCCAGAAATTTCCCCTGATCTTGCATAATTCATAATAAATAGCCCGATTATCAGAAAAATACAAATAAGGTAACAAAATTCTCAATAAAATGAGTAGAACGCAGTAGAACTATAATATCAGGCTTTTGATACACTAATTTCAGTGATATCATGTAAGATGTGTAATGCTTGTTTAACGGATAATAAATAGCAAATGATGACATAAAATCATGGAAAAATATCAGTAAGTCCACAATTATGTATAGAATGCATATGATGTCATATATGGTCATGATGATGCACAGAAGTATATAATTTGATTAATATGGATAATTAGGGATAATAACACTAAAGATAATGTATTAAATGCATGCATGCTCAATAAATGATGAGATTTATAGAACATCCTCATATCTGTAACTGGAATATAATATAAATCTGAGATCAGTTATATGCATAGAATTCATGTTATATGAAGATGACCCTTAATACATGGGTTGTAACCCTAAATTGAATAATGTATATAAACTAGGGTTAATATGTGCACCAAAAAGGATATGGGACCTAATATTCAGATAATGAATGATAATCTGGAAAATGACATCAGTAAGATAAATATAAGACAATAATGCAAGTAAACGTTGGAATATCCTAATGAGATAATATGAACCCTAATGAACACGACTAGGGTTAAGATGATGAGAATCTGATGATAGTATGTGGTCTTGTCTTAATCAGGTGATGACCAGACTTCTAGATGATCAAGGATAAGTTAGAAATCTCTAAACTCAGGTACGTGGGTTTATTTAATTATATGACTATGGTTTTCTTGCTTGCAATCATGATATGTATGTATGCTCTCTTCTATTTGCAAATATTGGATGTAGTATTGCTATGTAGTACTCGTTGTTTTGTCACTTGAAAACATAAATTATGAGTAGATGTTTTGTAGTTATTTAAGGTGTTCATTATCCCCCTTACGAGGGAATGGATTAATGTTGGCTAGTACACCTCCCTAGAGCACACGGTGTACGGGGAGTTTCCCTAGAGTACTTGGTACACGGGGATGGGCCCAATATTTATGTTTTGGTACTAGTCCACCTTGATAATACAATTCATCTAGGAAAATGACTTAAATTGGCGTATTTCTCTTAATAAAGAAGTGTTTTCTATGATTTTATTTCCTTCTGCAAATCTTTTTCAAAATTATGAAAGCCATAAATATATGTATCTTTCTTCCCACGTACACAACACCTTGTGTGTTGATTTGTTGTTTCATGTATGTTTTAGGTTCAGAGATAGCATGGGAGAAAAAGTACAAGATGTGAGCAAGTTGTACAGGTTGTACCTATTGTGTAGATCCTAGTTTAGCATACATGTTCTTAGACTGTAGAATCTTCATTCAATATGTAATTATATATCATTGTGTAATAATTCATGTTGTATAAATATACATGTTGAATGTTGAGAAATGTTATGGTTGTCTGTTCATGTATGTGTATTTTGCTTCCGCATCGCTCTCTGAAACAATTGTTTAACGTGTTCGGATTTTGTCTTCTCATCTCCATGGGGTTTTGAGAAGGTGAAAATCCGGGGACGTTACATATTCTAACTGAATAGCCTGAAACCCACCTAAGGCATTTGCTAATTTATCTATCCTTTCTTCCTTAGGCAACATGGTCGTCATTTCATTGACCTTTCACATCTTTGCAACTAGTTCTTTCTCTTATTAGCTCATGGGACCTCTGATGGTCCTACTATTGTCCTTCCTTTTATTGAGAAACATTGGATGATGGATGCTCATCTATTGATGAAGTTGTAGACCTATGTAGTCAACAATTGATGAGAAAATTTTTAACTAGAAACTGGTGATGTCATCATTGATGTTGTGGGTAGGTGGAATGTTTCTTCAATGGACAAAGGTGATAACTGATGAGAGTTGACAACTAATCTATATTAATGAAGGTTTATGAGTTGGTTAGGCAGCAATATAGAGAGGTCAGTGAACAATAAATTTTCACTAGTATAAATGGTTCTTAGTTGGAAGAGGAGGAGATGACCAACGAACCAACAATAAGATTCATCAATGGGAAAGACAACTAACAAGGGTGTCACCGTCAATCTTTGCAATTGTGATGTCTTCAGAGGAAGAGAGATATTCATGGAAGGTAAGATGCAATTTTGAAATTACATCCCCATCTACTAGAATTTCTCTAATGGTTGGCAAAATTGTCAATTGCGACATTAGAGAAAAGATCTCATCCCAGAGAAAGGAGGGTGCTAGTGACGACGTTAGCTTTATTTTTTGGTGGTGAAGGGTTTGTTGATGTTGGGAATTGAAGAATACAACCACCAATGAAGATCAATGCAAATAAGAGACCACATAATACATTCACGAATGAATATCAATGGTTTCAATGATGACATCTTATACCTTATCTCTCATGTTGCAACTAGGGTTTGGCAAATTATTAGACCAAATTCTATTCTTTATAATTTTATAACCACATATAATTGTAGGCCCCTAATGGTCTATTAGATTCTCAGTTAAGAAGATTCCAATAGGGGTTTTGGTGTTGTGAATCTATGAAAAACCATCTTCATGAAATGATGAGAATAATATCTTCACAAATTGCTGAAGATATTGATACCTCCATTCCAACATATTTTAGTGTGTGTAATGATGAAAACTATGTTGGTGAATATCAATGACAAATATATATTGACAACCTATGAAGGTTCATCTCTTGTGGACTCATAAAATTTTTGAGATGATGAGGTCTATTATCATCAACTAATGAAGAAACTACTTGATGAAAAACTTTTAGTTTTTGAACTTCGTTAGCAACCAATTATAATATATGAACAATATGATAATTAGTTGTTCTTGAAAATATTTCATTAAAAATATCACTCAACTATGCAAAGATTTTATAAAATCACATTACAAGTACATATTAAATTTATTAATTACAAGAAAGGATTAAATTTTGAAATAAGCAAATTGATATTTACATATATGAGAAAGAAAAAAGGTATATGTCAAAACGGTCTTGGGCTTCCTCCCAAGTTGTACTAATATAAAGTCACTATCTTGACTATTTGTCTATTGATCCTCTATTTGTGGATCACAAAGGCACACTTTATATCTCTTGGTGAATGCTTCATCTTCATAATATCTTTTAACCCTTTATCCATTGACAAGAAAGGTGCCAACATTTTCACTAGAGAGGTCCATCATTCCTGATTGGTATGTCCTCTCAAAGAACTGAACAAAGAACTTTGTCTCCTTATTTTACATCCTTTCACTTCATGATTAAATCATGGAAGACTTTAGTCATGTACTTTTTACATAGGCATATAATTTGATCTCTTCAAGCTCTTGAAGTTGAAGCAATCATTTCTTCATGGCTAGTCATGGGTACATATTCAGAGATGTAATGGCATATAAATCCTTATGTTCCATCTACAAGGGTGGGTAACATGCCTTACCATATATTAACCTATAGAGTGTTACCATTTTGGTGTCTTATTTGTTAACCTATAAGCACAAAGAGCATCATTAGGCATAGAAACCAAATTTTTTTGGACTTTTCTACAATCATGTCTAAGTTCTAATTAATTTGTATGTTTGACACCTCTACTTTATTTTATGTTTGAGGTTAGTAAGGTGTGGCAACCTTATGTTTGACTTTGTATTTCTATAGGAACGCTACTAATTGATTCTCTATTAAGTAAGATCCCCCATCACTAATGATGGTTATGGGGATTCCATTTCTAGGAAAATTAATTTTTTTAAAATTCTTCATTATGGTCTTGGGATTACAGGTAGGGGTTGCTAGTTCTTCAGTCCAACTTGAAACATATTATACCACCACCAAAATGTGTTGGGTTCTATATGAAGGTGGAAATGGGAACATGTAAATCCCCAAACATAAAATATTTTTACTTCAATATAGTCAACCATGTGCATCTAATTTCTCCTAGAAATGTTTTTGGTCCTATGGGAATCATCACGTGCCTTCAAATAAGTATGAGCATCCTTAATTAGTGAAGATCCTTAGAAACCCGATTGAAGGATATTAGCTACTATTCATTTGTCTCTTAAGATCCCTCCATAAGATGATGCATGACACTTTTCAAGTATGAGAAAATCTTCTTCCTACAAGATATACCTTATATACATGTCATCTACACACTCCTTAACTAGTAAAGGGCACCCAAATAATAATAATGTCAGTTAGAAAAAAGTTTTGTATTCTGGTTATAAGTGATTGTTGGAAGAAGTTGTTAACATGTTAAGTAGTTACATACTTGAATATATTGAGGTACACATGGTTAATCACTTTAGTTAGTACTAGAGATTTTATGACAACTTGACTTTTCCCTTGTCTCTAGTGTAATGTTTCTCTCTCTCATCAAGCAATTTGTAACATCCCAGGATTTGAGGCCTCGGATAACATGATCTTAAAAGGAATGATTAGACTACCCATATCACCAAGGTGCACCTCCTTTTCCGGGAGCCCATCACTAAGAACTCCATAGTTAAGCGTGCTCAGCTTGGAGTAGTACTGGGATGGGTGACCTGTCGAGAAGTTGATCCTGACATGCGCGTGAGTGAGGACAAAGCGCGCAGTTAAGGCTAGTGGTGGTCTGTGGGGACAGTCGCCATTCCTAAAACTCTACTAGAGCCTTGGGAAGCAGGCTCGGGCCATTACAAATGGTATCAAAGCTGAAACCCCATCAGTAGGTGGGGCCCACATGGACATGGCATGCAGTCTTGAGCCGTGCGCTCCAGGCATGTAGGAAAGGGTTGTCCAAGGTTGACGTAGCCACCCTTGCACTGGTATTCTGTGATTGGGAGCTGGGTGTCCATGGGCCATTGTGGGTCTACACTGAAATGGGGAAGAGATTATGAGGCCTTATAGTTGAGCCTTGATGAGGACGCCAAGAGCCTAAGTGGGGGAGATTGTAACATCCCAGGATTTGAGGCCTTAGATAACATGATCTTAAAAGGAATGATTGGACTACCCATATCACCAAGGTGCACCTCCTTTTCTGGGAGCCCATCACTAAGAACTCCATAGTTAAGCGTGCTCAGCTTGGAGTAGTACTGGGATGGGTGACCTATCGTGAAGTTGATCCTGGCATGCGCGTGAGTGAGGACAAAGCGCGCAGTTAAGGCTAGTGGTAGTCTGTGGGGACAGTCGTCATTCCTAAAACTCTACTAGAGCCTTAGATAGTGGGCCCAAGCCGTTACACAATTGATCACACAAGTTAATGTAAGTTCATGGTTTGAATGTGGTGATGCATCAATGGGGTCACATCAACGATTAATCTTACCAAGTGTGACTTTAATTTGTACTTTTATCTAAGTTACATGAGTTAAAAAATCACAATCTCACAAGATATTTTTAACCTATTTAATTTCATCACTTGGATACCTGGGGCGATTCCTTTAAACTTTGAACCCTTCCCAAAAGTTGTATATATTTCGATTATCTTTCCAACAGTACTAAGATCATATCAATCGATGTCTGATAGACCAAGTTGTGCTATTTTGAAATCTCCTTATTTTAATCTTTTTTCCCAAACCCTTTTACCATTTGAATTCTTTTGGACCGACAACTTTTGGACCTATGAAGGGGTGTGTGGCCCAATCGCCGCCTCCCCCATCCTAACCATAACTCGACCCCTTCCTCGACCATCAGATCATGGATCATCAGGGATCCAAGGGCTCCCAGGTCATCTCTTACCTTCATACTCCTATCCTCCTACCACTATAGTAAAGCTTTGCAACCTCTAATCTATTGCATTCTCATCTAATTTGGATCGTTTTGACTAGAAAAAGTACTCACTTTATTTGGACCCTTTGGACTAGAAAAAGTACTCACTTTATTTGCCCCCATCTATTCACCTCTCATTTCATTCGCTTTCATGGATGATTGCCTCCTGTTCTCCTCTTCTTCTCCTTGTTTTTCTCTGGCGCCTCCACAATACAGGGGAGAGATCCCTTCGTTCCCATACCCCAAAGTTAGAGGTCCAGGTATTGTCGACCCATGACTCTCCTAAGAGTGGAGACAGTTGGTTTGTGGGGGTCTTTAGTGCACTCATTCTTCCCAACCTCCTTTTTCCAACGGGATGCGTCACCTCAATGCCGTCGTGGGTGCTACTCAATGAGCACTGGAAAGCCAAGGAGGGAGACAAGGCATGGTCATTGATCGACCATCCTATGGCCACCAGTAGTGCCATCTCTCAATCACCCTCTCTCACATGGGTCCAGTAAAACAAGGCTTGACCACATCCGACCAGTGGCTCGAATCCACGTGGGTGGAGAAATCCAACCCCAAAGGGTATGGAGCGAGGCCCAACAATGGCCAGTGTCCCACAAATGCCCCTTCACAGTGGAATCAGAAGCAAAGTGGTCTGGTGTTAGTAGTTGTGAAGAGTGTAAGCGTGAATGTTAGATCCACATCGTACGACCAAGATTTCTGCATAAATGAGAAGTAACTCTCTCGGCCTCCCTCCCTATAGTTTTTATTTAACTTTTTGTAAAAACAAAAACTATCTATTCTTTGGGCCAAATATAACATAGTATAAATGAAAACTAATCATCTCAATGAGACCTACACTTTGGGCTTGGCTCTAGACTCTAATTCCACTTCTTGTTCCCTATTCTTCTAAAAGATGTGAATTTTGGTCTTTTAAATGAACTAAATGTATGAATATGATAAAGTTGGGAACTTAGATGCATCACCATCCTCCTAATCATGATACATGTAGCTCTTTCATACTTTTTAACTGAATCAGGGTCTGGATCACGCCTATTTCTCATGAATGACTCTATTTCAATTATGTTACTTGTTTTAAAAATATATGACAACCATTATCCTAAATTTCTAATCTAATTTATAAAGGACATTTAGAATCACCCACACCTTGACCATCAATAACTTTGTGCCCTATATCATACCTATCTCATACCATGGTCACCCTATGTCCTTAATATAACAATATGGAATTTATGCATGGTTGTTATCCTTTTATGATGATGCATGTTATACCATGCTTCAATGATAACTTTGACCCCTTTTATGTATCAAACTGTATGAAATATCTAAAATCAGTAATTTTATGGTGTGATTTGATCTTTTTGGCCAATTCCAACCTCTTTTAGGTTATATGATGTATGTGGCCATTTTTCACCCTTAATTGCCTTCTTATGCGATAAATGTGAGTTTGTTTATGCTCTTATGCCCAATTTCTTGATGTAGATATATATCTCATGTCTTATCCTCTCCAATCAGAGATGATATATCCCTTATTATCCCCTTGGTATGGATTTTCCATCTACTCTATATGTTTGGAACCTTATGACTTAGGTCTTCTGCGTTGGTTTTTTGGAATGGATGGTGATAATGTGGAATCTTATGACGCCTAGACTTGGGAAGATCCACCTAATGTTGAATGTGATTCTTGTTCCCTTATCTTGATGATCTTAATCATGTTCTATTCTTAGACCCCCTTGACATGATAAACCATTGTTTTGGTTTCCATATTATAAGTCTTTTGACTAAAATTGGACATGAGTGACACAAATCTTGTAATGTCCATATGAAACCTCAGAATGACATGAATCTTGAACCACACATCCATGAGGGACCCTAAATAAATAAGAGATCATATAATGAACTAATAATTAACTTGGAACACAACTTGGCCTAAACCCTAAAATGAAGCTAGTTAGGGTTAATGATGAGAATCTAATACATGTATGTTATCTTGTTATTAATCAGGTTTGGCTTGTGATCTAGATGGTCAAGGATTGGTTATGAAATCTCTAAAATTAGGTATGGACTTTAAATAACTATATGACTATGACTTTCATATTTGAAATGTGATACATATATATATATCCTTGTTTACTTCCTCAATTATCGCAATATAGTACTCTAGTATTGTACTCGATGTTTGTCTCGTGTCATGTTTTATAACATGCAAACAGAATATAGAAACTCCATTATACAAACTGCATGCACCTTGCCTAAAGTTTTGGGGAAAGGAAATAAGGTTCGATGTCCTACTTGAGTTATCAAGATAGGGTGCACCATGTCGATAAAAGGGTTATCCAATCTTAAGTACCCTCATAGACTCTTTCAATGAGAAGTTGTTCATAAAAGTCCTTACAAATACTTGATGTTGTTGAATGCATGAAATGATGGTATAATTGGAGTGAAATGACATAAAACATGGTCTCTCATTTTGCTAAATACTTAACTTGTTTATTCTTGTTCATTTACTTTTGCAACTCTTTTCAAATTTTGCAAAGCTTATGTATATGTATATTTTAGCCCTGCACTCAACACCTCATGTTCTTGACCCACCTTGTTTCACATATTTTATAGGTTCAGAGACGGAAAGAAGTTGATGGGATTGGTGAGCTATGTCAGGTGTACTTGTTGTATGACCCCTAATGTACATGAGCATAGTTGTAAAATGTACTCTTTGAATTGTAATTGAAATCTCTTAATAAGACAATGTTTGTTAATAATACTTGTTGAATGTTGGGACTATGGTTGGTGATTTTATCTTGTTATATGTCCAAGTATACTAAACTTTACACTCCCGCATTTGTGCTTTGTTAATACCATGCTAGGGACGGATACCTAGGTCCTATCACCATTGACTTTATAGTCATTTGGATTTAGTATTTGGGTAATAACTAGTTCTGTACAGATTTATCTAGATAGCTATCACCAATCGATAATGAATGGTCATGTTCCTTGTGAACCTTAAAAAGTGATTGGTAACTACATTTTCTTAGCCTTTCTTATCAATTGTTGCATGCCCAAATTCTTGGAGCATAAATGCCCACCTCAATACTTTCTGCTTGTATTGTTTTTAGTCATCGTGTATTTAACATCCCCATAATCCTTGTACACAAGAACTTTGACTCTAGTAAAATACCATTTGCACATGTCAAAGGCATACATTATGGAAAGAACTCTCTTTTCTATGATTATGTAGTTGACTTGGGATTCGACTAGAGTCTTAATTATCATAATAATAAGAATGGTGTTTCTTATATTTCTTTTGCCCCAATACTGCACCAACTTCATAGTTATTGTGTCACATGTTTTTTCTAAAGGAAGGTCCCAGTCTAGGGTCTGAATGATTGCTGCTGTTGTGAGAATATTATTTTGGTATGGAAAACTTTTGAACAATTCTCATAAAATTTAAAGGTAGTGTCTTTCACTAGGAGGTTGGATAAAGGCTCATAGATCTTTGAGAAATCTTTAATGCAACTATAGTAAGTCCTAGTGTGATCTAGGAATCTTCTCACTTCAGTTACCAATTTTGATTGGGGAAGTTTTCATGTAACATGTACCTTACTCTAAACAACCTTAATTTCTCTTTCAAATACTTTAAGTCCAAGTACTATTCCTTCTTGGATCACAAAATGACACTTATCCTAGTCGAGGATGGATGTTTTTCCTTACACCTTTATTAAACAAGTGAAATATTTCATCAAGAATCTTTGAATGTAGATCCATAGACTAAAAAATCATACACAAAGATTACATTATATCTTCTAAAATATTCATCAAAATGGACCACATATTCATCTAAAAGGTGGTAGTAGAATTACATAAACCAAATGTCATTCTACAAAAAGCATATGTACCATAAAGGAAAGTGAACTTTGTCTTTTCTAGTTGTTTTGGGTGAAGATGGGCTTGGTAGAATCTTGAGTACCCATCAAGGTAACATAAGTAAGAATGATTAACTTGGTGATATGAGACTTGGTTGACAAACAATAAAATAAAGTTATCCTTCTTTGTGATAACATTCCATTTCATGAAATCTATACACATCTTCAATGTTGTCACTATCTTTGTTTCTTGTTCATTCTTATTGTCACCCTTGAATACCATTATACCTCTGTTTTTTGGTACAACATGGACTAGATAGAACCAAATAATATTATTGATAACATAGCTAATTCCTAAATTGCATATTTTAGTCAATAATTTCTTTACAACCTCATCTAGATTTTCATATAGACATCATTGCCCTTGATCTAGTGGTTCCGCATTTCCATCCAGGTGATTCATGTGGATGCACACTACAAAGATCAATCATTTGATGTCATATATAGAGTTCCCTAGAGATTTCCTTCTCAGCTTCATCTCAAAAACTAGGAGTTTCTTTTGATCTATAGACTAGGAAGAGTTGATACTAACACGATTTTTTCCTTCTTCATTTAAGAACACAAACCAAATCCTTCTTATTTTAGCCCAATAATTGGTTTTGGAGGCCACTTCATTTGTAGGAGTTCTTTTCAAGGAGACATAGTTCACAGTTTCAAGTTAGACTAATCCATGATGATCACTTCTTCTTTAGCATCATGACATTCCAACAACTATTTTATTTCATGGTTAGTTATATCAGAGGTCTTATTTGTTCAGGCTCTCAACAAAGAGTTAACATTGTTGTTTCGCTGCCAAATCTCATCACATAATTGGTTATACTAATCAAGTAGGTTAAATCATTGAAATTGAGAAGGGCCTCTCACTGAGTCTTCAACTTTGAATTTGATGTGATTCTTCCTGACTCATATCCTAATGTCTCCAACTTCTATATCAATAAGTGATCTTCCTTTAGAAAGGAAGGGTCTTTCAAAGATCATTGAGTATGCTTGGTCTTCAAGAGTATCTATTATGACCACATACCAAAGTATAAAATTCTTTCAACCCTTAGGTGAAGGCAGAAGTAGTGGTCAGTTAACTAAATGACCATACCCGTTAAACCTAGTCTTGTTGACAGTGACATGAGGCTTAAGATTGCACCTAGGTTTGCCAAACCATGTACTTCTATAGAAACACCAATGTGGAATGGCAATGCCAATTCCCTTGATTATTTCTAGTTTCTTGGCATCCTTGCATGTACCATGGAACCATACATTTTAGCAATTATGATTGTTTCTGATTCTTTTCCTCATCTCATCCTGGTGACCCTTGCATATGTTGATGTCTCCTCCAACATATGCAAGTGTCACCATGATGAAACGGGGAAAAGAATTAGAAACAATCATAACTGCTAAAATGTATGGTTCCATGGTACATGAAAGGATGCCAAGAAACTACAAATAACCAAGTAGTGAAGAAAGTTGTAATTAAATTAAGATAGCTACACAAGATCTACAGATTTGAAAGATCCAATGGTTTGTAGAAACAAGATGAGAAAAAAGTTCATAATCTTTTAATAGATGAGTTTGGTAACAAATAAGACTCTTCAATGCAGGTTCTTCCCAGATTTTTTTTAAAGAATTTTTCACCAAAATCCATCAACAATTGTTGAAACCACCTATGATGAAAGAGCTTCTCTCACCAAAATATGGATAGTTTGAAAAATCATCATAGAATTTATCAAACGGTAGTCACGGTAGACCCCATATAGTAGATAGATGGAACAAGCAACTGACCATAAACAAAAGTGTCTTGGGTGGAAACTCTTATAGCGAAGTACAACATCAGATAAGGTAGAAAAACAAAAGTTTTACTTCCATATTTGCCTTTGAATAGTATATTGTGTCAACAACTATGTTATGGGAAAGAGGGTTGCAAGGTTTATACATAGTCCTAGAGCAAGTCCAGTGACAATCCCTTGTTATAGTGTGTGCCTTTCTTCATGTTTCACCTGGATGAATGTTAGTGTTGAACTCTGGTTGATCACAATGGACTGTTATTGACTATGTCATCCTAGCGGGTGGTAATAACCTCCTCATCTCTATAGTACTCCACACCGACCACCAAGAACTCTTTTCATTCTAGATTAATAGACAAGAAGGAGTTGTCCTTTCTAGTCAATGTGCTAGCTCTAACTTGCTCTCCCAATTGTCTCTCCCTTTCAATCCCTCCCTTTGATAAGTACACCTTGCTTGGGGTGTTTTGGTTACCACAACTAGAGAGCACAACAATTGTCAAATCTTATTGTTGTGTTTTTGGAAGGTCCCCAGTACCCTCTATTTATAGTTGGATCTGGGTTAGGGTTTCTAGTCTAAGCGGGAGTTGAAGAGACAAAATTTCATGAATTTTCTAGAATCGGTGAATGTTGAGTTGGCCAGTTCACTGCTAAACCAGTCGGTTCACATGTGAGCCTATCAGTTCAACTCTTGAACCTATTGTTTTACAATGTTTCCTATTTGTGATTGTATTGGAAATTAACATTTGATTAATACACAACATGACATAAACATCAATCATTGCTCTAATTGAATTGATCAACTAAATAGTCAGTTCACAACCTAAACCGGTCAATTCAAACACCAGAGCCAATAGTTTTTCTTGTTGAATTGGTCATTTTAGAGTAATAATTGCCAATCTTGGTTCAAATTGACCTGACACTTGAATGGATCGATTTAACACTTAAACTAGTCAATTCATAGTCCTCTTAGTCAATTTTCAACAATTGTAATTTAAATTGAATACCTAACACTTTCGTAATCAAGTTTAATCTTCATTCATGAATAAACTTCCTATTCCAACGTTATCCTACGTGTGTGACCCTATAGGTTCCAATTTACATTGGTAGTGAATGTCCATAACTGATTTATGACATCACAAACAATGAGTGGCATCTAGAAAGACATCATTCCTTCCCTAGTAATTGGAAAGTTGGAGAACAACTTCCACCATAGTTTAGTTCCTTTGCCACTAATAATCTGATTGAACTCAAGGCATGGAATCATCATCCTCTTCAATGATCAATCCATATTCCTTGAACTAGAGAATATTGTCTAAGATATATGTAAGATCAATATCCGATCTTAACTCACATGTACATGACCATGCATTTCTCAGTCTTGATTATCAAGTGGCCAGGATATCATACTCTTATAGGAGGGACAAATCCCATATACATCACTCACAGTCATCCCCATGAGTCACAATGCACCCAAGCATCATCTTTATACTAACCCTTATTCAAAGTCATGATGGATGATGTCAACGTACACTGAACGACATGTGACGAGTGTAGTGATATTAGGTCCAAGAACAAAAATCACCACCATCACTACAAGAGAAGATTATAAGTACCATTCAATGGTTCCATGTATCACTCTCAAGGTGGGTATATCAGATACACTATTCTCTAACACGTATCTATGTGTTTGGTTTGATATCACATATCAATCAAGAGATTCTGTCATTAACCAACACACACTTTAGTCTTATGTGTTATTGTTGTCTATCAACCTTCCACAAACATCCAACTAGATACATAACAAGAATGTATATACTCTTAACATCTATATGATCTAATTGTTCAGGTCCTCAACCTAAAAAAATACGTCATCGAGTAATATCATTCTTTAGACATTTATTATGTTACATCATTATCTCATAACTGAATAAAATAGAAAAAAAGGAAGATTACCTTTATTATTAACCAAATCATGTACATGATATACAATTACAATCATCATATGATTGTCTCTCTGGGCATACATACCAATAGACTCCCACATGCACTTAGAACCAATCATCAATGATATTAATCCCAAGTGATGTAACATGATCTTCATGTTTCTACTATGAAAGTTCTTTTGTCAAGGGGTCAGCCACATTGCTTTCAGTTAGTACTCTACAATCACATCTCCTCACTATACGATTTTTCGTATGAGATGGAACTGCCCTTGTATATGATTGGAATGCTAATGTGATCTGGGTTCCTTAGCTTGTATAATAGCTCCATTGTTGTTACAATATAGCTCAATTGCATTGCTAATGTTAGAAACCACCCCAAGTTCACTAATGAACTTCTTTATCCAAACACTTCCTTTGATGCATTGGACGCAACAATATACTCATCCTCTATTGTAGAATATACAATTGTGTCTTGCTTGTAAATTTTCCAAATCATAGCTCCGTTGTTGAGGCAAAACACAAATCCTGATTATGATTGATAACCATCTTTTTCAGTTTGGAAGCTTGTATTAGTGTAAGACTTTACCACCAACTATTCTTCACCATTGTAGACAAAGGATTGATCCTTAGTTCTTCTTAAGTAATTAAGGATGATCTTCACAGTAGTCTAGTGACTCTCACTAGGACATGATTGATATCTACTTATCATACTCAAGGCATAGTAGACATCTAGACGAGTACATAACATTGCTTACATGATAGATCCAATTGCAAATGCAAATGTAATCTTACTCCTGTGCTCCTATCACGGAACCGGAATCCCAGTCCCATGAACCAAATGAATACCAAAGACAACATGCAGAAGCATGAAATGCTTAGCCTACCTGAATGGATAACAAGATAAAGATACCATTCATAGTCTCAACAATCAACAACCTATATAAGCAACATTGTTTATTACAAGCTTTCAATTACATATTCAAAAGTACAATTTTTTGAGTATGCTCATGCACACTATGGATCTAACAACAATAACACATGACATAGCTCACCGATCCCATCAACTTTTAACCATCTTTGAACCTATAAAATATGTGAATCAAGGCAGGGTCAAGCACACAAGGTGTCGAGTATAGGGCTAAAAGATACATATGCATAAGCTTTGCATAAATTTGAAAAAAAAATGCAGAAGTAACGAATAAGAAATAAACAAGTTAAGTATTTATAAAAATGAGATCCCATGTTTTATGTCATTTCACCCCAATTTTACCATTATTTTGTGCATTCATAAATACCATGTATTCGTAAGGCCTTTTATGGACAACTTCTGACGGGAAGAGTCTATGAGGGTTGTCAAGATTAGCTAACCTGTGACAAAGTGGATTTTTAGCATAAGTTTGAAGTAATCACTCTATTGACCACATTATACTCATTCATAGTCCAAAAACATTTTTCTTATCTTCATAATCAATATTGACACTCAAATTCAAAATATGGTGATCAATGTGGATTTTATGCACATTATAACATCACACATTTAATTAGTTCATCACCTTGTCCAAAGAACCAAATTCATCCATAAAACTTCATCATATTGTTCTATAACTATTTATAAATATTCTCCACATTTTTTGGAACCTATGATCCAAATTTCATCTCATTTGGATATTCCTACAATTTTCTACAAATTCTTGAAATTTTATGCTAAAAATCCTTTTATTTGCCTTTTTAATTGGCTTTTCCACGTCAGCTATCCAAGGCAAGGCATCCAGGGAGATTTTGGGCCCTTGGATCTTCCCCAAGTGAATTGCAGCCTTGATTGAGCAGTCAAGAGGTTGTCTCCTACCTCTCGTTGATTACGGGGAGGAGACAAGCCGACTTAGTGGCCAATATTCGGCTTACGACCGCGATTCAAGTTTCGAAGCGAGCCAAATTGCTCCTCTCGCAAATTCTAATTTATATAGCCCCACTTTGACCACCAATATTTCTCTAACCTGGAGGCAAAACACCTTCCTCGCCTCCCCCTCTCACACTTGCGGCCATGGCTGCCACCAAAGATAAATCAAGCCCTAAACTTTATCCTAGTGCTATAAAAGGAACCCCAATGGATCGACATAGTCACACCTTACAAGAACCCTTGCTCTTGCTCTCTGTTTTGGCCTCAAACTTCCCCAATTTTCTCCATCTTCCTCCTGCAGCTCAGATGGCACCGCTGCATAGCTTGTTTTGGGTGTCTCACCTTCATAGCCTCTCGCCTCAAATAAACACTTCCATCACCCTTGTGGGGTCACAACAGAGATAGGTGGTATCCTCGCCACCTCCATCGGTGCCTCTTCCTCCTAAACCTCCTCTACACTAGAGGGATTCTCCGCCACATCCCTGGGGTCATGAGGGACCTTATGTGAGGAAGAGAAAGAGCGTAGACCGCTCAGTCCAAGAGAACCCAAACAGGTCAAAGACCGAGATAGACCAGCATTTGGACTAGCTAATTGAGGGATTGAACCCGTGAACCGAGTTTGGATCGACCCTGTGAGCTAGCAAGTCACAAGGACTATGTGGCTAGATCTTGTCCATTTCTTTTGCATCCAACAGCCCTTGTATTTCATAATTAAGGTAATTATTTCCCTCTCTGCTCGAAATTGCAATAAATAGTCAGATCTTGTTTTAATCGTAATAAATGCATCCTTGGTCCAAAAATTATGAATAAGTAGTCCATTTTGATCATAAAAATCCAACGGATCATTTAAAAATACTTTTGAGACCTAATTCCAAATTTTTTTCATGTATATACCTATATTTGATCTCTTTCTTATTTAGTTTATCTAATGGCTCAATAATGATGATGAATCCTTGAAAAAACTAATTTTGACTATAATGATCATCTTGAAACAAAACTTGACTAAATATGAGTTTATATATAATCGTGTAACTCATGTATCCTAGAATGTGAATCATGCACATTGAACTAAGGGTTAACCTTAATATTGTGATAATGGATCTAAATCTTATAAAAACCTTGATCATGTGTATGATTCATGACTCTACTTTAATCAAACTGAACTTGAATTCCAATTATGCTAAGTATCATCATGATGACATAGGAATTTGATGATGACATCAATATTGATCATTAGGGTTATCACATATGATCCTATAAAATCTAGGTAACTCATTCACACTCAAAAATACTTGACACTTTAAATAATGTTGGACATATTGACATATTGGTTGATTATAAGTGAATGACCCAACCCTAAGGTTGTCATTGTAAAAGTGTAACCCTAATCTCAAATATCAAAGTATGATATTATGATCATCATGAACTTGACCCTTGATCCAATCCTAATGATTTAGGATCTGACTTGAAGGGTTGACCTATTGATTTAGATATTGATTATACTCAAAATCCACGGTGAAAGGTATGTCATTACACCTTCTCTTTGGTTGTAATAAAAATACTTTTTATGTATCTCTTGATTATATACTTGGCTATATACTTGGTTGAGCTATTATTCCCTATTGATTAGGATTCCATATTTCTTATATTATATTTTGAGAAAACATGAGAACATAAATGATATTGCCCATTATGACTATTCGTATATTGATAATGATGATGATGTTGATAATGTTGATATTGGGTGCAAGCAACCTCCTCATTCAGAGGTGGGACTTGTACATTGGCCTCCTACCTCATATGGAGAGAAGGAGCCCAGTGACTTCCCCCATCGCGTTGGGGCAATAGAGTCACACAAAATTATATAAGCATGCTTCTCGATTACATCATAATGGGAACTTGTAATATAAAGTGAATTGTTTTGAAATAAACATCTTGTTGAATAAATGTGGATTTTGGAAATTGCTTGTTACATTTTTCAATATCATTCTCGCCAAGTATACTCTTTTTCTATAAACCATTTTACTTTTTTTTATATTGCGTATCGTGCAATTGCATTGACTTTGTGTCTTGATTTTCTTGATTTTTGACAAAACATTAGAACCTTGACTATATCTCTTCCACACTCATATACTTTGATGACAAAGATTGATGTAAAATATCTCCTATATTGGGTTAGTTGATCTTTAAATATCTAGTTTTTGAGTTATTATTTCTTATTTTATATGCCAGTGTGTTAAATCCTATCGGGCCGCCAAGGGACGAGCACTTCAGTCCTCTTACTACTATCTAGGTAGTAGGATTGGGGTAATAATGGTTCCATGATAGTTGGTATCATAGCTTACACACTCCCACATACTTTAAGTAAATAATTTCACAATTCTCTTACACCCAAGAAACCATAAAGTCCATAATGGTGAAAATTGAGGTGTCTATCTCGGGGTCCTGGCATAATTTCTCCTATCCATCTTCACAGTGGCTGAGATCTCCCACTCCACCTGGCCTTAATTGATCCAACACTAGACCTAAAGGTTCTCCTGGGTAGCTTATGCATGGAAAAAATGAATATCACTAAATTTTGAAAGTTGATACCATGATTTGACCTTAATTTGAAACCTCGATTTTGATCAATGAATCTTGAAATCAAATACTCATGCTTGACCCTTTATGAAAACTCAATTTAATCAAAACTAGACTACATGCTTTCTATGTTGAGGTAAATCTTGATTTGTTGAAATAAGGACGACGTATACCTTATACCTCATGTTGATGAGGTATCTATTTGATTAATATCCATGCCGCACTATTTTTTATTAAACCTCAAACATAGTTAAGCGAACTTTTTCCCAATTTGATACACATCATGATTATGTCATCAAATTATTAATCTTAATGACTCAAAAAATCATGATGTAAGACTATTATGTAAAAAGCAGTTTTCCTATTGACTATTGATGCCTTTTGCAATCTCAATTTTGATATAATGATTATGGACCTAGATTTTGCACTATTATGCTCTAATTCCTTGAATGCCAAATTTAAAAGCTCAATTTCCAAATTATATCACTACCTTGATCATTAAAGGAAAGGAGTGCAAATATTAACTTGACTTTGTAAAATCTTGACATTATTGCCCTATTATGATCTTGAATTTTGATCTCATTGCCTTATGGAATATGATTTAATCATTGATACTCTCCCTATTTGGATAAGCTCAACGGATAATGACTAATGTTGGTAATGTGCCAGATTACGGTGGTAGTTGACTCATGACTCCCCTAACCTAGGTCACATCCCTATTTTGACTACCTTTAAATTTGTGTATTGTTGATTATTCAGAGTTTGAAAGGTATAACCTTACAACCAATTTGGATTGGTTGGCCTAAGCCTAATAGGTTAAACCCATGGTTGATACTCAATCATGAATCTTGATTTAATAATGACCTTGATATATGACAATGTTGACTATAGATTGTGGTTGACTTCCTAGATAGACCTAGGTCTAGATAACTCATCAATCTTGGATACCATGATAATGAAATCTTGATTTGTTTCTTGAAATTGAATATAGATGAGTGATCTACCCCAAGGTCTAAACTAGAATCAAAACCTAGCTTTGGAATATTTATACATATGATCAAATTTTGGATCTATGACTTTTGGTGTCTAAAATCTCGACTCTTGATATTGATTAATAGAATTGTGACTTACGATTATCAAACTAAATAATGATATAAATCATATGTTCACATTATCTGGACCTTGAGATCACCCCAGCTATATGACTAATGACTTCAAAATCCCAAATCTTGAAATTTTTGAAATGATGACTATTTAGACTCTCTCAATTTATGACTTAGGGTTTAGCTCTCATTAGGTCTAGGTTGGGACATCCCATTGATTTTGAGATCGAAACCATGATGTTGAAAGTATGATGTTGTTTTGAAATGTTGAAATATGAAATCTCAAATCATGGATGTATAACCCCACCTAGGCCAATGTAGAAGCTAGGACCCTGAGATATTGGTATTTAAAGTCCCCTTGTACACTTGATTCAAGAACTCTATATGATCTCTCAAAATTTTTTATTAACAGGATGCTCTCCATATTTGTGACTCATATGATGACTTTGAACAATATATGCATTGACCTTGATACTCAATTGCTCGATGAGCTCGATGATGAAATGATGTTGGTACCAAATTAGTTATGATATGGAAAATGGAATCCCAATTATAATTTTTGGACAACTTGAATTTTTAGGACATTATTTTTATTATATAATTGAGAATACTCCAATATTTGAGGATATGATCTGGTTTTTGATAATCCTGATTTTGAGGATGTTTTTGAATTTTGAGGACAAAATTCCTTTTTAAGGTGGGAAGGTTGTGACAAAGTGGATTTTTATCATAAGTTTGAAGTAATTACTCTTTTGACCTCATTATACTCATTCAAGGTCCAAAAATCATTTTTCTTAGCTTCATAATCAATATTGACACTCAAATTCGAAATATGGTGATGAATGTGGATTTTATGCACATTATAACATCACACATTTGATTAGTTCATCACCTTGTTCAAAGAACCAAATTGATCCATCAAACTTCATTATTTTATTCTATAACTTTATATAAATATTCTCCACATTATTTTGAACCTATGATCCAAATTTCATCTCATTTGGACATTCCTACAATTTTCTATGAATTCTTGAAGTTTTATGCTAAAAATCCCTTCATTTGCCTTTTTAATTGGCTTTTCCACGTTAGCTATCCAGGGCAAGGCATCAGGGGTGATTTTGGGCCCTTGGATCCACCCCACATGGATTGCATCCCCTGATCAAGCGGCCAAGAGGTTGTCTCCTACCTCTCACTGATTGTGGGGAGGAGACAAGCCGGCTGTAATGTCCGATCTCCTGCCTACGACCATGATTCAAGTTTCGAAGTGAGCCAAATTGCTCCTCTCACGAATTCAAATTGATCTAGCCCTACTTTGACCACCAATAGTGCTCTGACTAGCAGCCAAAACACCTTCCTCACCTACCCCTCTCACATCGGCGGCCATGGCTTCCACCAAAGCTATATCAAGCCCTAAACCTAATTCTAGTGCTATAAAAGGACCCCCAATGGATCGACATAGTCACACCATGCAAGAACCCTTTCTCTAGCTCTCTGTTTTGGCCTCAAACTTCCCCAATTTTATCCTTCTTCCTCCTACAGCTCAGATGGTGCCACTGCATAGCCTATTTAGGGCGTCTCACCTCTATAGCCTCTCGCCTCAAATAAACACTTCCATCACCCTCGCGGGTTCATGACGGAGCTAGGCGGTAGCCTCATCACCTCCATCGGTGCCTCTTCCTCCTAAACCTCCTCTACATCAGTGGGTTCCTCCGCCCCATCCCTGGGGTCATGAGGAACCTTACGTGAGGAAGAGAAAGAGCATAGACCGCTCGGTCTAAGAGAACCCAAACATGTCAAAGATCCACCTAGACCATCATTTGGACCGGCTAATTGAGGGATTGAACCCGTGAACTGAGTTTGGACCCACTCTATGAGCTAGCAAGTCACAAGGACTATGTGGCTAGATCTGGGCCATTTCTTGTGCATCCTACGACCCACATATTTCATAATTATGTTATTTATATCCCTATCTGCTCAAAATTGCAAGAAATGGTCAGATCTTGTTTTAATCATAATAAATGTATGCTAGATCCAAAAATTATGAATATGTAGTCCATTTTGATCAAAAAAATACAATGGATTGTTTAAAAATACTTTTGAGACAAGATTCCAATTTTTTTCACTAATGTCCCTATATTTGATCTCATGCTTATTTAGTTTATCAAATAGCTCAATAATGATGATTAATCCTTGAAAAACACTAATTCTGACTATGATGATCATCTTGAAATCAATCTTGACTAAATATGAGTTCATATCTGATCTTGTAACTCATATCTCCTAGAATGTCAATCATGCACATTGAACTATGGATTAACCTTAATATTGTGATAATGGATCTAAATCTGTGAAATCCTTGATCATGTGTATGATTCATGACTCTACTTCAATCAAACTGAACTTGAATTCCAATTATTATAAGTATCATGATGATGAGTTAGGAATGTGATGATGATTTGAATATTGATCATTAGGGTTAACACATATGATCCTAGAAAACCTAGGTAAGTCATTCACGCTCAAAAATACTTAACACTGTAAATAATGTTAGACATATTGACATATTGCAGGATTATAAGTAAATGAACCAACCCTAAGGTTGACATAGGAAAATTGTAACCCTAATCTCGAATATTAAAATATGATATTCTAAACATCATGATCTTTAACCTTGATCCAATCTTGATGATTTAGGATTTGACTCGAAGGGTTGACCTATTGATTCAGATATTGATTATACTCAAATTCCTCTATGAAAGGTACTCTATTACACCTTCTCTTTGGTTGTAATGAAGATACTTTTTATGTATCTCTTGATTGTGTACTTTGTTATATACTTCATTGAGATATTGTTCCCTATTGATTAGGATTTCGTATTTCTTATATTATATTTTGAGAAAACATGAGAACATAAATGATATTGCCCATTATGACTACCCGCATATTGATAATGATGATGATGTTGATAATGTTGATATTGGGTGTAAGCGACCTCCTCATTCATAGGTGGGACTTGTACATTTGCCTCCTACCTCATATGGAGAGAAGGATCCCAATGACTTCCCCCATCGCGTTGGGGTAATAGAGTCACACAAAACTATATAAGCATGCTTCTCGATTACAACATAATGGGAATTTGTAATAAAAAGTGAATGGTTTTTAAATAAACATCTTTTCAAATAAATGTGGATTTTGGAAATTTCTTGTTACACTTTTCAATATAAGTCCCGCCAAGTATACGCTTTTGCTATAAACCATTTTACTTGTTTTTATATAGCATATCGTTCAATTGTATTTACTTTGTGTCTTGATTTTCTTGATTTTAGACAGAACATTGGAACCTTGACTATATCTCTTCCACACTCATATACTCTGACGTCAAAGACTAATCTATAATATCTCATATATTGGGTTAGTTGTTCTTTAAATATCTAGTTTTTGAGTTATTATTTCTTATTGTATATGCTAGTGTGTTAGATCCTATCAGGCCACTCAGGGATGGGCACTTCAATCCTCTTACTACTGTCTAGGCAGTAGGATTGGAATTGGGGTAAGAAGGGTTTCGTGATAGTTGGTATCAGAGCTTACACACTCCCATATACTTTAAGTAAATAATTTCTCAAGTCTCGTACACCCAACAAACCCTAAAGTCCATAATGGTGAAAATTGAGGTATCTAGACTCGGGGTCCTGGCATAATTTCTCCTATTTGTCTTCACAGTGGCTGAGATCCCCCACTCTACCTAGCCTTAATTTATCCAAAAGTGGACCTAAAGGTTCTCTTGTGAAACCTTAGAGTGTCTTTGTGGCAACACATCACGTTATTACACAGACAACGAGGTGTTACGTGAAAATGTGCAGAAATCACCATAACCACCGATTATCAAAACACGGGTTAATTAAAACTGATTGCAGAAAGCGGATAAACTGAGAAACTATTACATTTAGGTCCTCATCCTGCAAGAAAACATGTTATATAAACATTTACAAGCCTGGATATGTGTCCTCAGCTTAGGGGATCCGTTGTCAAGCCACCACAAGAGTTCATCACCTGTTATATATATACATAACGGCCCACATCCGGCCTACAGCAGGATATACAAACCATCAATAGCTATACATCATGAAACAACGTCAAAACACCTCCAAGGACCTGAGAGTACAGGGATGACTCTAAGACTCTACTACAAAATGACCAAAATAGTGGCATGTCCATCTCTTGCCTTCTACTGCTCGTATTGCTGCTCGGCCGCAACTCTGCGACCACCACCACGTCTAGCTCAAACACCTAGAAATCAGCGGGGTGAGACAATTGAACATTGTCCTAGCGAGAAACATAACTCCCCGCCAAAACTATAAAACCAAGAAAGATAAAGAAACAGCAGTAGATAAATAGTAAAACGTAGAATTAATAACAGTTTGTATAGCAAAGCTATTCGTACCATCAAGCTTACCAGGTTGTACGGAAGGCATATCACCAATTATCTTGTTATGGAACATGATTGACAAGATAAGGTTAATAAGATTTTATCACATAACATGAGGAACGTATAAGTAACTGCATGTATGACAAAATTGACTGCACAAGCAAGGCCTCAATCAATGTTCTGTATTTTGCCTTAAGCAATAAATACTATTCGGCTGGATTACGTATTATTATGCCCTGAGGAAGTGAGCCGTACCGCTCAAATCCAACCTTCGGTTGTGAAACCCAAAGCTGGTGCCATACAAGGTCAATGGAAGAGCTGGACTCCACGACCTCCCACCTCGTAGTTAATGTACGAGTACAACACAAGTAGGACCGCAGTCTTGTGCTTAAGTGGCCTCAACCACAGGGTCAGCTCCACAGGCTACCCATCCACTAGCCCGCCTCGGTACAGGTCTCGGCGCTAGTATATCTGAGCCACGGGCCTGTTCACCGTGCTCTGAGCCATGAACGCATTCATGCTCCCATATCACACATCCTGAGCCATGGGCCTGTTCACCATGCTCATCACATATTCTGAGTCTGCAACCGCAGCTGCACTCGATTCCCTCTCTATTTTAGGCTAGGAGAAACCTCGCATATTCAATAATATGCACTCCGGGTTAACCCATAGGAGAACCCGTTTCACCACCACCAGCTCCTAATGATGATGGATCTATGGCCAGGGCAACCTACATGATATGTTCCACTTTGATTATTTAATATATTTTAAGTGGATTGCAAGATTCAGTCAAGGTTGTATAACATGCAAACTAAAACAAGAATAAGCAATATGCAACTCAATATTATGCTTTTACTGTCATCCACATCATCCTGATCCATCATAAGGATCCAACATTACATGTTACCACTTGGCCTCTTGCCAATCCTCTAGATCCATCACAAGGATCATCTCATTGCCATGGGATCTCAATCCCTTATCACATAGTGCCACTTCCTCTCAAGGATTACATCATTAACATGGGATAGCAATCCCAAGCACTTTAGTCAAACACATCATTCATGTTATCTCATCATCAAGAGTAATTATTCAAGCAGTGTTATTCAATTACATATATCTCATAGCCCTTGACCTAGCTATGCAACTGCATGGAACACCTGCATGGTTAGTATACACAATCATCATAGGAAGATCATATTATCAACATAGGGTGACATTTATGTTTTATCAATCATGCCTCAATTGTGATCATAGACATTTATCAGATTACCAAGCAAAGCATCTTACATGCTTACCATTTCCTTATCATTATACATAGTGTCAAGATGATCACATACATATGTAAATTCATGTTAATCTATAACGATTACCATCAAGCATATTAAGGGTCACCAACATAACTAAACGTGATAGCAAGAACAACATGTAACATATCATTTCCCATAAGGGATGGGACCCTCACTAAAAACACCCACTATCCTCACCAAAGGTAGTATCGGGCAGATAAATCCTCAAATTGTCCAACTGCTTCAGACTTATAACGGTCAAACAAACCACTAAGCTGACGGGCAACACTTGAGGTATAACGTGCAACGCGGTGTCGTGCTTCATGGTAACGGCCGCAAGGATACCTCCTCAGGCCAGGTGTATCGGGCAAACAAGACTGTTTGTGTGACGCCTGACACTACCCTAATGACGTCGACCCATCACAGAGGCTTAGGTATCGGGCAGGCATTCATCAGGGGTGATGTCTGTCACACACACAAGGCAAGGACCCCTGGTGGCGCCCGTCACACTCACAAGGGTAAGAGTCAGGTGTGATGCTCATCACAGATCTGGCAAGCAACGTCCATATCTCAAGAACAATGACACCAGGCTACACCTAAGTCATGTGTGTCGGGTAGGGCACACCTCAAGAGGCAACACCTAAGGGTGCGACTCAAACAGCTAGTAGGGAACATGTCATTCAGCCAACCCATCCATGGCCTATCGGCCGTCACAAAGCAAGAATGGTAGTGTGACACCCGTCACAAGGTCAGGGACCAAGGATATCGTTCACCACAGCCACCCCAACATGTCGTCCAAGATTCTAGGTTAAGAGATATCAAGCAGCACCTCTCCCAAGATCATAACCTCCAAGAAGCAACTCTACAAGATCGTCATCAACTTCAAGCACAAGGGCACCAAACCCTAAAGGGTCAAGAAGATGGCTCACCTCTCAACAACTAAGAGAGAGGGGTCTTGCACATCATCTATCACTAAACGGGCAACACAAAGAACAACCCTAGCAAGGCTCACAACTACCACCAAGCTCACCCTTCAAGTCTATGGTGAGAGGAGGGTGTTGCTCAAGCTACTAGAACATAAGCTCACCTCTCAACTCAAGCGAGAGAGGAGTATTGCCCATGTTACTAGAACTCAAGCTCACTCCTGATGCGCGTCGTTGTACACCCAATAATCACTAGGAAAAGTCCTAGAGTTTAACCTTCTAACCCGGTTGTAAACTTGTTGCGAACAACAAGTCAACTTAGTATAGATAGGTATCGATCCAAGGGACGGCAGAAAAGAAAAGTCGAAATCTAAATCCGATTGCAAGTACAAGAATTAAATCCCGATTTGAGAGAGTTATTAATACTAAGAACAAAAATAAAAGTGATGAAATAAAATTTAACTAATCAAAAAAAAGAAATATCGAAGCTAAGGGATTTTACCACCCTAGTCGATGTGAAACGAGATCAAAGAAATGATAAGAAAGATCAAAGAAGGCATGTGAAACATTTGTAAATGATTCAAAAAAGATGAACTCCCTGTGAACCCATTGGTCCTGGCATTCACGGATCCTTGTTCAATCATCCTAATAGGGACTTTTCCGATGTCTCATCCAAATTCCCATGAAATCAATTTGGTTGTTCTAAATCTTGGGTTCCACGGTCGCATCCGCCAAGATTAACAAGCGATGAAAATGAGAGATCACTTCGTTAAAATCGTCGAGATCCAAATCAAAATCCATTTATCTAAAAAATCGTATAAATCTTCAATCTAGTCATCACATGGCTAAGGGGTTATTCCCCTTGCCTCGATAGAAGTCTACTCACACATGCTTGTGGAAAACATGGAGGCGGAGGGGAGAAGCGAAATGGCCATAGTCTAGCCCAAAATTAGGAGTCAATTCTTTTGCTAGTGACAATAAAATGGCCAATCTCTTCAACCCTTGCTCCAATCCACAGAAGAGAAAGAAGAAGAAAGGAAGAATAACTAGATCTATTGCAAGAATATAAATTGTAAGAATTAAAGAACACTAAGAAGAAATTCTATTGCTTGAATGATAGGAGAACAAATGCTCAGAATTCCGGTACAAAAGATGATACAAAAGATGATCCTTGGGAGGAGGAAGTGCTCTTCCTTTTATAGGAGAAGGAGGGGTAGGCTATCTAAAAAAGAGGGGGAAAAAGAGAGGGAGCCATCCTTTTGAATTTTCAGATCTAGTCAACAAACTCTTGATTGTCTTTCTTTAATGCAGATTCTCGCAGCAGAAATTTCGAGAGAATTTCCATTGTCCAGAGAATTTAAAGTGCGCCCAAAAATATGATTTTCCTGTAGACCTTTGAATTCCCTTTCCAAATCATATTTGAACATTAAATTCTGCCTTAGGATGTGAGAGTTATGTTAATTTTGGTGCAAGGTATGCATTTAAGTCAGCATTGCGGGAAACTGAATTGCCTCCTACCTTCATCTCTTCTTTTCTTGATTCAATTACTTAGATAATTCCTGAAAATTAAGAAAAATATCATAAGAATTCAGAAAAAGTATATCAAGAAGATGAAAGTTCTATTTATTTTTGAATTAGCTAAAATTAACAAAAAATTCCTAATTAATTATTCTAAATGAAGCAAAAATAAGAGATGAATATGCATTCATCAAAATACCCCAAACTTAAACTTTTGTCGTCCCGAGCAACATTAAAATCAAGAAATACTTTCAAGACATACTCTCAACCTATCATCCTCACTCTCCTAACAATCACTGGATTCCTTCCACCAAAATATGGCCAAGCGACCCTGACTTCCTGAATTCACAAAAAGTGACTTTTATATCTCCTACTTCACAAACTTGCATTTATTCAAGACCTGCAATAAAATAGATTTTCATTTCACCTTTACATTTGGTACTCCAATTTTTTTTTTTAAGTTTTACACAAGAACAGGGCTGATTTGGATGGTTGGGGTTTTTGTAGTTTTCCCCTGGGTAGAAAATTGGAGTGAAGGAGGTATGGAAGAAGGACAGTCTCTTCTCTATTCGACTCGAGACCTTTTTATTTAGTGGACATGCAGTTACATTGACCGCATTTTTTTTCTTTGATTTTTGGTGATACACCCAATTGCGTGGGTATGGAAGAAGCGAAAGAGGGGGAAGGGGTGCCACCCCAAACTTAGCCTTTTGGGCATTATTGGCTTTTTTTTCTTTTTGACGAATGGAAAGATTTGGAAGTGGTAGAACAAGAGTAGAAGAGGCTGTTCTTGTGCAACTTTTTTTTTCATCTTTTTTTAGGAGTGCCATGCATTGGTTCAACTATTACCAAATCATGCAAAAAATCAAGAAAATTTATACAAGTTGTACATGATAAGAAAGCATCACTCTTGAATCCTATCAGTCCTCTATGGCTTGCCATCTTTTCCAAGGAGTGATTATTATTTGAGGTCCTAAGTGACATGAGGATTTCTAGTCATGAAAGTTTCAAAATTTTAGTTGCAAGATAGTTACATCATTAAGGGGAGTATTTTGACAAATGATCATATCAAGGCCGACTAGATAAAGGCCATTTTGGAACAAAAGAAATAAAAATATGGCCGACTAGATAATGGCCATAAACAAAGCAACTATATGCAAAACCAAAAAAAAAAAGTAGAAATAATGCAAGAATAAAAAGATAAGGGGGTGGAATAGAATCATACCACCCACCTCCACCCCGAACTTAGATTTTTTGCTCGTCCCGAGCAAAACCCAAACCCGAGATGGAGGGAAGAAATTTGTTGGGTTCACCAGGAGGTCCTGGTAGCTCAAAATATGTCCATGTGAAGGGAATGTCGATGAGGACTGGGACCTTTATCTGAGGAGCCTCATAGTGTACCCTATGATAGGGTAATTGTAGAAGCTCAGTGGGGTGCTCGTATTTTCTTTCACCTCGCATTCCCTCTAATAGGATCCAAAGATCTTCCATCAATAGAAGGGGAAGTGTTGAAGATGGATGTGGATTTGGGGAGGTTGGTGGGTACCCGGCTAGTGATTCTAGTAGAACAGGATGAAATGAGTTGGGTCAAGGATCTGGTTTAGGTTTTCCACCATCATGATGACCTGTATATGGGAGAATTGATGTTGATAAAAAAGATTTCAAATTATTTACAAAATTGTTTTGCTTCTCCTCAAAAATAATGTCATCAACATTGGGTTTGGTAAGTTTCATTGTTGATATAACATATGGCTCTAGTTCTTTTGTACAAGGGGTCCCCAAGGATTCAGGAGGGATGAGGACGACTTCCTTACAAACAATAGAACGGGGTGTGTGAGCTTCTTCCAACGGTGGTATCTCCCCTTCTAGATCAGCCATGTGTGGGATGGAAATTGGCTGTGACGGCTCGGGAAGAATCATAAAGGGGGTTAGATTCTCATTATCCAAAATAGACTCAAAAGAAGGGTATTGGTCTATGGTATCATTCAGATTTATGTTGAGGATGGGAGGAGTTGTTGGATCTTTAGAATGACTCTCCTGCTTTGACATTTCATATTCAAGTAATAGAGTGTCTAAAGGAAAGATAGGGATACCAACGTCCTCATCACACACAAAATATGTCTCCATGGTTTGTTCTATTTCTTCAGGATCTGACATATATGACACAAAATAAGGATCATCATCATCATTGTCAGGAAGAACCATCTTCGGTTGCTCAATCTCTATAGGGGGAGTTTGTGATTGATCCTCTAGAAAGGTAGCTAACATGGCTTAACTGGATTCAAGTTTTTCTTGTGCTTCTGCTACCCTCTTTTCTAGGTCCTTAAGTCTCTCTTCCAGTTCAAGATCAATTTGAATTTCACCATAGGATTTATACACCCCAAAATTTTGGTCATCCTTGCCACACTCCCCATAGTGTCCTTGGCCATAGTACTCCTCATATTGTTTTGGGTGGCATTGCTCCTCATAATAATCTCCAGAAGATGGTGGATTGTAATTTCCATTGCGTCCATCTTGGTAGGAAGATTCAATATTATAAGGTGTCACCAATTCATGAGGAAACATATTTGAACAATCTATATTTTGGGTTTGGGCTTCTACTAAGGTGGCCAATAAGGTTTGGCTAGTTAGGAGTTTTGCTGCCATATTCTCTAGGGACTTAAGTTTCTCTTCTTGTTGAGGATTACATTGGGTTTCATAAACATGTTTATAACCCCCAAGGTTTTGTTGGTTACACACCACAAAATTTTGTTGATCATATCCCCCATTAGAATATGGATAGCAAGGTTCCCCATAATGGTTCTCAGAAAAATGTGGATTCACATTGTATCCACCAGGATGAACGGGCTCGCAATTAAAAGGGGTGCTATTATAATCATGGGGTAGAGTCGGACAGGAAAGAGATGCATGGTGGTAAAAACCACAATAATAACATTGTGGGGGATATTGGGATGTACACTCCATTTGAAAAGAAAGGTTCCTGAAAGATATGTCAATCAACGAATGAGAGAAGAAAGATTGCGAGATAAAAAATTAGTCAAAATTACAAACAAAACTAAAAATTATAAATCTAAGAAATTATGAAATAACAAAAATTACAAAAAAAAAGTAACTAGAAAGCAGTACTGCTGGAATGGAAACTCAGCAGAAAGAGGAGATACACTTCTGGAATTGTGCTCGGAAGGCAAAAAAAATTATAAAAATCTAAAAGAAATTATAAAAAAGACTAACGTTATGAAAGTTAGAGAATATGAAGAAGGATTATACAAGATATACAGACAACCAGATCTGAAAAACAATTGTGCCATCCCCGACAACGGCGCCAAATTGATGTGCGTCGTTGTACACGCAACAATCACTAGGAAAAGCCCTAGAGTTTAACCTTCTAACCCAGTTGTCAACTTGTTGCGAACAATAAGTCAACTTAGTATTGATAGGTATCGATCCAAGGGACGGCAGAAAAGAAAAGTCGAAATCTAAATCTGATTGCAAGTATAAGAATTAAATCCCGATTTGAGAGAGTTATTAATACTAAGAACAAAAATATAAGTGCTGAAATAAAATTTAACTAATCAAAAAAAAGAAATACCGAAGCTAAGGGATTTTACCACCCTAGTCGATGTGAAACGAGATCAAAGAAATGATAAGAAAGATAAAAGAAGGCATGTGAAACATTTGTAAATGATTCACAAAAGATGAACTCCCCGTGAACCCATTGGTCCTGGCATTCACGGATCCTAGTTCAATCATCCTAATGGAGACTTTTCCGAGGTCTCATCCAAATTCCCATGAAATCAATTTGGTTGTTCTAAATCTTGGGTTCCACGGTCGCATCCGCCAAGATTAACAAGCAATGAAAACGAGAGATCACTTCGTTAAAATCATCGAGATCCAAATCAAAATCCATTTATCTAAAAAATCATATAAATCTTCAATCTAGTCATCACATGGCTAAGGGGTTATTCCCCTTGCCTCGATAGAAGTCTACTCACACATGTTTGTGGAAAACATGGAGGCGGAGGGGAGAAGCAAAATGGTCATAGTCTAGGCCAAAATTAGGAGTCAATCCTTTTGCTAGAGACAATAAAATGGCCAATCTCTTCAACCCTTGCTCCAATCCACGGAAGAGAAAGAATAAGAAAGGAAGAACAACTAGATCTATTGCAAGAATATAAATTGCAAGAATTAAAAAACACTAAGAAGAAATTCTATTGCTTGAATGATAGGAGAACAAATGCTCAGAATTCCGGTACAAAAGATGATACAAAAGATGATCCTTGGGAGGAGGAAGTGTTCTTCCTTTTTTAGGAGGAGGGTTAGGCTATCTAAAAAAGAGGGGGAAAAAGAGAGGGATCCATCCTTTTGAAATTTCAGATCTAGTCAACAGACTCTTGATTGTCTTTCTTTAATGTAGATTCTCACAGCAGCAATTTCGAGCGAATTTCCGTTGTCCAGAAATTTAAAGTGCGCCCAAAAATATGATTTTCCTGTAGGCCTTTGAATTCCCTTTCCAAATCATATTTGAACATTAAATTCCGCCTAAGGATGTGAGAGTTATGCTAATTTTGGTGCAAGGTATGCATTTAAGTCAGCATTGCGGGAAACTGAATTGCCTCCTACCTTCATCTCTTCTTTTCTCGATTTAATTACTTAGATAATTCCTGAAAATTAAGAAAAATATCATAAGAATTCAGAAAAAGTATATCAAGAAGATGAAAGTGCTATTTATTTTTGAATTATCTAAAATTAACAAAAAATTCCTAATTAATTATTCTAAATGAAGCAAAAATAAGAGATGAATATACATTCATCAACTCCTCAAGACCAAGGAGAAAAAGGAGTATTGCTCACCAAGAAACCCTAGAACATAGTTCGGCCAACAAGAAGAAACTTAAGCAAGAAACTAAACTAGCAACATGCATAGCCGATCATAAACAACAAGAATAAGAACATAGAAGATGGTAATATAGTTAGGGTTAGGAGTTATGTAACCCGCCTTAAGCAAGCTCCACACTCCTAGCACCAAGCTCCAAGCACCACCAAGGAAGAAGGAAACTCCAAGGAAGGATCGGCCACCAAACTTGCAAGAGAAGAGAGTGTGTCGTGCACCAAGGAGAGGGAGACTAAGGAACTAAAGGGATCCTTAGCAAGAGAAGGGAAATGCATATATAGAAGGGGATGGAGGAGAAACCAAAGCAAAGCAAAGCAAGGTGTCGCCCACCTAGGGACACTTGTCCATGTGCAAAGACTACCACTCTAGCATGTCTAAAACACATGTCCAAGACCATTGCCACATACAAGCATCAAGCACCAAGTGTCCACTAGTGGTGACACAAACGACGTCAAAGATGGTCAAAGGTCCATGGGTGACACACTTGGACGATACACCACCCTGGGCGACATACCCAGGCCGACACAAGAACCCTCTTGCCCGACACAAGGTCCAACCAAACAAAGACAAGGCACCACAAGGCCCAACAAGCTCAACCAAGCCCAAAGGAACTCAAGCAATGGGCCCAAACCTTCCTCTCAACACTAGAGGAAGCAAGGAGAGGGAGGAACACCTCAAAACTTGTCCACAAACCCTAGACTTGAGTTAATTGCAAGTAGCACCTCCATCTCTCAACAAAGCACCAACAAAACCCTAATCACCACCAAAGGTGATTAGCAAGCAACAAAGCATCAGGGTTAAGCAAAACAAATAGGGTAAGCCCTAAACGGAGGTCAGGGTCCTTACAAACTAACCCCCTATAAAGGGATTTCGTCCCCGAAATCTGAAGAGAAAAGCGAGGGATACTTCCTCCTCAACTCTTCCTCAAGCTCCCACGTGGCTTCCTCAACGCCACGATGATGCCAAAGAACCTTCACCAGAACTAGGTCCTTCCTCTTCAGCTTCTTAACCCTTCTGTCAAGGATCGCCACAGGACCTTCCTCGTAGGTCACATATTCATCAAGCTCAACTTCAACTGGTTGTATCACGGTTCCTGAATCTGGATGACTTTTCTTCAACATATTGACATGGAACACTAGATGTAACCTGTGCAACTCTGGCGGCAGCTCTAACTTGTAAGCTACCTTGCCCATACGTGCTATGACTGGGTAAGGCCCCATATATCTAGGTGCTAGCTTACCCTTCCGACCAAACCTTAGCACACCTTTCCATGGCGAGACTTTAAGATACACTTTGTCTCCTACTTGGAACTCCAAAGGTCGTCGGCGATTGTCTGCATAAGACTTCTGCCTGTCCTGTGCCACTTTCAACTGTCGTTGTATCACCTTGATCTTCTCTGTTGTCTGTTGTACTAACTCAGGACCCAAAAGCTGATACTCACCAGACTCATACCAACATAATGGAGATCTACACTTCCTGCTATATAAGGCCTCATAAGGAGCCATGTCAATGCTCCGCTGATAACTGTTGTTGTAGGAAAACTCTATCAAACTGATATGTATGTCCCAATTGCCTAAGAACTGCAAAACACAAGCTCGAAGGAGATCCTCTAAAGTCTGAACAGTTCTCTCAGACTGTCCATCTGTATGTGGGTGGAAAGCGGTACTGAACCTTAACTGCATTCCCAACGCTTTATGCAACTGTTCCTAGAAATGACTCGTAAACTGTGGACCTCTGTCAGAAACTATCGTTACTGGCACACCGTGCAACCGCACTATCTCATCCACATATACTCAAGCAAGCTTCTCGGCTGCATATGTTGTCTTTACCGGTATGAAATGGGCAGACTTTGTCAATCTGTCCACTATCACCCAAATGGAATCATGATTCCTAGTTGTCCTGGGCAGACCAACTACAAAATCCATAGCTATGTGATCCCATTTCCACTGTGGTATCGGTAGCGGTTGTAATGTGCCTGTCGGCTTCTTATGTTCAGCCTTAAATTGCTGAAAAACCGCACATCTAGCCACAAACTCAGCTACATCTTTCTTCATGTCGGGCCACCAATACAAGTCCTTTAGACTATGATACATCTTGGTGACTCCTGGATGCATAGCATACATTGACGTGTGCACTTCCTCAAGCACTAGAATCCTTAGATCACCTGAATCGGGGACCACCATCCTATCTCAGTAGCAAACTAGTCCATCTTTGGACTCATGGAACCCATCGCGCTTTTCACTGCCGAACTCTGATCTGATCAATTGTACTATACCATCTGCTTGCTGTGCATCTTTGATTTGTTGCCTCAGCGTAGGCTTGACTTGCATCTGTGCCAAAAGTCCATCTAACAAGGAAACTTCCATCTGTACATTCATCTGCCGCAAGGAAACAAACATATCCCATCTATGGCATATCAGGGAACTCAACTGTGCTTTCTTTGTAGAAAGAGAAGAAGACTTTCGGCTAAGCGCATCAGCTACCACATTTGCCTTACCAGGATGATACTCGATGGTGCAGTCGTAATCATTGATTAACTCCATCCATCGACGTTGTCGCATGTTTAACTCGTTCTGCGAGAAGATGTACTTCAGGTTCTTATGATCTGTAAAGATCTGACACACTTCCTCGTAAAGATAGTATCTCCAAATCTTTAATGCATGAACCACTACCTCCAACTCCAAATCATGAGTCGGATAGTTCTCCTCGTGTTTCTTAAGCTGTCGTGAAGCAAAAGAAACCACATGCTCTTCCTACATCAGCACACAACCTAAACCATTCTTGGAAGCATCGCAGAAAACAACATAGCCCTTTCCAGGCTCTAGCAGCACTAACACTGGCGCACTAGTCAGCTTCTCCTTCAAACTTTGGAAAGCTTGCTAACAACGGTCGGTCCAGACAAATGGTACATCGTTTCTAGTTAGTTTCGACATTGGCAATGCAATCGCACTGAAATCCTTGATAAACCTCCTGTAGTATCCTGCCAAACCCAGGAAACTACGAACTTCTGTCGGTGTCTTCCGCTGTTCCCATTCTACAACGGACTCTACCTTCCTCAGGTCCACTTTGACTCCTTCTGCAGATATCACATGACCCAAGAAAGTCACTTCTTCCAACCAGAACTCACACTTACTGAACTTGGCATACAGCTGATGTTGGCGAAGAAGAGCCAACGCTCGTCGAAGATGTCGCTCATGCTCTTGCCTGTCCCGACTATAGATCAAGATGTCATCTATGAAGACTACAACAAATTAATCTAGAAACGGACGGAACACTCGATTCATCAAATCCATGAAAGTAGCAGGTGCATTGGTTAATCTGAACGGCATAACCACAAACTCGAAGTGACCATACCTCATCCTAAAAGCTGACTTTGGTATGTCATTTGCCTTAGTCATCAACTGATGATATCTGGGCCGTAGATCGATCTTTGAAAACATTGTCGCACCATGCAACTGATCGAACAGATCATCTATCCTCGGCAATGGGTACTTGTTCTTGATTGTGACTTTGTTCAACTGTCGGTAATCTATACACAGCCGCATCGATCCGTCCTTCTTCTTAACGAACAACACTATAGCACCCCACGGAGATGTACTCAGTCGGATGAAACCTTTCTCCAACAACTCTTGCAATTGCTTCTTAAGCTCTGTCATCTCTACTGGAGCCATCCTATACAGTGTATGTGCAACTGGCTGCATTCCTGGTACCAGATTGATCTCAAAATCAATTTCTCAGGGTGGAGGAACACCAGGAAACTCATCAGGAAACACATCGGAAAAATCTCAAACAACCGACACCTCTTCAAGGCTAGGACCTTTTGCCTTGGTATCCACAACGGTATCCACCACGTGAGCTAAGAACGCCTCACATCCTTATTGTAACAGCTTTTCTGCCACCATAGCTGATACCAGACACGTCGGAAGAATCTTCCTATCTCCTTGTAAGATCCACTTCTCTCCATCAACATCAAACATAGCTTGCTTGGAACCACAGTCCAAAACAACCTTATACTTCTCTAGCGTATCCATCCCAAGGATAACATCGAAACCATGCATATCAAGTGGTATAAGATCCACTTGAATGCTATGTCCCGAGAAAGACAAGACACAAGAGGGACACTCCTCTCGAAGCATCAAGGACCCATCAAGAGGGGTTTCTAACAACAAGCTATCCTTCTTACAGCTAACAGGTAAACGACAGTTTTCAAGCATACTATAAGCGATAAAAGAGTGTGTAGCACCCGGGTCAACCAGAACAGATATAAATCAAGAAGAAGACATATCAGAATGAAATAACTCCATCTGACCTGTCACCACTCGCGGGTTGACTATCGCCTCCGGCTGACTCATAGCATAGAATCGAGTTGTTGCTTGTTGTCCACGTCCTCTGCTTCCTTGAGCAGACGATCCAGCTTGCAACGCTTGACCGTGTCCCCGCCCTCTGCTACTACTAGGTTGTTGTCTATCTGATCCTTGTTAATTCTGTCTTAGCTGTTGCGTCACTTCAACATCTCTATTCGGGCAATGTAACTTGAGATGCCTGGTCTGACCAAAAAGATAGCATGCCCTATCTTCAAACTGTGGCCTAGATGGCCCTGTCACTACCACTGCAGCTGTACTCTGTGCCTTAGATGGAGAAGAAACATATCCTCTTCCCTTACTCGGAGACCACTGTGATGGTACACTGGAACCTCTCATCATAGAAGGTGCTGAGAACCTTGGCTTTTTGAAGCCACCAAACCTCTGTCCCTGGAACTGAGCAGGCCTCTTGTGAGACATAGATTCCCTTTTCTCCCTTACCAACCGTTCGATCCTCTGGATAGATTCCACAAACGTAGCAAACCGCTCATGGTTCTCCAATGCAGAAATAGGTTTTGTCAGCTTAGCACTCAGACCCTTCTTGAAACGTTTGATCCGCTCCTCATCTGTTGCTGCCATGTGAGGACAAAACCTCAACAGATCCATGAACGTAGCCTCATACTTGGTGATATTCATCGTTCCTTGGTGCAAGCGCTTAGACTGTCTGGTCTTCTCATCCAGATACGTCTTCGGAAAGTATCTGCTGACGAACTCGCACCATAAAACCTCCCAACCGATCACCTCACCAGGTCACTTTTCCTCCTCGATGGTCCACCAGTGACCAGCACTACCTTTCAGAAGGTAGACAGTGTGCTTTACTTTGTCCTCTTCGGGGATGTCGAGGATCTGAAAATCCTTCTCAAGACTTGTCAGCCACAGATCTGTATCCGTTGGATCAGCCATCCCAGCATAATCCGAAGCTCCGACTCGGCGAAGCCGCTCAAAGGTCTTCCCAATACCCGATGTTTCACCATGGAGAGCCTGTGCTCTCGGCGGAGGCACTGGCAATCTTTCTACCATGAGATTCATCGTAGCCATCATCTGTCCCATCAGTTGTTGATAGGTAGGGTGTTCAAGAATGGGTAGGTCAGGTTGGGGGACCTCAGGCACCCGATCTTCATGTGCATGCCCTATAGCTCCATCAACTGATGCAGCATCGCTATGCTCGGGAGCATGTTCTTCATGGTTTCTAGACATCTTGGCTTTTCTTCTGCTGAGGGCAGATGATGATTATAAGAAAATCTGGAAAACTCACAAGAACAGACACAACCTAGTCCTAAATCCATGTAGACTCAGCGAACCTAGAGCCCTAATACCAAAAACTTGTGGCAACACATCCCGTTATTACACAGACAACGAGGTGTTACGTGAAAACGTGCAGAAATCACCATAACCACCGATTATCAAAACATGGGTTAATTAAAACCGATTGCAGAAAGCGGATAAATTGAGAAACTATTACATTTAGGTCCTCGTCCTGCAAGAAAACATGTTATATAAACATTTACAAGCCTAGATACGTGTCCACAGCTTAGAGGATCAGCTGTCAAGCCACCACAAGAGTTCATCACCTGTTATATATATATACATAATGGCCCACATCCGGCCAGCAGCAGGATATACAAACCATCAATAGCTATACATCGTGAAACAATGTCAAAACACCTCCAAGGACCTGAGAGTACATGGATGACTCTTAGACTCTACTACAAAATGACCAAAACAGCGGCATGTCCATCTCTTGCCTTCTACTGCTCATCTTGCTGGTCGGCCGCAACTCCGTGACCACCACCACGTCTAGCTCGAACACCTGGAAACCAACGGGGTGAGACAATTGAACATCATCCCAGTGAGAAACATAACTCCCCGCCAAAACTATAAAACCAAGAAAGATAAAGCAACAGCAGTAGATAAACAGTAAAACCTAGAATTAATAACAGTTTGTATAGCAAAGCTATTCGTACCATAAAGCTTACCAGGCTGTACGGAAGGCATATCACCAATTATCTTGTTATGGAACATGATTGACAAGATAAGGTTTATAATATCTTATCACATAACATGAGGAACGTATAAGTAACTACATGTATGACAAAATTGACTGCACAAGCAAATCCTCAATCAATGTTCCGTATTTTGCCTTAAGCAATAAATACTATTCGGCTAGATTACGTATTATTATGCCCTGAGGAAGTGAGCTATACCGCTCAAATCCAACCTTCGGTTGCAAAACCCAAAGCCGGTGCCATACAAGGTCAATGGAAGATCCGGACTCCACGACCTCCCACCTCGTAGTCAGTGTACAAGTACAACACAAAAAGGACTGGAGTCTCGTGCTTCAGTGGCCTCAACCACAGGGTCAGCTCCACAGGCTACCCATCCACTAGCCTGCCTCGGTATAGGTCTCGGCGCTAGTATATCTAAGCCACGGGCCTGTTCACCGTGCTCTGAGCCATGAACGCATTCATGCTCCCATATCACACATCCTGAGCCATGGGCCTATTCACCATGCTCATCACATATTCTGAGTCTACAACCGCAGCTGCACTCGATTCCCTCTCTATTTTAGGCTAGGAGAAACCTCGCATATTCAATAATATGCACTCCGGGTTAACCCGTAGGAGAACCCGTTTCACCACCACCAGCTCCTGACGATGATGGATCTATGGCCAGGGCAACCTACATGATATGTTCCACTGTGATTATTTAATATATTTTAAGTGGATTGCAAGATTCAGCCAAGGTTGTATAACATGCAAACTAAAACAAGAATAAGCAATATGCAACTCAATATTATGCTTTTACTGTCATCCACATCATCCTGATCCATCATAAGGATCCAACATTACATGTTACCACTTGGCCTCTTGCCAATCCTCTAGATCCATCACAAGGATCATCTCATTGCCATGGGATCTCAATCCCTTATCACATAGTGCCACTGCCTCTCAAGGCTTACATCATTAACATGGGATAGCAATCCCAAGCACTTTAGTCAAACACATCATTCATGTTATCTCATCATCAAGAGTAATTATTCAAGCAGTGTTATTCAATTACATATATCTCATAGCCCTTGACCTGGCTATGCAACTGCATGGAACACCTGCATGGTTAGTATACACAATCATCATAGGAAGATCATATTATCAACATAGGGTGACATTGATGTTTTATCAATCATGCCTCAATTGTGATCATAGACATTTATCAAATTACCAAGAAAAGCATCTTACATGCTTACCATTTACTTATCATTATACATAGTGTCAAGATGATCACATACATATGTAAAGTCATGTTAAGCTATAACGATTACCATCAAGCATATTAAGGGTCACCAACATAACTAAACATGATAGCTCCTCAAATCGTCCAACCGCTTCAGACTTATAATGGTCAAACAAACCACTAAGCTGACGGGCAACACCTGAGGTATAACGTGCAACGCGGTGTCGTGCTTCATGGTAACGGCTGCAAGGTTACCTCCTCAGGCTATGTGTATCGGGCAAACAAGACTGTTTGTGTGACGCCTGACACTACCCTAACGACGTCGACCCATCACAGAGGCTTAGGTATCGGGCAGGCATTCATCAGGGGTGATGTCCGTCACACACACATGGCAAGGACCCCTGGTGGCGCCTGTCACACTCACAAGGGTAAGAGTTAGGTGTGACACTCATCACAGATCTGGCTAGCAACGTCCATATCTCAAGCACAACGACACTAGGATACACCTAAGTCATGTGTGTCGGGCAGGGCACTCCTCAAGAGGCAACACCTAAGGGTGCAACTCAAACAGCTAGTAGGGAACTTGTCGTTCAGCCAACCCATCCATGGCCTATCGGCCATCACAAAGCAAGAATGGTAGTGTGACACCCGTCACAAGGTCAGGGACCAAGGATATCGTTCACCACAGCCACCCCAACATGTCATCCAAGATTCTAGGTTAAGAGATATCAGGCAGCACCTCTCCCAAGATCATAACCGCCAAGAAGCAACTCCACAAGATCGTCATCAACTTCAAGCACAAGGGCACCAAACCCTAAAGGGTCAAGAAGATGGCTCACCTCTCAACAACTAAGAGAGAGGGGTCTTGCACATCATCTATCACTAAACGGGCAACACAAAGAACAACCCTAGCAAGGCTCACAACTACCACCAAGCTCACCCTTCAAGTCTATGGTGAGAGGAGGGTGTTGCTCAAGCTACTAGAACATAAGCTCACCTCTCAACTCAAGCGAGAGAGGAGTATTGCCCATGTTACTAGAACTCAAGCTCACTCCTGATGCGCGTCGTTGTACACCCAATAATCACTAGGAAAAGTCCTAGAGTTTAACCTTCTAACCCGGTTGTAAACTTGTTGCGAACAACAAGTCAACTTAGTATAGATAGGTATCGATCCAAGGGACGGCAGAAAAGAAAAGTCGAAATCTAAATCTGATTGCAAGTATAAGAATTAAATCCCGATTTGAGAGAGTTATTAATACTAAGAACAAAAATATAAGTGCTGAAATAAAATTTAACTAATCAAAAAAAAGAAATACCGAAGCTAAGGGATTTTACCACCCTAGTCGATGTGAAACGAGATCAAAGAAATGATAAGAAAGATAAAAGAAGGCATGTGAAACATTTGTAAATGATTCACAAAAGATGAACTCCCCGTGAACCCATTGGTCCTGGCATTCACGGATCCTAGTTCAATCATCCTAATGGAGACTTTTCCGAGGTCTCATCCAAATTCCCATGAAATCAATTTGGTTGTTCTAAATCTTGGGTTCCACGGTCGCATCCGCCAAGATTAACAAGCAATGAAAACGAGAGATCACTTCGTTAAAATCATCGAGATCCAAATCAAAATCCATTTATCTAAAAAATCATATAAATCTTCAATCTAGTCATCAGCCAACCCATCCATGGCCTATCGGCCGTCACAAAGCAAGAATGGTAGTGTGACACCCGTCACAAGGTCAGGGACCAAGGATATCGTTCACCACAGCCACCCCAACATGTCGTCCAAGATTCTAGGTTAAGAGATATCAAGCAGCACCTCTCCCAAGATCATAACCTCCAAGAAGCAACTCTACAAGATCGTCATCAACTTCAAGCACAAGGGCACCAAACCCTAAAGGGTCAAGAAGATGGCTCACCTCTCAACAACTAAGAGAGAGGGGTCTTGCACATCATCTATCACTAAACGGGCAACACAAAGAACAACCCTAGAAAGGCTCACAACTACCACCAAGCTCACCCTTCAAGTCTATGGTGAGAGGATGGTGTTGCTCAAGCTACTACAACACAAGCTCACCTCTCAACTCAAGCGAGAGAGGAGTATTTCCCATGTTACTAGAACTCAATCTCACTCCTCAAGACCAATGAGAGAAAGGAGTATTGCTCACCAAGAAACCCTAGAACATAGTTCGGCCAACAATAAGAAACTTAAGCAAGAAACTAAACTAGCAACATGCATAGCCTATCATAAACAACAAGAATAAGAACATAGAAGATGGTAATATAGTTAGGGTTAGGAGTTATGTAACCCACCTTAAGCAAGCTCCACACTCCTAGCACCAAGCTCCAAGCACCACCAAGGAAGAAGGAAACTCCAAGGAAGGATCGGCCACCAAGCTTGCAATAGAAGAGAGTGTGTCGTGCACCAAGGAGAGGGAGACTAAGGAACTAAATGGATCCTTAGCAAGAGAAGGGAAACGCATATATAGAAGGGGATGGAGGAGAAACCAAAGCAAAGCAAAGCAAGGTGTCGCCCACCTAGGTACACTTGTCCATGTGCAAAGACCACCACTCTAGCATGTGTAAAACACATGTCCAAGACCATTGCCACATGCAAGCATCAAGCACCAAGTGTCCACTAGTGGTGACACAAACGAGGTCAAAGATGGTCAAAGGTCCATGGGTGACACACTTGGATGATACACTTGTCCATGTGCAAAGACCACCACTCTAGCATGTGTAAAACACATGTCCAAGACCATTTCCACATGCAAGCATCAAGCACCAAGTGTCCACTAGTGGTGACACAAACGAGGTCAAAGATGGTCAAAGGTCCATGGGTGACACACTTGGATGATACACCACCCTGGGCGACATACCCAGGCCGACACAAGCACCCTCTTGCCCGACACAAGGTCCAACCAAACAAAGACAAGGCACCACAAGGCCCAACAAGCTCAACCAAGCCCAAAGGAACTCAAGAAACGGGCCCAAACCTTCCTCTCAACACTAGAGGAAGCAAGGAGAGGGAGGAACACCTCAAAACTTGCCCACAAACCCTAGACTTGAGTTAATTGCAAGTAGCACCTCCAGCTCTCAACAAAGCACCAACAAAACCCTAATTACCACCAAAGGTGATTAGCAAGAAACAAAGCATCATGGTTAAGCAAAACAAATAGGGTAAGCCCTAAACGGAGGTCAGGGTCCTTACAGTCTTCTAGCATCTCATCTCTTCTTTAAGGACTACCCTAGCCACCCATGTAGATGTAGATTAGGTAGTCTTCTCATCCCCTCATGTGGTCTTTTCTTGTGGCCTTTTACGACATGATGTCTCAATTATGGGTAGCTTATGCATGGGAAAATGAATATCACTAAGATTTGAAAGTTGATACCATTATCTGACCATAATTTGAAACTATAATTTTGATCAATGAATCTTGAAATCAAGTACTCATGCTTGACCCTTCATGAAAACTTGATTTAATCAAAACTAGACTACATGCTTTCTATGTTGAGGTAAATCTTGTTTTGGTGAAATAAGGATGACTTATACCTTATACCTCATGTTGATGAGGTCTCTATTAGATTAATATCCATGTTGCACTATTGTTGATTAAACCTCAAACATAGTTTAGCGAACTTTTTCCCAATTTGATACACATCATGATTATGCATCAAATTGTTAATCTTAATGACTCACAAAATCATGATGTAAGACTATGATGCAAAAAGTAGTTTTCCTATTGACTATTGATGCCTTTTGCAATCTCAATTTTGATATAATGATTATGGGCCAAGATTTTGCACTATTATTCTCTAATTCCTCGAATGCCAAATTCAAATCCTCGATTTCCAAATTATATCACTACCTTGATCACTAAAGGAAAGGAATGCAAATATTAACTTGACTTTGTAAAATCTTGAAATTATTTCCCTATTATGATCTTGAATTTTGATCTCATGGCCTTATGGAATATGATTTAATCATTTATACTCTCCATATTTGGATAATCTCAATGTATAATGACTAATGGTGGTAATGTGCTATATTAGGGTGGTAGTTGACTCATGACTCCCCTAACCTAGGTGACATCCCTATTTTGACTACCTCTAAATTTTCATGCTGCTAATTATTTAGAGTTTGAAAGGTATAACCTTTCACCCAATTTGGATTGGTTGACTTAAGCCTAATAGGTTAAAGCCATGGTTGATACTCAATCTTGAATCTTGATTTAATAATGACCTTGATATATGACAATGTTAACTATAGCTTGTGGTTGAATTCTGAGATAGACCTAGGTCTAGATCACTCATCAATCTTGGATACCATGATAATGAAATCTTGATATGTTGCTCGAATATTGCTTGAACATTGTTGCTTGAAATTGAATACAGATGAGTGATCTCCCCCAAGGTCTAATCAGGAATCAAAACCGAGCATTGGAATATTTATACATATGATCAAATTTTAGATCCATGACTTTTGGTGTCTAAAATCTTGACTCTTGATATTGATTAATAGAATTGTGACTCACAATTATCAACCTCAATAATGATACAAATCATATGTTCACATTATTTGGTCCTTGAGATCACCCCAGATATATGACTAATGACTTCAAAATCCTAAATATTGAAATTTTTAAAATGATGACTATTTTGGCTCTCTCAATTTATAAATTAGGGTTTATCTCTCATTTGGACGAGGGTGGGACCTCCCATTGATTTTGAGCTTGAAATCATGATGTTGAAAGTATGTCGTTGTTTTGAAATGTTGAAATATGAAATCTCAAATCATGGATGTATAACCCCACCTAGGCCAATGTAGAAGCTAGGACCTTGAGATATTGGGATTGAAAATCCCCTTGAACACTTGATTCAAGAACACTATATGATATCTCCAAATTTGTGATCAATAGGATGCTCTCCATATTTGTGACTCATATGATGACTTTGAACAATATATGTATTGACCTTGATACTCAATTGCTCGATGAGCTCGATGATGAAATGATGTTGGTACCAAATTAGTTATGATATGGAACATGGAATCCGAATTATGATTTTTGGACAACTTGAATTTTGAGGATATGATTTTTATTATATAATTGAGGATACTCAAGTATTTGAGGATATGATCTAGTTTTTGATAATCCCGATTTTGAGGATTTTTTTTTAATTTTGGGGCAAAATTCCTTTTTAAGGAGGGACGGATGTGACAAAGTGGATTTTTAGCATAAGTTTGAAGTAATTACTCTTTTGACCTCATTATACCCATTCATGGTCCAAAATCATTTTTTTTAGCTTCATAATCAATATTGACACTCAAATTTGAAATATGGTGATCAATGTGGATTTTATGCACATTATAATATCACACATTTGATTAGTTCATCACCTTATCCAAAGAACCAAATTCATGCATCAAACTTCATCATATCGTTCTATAACTTTTTAAAAATATTCTCCACATTATTTTGAACCTATCCAAATTTCATCTCATTTGGACATTCCTACAATTTTCTACGAATTCTTGAAGTTTTATGCTAAAAATCCCTTCATTTGTCTTTTTAATTGGCTTTTCCACGTCAGCTATCTAGGGCAAGGCATCAGGGTTTTTTTTCTGCCCTTGGATCTGCCAACACAGATTACAGCCCTAATCGAGTGGCTAAGAGGTTGTCTCCTACCTCTCACTGATTGTGAGGAGGAGAGAAGTTGGCCTTAATGTTCGATCTCTCGCCTACGACCGCGATTCAAGTTTTGAAGCGAGCCAAATTTCTCCTCTCACAAATTCAAATTGATCTAGCCCTACTTTGACCACCAATAGTGCTTGACCAACCGCCAAAACACCTTCCTCACCTCCCCCTCTCACACTGACGGCCATGGCTTCCACCAAAGATATATCAAGCCATAAACCTAATCCTAGTGCTATAAAAGGACCCCCAATGGATCAACATAGTCACACCTTGCAAGAACCATTTCTCTTGCTCTATGTTGTTGGCCTCAAACTTCCCCAATTATCTACTTCTTCCTCCTGTACCTCAGATGGTGCCTCCGCACAATCTGTTATGGGCATCTCACCTCTATAGCCTCTTGCCTCAAATAAACACTTCTATCACTCTCGCGGGGTCACGACAGAAATAGGCAGCAACCTTGCCACCTCCATCGGTGCCTCTTCCTCCTAAACCTCCTCTACACCGGTGGAATCCTCCACCGCATCCCTAGAGTCACTAGGGACCTTACATGAGGAAGAGAAAGAGCGTAGATCGCTCGATCTAGAGAGCCCAAACGGGTCGGAGATCCAGCTAGACCAGCATTTGAACCGACTAATTGAGGGATTGAACCCGTGAACCGAGTTTCGACCAGCCTTGTAAGCTAGCAAGTTACAAGGACTATGTTTCTAGATTTGGGCCATTGCTTGTACATCCAACGGCCCTCGTATTTCATAATTAAGGTATTTATTTCCCTCTCTTCTCAAAATTTTAATAAATAGTCAGATCTTGTTTTAATCATAATAAATGCATCCTTGGTCCAAAAATTATGAATAAGTAGTCCATTTTGATCAAAAAAATCCAAATGATAGTTTAAAAATACTTTCTAGACTAGATTCCAAATTTGTTTCATTGATATACCTATATTTGATCTCTTGCTTATTTAGTTTGTCTAATGGCTCAATAATGATGATGAATCCTTGAAAAACCTTGATTCTGACTATAATTATCGTCTTGAAACCAAACTTGACTAAATATGAGTTTATATATAATTTTGTAACTCATCTATCCTAGAATGTGAATCATGCACATTGAACTAAGGGTTAACCTTAATATTTTGATAATGCATCTAAATCTTGTGAAAACCTTGATCATGTGTATGATTCACGACTCTACTTTAATCAAACTGAACTTGAATTCCAATTATGCTAAGTATCATCATGATGACATAGGAATCTGATGATGACTTGAATATTGATCATTAGGGTTATCACATATGATCCTAAAAAACCTAGGTAACTCATTCACACTCGAAAATACTTGACACTTTAAATAATGTTGGACATATTGACATATTGGTGGATTATAAGTGAATGACCCAACCCTAAGGTTGACATAGTAAAAGTGTAACCCTAATCTCAAATATCAAAATATGATATTATGAACATCATGAACTTGACCCTTGATCCAATCCTAATGATTTAGGATCTGACTTGAAGGGTTGACCTATTGATTCAGATATTGATTATACTCGAAATCCTTGGTGAAAGGTATGCTATTACACCTTCTCTTTGGTTGTAATAAAGATACTTTTTTGTATCTCTTGATTATATACTTGGTTATATACTTGGTTGAGCTATTATTCCCTATTCATTAGGATTCCATATTTCTTATATTATATTTTGAGAAAACATGAGAACATAAATGATATTACCCATTATGACTGTTCGTATATTGATAATGATGATGATATTAATAATGTTGATAATGTTGATATTGGGTGCAAGAGACCTCCTTATTCAGAGGTGGGACTTGTACATTAGCTTCCTGCCTCATATGGAGAGAAGGAGACCAGTGACTTCCCCCATCGCGTTGGGGCAATAAAGTCACACAAAACTATATAAGCATGCTTCTCGATTACATCATAATGGGAACTCATAATAAAAAGTGAATTGTTTTGAAATAAACATCTTGTCGAATAAATGTGGATTTTGTAAATTGCTTGTTATATTTTTCAATATCATTCTCGCCAAGTACACTCTTTTGCTATAAACAATTTTACTTGTTTTGATATAGCGTACCGTGCAATTGCATTGACTTTGTGTCTTGATTTTAGACAAAACATTGGATCCTTGACTATATCTCTTCCACACTCATATACTTTGATGACAAAGATTGATGTAAAATATCTCCTATATTGGGTTATTTGATCTTTAAATATCCCGTTTTTGAGTTATTATTTCTTATTGTATATGCCAGTGTGTTAAATCCTATCGGGCCACCAAGGGACGAGTTCTTCAGTCCTCTTACTACTATCTAGGCAGTAGGATTGGGGTAATAATGGTTGCGTGACAGTTGGTATCATAGCTTACACACTCCCACATACTTTAAGTAAATAATATCTCAAGTATCTTACACCCAAGAAACCCTAAAGTCCATAATGGTGAAAATTGAGGTGTCTATCCCGGGGTCCTGGCATAATTTGTCCTATCCCTCTTCATAGTGGCATATGACTAATGACTTCAAAATCCCAAATCTTGAAATTTTTGAAATGATGACTATTTAAACTCTCTCAATTTATGACTTAGGGTTTAACTCTCATTAGGACTAGGGTGAGACATACCATTGATTTTGAGATCGAAATCATGATGTTGAAAGTATGATGTTGTTTCAAAATGTTAAAATATGAAATCTCAAACCATGGATGTATAACCCCACCTAGTCCAATGTAGAAGCTAGGACCCTGAGATATTGGGATTGAAAGTCCCCTTGTACTCTTGATTGAAGAACTCAATATGATCTCTCCATATTTTTTATCAATGGGATGCTCTCCATATTTGTGACTCATATGATGACTTTGAACAATATATGCATTGACCTTGATACTCAATTTCTCGATGAACTCGATGATGAAATGATGTTGGTACCAAATTAGTTATGATAAGGAAAATGGAATACCAATTATGGTTTTTAGACAACTTGAATTTTGAGGACATGATTTTTATTATATAATTGAGGATACTCCAATATTTGAGGATATGATCTGGTTTTTGATAATCCTGATTTTGAGGATGTTTTTGAATTTTGAGGACCAAATTCCTTTTTAAGGAGGGAAGGTTGTGACAAAGTGGATTTTTAGCATAAGTTTGAAGTAATTACTCTTTTGACCTCATTATACTCATTCATGGTCCAAAATAATTTTTCTTAGCTTCATAATCAATATTGACACTCAAATTCAAAATATGGTGATGAATGTGGATTTTATGCACATTATTACATCACACATTTGATTAGTTCATCACCTTGTTCAAAGAGCCAAATTGATCCATTAAACTTCTTTATATTATTCTATAACTTTATATAAATATTCTCCACATTATTTTGAACCTATGGTCCAAATTTCATCTCATTTGGACATTCCTACAATTTTCTATGAATTCTTGAAGTTTTATGCTAAAAATCCCTTCCTTTGTCTTTTTAATTGGCTTTTCCACATCAGCTATCCAGGGCAATTTTGGGCCCTTGGATCCACCCCACATGGATTGCAGCCTTGATCAAGTGGCTGATAGGTTGTCTCCTACCTCTCGCTGATTGCGGGGAGGAGACAAGTCGATCGTAATGTCTGATCTCCCGCCTATGACCACGATTCAAGTTTTGAAGTGAGCCAAATTGCTCCTCTCACGAATTCAAATTGATCTAGCCCTACTTTGACCACCAATAGTGCTCTGACCAGTAGCCAAAACACCTTCCTCACCTCCCCCTCTCACACCGACGGCCATGGCTTCCACCAAAGATATATTAAGCCCTAAACCTAATCCTAGTCCTATAAAAGGACCCTCAATGGATTGACATGGTCACACCTTGCAAGAACCCTTTCTCTAGATCTCTATTTTTGCCTCAAAATTCCCCAATTTTATCCTTATTCCTCCTATAGCTCAGATGGTGCCACTGCACAGCCTGTTTTGGGTGTCTCACCTCTGTAGCCTCTCGCCTCAAATAAACACTTCCATCACCCTCGCGGGTTCACGGCTGAGCTAGGCAGCAGCCTCGTCACCTCCATCAGTGTATCTTCCTCCTAAACCTCCTCTACACCTGTGGGATCCTCCGCCACATCCTTGGGGTCATGAGGGACCTTATGTGAGGAAGAGAAAGAGTGTAGACTGCTCGGTCCATGAGAACCCAAACAGGTTGAAGATCCAGCTAGACCATCATTTGGACCGGCTAATTGAGGGATTGAACCCGTGAACTGAGTTTGGAATGACTCTATGAGCTAGAAAGTCACAAGGACTATGTGGCTAGATCTGGGCCATTGCTTGTGCATCCTACGACCCTCGTATTTCATAATAATGGTATTTATATCCCTCTCTGCTCAAAATTACAAGAAATGTTTATATCTAGTTTTAATCATAATAAATGTATGCTAGATCCAAAAATTACAAATAAGTAGTCCATTTTGATCAGAAAAATCTAATGGATTGTTTAAAAATACTTTTGAGACAAGATTCCAATGTTTTTTACTGATTTCCCTATATTTGATCTCTTGCTTATTTAGTTTATCTAATAGCTCAATAATGATGATTAATCCTTGAAAAACACTAATTCTAACTATGATGATCATCTTGAAACCAAACTTGACTAAATATGAGTTTATATCTGATCTTGTAACTCATCTCTCCTAGAATGTCAATCATGCACATTGAACTATGGATTAACCTTAATATTGTGATAATGGATCTAAATATGTGAAATCCTGGATCATGTGTATGATTCACGACTCTACTTCAATCAAACTGAACATGAATTCCAATTATTATAAGTATCATGGTGATGACTTAGGAATGTGACGATGATTTGAATATTGGTCATTAGGGTTAACACATATGATCCTAGAAAACCTAGGTAAGCCATTCACGCTTGAAAATACTTAACACTCTAAATAATGTGGGACAGATTGACATATTGGTTGATTATAAGTAAATGACCCAACCCTACGGTTGACATAGGAAAATTGTAAACCTAATCTTGAATATTAAAATATGATATTCTAAACATCATGATCTTTAACCTTGATCCAATCTTGATGATTTAGGATTTGACTAGAAGGGTTGACCTATTGATTCAGATATTGATTATACTCAAATTCCTCGGTGAAAGGTACTCTATTACAACTTCTCTTTGGTTGTGATGAAGATACATTTTATGTATCTCTTGATTGTGTACTTTTCTATATACTTCGTTAAGCTATTGTTCCCTATTGATTAGGATTCCATATTTCTTATATTATGTTTTGAGAAAACATGAGAACATAAATGATATTGCCCATTATGACTGCCTGTATATTGATAATGACGATGATGTTGATAATGTTGATATTGGGTGTAAGCAACCTCCTCATTCATAGGTGGGACTTGTACATTGGCCTCATACCTCATATGGAGAGAAGGATCCCAATGACTTCCCCCAAGCATTGGGGTAATAGAGTCACACAAAACTATATAAGCATGCTTCTCGATTACTACATAAGGGGAATTTGTAATAAAAAGTGAATGGTTTTTAAATAAACATCTTGTCAAATAAATGTTGATTTTGGAAATTTCTTGTTACACTTTTCAATATAAGTCCCAACAGGTATACTCTTTTGCTATAAACCATTTTACTTGTTTTTATATAGTGTATCGTTCAATTGTGTTGACTTTATGTCTTGATTTTCTTGATTTTAGATAGAACATTGGAACCTTGACTATATCTCTTCCGCACTCATATACTCTGATGACAAAGACTAATGTAAAATATCTCCTATATTGGGTTAGTTGTTCTTTAAATATCTAGTTTTTGAGTTATTATTTCTTATTTTATATGTCAGTGTGTTAGATCCTATCAGGCCACTCAGGGACGGGCACTTCAATCCTCTTACTACAGTCTAGGCAGTAGGATTGGGATTGGGGTAAGAATGGTTCTGTGATAGTTGGTATCAGAGCTTACACACTCCCATATACTTTAAGTAAATAATTTCTCAAGTCTCGTACACCCAAGAAACCCTAAAGTCTATAATGGTGAAAATTGAGGTATCTAGGCTCGGGATCCTGGCATAATTTCTCCTATCCGTCTTCACAGTGGTTGAGATCCCCCACTCTACCTAGCCTTAATTGATCTAAAAGTGGACCTAAAGGTTCTCTTGTGAAACCCTAGACAGTCTTCTAGCATGTCATCTCTTCTTTAATGACTACCCTAGCCACCCATGTAGATGTAGATTAGGTAGTCTTCTCATCCTCTCATGTGGTCTTTTGTTATGACCGTTTACCACATGATGTCTCAATTATGGGTAGCTTATGCATGGGAAAAATGAATATCACAAAATTTTGAAAGTTGATACCCTGATCTGACCATAATTTTAAACTTCAATTTTGATCAATGAATCTTGAAATCAAATACTCATGCTTGATCCTTCATGAAAACTTGATTTAATCAAAACTAGACTACATGCTTTCTATGTTGAGGTAAATCTTGATTTGGTGAAATAAGGATGACTTATACCTTATACCTCATGTTGATGAGGTCTCTATTTAATTAATATCCATGTTGCACTATTGTTGATTAAACCTCAAACATAGTTAAGTGAACTTTTTCCCAATTTGATACACATCATGATTATGCATCAAATTGTTAATCTTAATGACTCACAAAATCATGATGTAAGACTATGATGCAAAAAGTAGTTTTCCTATTGACTATTGATGCCTTTTGCAATCTCGATTTTGATATAATGATTATGGGCCAAGATTTTGCACTATTATTCTCTAATTCCTCGAATGTCAAATTCAAATCCTCGATTTCCAAATTATATCACTGCCTTGATCACTAAAGGAAAGGAATGCAAATATTAACTTGACTTTGTAAAATCTTGACATTATTGCCCTATTATGATCTTGAATTTTGATCTCATGGCCTTATGGAATATGATTTAATCATTAATACTCTCCCTATTTGGATAGCTCAATGTATAATGACTAATGTTGGTAATGTGCTAGATTAGGGTGGTAGTTGACTCAAGACTCCCCTAACCTAGGTCACATCCCTATTTTGACTACCTCTAAATTTTTGTGGTGATGATTATTTAGAGTTTGAAAGGTATAACATTTCACCCAATTTGGATTGGTTGACTTAAGACTGATAGGTTAAACTCATGGTTGATACTCAATCCTGAATCGTTTTTTAATAATGACCTTGATATATGACAATGTTGACTATAGCTTGTGGTTGACTTCCGAGATAGACCTAGGTCTAGATCACTCATCAATCTTGGATACCATGATAATGAAATATTGATATGTTGCTCGAATATGAAATCTTGATATGAAATCTTGATATGAAATCTTGATATGTTGCTCGAATATGAAATCTTGATATGAAATCTTGGTTGACTTCCACCGCATCCCTAGAGTCACTAGGGACCTTACATGAGGAAGAGAAATAGCGTAGATCACTCGGTCTAAGATAGCCCAAATGGGTCGGAGATCCAGCTAGACCAGCATTTGAACTGGCTAATTGAGGGATTGAACCCGTGAACTGAGTTTGGACCAGCCCTATGAGCTAGCAAGTTGCAAGGACTATGTGGCTAGATCTGGGCCATTGCTTCCGCATCCAATGACCTTCGTATTTTGTAATTAAGGTATTTATTTCCCTCTCTGCTCGAAATTGCAATAAATAGTTAGATCTTGTTTTAATCATAATAAATGCATCCTAGATCCAAAAATTACGAATAAGTAGTCCATTTTGATCAGAAAAACCAATGGATCATTTAAAAATACGGTTAAGACCAGATTCCATTTTTTCACGGATATCCCTATATTTGATCTCTTGCTTATTTAGTTTATCTAATGGCTCAATAATGATGATTAATCCTTGAAAAACCCTAATTCTGACTATAATGATCATCTTGAAACCAGACTTGACTAAATATGAGTTTCTATCTGATCTTATAACTCATCTCTCCTAGAATGTGAATCGTGCACATTGAACTAAGGATTAACCTTAATATTGTGATAATGGATCTAAATCTTGTGAAAACCTTGATCATGTGTATGATTCATGACTCTACTTTAATAAAACTAAACTTGAATTCCAATTATGCTAAATATCATGATGATGACTTAGGAATGTGATGATGACTTGATGTAACATATTAAAACCTAGGACTTAATCTTATTCCAGGGTTAATAGCTTAGAACCCTTAGTTCTTGGAGGTTTAGCCAAACAAGGATTAGTATATGCTCTTTAGTGTCCTTAAATGTATTAATGCAAGCATAAATCACATTAAAATGTAGAATATAAATTAATATTAGACAATACCTTCAAATTAATCATAAAAGTAATAAAAGGTATATAGGATATGTGCATAAAAGACAAGGTGTCCATAATTGAGAATAGTGAGTTATAATTCCACAAAATACGAAATAGATAATCTTATGTGGGATAATGATGGTGTAGATTCGTTCTAGATCTTTCCTATGCCTTAGGGTGCAAGGAAGAGAAAAAGGGAATCAAAGATAATGCTTAATACATGAATAATGAGATAATAGATTATTAATGGGAGAAATAATAGAAATAATGAATAATGTGTTAAAAGGGTAATAATAATCTCAAATTCGTTTTCTTGGGATATGCCTTGGCTTGGAGGCCAAGTTTCACCAATTTAGGATAATAATAACCATATCTATTTTAATTAGAAAAGAAAAGGGTGTTTTACCTTACAAATATTAAATAAAATATTTAATGACTCCAAAAGTGGAAATTAATTTTAGATTCATAATCTACATAATAAAATATGCCTTTGGGTGAATTTTCACTCAATTTGGAGAAAGTTTGATTAAAAGATGAAATTAGGAGAGAGAAAGTGTGTAGAACCTTCAAAATATTAAATAATAACAAAAATAACTTCAACATTTAAAATTGATGGAAAATTCATATCCAACATGTTAAATATGACTTGTGGGTCAAGTTTTACTTTGCCTACCTATTTCTTCTCGGTTTGGGAAACCCCAATTCTTGGGGAACAAGGTTTCGGCCTACTTGCTTTCCTGATAGGTGGCTATCCCTAATCTATATAAGAGGGTGCCCTGAGCTTCTTTTCTCTCCGCAAAACGCTTCTGGCTCTTCAATTCTTCATGCATCCTCTGCTTTGGCCGCCAGTGACCTGCATTTGGGTGCAAATTGTGGCTGACCTCCATGGCTCTCGAAGGCACAACGCAGCAATCAACCTGCTCGGTGAGTTCGAACGAGCTTCCCTCTTCTTTTTCTTCTGTTTCTTTGTCAAATCATCGAGTAGCACATTTTTTCCCAAATCATTGCTCACCTACTCAAGCTGCGTTGCAGCCATGAACGGGTGAGAGGTTGGGGAAGAATCCCCTTTGCAAAATTCCAGTTTTACCCTTCCGTGTTTCCTACTTCCTTTGTTCTCCTTACAAGGGTGTTTTAGTCTTTCTCCTTGTTTCCTCTTTGCCTGGTGATGCAGTCTGGTTGGGTGTCGACCTATGAGTTGGTTGTCCTTGATTGGACCAAGTCACGTGGTGGGTCCCACTCTCTATCTCTTTATGTTTCTGGCAATTAAAGATGATGTGACTTTTTCTTATTGGCTAATTTTCAAAAATCAATAACTAATTACTTATTGATGAGAAAAATACAAATAAATAGTCGTTGGATTCAGAAAAATAAGGGCTTTCTAATTGTGTAGGTTTTGTTTCATGAATCTGATGTTTTATGATGAGTTCTTTTAGTAGATCTAATTAATAAGTTAATAATTTATATAATTCATAACTAGTAAACCCTTGGGCCAAAATTAAAAGTAAAATATGTTCTAAACTCAGAAAAGTATGAAATATCTAATAAAAATAAATTGGATGCCTAGTTTTGAGTTCTTTGAAAAAGTATTTTTGAGGATGATTTAATTAACTAAAAACCACTAAAAATAACCCTAAAAGTACATCTCTTCAAAATACTTAATATTATATGTTATTTTGATCACAAAATCCTAAATAAGATGATTGATGGTGATGTTTTCAAAACCTAAATCAGTGGTTTTTAGAAAAAGTTGACAACTTTAGGGTTTTCAGTTCTTAATGAATGTATATAATGCTAATACATGTATATGGTTATTATAATAGGACAAGTGGACTCTAATCTTTCTTAGGATTTTGGAAAGTGTTTTGATTAAGACTCAGTGAGAGGTATGTTAGCATCTCCTATTTTTCTTCATTGAGCAATAACCTATATTGTCTTTCTCTTGGTCATGTGGACAATAACCTAAAAATCATATCTTTACCTCTTGAATATTATGCTTCATGTGAAGTACCCTAATTGCTACTGATCTTGTAATCAAAATATCTTCGTGACTTTCTTTTGGAATCATTATTATGTCATGTTCATTGTGGAACTCAATTTGTTGTTATATGCCCACTTTGAGGTGATTGATAATGATGATCACTTATGTGGTGATTAATTTAAAAAATCCGACTATACCTTTTACTTGCCTCCCTATTAAGCATGTTGTCTGACTCAGTAGCCCTAGAGTAATATAATTTGCATTGTTTTTGGGTTATATGCCCTTATTGTAAATTTTGGGATGGTGGTTATATGCCCCATACCCGGGTTTTAGCTTTATGGGATTGGCCCAATTTTTAAATATATTAGGAGTTTGGTTATGTGCCAAATCTCTATCAAGTTTCAACTTTATGAGGGTTGGCCTCCAATTGTTGTTTATGTTGTTCTAGTGATATGTTTATCTCACCTACATGCAGGTTGTTATGGGTTTTGTGCCCTAGAATCTTTATGAGTGCTTTTGTGGCACCACTTTTGTTATTATTTTAATGGCAAGTATTCCTTTTATCATATTTTTGATAATCTTTCCTTTTATGCCCGATTGGGTAGTTCTTATCTTTTTGCATGGGAAGCCTTCTCTACTTTATGTACCTTTTTCTTAAAATAAAATGCTCAATTCCTTTGTAGCATGCTCATACGTGCTTTTTGCTTATATACTCTTTTTCTTTTCCTTTTGTGGGGTACTCTTCCAACCCCAGGTGCTAGACAAGGAGAAGGAGATCTAGGAGGACTTGGACCACATCAGGGATAGCTGACTTCATGGGAGACCTTGCTTGAAGTAGTTAGGTGATCCTCAGCTAGTTCTACATATGTAGTTAGTTTTCCTTTATGTCACCCTATGTGGTGAAAGTTTAGTACAATAAGTTTCCTTGTAATGGTTAGATATTTCTCCCAATTTCACTGCTACTTTGTGTTATGATACAATCATGTTAAATATATCTGGTTTCATCCCCTTTTGAGAAAAAAAATTGTTGGTGGATGTTGACCTCTTTATGTTTAGTAGGGAGTGGATCCCTATGGGATCCCACTCCTTACAACATGGTATCAGAGCCTATAGCTATCGGTTATCTAACTATTTTAAACATGTCTCTCTTAGGATGTTTACCTTTACCTTAGGTTTCTTATACCTAGTATCCTTGCCTTGTGCAGGAAACCTTATGACTTATTAGGATGAATCTTTTAAGGGGCGGTAGATAGTTGTTTAGATTTTGAGGACAGAATCTCTTTAAGGGTGGTATGCTGTATCATAGTGAAACCTAGGACTTAATCTTATTCCAGGGTTAATAGCTTAGAACCCTTAGTTCTTGGAGGTTTAGACAAACAAGGATTAGTATATGCTCTTTAGTGACCTTAAATATATTAATGCAAGCATAAATCACATTAAAATGTAGAATATAAATTAATATTACACAATACCTTCAAATTAATCATAAAAGCAATAAAAGGTATATAGGATATGTGCATAAAAGACAAGGTGTCCATAATTGAGAATAGTGAGTTATAAAAGCATAAATCACATTAAAATGTAGAATATAAATTAATATTACACAATACCTTCAAATTAATCATAAAAGCGATAAAAGGTATATAGGATATGTGCATAAAAGACAAGGTGTCCATAATTGAGAATAGTGAGTTATAATTCCACAAAATACAAAATAGATAATCTTATGTGGGATAATGATGGTGTAGATTCGTTCTAGATCTTTCCTATGCCTTAGTGTACAAGGAAGAGAAAAAGGGAATCAAAGATAATGCTTAATACATGAATAATGAGATAATAGATTATTAATGGGAGAAATAATAGAAATAATGAATAATGTGTTAAAAGGGTAATAATAACCTCAAATTTTTTTTCTTGGGATATGCCTTGGCTTGGAGGCCAAGATTCACCAATTTAGGATAATAATAACCATATATATTTTAATTAGAAAAGAAAAGGGTGTTTTACGTTACAAATATTAAATAAAATATTTAATGACTCCAAAAGTGGAAAATAATTTTAGATTCGTAATCTACATCATAAAATATGCCTTTGGGTGAAATTTTACTCAATTTGGAGAAAGTTTGATTAAAAGATGAAATTAGGAGAGAGAAAGTGTGTAGAACCTTCAAAATATTAAATAATTACAAAAATAACTTCAACATTTAAAATTGATGGCAAATTCGTATCCAACATGTTAAATATGACTTTTGGGTCAAGTTTTATAATTTTTGGACAATCCTAATGTCATTAATGAAGGAGGAAAGAGAAAATAGTAAATAATTTTATTTGACATATTAAAAGCTCTCAAAAGGAAAATCTAATTTTATATTCAGAATCTAAATGATTTAATTAGCCTCTATGCAAAATTTTACCTAATTTGTAGTTCGTTTGAACCCTTAAAAGAGGAGAGAGAAAAAGAAAGATAATTAATGTATCACTTTAATCGATTTCTTTTTCCGACTATAATTTCCGATTTACATAATGTCACGCATGATCTGGCCATTAATTCCTGATCAGACGGCTCTCAACTTATCTTCAACCCCGAGTCAGATTGCTACAGTAACCCGTCGGCTCTCTTATATTCTATCGAAGACTTTTGTTTCCACGATGGATCTTTGTTCGAGATTTCTTCTCCTTTGGATTCCAGATAGAAATCCGCATCTTTCGATCCATACTTTGCCTACCTATTTCTTCTCGGTTTGGGAAACCCCAATTCTTGGGGAACAAGGATTCGGCCTACTTGCTTTCCTGATAGGTGGCGATCCCTAATATATATAAGAGGGTGCCATGAGCTTCTTTTCTCTCTGCAAAATGCTTCTAGCTCTTCAATTTCTTCACACATCCTCTGCTTTGGCCGTCGGTGACCTGCGTTTGGGTGCAAATTGCGGCTGACCTCTATGGCTCTCGAAGGCACAACGCAGCAATCAACCTACTTGGTGAGTTCGGTCGAGCTTCCCTCTTCTTTTTCTTCTGTTTCTTTGTCAAATCATCATGTAGCACATTTTTTCCCAAATCATTGCTCACCTACTCGAGCTGTGTTGCAACCATGAACGGGTGAGAGGTTGGGGAAGAATCCCCTTTGCAAAATTCCAGGTTTACCCTTCCACATTTCCTTCTTCCTTTGTTCTCCTTGCAAGGGTGTTTTAGTCTTTCACCTTGTTTCCTCTTTGCTTGGTGATGTGATCTAGTTGGGTGTTGACCTGTGACTTGGTTGTCCTTGATTGGACCAAGTCATGCGGGGGATCCCACTCTCTATCTCTTTCTCACTAGTAAAAATTGGGCTATTATTCATGAGTGAGTCCTGTCACAAACCCCTCTCTACAGGCCCTCACAAATAGGGACGGTTGTGGGACTGGCCCTCACAAATGGTCTGTGAAGATAACTCACGTGACAAATACCAGTGGCCCTCACAAATACAATTGTCACGGACCAACTGACCCTCAAGAATGTTATATTGAGGGATTATTTAGCCTTCATAAATACATTTTTGAGGACTATTTAGACTTCATAAATACATTTTTGAGGGCATGTTTAGTTCTCATAAATACTTTTTTGAGGGACTTGATGATCCTGGAGAATATATTTTTGAAGGGCTAATGGCTTCATTAATATTATTTTTGAGGGCCATGTGGTCGTCGTCAATGCAATTATGATGGCCAATCTGGATCTCATTTTTGAGGGACTAAAGACCTTCATTAATATATTTTTGAGGGATTACTGTAAATGATTTGGTTATTGATTTATTGAATGATTTGTTGAATGTTAATTAATTTTAAATGAAAACTTTGTATATATAACCTCAAGCAATATTTTTATAAGAGTCACATGACATCATAAGAAATTTCAACACCAAAATGACACATAAAAATGTTAAATGAACTCAAACAAATTTCAATTAATGAAGCAAAATATTATCCATACATTGCGTGCTCAATGTTGATATAAATAACGAATACATATGATTCTAAAATTTGAGATTGATGACAATCAACATATCATGCTAGAAACTCTTAAGATCTGTAATGTCTCCATATTCCTTCAAATGTTGTGGTGCTCTTCATCAATGCCAGGCCTCATACGGTTGGGTACTTGAGTATTCTTCTCCTAAAAATGACAAATCATTATATTAATAGAATTTAAAGTTTATACATAAATCATAGTACAACAAACAACTTACCCTTATACTTCAGTTCTGTTCTACTCCAAAGTGCATTGTCGGTCGAACATATCTGCAATTTATTAAATCACATCTTCCAATTTCAGATAATACTAAGTCCTATCTCCAATTTATTAGATCAGTGAACATATATGCAAAGTTCTAGTGCACCTACATCTAAATATAGGCCACCACAAAGATGAAGATATTGTCCCAAATATGACAAGAAATACTTGTATTAAATACATTACCTATTATGAAGATTCAGAAAGCATTCCAGGAAAGAAAATAGTTGTTTGGGAGATCAATAAAGGTACAAATGCTTTATAGGAAAAACTCTACGATTTTATTAAATCACTGAACATATATGCAGAGTTTTAATGGAATCTGATGAAGCTGATGGGTTAGGTGGTTAAAGAGGGGTGCACATACATACAATGTACAGTAGCAGCAGCCAGCAACATCCACAGTCGGCCAGCCAGCAAATGCATAAGATTGATCACCCGTAACTATCAGCCTAAATATTTAGGTGCAACGCTCCAGGTTGGGGAGCTCCCAGCTTGATGAGAATAAGATTCTGGAGGGATGGGATTTCTGGACCAACAAAGAAGAGCAAACCAAGTGAACTCTAGAAGTGTGGTCATTGTAGTTCAGAACCCTACAACCAAATCAAGTTCATCCTCAACAAAAATGAGTAGCCATCTCTAAACTAGATCAGAAAGAAATGACTTAGAGTTTGTTGTTCTCCCAGTTGCTAAGAACAGGACAAAGAACATGGTTATAACAAAAAAATGTAGTAGTGGCAGTAGGTGATGATGGATCGTGGATTGAGATAATGGCCTTGCTTAGGAAGAGATGATGCAGTAGTTTTTGCAAGTTGAATGCTATCACTTTTGGTGTGGATGTAGGAGGTGTGTAGAGGTGGTTGGTAACATGTTGCAGGGCTGTTGTGGCTCCAAGTATACAACACAATTGGGCAGCAATGGATTGGTATACTACTAAGGAAATATTTTTTGATTGGGGGTAACCTGTGATGAAGGTGGGCTTGTGGCTGCAATGTCACAGTTGTGTTGCTGAATGGTACACTGGTGTCATTGCTATTGGTTTGATGGACCGGATTCTATGGACTGCATGTTAGAGTTGTGATTTCTGCAAAATGTATTTATATGCAGTGGCATTATACTTTGCAGCAATCTAGATAGGACAACAAAGACCAAGACGGTCTAAGAACTAAAGATAAATATAAGAATCTTGGATGAAGGTATTACAAATGTTACCTTTCAAGTATACCACCACACATATTATAAGACAAAAAGAACAAGACGGTCTAAGAACTAAAGATAAATATAAGAATCTTGGATGAAGTTTTACTATCTTTTAATTATGGGTTAATATTTTATACATTTTCCCAAACCTTCTAATTGGATAACAATAGATCTTACTGATCTTGATATGTATGATGTTAGTTTCTCACTTATTTCTCTTATAACTTTGAGAATATATCAGCTGGTATGTAAAGGCCTCAATTCCATCTTGTTAATATAAAATTAAGTCACAAGAAACTCTAAGAAATTCATGTTGACTGCAGGTTGGAACATGTGTTAGCAGTTCTCTAAATACACATGCCAATGACTCTCTAAATATGGTTCTAATTTATAAGTTGATGTTTAGCTACATGATTATGTTGGTTTTCCTGTCAAGTAGATCATTTTTTATGAAGTGAGAATGTGATTTCAATGTGAATCTACTTAGATGGCTATTTGGCTTATGATATATCTAGAATGGAATTCATTTCTCATTTTTATAATATCCTTATCATTTGAGCAAACATAACCTTCCATGGATAATCAGTTAAAGCCTACAACAGTCCACTGTAAAACAAGCATGGAGAGGCTTCAGAACAACATTCAATATCCTGATGTAGCAATAAGGGATCATTTATAAAAAGGCATAACTGTATAATGTCAGAATAGAAGACCACTCTAGTCTGTAGGTGCAGTTGTGATAATATTACTGTCATGCCAGTGACAATGAATGTTGGTGGGAGAACAAAATATTGTCACAAAGATGATATACAAGTTGCAAAATAACTATGTGGTAAACTGTCAAAATGCACAAGATCAAAGAAATCAATGATAGGGTATGATCATTACCAACACAAAGGATGCAAAGATGAAGGTGAAAACACTTTCACTGATGTAGGCCCAGGTCTGTGCAAGTAGTGAACCCCGCGAGCAGCCAAGCCATGGATATACTATAGCAAACCATAAGTAGACACAAGGTGAGAAAAAAAATACTTTAGAAAAAAAATCAGAGACACAAGACACGTCTTGGTAAAAGAAAATAATGCATGTAGTATTACGGTGCCCGAGACAGTTATATTCAATAGGGTTGGGGCGAAAACGATTCAGGGCATCAAGCAAATGGAAATAAACTGTAAATTGATCAGTTGGGGTCGAGTGGATTAAACATTCTATTCTGTTCATATTATATTAGGAGTGTATCCCTAATAGGGTCTGATTTGCAATTGGTATGCCTTTTTTAACAATTTTGTAGGCAAGAAAATTGTTTCCCATTGGATGTAGCCACCTTTAGAGGACAAGAATTTGATAGACACATTGGAATACCATCACTGAGGATAACACACCTTCCCAAAAAGTTGGTATCTGAAGGAGGCACAAATTCAGAAGAATTAATGCTGAAATCAACTATCTAAGGACTAAGGAGAAGGTCAAGGGCTCAATCAATATGAAGAAGCTATTGATGCTTCCATAACTTGGCTGATGACTTTAGTGCTACCTCTTTTGAAATAGGTATATTCCCACATGTTTAGTGTACGCCATTGCAGAAGTTCATAATGCAATCCATAAGCTAAATTGTTCAATGATGTTTTTGTAAGCCCTTGCAATGTGCCATGTTAGTAAGCATTCCAACTAATATTTCTATCTTAACATGCAATCAAGAGATTTTTAAACACCAGTTATATCCATTTAATGACTCTAAAAAAATACAAGCACTGTGACATCTCCAGATTGCCATTCCGTAATGGTGCACTTTTTAGTAGATTTCTGTTTGGCTGCTTGACTATGCTTATAAGTACTTTCTATGTTGTTTCTTATTAATGGTATGATAGATAGAAATAATGCTATGCTTAACTTTTTAGCCGCACATATAACCTTTTATATACATGATATGTACTCGAAATTGATGTGTGAACATATTTTGATCTCTGTCAGATTTTACATGCTTACAATACTTTGCCAAAAAGAAGTATGGTTTGAATCCATTAGCATTTTTGAGTTTGTCTCATACAATTACTTCATTAGTGTACATGGAGGTTGGTTCTTCAATTGTCCATACTTATCTGGCACAGGTGAGGGCATCTATTCTTGCACTTTGTTTTACAGAAGACTGCATTTTCAATATGAGTATAATAAATGCATGCAGAGTTGCTGATGAGTACACTATTCTCAATATTGTCTTTAGATAACTATGTATGACCACTTGGTCCTACTAGAACATGAAAGGGGCCTTGGTTAGATGGTTTATTTATAAAGATATTTCTTCTCCATTGGTAATCCTATTGTCTCAAACAATTCTAGTATAGATTGACACGAAGAAACAATCTAGTTGCTAGGATTCTATAGGTGCTTCATCTGGGTTCAGAGTAGTTTAGGTTATTTTTATTTCTATTCTCTTATATGCTTTCCAGTGTATCACACGAGAGGCTATCTCTTGATTCATCTATACCCTCTTCCACTTCTCAGAGCTTCTTACAGTAGAAAATCATTGGTAGATATTCACCCATTTTTATAGTTCCAAAATACTTTATGTTGAGTTTCCCTCTGGGTAGTATCTAATTATTATAATTAAGAATATTTTACAATAGATAATCATCAATAGAAGGGTCTGTAATCATATGATTCTATATTTTAGTGGCTTCTTGTAGTGACTTTTAATGTTCATTCTCTTACATGGTCATTTATTTATCATATAACGTTTAACTTATATCTCTATATAATTCATCTCAATACCCATTTTATTACAATGGGATATAGAACTAATTTCTCCATAATTCTGACATTCTATTAAGAAATTGATACAATTTGCCAATGCATGACATTTACTAATGAAGTGGCTGAAATTTCGTTTGCCAATAGCTTTTGTAACAGTCATAGGATTCTTTGACACATATTTTTGTGCTGCATAACTTCTATGAAGTGGTTTTTTACTCTACTTGGACTCCTTCCTTACTCATAACATCACTTAGTTATCAATATGCCCTAAAGGTTTTATTATGATATAATATTACAATAAGTTTGATTTATCATACCATCTTCAGCTAAAAGAAGTGATACATCAGGTGTGAAATTAATCATAGAGATTAACAAGATGGCCACAGTCTGCAATGATATCAGTCATGATTAGAGAAAAGAATGCATGAATTAATATGAAGAGTTACAGTTGAAACCATTATTTGAGAGATTTGATGGGCAGCTGGACATGTATGCCATATTGAGCAATTGCAGACCTTTATTATTTCATCTTTTTATTTCATATTATAGTATATTTGTGTATATTATTCATTTCGTATACTATTTACCTATAGTTATAAGTATATGATGTAAATATTTAAGATAGATGTATTATAATTAATCAATAATAAAATATATTAAACTGGGACAAAAGAATCAAACACAAAATACAAACAAAGCTTCAATTCCTGCAATCTATTCCATACACCAATTCCCTCCTAGTTTCCCCATTTCGTCTTACATCTAGACCATTTCCTGCAGCCTCTATCGTGGAAACACTATTAAACATAATGTATATCAGATCATTAGAATATTGAAACATAGGCTTTAACATAGTCAACATACAAATCCATAGACTGATATGTGAACTATGCTACTTCGCATCGTTAACAACAACATAACCCTCTTGTTTTATAAGTCATGTTCTATGTGGGGATTCAAACCATCCCATCCTAATGGAAACTATAAATGAGATTAGCACAACACTCAAATGTAGTTACCAAAGATAGAATTTATGTTAACAATATTAAGAATGTGATGAATTTCCAGAAATGATATCAACTATTAAGAAAACAATAGTATGGTTAAGCACACCAGTAATATGCATTTGTAGAATGGAGAGAACAGATATATTTATTGAAAAAAGTATTGTTTGAGACATACCTGAATGGTTTGTTCCACAAGCAACTTTCACAATTGCTTTTATTGAAAGTGTATCTATTGCCCTTGGACGAGGTTGAGCTTCATAAACTAATCGTACATAGGAATTGTTTGCATTATACTGATAAAAATAACACTGAGTCAGAGTCGCTGCAACTTGACACAAAGAAATCAAACAAGACTCAACCTCATTGTATGTCCCGTGTCCAAGCTGTCCATACTATGGTAGGCCAGCAGTTCTGAAATAGCAAATGTACATTCACTCAATCAATTGATTAACATGAAAGTCTAGTTTTTCAGAGGTCACTTGAATTGAAAGCAAAAAAATATCTCATTGAGGCTTACAATATAGTATCCCCCTCAACGAAGGAGAGCCATACAGTGAAATCACCTCCACAAACTGAATTTGTGACATCTGTGACTAAGCAGGTGACTGGGGACGGCTCTAATTCTGGAGAGAAGGAAATATTATAAAGTCATTTAGCTTTTTTATGAGATAAAAAGAAAGCTTACAGAAAATTGACGACGGATCAATGCTAAAAATAAAATCAAACTGCACGTTAGAAACTAGAAATCAAAGATATTCACATTCTAGGGTTCACTTATACAGATTTAAAGATGTCGTAACAGTTGATTGTTTCTTTTCCTATCCTAAATCAGACATTTACACAAAAGGATATACATTTGATATTCTTAGTCTCTCACCTAAGAGACAACATTCAATTAAATCAAGATGTTTACCACACCAGTTGTTATGCATGTATGATGGTGCCAATATTTGACAATATCAGGCTTTTCACACCAGCTGTTATGCATTTTTATTGAAAGGTCTTATATGCGTTTATACCACACTTACGAGCCACATGTATATGTGAAACAATGAAAGTATGTGTATTCAAATGAACATACTGGAATGGACAGAAGCTATAGTAGGCCAACCAATATGTAGTACACACCACTGTAGTATATATAAAAATATATGTATCCAATTGAATATAATGCAATTATGCAACGGAACTGGAAGCAATAGTAGGAAAATCAATACACAGTACACATCTCCAATAATGAGCAATGGCGGTTGCAGAAAAGTTCAAAACGCACCTGAGGGCTATTCCAGTTAAGTTGAACAGCCTTCTCATACTTTTTCGTTTCCTGCATAAATGAAACCAAGCATAAACTTAACAAATATTATCCATCAAAATTACACTCAACAAGTTATGCACATATTTTATATGATTTAATTACTTTGCCAGAAAAGAAGCCCAGAAACCAATCAACTAGATCATACCATGCGCAAACCTGCACGCTTGACAGCTACCGATGGCAACTCTTACATCAACATTACACATAATTACTACTAACCTCAATATGTGTAACTATAGGTCTAAATAAAGAAGGGGTGAATCATGACAGTAGTTGAGCTAACAACATCGACTAAAGGATAATTTGACTGGATGTAGTTGAGCTGCAAGACATGAACTGGAAAGTAGTAACAAATTTATTTGAAACAGATTCAAGATACATAGAGCATATTTGTTATAAGCAGTTAGAAGATGCAGATATTATTGATTTTATTTGGTCAGCTATGCAGCTATAGAATCATGTGTTGCCAAACTGACGGAAACAGAGCAAGGTCGTTTTGCACTTGACCACATTTGTTTCCCTACATCAGAATTAAAAAAACCTTTTTCCCTACATCAGAATTAAAAAAAGCTTTTTCACCTTTGATATTGTTGGAGCCTATTACTAGCTCATCGATAATATCAAAATAACCAGATTGCAGCAAGTCAATCCACGCACGGAGGTTGACCTCAAACAACAAAACCTGAAGGAAGTTGTCCCTATAAAAGAAACCTAAATTAATAAGTATTTGAGAACAACTACTATGTACACACAAACCGAGGGACTTCAATTTAATTGACAAAGCAACTAAAAACCTAACATGTATGCTTGTTTACAGGAAATAGAATGGAAATCCAAATGAATCTGATATTACACCATGTATAAAATAAATTTGTCTTACCGAGGCATCAAATGGTAGATGGGCATAAAGAAAGATCAGTTTCATTAGAGACAAGCAATATATTTATCTAAAGATGTAAAATAATAGATCTATCAAGCTAAAGACATTATGAAGAGTGAGATGACCACCTTCTAACAAACACTCCTTCATTGTGCATGGGGACGTGATACTTTTCCTTGGGTATGACAACAACATATATATTACACTTGACGGCTCTCATGGACACCATTGAGACTAAACTTGGAAGGACCTATAATAGTCGAGGCATGTAGAAACTGACATAGTAATCATCCCTCATGAAGCAAAAAGAGGGCACCATTGGGAGCCGTGCAGTGAGAAAAATAATTAACAAGAACTGAAAACGCATCCCCATGTCCGAGAATGACCATGGATAGCTAGTATGATAAACATTATTGCTTTACCTTACAGTTGCCGCTGAAGAATTCAGACCGCAACAATACCTCGGTATATCTTTATTTGTGCTACGTACACAGTAAGGAAATTATATGGCTCCTAATTTCTTCTCAATCTCGCAAGATAGAAATAGACGATGGGTTCCTCCATGTTTTCCTCATCGTCCTCAGCAGTGGGCAATGCTTCCTGTCAGGCCGATTTGATGTGCTTCACACCATTTTTTTTTATATCCAAGATATTGAAGTTTGTTCATATCTGCCAATCTTTGCAGCAGACACCAAAAGTTGGAAAATAAGCTAGCTAAGAAAAGAAGTGTTGTTCGCACTTTGCAATGCCACACTTGAAATTAGGGGATGCATTTCTATCTAGAGTTTTAGACCGTCGGGAAAGAAGGGAGATTTACCGGAAGCATAGAACTATTAATTAATGTTAATCCCAACGCCCTAGAAACTTTGACAAGTGATTATACTCCGAGGAACATTTTAGCAAACACTTAATGAGCAGCTACATCAAACCTCAGCAGATGCACATCTATTTCCTGAACCGCATGCTGCTCCAAGGAAACTTCTTCATCCCATCACCTCTTGTGCAAGAAGTGGTGCCCCGAGCTTCTGATTTCCCGCAAGACACTTCTTCAGCAACTCCATCTTATCACGCCTTCCCCGACGTTCCCTATCCCACTTGTTCCTGCCCACCTCGACGGCCTCGTCCTCTTCATCTATCCAGGGCCTCTTCACCTTGGCTTCCTCCACCATGACAAACTTACCCTTGTGCCCCCTCTGCTGCTGCTCCAGAGCCTTGCGGTACTCCTCCTCGATCTGTAAGATGGGGAAGAAGCTCGTCGGAATGGGTAGCAGCATGCGCAGGGTGACGTAGACCTTCTTGTAGTCAGGTCGAGCAAGGAGGATACCGCCGCGCTTCTTCTTCTTTCCCTCCATGTTGAGCGTTCAGACTTCCTCCATGTTTACAGGAAAAAACAGAAATAGGGAAAAAATGGGAAAAAGGTAGAGAGAAGATCGTACGAAGAAAGGGGTAGAAATGGAAATAAAGAGTTGGGGCAGAACCTGGCGGCGGCGGCGACCTCGTGCAGAACCTGTCGGCGGCGACCGTAGTGGAGTTGGGGGCAGCTGTCGGCGCAATGGAGGTGAGGGCACCTGTCGGTGGTGACCGTAGAGGTGTTGGGGGCGTCGACGGCTAGGGCGAGGAAGGAACGAAAGCACCCCGTGATCGGCTAGGGAGGGAGCGCGGCGCGGGAGGAGCACGGCGTGAGAGGGAGCATGGCGCAGGAGGGAGCACGGCGTGAGAGGGGAGGGTTTATCATTTTTTTATTTTTGATTTGCAAATGTTGTCTATTAGAATGGAGGGAAGGGTTATGAGATGGAGGGAAATATTTGGCATGGCATTTTTCACGGGCTGATTAGTGAGTAATGTATTTGTGAGGGATTAATGTTCACATAAAAGGTCTAAGGATGTAAAAAACACGGTTGAGGGATTTGGTCCCATGTTTGAAGGATGATCCCTCACAAATAGACATCATTATTCACGATTTTCAGTTCCTCACAAATGTTCTTCAATAAAGGCCAAATTTTTTGTAGTATCTATTTCTTGCAATTAAAGATGATGTGACTTTTTCTTATTGGCCAATTTTCAAAAATCAATAACTAATTATTTACTGATGAAAAAAATACAAATAAATAGTCGTTGGATTCAGAAAAATAAGGGATTTCTAATGGTGTAGGTTTTGTTTCATGAATCTGATGTTTTATGATGAGTGCTTTTAATAGATCTAATTAATAAGTTAATAATTTATATAATTCATAACTAGTAAACCCTTGGGCCAAAATTAAAAGTAAAATATGTTCTAAACTCATAAAAGTATAATCTATCTAATAAAAATAAATTGGTTGCCTAGTTTTGAGTTCTTCAAAAAAGTATTTTTGAGGATGATTTAATTAACTAAAAACCACTAAAAATAACCCTAAAAGTCCATATCTTCAAAATACTTAATATTATATGTTATTTTGATCAGAAAATCCTAAATAAGATGATGGTCAAGTTTTCAAGACCTAAATCAGTGTTTTGTAGAAAAAGTTGACAACTTTAGGGTTTTGAGTTCTTAATGAATGCATATAATGCTAATACATGTATATGGTTATTATAATAGGACAAGTGGACTCTAATCTTGCTTAGGATTTTGGAAAGTGTTTTGATTAAGACTCAGTGAGAGGTATGTTAGCATCTCCTATTTTTCTTCATTGAGCAATAACCTATATTGTCTTTCTCTTGGTCCTATGGACAATAACCTAAAAACCATATTTTTACCTCTTGAATATTATGCTTCATGTGAAGTACCCTAATTGCTACTGATCTTGTGATCAAAATATCTTCATGACTTTCGTTTGGAATCATTATTATGCCTTGTTCATTATGGAACTCAATTTGTTGTTATATGCCCACTTTGAGGTGGTTGATAATGATGATCACTTATGTGGTGATTAATTTATAAATCTGACCATACCTTTTACTTGCCTCCCTATTAAGCATGTTGTGTGACACAGTAGCCCTAGAGTAATATAATTTGCATTGGTTTTGGGCTATGTGCCCTTATTGTTTATTTTGGGATGGTTGTTATGTGCCCCATACCCAGGTTTCAACTTTATGGGGGTTGGCCCAATTTTTAAATATATTGGGAGTTTGGTTATGTTCCAAATTTCTATCAGGTTTCAACTTTATGAGGGTTGGCCACCAATTGTTGTTTATGTTGTTCTAGTGCTATGTTTATCTCACCTACATGCAGGTTGTTATGGGTTTTGTGCCCTAGAATCTTTATGAGTGCTTTTGTGGCACCACTTTTGTTATTGTTTTAATGGCAAGTATTCCTTTTATCATATGTTTGGTAATCTTTCCTTTTATGCCCAATTGGGTAGTTCTTATCTTTTTGCATGGGAATCCTTCTCTACTTGATGTACCTTTTTCTTAAAATAAAATGCTCAATTCCTTTATAGCACGCTTATACCTGCTTTTTGTTGATATCCTATTTTTCTTTTCCTTTTGTGGGGTATGCTTCCAACCCCAGGTGTTGGACAAGGAGAAGGAGATCTAGGAGGACCTGGACCACATCAGGGATAGCTGACTTCATGGGAGACCTTGCTTGAAGTTGTTAGGTGATCCTCAGCTAGTTCTACATATGTAGTTAGTTTTCCTTAATGTCACCCTATGTGGTGAAAGTTTAGTATGATAAGTTGCCTTGTAATGGTTAGATATTTCTCTCAATTCCACTGCTACTTTGTGTTATGATACAATCATGTTAAATAAATTTGGTTTCATCCCCTTTTGAGAAAAAAATTTATTGGTGGATGTTGACCTCTTTATTTTTAGTAGGGAGTGGATCCCTATGGGATCCCACTCCTTAAACTTGAATACTAATCATTACGGTTAACACATATGATCCTAGAAAACCTAGGTAAGTCATTCACACTCGAAAATACTTGAACTTTAAGTAATGTTGGACATTTTGACATATTAGTTGATTATAAGTGAATGACCCAACCCTAAGGTTGACATAGGAAAAGTGTAACTCTAATCTCGAATATTAAAATATGATATTTTCAACATCATGATCTTGACCCTTGATCCAATCTTGATGATGTAGGATCTGACTCGAAGGGTTGACCTATTGATTCAGATATTGATTATACTCGAAATCCTCAGTGAAAGGTATGCTATTACACCTTCTCTTTTGCTGTAATGAAAATACTTTTTATGTATCTCTTGATTGTGTACTCGGCTATATACTTGGTTGAGCTATTATTCCCTTTTGATTTGGATTCTGTATTTCTCATATTATATTTTGAGAAAACATGAGAACATAAATGATATTGCCCATTATGATTGCCCGTATATTGATAATAATGATGATGTTGATGATGTTGATAATGTTATTATTGGGTGCAAGCGACCTCCTCATTCAAATGTGGGACTTGTACATTGGCCTCCTACCTCATATGGAGAGAAGGATCCCAATGACTTCCCCCATCGCATTGGGGCAATAGAGTCACACAAAACTATATAAGCATGCTTCTCGATTATAGCATAATGGGAACTCGTAATAAAAAGTGAATTGTTTTGAAATAAACATCTTGTCGAATAAATGTTGATTTTGGAAATTGCTTGTTACACTTTTCAATATAAGTCCCTCCAAGTATACTCCTTTTCTGTAAACCATTTCACTTGTTTTTATATAGCGTGTTTTGCAATTGCATTGACTTTGTGTCTTGGTTTTCTTGATTTTAGACAAAACATTGGAACCTTGATTATATCGCTTCCGCACTCATATACTTTGATGAAAAAGATTGATCTACAATATCTCCTATATTGGGTTAGTTGTTCTTTCAATATCTAGTTTTTGAGTTATTATTTCTTATTGTATATGCCAGTGTGTTAGATCCTATCGGGAAACTCAGGGACGGGCACTTCAATCCTCTTACTACTGTCTAGGCAGTAGGATTGGGATTGGGGTAAGAATGGTTCCATGACTTAAACCTTTTTATCAACTATTTTCCCTATCTTGATAACTCAATTAGGATACCCATCGTCATCCCCTTACCCCTAAACTTCAAGAAAGTGCAGTAGGTTTGTATAATGGAGTTTCTATATTGTGCTTGCAGGTTCTAAAACAAGGTGCAAGCCAAACATTGAGTACAATACTAGAGTACTACATTGCAATATTTGAGCAAGTACACAAGCATATGTATGTATCACATTCAAGCAAGAAATCCATAGTCATATAATTATTAGATCTTGTACCTGGTTCAGAGGTTCACAACCTAACACATCCTTGATCATCTAGCCACAAGCCACACTTTATTAACCACAAGATTACATGTATGCATTAGATTCTCATCATTAACCCTAACTAATTCCATTTTAGGGTTTCTAGCCAAGTTCGGTTCCATGTTGGTTATAAGTACATCAGATGATCTTTTAATGATCTAGGGGTCATCATGAAGGTATGGTTCAAGTTTCACATCATTTTCATGTTCCATTCGCTTTAAATGATCATATCAAGGTTTGAATTGCTAATGAACATTATAGGGTCAATGACTTATAATAGGGAAACCAACATCAAGTATCATAAAGGAATAAGATCCAAGCATAAGGGATGGTTTAGGTCAGTAAGAATAGGACATAAGAAGCATAAACAACAATAGGTGGATGTCCCTAAGGGTCAAGGCATGATGTGACCGACATTGGATATCAACATATCCACATGCATTCAATCATCCACATGGTACACATATGCCATCAAGGTCCAAGTTATGACTTGGATTTGGACATACACATCTAATATATCATAAAGGAAGGAACGTTCCCGGATTTGAGAAAGAGGCGCAAGGGAAAAAGATCCACCTAAGCATCATGGTACAAGACCCATAATTCAAGTCACATAGGTCACACCTAGGCGAACTAGGGTTTCCAACACCATAAGAGAGAAAGACGGTGGATAATAGGCATGAGTGTCCCCAAAAACTCTAATATTACATATCTGAAGGAAACTCAAAGAGTTGGGTGCATAAGTTTGAACACACCCATCATTGGTTCGAGATGTAACCAAAGATTCACATAATTGGGGTAATGCATGCATTACATGTCAAATGAAATCAACCATAGCAAGGAGGATATTAGGGACAGATGTTAAAGTCAAGGAGAGACATATATATTAGTGATTAAAGGTTGATTAGGCATTAGTCCATCATTAAGTAGCAAGATTACCAAATCAGGTCAAGTAGTGTCATTTTAGTCCAAAAGCAAGTCACCTTATGAAATTTGGGGGTATTCATGAGAAACTAGGATGATTAAGTGTTCAAGCACGTTCAAAGAACTTCCAAGTCACTTATTTCACGGTTAGGAGGGTAGAGGTGCATTAAAGTTCTAATATTTAGCATACTCAAGCATTCATTATGGTCACACAAGGTCAAATTTCGTATTTTAGCAGATCAATTGAATTAGAAGACGAATTAGAGTCTGTACATTAGTCCATGTTGTAGGTCTTGTCAAGAGGATCAAATTGATATATAATTTTGCCCAAATTGGCCTTAGGAATTGGGAGATAAGTCTTTTACAAAATATACATTGAAACTATAGAGTTTGAAGTTTAGGATGTTACATTTATCAAGATGTTGACTTGATGATCGATCCAGGACATTGATAGCTGATCAAACGGCCGACTGTGTCACCCTATTCTAGTATTTACATGTTGGTGGTGTTGTTTGGGAGAAAGCAGCCACCTGTCGGCCTGCAACTCTCTCTCTCTCTCTCTCTGCCATCGGTCGCCTGCACATCATTTCAACCGCAATGGCGGTTCATAATCTCCCACACTCGCCGCACTGGTGGGGAGACGCCCCCTCTCTGTGACCCCATTACATGATTCCTCTATTCCTAGTATGGGAATACAAGAACAACAGGGTTAGCCTGCCCAACAGGTGATCGTCATGCCTGGAGCAGCTTGGACGAGGAAGCAGCAGGTGGCCGAAGCATCTACATGATAGTGAGGTCAGCCTCCCAAGCCTTTTCTTGCTCCTCCTTCCACGGTGGCCAAGTGGAGAGGCATGTATTTTTTATGGGTCCACGGAAGACAAGAAAAGGGGGGAGGGTACTCCAATCTGTGATGGAGGTAGAGGAGCTCTGGGCTCCCATGGTGGCAATGTTGCACTAACATCGACGGTCACACTCCTTGCTAAGGCTGAGGAGATAGGAGGTAGGAGGAAACAGGAAACCCCCACATTTTCCATGTTGATGCCCCAACTACTAGAAATGGGGATGGGAGGTGGTAACTGTTGGTATGTATGCCCTGAGAGCCAATCATGGGAAGATTGGTGGGATACATTAAGATTGATTTGATAAACATCAAAGGCAAGCTTCCAATACTTTCTGGTTCAGTCACATGAGATAATGATAGAATAGATTGAATGTCTAGAGAATGACAATACTCATTAACGTATGCTCTCAGGTTAAGAACTTGAACGATGAGATCATACGGATGGTAAGAGTTTGTACATTCTTACTCTCGGATGTCATTATTAAAGGTAGATAGACAACAATGACACACAAGACTAGATTGTGGTGTTGGTTGATGACAAAATCTCATTAGTCATGATATGGAGATATCAAACCAAACACATAGGTACTTGTTAGAGAACAAGTGTACCGGACAGACCCACCGTGAGTTTGACACATGGAACCATGACATGGTAGTCCCAGTCAGTTCTCACAGTGATGGTGGTGAGTGTGATTCTTTGACCTGAAATCACTACACTCAACACATGTCGTTGGGCACACTTTGACATCATCAAACGCAGTCCTGAAACATGGGTTGTTATAAAGGTGATGATTGGGTGGCTTTGACACATGGGGCTTTTGAGGGGTGAGTGATAGATATGGGATTTGTCCCTCCTGAGGGAGTTTGATATCCATGGCCACTTGATGAGTAGGATTGAGATAGGCGTGCGCACACATGTGTGAATCAGTATGTGATATTGATGTCATACATATCTCCTCCAATCTACTCTGAGATCAAGAAAGTGAATGAGCGTTGACAAGATGACTGTTCCATGCCTTAAGTTCATTCGGGATATCAGTGAAAAAGGAATTATACATTCACTGTAACACCATTCACGGATTGTAGGATTTAAAGTTGTTCTCCAACTTTCTATTTCACTTGGGTAGCACTGATGTGCGACTAGGCACCACTCTTTTCTTGTGAAGTCATAAGTGTTATGGACTTTCACTACCAATGTGAAATGGACCTGCAGGGTCACACACATAGGATTTAACCTAGAAGATGAGTTTATCCACAAATGATGTTTAGATTGATTACTAAAGGAGTTTAGTAGTTCAATTAAACACTCAATCAATTGATAGCTCAGTATCATAGTGTTCAAGGTGTTGGACTGATTCATTAGAGTCTCGGATTGATTGAAACTGTGATTGACTGATTTTGCATAGTCTGCTGCCCCAACCGATCGGCTCATGTGATGAACCGATCGGCTCAGGTTGGTGAACCGATCGGCTCATGTAATGAACTGATTGGCTCAAGACAGGCTGAGATGACCAGTTTAAGAGTTGAACTGATCGGCTCAACTGGTCTAACTGAGATCGTTTGGAAAGTGAGAAGACTATTTTGCAAATACAATTTGTTTCACTTGTACAAATTCGATTTGGACAAGGATTAACATTTGATTAATCGGAAACAAATTTGAAAGTCAATTTGAATTGGATCAGGACCATGAACCGATCGGCTCAGAAGTGAACCGATCGGCTCAGGTGCCCCAACCGATCGGTTGAGGTGTGAATCGATCGGTTCAGGCGGCGCAGTTGGTTGTTTTGTGGAAAATCTCAAACCCTTCTACTCTTGCTTTAATCCCACATTGTCTGGGGTAGAGAACCATGTCCCATGACCCTCCTATATATAGGAGTAGTGGGGGCTTCTCAGGTACACAACTTAGTGCACCAGTTGCTCTGTAAAGTTGTCGTTCTCTCTGGTTGTGGTAACCAGGAGAGCCCAAGCAAGTTCTACCCGATAAGGGAGGCACAGCAAGGGAAAGACAACTACAGAAAGAGACTGGTGGTAGGAGAGTGTGTCGGTGACTAGTACACCGATAGGAGGGTGCGACTCCTTCTGATTCCTTGTGGGATAAGGAGATCGGAGTTCCATGTGGTCTGTGTGGACTACTTCAGAGGCAGGAGACTTCTGCCGCTCAGAGGACAACTGTCAATCCCGACAGTCCCAGTGAGATGAGAAGTTGACTGTCCTGGTAAGACCAGGAGCTACACAGACACCGTCCAAGACTGGAGGTGAAGACTGCGCAAGCTGTGAGGTAAAGTCGTCGAGCAAGCCTCGGGACAAGGTATGCCTATACAAACCATCCTTCCTATTATATAGACGTTGACGTGTTTCCTTTGTTTTGGGTTTTTGGAGAAGAAAATTTTTGTTTTCTGCTGCCTTCTGTGTCTCCCCTAGACCAAAATAGTGGTATCAGAGCCATGTCAACTACTCTATACTTTAGGATTATCGATATGATCGATTTTGGTTTGTCGCCTTTATTTATTGCATATGATGTGAATAAAATTGGCTTTGTACATGTCCAATCCTAAATCCACAAATCCCAATATACATATATAATATGTAATATGAATGCACTCGATATGCGTTGCCCTTAAGGGGTCGTTTGGCCCCCGACTTCACAAATTCTGCAGTTTCATACATGCTCGACTGTTGATTCAAGAGCATCGCTGTGTGTGAGCATTGAGACGGTACATGCAGCAGAGCACACTAAACTGATGATGCGGAGATGGTGCTGCACTGGACGCGTGCTTGTTCATTGCCGCCGAACATGGTGGGTTTTGAAATGCCGACGATTCGTATAGGCAAATACTGAGTCAAATGCCGAAAAAAATTACGATATACAAATTAACAACCCAACTATATATAAACACCGGTAGTTGGAAATTTGGGGGCCGAACGGCCCCTAAATGAGTTTTGTGGTGAATGTATAGTGTGGTTATGGCCAATAAACCCTATGTTTGTGTGCTTGGTTGTATGTGGTTGTTTGCATCTCGGTCTGTGCACCGATTCCCTATCTCCTATTCCTGATGTAAATTGAGATAACTCAAGATTTCTTTCCTACCTTTGCTCCCCCCGAATGTAACTCGGGGTTTCCCAATTCAAATGTAAAATAGGATAGATCTTTTATTTCCTATTATGTCAAAGAACGGCTGACAACCTGACGACAACTGAGACGATCAGTTCAAGGCGTGAACCGATCGGTTGGCAATCTAGACGGTCCGTTCTAGGAGCGAGACGATTGGGTGGCGGCCATGAAGAGATGCACGACGACCAGGCAAACTGATCGGTTGGAGGATCCAACCGATCAGCTGGTGGCACCCATATGACAGGCGAGGGCGAGTAGGTCATTCATGTGATGAGTTGATCAACTCAGATGGCTATACCACTTCATCATGGACAGGTTGCATGTGATGTAGACCTAGATGACCGTGATTCCTCTTGGCTTGAGGAATCACATTACGATGGCCATAATCATTGCTTTTATCATTTTGCATGTTTTCAGTGGGATATAGCATGTATATGATACGTACTATATACTGTGGTGATTGGATATGTATATGTACCTATAAAACCAAATCCCTCATTAAATATTGAAGTTTTAGATGCCTTCCAAATGTGACACACGTGAAAAGCTTGATCGGCCAAGTGTGGGCACGCCCTAGTGTGGTACACCGTCTGTCTCGTGGAAGCATAAAGGATGGATATGTGGGTCTGCCCTAGCAGGGTACATATTCATCGTGTTGGCTTTGGGTCAGACTTAACAAGGTAACCTAGATAGGATCTAGAACCTTGAGGCATGGAGGTGATCATGGCAAAGAGTTGCATATCAAGAGTTGCATACAATGAAATTGGCAAAAGTTGCCTACCTGGAAGATCTGAGTTGTGGGTGACAGCCCTAGCTGGTCTATGACTTAGAGGATATCAGGATCTTGACCCACTAGAATATTGTACGCTGCAATCTTCCAAATTGATGGTGAGGGCTATCAATTTGAACAAAATAGTGGGAGCGATAATTAATTAAAGTCCTAATTATATCGTCAACCTTTCAAATCAATCAAATAAGTCAAAAATGAGTTTTGGACTAAATTGCATATATTTCCTTTTGTAGTACAAATGACAACAAACAACAATCAATTTTCATTATGATTGGTCCTTGAAAAGGACAAGCTGCATGGGACTAACTTCCACGATTGGTTTAGGACATTGAGAATTGTTCTCACTCAAGAGCAAAAGCTCTATGTCTTGGATACTCCTACCGCACCAAAGGCAGAAAGGGATGCTTATAAGAAGCATTCTGATGATGCCATTGATGTGAAGTGCTTAATGTTGTGCTCCATGAACCACGAGTTACAGAGACATCATGAGAACATGGGTGTCATTGAGATGATTCAGCATCTCAAGAACATGTATGAAGATCAAGAACGGCAAGAGAGATATGATATCTCCAGGGCACTGTTCAAGTGTGTCATGACAGAAGGAGATTTAGTTGGTCCTCACACGCTCAAAATGATTGGGTATGTGGAGAACCTGACGAGACTGGGATTTCCGCTGAGCCAAGAGTTGGGTATTGACGTGATACTGCAATCATTGCCAGAATCCTACAGTCAGTTTGTGATGAACTACAACATGAACAACTTTGACAAGCCGTTGATAGAGTTGTTGGGCATGTTGAGGACAGCAGAGACACAGATGAAGAAGGACAAGCCTAAGTCTGTGATGATGATCAGCGACAAGAAAGGCAAGTCCAAACGCAAGGGCAAAGGAAAGTCTAAGAAAGGTTCTGATGCTAGCCAGCAGCCCAAGTCGTCTTCAACTCTCAAGGCCAAAGGAGGCGTGACTAAGATTGCCACCATTGTCAAAAGCCAAGACATTGGAAAAGGAATTGTCCACTCTATCTGGAAGAACTAAAGAAGAAGGAGGTGATAGAAGTCTCCACCTGAAGGTGTCATGAAATAAACTTGTAACATTTTGAGGTATATGATACCAAGAAATAAAATGTAAAGCACTCAATAAATGGGGCAAGTGTTGCCGTCATAGTAGGAGTACTTTAGTTTATTTTCAGCCTTAAAGGCATGTAATAGAGTTATGAACTGCTATTTCATATTTTCCAATGGATAGAAACACATTATTTTTGCATATTGTATGACAATGATAGTAATTAATAAAGTTGATGTTTCAAACCCAAAAGATATAATCTTTGTGGCAATGCCTTGTTTATCTTGTGGTACTTGGTATGCATAAGATAAAATGATACCTGAAAGTTATTGATGACTCAAACAATCAAATAAGCATGAATCATGAGAAATTCATTTCTAGTTTCCATATGATGGATAAATCTAGACTCTTTTGGTTAGAGAACCAGTAAGAGACATGAATCTCTTAGACATGACTAATCAATCTTCACTAGTGGTAGTGGGAGAATGATTATCCTGTTAGGTATAATACATGTGATGTATTTACATACCTATTGGAGAAAATGTTAATACTTCAAATGGTGTTTAGAGAAATACCAATATGAACATCTTGAAGTGTTCAAGAATATCATAGATGATGTAAAAATTTGGTAAAGTGTTAATTCTTGATGAGATAAATGAATGAAATACTTGAACCAAATGTTTGAGGTCCTTATGAGTGATTATGATAGTGTATCATAGTGAACTCATGATTAAGGCATGGTGATGTCTAAATCAAAAAGGAGTCAGAGGATGATTATCAAATAACTAAATTCTTCTTAAATAAAGAATACCCCACACTAATAAAGGACATTAAGAATCACAAGGATTTATGAGTTGTTATATCCTCGACAGATACACCTCGATTATCTATGTGATGAGTTGGTCATGTGATGAATCAACAATCTAGATGAATATGAGGAACCGGTATTTGAGTTATGGTTTATGACCATTACATCCTAAATGACTTCCATGTGAACCATAAGGTATGACCTTTATGGTAGCACCCATTGGGATGAAATCCATAAGTGTGAATGAGTCTTAAGCATTAATACACATGGATAACATTTTTAGAAGGATGATGCTTGTTGATTGCAACTTAATGACTAAGAAATTTGACATATGGATACTAAAACTGCATTCTTGTAAGGAATAAAATGAGGATGTGTACGTGGCACAACCTACAAGGTTTATGAATCCATTAATGCAAATGAAGTCTATAAGTTACAATGGACTAATCAATGTGATTGATTAAGTACAAGCAAATCATAACTGTGATCTTTATTTTGATAATATAGTCAAAGGGTTTGACTGATATGTCAAAGATAAAGAAGGGATATGTGATTTAGTGGGAGCGTATTCACAATCCACATGTTGATGTGAAATGGAAAAGTTCTAGAATGGAAATCCAAAGTGGAAATTATCTTTAAGGAAGATAGAGATGTTTTATATGTGATAGGAATAGAGATCTATAGACTTTCGAGCAATCAACTCTTTCTTGTACCCGGTTTCAAATGTCAGTTCATGCATGTCACAACGACTCTATCGGCTTATAGTCATTCCTGGCACTCGGCGCATGTCTTTGATCGTTCTCAAAAAACCTCCTAACCTGAAAAGAGAGAGCATACATTGGCAATCTGTACTGAAGGGTTCAATATGCATAGATTTAGTGGGAGAAAACTTGTCCATGTTACATGGAGTTGGTATCCCAAGGCCAAGTGTCCAATTATTATGAAGAATGGGAACACTAAGGATAGATAAGGATCTATCATGGATGTAATCATCCCATCATCTTGCATGTAGGACATGGAAAGAACAAAATGCATTCATCATCTTGTATGTAGGACATAATAATATGATGTGCTCATCCTGATAACTCGTATGTGGGACATGATGAGTGGATGTCTGTCTAGTTCCAGTAAGGGTTACTGGAATACCATAAGAACTTGATAAGTACTTGAGAAGTACTAGTTCTATGGAAATAAGGAAGGGTTTACTATAAAAGGTTACACTGATGCGAACTTCTGAAAAGGGCAGAAAAATTAATCTCAAAATACATATGGGATATATAAAAGTGAATGTTTGTTGATAATTGGAAACGTTCCAATAAAGTCGTTTAAAAGGAAAGGTCGAGTATCCATGTATTAGAGAACAGCAATGGATACTATATGGATCTAGGAGTTCATAGAGATGAACTTATAGATATTCCGATCTTTGATGATAAGTAAGGAATACTTGGTCATGCAATGTGGCTAAAGGTTAGCAAAGGAATACTAGATCGCATATTACGGCAACTCCATATCATATGTATGACGTACAACGAAGAGATGAAAGACATGCAGTTAATACCGACTTTGGAAAGGTGTTGCCATAACTCACTATGCTAGCACTAGAGCACAGTAACATGTGGGACATGTTTGAAGGTCACTATGAATATGATTCAAGGGTGATTGGCTCAAAGTGCAAGTGGGAGTCTGTTGGTATGTATTCCCTGAGAGCTAATCATGGGATGATTGGTGGGATACATTAAGATTGATTTGATAAACATCAAAGGCAAGCTTCCAATTCTTTCTGGTTCAGTCATATGAGATAATGATAGAACAGATTGAATGTCTAGAGAATGACAGTACTCAATGACGTATGCTTTCAAGTTAAGGACCTGAACGATGAGATCATACAGATGCTAAGAGTTTGTACATTCTTATTATGTCCCTAGTTGGATGTCATTGTGGAAGGTAGATAGACAGCAATGACACACAAGACTAGATTGTGGTGTTAGTTGATGACAGAATCTATGATCCTTTGTGTCTATAAAACATCGGTGAAACAAAAGACATAAGAAGGAATAAAGGTGATACCTTTATGAACACTAGTTATCCAACAACTAGATGTGTATTATGTCACTGAATAACAAGATCTTCTTGATCTAAATCTGAATCATCTACTAATGAAATCCAGATGAAGAAATAATAGATCCAGACCATCCACCAAGAAGTTGTATGGTTGTCTCCTTCATAAAATCTTGTTGTCATCTTTTCAAAAAAATTGTCCAATACTCTATGTATGTTCCATGGACTCTAATTCATCCACACAGGTGATGGAGAACATGGTGCACCACCTTGGCCACCAAGTTGAAGTGGAATAGAAGTTGTCACCACGCTAGTCATCATGGAAATCCCTTTATTCTCTTATCTAGGGCAGTATTCTTTTGGATTTCTTTCTATCTCCAAGAGAGAAGTTTTATGACAATATTGTCTTACAAGTTGTCTAAAATGATATGTATTGCCCTTTGGGACATGCTGCCTTTATATAGGAGAGTCATGGATTTAGAAAACCCTAGTTTGAATCCTTTTCCTAGTCACAATTATAAAAATAGTCTAATTTTGAAAAACTCATATTGGATTGTGATTGCTTATTCACATTTCATGATCAAAACAATACCTGATTGTCTGATCATGTTATCTAATTGCCCAATCATGACAGTTCAGATCTGAATCTGAATTTCTTTCCAACTTTGGACTTTCTCAATTACATTGTGATCGCCCATTCAGGTTGCCTGATCGGACAATAAGCACGTGTACATTGGAAAACCCAGTCAACTATTTGACAATTAATTGATCTATTGACCCAATCATATGACCAACTGGTCAAACATTCTGGTCACTCGATTAGAGGGTTAATCAACCTTCTTATGATTCAGAACCATTCTAATCATATGCTTGATTGTGAACTTCAATTCCCTTATGCATCCTTATGTTTGTGATCCAGTAGGTTCCTGATAACATTGGTAGTCGTGTTCAAAATAACACAAGAAAATATTATTGTATAGACTCACATCATTTCCACCCAAGTAATAGGTCATAGTTGGAGAACAAATGTAACTATAAAGTGATCAGGAGTTTTCATGATTGTATAATCCTTTTGTTATAGATTTCTAGATTGAAACTGAGGCATGGAATGTCATCCTCTTAACAACATTAAATATATGTTCCTTGAACTAGAAAACATTATTCGAGATATTGTGAGCTCAATATTGTATATTGACTCACATGATCATGGCTATGCATTTCACAATCTCACTTATCAAATGAGCAGAGATAGCACTCCAAAGGAGTGGTAAGTTCCATCTACATCAATCATAGTATGCCTCATATGTCACAGTGTACCCAATCACCACCTTTCGTCAACTAGTATTTTGGAACACATTGGGATAGTGTCAAATTACACATAATAATATGTGTAACTTTAGTGACTTCATTTGTAAGGATCACAGTCACCACTAACACATTGAGATATGACTCGGAGATGTCATTACATGACTTCCATGTGTCAATATCAAGGTGGGTCTATCAAGTACAACTTGTTCCCTAACAAGTACCCATGCATCTAAGTTGACATCAAATATCATGGCTAAAGAGACATAGTCATCACTCACCATACATGTTGGTCTTGGGTATCATTTTTTATATATATTAGTCAAAGTAATGACAAACTAGAGACATAAAAAGAATGTTTATCTACCTACTCTTGTTATTATTCCATCTCCTACATGATTAGATACCATATTGTGAGTTTGATTTCTTATGAACTTGAGTAGATTTTGTTTGACGAGATATAGAATAGGGAAAGTGTTGGAACACTTATATTGATCATATTGTTGTACTTTTGGTTGTTTGTTTGTAATCTTGAAAAAGGCAGGTTTATGATAAAGATCTACCCTAAGTTTTAGAGAGGAGTAGATGTAAATGATGATCACTCATACATTATGCTAGATTTATACAAAGGATGTAAATGTATGCATGTTTGTTGATTGTTATTGATAGGCTAGACTCAATTGAATTTCCCCTATAAATTGCAACACCAAAAAGAATCATTCTTTTTTTGTTTTTTTTATACTCTAGTTTTCTTTAATCTCTTTTTTAATATGTCTTGTAAATTCTTTCAATAAGGAACACTATGTATACCATTTGATTTTACTTATGACCCTTAGACCAAAGGTACCAAAATTTTACTAACATTGTCCTTGTGTTCAACCACATCTACTATATCTTATCCTATATATTGTTGCCACTATGTCAAGGCTTCACGTTATTAATTCAAAGTTCAACCCTTAAGAACTAGGATCATATATTAATATTTTGGCCCCTTTTTATGAGATAAGCAAATTTTAGTGTTGTTTTCAGGGACAAGGGAAACCTGCTAACTTTTTCAACCCTAATTAGACTTTGTTAGTACTTTTATTTCTATATTACACTTGATTGCAAATTATTTTGGGTAATTTCATCATATGTTGATATCTAGTTCGATGTGTAGTACTTACCCTGACTTATCTATTTCTCTATAATTATGTGTAACTCACCTTATTCATCAAGAAGAACTAGTCATAGAAGTTGAAACTCCTCATTGTTCAATCTGTTTGTGTAGTCAGGTTTAAGGTAATGTAACAAGACATTTTATGGTGAATCTGGGAATCAATGCCACCAACTTGAAGTTGAAGAATGTACTCATCATCATCATACAACAAAGGTAGTTTACAAGAAACTTAAATAAGGATAGCCCCTATTTGCACATTGTTTCTTACAAGACATTTTGCAAAAATATAAAAATAAATAGGGTACCTCAAAAGTTATCTATTGGAAGGCATTTGTTTTCTCCCTTAGAGATAAGGCTTAAGATAGGTTCAAGAACATGAACAATTTATTTGCCATCTGGGAATCTTTAGCCAAAGCATTCATTAACAAGGCATTCCCTATTGATGGGAAAATCAAGAGTTGGATCAAGATCAATAACTTCATGTAGAAACCCTATGAGAACCTAAACTATGAATGGGAAAGTTACCAGGGCTATCAAAGGGAGTTCCCCCATCATCGATTCAATTGTGCATATCTGTTTAACACTTTTAACAATGATCATTACCAAAAGAAGAACACCTATCAACACATCAACATGGAGTGATTCCACAGGACTAGACGTTGATCATTATACACTAATAAAAGAAAATATCACCACTACCAATATAGATGGGACATCGAGAGAGGCGTGGGTGGAAACATGTATGAAGTAGCACTGTCAATGAATCAAAGATTATGAAATTCCTAACTATAGAGGTGGATAAGAGATATTGATGTCCTTACTCTGAGAGAACAAGACATAAGTGGTAAGATCCATGTACAAGTACTTATGAATTGTGTCATCATACGAGGAAGTAGACACAACTCTGACTACTACAACTACACCCATTTTGAATAAGAAGAAGACAACCAAGATGGAGTTGAGAATGTGTCATATGGCAGTTACAAATGACTAGACCATGTCAGATTCTCATATGGGAACACATTAATAGTAGTAAAATCTCATATCCTGAATCATCCCCCTAAAACCCTAGGTTTAGAAGAGCATATGTTGCATTAGGTTTCCATTGCACCACTATATTCAAAATAATAGGAACTCCCAAAAGCATCCAAGTCTAAATGATGTCCTAAATGTTTTCCTTTCAAAGAGTTAAGCTAAGATAAATGAACAAATCAATTAGATTACCATCAATAGTAGAAACACACAAGCATAATGTAGACCCAAAATGTGAATTTTACTAGACAAATATCTAATCTTCAACAACACAATAGGATGATAGATCAACAACTTACACACCTAGCAGATTTGATAAATAATCCAAGTGGGCAAATTCCATCAAGCACTGAACAATATCCATGAGGACACAAATTTATTGTCATGGCAACTCTTTGATCAAGGACCAATCCTAGATCCCACCTCAGTAATGAACTAGTGTGAACCAACTATTGTTGTACTAGAAAAGACTTTTCTACTTGTTCCTATGAAAGATGCACCAAAGGAAAAGAGCAAAATGAAGAAGTCTTCTACAAATGGAGAATTTTCTAAATACATATTTGCAAATGTAGATCCATATGCACTTATGATATTGTTTCCTTAGACGTTGATAAAGGCTCACCTCAAGAAGAGGTATACAAATTCATCAAAGTAGTGAAGAAGCTAAAATAATAACTCTAGTTTGTGTTTGTTCTATTTTCAAGTCTCACGATTTCTAGGCAATGAGGGCTAGAGTGGGTGGGTCTCTGTCGGCTTGAGGAAGGAAGATAAGAAATTAGTGGGCATCCTCCTTTCTCCCCTAGGGCCACTGTATCCATCTCTCATTCTTGGTGTCCAATCATGCACTGATTTCTACTAGTCTTTTCTCCTTCGACACTCCTTGTCTCTGTGGTAGTGTGTGGTGGTAGGTCCTTTGTTCTTGTGTTGGATGGGTGTGAAGGGTGATATCAACAATAGTGTTGATGGATGGGGGTGATGAGGATAAGAAGGCAAGGGTCATGGTGGTGGAAACTCGTGGTGGGTGAGACTCCCTTTACTCCTTCCTTATTACTTTTATTCATATAGTGTATTTTCTTTTATGTCCTAGGTAGTTTAGGCTCACTGCCATTGTAGTTTCATATATTGGCTATTTTAATCCTTTTAATAATGTTTTGAGTCCTTCATTTGTGGAGGTGAGAGGGCACTGGATTCCCCCAATGTCCTTCTTACAGTTAGATTTTTTGGTATGTATTCCCAGAGAGACAATCATATGATGATTGTAATGACATATCTTGTAAATGTTTTGATTTAAATAAAAGTAATCTTCCACTTTATTCTATTATATTTAGTTATTAGATAATGATGTAAGATAATAAATATACAAATAATTATATCATTGCATGACATATGTCTTCAGGTTGAGGACTTGAACAATGAGATCATATGGATGTTAAGAGTATATACATTCTTGTTATGTCCCTAGTCAGATGTTATTTTTAAGGCCGATAGACAACAATTACACATAAGAGTAGAGTATGGGTTGGTTGATGACATAATCTCATTAGTCATGATATGTCATATCAAACCAAACACATAGTTACTTTCCAGAGAATAGGGTATCCGACATATCCATCTTGAGAGTGATACATGGAACCATTGAATGGTGGTCAGAATTAGAACTCATGGTGATGTTGGTGATTGTGGTTCTAGACCTAAAATCACTACACACATCACATGTCATTCAATGCACTTTGACATGATCCATTGTGACCTTGAATAAGGGTTACCATAAAGGTGGTGCTCGGGTGCATTGTGACACATGGGGATGACTATGTGTGATGTAGATGGGATTTGTCCCTCTTACAAGAGTATGATATCCTGGCCACTTGATCAGAGAGACTGAGAAATGCATGTTCATGCACAAAGGAACTATACAATCATTGTAACACCTATCACAGATTGTAGGTTGAAGTTGTTTTCTAACTTTCCAATTACTTGAGTAGCAATGATGTCTTGCTAGATATTCGTCATTGCTTTTGATGTCATATATAATTTATGGACATTCAGTGCTAATATAACTTGGAACCTATAGGGTCACACACATAGGATACACATAGAATAGGAGTTTATTCATGAACAAAGTTTAAACTTGATTCCTAAAGTGTTAGGTATTTAATTTAAACTATAACAGTTGAAAATTGACTGACATGACTATGAGTTGACCAATTCAATTGTTGAACCAATCAATTCAAGTGTCAGGTCAATATGAACTAAGATTAGCAATCAGGACTCTGGAATGACATGTTCAGAAAGTGAACTAATTCTCTTGTGTTTAAACTGACTGGTTAAGGTTGTGAACCGACCGTTTGGTTGATCAATTTGTTTGGATCAAGAATTGATGCTAACGTCATGTTGTGCATTAATAGAATATTAATTTCCAATGCTATTATGAATAGGAAACATTATGAAATGGCCCGTTCAAGAGTTGAACTGATAGGATCACATGTGAACCAACTGGTTCAGTAGTGAGCCAATCGGTTCATGTGCTGCCCCTCGCTACAACCCACAAGACAACTCAAAGCTAAATGCAGAAATAAAGCTAAATCGACAGATTACCAAAAAACACCGGAAATTAAAACCATTTATGGTAAGGCACAACATCCAAAAACTTATCATAAGGAGTTCCAAAGACACTTGTCATCTGCATTATATAACCTAAAATAACGTTATGTACAACATGATGCATGAAAGGACCACCTGTAACACACGATATTTATATTCCACTTACATCAATCTGTACAAAAGTTAACTATACAACATGAGGTGATCAAACCCAAAACTCTCATTGATATCATCATCAACAACATGAGAAAATCCTTATACAAACACTACCCCCAAGGACCTGAGTGTACATGGACGACTCTAGGACTCTAATGCCAAAAGTCCAACGAGCAACATGTTCAACCTTATCGGCTGAATATCTTGCTGATTCTCCACCTCAGTTGGACGATCACCACCACGTCATGCATGGCCACCTAAAAGATGTGGAAACCCACGGGGTGAGACCAAATATCCCAGCTAGAGATATAAGTCTCCGCCAATGATATTAAAGCACAAGTCAACATATATAAAAAATAGGACTAAAGATACATCTATGTTAAGAAGATCTAATTTCTAATGTAAGAAGTGTAGTTATTATTATTTAAGCAGATTAGGTAGCTATAACAGAGAAAATAATCATTCCTAACCATCATAAGCAATTTACAATTGGATTGTATAACATCTTATCATCAATAAAGGAATATGAAGAACATGTATATCCACTACCAACTATATTATACAAAAGCAAGCAAGGCCTCGTCCAATGTTTTCGCATATGATTCTAAGCATGTACACTACACGGCTTGTTATGTGCTTTATTATGCCTAGAGAATTTGAGTCATACCACCCAAATCCATTTGACCACTAATAAATCGAAATTGGTTCCATACAAGGTCAATGGAAGCGATGGAATCCATGACCTCTCCAACACCTCCCATTCAGCACGAGAGTAACACCACAAAGACATGTCAGTCAACTGCACAAGTGACTCATAGTCAATAAATGGATCGACTCACGCATGGTCATCTACAAATATCAACACCTAGCCCACCTTGGTACAGGTAATGACACTAGAAGAATAAGCTCACACATGACTGTTCTAACAAGAAGGAGTGGTCACACATGGCTGTTCTAACAAGAAGGAGTGTCTCATGCATGGCCATCTATATCCCAATGAGATCGGCTCAAGCATGGCCATCTCACACAACCTAAAATTAAGGATGCAAGGGAATACTTGACTTGCATCCCACATATTAAAAAATATGGGCTCCATGTTAAACTCATTTCACCATCCATCAATTAAGGTTGACACTGTAAAGGATCCATGGCACAAGGAACCTATGTGATTAGGGCTCCACTTGATTAGTTAGCCAATTGGGTGACTTTTAGCATCAAACAAGATACAACGTGAAAACCATAACAAACTCTACAAGATAAGACATAGAACACATTCAATAGATTAAACATATAGGGTGTGAGCTTGTCACACTATCACCACATAATTCTTGTATCATTGCCATTCACAATACCATCACCACTATTACATAGCCTCTCAAGGCTAACACCAATGTCATATCACTATGGGATATCAATCCCTTAATCATAGCACTAGAGGGTACCACTTCACAATAGGCATCAAGCCATCACCAGGTCATAGGACCCAATCACCACATTCATGTATCACATGTATAATCAGCATGCCTCACAAGGGCATATTCAACCCATCTCACATCATAGCCATCAAAGAACACACTATCTATGGTCATAAAATTCATAACACCTACATGGTTAGAAGATCATAATCAAGAGATAATCACATAACATCATAACCATCCATGATAAGGAAATACGCAAAACTTGTTCACTATTAGGGTTTAGGGTTTCCTCTTTAGCCGATTATGGTTAACAAGGTTAGGGTCAACCAGACGTCCTAGAATCACCACCCTCCATCATCTTGGAGTGTAATAGCATTAGGTAATATCATTAGAATAGATTAGATACACACTAAACAACATTATACAAGTTCATACAAGATTATCATTAGGTGTTCATATGTGCTTCATAACCACCTATCATCACCACATGTAACCACATAGACACATGGATCCCAACCACCCTCTATGATATGTCATGACCGTGACATCCACCATGAGTGTCTCGACCCTCAACGCCATCACCATGTTGTGACCCATCTCCTTCACGTCGTGTCTACAATGTTAGGTCTTCATCTTGACCACCAACTATGTGTCGCGCCTGCATCACATCAACCACCACCATGTCATGACCACAACATCTCTTGATCATGACCCAACACAGCAAGAGCTATCTCATCTAGGTCAAGGAAAGGAACTAAGGGCCACTAGGATGTTAAGTACTAAGGGTTCTCACCTAACAACACTAGGTCCAACATCACCACAAGGAAAGGACATATCAACCCCAAAACCAACTATGTCGCGATCATCCACCATGGGCCACATCACGACTGTGATGCCTATGAGTGTGTCTCAACCACCAAGCCAGCTATTTTGTGACTACACCAAGGGTGAACATCTAGGTCACCAATATAGAACCCAACTAAAGAAGAACTTTGATCACCATGAAAGGAAACCTCAACCAAACCGATCTCCACAAACCCTAAGCCTAAGGTCTGAGAAAAGCATAAACAAAGGAAAAGAAACCATGCCCAAGATAACTAAAATTGAGCATAACTTTTCTCCCACATTTAGGTGTACAAACAACAAACATGAATTCTAGATTAAGGGTCAACCATGGAGGAGGAACTCCATGAAACAACACCTACCAAAAAGGACACAAGAAAGATCAGGGTTTCAGATTACTTCCAAACCAAACATATTAATCACTACCAAACAAGTTCTAGAGATTATCATCATCTAATATCATGTTAGAGAAATGTTCAAAAGAGAGATAATACAATAGCTTGCATGTATGAAAGTGTGCAAGTAATAGAGAGGGCAAAGAGTTATGTAACCACCTTAAGAAGATCACCACCAATACTCCAAGCACACGATCTAAGGGTTGGAAAAGCTCCACCAAAAGCTCCAAACTCAGCCTCAAGAGCACCTCAAGAAAGGGGAAACACCAAGGTCAAAGGGTATCTCAAGAAAGAGAGGAAAACCTAAAAACTGAGCCAAAAGAAAGAAGGGGGGAAAGAGAGAACAAACTCCCTCTCACTTGGGTGTTGCCTTGTTAAAACATGGCCTATTACCATTGTTATTAGGAGCTTACTCTCAAGAAAGACCACCATGTAAAAACACAGTCTAAGGCTGAGAAAGAGGAAGAAGATGGGGTAGAAGATCTGAAGGAAACACCAAAAAAATAAGATAAACACTCATAAAGATCAGAGATGACCAAGGACCACTACAAGCACCACATGCAAGGGATGAACCACCTCCAAGGCACCAAGAACACTCCTTCTTACTCCACAAAGATCCAAGGATGAGCACAAGAGAAGGGAGGAAGAAGATGACTGAAAAGAACCACTTTCATGGAGAGAAGAGGGTTCATATAGAAAAGGAGGAGGGAGGTAAGACAAAGGATGAGGTGTCAATAAGATAGGGCTCCAAAGAGACACTTGTCTACTTAAAAGGCCAACATAAAACCACATGAAACCACTTAAGAATGACATGCAAGACATGGTGATACACTTTAGGTAGTGTCTCAACCACCTAAGAAACTCCACCCTCTATGTTGTGACTGCGACACACCAAGGGGCTCCATGGTCGAGACACACCCTAACAACACCACTAAGTTGCGATACCAAAACCACCACAAGCATCCTAGGTCAAAACATGCCTCACCAAGCCTTTGTATCGACCCAAGACAACCTTTATCATGACCACCACACCAAGGGGAAGTGTCTCTACAATGACACCCCCTCAACAAATCCTAAGTCGCGACCTAGGTCGAGACAAACCAATAAGGGTCACAAGGTCAAAGCACACCAATCCTAGAAAACCCTAATCACCACTAAGGGTGACACCACTCAACCAAGGGTCCAAAAAAGTACCCCAAAGCACCACACTCTTTCTCATGAATCTAATACAGATAAAGAACACTTTAGATGTTGAAAATTGCACATCTACCCCCTATATTTGGTAAATTCCAATTTGCACCAAAACTAGCACAGAAAGCACAAACAACATCCAAACAAACTCAAACTTGGAACTTAAACTCTCCACAAGATCTAATCACATCTCACAAGATTAAAGCAAGGTCCTAAGCATAATATCAAGCCAATGAAAACATGATTACCCCAAAACATAGGTCAGGGTCCTTACATTTTAGTATTGAATTGACCGATTCAACATTCACATGTTCCAAAAAATTCATGAAATTTTGTCTCTTCAACTCCCATTTAGAGTGGAAACCCTAACCTCAACCCTCCTAAATAAATAGAGGGGTACTGGGGGCCTTCTTGAGACACAACAATAAGCTTTGACAATTGTTTTCCTCTCTGTTTGTGGTAATCGAGAGAGCCCAAGAAAGTCCTTCCCGTCAATGGGAGGGATATCTAGGGAGAGACAATTGGAATGACTAGAAGGGACAAATCCTTTTGGTCCATTCATCTAGGTGAGGAGGTTGTTTCCACACACTAGGAGGATGCATTCAACCATTGTCTGTGGTGATCAATCAGAGTCTGACACCGACCACTGTCCAAGTGCAACTTGAAGAATGGTGCACACTATAGCAAGGGATTGTCGATGGACTTGCTCTAGGACTAGGGATAAACCTTGCAATCCTCTTTTCCATTACATAGTCATTGATGCGGTCTACTATTAAATGGGAACATGGAAGTAATTTTTTTGTTTTCTCTACCTTATCTGATGTCATATTTCCCTACAGTGGTATCATAGCCACGTTAATTTACTATGTTTTGGGATTTAGTCGATTTGATTGTATAATGGTTTTATCATTTATTTATATAAAATGATGCAAATAATTAAAATAATCAATGTGCATATATATATATATATATATATATATATATATATATATATATATATATATATATATATATATATATATATATATATATATATATATATATGTACATATATGTAGTTTATAAGTGTCTTCCTAAAGTCGGTTTTGATGGATGATGTTTATCATTATTATGGCCAATAACCCCTAGATCTTTGTATGTGGTTGGATTGTTATCTATTCCTATTTTATCTCGGTTGCATATCGAGCCTCTACTTCCTCTTCCATATGTAGAGGTATAAATTATTTCCTTCCTATGCTCCCCTTGAATGTAACTCAAGGTTTCCTTATTACCATGTAATATTTTAAATAACATTAGGATAGTTTTAATTATTGTTACGGCAAAGAAAACACTCAGCACTAGACAAACCGCCAACTTCAACAAAAAAATGATTGGTTGGAGGTTTGAGGAGGATAGATGACAAGAGGAGCTAAACTGATCGATCGGTGGCCCAACTGATCGATTGGAGGTGTCCAAACATTGTTTGGACTAGACATTCAATCTAACAGACCCTACCGACTAACCAGGAGGTGAGCCGATCAATTCAAGTGTTGAACCAATCAACCCGGATTGGTTTGAGCATAAATCTTTGCCAACAACAATTTTCTACATGTGATGTAGACCTTAGGTGGTAGTGATTCCTTGTGGATACAAGGAATTACAATAGATATGGCCATAGCCATCACTCATGTTTTATAATTGAATATATATCATTTGTGGATATAGCATGTATATCATATGTACGAGAAGTATGTGGTGATTGGATATGTATATGTATATATAAATATAAAATCCCTCAATATATATAAAGTCTAAGATACTTTCCATGAGAAGCAAACATGTAAAGTTTGATCAACCAAGTGTGGGCACACCCTAGCATGGTGCATCATCTATCTTGTGGAAGTGTGATGGTAGATATGTGGGTCTACCCTAGTTCGGTGCATATTCTATCACATTGACTTATGGGCCAGGCTTAACTAGGTGACCTTAATAGGATTAAGTGCCTAGAAGCATAGATATGGAGTATGGAAAGGAGTTGTGCATACCATCTATCCAATAATTTCTCGAGTTGCAATTGGAAAATGTTGCCTACCTTAATAATTGGTCATGAGCACTAGTGTTGGTTAGGTAATGGATTAATTGTTTTATATCTTGGCTCACTAGAAGATTGTACTCTACAGTCTTCCCAATTAATAGTGAGGGTATAAATTTGAACAGAAATAGTGGGAGAGATAATTAATTGAAGGATTATTTAAACATTGTCAAATTATATATTAGTCAAATCAAATTAGAAGTGTTCAAATTGCAAATTTTTCTTGTAGAATCAAATGGAAAACACACAATCATTACGATTAGTCCCTATGAAGGACAATCTAAATGAGATATACTTCCATAATAGGGTCAAGACATTAAGAAGCATTCTCTATGTCCCTGAAACACAAGTGCCAGTGGAACCCACTCCATATTCTCCTAATACTAAAATGAATGCTCAGTTGAAGCATGCCAATGATGTCATAGACATCAAGAACCTTATACTGGGCTATGAACTATGAGTTGCATAAACAACACGATAAGAAAGGAAGGTATAATGTATCTATGGTGTTGTTTGAGTGAAAAATGATAGAGGGAGATATATTAGAGCCCCATGTGCTCAATATGATTGAGCATGTAGAGCATCTAGATAGACTTAGATTTCCTTTTGGTCAAAAGTTGACCATTGATATGATCTTGCAATCATTACATGAATCATATAGCTAGTTTATCGAGTGTTATCACTTGAGTAACATGGCTAAACCCGTGTCTAAAATTCTTGACATGTTGATAAATGTCAAAGCACAAATGAAGAAGAACAAACCCATGATGGTAATAAACAAAATAGAGTACAAGGACAAAGGCAAGGCCAAGAATGTTATGAGGCTAAGATGAAGTCCAAGTCTTCTACACTCAAAATAATGAGAGGGTTAAGGAAACCAAGGAAGATAAATCAAGGCATAGAGATATCTACTTCTGGTATATATGTAATCAAGATTAACTTCATTGCTTCTTCATCTTTGATACCAGATACCAAATGTGGATCACATTGTAACATCCCTGACCTGGGTTATGCTTTAACCCTAGGTGTTGTGTTTAAGAAAGATAATTATATTCTTGCTCTTATCTTTTGGAAAAGCAATTAAGGTTCAAGAGGAACTTATATTTCAATTTTAGTCCTTTTTGAATAATGTTGAAACAATGTTTGCTTAGTTTGGACTAAAGTGCAAATTACCCAATGTGAGGGGTTAACTTGCAAATGTTACTTGATAAATGTTCCTCATGTGTTGAAGCATTATGAGAATGAAGATGATGCAGAGGTATGGCTTGGGAAAGCATGAGTAACAAGAAAGAGTTGATAAAGCCATGTTTATGCATTAAAACCTAGTTTTGGTGCAATGTGCAATTTACCCAAAACCTAGGGTTTAATATGCAAATTATCACTTCAGAATAGTCCCTAATGTTTATTGGCATCTTGTAGAGAAAATAAAATGAGAGGGTCGTCTTATTTGTATCATTTTGGAGGAGAGAGAATCTTGATATTAAAATAATCAAGATTTAAGCTTAATTGGAACTTTACTTCAATTTAATGCAAAAATAAATATATTAATTGAAGTGCCTTTCAACCAAAATTGAAATGGTTGAAATCCATATATGTGTACGACCATGTGCCTTGCAAAGGAACAAAAATATCTAAGGGAAGTGGATAACTCACTCACATTATTATAAGAAAAAGAAATATCCACTCACTTATGGATATTATTATAATATGATTTAAGGTGCTTAATTTGTTTTTCTTTAAATCATGGATAATTGAAAGGAATAAGAGGCAAAAGATATATCCTCATAACCAAGGAAGGGAGGGGGGAAAGTGGCAAGGAAATGGAGGAGTTATCCCCTACTTTCTCTCTCTTAAATGAAATTTTAATAAAATACATATATGCTCCTTTATCCCTAGCTTGGATGGGCATTTTCAAATCCACCTTCACTTATTGCTTGCAAAAACGACCAAGGGAGCTTGGAGCAACAGGAGGACGAACCCTAACATGTTGGTAAGATTCTTGACCTTCTTTCACCTTGATTTCATGCTGGAAATCACAAATCGATGCATGATTTCTTCTTATCTTCACTCGATCTTCAATTCTAGCCATTCCTTTTCACTCAAACCTTGAGGACGACCTTGGGATAGTTGAAGGTGTTGCTTCCACCATTAAAGATGTGGATCTTGAAGCTTTTAAGCTCAATTGGAGGTGGGTTTTATAACTTTAACCCTTAATATTGTTATTGCATTCAATTCCTTATCAATTGTTGATCCTTTCTTCATTCTCAAAATTTTATTTGGTTGATTGATGCAATCACCATGAAAATCACTACAAGTTTCGTGGGTTTAGATCTTGATGATGATGAAATCATCATAAGAACACACCTCCCCAAATATCTATTGCAAATGGTTTCAATAATATGGTCCAATCGGTTTCACCAAACCGTTTGGAGACCAAACAGTTTGCAAACCGTTTGGAGGTTTGGGTCCCAAACCATTTAGAAGTGTTGACTATTTGGATGGGTTGAACGTTTGAGGTTAGGACCCTAGTAAATGATGGATGATGATCCAATGGATCCAATTGATCAATTCAATCTATGGACAATCTTTCAATTAGAAACCCTAATCGGGTTAAGTACTGAAAATTCAATCGGTGGATTTAAAACTTTGGGTTGATTAACCCAAATGGTCTCAAGACCATTTGGAGGTCACCCAAATGGTCTCAAGACCGTTTGGAGGTCCAAGACCGTTTGGAGGTCTAGGGTTGAGTATGGTTGAGTAATTGAAGGACCAGAGATAGCAAATTGAAATGCAATCAATAGTTCAATTGGTGATCGATCTAATGATTTAAACCCTAATTGAATTTCACAAAAGTTCAATGATGGATGGAGCAAACGGTCTCAAGACCGTTTAGAGGTCATCCAAACGACCTCAAGACCGTTTTAGGCCAGGTCATATCATACTTTGATGATGATTCATTGATTTCAATTGAATCAGTTCCACAACGTTAATCATTGAAGGTTCCTCAATTTCAAAACCCTAATTGAAGGTTTCTTAATTATAAATCCTAGTTCAATTGGGTTCAAAACCCTAATTGATGGTCCAATTGAAGGATGATTCAATAGTTCAATTGATGAATGAATCAAGGATTCCATTAATAGTTGGTTCATTAAGGGAAACCTTGAATTGATTAAGTGTTGAAAGACCATTTTGGTCCATTCGATTTTGAGAAGGTTTGGACCAAACGGTCTTAAGACCATTTGAGTCCAAATGGTCTCAAGACCATTTGGGTCCAAACGATCTCAAACCATTTGGAGACCCAAGTCCAATCGGTTTCAACACACTTCTTGCCCAAACGGTTTCAAACCGTTTAGAGAGTAAAGGGGTCAAGAACGTTTAAGTGATTCAATGTGATCATATCAATTGGAAACCCAAGTTGATGAAAGATAAAATGACCCTATGGTTGTTACTAATCTATCTCAAAGATAATCAGTAGGGTTGTATCTTTAAGATACTAAGTGATTGATAACCCTTGATGAGTTAATCCTTGAAGCTTAAGTAAGCAATAACTCAGTACACTATGATCATAGATGTATGTACTTGATTGAAGGATTGATGTAAACCTAATCAAGTCGAAAGGATGATAGAAAGAAATTCATACATGAATATTAATCATGTGGTGATTAGGTTATGATCCTTAGTAAAGAGATCATGAAACCCTAATCCAGAAGGTTAATGAACCCTAACCCTAATTTAGGGTAATATAATGTAAAACCCCAATTATGGATAATTGAACAAGAAACCCTAATTTTAGGGTAAAGTGTATGAAACCCTAAACTAGGGTAATGTGATATAAAACCCTGATGTATTGATATGAAAATGAGAAACCCTAATTGAGGGTGATTCCATGAGAAACCCTAATTGAGGGTGATTCCATGAGAAACCCTAATTAAGGTTGATTTTATGAGAAACCCTAATTGAGGGTGATGTCATGAGAAAACCCTAGTTGGGATGAATAGTAAACCCTAATTATGGGCAATGTGATATGAAACCCTAATGAAGGGAGATGTTATGTGCAATCCTAACCCTAATGTAGGGTGATGCTATATGCAATCCTAACCCTAAGGAAGGATGATAGTATGTGAAACCCTAAACCCTAATAAAGGGTGAGGGTATGGGAGACCCTAATCCTAATAATGGAATAGTTACTATTATACTAATAAGGAAAATACCTAAAGTGATTGATTATAGGTAACCTTATAGCAAGCAATTCCTTTATCTGAGATAAGTCCCTATCTTTGAAGATAGTTGGACAATCCTTATGTGTTTTTTATGACCTACGTACTTCACAATAAAGGTGATAGGTTAGTATATGGAAGTATTAAGATGGGAAATACCTTAATACAATATAAATTGATAACTCAAGTAAGTTTAAAGTGCTAAGGGAAGTGATATATTAGAACATCATATACATCACATCCAGCTCTTTAAGAATGATATTCCTTGATGTATCTCAAATCCAACATACTTGGATGAATAACATGTAAAGAGTGCTATCCTAATCATTACATCAAGATGTAATGTGTTTTATGAACCATGATAATGGTTGTTGCCTAGTGAAAAGTGACAAGATGTTAAATGTGCTTTATGAGCCATGAGATTAGTTGTTACCCAGCAAGAGGTAACAAAATATTTTAATAGGCCTGGTGAACCACATGAGTATGTTGATACCTAGTGAAAGGTACCAAGATAATTATAAAAGTCCCCTGTAAGAGATGATAATGTTCTTAATAAACCAAGAAAATGGAAACTTAGTAACATAATAATTATAACAAAAAGATACAATAATAATGATGGAACCTTGATTATACAAAGTGTGGAGAAGAGAGGGATACTTGCATTACATAAAGAATGTGATTTAGAATGATGGCATGGCCAAATTTTAAATGTCAGTAGAAGAATAAGGTACCCAGTGCTGTGTAAACAGACATGGGACGTAATCACAGGATTGGCATAGTCCATTACCTGGAATAGATACATAGGATTGGCATAGTCCATTACCTGGAATAGATACACAGGATTGGCATAGTCCATTACCTGGAATAGATACACAAGATTGGCATAGTCCATTACCTGGAATAGATACACAGGATTGGCATAGTCCATTACCTGGAATAGATACACAGGATTGGCATAGTCCATTACCTGGAATAGATACACAGGATTGGCATAGTCCAATACCTGGAATAATATCACAGGATTGGTAAAATCCCAATTCCTGGAATAATATCACAGGATTGGTTAAATCCCAATTCCTGGAATAATATCACAGGATTGGTTAAATCCCAATTCCTGGAATAATATCACAGGATTGGTTAAATCCCAATTCCTGGAATAATATCACAGGATTGGTAACAACCCAATACTTGGAATAATTGCACAGGTTTGGCATAGTCCAATACCTGGAATATATGCATAGGTTTGGCATAGTTTAATAACTAGAATGTATGCATAGGTTTGGCATAGTCCAATACCTGGAATAGATGCATAGGTATGGCATAGTCTAATACCTGGAATGGTTGTATGGGATTGATAATGATTTAATCTGAGATGTTTATACAGGATTGGTTAAGTCCAATTCCTAGCAAAGGTATGGAGTCTATAACCAAGGATTGTCGTAGTCCAATACCTGGATAGGACATGATGATATATATAATCATATGAATGGTATAATTGAATATTTGTATAGCAGATTGGCTAAGGCCAACAGTTGGAAACAAGAATGAATCATGAGTGACCCATCAGAATGATGAGTGTCATAAGTAAAGTTTGAGATGTTGAAAATGTATGTTAAACAAATGATATATATGATCTTCCTATTCCTTATAAAGAGAATAGATGATTTCCTGCTCTATTATAGATTGTTGCAATACTTTAAAGATGAGAGTGATCTAAACTTCTTATCCTCTGCTCAGTTTTACATTAATTAAACTGCAATAATGATGTTTTTGGGGGAGAGTTATATCTCTCGCTGGGGCAATTTTCAATTGTCTCACCCCCATGGGGAACCAACATTTTTAGGTGGACGAGTATGAAGGAGACTGAGAACATCTTGCAGAGGAAGAACTTCAGCAGCAGCAGGTACAGCAGCAACAACACAGGTGGAGTGTGTTGTTTGTCATGTTTGTGGATAGAAGTCCTATGCGTCGTCTCTGTACTCTCAGGTCCTCAGAGTTATTAGTTAGTGCTTTTAATGAATCATATTGAGATTTTGGCTTGATGCCTCGAAGTTCTTATGTTGTCTGTGTTTAGCTTTTAACAAGGCAGTTGATGTTGTAAACCTCGAGAAGAGGTGGTACAAGATATGTACTTATGAACCAGGATGTAAATGTAATAAATTGGTTCTCATTGAAAGAGTTTTCCTATGATTGGATCTCTTTGAAAAAGGTTTTAATTTTTAGTGATTTTCAGTAATCCGCTGTTAATGATCGCTTCCGTTTAAGTAAATCTTGTTTTTTTTAGTTGTATGCCACACACACATTCGCTCAAATGTGAAGGATCTGAGAGAAGATGTACACCTTTGAAGAAGGTGAGGTTGAACTGTGCATTGGTAACAGAGTAAGGATTGCTACCAATGCAGTTGGAACCTATGAGTTATCTCTGTCAAGTAGGCTTATAATAGAGTTGAAATTTTTATTGTGTACATGTCATTAATAGGAACATCATATATGTATCTTGTTTGGATAGGAACGGATTCAAATTTCTTATAAAGAATGGTCGATGTTCTATTAGTAAAGATGAGATCTTTTATTGTAGTGCCCCAATGTCTTATGGTCTATACTTGATATATCTGGAGACAAGTGTGTATAACATACATATCAAAAGACAAAAACTCGATAACTCAAACAAAATGTACATTTGGCATTCTCGTCTAGGCCACATCAAGTAGAAGCACATTTCTAGACTCCCTAAAGATGAGTATCTGGACTCTTTTGATTTCAAATCAATTGAGAAATGTGAATCTTGGTTTTTGGGTAAGATGATGAAGACTCCCTTCACTGGTAACAATGATAAGGTGAGTAATCTATTAGGGCTCATACTACGAATGCATGTCTCCTTTTTAGAACAAATGCTAGAGGTGGTTATCTGTACTTCATTACCTACATATGACTTTAATAGGTATGGTTGTGTTTACTTGATGAAACATAAGTCGGAAACCCTTGAAAGGTTCAAGGATTTCATGCATCAAGTGCAAAACCAAATTGTTAAAAGTACTTAAGGCAAGAGTTTGAGGACCTTCTGTAGCCCATGGTATCATATCACATTGGACTCCACCTGGAACACCACAATACAATAGTGTATCAGAAAGAAGGAATCACACCTTGCTAGATATGGTGCGATCAATGATGAATATTGTTGATCTTACGACTTCCTTCTGGGGTTATACTCTAGAAACTACAATGCTTACACTTAGTTGTGTATCATCTAAATTGATTCAAAAGACACCATACAAGATATGGTATGGGAAACATCTCGACGCGTTTTTATGAATATTTGGGTATGTGAATCATATGTCAAGAAAATGTTTCCTGAAAAGCTTGTACCCAAATTAAATAAGTGTTATTTTGTTGGATATACTAAAGAAATAAGGGGATACTACTTTTATACTCCATCTAACAACAAAGTGTTTGTTGTCAAGACTAGTGTATTCCTTGAAAAAGAATTCATTTCTAAAGGAATAAGTGGGAGAAAAGTAGAACTCAAAGAGGTTCAAAACCAACAAGAAAATATTAAACCTTTAGAGGTACAGGAGTAACAAGGAGACTCACACATTGTTGTGGAATCTAAAGTACCTCATGTAGCACAAGAAACTCATAGATCTAGTAGGACAAGCCTTGAGCCTGAAAGATTTGGTTATCTTATGACCCAAGAAGGAGGTGAGTTGGAAATAGATGATGAGCTAAAAACCTACCTAGAAGATACTAAGGGACCAAATTCTGAGAAATTTCTTGAGGCCATGATATCTGAGATGGAATCCATGTACACCAACAAGGTATGTACCTTAGTGGATCCACCTGAAGGGGTAAAACCCATAGGGTGCAAATGGGTCTTCAAGAAGAAGATGGACATGTATGGTAATGTACAAACCTATAAAGGCAGATTGGTTGCAAAAGGTTTTAAACAAGTTCAAGGTGTTGACTATGATGAAACTTTTTTACCATTTGCCATGGTTAAGTCCATTTGGATCATGCTTGCCATTGCAACCTATCATGACAATGAGATTTGGCAGATGGATGTTAAAACCACATTCCTTAATGAGAATCTTCTTGAGAATGTGTACATGACACAACCTAAGTGTGTTATAAATCCAAAAGATGAAAATAAAGTATGTAAGCTAAAAATGTCAATCTATAGATTGAAGCAAGCATCTTAGAGTTGGAACCTTTGTTTTGATGAAATGGTCAAAGGTCTGTTTATACTCAAAATGAAGATGAATCATGAGTATACAAGAAGGCTAGTGCGATCATAATAGTATTCCTCATATTGTATGTAGATGACATACTGTTGATGGGGAATGATGTTCCTTCTTTATAGATGGTAAACAACTAGTTGGGAAGTACGTTCTCTATGAAGGACTTAGGTGAAATATCATATATCTTAGGAATCAAGATCTATAGAGATAGATTCAGAAGGCTTATTGGGTTAAGTTTGAGCACATACATTGACAAAGCATTGAAGAGGTTCAACATGGAGAACTCAAAGAGAGGAAACTTACCCATGTCTCATGGTGTCAACATCTCTAGAGCTCAATGTCAGAATTCTTGTAAAGAAAGGGAGTTGTGACAACTTAAATTTTTCTCTATTCTCCACTATAATCTCTCTCTCTTAAATTAGTCTCATTAATTCAATCTAAATTTCATATTGAAGTGTTGTGACACCCCAATTAGATCACATCAAGGTTAAATTTTGCAAGGCATGGCATTAATTAGAAATGTTGAACGCAATGACATACATTAATAAATCACCATATTGCAACTAGTATTGAACTTTTTTGATGGAATATCATCACCCTCTAATGTGAATCACATTGTGGAGGATACATTATCTTGATTGGTCTTTGGAATCAAAAGTTATGGATGTATGAAGAAGTGTTGATTTATCTTGTTTCTATATCTTTTTATCCCTTTTGTGTCAGTTTTGGGCCAAACACCCTAAGGTCCACTGATGAGCAAGGCCCAGCAAGGATACACTCCATGTCTCTCTTTTCTTTGCCTTCCTCTTTGAGTAAAGAGCCATGGATCGTTCTTGTTCCTCTAGCAACTACACCTAAATCAGGAAGGAGGAAACTAGAACCCTAAGATGCAATGGAACTTCCCATAAACCCTAAGAGTTGCCCCATTTAAGGGCTTTTGCTCCACTTCTTTTCCCCTTTCTCTTCCCTCATCTTCTCAGTTATTGTTGGGTTTTAGGGGAGACGGAGAAGGCAGCGGAAACAAAAAATTTCTTCTCAAAAAACCTAGAACAAAGGAAACGTGTCAACGTCTATACAATAGGAAGGATGGTTTTTAGAGGAATACCTTGTCCCGAGGCTTGCTCGGCGACTTTACCTTATGGCTTGCACGGTCTTCACCTCCGGTCTTGGACGGTGTCTGTGCAGCTCCTGGTCTTACCGGGACTTTCGGGATTGACAGCTGTCCTCCGAGCGGCAGAAGTCTCCCGCCTCTGAAGTAGTCCACACAGACCACCTGGAACTCCGATCTCTTTGTCCCACAAGGAATCAGAAGGAGTTGCACCCTCTTGTCGGCGTACTAGTCACTAGCACACTCTCCTACCACCAGTATCTTTCTGCAGTTGTCTTTCCCTTTCTATGCCTCCCTTATCAGGTAGCACTTGCTCGGGCTCTCCTGGTTACCACAACCAGAGAGAATGACAAGTTTGTAGAGCAACTGGTGCACTGAGTTGTGTACCTGAGAAGCCCCCACTACCCCTATATATATAGGAGGGTCATGGGATAGAGTTCTCTACCCTGGGCAATGCGGGATTAAAGCAGAAGTAGAAGGGTTCGAGATTTTCCACAAAACAACCAACTGCGCCACATGAACCGATCGTTTCATGCATGAAACGGTCAGTTGGGGAGTTGAGCCGATCGGTTGGGGAACCTGAGCCGATCGGTTCACTTCTGAGTCGATCGGTTCGTGGTCCTGATCCAACTCAAATTGACTTTCAAATTTGTTTCCGATTAATCAAATATTAATCCTTGTCCAAATCAAATTTGTTCAAGTGAAACAAATTGTATTTGCAAAATAGTCTTCTCACTTTCCAAACGATCTCGGTTAGACCAGTTGAGCCGATCGGTTCAACTCTTGAACCGGTTGTCTCAGCCTGTCTTGAGCCAATTGATTCATCACATGAGCCGATCAGTTCACCAACCTGAGCCAATTAGTTCATCACATGAGCCGATCAGTTGGGGCAACAGACTATGCAAAATTAGTCAATCGTAGTTTCAATCAATCTGATACTCTAATGAATCAGTCCAACACCTTGAACACTATGATACTGATCTATCAATTGATTGAGTGTTTAATTGAACTACTAAACTCCTTTAGTAATCAATCTAAACATCATTTGTGGATAAACTCCTCTTCCAGGTTAAATCCTATGTGTGTGACCCTGTAGGTCCATTTCACGTTGGCAGTGAAAGTCCATAACTCTTATGACTTCACAAGCAAAGAGTGGTGCCTAGTCGCACATCAGTGCTACCCAAGTGAAATAGAAAGTTGGAGAACAACTTTCAATCCTACAATATGTGAATGGTGTTACAGTGAATGTATAATTCCTTTGTCACTGATATCCCAAATGAACTCAAGACATGGAACAGTCATCCTATCAATGTTCATTCACTTTCTTGATCTGAGAGTAGATTTGAGGAGATATGTATGACATCAATATCACATACTGATTCACACATGTGTGCGCACGCCTATCCCAATCCTACTCATCAAGTGGCCATGGATATCAAACTCCCTCAGGAGGGATAAATCCCATATCCATCACTCAGCCCTCAAAAGCCCCATGTGTCAAAGCCACCCAATCATCACCTTTATAACAACCCATGTTTTAGGATTGTATTTGATGATGTCAAAGTGTGCCCAACGACATGTGTTGAGTGTAGTGATTTCAGGTCAAAGAATCACACTCACCACCATCAGTGTGAGAACTGACTATGACTACCATGTCATGGTTCCATGTATCAAACTCACCGTGGGTCTGTCCGGTACACTTGTTCTCTAACAAGTACCTATGTGTTTGGTTTGATATCTCCATATCATGACTAATATAAAGGGAAGATTTTTATTGTTATTTCTCTATGCACCCTTCTCTAAAACCCTATAGTTTTATTAGATCCAATGTTTATGCTACAAATGTTATTTGGGGTTTTGAACCACATACGAATCGTTGGACAAATATTGTGCAAATGTGTATCCACGATAATCACCTAATATCATATATGATATGATATGTATATAAATGAATATGAAATATTGAAAATTCGTTTTTTTGGTGGATTTCCATCAATTAGATCATTGTGGTTGATAGAAAATATTTAATATTGAAGTTTGATTTTAATAAAGCATCATGTAACATGTATATGGATTGATGCCACACCTCTCTCTATCATTCTCTGTGTAAATTTTCTTTATGCAATTAGAATAGGATGATGTGAAAAGAAAACTCGTGGACCATGGTGGGGAGGAGGAGATGATTAGAAGCCCATGAAAAAGAGGATGATCCTTGGAGTTATTGTGATTAACATGAGACAATGGATCAACAACAACCAAAAGAATTCCCAAAATGGGACTTCTGATCGACCAACTAGCTTGCCTGGTTGGACGACCAAAAACCTAAAAAGGTAGTAGTAGGATTACATCTAGATGTGAATCTCTTAGTTGTTTTTTTACATTACTTGTTGGCTCAAGTTGTTATACTAGTTACAAATCATATTTCATCACATGTGGTGATTCTTATAGTATATGATATATATAATAAGGTATTGTAATAGGGATTGGATACATATGGTTATACACACACACACACACGGAGATATATATATACATATATATATATGCATATTACTAAATATAACATAATCGTTGAAGAGGCCTTCCAAGTGTGATACACATGAAAAAATTGTTTGACTAAGTGTGGGCATGCCAAGTGTAGTACATCGTCTACCTTGGGGAAGTGTGATAATAAATATGTGGGCCTTTTAAGAAGGGAGAATATCTTATTTTATTGGACTTGGATTGGACCTGACTAGGTCATCTTAATGGGATTAAGCACCTAGAGGCATAAGATGGTATATAATTCATATGATTAATTATTGACTATAAGTTGTGCAATCATCTCCCCAAGAATTTCATATGATGCAATTGGTAATGTTTACCTACCTTAATAATTAAGTAGTGGGTGTCAACGTTGGATGATAAATGACTTAATATATATTGGATCTTGGCTAACTAGAAAATTGTCGTTGTAATCTTACGAATGAATAGTGAAGATTATCAATTTGGATAAAATAGTTGGGGTGTAATTAATTAAAGTCCAATTGAATTCTGTTAAATCATATTTTTGAAATCAAATTAATATTTGAATCAATTGCCTCATGTAATCTGTCTTATATGTAGACCATCGTCAAACACTAGCAACAAACTATTTTCCCATTAACCATTCCTTGAGAAAGAGAAACATAATTTGAATAACTTTAACAACTAGTTTAGGAAACTGAGAGTTGTTCCGACACATGAACATAAGATCTATGTATAGGACATTCCAATACCTAATAACCAACTCTGAATGCACCTAGAGAGGAAAGGCTCACAATAAGTAGTTTGATGACACTATGGACATCAAGCACCTCATTTGCTCCATGAATCATGAGCTTCAGAAGCAACACGAGAACATGGATGTTTTTAGATGATAACACATCTAAATAAAATGTTTCAAGAATAGGTATGGAAAGAGAGTTATAATGTCTCCAAGGCCCAGTTTAAGTGAAAAATTACAAAAGGTGATTAGGTTGGATCCCATGTACATATGCTATATGGGTGTGTGGACTGTCTTGCAAGACTGGGATTTCCTTTAGGTCAAGAGTTGGTCACATATGTAATCCTAAAATTAGTGATGAATTCATACAAGCAATCTGTCATGTATGAAAACATGAACAATTATGACTAGACATTCATTGAGCTACTATGCATGTTGAGAACTATTGAGGGGCAAATGAAAGAGAAGACTAATTTGGTGTGGATGGTTAGAAAAGGAAAAGGGAAGACCAAGTGAAAAGGTAAAGGTAAGAAAGCTTCTAAATCAATCAAAAAGTCATCTACACTTAAAGAAGAAGGAGGAGTGGGTAAGGGAGGCAATTGTCACCAGCATCACCAGGTTGGACAAGGAAGAGAGATTCCCTTTCTACCTTGAGGAATAGAACAACAATAAGAAATAGATAGAGATCTTGAATTCAGTTATAAATGTAATTGCAATAACTTATCTACTTATTCACCATGGGTATTGGATACCATATGTGGATCTACATATTCTCAAATATGCAGGACCTAAAAAGTAGTAGACCTTTGAACAGAGGGGATATGGAACTACACATTGAAAATATACAAAGATTTATTGCCACTGTAGTAGTCACCTATTCTTTATTCTACCCAGTCTTCTTATAGTAGAAATAGAGAACTACTATTACATATCTTCCTTAACTAGAAACATTATTTTTTTACCTTGTTTGAACAATTATGGTTTTGATTTTCTAACAAAGAATCGTCATATTTTCATTAATATGAGATCTTTTATGTTAGTGCCCCTTTGTCTTATTGGTTTTTTAATTAGATCTTGAGACAAATGTATATAACACAAATAATAAGAAGGTAAAACTCAATAACTCAAACATAGCTTATCTTCATACAAATGTATATAGCATAAATATCAAGAAGCTAAAACTCAAAAACTCAAATGGAATTTTTATTTGGGACTATCATCTAAGGAACACAAACAAGAAATGGAGTTCTAGACTCCATAAAGAGAGTTATCTAGATTCTTTTGGTTTTGAATCCATAAAGACATGTGAATATAGTTTCTTGGTAAAGATGACAAACACATCGTTCACTAGTAATAGTGAGAGAGCATGTGATTTATTAGGACTCATACTAATGTATTTGGACCTTTTAGCACAAGTTCTAGAGGTGGATGCCAGTACTTCTTTACTTTTACTGATGACTTTAGTAGATATGGATATGTGTATCTTATGAAACACAAATTGCAATACTTTGAAAAGTTCAAGGATTTCATGAATGAATTATATAATCAACATGGTAAAAGAACTAAAGAAATTTGATCAAACTGAGGTGGTGAATACTTTGGCCAAGAGCTTGAGCTCCTTTTGATGGATTGTGGTATTGTATAACAGTGGAATCCACATGGAATAAAATAACATAATGGTGTGCTAGAAAGAAGGAATCACTCATTATTAGACATGATCTTCCAATTTCCTCTTGGGTACATGCTCTTGAAACTGTTGTATTTACACGTAACTAAGTACCTTTTGTTTAAAAGACACCATATGAGATATGGAATGTGAGACGTCCCATTATGTCTTTCGTGGAAGTTTGAGGATGTGAAGATTGTATCAAGAAGAAGTTCAATAAAAATCTTAAACACAAATTAGTGAAATGTATCTTTGTTGGATACCCTATGGAAAGTATGGGATACTATTTATATCTTCCATCTAACAACAAAGTGTATGTTTCTAGAGATGTTTTATCTTTGAAGTTGAAGTTATTTACAGAGGATTAGTGTGATGAAAATAAAACTTCAAGAAGTTCAAGGTCAACAAGATAAAATTGAACCTATAGAGGTAGATAAGGAACAAGAGGAACCACAAACCTATCATAGCACATGAACCACAAAGGTCTAGTAGAGTCATCTTGAGCCAGAGATATATGGATTTCTCATGACTACAAAATATGTTGTGTTGGTCATGGAAGATAATGAGACAAATATTTAAAATTAGGCTATTGAGGGACTATATTCTAAAAAAATGGCTTGAGGCCATGAGATCTGACATGGACTCCAAGTATTTTTTATGTTGAATTTCTTTCACTAGTTTCCATGTTTAAGTCCATAATGATCATCTGTTCCATCAAAACTTATCATGACAATGATATTTGGCAAATGGATGTGAAAACTTCACTCTTTAACATGAATCTTCTAGATGATGTTAGCATGACATAGTCCAAAGGTTTTATCATTCCAAATGAAGACAATAAATTATGTAAGCTACAATGGTCAATATATGGATTGAAGAAAGCATCTACAAGTTGGAATCTTTATTTATATGAGATGGTCAAATAGTTTGGATTTATACAATATGAAGATGAGTTTTTTATTTATAAGAAGGTTAGTGGGAGCATGATTGCATTTGTCATATTGTATGTGGATGACATAATATTTATGGAAAATGATATATGTTCTGTTTAATTGGTTAAAACACGGTGGGACAATACCTTCTCCATGAAGGACTTAGGTGAAGCATCCCATATTGTAGGAATCAAGATATATATAGATAGATATGGAAGAATTTTTGGCCTAAGCCAAAGTACATCAATTGATTAAATGCTAATGAGGTTTAGCATGAAGAATTGTAGGAGAGGAAACTTACCCATGTCTCATGGAATAAGTCTCTCTCACTAGAATTCAATATCCAACTCTTTGGGAGAGAGAGAATGCATGAGTAAGATTCCATATTCTTGGGAAATTGAATCTATAATCTATGCAATGATTTGTATGCATCCAGATGTCTCGAATGCTTTGAGCATGCCAAGCAAGTACTAGTCACATCTAAATTATTGTCGCAACATAGTGGTAAATAATATCCTTAATTAGTTGAGAAGAACTGAGGATCACAAGATAGTGGTAAATATTATCCTTAAGTACTCGAGAAGAACTAAGGATCGATTCCTAACTTATGGCGGTGAGGAAGACTTAGTAGTAAAAGGTTACACTTATGTAGGCTTCCAAAGGGATAAGAACAATTATATATCACAATTAAGACTCGTGTTTTTCTTAAATGGAAGAGTTGTGAGTTGGAAGATTTCTAAGGAAGAGATAGTGATTGATTCTACAATAGAGTCCAAGTACATTGTTGCCTCCACTGCAACAAAGGAAGCCCTATATATCAAGAAATTCATTGAAACTTAGGGCGGTTCCAACATTGAATATGTAGTAGAGATTTACTGCTACAATTATGGAGCTATTTCACAAGATAAGGAACCCAAATCACAACAAACTTCCAAGAATATACTCAAGCATTACCATCTCATACGTGAGATCATACATTGAGGATATATTAAGCTTTGCAGAGTACCGATCAAAAGGAATATTGTTGATCCTCTAACTAAACACTTTCACAGTAGAAACATGATGGTCATGTTAGATCCATTGGACTCAGGTTTATGAGTGACTACCTCCAGTTCAAGTGGGATACTATTGGTTATATGCCATGAGAGCCATCATGTAATGAATGTAAAATGGATATTTCTACTTAATTTGATTAATAATAAAATACAATTCCACTTATTATGTTTTTTCACTATTGAGATGATGAATAAACCTAATAATTATTTAACTCAATGACATATGGTTTGGGTTGAGGTCATGGACACGAAATTATATGTATAATAAGAGTACTTATTCTTGTTATTTACCTAGTCGGTTATTATTGTGTATATTATAGGAAAAAAATAATAAACAAAACTAGCATGTATGGTGAGTGATGACTATGGATCTTTACACATGATATTCAATATCAACTCAGATCCATGGGTACTTGTTAGATAACAGGTTGTATTGGACAAACCCACCTTGAGATTGACATGTGGATGGCATGTAATGACATGTTGTAGTCATATATTCAATGTGACAGTGGTGGTTGTGATCCTTAGATCTGAAGTAACTACAATAACACATGTTTTTTGTGTACTTTGACACTATCCCAATGTAATATAAAATATAAGTTGTCAAAAAGGTGGTGATTGGGTACATGTGACACATGAGGCATATTGTGAGTGATGTAGATACAAATTTCCCCTCTTTTGGAATGATATCCCATACCACTCGGTAAGAGAGATTACAAAAAGCATGACCATGCTCTTGTGAGTCAATATCTGGGATTGAGCTAACAATATCTCAAATATTCTGATCTAGTTCAAGTAACATAGAATGGATATTAATAGGATGACATTTCATGACTATGTTTTAATCTTGATATCTATGACAAAGAAATATAACGGTCATGGCAACATTGATCACTTTACATGTTGTAGTTGTTCTTCAACTCATTCTTATTACTTGTATGGAAATGATGTGTGGCTGGAAACCAATCTTTTCTTGTGTTGATTGAACATTACTAGGAACATAATTAGGAACTTACGGGGTCACAAACATAAGGATCCATGAGGAAAGTTAAGTTCACAATCATACATATGATGAGAATGGTTTTGAATCATAAGCAAGATGATTGAACCACTAAATGGGAAACTAGAATTTCTTATTACCTGATCTGATGATTGGATCAATTCATTGTCAATTGGTCAACTAGGTTTAATATTTTACAAATGTGGTTGGATGATTAGGAAACGTAATCGGGCAACCAAATTGTAATAGGGAAAGTCAAAAGATGGAAAGCAATACTTCATATCTGGATCTGAACAGTCTTAATCAGGTGGTCAGCTAACATGATCAAGTGATGATGAACTATTATTGGTCAATTAGGATACATGATCTAGCGACCACAATCTAGTTTGAGTTTTTTCAGCATTAAACTACTTTTAAAATTGTATTAGGAATGAGATTGGAAATAGGGTTCTCCAAGCCCATGAATCTCCTATATAAATGGGGCACATCCCATAGGGTAAGACATATCTTTTGAGACAACTTGTAAGAAAAGTTTACAATTAAATTTCTCTTTTGGAGAGAGAAAGAAACCCAAAGGACTTCTGCTAAAGATAGGAGAAGAAAGGGAATTCTGGGATGAATACCATGTCGACAACTATATTGCTTCAACATGGTCATAAAGGTGGTGCACCGCATTCTCCCTCATATGCATGGATGAAGTAGAGGCTAAGTCACACTTGTAGAGTCTTGAAGATAAAATGTCCTAAGATGAGATCAAGTGATGCAAAGGAGACAATCGTGCAACTTCTTGGTCAACAATGTGGATCTATTGTTGCTTCATCTGGTTTTCTTGGTGGTTGATATGGATCTAGATCACAAAGTTCCTATTCTTCACCACCATAAGACTTGTCTAGTTGTTGGAAAACTTATGTGTGCAAAGGTATCACATTGATTCCTTCTTATATCTTTCTTTCACTAAAGTTTTATAGCTTTGATGGATCTTATGGCTGGGGTATAAAGGAAAGATTTGTATTGTTATTCCATTGCAACCCTATAGGTCTGTCGATTTCCCAATAGCTAACATGGCCTATGTCTTTCATGGCTTATGAGAACTCTAACCAAGGGGATTTCCCATCGTCCATTGAATCCATCAACTTTACGGGTGGTCAACAATGCCTCCATATAATAGAGTTGTTTAACTCCAAAATTTGGTGATTTCTCTACATAATGCAAAATACTTGTAGTAGAAGATTAATTGCAAGGATATAAAAGTCATATGATTATAATTTTAAAAATCAAAAAATAAAGAGTTAAATGAGTATGAAAAAGGAATGTAACATCCACAAATTGGATGATAATGCCAGCACCAAAAACATACAATATCAAATATTTGGCAACTACAATCACGATGTGTGGGGAATTCCCAGCCTGCCTCTAAAATTTGAATAAATACTAGGTTAGATTATTTTTTAGCAGAAAGTCATGCCCCCTCATTGTGGATATGAAGTTGACTATAGTTAAAAATATTCTTGGGTTATTGTGATTTCTATACTATGTAAATCAATATCACGTTGAGGTGGATTGCAGTAAACAATATTTTGGGGGTTATTATGAAGAACATTAATATTCATATCAATATGAACCTGAGACAAGTGAGACTATAAATTCCATTGAGAAGATGATATCTAACCAGAGGATGAATACAAAAAATGGAGGCTTTACTTGCTCAGATATTAGTAGATCTCTTCCAACCAGGAAAGGTGTTTGTAGGTCAATTAGAAAATTACACAAAGCACTAGGAGAAACTCAAGACATAGATTACTATGTAGGATGATACTAAGTTCATCCTGGTGGTTGTGAAAATGGTTGCACATACAGTGATAGTGAAATAACATAATGAAAATTTGTAGGAGGAAAATGAATAACCAACTTATACTAAATTGTTGATTCAGATGATGAGGTTTCACTCCAACAGGAGGTATATATAACACCACCAACTGAATAGGATGTTGTATCTCTAAATATAGTTCAAGACAAACCCCCTAAAAGAGTCTAGTATGGGCCATGTAGAAAAATTATAGCAACAATTTGAGATAATTAAGGACCCAAAAAGATTATTCATAGATAGCATAGTCCAAGCAAACCCAATTAAAATCTTTACTAAACTATGATCGGCCATCATATTAGAAAATGAACATATTCCTAAGCTTAATAATGGTTTTATTGATACTCATGTTGAAAGGAAGGTTTTCCAAGGAGATACATAATCATATAAACTTTTTTGCCACGTTGATTTTTCAAATGATGTATCTTCTTCTACTCCAGCACCAAAATTCCACCTGCATATGTAGGTATGAGAAGAATCCAGAGCCCCATCCTCCACCTAATTTACAATCATTTATATTTCATGTTTTTTTATTTGTCACATAATACCTTATCCATAGAAGAAGGTAGCCCACCACAAATATTCATAGATAGGCAGATCAAGAAGCCACTAGATAGGCACCACACTTATTTTGTCACTTCTTGTATATCTACACAAATTTATTGCATTGCCTCTACTAATGGGGAAGTATTGTGGATCCTATTGAATGGATCGTGGGCAAAAAAAAATCATCTCAAGCATCTTGCAAGTCCACTTGAGTTGCCAAAACTATTGAATTAGATATTTCAACATGGAGACCTTACGTTCAAGTTCATATCCCATGTTCATTTTCCTTCCCTTTAGACATTCTTCAAGTTGTTAGTGCCACATAAATGAGAATTGATGATCTCTTCCTCTCTAACAAGGGCTTTGTATTTTCTCCGAAACAACAACATTTATAAGCTCAAAATAGAGGGTGTCTAGTATTATCTCTTTTTCACCCACACTTATCTCACTGGATGATCTTGTTATTAGTTTTTTATATTATTGTTGTATTCATTAATTCCATTTTTTGCATGAATTTAGCTAAAAGTTTGGTTACTAGTTTTGTATTTCTAATTAGGATCCATTATCTTGTCAACTTAGTTTACATTATGTTAGAATTGCATTTGGCATTTTTCTTTCAACCCCACTTGTTAAAAGTAAATTCAGGATGTTAACTGCATTTCTAGAATTACACCAATGTCTTAAAATCAACCTTTGCAAAAAAATGAACATTGGAATTACTCTCATTGGTATGCATGGTAGGTGTTACAAGAACCTAAGGGATCAAACATGATGTTCCTCCCATTGATTAGTTTAACATATCCTTGAATTGGAATGTATCCTCATATCATTACAATATATGGGTGTAGTGAATTATAGGAATAACTCAAGGTACATAAATATAAAAACATGTTTTACATATGATCCAATACCTCTTCTACACTTATTCTTCCATATTCTTACCTCTCACACACCAAAGAAAAATACAAAAAATACCCATGAAGTGTGCCAAACACTAATCTTGAGGTGGCACCCCTCTTTCACCACAATTTGTTTCTTCCATACTCCACTCTATGTAATAGGGGCGTACCACCAATATAATAAAAATTCACAAGATTCCAATGTTCACAAACAAGTAAAGCTTGTCAAATTTAGCAAAGAAAGAAATACAATCTCAAGTCAAATCGAGATGAATTGTGCATTATTTATAGTGTAGCTTCGTTTCACTTCATTTGCATCATAGGAGCAAGATACATGCTCCATTTCTGTGTCTTTTTCATACCCTAGATTTGAATTGTGTGCTAATTGTGGTTTTGTGGGATTTTTCTTTATTTCATGACATCCTTAAACATGTGTGATATTAGGGATTGTGGTGAGAAAGTGGTGTCCTAAATAGATGTTGGGAATGAGGACATGGCTAGTCATATTCTATGATCTTAAGAGGTTGGGTTGCTTGACCATATCAAAGGTAGGGATCCAAGTATGATGTAAGCATGAGGCATGTACATCTCCTAAGAGTATTTTATAGAAGATTTTTATATTTTATGTTACTCAAGGATGAGAAACATTCAAGCTCAATGTTGTTTGATGAATCTCTATTCATCATGTTTTTAGCTGCATAATATATTTAGTTTGCATGTTAATAACGAATTTCACACATGTTATCAATAATTTTATGATTTTAAATTATTGCAATTTATTTTTCAATTAATGTGTTTTGATGTTTGATTTCTAGGAATAATTCTAAGGAAAGAACAAATCCAAATTTTTCCAGTAAACGTCTAAGAATTGACTATGAAGTCAAATCCTCACTCACCAACTCCAACAGTGAAAGTTAGGATCATGCAATTTTGTATCATGTTGAATTATTTAACAAAATTCCAGTCAAAAACCTCACATATCTTGTCAACAATCTAATAACCAGTAGAACAACTATAACATCTAATCAACTCTTTCACCAATAGAGAATACCAACAATTGGAATGGTTTTTCAATTGAGTGACTAACCGAGTCACTCGATCCACTAGAAATCTGACATGGAAAATTGACTTCTAGATCATCAAAATTAGTTACTCAGTCAATTGACCGAGTCCCCTGAAAGACACATGGTTTAGTAGACAACTGAGAGATTAATTCTCTCAGTCAATCAAATTGAAAGCATTGCATGCCAATGAAATGACATTAAATTTCACATCTAAATTCAATATTGAGGTATGCAAATGTTTTGGTTGCATAACCCAATTATTTGTAGAAAGAATAAATTTACTACCATGACCAATATATATGATGACCTGTGAGCTGATTGACTAGCGGAGTGCCAAAACTTTATAGCAAATTGCTAGATATTGTCAAATAATTTTGATTGGCTTGATATCTTGATAATGATATAAAATGACCAGAGGGGTTTCTCAAAAAAGGGGTCATACCCTATCTACGCACATCAACTATCCTAATCATACTTAGGGAGGGCTAGAGATGAATGTTGTTAGGTTAACATTGAGATGGGCTTTGATGGAGACATGACTAAAGACTGTAGCAATTCTTTACAACGTGGTTTTGCACACCATAATGCCTCTCTTCCATGATGGTAGGCCTTTGATGCCAACTGCCTTCTTTATTTTGTCTTGTATCATATATATGAATAGATAGTAGGTTAATTACTGAGGTATGTACAATATTCATGTTTCCAAATTTGTTCTATCTTATTCATTTTTTCATTGAATGAAAGAATTATTTTATGAATGGATCATTTATTCAGTTCATACTCATTTGATCAACATCTTTTCATGTTGATTTGCGTTGGACATTGAGAAATTTGAAATATAGATTATATAATCTCATCTTTGTTCACAATGACCACCAAAATTAGAGCTTTGGAAGGGAGGTCTTGAGATTTCTTTACTATGCATGTAACATTCAAGTGTATGTGTTAAATTAACACCTAATTTTTTAGTTTTGGGTGTCAAATCAGGATATTTTGCAGCTAAAACTACTACTAACTAAGATCAGACCATCTTGGCTGAAGGAAATAGTTGAGTTGGTTGATTGAAAATTTAAAACTAAGACAAAAAATAACAAATACATGAATTGATGGTGAAATTAGAGAGATGTATTATCTTGAATAATCAGCTTAACTATTGTGAAACATACACATGATTTCAATCTATCTAAAAATAAAAAAACCATCGCTTAGAAGAATAAGGGATCCATAGATTGTATTACATGCATTCACAATGCAACGAACTATTTAATTTAGTTAAATACCTATTGTTTGCAATGAAGAAGTAACACATTTGAATAATTCACAGTCTCTCTCTAGACACTTAACTTCACAATTATAACCCACTTTTGTAGTTTGTCTTAATGGTGTCAATGATAATTATAACAATGTTAAAACTTGCTTCCTTAGTGAATAAGCATCCAAAGAACAAATAAGGCAATCTATCATAAACATGGAATAGTGAAGCCCATTATCATTAAAATTATTAACCAAAATATGCTTGTAGATAAACATTGTCATGTACAAATTAACTCTAGGCTACTCCTAAGTCCTCGAGAAGAGGAGATTTGCCTCGCATATTGAACATGGTATCACAAAATATTTGATAGTAAATGAAAAATATTAAAATAACTATGTAAAACCAAAGAACGTTGGATGATGAGGATCTTCTCCTAAGATGAGCTTGAAAATATGACATTTAGACCTCCAAATTTCTCCTTGAAGGTGTGTGATGCTTTTTTCTGTTTGTTCCCACCTTTTCCTCTCTCTTCCTTTTTGTATGGGCTAGCTATCCTCCCCTCTCTGATGTGTTTTTGATGACCTAAAGCCTTGGGTTTTATAGAATCCCATGTTCAGAAGGAAAGATCCAAATCATAGATTATATGTATGAATCATGGTCATCCATATTATTGTTGGTACGTGTGACCAATGAGCCAACCATATGTAGATTACAGTAGAGTGTCATGTACTTGATTTGATAATAATAAAGGTAATTTTGTCTATTATGTTTGTCTCAGTCATGAGATGATGAAACAAACATGATATATTTCTAAATAATGATATTACTCGATGACATATGTCTTTAGATTGAGGACCTGAACAATGAGATCATATGTATGATAAGAGTATATATATTCTTTCTAAGTCCCTAGTCGGATATTATTGTGGAATAAAAATAGACAATAATAGTACATAAGACTGGAATGTGTGTTGGTTGATGACAGGATCTCATTTGTCATGATATATGATATTAAGCCAAACACATAGGTACTTTTTAAAGAACAATGTGTCTGACATATCCACCCTTGAGAGTGATATAAGGAAACCATAGAATGGTAGTAAGAATCATCTCTCCAACTGATAGTTGTGATTTTGGTTCTTGAACCTGAAGTCACTAAACTCATCACATATCATTCGGCGAAGTTAGACACCATCAATCATAACCTTGAATAAGGGTTGTCATAAAGATGGTGCTTAGGTATGTCGTGACACATGGGGATTGACTGTGACTAATGTAGATGAGATTTATCCCTTCTACAGGAGTTGATATCCTAAAACTTGATAAGTAAAATTGAGAAATGTATGGCCATACTCATGTGAGTCAAATTGTGATATGTGAGCTCACATGCATCTCATACAGTCTACTTTAGTTCAAGACACATGGATGGAATGTTAAGAGGTTAGCTATTCCATGCCTTGTGTTTGATCTAGATATTAGAGACAAAGGAACTATATAATCATAGTAACATTGATCACAGATGTAGGTTGAAGTTGTTCTCCAACTTTCTAATTACTTGGGTAGAAATGAAGTATTACTAGATTTCTCTTATTGCTTGTGATGTCATAATCTAGTTATGGACATTTACTGCCCACATAATTGGGGCCTCTAGGGTCACACACATAGGATTCACTTGTAATAGGAGTTTACCCATGGATAAGGTTTATCTCAGTTACTAAAAGTGTTTAGGTAATCAACTTAAACAACAATGGTTGTCTGTTGGGTGACTGGAGTGTCCAATCAATCAATTGGGAATTCCAATTGATCGACTAGACAACAAGTAGGAATGGTTCAAGCATTGATGTTGATGTAATGATGGGCATTAATCATCACATAAAAAGTTGAAGGAAAAACAATCAAATGACTCCATGTTCCAATCGATCGAATGGCATGCCAATCAATAGACTGGAAGTCTTGTTGACAGGCTGGTGATACGCAGTAGCCATAAAACCATGAAATATGTCCCTTTGTAACCCCAGGGTTTATAGAAACCCTAATTCATCCATTTCTATATTAAAGGGGATGGTAAAAGCTCGCAACTTTTGTATGACAAAATAAATCATCTCACAATTGTGGTAGTGTGAGATCCAGAGGCGTCTTACCTATAAAAGGGATAGATAGTCAAGGGGAGAAAAGTCAACACTAGCATGTAGACCACACGAAGGTACAACTCCTTCCCATTGACTCTAGTAGTGTGACAAGGAGTTCTTAGTGGTCTACATGGAATACATAGAGTTGTGGAGTTTTTTGCCACTATGCTTGAAGGACGTTGTCAACCATTGTCTGCGGTGCTACACTAGGAGGTTGTTTCCAACTAGAATCAGGGTGCAACTTGAGAAAGAAGCACAACTGCAAGGATTGTGGTTGGAATTGTTCCAAAACTAGGTATATATCATGAACCTTCCTTTAAATTTCATGGTTGTTGATGTGATCCACTGGTTATGTGGAATATGCAAGGTTTTTTTGTTTCCAGTGCCATCTTTGACGCCATATTTTTCTACAGTGGTACCAGAGCCACATTAATTTACTATGTTATAAGGATTTAATTGATATTATCAATTTTTATATTACCATTTATTTTATTGCATGCAATGTGAATATTTAAATTATTAATATGCATATCTAATTAAATACAACATAGACTAGGGAATGTCACATAGATCCTATATATATTATATGATATATATGAAATTCATACAAGTCGTCCTAAAATCATTTTGATGGTGGATGTATGCGTGGATATGGCCAATACCCCATGGATATTTTTTCATGGTTGAATGGTTTATTTTGTGTCTATTAAATTCACTTTGATTATGAGCCTCTCTCCTTCTCCATATGTAAGTTAATACTTTCCTCCCTATGCTCCCCACAAATGTAACTAGATGTTTCACTTTTACAATGTAATACTTAAAAGGATAAGTTTTAATTTTTGTTTGAGCAGAAGTGAAAGTGTTCTACACTAGGTGAGTCAATTGATTACAAATCAGATCGCTCAACCCAAGGAACGAAGAGACAATAGGTCGGAGAAGCCAATCGATCACTTTAAGACCCAATCGATCGACCAGAGGAGTCTAGATAGCTGCTTCATTTAGGAGCTAGTCAACCGACTGATGGAAACCAATCGAACGACAGGAAGACGAATCGATTGACTGGAATTGTCCAATCGACCAACCAACTTGTTTCTAGCCCAATTTTTTTCCTTTAAAGGTTGTAACATGTGATTTTTGACCTTAAGTGGACAACAATTCTTTATGGATCCAAATAATTGCATTAGTGTGGCCACAACCATTGCTCGTATAATTGTGATTGCATGTTTCGTTTGTTGATATAGTTTATAAATGATACATAGTATAAATATATGGTGATTGGATACATATGTGTATTTTTAAATAAAATTCCTCAATAAATATTAAGCCTTAAACTCTTTCCATAGGAAACACACATGAAAAGCTTGATCGAATAAGCATGGACATGCCCTAGCATGGTGCGTCCTCAATCTCATTGAAGTGTGATCTTAGTTATATGTGGGCCTATCATAGCATGGCGACTATCTATCATGTTTTCTATTGGGTCAGGATTAACCAAGTAACCTTAATGGGATTATGAGTGTAGAAGCATACACATGGATTATGGTAAGGAGTTGTGCATACCATCTATCCAAGAATTGTATAAGATTCAATTGATAAATGCTTCCTACCTTAATAATTGGTTATGGATGTTGGCGTTTGCTAGGTAATAGCTTCATTTTTTTAGATCTTGGCTCACCTTTTACACTACAATCTTCTAAATTGATAGTGATGGCTATCAATTTGAAAAAAATAGTGGGAGTGATAATTAATTATAGGCTAGATTAATATCGACAATATTTTCAAATCAAATCAAAAGTGTTTTGACAAATGAAAATTTCTATTGTAGAAACAAATGGCAAATACAAACATGTTTCCATTGTAATCTGTCCTTAACAAGGACAAACTTAAACATGAATAACTTCCTTGACTGGTTCAGGATGTTGAGAATCATTCTCACTCAAGAGTGCAAATTGTATGTCCTAGAGATACCATAGCCATATGAACTCACTCCCACCGCACCGAAGGCTGAAAAGAATGATTAAAAGAAGTGTTTCGAAGATACAATGGATGTCAATTGCATGATGCTATGCTCAATGAACTATGAGTTGTATAGATAACATGAAAACATGCAAGTCATTGAGATGGTAACACATCTCAAGAACATGTTTCAAGATCAGGTAAAATAAGAGAGATATGATATCTTAAAGGTGTTGTTCAAATGCAATATTGCAGAGAGATCCAATGGGGCCACATGTACTCAAGTTGATTGGGTATGTGGAAAACCTAGTGAGATTGAGATTTCCCTTAGCGCATGAGTTGTCCACGGATGTGATTCTATAATAGTTTGCTAAATCATATGATCAATTTGTCATGAACTACAGCTTGAACAATTTTGATAAATCACTGTCTGAGTTCCTTGACATGCTGAGAACTACTGAAGCACAAATGAAGATGAATAACCCTGGAGATATGATGATGATTAGTAGAGGAAAGGGAAAGTCCAAGGGAAAAGACAAGGCCAAGAAGAGTTCTAAAGACATCCTAAAACCCAAGTATTATACACTTAAAACAAAGTGAGTTGTGAATAAGGAAGGGAAGTGCCACCACTATCACCAACCTAGATGTTGAAAGAGGTACTACCCTCTTTATGTATAAGAACTCAGATTGAAGAAGCAAGAGATAGAGATCTCCACTTATGGTGTGTATATTATTGAGATAAATATGTTTACTTGATCATTTTGGGTATTTTATTTAGGATGAGAATTTTAGACATACTATGATGTGTAGGATCTGAAAAGAAGTAAGCAAGGCAAGGTGAAACTGCGTGGAGGAAGAGCTACTACCACTATAGTTGGAACCTGTCATTTATCTTATCCCAGTTGGCATGAAATAGAATTAGTGAATTGTTATTATGTATCTGCCATTAATATGAACATCATATATGTATCTTGTTTGCATAAGAGTGGATTCAAATTTCATATAATGAATGATTGATGTTCTATTTTAAAGATAAGATCTTTTATGGCATTTCCCCAATATCTCAAAGTTTACTCTCATTTGTTCCAGAGACAAGTATATACATATCATAATTACTGAAAGAAATGAAGACTCAAATAAAACATACCTAAGGTATTGTCATCTAGGGCACATAAATAAGAAACAAATTTATACACTCCATAAAGAAGGTTATGTAGAGTCTTTGGTATTGAACCAATAGAGACATGTGGGTCTTATATGTTGGGAAAGATCAGAAAAGATCCTTTCACTACAAACAATGAGAGAGCAAGTGATCAATTAGGAGTTGTACATATTAATGTATGTACACTGATTAAGCCCTGTTTTAGGTTTTCATCTTGTGTCATATTGCATTTCAATCACATCTATACCTATTAGATTGCATGTTATTTCCCATAATATGTGTATTTTTGTATAATGCACTTAAGGACATTATTTGAATGTTTTTCAGGCATTTTGACCATGCTTGATGGAAGAGAGAGAGAAGGAGTGATCCTAGGGTTTTTATATTATTGGAGAGGCCTAAAGTGAAGTCTGAGGTTGCTTCAACCTACACCTAGTGACCAAAGCTCTATTGAAGCAAAGGTGTCCAAGAATGAGAAAAAGATCAAGTCAAAGTGTTGCAATAGAGACCATCACAACTTTGGTACCTCTAAACGGCCGTGTTGCCTCTTCCAAAGTCAACAGAGTCACATTGAAGCGAAGCAGGAATCACCATGACCGTGCCACTCAGAATGGTTGTGGTGGACTGACCCAGAACGGTCATGCCACCTAGCACAGCCATGTGACAACTGAAGAAAAACGGTTGTGGAGCCAAGAACAGTCAAAGTGAACCAAGCCACCACGGCCCTACTACCCAAGCCCCACCATGACCAGGGTGACCACCATGGTCGTGCTACTTCATGTACAAAATTGACCAAGTTACTGTAATTTTTCCCCATTTCTCACCATGGTTGTTCCACACCACCATGACTGTTCTCATCCCTTCCCACCATGGTCGTCTACTAAAAAACCTAGCTACTTTTGCATTGGATTTCCCATTTTACCCCTACTTGACCTATTGCTTCCACCACACCTATATTTACCTAGGTGGTGGATGGAGAACGAGGTTAGCTACCCTTGGCAACCCCTAGCTCACTCCTAGCACTCCATTTTTGCCTCCTATCCATTTCAATCCATTTCCACACCATTTTCACCACCAAAACCCTAGTTTCCTAGTGTTTTAACCATATACCACCATCATCCCATGCCCCTTGCACCTTGGAGGAGGAGGACATCTTACAGTAGTTGAAGAGGAGGATTGTTCCATCTACACTGAGCTCCATGGCTTCTTCTACCTCTTTCTCCTTCCTTTTTGTATTTTGCATTTCCATGAATAGTTAGGCCCCTTAGGTGGGTTGTTTGGGGTCAAAAATGTTACTTTGATACCATGTTGAAGGAAATGAGATGTAAACATTTTAATTTCATTTGTAAATGATTATGTTCTATTTTTATCTCACTCTTCATGAATTTCTTGTTGGTTTGTACTTCAAATCACCTTGGAATATAGGGAAATTGCTTATATATGTGAATTTTGGGATTTGCTCCTAGGTCCAATTCATGGATCCCAAGCTAGCTACCCATCCTCCTACATGCTAATCAATTCTCCTAACCCTAATTGAGAGATATAAGTAGTTAGTGTAGATGAATCTACGGTGTTTAGCATGGAGTGACACACGTAGAACATACATGTAAAACGCAAGTGCACATGTCGTGTAATATAGGCCAAAAGAGGCCCAAGTTGTTGAACTTAGGGAATCGTACACCAGAGACTACTACTTACTGAAACCATATAAGCAAGATCTAGAAGAAGAGTTTATTGGTTGTTTAATTAATTAAGAACAAAATGTAAATCTAACTAAGGTTGTTGTGATCAAGAATGGATGAATTCCTTAGGATGGTGGTTTTACCACGGATAACATCGAAACTAACCTTCAAACACTAACATATATCACTCCTACCCCAGGATAAAGAGCATGTAGCAAGAACTACCCACTCTCACAATGTATTTCACTACCTAATAAAATGCCAATTCTATTTTCGTATCAATTGGTTGATTAGTTAGGTGATTTACGATAAACTATGGGTTTCCCCTCCCGTTTATGCTCCACCTTTCTCAAAGGGTGCAGTAAATGAGTAAACCTATGTTTTTCCAACCCTTAACCATTCTTTCAAATGATTAAAGATCTAGTTATCTATCTATGGTGATCAACCACAAATAGAACATAGAAATTGTGTAGGTTTATATTAAGAAATTAGCAGCAAAAGCTATATTAATGCATAATAGTTAGGTACAATGTATACCCGGGCTAATCCCGGGTACTAAGGAATATGTTTTTAGCTGAAAATAGATGACATGGTATCACTGTAAATCAAAAATATGTAAAACTTGAATTTTGAGATACACTAAATTGGAGACAGAGCTAAAGAATGGATCTGGAGAAGATGGAGAGGATTTGTCATCATTTTCATTGCCAAAACGCATCGGTGGTCTGTCGGGTAGGGTTCCTTCACTGTTCTCCCTCCTTTCTCCGTTCATTTCATCCCCATGTGATAGATCTCGACAATTTCTCTCTAATGGTGCCCTTTCCTGCCGTTATATATGTTTATGTTAAGAGAAAACCTAAATGTATTGAAACATAACAATAACTGCTAGATTTAATGCAATTAATCATGGTCGTCAGTGCATGTGTTAGTACTACCTATGTGGAAGTCACTACTACCAAGTTCATTGCAGTAGAAATGCTTTTCCTTTTGGATCTGGAACAATTATATTTTTTGTACTTCAATTCCATGTCGGTACTACTGAGTTACATGTCAGTGGTATCGACATTGCTCCAGTAAATAATTATTATGTGTAATATATAAGAAATGAATTAAATCAAATAATTATTATAATAATTAAAATATGTAAAATAATGTAAAATATATGAAAAAATATAAGAACTGGTGCACACATGATTTACACTAATGTGGTGAAATATGCATTAAAAGATATACAATTAAGAGCAATTGGAAATGAAATCAACCCAATTAGATAATCAAAATAGTAACAATTTGTGCACACATCACACCCCTAAGCTTGAATATTTCTCATCCTCGAGCAACACTAGTTGGTCCATATGAATTACTTTTTCTAACTGTGCTCCACCAGTCGGTCCCAAAGTCGGTCCTTGCCAACCACTGAATAAGTAACTACTTTAAAGCGATCAGTAATGTTCATAATAGATGTCCACAATAAGATGAATGAAAAACACTATCAATATGAAGTAGTTAATATCATGGTCAATAGGACACTTGCTTGATGCACCATGTGATCTCCCTATCTACATTTCTCTGATCTACCTAAATAAACTACTTGGAAGAAGATCCCCAAATAATCATGGATGAGGAGATTAATTATGATGGTGGCCTACCTTTTAGAGAAATGGGTGGAAAAGATGGGTGGCTATGAAAATAGGACTCACAAGAATTATTCAAATTATTTATGCAAGAAGTAAAAATATGATGCACCTATATGATGGATAAAATGTGAATGTATGAATTCTAATGGATATTTTGTTTTTTGTGGAATGATGCATGCAATGGATGTCTCATCCTAATGAAGAGTATATCTAGAAAGGTGTTTACAAAAAATAAATCCACAATTTCCTTCTTTGTTGCTTAGAGAGAATATGGCATTGAACTTAAAAATCCTTCTCCTCCTTTTTTACTTTTTCAATACCTCTTTTTTTCGGCCTTTTATTTTAGCAAGATAAATAGATCATGATTGGGCTTTTTTGACTTTTTTTATTTGGAGTAAGGATAAACACTTTTTTTTTGCACTCTTGTATGAAATAAGATTGTAGAAGATAACAATTATGTAACACCTATTAAATATGCAATGCAAATGCAACTATATGCAATTTTTTTATGCAAACTACAAGTGATCAAAAGATGATATAATCCTTTTATTTTCTTTTTTTAATGCACAAGAAGATGAAGTAGCTATATGCTTCCTATCATGCAATGTAATGCAAATAGGAGGAAAATAACTTGGATTAAACTTGATCATCCTATGGTGATGAATGAAGATGAATGAAAGGTGGATGAGATCACATGACTAAAAGAGACTGTCTTTGCCAACCATGATATGTCCCTCTCCTATCAACTTGTGTAATAGGGTAACCTTGGAGTTTATTTCTAGAATTCACATTAAATATCATGTTATTGTTTGATTGGTTTGGACTCAAACATCATCGTCATAACACAACCCAAAGGGTAGAGTTAGGATTTTCATTCATTATGTATGTCTTCAAGGTGACTAATCCAAACAATTCTTCTAGTTATGTACTCTTAAACATAACAAATTTAGTTTAAAGAAAAAAGCATAAAAGCCCATTCAGAGTTTTTTTAGAATTTTCAGAATTGATGCCACACCATCAACAAATGCCTAATTCAAACTAAAATTTTATATTTTGTCCACAATTACACTAGATAGAAGTGGTCCCTAAAAACAAAGATGGAAGATATATTTTGTTTTTTAAAACAAAAACATGCAGATATATGATAAAAAGTAAAGATGCAAGAGATAAAGATAGAAGTATCGGTCCATTCCTCCCCCTAAGCATGGATATGACATTGTCCCCAATGTCAAAAAGCAAAGGAATACAAATGGAACGGTTGTACTGATATGTGAGCGGAGATTTGGGGTAAAAGATGGGTGGGTGGGATCCACATAAAGACTAACTCGGTGCCCCTGACATAGTGTCGGTGGTACCAAATCAGTGTGCTCTTGCACACTGAATACACATATCAAGGCACCCTTTTTACTTACATCAAAACTAGATATCAACAATCTAAAACCATGAATGTAAAAATAAAATTGAAGTCTAACAAAATAAACCAATTTGGTGGGTTGCTTCCCACAAGCGCCCTTGTTTAACGTCCTAAGCTTGACACATGTCAATAAAAAATAATTAGGTGGTCGTGGACGAGGGTGAATCTCTCTCCGCCTCTTCCTTCTAAACATCTGGTTCCTTGCAACATTGAGAAAACATAAATAATAGTCAGAAGACCAGTGTTTATGGTTGACAATCCATTTCAAAAGTAAATTATTGTTCTAATGATCATGAACATGAATCACAACTAATTATTGATGTGGGAGCACAAGCAGAAATAGGTATCCATGAGGTGAAAGGTATAATTATGATTGCTCCTTAATTTCTACGATCATCCCCAATGGGTCACTCCTATCTACACATAATGGAGGGATTACATGAAAGGTGAATTTGTGTGCCTCCTCCTCTTCTAATAATTCAACTCCATCACATTCATTAATGTCCTTACAAAAAATTTCAAAATTATCATCTGTATATATATCCCATATAGGATCCTCCATAATGAAATGAAGATATGGATCTTGTGGGGAAATAATTATGTGATGGGTAATAGGAAATTCCTCCACTTTTTCAGTCTTAGTATCCTCTTCCTCACTCTCTTCCTCCTCTCTAATATCACTATCAAATAAAGCACCTTCTAGATCCTCCTTTCTTTCACTCATATCCCAAATACATGTATCAAAATTGTCTTCCACATTACTTGAATCATTTTCCTCATCAAATCCCCAATCATATTCAAGATCAATCCTAGGAATCGAGGGTGTGGGTGTGGGTGTGGGCTCATTGGATGGACGTGGTAGAGGTGATTTCAAAACTTCTTCCAATATGTTCTCCTCACTCTCTAATTCCTTATCCTCAACCTCAACTTCTTTCACTTTCTCTACTCTACCCCAACCTCCATTAGAAATAGGATTTTGGCGATTTAAAATAGACTAAACCATAATCCTAATATTCTCAAGATGAATTTCCTAGAAGGTTTTCTTGTGGTGTGATGAAGGTGGACTCAGACATCTATAAATTACATGTGCATTTCCACACTCAGGACAAATAGGAGCCTTGTACTTTTTAAAAAAAAATAAAAAAGAAAAGAAGACTACTACAAAGAAATATCTAGGTGAATATGAACAATGCCTAAATTAACAGTGAAGTTTTGTGTAATGAGAAAAATTGAAAGAAAAAAAATGAAAATAAATACAATGGCCTAGAGTGGTCGGTCTCAGCACTCATAGTTCCGGTAATGTTGATTCCCCGGCAACGGCGCCAAAAAACTTGACACATGTAGAACATACATGTAAAAGGCAAGTGCATGTGTCGTGTAATATATGACAAAAGAGCCTGAGTTGTCGAACTCAGGAAACCGTACACCATAGATTACTACTTACTAAAACCAAATCAGCTAGACCTAGAAAGAGAGTTGATTGGTTGTTTAATTAACTAAAAACAAAAAGTAAATCTAACTAAGGTTGTTGTGATAAAGAATGGGTGAATTCCTTAAGATGGTGGTTTCACCATGGATAACACTGCAACTAACCTCTAAACACTAACATACATCACTCCTACCCCTAGATAAAGAGCTTGTATCAAGAACTACCCACTCTCACATCGTAGCTCACTACCTAATCTAATACCAATTCCATTTTCATATCAATTGGTTGATTGGTTAGGTATTTTACGATAAACTTCGGGTTTCTCCTCCCGTTTATGCTCCACCTTTCTCAAAGGGAGCATTAAATAGGTAAACCTATATTTTTCCATCCCTTAACCCTTCTTTCAAATGATTAAAGATCTAGTTATCTATCTATGGTGATCAAGAACAAATAGAACATAGTTATCTCATAGGTTTATATCAAGAAATTATGAGCAAAACCTATATTAATGCATAAAAGTTAGGTACAATGCATACCCGGGCTACTCTCGGGTCCTAAGGAATATGTTTTTAGATGAAAATAGATGACATGGTATTACTATAAATTGAAAAGATGTCAAAATCGAATTTTGAGATATAGTAAATTGAAGACCGGGCTAAAGAATGGATCTAGAGAATATGGACGTGATTTGCCATCATTTCTGCCACCAAAATGCCTCAGTGGCCCACCGGGTAAGGTTCCTTCACTATTCTTCCTCCTTTCGCCATTCATGTCATCCCCACGTGATAGATCTCAACGATCTCTCACTAATGGTGCCTTTTCCAGCCATTATATATGTTTAGGTTAAGAGAAAACCTAAATGTATTGAAACATAATAATAACAATTGGATTTAATACAATTAATCTTGGTCGTCAGTGCATGTGTCGATACTACCAACTTGGAAGTCTATACAACCGAGTTCCTTACACTAGAAATCCTTTTACTTTTCGATCTGGAACAATAATATTTTTTGTACTTCAATTCCATGTCGGTACTACAGAGTTGCAAGTCGGTGGTACCGACATTGCTCCAGTAAATAATAATTATCTACAATAAAATGAGCAATGAATTAAATCAAATAATTATTATAATATTAAAATATGTAAAATACAAGTAAAATATATGAAAAAATATAAGAACTGATGCACACATGAATTACACTAATTTGGTGAAATATGTATTAAAAGATATACAATTAAGAGAAATTGGAAACAAAATCAACCAAATTAGGTAATCAAAATAGTGACAATTTGTGCACACATCATGGATATTTCTCAAGGCTGGAATGTGGGTGAATTGAGGCCTAAAACCTCACTTAAACTCCCATTACTACCCTCATCCCCTAATCACCCTAAGACCATCTAACCTAGAAACCTAGGCTTGTTTAGACTCTAATTGAATTGCACCTAAATCCTAAAACAATTGTGTCTCACAAGGGTAGTAGGGGTGTTAGGACTAGTTCCCCTATACACAACCTGGCATATCCATGGCTAGTTAGTAGTTTAGGATAATTCATTAAACTCTATATTGTTGTTTGGTTTGATAATCTAAATGAAATCATAATGTTCACATGTCACCCCCCAACCTAATTGATAAGTACATCCCCAAAACAACCTACATTTCCCTTAATTGCCTTAAAACCCTAAATGTTTTCTTGCTTAGCTAGTGTTAGTTTAGTTAGCTCTTTACTTAGTTAGGTTCTTGCCTTGTTCTTTCTTTGTTCTTGCTATATTAGTTCTTAAATTTCTCTTTTGCCCTATTAGCTAGCTTAGCGTCGTGTAGTTCCCTTTCTTGCTTGCCTTAGCATAGCTTGTCATTTTATTGCTTGCCTTGTCTTTTCTTTCTCAGTAGAATTAACTGTCTAGGGTTAACTTAAATTTTGTTCTTATTTCCTTTCCTTTACTTGCTTTCTTTCTCAACTTAGGGTAATCATCAAATCAACCCTTCAACCCTAGAATCCGTAGTAGGAACTTAGCCCATAAACTAACCTAGCTCTAGTGCCCACTTTTCTCCCTGTGGATCGACCCTATACTTGCCACCCTCCTATACTACCACATGACCCCATGCGCTTGTAGGTGTAATGTTTTTAGTAGAAGTAGGTGTGTAGGTGTAGGTCTTTATAAATTTTGAAAGTTATCCATTGTGTATGTTTGTTCGTGGGGTTGCATCTATTCGAACTCCAATTGAGTAGTGTGTAACACCATTAGCAGAAACACACCATGCACCTTTTAGAACAAATGCTATAGGTGGTTACTAGTATTAAAACACCTTGATACAATATATGTGGAGAATACTTGAACCAAGAGTTTAAGGACTTACTACCATACCATTGTATTGTGTCACAATGGACTTCACCTGGAAAATAATGATGTATCAGAATGAAGGAATTATATCTTGTTGAAATCATCAATAAATTTAGTTGATCTTCCAACTTCCTTCTAGGGCACATGCTTCAAAAAAAACTATGTACCATCTAAAAGACACCATATGAGATATGGCATGGGAAGTGTTCCAACATGTCTCTTATGAATATTTGGGGATGAAAAGCTTATAAGAAAAAATAGTTTCTTAAAAAGCTTGGTCCCAATTCAGAAAAATGTTATTTGGATATCCTAGGGAAACCAAATGATACTAATTTTATATTCCATCTGACAACAAAGTGTTTATTTCCACGACAATTGTATTCTTAGAAAAGGAATTTAATTCCAAACGAATCTATAGGAGAAAAGTAGAACTCAAAACGTTCAAGACCAACAAAAATACATTGAAACTATAGATGTACCATGGGAATAAGGAGAATTACAAAGTGTTTCAGAGTCTCGAGTTCCTCTTCTAACACAAGAACCTCATAGATCTAGTGGGAAACTCCTTCAACCTAAAAGATTTGGATATATTGTGACTCAAGAAGGCAAAGTGTTGGTCATAGATGATGATGCAAAAACCTACCTAGAAGTTATAGAGGGACCAACATCTGATAAATGGTTTGGTGCCACAATATCTAAGATGGACTCCATTTAACCAACACGGTATGAACCTTAGTGGATCCACCTGAAGGGGTAAAACCCATAGGGTGCAAGTGGGTCTTCAAGAAGAAGACTGACATGAATGGTAATGTACAAACCTTTAAAGGTTGATTGGTTGAAAAGGATTTCAAACAAGATCAAGGTGTTGAACTTGATGAAATCCCTTCACCAGTTACCACGGTTAAATCTGCCAGGATCATGCTTACCATTGCAATTGAGCTACAAAGGTCAATATATATATTGAAGCAAGCATCTTATAATTGGAATCTTCCATTTGACAAGGCAGCCATAGAGTTTGACTTTAGTCAAGATGAAAATGAAACCTATGTTTACAAGAAGGTTAGTGTGAGCATAATAGTATCAATGTATTAATGCAGAATGGCATCCCTACCTTACAAATAAACAAAACCTTGGCTAGGAATACCTATAGAGATAGAAATAGACTGCTTCTTGACCTAAACCACAGTACATACATTGAAAATTCACTGAGAAGGTTCAACATATAGGATTCAAAGAGAGTAAAATCGTCCATGTCCCATGGAATTAGTCTCTCTAGAGCCCAGTCCCAGTTCTCATGAAGAATTGTAAGGCATGAGTAAGATGCCATATGCATTAGCAATAGGATATATCATGTATGCAATGTTATGTATTTGTCTCATTGTCCAGTTTGTTTTGGACATGATGAGAAGATATCAGTCTGATCTCAGTGAAAGGTCACTAGACTTTTATAAAGAGCATCTTTAAGTACTTGAGAAGCACTAAGGATTAGTTCAATGTTTATGGTGATAAAGAACAATTGGGTGTAATGGGTTACACCAATGTAATCTTCCAGACTAAAAAAGAAAATTAACAATCACAAACTAAATATGTGTTAACCTTAAAACAAAACTACAATTTTGGAAAAGTTTTGAGCAAGAGACAGCTATTAATTCTAAAATATAAGTCAGGTACGTTGTTATTTTGAAACCAGTAGAGGATATTGCATGGATCAAGAAGTTCATTTGATGAACTTAGGAGGTTGCAACCATTGACGATGCAGTGGATATTCTACAACAACAATGGATCTATTGGATAGGCTAAGAAACCCAAATATCATACTAAGGTGTTTCCATACAATATAAAAAAATCATACAACGAGGAGATGTGTAGATTTGCAAACTATTGAGTAGAAACAAATAATTCTAACCCACTTACAAAAGCACTTGTACAACGCAAACATGGTGATCATGTTTAGATCACTTAGAATAAGATTCATGAGTGTAGATGGGACTATTGGTATGTGTGGCCAAAGAGTCAATCATATGAAGATTATACTAGGGCATCATGTACTTAATTTGATAATAATAAAGGTAATGTTGGCTATAATGTTCACCTAGTCATGAGATAATGGCACAAACATGATAGATGTCTGAAGAATGATGTTACTCATTGACATATGTCTTTAGGTTGAGGACCTAAACAATGAAATCATATGTTTGATAAGAGTGTATAAATTCTTTATGTGTCCCTAGTCAGATATTTTTGTGGAACCAAAATAGACAACAATAATACATAGGACTAGAATGTGTGTCGGTTGATGACTAAATCTTATTAGTCATGATATACGATATCAAGTGAAACACATAGGTACTTGTGAAAGTACAGTGTACCTGACAGACCCACCTCGAGAGTGACACATGGAAACCACAGAGTGATGGTCAGAAGTAACTCTCAAAGTGATAGTACTGATTGTGGTTCTTCAGCTAATGTCACTAAATTCATCACATATCGCTCAATGAACTTTGACACTATCCTACGTAATATTGAGTAAGGGTTGCCATAAAGGTGGTTCTTGGGTATGTTGTCACAAATGGGAATCAATTGTGAGTGATGTAGATGGGATTTATCCCTCTTGTAGGAGTTTTTATCCTGGCCACTTGATGAGCAAGACTGAAAAATATGGCCATTGTAAAGATGTGAAATCAATCACCCCTTTACTAGTAGAATCATGGTGAACAAAAGACCAACAAATAGCAGCGGAAGTGTAAAATTTGACTATATTCAATTTATAAATAAAGTGTACATAAAATTTTCCCAAATATGGGTGTACATGCTTTATACAACAAAAAGGACCTAAGTAGAGGGAAATGACTACAACAATATGTCTCCAAACATAAACTAACTTAACCAAGTGTATCTATGATGGAAGGTATGACTACTTTCCTAGCCTTAAGCTGGTTCACCATGCTTTTGATACTTACTCTGATCCTATACCTGGGTGGTTGGGGTCACCCAACAAGAGGATATAAAAAGTATGTGTCAAATAGGGAAAAGTAAAATTATAAAATACATCATTGCATAATAAAAGATCCACTATACTAAGAGAGTGTCAAAAGGCAAGTATATCAAATAACAAATAAGAATTCTGCCATAGTTCAACAACCATTATAAATTTGCATGCATGATTAAATGTGACTAAGTTAGACTAATATAGGGTTGAGGCACCTACCAGACCTCAACCTCTAGGTGAGGGAGAGTATGACATTCCCAAACACCCTAATATATATATATATATATATATATATATATATATATATATATATATATTCTGGGGAGAATTTCCACATTCCCCTGGGGAGAATTATCACGTTCCCTTGGGAAAAATCCCATAACTATGGGTGGTTTGTACAGATGTACACTATATTAGTTAATTAGTCAATTATATCATGATGCTAGAAAATCTAATGGAAAATATAAGAAGTTTAACAACAATTGCAATTGGGGTCCAAGACCCTAGAACAATTTAGGAAATAACAAGAATAAATGATGATAGGCTCAAGCCTCATTGGGAAAATTTGTTTGGATAAAAAGTCCCAACTAAAGAAATAGGGTACAATTTCACATACAAAATAAATATGGTTGCACATACATACCTTATTGTAGATTCACATTCATCATTTTGACCATTTAGTTTGTTTCCAAATTCACTTTTGTCCTAGATACAAGTGCATATACATGGATTAGGGTTTAATGTAATATATAAGGGTTGAAACCCTAATTTTATACCTTTAAAACCTAAACCTAGATTTGTGACTCAAAACCTAGACCAAACAATTAATCATATTCTCTTGATTAAGAAAACATGTTTTATTTCCCAATTTGGACTTAAAATGAACTAGTTATCATTTTTAGAACATTTAATATGATTAAAATGGTATTCAAGATAAACTTCAAAAAAAATTTAAAATCAGGACTCAAAAACCCTAAAATCGGATTCTACTAGAAATAAGTTTTCCAACAAGTATTTATTTGTATTTTTCTGACATAGCCTCGATTTATTATGATTTAAACAAATCTGGCCAATCAGTAATTGAGAAAATGCCACATAGGCAAATAAATTTGCAAATAGGTGGGGGCCAGGGAGGCCGGACCCACAGTGACTTGGACCAATCTTCTTTGGCCCAGTCAGCCAGTCCACGCTCGTGTGGCTTGAGTCAACTTGAGATGGAGAAAAGGGTGAAAAGACTGATATACACTTGCGGGTTAAATAAATTAATTAAAACGGCGAGGGTAGCAAGGTCATACCGACATTGTGCATATATCATCGTCGAGAAAATAAAGTAGAAGGTGTAATTACTAGAGTACCCAAGGCGGATCATTCGATCAATTAATATTGTGAGGGTGATAAGGTCATTCGATGACCTGTGATATACCCCTCGCATCCATGGCGCGATGGCGTCGGCTAGAGCTTCAACTCCAGAATCGAGTGTGAGAAGGGGAGTGATCAAAGAGAGTTACCAACAAGGAATCCTTTGTTGAACTCTAATGAACCTTATGATTCCTCGAGGAGGTGATCGTGTGCATCAGTGTGCCTCAGGTCGTCAGAACCCAGCCGGAATAGGGGAGAGAAAAACTCAATCAAAACTGAGTAATGGATTTGAAGCATGAGAAGATAATGATCGGGAACCATCATTGGTGCAAGGTGAGCTCAGCGAACCAATCGCCAAAGGTGGAGGTGCACCAGAACGCTAAAATTCAAGGTGGTGGCGGCGAGCTTCTGATGCGCTTATAGGACCCATTGGTAAGGTCATCTCGAGGGAAAACAGACAAAAGGAGAACGAAGAAGGGATGTGGGTGATGCTTACCCTCAACTCTATTGACCCAATGGTGGTCGGGGATGCCTATAGCAGGTCACCATCTCCGCAAAAGAAGGTGGACTGGGCTGGGGAGCTTTGGGTGATTGTGGTTGAAAACACCCATTTAATGTCTATGAGAGTCTATATTTTACTATCAAAACTGCCTCCAACCCTATCTTCCTCCATGTTTTATCCTATTATTTGCTTAGAAATAACCCACACTATGCTCCTAACAATATTTTCTACCTTTTGCAGAGTTTCCCTCATTGTTCCACCCAAAAGAATGTTGATGGGCCCGTCTCGGCCCATCCACAACAAGCAAGTTGTCCCAGCCCTTCTACTAACGAGCGACGCGCCCCTTTACCCATCCAGGTTGCTGCCCGATATGGTGGGAACCCAACACAGGTGTGTCGCGCGGGGAGACTCTAATGAGTGACATGTTATTTACCCGAAATGGAGCCTTGCCACCACGACTCATCAACTCGATGACGTCTATCGTGCGAAAGGACACCCCTCAGAACATCAGCCCGCCAGAGCCTTTACCCGACACAATCAAGCGTGATCTACTTGCAACCTGGCACTCCATGACCTTCATCAAGACGTATCAGGTGACAGATGTGTCGGCCTTCCCCAAAGCCAGGTTGACGAAGCGGATAGAGGACACGTAGTCCAACGAGGAGTGTGGCCCTTACCAGCTGTTGCCTATAAATAGCAGCTACAGGACTTCGATGGGACGGGTCAGAACGGGAGGAGAGCTAACTTCATGAGCAAAAAGGATCTAGTACCCCAAGTTCCCAAGTATGTCGGGTGATACTAGGTGAGAACACTCCCGACCTGAGAGGGGCGGGAGGAGTTCACTTAGATTCTCATCTCGGTAGCCGCAGCAGCACGATACGACTGTCTGGGCCACCTCCGCGTGTCGGGTTCTTAGTTGGGCCTCAACCTGAGACGGCCCGCCCTACTACCCCTGATACAAGCAACCTGAGAACCTAAGTGATGCTAACCCGACACGTGTATTACATGACATGGCACCGAACCCGATATGGACTACATGTCACGGTGTGCCGCCCGACAGGGTTGGCTGCTCGACACGGCCATATCGGGTTGGGAGTCCTTTCCCGATATGCCCTTACCCATCACGGCTCAAGACCCAACACGGTCGAGAGCTCGACACAGGTGTATCCTGATAGGGCTCCTTCCTAGTATTGGGTTAGCCACACCTTAGGGGTCCGTTGTTGTATGTCGACCTCCTACATCAAGGAGGTCGACACCTATCTTCCCTTTCTCAGCATTTTACTTTCATTTACTTATGCATTATAACTAAAACCTTTTTATATATATAAGCTTATTGGAATCTATGGAGTTTATCTCATATTGTTCTGTGTATGGTTCCTTTTTTTTGGATGATTTATTTATAGCATATGAACTCTAGTCTCTTCTGTTGGATCACACTTTTGACTAGCTATCGAATCGTGTTTCTCGATTGGACTCCCTTGAGAGAGGGAAGTCTCCACTCTAGAGTTTGATCTGATCCGGATGTATGAGAGTACTCAGGATTAGGGCTGCCCCGGATTATCTTTCCACTCTGGTCTATGTTTAGTACTCTTGAGAAAGAGAATTAGTGCATAGCCGGAGGCATCCCCTTTGAGATAAGAGGGTGCAGGATGTATTCCTCTGTCGCTTGTTATGTTTAAGTTTTCTTCCTTTGTACTTTACCTTAACAATGGATTTGTCTCCTCAGTTTCTGATATACAAAACCTCTATAAAAACCATTAACCCACAAACTTTAATCTTTCTGGTAACTCCCTTTGGAGATAGGCTTTTAGTTTAATTCTTTAAGATTCTTTCGTATTACAGCAACTCTATTTTTTTACCCCTTTTGATGTGCTTAGACAAGTAAAACTTGAGTTCCAAAGCATCGTTCTTCCTATCCATGTGTTCGACCCCGAACTACTTTGACCATGTGCTAGTTGTAGGAATCTTAAACATTCAGGTATTATAATTTTAAAAGTTCGATAACCTAGACATGAATACATTCTTGGACCCACGTTTAAGCCTTGTCAGTGGTTTAATTGTAAGGGGAGGAAGAGAGTGAAAGGCTTGGGCATCCTTCTCCTAGCCTTATATAGGCGGAAGGAGGGTTCTAGCTCCTTCTGTAAGCCCATGGTGGAGAGGAGGAGATAGTCAGATTTGGGCATTTCACCTATTGGTCACGATGGAGGTCAAGAAAGGGGTCAATGGAATTGGAGGGATGAGTCGGATCCAACGAGAGTGGAATCGAATGAAATGGTTGAGGAGGGAGTGAGAACGGTAGTGAGGAGTGTAGGAGTCGGGTTGTTTGGGTGACTAGAGGTAGGTGATGATGCTCTGGCTGTCAGATCGGGAGGCCAATGAAGTTGGACTGTTAGATGATGGTGTATGATGAACTCTGTGTGTGTTATAGTGATATCAAATGGAATTTGGCGTTACGCGAGATTTAAATGATATAAATGAAATGAATGAAATCATTTCCACTATAATAGTCACACTTTAATCCAACTTGTAAAATCAATTTGAGGGGTCCACCATTGTCTAAATGACACCAAATTTTAACTATAAGCTCACATTAATGTCTAGTACCATGCTATATTATTAGTTTCTCATTTAACACAAGATTTTTCCCTTAATTACTATATTTATCATTATTGTGTATATTAATGTGTAATTGGTGTGAAATAGGATGTAAATACTTTTTGAGTGTCTTTTGGTTGCATTTTCGAGATATGTAAAACAATAGTATTATACCACCACATTAATCATAATTTCAAGCTTTATTACCCCATAAGATGAGAGAGAAAGAAAGAGGGTTTATTATTCTCTATATTGACTCAACACTTCACCATTATTGAGATGGATCAGCTAGTTACTGTGAGCTGCATAAATCATGGAGGCCTGCATATCATCTAGTCAAAAGTGTATGGACATAATTTTGAGATGTGTAGGTGAAGGTTGTGGGAGGTTTTAGTGAACGCGAATCAGAGGGAACTACCGCAGATCTTTATAGGTGACTTCAATCACATTTGGAAAGCCAATGAGAAGGTGGGCGGACTGCTTGCCCCTGCTTCCTACCTGGCTAGATTTAATGATGTGGTCATTGTTGCTAATCTTATGGAGTTGAATTTTAATGGTGGTTTTATCATGTGGCATGATAAGAGAGCAATCAATAGAAGAATCTCGAGCCATCTTGACATGGCCATTGTCAACAGCGAGTGGTTGGACATCTTCCCTACGTCCAATGTCAAATTGGGTGTGCATCCAAACAGCGATCATGCCATTCGTCTGATTGAGCTCAACAATGAGATATGTAAACCCAAGCCATTTAGATTCTTCAACTGGTGGCTTGAATGGCCAGGATGTACTTCTATTGTCCATAAGGCTTGGAGGGAGGAGGTGAGGGGTAACCCTTTGTTTGTCATTGCTGAGAAACTGAAGAGGACCAAAATTGTGCTGAAAGCTTGGTCTAAAGGACTGTATGATATTTGTAGCACTATCGTTGTGGTGAAACAAAACTATGGCAGGGATGCTGAAGCTCTAAGAAGCAACCCGACGTTGACGACGTCCATAGAGGAAGAAGATAGAGCCACTAAGAAGTTGCTTCAAATTGACAAGGTGGAAGAGTTGTGCTATTGGCAGAGGAGAAAGCTCAATTGGATATGGGATGGTGACAAGAACACTCGGGTCTATCACACGGCTGTGAAAAGGAATGTCATGAGAGATTTGATTCACACTTTGATCAAATAGGATGGTAACCCAACCAATAAACCAATGGATGTGGGAAATACTACTATTGAGTTCTTGAGAATGTTGTACAATAAATCTTATGTGGAAGACAGATCGCGATGCAACTTGCCTAGTTTGAGGGTGACCCCAGAGATGAATTGGGTGCTTTGTGGCCCTACCTCAGAGATAGAGATAAAGGAAGCACTCTTCTCTATTGGTGCTAATAAAGCACCCGTCCCGGATGGATTTAATGCAATTTTTTCCATGAGTTCTGGCTTGGGATCAAAGATGATATTTGTAAAGTTGTTAGATGGTTCCTTGTTGGTCAGAATATTGTTAGGAGCATAAACCATTCATTCATGTGTCTCATACCTAAGAAGACGATGGTTAACTCAATGAGTTATCTTAGGCCCTTAGCCTGCTACTCTATGATGTATAAGATCCTTTCCAAGCTGCTTGCTAGGCGGTTGAAGAGGATTTTGCCTGACATCATCTCCCTGGATCAGTCTGCCTTCATCAAAGGATGTTCTATTTCTGACAGTTCTCTTCTGGCCTTCGAGTTTCTACTCAATTTCAAGATGAGAAATAGATCCCGCAAAGTGTGTGTGAAGATTGACTTAGCCAAGGCGTATGACAACATAAGGTGGGACACCCTTTGGGACATTTCCAGGTCTATGGGTTTTGATGAGAAGTGGATTGGACTGGTGAAGGAGTGTGTCTCGACGACCTCTTTCTCTATTCTTGTGAATGGAAGCCTGTATGGTTTCTTCACTGCTGGTAATGGATTGAGGCAGGGTGATCCTCTATCACCCCTGCTATTCACTTTGATCATGGAATCGTTCTCTAAAGCTATGGACGACGCTGCGCAGAAGGGTGACATTAAGCCTTTCTGATAGGGAGGCGTGAAGGTGAGGGAACACCTTGTTTTTGTTGATGACATCCTTTTCTTTATGGCTGGGAATGTCAGAAACCTATTGAACTTCAAGAGGATCATGGCGATCTTCAGCAAGTTGACAGGTCGGTTCTTGAGCACATTGAAATCCAGAATCTACTTTTCTAGATCATGTGATTCGAGGGGGGGGAGACTGAAAGAAGCCATTGGCCTTGATGAAGGTACCTTCCCCACCAAATACTTGGGCATTCCGCTCAGTGGGGGCAAGGCCAGAGGGAGTGATTATCATTCTTGTATGGACAACCTCAGGGACACAGTGACAAAATGGAATGGATTGAAGATGTCTATTGTTGGGAGGCTGTAACTGGTAAGGACTGTGATTGTTGGTAAAGTGAGGTTCTGGTGTAGGCAGGCTGCTTTCCCTGGTTTTGTTCTGGACACCTTCAACAGCATATGTTAGTCTTTCATCTGGGGGGGGTAGGTCTCACTCTGTTGCTTGGGCCACAATCACCAGACACTTTACTGATGGTGGTCTGAACGTTCACTACGCTGGTGATATTGCGAAGACGAACACCCTTGCAGAGTTGATTGCTTTCTTAGATGCACTTCGTCTTGCTGGAGTGGTTGGATGAAAAGGAGATACGACTGTGACCTCATCAACCTCAACGTCAATGCATCAAAAACCTGGAGGGAGATGAGCAGAAGTTGGTTGATTGTGGCACAGGATTACCTACTGACGCCAAGCAAATGGGTGCTCAGGAACCAGGGGCTAAACCTTAGTTACTGGAACCTTTGTGTTTGGCTCAGGTGCCTTGGGACCCTATTTTTTGGAATAACAGTCACACCCCCAAATGGAGTTGTTGCGCGTATAGGGTCGTGTTGGGTCGCCTGCCCACCTTCTGGGACATTAGACCCAACATGACATGCCTTCTTTGCAACAGGGAGATTGAGAGCCACGAGCACCTATTTTTTGGTTATGAGGTATCTAAGTACCTCTGGTGCAGGGCGGACCTCAAGCTGGGATGGGGGGGGTTGTCTACCTGGATGCTTGCTTGAAGCCTGCTAGTGGATTATGTGCAAGACGAAGAACAACCAGATGTTGAGAGAGTTTGTGGGTCTCTGTCTCACCATCATTTGTTTTGTTGTAGGGAGGGAATGTAACCATAGGCTTCATGGCCAGAGGCAGTCTGATGTATTGGACCTGTTTGAGGTCATTGTATAGAATCTTGGTTGGGCGGTTAAAGCCAGACCTAAGATCGGGGTTGGGTTGGATAGGTTTGTCTTGTTACATTGGGGTTTTATAGAGTAGACCCACTTGTATAGTATATGGGTGTTTCAACCCTATACTTTTTGGCACTCACCTCTTAGTAATATTTTACCTTCTCCAAAAAAAACACTTCACCATTATTCTTTTCTTATCCATTAGTCATTAAACTTGTACTTTAACATTATCCATTGCTCATTTCTTATTCCAAAAATATAAAATCTCCAAATAAAATTATCCACTAACTATTTCTCATAAAAGGCCATTGTGCACTATTAGTCTCAATTAACATATTAGTTGGAACATTTGTGCAAAAACCCATTCATTGACATGAATGTGGGTAACTATAGACTACACCATCAAGAAATGCTCGAATTCAATATTGAGGCCAATAGGGATACAAAAGATAGGGAAATTTATTAAAAAGGCCCAAAAGGACATAAAAGAAATAAATAGCTTGAAAGTGGGTAAATTGCAAATAGGACCCTGAGATTCAGTCTGTTATAACACTCCACCCCTTAAGGAGGATTTCATCCCCAAAATCACAACAAGAGGAAAGGGTGAGTACGTAACAACCCAACCTTAAGCAACTAGGTGATAATTCAAATCTAGGGTACCTCACATGTTCTACACATAAGTCAGGTTCTCCTATTTCACTAAGGTTTCCACTATTCAAATTACTTTTTATCAAATGTAATACAATACAGATTTTTGGGTCGTTAACATTATGAAATCTTCATCATCCTTAATATTCTATTAATTGTGTCACATTGTATTCACATTATTTGTAAAAGAATTACCTCACAACATTAAGTACGATTCAGGTGGATTATCCTTATTTATCTCATTAAGGTTTTTAGGCACAATTAGGGTTTACTAAGTAATCTCAATATTTATTTATGTATTAGGTCACAAAACCTGAATTTATTCTCCAATAACTTCAATTTACCATCATGTAGGATTATCACATATTATTTTGTAAGAAATAAATAATATAATTCAACAAGTTATTAAGTATTTAGTAATGTCATATTAATTTCTTACTCATATGTTACACATTGTCATATCAACTATCACGATCACATCACCTTTTATACTCACATTAATGACATCATTAATCATTTTCTCTTATTACACTTCATAATATAAATTATACATTGAACATTCATATTAGGTATTTGGAATTATTGTAGACTTAAGCATGTTTATGTAAATCCAATTACTCTTTCTCACATTGGAGTCATTATAAGCATTATAATAAGGTGAAACATTTTGTCAATGAATTGATGCATATATCAAATTATGATAAGGTGATTATTGAGGTGTGTTTTTAGAGAATAAGGTGATATGCCTTACATATACTAGTAACTTTATTAAATTATGATGAGATGATTATAATTCATTTATATGTACCAAGGTATATTATTAGGTTATGACACCTAATGTCACTAATGTATTATGAAGACATTAAAGATATATATGTTAATGTTAAATAATTATTTTTAGGATTTAGGTCAACATGACCATTTCATGTGATGCATTCTTAGCAAGCATTAGTTCCATTTGTTATATTATTAGGGTGACAAGGTCAACCTCGTGTATATTCACATTTAGTGGTGAGTTTCATATTAGGTTTTAGGTCAACATGACCATTATATGTTATGCATTCTTAGTATTCATTAGCTCAACATTATATTTAATTACAATTAGTGATGAATAACTCACTTATATGTGCATCATGTATGTTTTGAAGCTCAAGCATATGAATTATGCATTATATGACTTCATCACATATATTCATTTGTTTATAAACAAATAAGTTAAATTGCAATTATAATTTGTTTGGTAAATTTTAATCATATATGCTCATTAATATGTTTTCCATAGAGTTAGGGTTTCTAATTTCAATGTGGTTGGATTTTGCTATGTATAGGATTCTATCCCCCTAAAAAGGGATTTTGTCCTCGAAATCAGATATGAAAAATCTAATAAGGTACTAACACTACTACTTCACTTAAAAGGGTTGACAAAGTCAAACTAAGTTGGAGGTAAAAGAGTTAGTCAAAAACATGTATAAGACCCAACACTTAATTGTTTTACCATTTCACTAATACCAAACTTCAAGTCTAGTATAGGGTACACTAACCCTAAACATGGAAGTCTAAGACTCTAATAAGGAACTTAAGGATTACAAGATGATCTTGTTTGGGAAATCAAATCATCATATAAGGTTTTATAAGGGTAATCAACAATGAGGTAATATATGTAAAGGTATGCTATTTTGAGCATTCTGTATCAGATCAGGCCAGGCCGGTGTCATATGAACTCAGGAGTCCCCGTAAACTAAGCTAGTGGCATGGAGGAAAAAATGTCCAGCCCCCAAGTTCTGACCCTTTCTAGACACCATCACTTTCAACTTCTTACCCTAGTAGCTACTAAATAGACTAATCACCAAAAAGTTGATTAAAGATGTAGCTAATATGAAACTATTATGGTTCTAGATCAACCTTTTATCATAGGTCAATTCTAATATGAACTAGGAAAAGTATATAAGGTAGCAATTTCTGACTAAGGAGACAAATTGAAATAGTCAAGTCTGACTACCATTGGCTCTGATACCATGTTGTAAAGATGTGAAATCAATCACCCCTTTACTAGTACAATCATGGTAAACAAAAGACCAACAAATAGCAGTGAAAGTGTAAAATTTGACTATATTCAATTTATAAATAAAGTGTACATAAAATTTTCCCAAATATGGGTGTACATGCTTTATACAACAAAAAGGATCTAAGTAGAGGGAAATGACTACAACAATATGTCTCCAAACATAAACTAACTTAACCAAGTGTATCTATGATGGAAGGTATAACTCCTTTCGTAGCCTTAAGCTGGTTCACCATGCTTCAGATGCACACTCTGATCCTATACCTGGGTGGTTGGGGTCACCCAGCACGAGGATATAAAAAGCATGTGCCAAATAGGGAAAAGGACAATTATAAAATACAACATTTCATAATAAAAGATCCACTATACTAAGAGAGTGTCAAAAGTATGAGGCAAGTATATCAAATAAGAAATAAGAATTCTGCCATAGTTCAACAACCATAATAAATTTGCATGCATGATTAAAAGTGACTAGATTAGACTAATATAGGGTTGAGGCACCTACTGGACCTCAACCTCTGGGTTAGGGAGAGTATCACATTCCCAAACACCCTAATATATATATATATGGTGGGGAGAATTTCCACATTCCCCTAGGGAGAATTATCATGTTCCTCTGGGTAGATGCCCATAACTATGGGTGGTGTGTACAGATGTACACTATATTAGTTAATTAGTCAATCATATCATCATGCTAGAAAATACAATGGAAGATATAAGAAGTTTAACAACAATTGCAAGTGGGGTCCAAGACCCTAGAAACAATTTAGGCAATAACAAGAATAAATGATAATAGGCTCAAGCCTCATTGGGAAAAAGTGTTTGGATAAAAAGGCCCAATTGAAGGAATAGGGTACAATTTCAGATATTAAACAAATAGGGTTGCACATACATACCTTATTGTAGATTCACATTCATCACATTGACCATTTAGTTTGTATCCAAATTCACTTTTGTCCTAGATACAAGTGTATATACATGGATTAGGGTTTAATGTAATATATAAGGGTTGAAACCCTAATTTTATACCTTCAAAACCAAGACCTCGATTTGTGACTCAAAACCTAGACCAAACGATTAACCATATTCTCATAATTAAGAAAACATGTTTTAATTCCCAATTTGGAGTTAAAATGAATTAGTTATCATTTTTAGAACATTTAATATGATTAAAATGGTATTCAAGATAAACTTCAAAAAAAAATAAAATCAGGACTCAAAAAACCTAAACTCAGATTCTACTAGAAATAAGATTTCCAATGAGTATTTATTTATATTTTTTTACTTAGTCTCGATTTATTATGATTTAAACAAATCTGGCCAATCAGGAATCGAGAAAATGCCACATAGGCAAATTAATTTGCAAATAGGTGTGGGCTAGGGAGGTCGAACCCATGCTGACTTGGACCAATCATCTTTGGCCCAGTCAGCTGGTCTACGCTTGTGTGGCTCCAGTCAACTTGAGATGGATAAAAGGGCAAAAAGACGGTTATACCCTTGTGGGTTAAATGAATTAATTAAAACTGTGAGGGTAGCAAGGCCATACCGACATAGTGTACATGTCGCCGTCGAGAAATTAAAGTAGAAGGTGTACTTACTGGAGTACCCATGGTGGATCATTTGATCGATTAATATCGCGAGGGTGATAAGGTCATTTGGTGACTTGTGATCTACCCCTCGCGTCCATGGCGTGACGATGTCAACTGGAGGTTCAACTCTAGAACCGAGCACGAGCAGGGGAGTGATCAAAGAGAGTTACAAGCAGAGAATCCTCCATTGAATTTTGACAAACCCGACGATCCCTCGAGGAGGTGATCTCGTGCATCAGCGTGCCTCAGGTCGTCGGAACCCGGCCAAAATAGGGGAGAGAAAAGCTCGATCAAAACTGAGTAATGGATTCGAATCATGAGAAGAAAATGATTGGGTAACCATCATGGGTGCAAGGCGAGCTCAGTGAGCCTATCTCCATAGGAAGAGGTGCACTAGAATGCTAAAATGCAAGGTGGCGGCGGTGAGCTTATAGGACCCATTGGTAGGGGCATCTCGAGGGAAAACAGACAAACGAAGAACGAAGAAGGGATGTGAGTGATGCTTACCCTCGACTCAATTGACCTAATGGTGATTGGGGATGCATATAGCAGGCCATCGTCGTCGGGGAAGAAGGTGGACTAGGACGGGGAGCTTCAGGGCAATTGTGATTTAATTGGAAGGGGATGAAGAGAGTGCGAGGCTTGGGCATCCTTCTCCTGGCCTTATATAGGTGGGAGGAGGGTTCTAGCTCCTTCTGTAAGCCCGTGGTGGAGAGGAGGAGATAGTCATATTTGGGCATTTTGCCTACTGGTCACAGTGGAGGTTGATAAAGGGGTCAATGGAATCGGTGGGATGAGCTGGATCCAACAGGAGTGGAATTGCACGAAATGGTTGAGGAGGGTGTGAGAACGGCAGCAAGGAGTGTAGGGGTCATGCTGTTTGGGTGACTGGCGGTAGGTGATGATGCTTTGGTTGTTGGATTGGGAGGTGGATGAAGTTGGACTGTTAGATGATGGTGTATGATGGACCCCGCACATGTGATAGTGATATCAAATGGACTTTGGCGTTACACGAGATTTAAATGATATAAATGAAATGAATGAAATCATTTCTACTACCATAGTCACACTTTAATCTAACTTGTAAAATTTATTTGAGGGGTCCACCATTGTCCAAATGACACCAAATTTAACCATAATCTCACATTAATGTCTAATACCATGCTATATAATTAGTTTCTCATTTAACACAAGCTTTGGCCCTTAATTACTATATTGCTCATTATTGTGTATATTAATGTGTAATTTGTGTGAATGAGGATGCAAATGCTTTTTGAGTGTCTTTTGGTTGCATTTTCGAGATATGTAAACCAATAGTATTATACCACCACATTAATCATAATTTCAAGCTTTATTACCCCATAACATGAGAGAGAAATAAAGAGGGTTTATTATTCTCTATATTGACTCAACACTTCACCATTATTCATTTCTTATCCATTAGTCATTAAACTTGTAGTTTAACATTATCCATTGCTCATTTCTTATTCCAAAAATATAAAATCTCCAAATTAAATTATCCACTAACTATTTCTCATAAAAGTCCATTGTGCACTATTAGTCTCAATTAACACATTAGTTGGAATATTTGTGCAAAAACCCATTCATTGACATGAATGTGGGTAATTATAGACTACACCATCAAGAAATGCTCAAATTCAATTGAGGCCAATAAGGATACAAAAGATAGGGAAATTTATGAAAAAGGCCCAAAAGGACATAAAGGAAATAAATAGCTTGAAAGTGGGTAAATTGCAAATAGGACCCTGAGATTCAGTCTGTTACAGCCATACTCATGTGAGTCAATATGTGATATGTGAGCTTTATGCATCTCATACAGTCTTCTCTAGTTCATGATACATGGATTGAATGTTAAGAGGATGATGATTCCCCACCCCATGTTCAATCTGGATATCACAGACAAAAGACCTATACAATCATGGTAACACTAATCACGGATGTAGGTTGAAGTTGTTCTCCAACTTTTCAATTACTTAGGTAGAAATGAAGTGTTTCTAGATACCACTCATTCCTTATGATGTCATAATTTAGTTATGAAAATTCACTGTTAATGTAATTTGGGACTTATAGGGTCACACACATAGGATGCACTTGAAATAGGATTTTACTCATGGGTAAGGTTTAACTCAGTTACTAATAGATTTTAGGTAATCAAGTTGAACAACACTGGTTGTTAGTTGGTTGACTGGAGTGCCCAGTCAACTGACTGAGAATGTCAGATCGACCGACTGGAGTGTCTGGTCGACCGACTAGGTAGTCTAGTTGAGCAACTTGTAGGAGTGGGGAAAGTGTTGATGGTGACATAATGATGTGCATCAATCATCACATTAAAAGTCAATATATTTATGAATTGGGAAACAAGCCAATCAACTGACTAAGTGTTTTAGTCAATCGAATGGAATGATAGTCGATCGATTGGGACTCTAGTCAACTAACTGGTGATTTGTAATAATTATCAAACCATGACACCTTACCTTTCATATCCCCAGGGTTTGTGGAAATCCTTACCCATCCACTCCTATATAAAGGGGGTGGCCAAGTCTCTCAACTCTTGTATGACAAAACTCCTCATCTAACAATTATGGTGACATAAGTATCAGAGACATGTTACCCATAAAAAGGAGAGATAGATAAAGGGAGAAGAGTTAAAGCTAGCACATTGACAGCATGAAGGGACAAATTCTTCTTGTTGGCTCTAGTAGTGTGATGATAAGTTCTCAGTGGTACACATGGACTACATAGAAGAGTGGAGGTGGTTGTTGCTACACTAGGAGGATGTCATCAACTGCCTTCCATGGTTCTACTCCAAGAGGCCACCTCCTACTGCTATATGGGCACTACTTGAAAAAGAAGCACAACTATACAAGGATTATCACTGGACTTGCTCCAAAACCAGGTATATGCCTTGCACCTTCCTTCCTATTTCATAGTTGTTGTGCGATCTACTAGTTATGTGGAATAAGGAAAAAAAATTTTGTTTCCGCTGCCATCTCTGATGCCATTTTCCCTACAACTTTTATGTTGACAACACTAACAATATCAATGAAGATGATTTGTTTGAATTAGTATCTGATCGAAATAATGTCGGTGGCACTAAGAAGTTACTGATGTTTTGAAGCCCTTTTGGTGGCATGGATAACGGTCTTGGTGTTACCAAATTTTGGGTGAGACATTCCTTTTGTTGATGCATATCATTCATATCAACATGTTTGAAAGTAGCATTGACTTTGGCTAAAAGTGCTCCTTGAACTTATAATTCAAAAATCTTTCATTAAACTAAGATAAAAAAACATGATAATTTCATGTGAAATACGTGAAAATATTCAAGATTGATGCAAAAGGGTTTCAAAGGCTATTCAAGATAAAATATGATAATTTCGTATACAATACATGAAAATATTTAAAATTGATGAAGAAGGGTTTTAAAGTATATTTTTGTGCAATATGAACAATAAAAAATATTTTTGAGAGGAAATGGCATGAAAAATCATACAAAATATTACATGAAATTGCAAAAAAACTTGCATGTATAAAATCCCCTTAGCTGGAATTTTTTCTCCCTCAAATAAATCCCAAATCAAGCCTTACCACTCTAGCATTTGGTTGAAATAAGTCAGAAAGAAGACAAATCCAATTAATTTAATTTTCCTATCCTCCTTCCACCAGTCACTCCCAAATCAGCCCTTACCCAACTACATAAAAGTAAATTTTCTACAATGATCAATCATGGTTATAAAGATGTAAATAATAAAACCAAAGATAACACAAATAACTTGGGAGTATCATGATATCATAGTTACTAGGAAACAAGCTTGGTGCACCATTTTATTTTCCTACCTGCATTGCTCTAGTCAGAAAATTAAGTCTATCTTAGAAGCAGATCTCCAAATAAATGTGGATGAGGGGATACCATAATGGTGGCCTACCTTAAGGAGAATGAAAGAAATAAAATGGGTGGATTTAAAAATATGATAATCAATAATAATCCAAATCATTTATATAACAAGTAAAATATGATCATCTAAATGATGGATCTACTATTTCTAGGGATTGTGTTTTGCATCCGAAAGGGGATGGCAGAGTATCTAGTTGTCCGCCGACCTTCTATTTCATTGTAATTGATTTTATATGAATAAATATCTACTTTTTGTATTTTTAATAAAAATTAATGATGGATAAAATGCAAATGTATGCATTAATGCCTATATTTTCAATAGTATGATGAATGCAAAGGATGTCTCATCCTAATGATGAGTATAGGTGGAAAGCTTCTTATAGATAAGAGATTTCACTATATCCTTTTCAATTGCTTAGAGAAATATGATAGTGAACTTAGATAACCTTTTCCTCCTTTTCTCCTAATTTTATTTCTTTTTCTTTTTTCAAATACCTTTATTTCTACCCATTATTTAAGAAATGATAAATAATTTGTGCTTGGGTTTAACTTGTCTTTTGATAAGGCATAAGGATACATTTTGACTCTCCTTTTCGGTGGAGAAAAATAAAAATGGGAGATAAAGATGACACATTATGCAATATGCAATGCAAAATGTAATATATATGCACATTTATTATGCAAAACTAAGAAATCATATGAGATGATATGCAAATTTTTAGTAAAAAATAGATGAACGAACTATATGCTTCTTATTATTCAACTTACTGCAAAAATATATATAATTTGAATTAAACTTTCTCATCCTATGGTGGTGAATGAAGATGAATGAAGGTGAATGAAATAACATGACTAAGAGATAATATTTTTCCCATGCATTACATTTTCATTTCCTATTTACTTGTATGACATGGTATACTTAAAGTTTATTTCTAAACTTCACATTAAAGTCTATTTTTCCCAACCATTACATTTTCCTTTCCTATTAACTTGGCCTCAAACACCATCATCATATCACAAGCCTTAGCGTTAACTTAGTTTTTGCATTTTCTAAATATGTATTCAAGCTGACTAATTCAAAAAATTTCTCCAAATAATGAACTCTTAAACATGGAAATATGTGGGGTGCAAGTTGAATTACCTTCTAGTATCCTTAAATTATAGTTGTTGCAGATAACTATGTTCTTCCCCCACATGCGTCAACTTCAGAAGCTCCATGAAGACGTCGGCCAGCCTTTCATTTCACATATTCCTAGATTGCACAATAATGTAGTTGATTGTATTGCCCACTTTTCTGTTCATTCTAGTACTGCTTTTACTTTCCACACTGATGTGCCCCAGTGGCTCACCAGCAATCTAGATGTCAACTTTGCAAACATTAGGCCCACAGTAGAGAGCGGGATGAATACAATCTAATCTCTACGTTGCCCCCAAAAAAAATTAGCTTAAAGAGCACATTTTTTCAATTTACCATGTCAAAAGGCAAGATTTATCCTAAATAAAATTATCCTGTGATTTTCCACAATTACACTACATAGATGTAGACCTTACAAAAATTAAAACTATTTTTCTAAAATAAAAGCAATGCAAACAAATGACAAAAATTCAAGATTCTAGAGATAATGATAGAATCACTATTTCATTCCTCCCACTAAGCTTGAATTTGGCATTATCACTAATTTCAAAAAAAAGGAAGAAAATAGAATGAAGATGGGTGTTATCCACATGAAATCACACCCTCCAACAAGTTCTTCAGTTTAATCAAGAGCATCTAATGAATTACATGAGCTCATCTACTAGCTCAGGTTTGAGGGATGTAGGTGATACTTTTAAGAAGTACCTCCTCAAACACTCCTGGCTTTCATTTGCACATTAAAAATCAGCCAATGTCAGTGCCATCAGATTGAAGTCATTGGTACCGACTTGGATCTCAATAACTATCCTTGGTTCTTTCTAGATGTTGATACCGTCTTTGTGTGTCTTGATGTCTATTCCACCATTTGGCCTATCAGTGATACAAACATTTTACTGCTCAAAATTGAAAATTGTATCAATGCTACTAGCATTGCACTTGTTGCCACCAAGATAATCCTGTAACTTTTTGAATAAATTCAATCCCACCAATATGGGTGTTAGTGGATCCAAATTTGTGGATTTTGTTTCCTATAACAAATCAAAGTAGTGTCATCTCCACTAAGATTTTATCAGTGGTAAAGACTTAGATAATTACTACACATCAAAATCACACATCATAGTTACCTTCTACAATTGTATCAATACTATTTATTAACTATCCATGTAGAACTAATCTTAACAAGAAAATTTAACTAATGAACAATTATTTATCTAAAGCAAATTTAATATTATTATCCAAATTGATGGGTTGCCTCTTACAAAGTACCCTTGTTTTATATCCTAGCCCTAACATATTTTTACCTCTATCTTGGGTTGTCACTAGTGGTGTTGAAGAATGATTTGGCTATTCAAACTCCACCATGTCATCATCAATTTCTAATGCCAAGTATTCATGTTCTCTAGAAATAATCGCATTTGACGTGTTTTGAATTGATTTCCATAATAGCAACTCAAATATTCACTTCTCGTGTATGTCCATAACCACGAAGTCATCTAGATACATAAATTTTTTGACTTTGACAATAACATCTAAGCATATACCTACAAGTATACCATTGACATACCTACCAAATGTATAGTCATGCAAGTTTTTGGCAGATCCTTAGATCTTTCTAAAAAGTAGAGAAGGGCATGTGATTGATGCTCTCCCCTGAATCACACAATGTATCATTGACTGTTTGTTCCCAATAGAGCATGTGACATAGAAGCATAGCAAATCGTTCTTCTTTGGTGATAAACCTCTATGGATCATCGGGTTGGTCTCTTCAACAACAATCAACACATCTAAATTTGTATTTTTTTCTCTTCTTACTAATGATCTCCTTTAGAAACTTTGCATATCTTGGGATTTACTAAATGGCATCCAACAATGGAATGTTTATCTATATCTTCCTAAATATGTCAATAAATTTCTAGAATTTACTATTTTTCTTTCCTGACTTCAGACTATTCACAAAAGCAACTTTTACAGCAATTTTGTCTGGAGGTGGAGTAGCTTTCCATTGATGTATATCTCCTTTGAGGATTTCTCCTCTAAGCTTGTTGTATAATCACCCTCCATTGTGACAAGTTCTTATGTGTCTATATCATCTGTAAGAGAGATATCCTCTTGAATGATGAAGTAGGCATGGAGGCAGTGAATCTTGGGGTGCATTATAAACTAGATGTGGCTACAATTTGGTTTCCACTCCTAAAAGTTAATACATTGGATAGAATGCTCACCTCTACATGATTCAAAATTTTTCTTATTACTCATATCCAAAAAAAGTATTTGCGAAAAGGAATTGTAGGCTTATAAATGTGCTAAGGTTAGTGTATGGATTGATTTAGGGTCTATATAATAGTCAAATATTTCCCACTACCAGTAGAAACGTATTTTTCTTGATGTTGATTGTGGGTCATCTTGATGTAAATAGGGAAATCATGATGTGTTGTCTTCTTCAAGTCTTCTATATTTGATGCCAATTGTGAGGTATGTGTATCCAATCTCCTAATTTGAGCCCCATGACATGTTTGATCTTCTTGGGTCTTGGTATTACACTTGATTACAAAGCATGCCTTGATTGATCAAAATAGGATTCTGTCTTTGACATTAACTTAGCAACAAGAGCCTCCAACCTTTCTAAAATGATTGGGTCTCGATCTTCATCTCCATTATACTATTGTGTCCTCCTTGGTTGAAAAGTATCATGGCAAAAACAATTTGGACCCCTTCAAGAAAATTTGGTATAACTATGCCATGGCTAGTTGTTTCTTCTATAATTATGCTTTTTCATGTAGTTATGTTCTTTTCTGCAACCTATTCTTCTTTGAAGTTACACTTTATCAACATGTGAATTCATGTCTTTTGTTTCCTGCACCTCCATGGAAGATGAAGCAAGAGGACGGAGATGGAAATCCATAAACTAGAACATGCAAAAGGTATAATAAAATATAGAGAGAAAGAGGTATCAAAAATTATGATAAAAAGATAAAACTGACAAAAAGAAGTTGCAATTTGCTTGCATCAAGTCTCCGAGGAGATTGGTAGATGACTCCTAGGTAATGTGAAAGAAATCTTAGGGCAATATCCATCTGTGCAAAATCCTCATGTTCAATGATATGAAATTTATGCCATCTCAATACAAGTTTATCATATTTGTGGTAATGAGACAAAAAAGAGTAAGTATCAACCCTTTTCCCATATTCATTTACCATTCATCATTCTAGGTTAGTTCTGGCTTTTCGTTCTTTATTTTTAGTTGATGTGGTCTAAATAAACAAACTATCAATATGTCTATGTGAATCACTTTTATTAACCAGGTTAAAATCGAAATGGTTCTAGAAAATGTAATCCTTTGAGCTTAGTCATTAACTATATAATCTAAGATTTCTATATTTGTGAATTTGAACTGTAAGAAATCTCCCATTAGTATATCATAGGGTTACTAGGCATTTGACATACTTGTAACTATAATGTACCACTCAATGATGATACCTTATAAAATTAATTATATGGATGGATGGATATACATGTATGAACAAAGCAAAGTTTTAACTATCCTTAGAACCACTTGGAGATCAAATTGTAGAAATTAAGCCTAAGTTCATTGTTCTCAAGCTATTATATCTTATTTTTTCCATATTCTTATATTTTCTTCATATTATCTTTAAATTATGACCTTCAAACACTTATATTTCATGCCTAAAGGACCCCTTACTTTCTTTATAGGGTAAGGTACAAATCTATCTCATTTACTCAGTCCTCTTATGTTGTAGTGCCTTGATCATGAAAGGATTGGGTAAAAGTATAACTTGTGTTCTATGTTGATCCGTAAATACAATAATCTATAGAAATAAACCTTCCCTTATTTATGTAACTATTCTAATATATTTCTATCGTTTTGCAATAATTTCATCCTAAAAAATTATTATATGTTGAACTCTTTCTCCTAGTAAAATTATACTTCTAATTTCCAAAATGCCCTTGGACTCATAGAAATTCTTCTAAAGGAAAAAAGATTCTAGCTCCTTAAAGTAGAGAAAAATATCTCTTGCAATTTATCTAAGTTTCTAGATCCAGTCATGCATCTTATCTAAGTTTCTACCCTAATCTCTTATATTATAACTCTAGATTTTGAAAAATGATAAACACCTAGCTTTGTACTTTTCCTTGTTTATAGTAGATACATCTAGTAAATCACATTACCATATGTATTTGTGTTTATATAACATAACTACTGAAAATATTCTCAAAATAATGCTATTTCCCTTTCTCTAATCAATGTAACATAATCCATAGTTTTCTATTTCATCAATTATATGTAAAATAATTCATCATGGGAAGCGTTATCCATATCTTCTATTCTTATACAATAAAATATCCATAAAATGATAAAATTTCTTCTCTCAAATTTTATTATTTTCACATATAATAGGTTAGTTTGTACAATATACTTAGTATTCCAATAGTGGTAAAAATAATATATATATGTGTATTCTAGGCATAATAAAACTAGAGTTTTGATAGGTAGCCCTTCCCATCGTGTATAGTTTGATCCTTTCATAATGAGGGTCATCAAATCCCTATATTGGGACGTTCGTCTAATCCTTGATTATTGGTAAAATATATTTTCCATGTCAAAACATTTCTTATTAGATAAAAGAAATTTTAGGAATGCATGTCACTACATTTCTTTTTGAAACAATAGTTTGAGAAATCACTCGTTCGTGTAATACGCAAAGTCAATGGTAGAATATGGATATTGACCATTGTTCTTATTCTTAATTTGAATCCACATATCTTAATATCGACTCTAAAGAGCTGCAAACATATTTAGAGTGTTGGATTACAGAAACTTACTATAAAGGATATCATATTTATACCGTTTTATTATCACCATTTCACTACATTACAACAAATTAAGTCCTCTGAATTCCAAAATAGCTTGATGCATGCTATTCATGTATATGAAGTTCTAAGTATATTAAAATAGAAAAAATATGGTAATGACAAATAATACCACCATCGAGATATAATCATCATTAGTTCATCATCATTACCATCTAATCCTCATTCTCAACAATGTCAACATCAGTTTCATGAGTTTCTCTTTCAATACAATTAGTGTTTATTAATGATTCCGAAAAGATATAGGTATCCTTGCCACATAATTAATCTAATTAAGTATGGTTTCAACTAAAGTAGGTCCTTGATAGCTAGGAACAAACTCCAATTAATAGGAATATCTTAAAGTTCAAATATGTCAAAGTTGACTTAAATAAACTTCTTGGTACCTTGAATATGTACAGAAGTCCAGATCGTTAACTTCTTGAAGAAGCAGAAGCATAAATCTAATTGCATACAGATCACAAAATGATACAATGATTGTTAGAAGATTCATTTGAACGTGATATTTATGTCACTCAATACTATATGATTCCTTCTATATTAAGAAACTCCAGTTCACGCCTCTATCTATTTCCCATTATGCGGATGTGTTGTACCTATCATAGAAAGTAAGTTGTACACATATTCTAGTCGCACTAGGATGAGCGCTATACGATGATAACTAACACCAAGATTGGTTTAATATCAAACTTTTATTATGTTAATTATTATGTTTCTCTTCAGTTGGGTATACAACTAGGGATTAGTTTAACAAATATAACTGTATTAACAAATTTACCAAACTTTTTAGTTTTCGTAAAAACTTTGTTTGTGGCTATGTTGTAATTCGTTATTGAAGTACAAATTTCACAGCTGTAGAAAATAATGTCTCAATCACTTCTATTGTGTTACTAATGTGGTTCGATGTTACAATTACGTCGATGCTTCATTCGTAAGTGGCACTGAATTAACTGGAGTGAAATAGCCAAAGTACTTAACAAGCTCTCCTGACCAATACTTTTTCTTTTATCTCTACAAACTTCTAGTTGCTTATTGTCACTCTTTAGTAATCCCTGATTTAGTATCTGAGATTTTCGCCCCTGGGTTGTCATTCTTCTGGTAACCTCTCTTTTGAGCTTTAATGCATCCGGTACTTTTTGGGTATGTGATTGTACTCTTCTATAGTTTTGAAGCGCAATTACTTTATCAAAACGAAACAAGTACAGTTATTCATTGAAATGATGTAGTTACTTTAATTTGATAGGCATCTATTTCAATTAACTTAGCAGTTAAATTAGTATAGTGATATCGTATGAATGAACCAATGTCTACCTAATCAGTGGAAAACCAACACAGTTTTAGGTACTAGGTTTTGATAAACAGACGGTATATTTAATACAAAAATGATCTCGTCACATGCAAAACCAGTCTCACATTGGTTACGCGCAAAAGAAATGGTGGTTTTTGGAGAATTGAGAAGTTTTGTCCATTTGGATGGTGGCATTGGTCGGTTGGCAGGCGGTGAAAGTGACATTACATGATAATTTTGGGGTGACATGGTGGGACATTTATTGGGTAAGAAAAAAACTTATTTTGCATATAACTTTTAATCCATGATGATTTTTTTTGATAAAATAAAAACCGTTGAATTATTTGCAAAAAGTATTCTCCAACAAGACCAAAGTTGAAACACTTTTGAGAAAAAATGATAAGAAACATAAAAATGAGTATAGCTGAGTGCTATGTGGGGTTGATATTTTGTTTATAATTTTTATTTTGTGTTCAACTTTTTGACGAAATAAAAATTGTTAGATTTCTTTCAAAAATAAATTTCAACAAGACTAATATTGATATACTTCCTAGAAAAAATGATACAAAATATAAAAATGAGTATTATTTACTCATGTTAATGTTTATTTCTCTCTAACACATTAACTCAAAAATAAATATATAAAAGGAGAGAGATGAGAGAAGTAAAAAGAAGAGAGGTGGAAGTAATGACGGAAGATCAAAAGTGGTATCGGAAAGGGATGAGACGTGGGAAGCGAGGATGGAAGTAAAAATAAGAGAGGAGGAAAGTGATGATTTGTCACTTACTCATTCACTATTTAAATAATGTTGATTAAGTTTATTAAGTTTTGAGTGTCATTACTAATTTTCGGTGTCAATTACTCATTTTTGGACGCACTTACCCATTCACTACTCATCATTTCATGTGTCACTCAGTGTTGATTAAGTTCATTATGTTTCGGTTTCTATTATCTTATTATAGTTGTCAATTACTCATGTATGGGGGAACTTACCTTGGGCGTCATTTCATGAGCCACTGGGCATTGATTAAGTTCATTAGGTTTTTAGCGCCATATTATCTTATTGTGGGTGTCAATTATTCATGTTTTGGTGCACTTACCCATTCACTAGACATCATTTCATGTGTCACTGGGTGTTGATTAAGTTCATTACATTTTGGATGTCAATAACTTACTTTAGGTGTCAATTAGTCATTTTGGATGCACTTACACATTCAATGGATGTTATTTCATCTGCAATTGGGTGTTGATTATGTTCATTTAGTCTTGGAGACCATTATCTTGTTCTAGGTGTCAATTATCTATTTTTGGGTGTACTTACTCACTCATTGGGTGTCATTTCATGTGTTATTGGGCATCCAAAATGACTTATTTAGTGTCAATTACTCATGTTTAAGCGCACTTACTCATTTATTGGTTTTATTTCATGTGTTATTGGACGTTAATTAAGTTTATTAAGTTTAAAGGTCATTATCTTGTTTTGGGTGTCAATTATTTGTTTTTGGGTGCAGTTACCCATTCTTTGGGCGTCATTTCATGCCTTACTAGGCGTTGATTAATTTTTGGGCACCATTAATTTATTTTGAGTGTCAATTACCTATTTTTAGGCACACTTACCCGTCACCGGGTGTCACTACATGTGCCACTAGATGTTGATTGAGTTCATTAAGTTCTTGGCGCCATTATCTCATTTTCGGTGTCAATTGTCTATTTTTCAAGCACACTTACCTATTTATTGGGTGTCATTTTGTGTGTTAATGAGTTGTTTATTAAGTTCATCATGTTTTGGACACCACTAACACAAAACAAGTTAATGATGTCTAAAACATGATGAACTTAACCAACTACATATTCACACATAAAATGACGATTAGTGAATGGGTAAGTATGCCCAAAAATTGGTAATTGACACCCAGTACAAGATAACGGTGCCCAGAACTTAATAAATTTCATCAAAGCCCAGTGGCACATAAAGTGACGCCTAATGAACAGGTATGTGTACCCAACATGGGCAATTGCCACCCAAAATAGATTAATGGCACCTTCACGCCTATTGTTGGTCTTTTGGCACCTATTTTTGTTGACACCAACTATTATCATTTCGGCACACGATCTATGTTCTCTGCTTTCTCCCTCACTTCCCTCCTCCCTCTCTTCTCACTTTTCCCTCTTCAATTTTTTTTCTAAAAAATAAATTAAAAATTTTAAATACAAAAGGAGGGTAGGTGGTGGGATGGGTGGGGTAGGTGGTGGATGGGATGGCAGGAGATGGAAGGAGATGAGACCGCTCATAGGTGGGGGACAACTAGTTTGGGTAAGTAATTTTGGGTGTGTGACATGGGTCCAAAGCTTATGTATCCATTGTCTATCCCAACCTTTGTCCATCAACATCCGATCTCTTGACTTGTGGGCTCCACAACAAAGTGTGTGGTTGGGATGTGCGGGACACATTGTCCCAGACACAGAGGATGTGAGCCTTTACTTGCGCGTGATGGCGTAAGCGTCACCAAATTTTAGTCTCATTTAATTAGATATACTTGATGTAAGTTGTACATTAATCTACAAGAATAGAACAAGTAATGTATGGGCGTTTAGATAAGGAATATGATACGTGGATTAAAATTGGCACCCATTTTGGGACTTTTTTTGTCCTCTTGTATGAATGAGAACAAAACTAAAGAGGAAAGTAATTTATTTCTCTCCTTAGTTTTGTTTTCATGCATACAAGACGATAACAAAAGTCCCAATGTGAGTTCCATTTCTGGACCATATAGGGACCCTGTAGATAATGCCTTGTGTAACATCATTTCAGATGACATGGTATGGGAGCAGCCCAGCGCCCGTCGACAGGATGACGTACGCTGGCCAACGTCACTTCGGACCTTATGCCCAGATTGGCATGACGACGCCATTTCAATTGTCACGACTGGACCGGGTCTTTGTTGGCAGCGTATGAATTTCCTGTTTGTTTAAACAAAAGAACAAAGTAGAACGCATTATGGGGCTGCATTGGTGCTGAGACCCACTTGATAGAAAATTCTGGAGCACTCATTGTCAACCTAAAATTATCATTCTCATCTAGTAAACTGGTCTTATAGCAGACTATTCTTCTGCTTACATGGGCATTCTAAGGTTTTCATGCGGATGTTTGATGTGGCTCAACAATTCTGTAGGCTCAACACACTTGTTATTCACATCCTCCCATACCAAAACAAATCTTTTTCCTTTTAAGTAACTCTCATTATGATATTACTATTTGGACTTAGTCTACATTTTTCAATGGCTCCCCTTGAAACAACACTTTTCAACTTCATTCTATCCTTGCATGTTGTATATTCTAGTTTATTTGAACAAAACAATATTTCTTTTACAATTCTTCTATTTCCTTCATAGACAATTGTGCTTGTATTGTTTATTTTTACCAATCCAATTGTGTTGTTTAAATTTGATGCAAGATTTGCCCACAAGGAGCTCGACCAGGGATCCTTGAGACCATGTGTTATTTGGGTGATGATGACCATTCTCTTTTGAATGATTAGTTTATGCTTCTGCGGTGGATGGATGACACTGGCACAATAGTTTATCATCTCTTTTTTTCTATCATTTTAGAGGTTTGTTCGTAGGGGTACACTTGGCTCATCATGTACTTTTTTAGGCCATACCACCGACCACTCATTGTTGTATGAAGGGTACTCCATGTATGTTTCTCTCTTATTCTACTGAATCTTTGACATTACTCGGGGTTGTGATCTCTATCTATCTCTTTAAAAGTATGATGATATTCATATACAAAAATTGGGCTCCATTTGTGGCCCATGTTGCAAGTTGTGCTCATTCTTCTACAAGATTTTTAATAACCTAATCGTCACTCATTCAAAAATAAAATAATAAAAACATACCATCGCACAAAGTGGTAACCAACAACAAATTGATAAGCAATGTAGCACCAAGAATGCCATAGAGGTGCTCATATATTCACGCCACTAAGGGGTCAAAAGGGGGGCGAAGAGAAGATGCAAGAATAACAAAATAACAAACTACAAAATATGGTAGTGTAATAAAAAATGGTATACATGATTATCAACCTTGAGTCCTCATATCTTGACACCACTGAAGGATTGGAAAAGGGGGAGAGAGAGGGATGTGCATGGTTGTTAGGTCCAAACTATCTTTCTTTGATGTCATCAGGGGTAGAGATGGACTTATGCTCTCTTTTCTCTCTTGGATATGGAGGTTGAAAAAGATAGATCTAGGGTTTGAATCCCATAATAGATAGCCTAAGAGTGGGGATCTCTCACAATGATAGCATGGAAGTCTCAGCCAAGCTCTCTCATACCAGCCCCTATAAATGGCAGTTAGGGGGGTACCTAGGGTTGGGATTCAAGTGGGGAGTCTTCTATGCAACTGAAAATTAGGGGGGTGCACATTCAATGGGTAGCCCCCCTCAGAGCCTTCTGGACAAATATAGAACATGGTCAAGCAAACTCACTTAGTGTAGGGATATTTTATTTTTGGAGTGGGAGAAGCCCTTGACATCGATAGAAGTCTGATGCTTCCTAGGTTTAGCTGGTTACTGAAGGACGTTCATCAAGAACTTCAATGTCATAGATTTACCTTTGACCAATCTAACTAGGAAGGGAGTTCCTTTTGTTTCGAACAAGAAGTGTCAGCATTCTTGGCAGCTATTAAAAGAGAAGTTGACAAGTGCCTTAGTGTTGGTGTTGCCAGAACCTAGGAAAGTCCACATCATTTTTTGTCAACAAATGGGTTAGGATGTGTGCTGAAGTAGGACAAGAACATGATTTTTTTTTGCTTCTTGACAACTTAGAGACATGAGGAGAACTACCCAACTCAAGACCTAGAGTTGGCAGCAGTGGTTCTTGCCTTGAAGATCAAAAGATGCTATCTATATGGAAAGAAGTGCCAAATCTTCACGGATCATAAGAATCTTCAGTACAACTTCTCCAAGCAAGAGTTGAATATGAGGCAGAGAGGTATGGAGTTGATCAAGGGATACAAGTGTACGATAGACTATCATCTAGGATATATGAATGTAGTGGTTGATGATCTGATAAGGAAGTCATCTTCAGATTTTTCTGTTGATAAAGCATAGTTGCACTCCATGGCATGTCAGAAGAGAGACATGCTAGTATCATTTCGATAGATGAATGTACAGTTGGAAGTATCTCTATTGGCTGGTTTGTTGGCAAAATTACAAGTGAATCTGATGTTCATTCAGCAGATGAATGATGATATTGTTATATAAAAAATTAGATCAGAGTTTGAAAATAAGAAGAATGATGCATTTCATAAGACATATGATGGGACTATGTGTTTTCACAATATAACAATGGTTCGCAATATTGACGGTCTGAGGTATATGGTACTTGAGGAAGCTCATTCCTCAATGTACGTGATGCAACCCGACAGTCCATGGATGTATCATAATCTTAAGAATTCTTATAGTAGGCATGTATAGAACATGACGTGGCAGAGGTTGTGGCCAAGTGTCTAGTTTGTCAGTAGGTCAAGGCAGAGCATCATAAGTCTGTAGGAATGTTACAACCTTACAGTGGAGATGTTATCACATAACCACAGACATTGTGGTTGGTCTTCCTAGGATAGCCAAGGGTGATGATTCCATTTGGGTGACTGTTGACCGATAGACTAAGTCAACTCATCTTTTATTGGTATGTATGCCCAGTGAGCGAATCATATGATGATTGTAATGGCATAACTTATTAACAATTTGATTAATAATAATGACAATCTTCCAACTTAATTCTATTTTTTTCAGTTATGAGATAATTATGTGACATAATAAATGTCTAAGGAATGATGTTATTCAATGACGTATGTCTTCGGGTTGAGGACCTGGACAATGAGATCATGTAGATGTTAAGAGTATTTATATTCTTGATATGTCCTTGGTTGGATGTTATTGCAGAAGCAAGCTAGACAACAATAACACATAAGACTAGAATGTCTGTTGGTTGATGATAGAATCTCAATAGTCATGATATGTTATATCAGACCAAAATATATATACTTGTTAGAGAATAGTGTATTAGACAGACCCACCTTGAGAGTGATACATAATAGCCATGCAATGATAGTCAGAGTCATCTCTCATAGTGATGGTGGAGATTGTGGTTCTTAGACATGAAATCACTACTCTCATTACATGTTGTTTGATGTACTTTGTCATCATTAAACCTAACCTTGAATAAGGGTTGTCATACAAGTGATTCTCAAATGCATTATGACACACTGGGAATGACTGTGAGTGATGTTGATGAAATTTGTCCCTCCTACAAGATTTTGATATCTTGGCTACTTGATAAGAGAGACTGACAAATGCATGGCCATGCTGGTGTGAGTTGATATGTGATATTGAGCTTACAAATATCTTTGAAAGTCTTCTCTAGTTGAAGGAACATGGATTGAAAGTTGAAGAGGATGACGATTTCATGCCTCAATTTCAATAGGTATGTAGGTTGAAGTTGTTATCCAACTTTGAGAAAAATGAACTATACAATCACTAAAACACCAATCACGGATTGTAGGTTGAAGTTGTTATCCAACTTTCTTAATTACTTGGGTAGCAATGATGTCTTGATAGATACCAATCATTTTGTATGATGTCATAAACTGATTATCAACATTCACTTCAAATGTAATTTGGGACAAATAGGGCCACACGCATAGGAATGTACTTGGGATAAGAGTTTGTTCATGAAGGATGTTTAACATTGATTACCAAAGTGTTAGGTATTCAATTTAAACAACATTGTCAATCTTCACTCTGAAACAACAAGTTCAGCATGTCAACTGATTGGCTCTGTTGCATGAACCGACCGGCTCAGGTTGTGAGCTGTTTGTTTGATAGATCAACGAGATTGGATCAAGGATTGATGCTAACTTCATGTTGTGCATTAATCTAATATTAATTTCCAAAAAAATAGGAACAGGAAAAATAGTGAAACGACCGATTCAAGTGTTGAACTGATCGTATCATGTGTGATCCAACTGATTCCCATGTGAGCCGATCGGTTCGACATTTGTAGGTTCCCAAAAATTCATGAAATTTTATCTCTTAAACTCCCAGATCAACTAGAAACCCTAACCCAGATCCTCCTATAAATAGAGGGTTATTGGGGGTTTCCCAGACACAACAATAAGCTCTGACAATTGTTGTCTTCTCTGGTTGTGGTAACCAAGAGATCTCAAGTAAGTTCTTCATGTCAGAGGGAGGAATAACAAGGGAAAGACAATTATTGGAGAGAACATTGGCACTAGCACGTCAACTAGAAGGGACAACTCAATCTGTCTGTTCATCTAGAATGATAGGAGTTCCTAGTGGTTTGTGTGAACTACTCTAGAAGCAAGAGGCACTTGACCCTCTAGGAGGATGGTATCAACCACTGTCTGTGGTGTCCAACCATGTGGCTGACAACAACAGACGTCCAGGTGCAACTAGAAGAAAGGTGCACACTACTACAAGGGAATGATCAATGGATTTGCTCCAGGACCAGGTATAACCTTGCAACCTTCTTTTCTATCTCGTAGTTGTTTATGTGGTGTGATGTTTAATGGGAATATGACAAGTAAAATTTTTGTTTATGCTTCCATATCCGATGCCATATTTTCCAATAGTGGTATCAAACCCAGATCAATTTACTATGCTTGCGATTTAATCGATATGATCAGATTTTGGTTTTATCATTTATTTATTACATGTGATGAGAATATTTAAATAATTAATGTGCACATATGATTAAATACCACATATGATTCCTATATATAGATATCATATGATATATATGCAATGCATGTCGCCTTAAATTCATTTTGATGGTCACTTGAAGTATGGTTATGGCCTATACCCCTAGACCTTTTGTGTTGGGTTGGATGGTTGTTTGTTCCTGTTTATATCTCAGTTTACATATCGAGCCTCTCTCTTGTTTTTCGTATGTAAAAGTATAAAATATTTCCTTCCTATGCTCCCATGGAATTGAACTCGAGGTTTCCTAATTACAATGTAATATGATAAATATGATTATGATAGCTTTTAGTTTCTTATTATGGCAAAGAGGACATTTTCCACTAGGCGAACTGACCATTTTAGGAAATGAACCGATCTGATATAGGATTGAGGAGGTCGATGACAGGAGGAGCCAAGAGATTGGGTGGTGGCCCGACTGATCGGATAAATGAGTCTAGACATCACAAGGACCAGAGGCCTTAGGATCAGTCGTTAAGACCAATCGACTGACCATGAGGCCAGATGACTAGTTCAATGGTTGAAACGATTAGCCTGGACTGGATCCAACATGAATCGTCATCAACAACAAGTTTCAATATATGATGTGGACCTTAGGTGGTAGTAATTCTTTGTGGCTCCAAGGAATTACAATAGGATGGCCATAACCATTGTTTATGTTTATTATTGTGTGTTGTGGTTATAGCATGTATATGATACATACTGTAAGTATGTGTTGATTGGATATGTATATATATCTATATAAAATCCCTCAATATAATTTTAAGTTTTAGATGCTTACATGATCAACTCACATAAAAAACTTGATCAACTAAGCTTAGATTAGGCCAAAAGTGTGGTGCATTATCCATCTCGTAGGGGGCATATTTTGTCATGTTGCCTTTTGGGTCAGGCTTAATAAGGTGATCTTAATGAGATTAAGTACCTAGAAGCATAAATCTGGATTGTGATAAAGGGTTGTGCACACCATATATCCAAGAGTTGCATACATATGCAATTGGTAAAAGTTAGCTACGTAAATAGTCAAGTTGTAGGTGATCAACCAAAGCTGACTCATGATTTCATGAAATATTGATCTTGGCTCACTAGAAGATTGTACGATGAAATCTTCTAAATTGATAAGTGAGGGTTGTCAATTTGAATAAAATAGTGGGAGCAGTTGTAACGACCCCGCCTCCCGGTAACCCCCAATTAAGGGAGACCAAGAGGTCAGAGTCATTATCCCAATTTCCAGATCAAAGGTTCGACAAATAATCAATAATATTTATTAAATTCTACCAAACTATGCTGAAAAGTTGTAATCAAATAAACTTTTTGCATACCTTTTGAAAAACTTGGATTAATAAACTTCTATCCAAATACAGATACTATTCTAACTAATCCTCCTTGCACTTTAATTCATGTATTCACAATATGCCAATTTATTGTTTGTCCTTTTGGGTTTGTACCTAAACACCAACAAACAAAACGTCGGTCAGCATAAATGAATATGTTGGTATGTGGGGGAAAATAGAAATTGTGCAACTATGATAACAATGTAATCAGCCAAATATCATTTAACAGCCAAGATTACATTTTAAGCAATACTACTCAATCCTTACATATCCCCTATCTCTGTGTTGTCCCTGCAGCGGACTTGGATACTACCTCTCTCACATGGTAGATCCTCACCCCCATGGCCCTACCTCACATGTAGCCAATACTTAGGGTTGTGGAGTCAAATGGCCCTACCCAAAGGTAGCCCAATCCCTGACTCGAGGTGGCTTGATGGACCTACCCCATTGGTAGCCATGTACTAAGTCATCCAATGACCTGATGGACCTACCCATAGGTAGCCATGTACTAGGTCAATCTATCAAGCTGAGGGGACTAGGATCTGAGCTAGTAGGCACATATCTTAAGTGATAGTCATATCCACATTATAGGTTGCAAGAATTAAATTCATCCAACAGTTTAATTCAAGTCACCGATGAAAACTTCGGAAATCCTCAGAAAACTAATTTGGGATATTCATAAGTGTAACCACATACATGTAACTGTAGTTTTGGTGATAGATTATGTAATTTCTGGGACCACTGCCCCAAGGCACTAGTAGAGTTTCAGGAATGACGATTGTCCCCACATATCACCACTAGCCTTAACTGTGCGCTTTGTCCTCACTCCTGTGCATGCCAGGATCAACTTCCCGACAGGTCACCCATCCCAGTACTACTCCAAGTTGAGCATGCTTAACTATGGAGTTCTTAGTGATGGGCTCCCAGAAAAGGAGGTGCACCTTGGTGATATGGGTAGTCCAATCATTCCTTATAAGATCTTTTTATCCAAGGTCTCAAATCCTGGGATGTTACAATCTCCCCCACTTAGGCTCTTGACGTCCTCGTCAAGGCTCAACTATAAGGCCTCAATCTCTTCCCCATTTTAGTGCAGACCCACAAACTCATCTTATTTCTTAGGATTTCTATTCCAATCTTAGGGTTTCCTTTGAAATTAGGGTTTTTCCTCCACTTTTAGTATTATGAACCCTAATTCAACTAAAATACATAAAAACCTTAAATTTCTCAACTTAATACTCCTAACAGACTTAGGATCATTATTTAGTAACTTATTTCCTTAATTCGAAATAAACATGGTTTTTCTCCTTTTTCACCCTAAATTAGGGTTTCTATATGAATTATCCTTCAGTTATAGATTAAAAGCCTAAATTAGTCAACTTTGCATGCAAAACAGATTGAAACTCTATTTTAATATTGAACAGGTTAATACTTATCAAATTAACCTATTAAACCACAAAGATTCATCCTTTATACTCAATTAGGGTTTCTAATTACCTTTTAATATCTTTTTCTATCAAATAAATACACTTTTGCAAAATGAGACAGAACTAGGTTACCAAACCATTTTTATATTGTTCCTCGTATTTTTCTAAGCAGCTTTCATATATAAAATTTTCTCATCGGAGTTTTCTAGCAACAGGTATGATTTTTGCAAGAAAAAACATTTTTCTGTAATTTCGATTAGAGAGGGTGAATTACTAAATTTTTGCAGTCATTCGATCAATGCGCCGCTGGTCCACCCTTTAGATCTGACGCTCTACGTCGTGCATCTCCACTTCGTGAGCCAACTTAGCGTGTCGGCCCTGGGATCGTTGGATCTCCTCGCGAGTCCACGATGGTCCTTAATCGCACGGTATCTGCTCATCGTCATCTTCTTTCCTTGCTGTTCGAACCACGGCGGAGCCCTTTCCGGAGAGAGAACAATTGAGCAGGAGAGAGAGAACTTGGTCTTGGGAAGTAGCTGTCAGGATTCGTGAGGGTGAGAGGAAGCGAGTGGGGTCTTTATATAGGACTAGGGGGATCCTTCTAGGGTTTTGTATCCCCGCCGCCAACTACTCCTCAGCCCAATTGGGCGTTTCATCTAGTCGTGATGAAAACCCGCCAACCTAGGGTTGGGAAGCTTCGGTTCCCTCTCCCAGTCTCGATGGAACAATTTCCATGAGTGCACATGCGCTGGATCAAGAGGAAAATGAAAGGGAAAGTTCCCCCTGTACTGGGCCAAAGTCCGAGTTTCCCTGGAACTTGACAATGAGCGGTGCCCGTTGGATCAAGATCCTACGGCCCACATCTCACATGTTCAAGCAAAAGGAAACAATTTTCCTATTTTTGAAGATAAACATATTTTTTAGGATAATTTGAAAAAGCCATAACTCTCAATTCGTAACTCCTTTTTATCTCAAATTTTAAGGGAATCTCGTTTATGATCCAATATCCCATCATGCCAAAATTAGGATCATTATCTAAAGAAAATGAGTCCTTTTCTTTAATTGCAAGTTAACACTTAAATATTTATATTTTCCACATATTTCCTCTTTCCCTAGCCATTATATTATTATCCTGAGTTCCTTGAACCTCAAGGAACCTTAATATTCTGAAATTAAATCTTGGGAAATATTCCTTAGCCTTTTATTCTTCTTTTATCTATTTTCTTATTTATTCCTTTATCCAATTGAATTCCTTTTTCTTTTTCTCTCAATTGGGCTCAATAGCCAATAAAGCCCATTAAGAAAACAAACAAGGCTATTATGCATGAAAATCATTCAAATCAAACCATTAAATCAACCATTTATTTCATTTATCTTTTAAAAGGAGATTTGTAACTCTCATTACATGGTTTAGGAAAATGGGGTTATAACATCCTCCCCTCCTTATAGGAATTTTGCCCTCAAAATTCAACAATCAAACAAAAAAATCAGGATATGCTTTTTCCATGTCCATCTTCAGCTCCCATGTGGCTTCATCCTCTCCATGGTGCTTCCAAAGAACCTTTACCATCTCTACATTCTTATGTCTAAGCTCTTTCACCTTGGTATCTAGAATCCGCAAAGGTAACTCAGGATAAGTTAGCTTCCCTTGAAGCTCAATGGATTCAATGCTCAACACATGGATCGGATCTTACACATATCGCTTCAGATTGGACACATGAAACACATCATGCATCATACTATATTGAGGGGGTAACACCAAACGATATGCGGCTTCACCAATCCATTCTAACACTTCAAACAGACCCACATATTGGGGACTCAACTTTCCTCTGTTCTTAGCTATAGCTCGAAGTGGTCGGATTTTCAAAAAAATATGTTCTCCCATAGTGAAATGCACATCAGTCCGCCTCACACCAGCATACGACTTCTGTCTATCATGGGCTCTCTTTAGCCTTTTCCTGATCAAAGCGACTTTATCAACATACACTTGGAGTTCATCTGACCTCAACAGGGTCCTTTCACCAACATCATCCCAGTGAAGTGGTGAACGACACGGTCTCCCATATAGAGTTTCATACGAAGGCATCCCAATATTGGCTTGAAAACTGTTGTTGTAGGAAAACTCAGCTAATGGTAAGTACTGCTCCCATGATCCACCCCAATCAAGCACACAAGCTCTCAGCAGATCCTCTAAGGTCTGGATTATCCTTTCTGACTAACCATCTGTCTGGGGGTGATATGTGGTACTGAATTTCAACTTTGTACCTAGTTCCTCTTGAACCTGCTTCCACAGTTTGGAAGTAAACTTTGGGTCTCTATCGGAGATGATGGAACCGGGTACGCCATGCAAACACACTATCTCTCTGATATACAACTCAGCTAAGTCTGATACCTTGGCAGTGGTTTTCAGGGCAAGGAAGTATGTTGACTTGGTAAGGCGGTCTACCACAACCCATATAGAATCATGACCTTTCTTAGTCTGAGGTAGACCCACCACAAAATCCATGGTGATATGCTCCCATTTCCATTCTAGAATCTCTATAGACTGTAACAATCCACCGGGTCATTGGTGTTTAGCCTTCACCATTTGGCACATAAGACAGCTGGCCACACATGCCGCAATGTCTCTCTTCATTCCTAGCCACCAGAAAAACCTCTGCATGTCCTTAAACATATTGGTAGTTCCCAGGTGCACCGTGTACTTAGAACCATGAGCCTCTTGTAGGATATGTTCCTTCAATGGTGAATCTTTAGGAACCCATATGTGATTCTTGAATCTGATCCCCCCGTCGATTCCCAATGAAAGATGGGTTTGTGGCTTCTTCATCAAGCCCTTCATCTTGTCAAGTTCTCCACTGGCCAACTGTGCTGCTACAATCTCACTCAACAAATCTGATTGTATTTAGATGTTGGCCAATCAAACTCGATCATCTAACAGTTGGGGAGACCAATCTACCAACTCTTCTAAACTCTTCCACTGACTGGACAAAATAGTTGCACACCTGAGCTATTTTCGACTCAAAGCATCTTCTACGACATTCGCCTTTCCTGGATGATAAGCGATGGTGAAGTCATAATCCTTCATGTACTCCATCCATCTTCGTTGTCATAGGTTTAAGTCTTTCTATGTTAGGAGGTACTTCAGGCTCTTATGGTCAGTGAGGATCTTAAAAGTAGCACCATACAGGGAATGCCGCCAAATCTTCAATGCATGGATGATAGCAGCCAGCTCTAAGTCATGCATCGGGTAATTCACCTCATTGGGTTTGAGTTGTCTGGAGGCATATGCAACCACATGTTGATTCTGTTCCAATACACAGCCAAGTCCCATCTTTGATGCATCAGTAAAAATCATGAAACCCTCATTGCCTGGTGGTAGAGTCAAAACTGGTGCAGTGGTTAGCTTCTCATTCAGCTCCTAGAAATGAGCCTCACATACATCAGGCCACACAAACTTCACATCCTTCCGAGTCAACATGGTCAAAGGCAAGGAGGTCTTTGAGAAATCCTTGATGAAACGTCGATAAGACCCAGCCAACCCCAAGAAATTGCGAATTTATGAGGGATTCTTCGGTGCAGGCCAATCTCAAACTACCAACATCTTAGTTGGATCTACGGTGATCATTCCTCCTGAGATGTTGTGTCCGAGGAACATGACTCAGTCTATCCAAAACTCACATTTGGAGAATTTCCTGTAGAACTTCTTCTTTCTCAAGATATCAAGGACTTTACTTAGGTGGTTTCGATGTTGATCTAAGTCATCCAAATAAACCAGTATGTCATCTATGAATACTATGACAAACGAGTCAAGGAAGGGTTGGAACACACTATTCATAAGGTTCATGAAAACATTGGGTGCATTGGACAACCCAAAAGGCATAACCACAAACTCATAGTGGCCATAACGTGTTCTAAAAGCTATTTTTGGGATGTCCTCACTCTTAACTCTCAACTGGTGGTAACCTGATATTAAGTCAATCTTGGAAAAGACTCGAGCAGACTTTAACTGGTCAAATAAGTCATATATCCGGGGTAAGGGGTATTTGTTCTTATTGGTAGTCTGGTTAATCATCTGGTAGTCTATGCACATTCGGAGCGAACCATCCTTTTTCTTTACAAAAAGAACTGGTGCTCCCCATGGTGATGTGCTAGGGTGGATAAAACCCTTGTCTAGCAAATCCTGCAATTGTTTCTTCAACTCGAGAAACTCCACAGGGGCCATCCTATAAGGTGCTCGTGAAATAGGGCTTGTCCCGGGAGCTATCTCTATGGAGAAATCTATCTCTCTCTCAGGAGGAATCCCGGGTAGATCATCTAGAAAAACATCTGCATAGCTCCTAACTACCTCTATTTCTTCTAAGGGTTGCACCTTGGGTTCTGGCTCGGTGACTACTTCCAGGAAAGCTCGACACCCTTTACTCATCATCTGCTCTGCTTTCAAGGTTGACACATATAGACTGGTGGTGGTATCTTTTCTACCCCTATTGATGAAAGGTGGGTGACCTGCTTTCTTAATGATCACTTTCTTCTCCCTACAGTCAATATTTGCCCTATAAGTATAAAGCCAGTCCATACCAATAATCACATCAAAGTCATTCATATCAAGAAGGATAAAGTATGTACGAAACTTCTGATCTCGATATTTCACAGGTATCACCGGAGTTTTCAAAAGAGATGTAAAGATCTGACCACTCGAGGTTGTAACATCCAAGACATACCCTAAATCCTTGATATCTAAACAAAGCATAGTTGTGAGATTTCTCGAAATTAAAGTATTAGTAGATCTAGAGTCAAACAAAGTTTTTACATTGTATCCCATGACTTCAAGCATGCCTACATTATTTTTCATCATACATTAGCCCATTACATGCTTAACTGAAAACATAAAAGAAAACTCTATGGGTTATTACCCTCGATCAACCGATTAGCATTTGCTGGAGCCTCCTCATTGTCAATAGCAAACACTCGAGCTTGTCTTCTCTCTCTAGTAGGTGGGGCAACTGCTATAGGTGGGGATGCCATGGGTGGGGCTACTACTGGTGGGGATGCCACCGGTCCTGGTCCTCTTAGATCTGGTGGAGGACAAGAAGCTTGGAGATGTCCTTCTTGTTGACAACTATAGCAGACTTTCTTCTTGTAGCGGTACTCACTGGTATGCCACTTTTTGCAGGTGCGGCATTGAGGTCAGTTGTTCTCTTGACGGGGTTTCCCTTTTCCTCCATGTTTTCCTTTGGCATGATGATGCCCTTGACCCTTCCTGTGGTTGTTCCTCTGACCTTGGGTTCCTTCAGCAAAACCCAAATATCCCTTTGGTGGATTTTGAGCAGGAATCACTGTCCTCTCCATGTCTAAAGTAGTGTTGTAAGCTTCGGCAAAGGTTTTAGGTTTACTTGCCATCACATGGGGATTGATGGTAGGGTGAAGATGCTCTATGAAGTGATCCACCCTTCTTTCCTCATCCATCATATGCCCAAAACGCTCCAGTATTTGAAACTTGCACCCAAAGTCAGCCACAGATGAGTTTCCTTGTGTCATGTTGGTGAACTCCCTTTCCATTTCTTTCTTAGATGAGACAGGGATGAATTTGGTGGTGAAGATTGTCTTGAAGTCATCCCATGCCATTGGTTCTTCAGTCAGATATCGACCTATGATGTGTGTCTCCCACCATATCTTGGCTTCTCCTTCTAGGAGGTGAGTAGCAAAGAGGACCTTCTTACTCGACTGTACCTCAAGCATGCGGAATCCATTCTCGACTGCAAGCAGCCAAGCTTCCGCCTTGTAGACCACTTCAGACTTATCTTCTCCCCAGAACTTCTCGATGTTCAGCTTGACGAAGTCCAAGATGGTGGCTCCTAGTCGAGGACGAACATGAAGCGGCTCGCCATTCTCACCTCTAGGTATATCTCGGAGGGCCAAAGCTCTAATGGCCTCCGTCAGCCTCTTTTGTTTCTCCATCCACAAAGCATCAGGGGTGTGGATAATCATGGTTGGTTCTGGACCACCAGCTTGGTCCTCTTCCATCTTGTCCTCCTCCTCGTACAAATGTTGTTCCTCATACCCCTAGTCTTCCTCTTGGTCAAGGTTGCTGAAGGGTATCGGGTCAGGGTTGGGGACCTCATGAGTGGTTTCTTCAGGTCTCTTCCTCTTCTTTGAGGGATCTCCATCGTGGTTCCTCTTCCTCTTCTCGGAAGATACTTTTCCCTTGCGTGAAGGTCCACCACCATTGGTGGCATTCGTGACAACCACAGTCTTCACGTGAGCCATCTTCATAAGCATACAAATAGACCTTTTAGTCTATAGCTTTAAGCTAATTATACTTATGTCGATGAAATCTTATTACGTATATTTTTATTAATTTGATGGAGGATTCCTTAATCCTTAACTTAATTACCCATACCACATGAGGGTGAGGAAGAGAGAGAAAAACCCTAACTCTTAAAATCCTTAATAGAATGTGTGATGACAAGGGATGAACAAGATGAGAGAGTCCTAAAGGTATCTTATTTCGAGTCAAATCCTAAGACATTGGCCAGGCAGTCACACAAATTCGGGAGTCCTCATATTCTGACTAGCGGTGCGGAAGAAAATATTGCCATCCCCCATACGTGATCCTTTTCTAGACACCTCTATCTTTCGGAAAATCCTCTAATAACTCCCTTGGGTTCTACATAGTTTGTAAAATTTAATAATTATTAACGATTAAGTAAGGAACCTAAGCTCTGATACCAAATGTAACGACCCTACCTCCCGATAAACCCCAATTAAGGGAGACCAAGAGGTCAGAGTCGTTATCCCAATTTCTGAATCAAAGGTTCAAAAAATAATCAATAATATTTATTAAATTCTACCAGACTATATTGAAAAGCTGTAATAAAATAAACTTTTTGCATACCTTTTGAAAAACTTGGATTACTAAACTTCTACCCAAATATGGATACTATTCTAACTAATCCTCCTTGCATTTTAATTCATGTATTCACAATATGCCAATTTACTATTTGTCATTTTGGGTTTGTACCTAAACACTGACAAATAAAACATCGGTCAGCATAAATCAATATGTTGGTATGTGGGGGAAAACAGAAATTGTGCAACTATGATAACAATGTAATCAGCCAAATATCATTTAACAGCCAAGATTACGTTTTAAGAAATACTACTCAATCCTTGCATATCTTCTATCTTTGTGATGTACCTGCAGTGGATTTGGATACTACCTCTCTCACATGGTAGATCCTCACCCCCATGGCCCTACCTCACAGGTAGACAATACTTAGGGTTGTACAGTCGCATGGCCCTACCCAAAGGTAGCCCAATCCCTAACTCGAGGTGACTTGATGGATCTACCCCATTGGTAGCCATGTACTAAGTCATCCAATTACCTAATGGACCTACCCATAGGTAGCCATGTACTAGGTCAATCTATCAAGCTACAGAGGGGACTAGGATCTGAGCTAGTAGGCACATATCTTAGGTGATAGTCATATCCACATTATAGGTTGCAAGAATTAAATTCATCCAACAGTTAAATTCAAGTCACCGGTGAAAACTTCAAAAATCCTCAGAAAACTAATTTGGGATATTCATAAGCGTAACCACATACTTGTAACTATAGTTTTAGTGACAGATTCAACTAAGCAGAGAAACCCAATCAAGCAAGCAAGTATGCACAGAAATCCTGAAATAAATGTACAAAATGTTTTTATCATTATTTATCCAAACTCGTCTTGTTTCTTAGGATTTCTATTCCAATCTTAGGGTTTCCTTTGAAATTAGGGTTTTGCCTCCACTTTTAGTATTATGAACCCTAATTCAACTAAACTACATCAAAACCTTAAATTTCTCATCTTAATACTCCTAAGAGACTTAGGATCTTTATTTAGTAACTTATTTCCTTAATCCGAAATAAACATGGTTTTTCTCCTTTTTCACCCTAAATTAGGGTTTCTATATGCATTATCCTTCATTTATAGATTAAAACCCTAAATTAGTCAACTTTGCATGCAAAATGGATTGAAACTCTATTTTAATATTCAACAGGTTAATACTTATCAAATTAACCTATTAAACCACAAAGATTCATCCTTTATACTCAATTAGGGTTTCCAATTACCTTTTAATATATTTTTCTATAAAATTAATACACTTTTGCAAAACGAGATAGAACTAGGTTACCAAATCATTTTTATATTGTTCCTCGTATTTTTGTAAGCAACTTTCATATATAAACTTTTCTCATCGTAGTTTTCTAGCAACATGTATGATTTTTGCAAGAAAAAACATTTTTCTATAATTTCGATTAGAGAGGGTGAATTACCAAATTTTTACAGTCATTCGATCAATGTGTTGCTGGTCCACCATTTAGATCTGACACTCTGCATCGTGCACCTCCACTTCGTGAGGCAACTTAGCACGCCGGCCCTGGGATCGTTGGATCTCCTCGCGAGTCCATGATGGTCCTTGATTGCACGATATCTACTCATCGTCATCTTCTTTCTGTTGTTCGAACCGCGATGGTGCTGAGGCGGAGTCCTTGTCGGAGAGAGAACAATCGAGCAAGAGAGAGAGAACTGGGGCTTGGGAAGTAGCCATCACGGTTCGTGAGGGTGAGAGGAATCGAGTGGGGGGTTTTATATAGGACTGGGGGGATCCTTCTAGGGTTTCTTATCCCCGCCGCCAACTACTCCTCAGCCCAATTGGGTGTTTCATCTAGTCGTGATGAAAACCCGCCAACCTAGGGTCGGGAAGCTTCGGTTCCCTCTCCTGGTCTCGATGGAACAATTTCCATGAGTGTACATGCACTGGATCAAGAGGAAAATGAAGGGGAAAGTTCCCCCTGTACTCGGCCAAAGTCCAAGTTTCCCTGGAACTTGACGATGAGCGGTGCATGTTGGATCAAGATCCAACGGCCCACGTCTCACGCATTTAAGCAAAAGGAAACAATTTTCCTATTTTTCAAGATAAAACACATTTTTAGGATAATTTGAAAAAGCCATAACTCTCAATTCGTAACTCCTTTTTATCTCAAATTTTAAGGGAAACTCATTTATGATTTAATCTCCCATCATGCCAAAATTGGGATCATTATCTAAAGAAAACGAGTCCTTTTCTTCAGTTGCAAGTTAACACTTAAATATTTATATTTTCCACATATTTCCTCTTTCCCTAGCCATTATATTATTATCTTGGGTTCCTTGAACCTCAAGGAACCTTAATATTCCGAAATTTTATCTTGGGAAATATTCCTTAGCCTTTTATTCTTTTTTTATCTATTTTCTTATTTATTCCTTTATCCAATTGAATTCCTTTTTCTTTTTCTCTCAATTGAGCTCAATAGCCAATAAAGCCCATTAAGAAAACAAGCAAGGCTATTATGCACGAAAATCATTCAAATCAAACCATTAAACCAACCATTGATTTCATTTATCTTTTAAAAGGAGATTTGTAAATCTCATTACATGGTTTAGGAAAATGGGTTTATAACAGCAGTATTTAATTAAAGTCCTAATTAAACATCGTCAAATTATATTTTAATCAAATAAAATCAAAAATGTTTTTATAAACTATAAATTTCTCTTATAAAATCAAATGAAAACAAACAACACATTTTCCATACGATCAGTACTTGAGAAAGACAAGTTTAATTGGAATAATTTCCATGAGTGGTTCAAGATGTTAAGAATTGCTCTCACACAAGAGTGCAAGCTCTATGTCCTATAAACACCTTAGCCAGATAAACCTTCTCATAGTGTGGCTAAGGCTGACAAAGATGCTTACAAGAAGAACTCTGAGGATGTTGTAGATGTCAAATGTCTAGTGTTGTGAGTTATAGAGACAACATGAGAATATGGATGTGATTGAGATGGTAACACATCTTAAGAACATGTACCAAGATCAGGCAAGACAAGAGAGATATGAAGTCCCCAAGACATTGTTCATGTACAACATGGCAGAAGGAGATCTAGTAGGTATCAAATTGCTTAAGATTATTGGGTATGTGGAGAATCTTGCTAGACTGGGATAACCTTTGGGTCAATAGTTGGCCACAGATGTGATTTCACAGTCACTTCCAGAGTCACATAGCCAGAACAATTTTGACATGTCATTGTCAGAATTGCTTGGCATGTTGAGGACTGTTGAAGCACAAATAAAGAAGGACAAACCCAAATCCATGATGATGTTCAACAAAGGAAAAGGGAAGTCCAAGGGCAAAGGAATAGCTAAGAACAGTTCTAAAGCTAGATAAAAGTCCAAGTCTTCTACACTCAAACCAAAGGGAGGGGTGAACAAGGGAGGCAATTGTCACAAAACTGTCACCAGCGTGGACATTGGAAAAGAAATTTCCCTCTCTGTCTGGAGGAATTGAAGAAGAAGGAGGGGATAGATATATCCACATCAAGTGTTTACATTATTGAGATAAACTTATCTACTTCTTCATCATGGGCACTAGATACCATATGTGGATCTCACATATGCTTGAATATGAAGGATCTCAAAAGAAGTAAGCCTTTATGAAAGGGTGAGGTCAAACTACGCATTGTAAATGGAGCAACAGTCGTTACCACCGTAGTTGGAACCTATAGTTTATCTCTACCCACGGGGCTTGCAATAGAAATAAAGAATTGTGATTTTGTAACTTCCATAAATAGAAACATTATTTTTGTATCTTGTATGGACAAGGATGGATATGAATTTCATATGAAGAATAGTTGATGTTCTATTTCAAAGATGTGATCCTTTATGGCAGTGCCCCAATGTCCTATGGTATTTATTTATTATATCTTAAGACAAATGTTTATTACATAAATACAAAAATATCAAATCTCGATAACTCAAACAAGGCATATATTTGGAATTGTCACCTTAGACACATCAATGAGAATCACATTTCTAGACTCCATAAAGATGGTTATCTATACTCTATGGATTTTGAATCAATGTAGACATGTTAGTCTTGTTTGTTGGGCAAGATGACCAAAACTCCCTTCATTGGTAATAGTGAGAGGGATAGTGATCTATTAGGACTCATACATATAGATGTATGCGGCCCTTCTAAAATAAATGTTAGAGGTGTGTATTAGTACTTTATTACCTTCACTTATGACTTCAAAAGGTATGGTTATGTTTACTTAATGAAACATAAGTCAAAAACTCGTGAAAAGTTTAAGGATTTCATGAATGAAGTACATAACCAACTTGGTAAAAGTATTAAGGAACTTCATTCTGATTGAGGTGGAGAATACTTAAGCTAAGAGTTTGAGGACCTTCAATGAGACCTTGGTATCGTATAACAATGGACTACACTTGGAACACCAAAACATAATGGTGTATTAGAAAGAAGGAATAACACATTGCTAGATATGGTACGATCAATGATGAGTTTTGGTGATCTTCCAACTTCCTTCTAGGGTTATGCTCTAGAAACTACAATAATAACACTTAACTACGTACCTTCTAAATTGGTTCAAAAGACACCATATGATACATAGATTGGGAAACGTCCCAAGATGTCTTTTATGAGGATTTGGGGGTGTGAATCTTATGTCAAGAAAATGTTTTTTTAAAATCTCAGCTCTAGATAAGCTAAATGTTCCTCTATTGGTTATCCCAAAGAAACCTCGGGATAATGCTTGTATAACTCAACTGACAACAAAGTGTTTGTTGCCAGAGATGTTGCATTCCAAGAAAAGGAATTCGTTTCCAAATTAATCAGTGGGAGGAAAGTAGAACTAGAAGTATTAAACTTGTAGACGTATAAGAGGAACATAGAGAGTCACAAACTAATATGGAATCTCAAATTCCTCATGTAACATAGGAACCTTGAAGATCTAGTAGGAGACACCTTGAGCGAGAAAGATTTGGTTATCTTGTGACACAAGAAGGCAGTGAATTGGTAATTGATGATGTGCCAATTACCTACCTAGAAGTTGTTAAGGGACCAAAATCTAAGAAGTGGCTAGAAGACATGAGATCTGGGATAGACTCCATGTACATCAACAAGGTATGGACCATGGTGGATCCACCTGAAGGGGTAAAACTCATAGGGTGCAAGTGGGTCTTCAATAAGGAGACTGACATGGATGGTAATGTACAAACTTACAAAGGTTGATTGGTTGCAAAGGGTTTCAAACAAGTTCAAGGTGTTGACTATGATGAAACCTTTTCTCCAATTTCCATGGTTAAGTCCATCAGGATCATGTTTGCCATTGCAACTTATCCTGACTATGAGATTTCTAAGATGGATGTTAAAACTGCATTCCTTAATGAGAATCTTCTTGAGGATGTGCATATGACACAACCTGAGGGTTATATAAATCCAAAGTATGCAAATAAATTTGGTAATCTACAAAGGTCAATCTATGGATTGAAGCAAGCATCTCGGAGCTGGAATCTCCATTTTGACAAAACAATCAATGAGTTTGGATTTAGCAAAAATTAAGATGAACCATGTGTTTACAAGAAGGTTAGTGAGAACATTATTATATTCATCATATTGTATGTGGATGACACATTATTGATGGAGAATGACATACCTAATTTATAGATGGTAAAGACTTGTTTTGGAAATGCATTTTCTGTGAAGGACTGAGGTGAAGCATCCTACATCGTAGGTATCAGGATCCATATAGATAGATCTAGAAGGATTCTTGGACTAAGTCAGAGCACATAAATTGACAAAGTGTTGAAGAGGTTCAACATGGAGGACTCAAAGAGTGGAAACTTACCCATGTCTCATGGCAATGCTATCTCTAGAGCTCAACCCAAATTTGATGAAAGGAAACACATGAATCAGACTCCATATGCATCTGCAATTGGATCTATTATATATGCATTATTATGTACTCACCTTGATGTCTCATATGCCTTGAGCATCATGAGCAGATTTCAATCAAATCCCAATGATGCCCACTTGATCGTCATAAAGAACATACTTAAGTATTGGAGAAGAACTAAGGATCAATTCCTTATCTATAGTGCTGAGGAAGAGTTGGTGATAAAGGGTTACACCGATGTGAGCTTCCAACTAAAAAAAGATGATTATCAATCACAATCAAGATTTTTGTTTTGCCTCAACAACGATGTTGTAAGTGGGAAGAGCTCTAAGCAAGAGATAGTTGTAGATTCTACAATAGAGGTTGAGTATATTGCAGCATCCAATGCAGCAAAGGAAGTTGTATGGATCAAGAAGTTCATTTCTGAACTTGGGGTGGTTCCAAGCATCAGTGATGCCATTGATCTATATTGTGACAACAATGGGCTATTGCAGAAGCTAAGGAGCTTAGATCACATCAGTGTTCCAAGCACATACAATGGTGGTTCCATCTTATATGATAGACTGTACACCGAAGAGGTGTGAAGATTTGAATAGTGCCAACCTAAAGCAATGTTGATGACCCCTTGACAAAAGCACTACATTGCATAAGTATGATGGTCATGTTAGATCACATGGGATTCGGTTCATGGGTGATTGGCTCTAAGTGCAAGTGGGAGTTTGTTGGTATGTATGCCCAAAGTTCCAATCATATGATGATTGTAATGGCATAACTTGTAAATAATTTGATTAATAATAAAGTCAATCTTCCCTTTGTTCTATTTTATTCAGTTATGAGATAGTGATGGAACATAATAAATGTCTAAAGAATGATGTTACTCAATGACATATATCTTTAGGTGGATGACCTGGACAATGATATTATACATATGTTAAGAGTATGTACATTATTGATGTGTCCCTAGTCGAATGTTATTATAGATGCAATCTAGACGAGAATAACACATAATACTAGAATGTGTGTTGGTTGATGACAAAATCTCATCATTCATGATATGCAATATCAAACCAAACACATAGATACTTGCTAGAGAATAGTGTATTAGACAAACCCACATTGAGAGTGATACATGGAAACCATGGAATTGTAATCAGAGTCATTTCTCATAGTGATGGTGGTGATTGTGGTTATCACTACACTCATGACATGTTTTTTGATGTACTTTGTCATCATCAAACATGACCTTGAATAAGGGTTGCCATAAAAATGATGCTTAAATAAATTCCATCACATGTGGAATGTCTTTGAGTGATGTAGATGGGATTTGTCCCTCCGACATGAGTTGATATCCTGGGCACTTGATAAGTGAGACTGAGAAATTCATGGCCATGCTAGTGTGAGTCAATATGTGATATTTATCTTACACATATCTCAAACAATCTTCTCTAGTTCAAATAACATGGATTGAATGATGAAGACGATGATGATTTCATGCCTCAAGTCCAATATGTATACCAGAGACAAAGGAACTATACAATCAATGTAACACCAACATTAGATTTTACATTGAAGTTGTTCTCCAACTTTCCAAATTACTTGGGTAGAAATGATGTCTTTTTAGATTCCAATAATTATTTGTCATATCATATATTGGTTATGGACATTCACTGCCAACATAATTTGGGACATATAGGGTCACACACATAGGAATGCTCTTGAAATAGGAGTTTGTTCATGAATGATGTTTAACATCGATTACAAAAGTGTTAGGTATTCAATTTATACAACATTGGCCATCAATACTTTGAAAAAACTAGTTCAACAAGTGAATCGACCGACTCAGGTGCATGAATTGATTGGCACATGTTTTGAACCGGTTGTTTGATACATCAATGAGATTGAATCAAGGATTGATGATGATGTCATGTTGTGAATTAATCAAATAGTAATTTCCAAAACAATTGCAAATAACAAACATAGTGAAATGACCAGTTCATGTATTGAACTATTTGTCTCATGTGTGAACTGATTGGTTGATAGGTGAACAGACTGATTCGACATTCATAGGTTTTTAAAAATTCATGAAATTTCGTCTCTTTGACTCCCTAACCGGTTGGAAACCATGACCCTAACCCTGCTATAAATAGAGGGGTATTGGGGGCTTTTCAGAAACAATAATAAGATCTAACAATTGTTGTCTTCTCTGGTTTTGGTAAACAAGAGAGACTGAGCAAATAATTGTGGGAGAGCAAGCTGATGCTAGCACATCAATTACAAGGGACAACTCCTTCTTGTCTTTTCATCTAGAATGATAGGAGTTCCTAGTGGTATGCATGAACTTCTCTTGAGGTGAGAGGCACTTGCACAGCTAGGAGGACACCATCAACCATTTTCCGTGGTATCCATCCAGGAGGCTGACAACGACAGAAGTCCAAGTGCAACTTGAAGAAAGGTTGTAAGGGAATTGTCATTGGACTCACTCCAGGACCAGGTATAACCTTCCAACCATCTTTTCCATCTCATACTTTTTGAAACAATCTACTGTTTAGTGGGAATATGGGAAGTAAAACTTTTGTTTCCACATCCATATCTGATGCCATATTTCCCAACAATTTTCTCCAGTCAAGACAGCCAATACAACAAATAAGTTGGAACAGGCTTCATTGATGAGATAGATCACTTGCATGGCATACCAATTACCATAATGTCTGATAGAGTTAATATTCACTTTACTAGCAGTTTTGGGAGCATTTAAATACACAGATGGGGATGTAGTCGAGGCTTTGTATGACTTTTCAACCGCACATGGATGGTCAGTCTGAAAGGACCATACAAACATTAAGGGATCTATTGAGGGCATTCATGCTTCAATTTCTTGGTAGTTGGGATGTTCACCTGAGTTTGATTGAGTTTTGCCACAACAACAATTACTAGAGGAGAATAACCATGCCATCATATGAGTCTTTGTATGGTAGATGATGCATGTCACCTCTTTGTTGGTATGATGCATGTGAGTATCAGCTATTGGGTCATGAATTGGTTCAACAGACTGCAGAGATGATCAAAGTGATTCAACAACAGCTGGTGGTAGCCCATGATTGGCAGAAGTCATATGTTGATAACCATCATAGATCATTGGAATTCTGTGTTGGAGACTGCATGCGTCTTAAAGTTTCCCCTTATAATTACATGTTGAGGTTTGGTAAGAAGGGTATGTTGGCTCCTAGGTTTATGAGGCCATACTATATCATAGCAAAAATTAAGAAGGTGGCATATAGAGTGGAGTTGCCACCAGAGTTTCACCGGCTACAGAACATGTTCCATGTTTTGATGTTGAGGAAGTGTCATCTTGATACAGAGAGACGTTACAACTAGTGGAGGAAGAGTTAGATGATGATGTTACCTATTTTAGGGCCTAGTGTTTATCTTAGATAGACATGTGCAGAGCTTAGGAAGAAGGACATAGCCTTTGTTTAGGTGTTGTGGTATCATCGTGTTGTAGAGGAAGCTACATGGGAATTAGAGGCTGAGATGCATAGGAAGTACCAATCCTTGTTTGCTTAGGATTTTGAGGGGGAAATCCTTGTTACATTTTTATGGTTGTAAGTCCCTATACCCTACTTAATCTATAAACATAATTTGTTTAACATGATTGGATTAATTTGTTGCTCAATCTTGAAAGTTAAATATGGTTTGTAAAGTCTCTCTGATGATGAAACTAGGCTTATAATCTTAATCAAAATAGACTTTATTTACAACTCATGTAAATTATGGACCTTTATGAAAATAAACCTTTTCTGGTGAGATGAACATAATAGAGACACTTTCTTGAGCTTATTCATGTTGCATATTGAATTTATAATTTTACTTCTCCTTTAGATGCTTTTGATTTGCTTTGATGAAATTTGCAAAAGCTTGGTGAGATGATGTTGATGTGTTTCATCGACGGATGAAACCTTGTGACCCTTTTGTTTTCCTAGAGGTCGATGACTTTTTAGTTACTATTTTCTTTTGGATGATCATGTGTTTCTTGGTGGTAGATGAGTTTCCAGGTGGTCGATGGTTCTTTGGTGGCCGGTGGACCTACTAATGGCTAGAAAGGGAGTTCATCATCCAACATGATCTTAGTGATCAATGAGCTTTAGGTGCCTGATGGATTTTATGACATGTTGATGATGGTTTCTATGATGGATTGATTGATGGAATCTAGGTGACCAGCGAGATTTGACCGATGGGGTTTGGTGATCGACAGGTTGGCGACGACTGATGGATTTCCCTCCCCTGAAGGGATTTTTGGACATTGGTTGATGGATGTTCTGCCCAATGATATTTCTATGTCAGTCCTATATATACCCCCTCCTACTCTCTTTTTTTCTCATTTTGGATGAGCTTCAGTTGTGAATAGAGGTTTCGGAACATAATCTATGGAGATCTATTGTTGACGAAGCTTCATGGGGGATGATTATTTGAGGATTTTTGTGGATGCATGTGCGGGAATCAAGGTTCCTTGGTATGATATTGAGTTGTTGATTGTCTTCCCTTCTTCTTTTGTGTAAGTTGTTTCTCTTATACTCATTTTCTTGCTTTTCTTTGCCCTCCTTCCTCATGCAGTCGAACATTATTGTTTTCTTGGTGTTTTCTTGATGGAACCCTACACATGTTGGTTGATAACTTTCTTTTTCTTCTTCCTTGCTCTAGTTTCACCCTGTTCGAGGTGATCATAGGTGTTTTTGGAAGTTTTGGGGGGTTGAGCTTAATACTTTGTTTCTAATTTTGAGAGTTCCATCCTAAAGTTTGATTTTCATCTCTCTACTAGGCGAGTTATATAACTTTGAATCCATCTCTTACCTACCTTTCCACATGCAAGTTGTTAATCTTACTTTACAACTCCTAAAATGTTAAATGATAGACTTTATAAGTGTTGTTTCTTGTCACTAAATGATGATTCATCCATTTCAAATATAATTCAAATTTTTGTGAACATTATTTATGGAACATTGAACTAATCTTTAAGTGTAAATAGTTTAAAATCCAAAATATTAGTGATTAAACTAGTGTTATGGTGACATATAAAGTGGTTGGATGAAACCCTAATGCATAAGGTAACTTCTTAATGTTAAATGTTGAGTGTTGATAATGTGATTACATGGAGTAATATTGTCCTCTGTTGGCCTAAGTTGACAAACCAGCCTATGAGGCTTGTCTATGTCCTCGACCTTCACCACTACTAAATTGATGTCTTTGTGAGCCATGCTGACTCTGCCTTGGTTGTTGTCTCACCTCATCATTCTTCATGAGGCAATACAACTTTATATGCCCAACCTGGGCACACTTGTAGCACGTCCTGCTCTCATACCATGGCCTTGATGACCCTGTCACTAACACTGAAGTTGTATTGTGGGTTGTTGGTGGAGGAAGACTACGACCTCTGCCTTTACTTGGTGACCATTGCTTCTGTGCACTTGACCTCTACGGTGTTGATGGTGCCGAGAACCTAGGCTTATTAAAGCCTCTAGAAGTCTTTCCCTAGTACTGTGTCGGTCTCTTCTTGGCACTCTTCTCATGCTTCTCAACCACTAACTGTTTGATCCTCTTGATAGACTCCATGAACGTGGCAAACTTCTCACGATTCTTGACTTGGTTTTTATTGCACTAACAAATCCTCCTAGGGATGAAATCCCTAAGTTTTTACCAAAACCTTGTGTAATAGTACCACCCACAAGCGGACGGGTCTTATCTCAGTATAGTTAAGAATCGAATCCCAAGGCACAACATTTTTAAGAATCTTACTAGTCGAATCTGGATCAACTAAGACTAATATTTAGAATAAGAGTTGATTTGGGTTTAGTTAAACTAATTGCAAGGTAAGTAAAATAGCGGGATTAAAACTGAGTTTAGATTAATGATGGGAATCACTGGGGAGGAATTGGATTTCACCACCACTACACATGCAAACACATCTAAAACACATCCAGGCATGATACAAATATCCAAATGGAGTTGCAAACCATCCGTTAGGAAATAGAGTTTGCGTATGCATCTCTGTAGGCTCGATGTCTCGTTACCCACAAATCACACACTTACTACTCCAGAGATATCCCTTCAGAAGTTCTCATTCTAGCATCAACCATGTTAATCGATATTCAATTCCTAAGTATTAAAATTCTCACAGCAAAGGAATATAATAGATCATGCAAGGCAAGTGATCAATCCACATGTCATGCATTAAATGATTAACAACGAAATGGAATGTTATATACAATCCATTTAATTTTATAAGATGAACATGTAAACACGGGTAGTGGGGCTAGTCCCCCCACCCCAGTGAAATGGACTACTCACTCCTCATGATAGAAACAAAAAGAACAAGAGAGAGGGAAGATTCTGCCATGGTCATGGTGAAGAAGGTGGTCACGGCTCGATGGATAAATGGTCTTCTACATGATGGTGGGGCAGATCTAGATGAAGAGGGGAAGAACACCAAGTCAGACAAGGATGATCTTTTATCTCCTTCTTCCTTCTCTTCTCATGATCTTGCTCGCAGGAGATGGAGAGGTAGATGGATGATGGATGAAGGTGCTATGAATCTGAAATCCCACCACTTTCGTGGCTAGGAGATAGATCTTGATGGATCGAAGATTGCAAAGTAGCAAGGATACCACAAAGGTAGTCTTTGGCAATGGAGATCATCTTCCTTGGCTAGGCAAAGAGCAGCAGCCTGTTGGCATCGTGGAGTAGAAGCAATGCCTCAAATGAAGGAAGGGTTCGTACATTTATAGGTGCAGATATGGGGAGCACCACCTTAACTTCCACAGTCATGGCCTTCAGTAGTGGTCGTGGTACTCCTCATCACGACTGAGCTGAGGTGCCACAGTCACGATCATGTTTCGAGGTCGAGGTGTCTATCACAGTCGAGATGGGGTGCCGCAGTCGCAGTCGTGAGAAACTTTTGTGGTTGAGGTGGCCGTGTCACGATCGCGGTGGGGTGTCGGTCGCGATACCTTTGCCTCGTCCTGACTGTGCCAAGTGTCGGTCGACACTAATATTAGCCATGGTCGTGGCATTGTCTTCTTGGCCACAATCACGACATCATGGAGCAAACCCACCCTCACGGGAGGGTATTACTGTGAGTCGATGGGCATGTGTCATTGAATCCTCTAACTGATCAAGATGCTTTCTGATGAAGGAACTGGCCATCAAAAAAAGGGTCCAAATTATCAAAAGTTTCTTGGGCCATCTAGTTAGTTAGTAGGACCACCGTCTCCTACATTGGTGTACATAGTGTGATGCTTAATCCTACAATGGAGACTAATGGATTTGATCAAAACTCTAAATAATCATATGAAACTAAGGAAAATTATATATGAGCAGATTTAGGGGGTATATGAGATCTTTCAATGCAAAACTAGGCCAAGAATGGCGACTAAAATAAACATGAATATACATTCATCAAAACACCCCAAAATTAAACATTTTTTGTCCTCAAGTAACACAAAATCTAAAACTGTCGCCAATTGAATACTTTCAACTCTTGTAATTGCCTCATCTTCACATCACATTTGTTTCTTTTCTTCTTTGTATGGATGATCATATCAACATCCTGAGATCATTGAACACATCCTGAATCATCTTCATTTCCAAGTTTGTTTCTCAAAGCATTTCCTCCCCACTTTCTCCAACATCAAGCATGTCTAAGAGCTTCGTAAGAGTCCAGAGTACCCGTAGAACAACAAGTGTGCATCTGATCTGACAATGGTGTTTTACAAAAGAGCGGCAAAAATGAGGCATTCATTGTGCCTGTAGGTAGAAAAGGGAGTGAAGGGGGTATGGAAGGAAGTAGTAAATCTCTCCTCTATTTGACTCGATATTTTTATTATATGGTTGCAATTACATTGATTGCAATTCTTTTTTTGTATGCAAATCTCTCCTCTATTAGACTCAAGATTGCATTTTTTTTCTTCTGTGTACATTGGCATCTTTTCTTTTTTCATTTTGGTGGTACGCCCCTATTACATAGAGAGGGGTATGGAAGAAGCAAATAAAGAGAGGGGTGGTGTACCACCCCGAACTTAGGGTTTGGCACTATTTGTTTTATGACTTTTTGTTTCTTTTTTATGGATGGGGGTATGAAGATGGTAGAAGAAGTGTAGAAGAGAGTTCAGATCATAATGCAACTTGATTTACAATTCAGTGCATGGAGTTGCTCTCCTTATCATACTATGCTCAAATAATGACTTGTTGGGTATCCAGTGGAGATTCCATGCTATTGTTCCATTAGTCAGTTAAGAAGCACAATGTGTTTGATCCCTATCAGTTCGACAAATACTTTCCATTTTTACTGAAGGATCGTGATTTTAGGATTCATAAGCTTCACATGGTGATTTCTAACCATTGGCTAGTTTCAGAAATTGTCCCTCTTGAGGCTTTGTTTCGAATAAGGAGGGTATAATGATTCAAAATTGCATGGAAAAAGAAACTATCCGGCTAGGTAAAGGCTTTGATTGAAATAAAAGCATCAAAACTTCATCAAGTTTCTATACAAAACTACATTGAAAACTTAAAACTTTTGAAAATTTTGATCAAAATTGCTTCAAAATTGCAATGATGGAATGTTAAGTCTGAAACAGATAGGTGTGGGTGAAAATTAAAGTACGTACCAGCCACCCTCCACCCCGAACTTAGAAATTTGCTTGTCCCGAGCAAACTCTAAATCTAAGATAGAGGGGAAAAACTATACCGGTTGGACCACTAGATGTGGTTGCGTTCCTCTCAGCAACATGTCCTCCATCTGAAATCTCAAAAATGAAAACTATCAGAACTTAAGATTGCATCTTGTGATGTGATATCTATTGAGTGCCAAATTTTCTAATTCAAAACTGAAATTAAATGCTAAGATAAGGATCAGGTTGCCTCCAGACAAGCGCCTTTGTTTTATGTCATTGGCTTGACATGCTTCTTTCAATTGTCTGGTAAATTTATTAGTTTGGAAAGATTTAGAGATGCTTCAATGCTCATGTCAGCTGTGGTGAAATATCTCTTCATGCATTGGTCATTTGCCACAAACTCTCTTGTCTTTTCACTCCATAAAATGAAGGCACCATGTGGGTAGATGCTCTTGACAGTGTACCATCCAGACCAGCGAGAACGGAGTTTCCCTGGGAACAATCTCAAGCTTAAGTTAAACAGTAAAACTTGGTTTCCCACTTGTATGTCTTTCCTTTTTAGATGACCATCATTCCATAATTTTGTACGTTCTTTGTAGATTCATGCATGCTCGTAGGCTATCATCTAAAGTTCTTCTAACTCCTGAAGTTGTAGAATCCTAGCTTGGCCAGCCTTCTTCATGTCAAAATTCAATTGTTTGATTTCCCACCAAGCTTTGTGTTCAATTTCTACGAGCAAGTGACATGATTTTCCATAGATTAATCTAAAGGGTGTTGTTCCAAGCCAAAGAAAATAGGGTTAGCCCAAAACACAATCAAGGGTCTTACAAGCCATAAACCCCTAACAAGGATTTCTTCCCCGAAATCCTAAGCAAAAAGAGATGGATAATTCCTCTGCATCTCTTTCTCAAGATCCCACATGGATTCCTCAATGCCACGATGATGACACTAAACCTTTACAAGCATTATGTCCTTTTTCTTCAACTTCTTCACTCTTTTGTCAAGGATCAACATAGGTCCTTCAACATAATACATATCTTCATCAAGCTCAACCTCCACAGGTTGTGAAACCATCTCGGTATCAGGATGGCACTTTTGCAACATAGACACATGGAACACTGGATGCAATCTACACAAATTAGGTGGAAGCTCCAACCTGTAAGCCACCTTCCCAACACGTGCCACCATAGGGTAAGGTCCCATATACCTGGGAGCCAGCTTACCTTTCTTCCCAAACTTCAGAACATTCTTCCAAGGAGAGACTTTGAGATACACTCTGTCTCCCACTTGGAACTCCAAGGGTCTCTGACGGTTATCGACATATGACTTTTGTCTATCCTAGGCTGCTTTCAACTACTGTTGAATCACTTTGATCTTCTCTATCATTTTCTACACTAGCTCAGGACCAAGAAGTTGATATTCACATGTCTCATACCAACATAATGGAGATCTGCAATGTCTCCCATACAACGCCTCATATGGTGTCATGTTGATGCTTCTCTGATAACAGTTATTATAAGCAAACTCTATTAGAATGAGATGGATGTCCCAACTACCCAAGAACTGTAAGACACAAGCCCTCAACAAGTCGTCCAAGGTTTGTATGGTCCTTTGAGACTGACCATCTATCTACTGGTGGAAAGCAATGTTGAACTTCAATTGTGTATCCAAAGTTGTGTGTAATCGCTCCCAAAGAGGCTCATAAACTGAGGACCTCTATCTGATACGATACTAGCTGGGACACCGTGCAAGTGCACTATCTCATCCACATAGATCTGAGCGAGCATTTCTACTAAAAACATCATCTTCACTGCAAGAAGTATGTTGACTTTGTCAACCGATCAACTATCACCCAAATGGAATCATGTCCTTTGATTGTCCTTGGCAGACCAACCACGAAATCCATCGTGACATGATCCCACTTCCACTGTGGTATAGGAAGCGGTTACAATGTCCCTACAGGCTTCTGATGCTCCACTTTCACTTGCTGACACACTGTACATTTTTCCATGCACTCAGCTACATCCCACTTTAGACCAGGCCACCAATATAGATCCTTAAGGTTATGGTACATCTTGGTACTACCTGGGTGCATAGCATACATCTAAGAGTGAGCCTCTTCTAGAAACATCTATCTCAGATTACCAGCATCAGGTACCACAACTTTTCTGTGGTAATACATTGTCTCATCATATACCTCATGGAAGTCATCATGCTTCTCGTTGTAGAACTCTGATCGTATCTTTTGTATCACAATATCAGCCCATTATGCTTCCTTGACCTGTTGTCTCAACATTGGCTTTACCTACAATTCTGCCACCAACCCTACTAACATGGATACCTCTAGCTTCATGTTCATCTAACGCAAGGATATCAACATGTCTCTCTTATGGCACACCAAGGAACACAACTGCGCTTGTCCTGCAAATGATGACAAAGAAGACTTCCTAATCAATGCATTTGCCACGACATTAGCCTTTCCTGGATGGTAATCAATAGTACAATCATAGTCCTTCATTATCTCCATCCAGCGCCGTTGTCGCATGTTCAACTCCTATTGTGAAAAGATGTACTTCAAGTTCTTATGATGTGTGAAGATCTGACACTTCTCACCATAAAGGTAGTGCCTCCATGTCTTCAAGGCATGAACCACTGTGTCCAACTCCAAATCATTGGTAGGATAGTTCTTCGCGTGCTTCTTCAACTGTCGAGACGTAAAAGATATCACATTCTTGTCCTGCATCAGCACACAACCCAAACCATTCCTTGACGCATCTGGAATGGTCGTGGAGCAGAGAACTTCTCGGGAATCTTCCTCCAAGCCACCATGACCAGGGTGACAACCATGGCCGTGCCACCCTTGCACCACCATGGTCGTGCCACCTTCAGTTTAAAATCCAAAAACTTACTGTAATTTTCCCCATTTTCCACCTCGGTCATGTCCACACACCACAACCATGTTCCCCTACACCCACCATGGTCGTGGTACTCACAAAAACCTAGCTATTTTTTCACTAAATTCCCCACTTTACCCCTACTTGACCTATTGCTTCCCCCACACCTATATATACCTAGGTGGCAGATGGAGCATGAGGTTGGCCACCCTACAACCACTCTATCTTCCCCATTTCATCCTCAATCCATTCTCACCTCATTCCTCCTCCATTTCACCATTTCCACCACCAAAACCCTAGTTTTCCAGTGTTTTGGCCACTTTCCACCATACATTCATGCCATTCACCTACCTTGGAGGAGGGAGCTCGAGCTGCTGCTACTAGGAGGTGGAGAAGGAGGAGTCTTCACCAATCTCATCATGGATTTTCACTTCTCTACTCATTCTTCTTCCTTTCTTTTTGTATTTTGATGTTCGATGAGTAGTTAAGCCCCTTGGGTTGCTTGTTTGGGGTCAAAAATGTTACTTTGATACCATGTTGGGGGGAAATGATATGTTAACATTGTAATTTCATTTGCTAATGATTATGTTCTATTTCTATCTCACTCTTCATGAATTGCTTGTTGGTATGTGCTTGAATCACCTAGCAATTTAGGGAAATTGTTTATATGTGTGAATTTTGGGATTTGCTCCTAGGTTCAATTCATGGATCCCTATCTAGCCACCCATCTTCCTACATGCTAATCAATTCCCCTAACCCTAGTTGAGAGACTAAGTAGCTAGTTTAGATAAATTTAGTGTGCTTAGCATGGTGCTTTCTCAAGGCTAGAATGTGGGTGATGTGAGGCCTAAAACCTCACCTCCACTCCCATTACTACCCTCAGCCCCTAATCACCCTAAGACCATCTAGCCTAGAAGCCTAAGCTTGTTTAGATTCTAATTGAATTACACCTACACCCTAACCCAATTGAGCCTCATAAGGGTAGTAGGAGGTGTTAGGGACTAGTTCCCCTTTATACAACCTATCCTATCCATGGCTAGATAGTAGATTAGGGCAATTCATTAGAATCTAGCTTGTTGTTTGATTTGGTAATCTAAATGAAAGCATAATGCTCACATGTCACCCCCAACCTAACTGATAAGTGCATCCCCTGAACAGCCCACACATATCTTTATTTCATTAAAACCCTAATTGCCTTCTTGCTTAGCTAGCGTTAGCTTAGTTAGCCATCTACTTTCTTAGTTAGCTTCTTGCCTTATTCTTGATTTGTTCTTGATATTTAGGTCTTTAATTTCTCTTTCACCTTGTTTGCTAGCTTAGTGTAGTGTAGACTTCTTCTTGATTGTCTTGCAATATCTTGCTCTTTTCCTTGCTTGCCTTGTCTTTTCTTGCTCAGTAGAATTACCTGTCTAGGGTTAATTTAGGTTTTATTCTTGTTTGATTTCCTTTGTTTGCTTGTTCATCATTAATGTAATCAACAAATCAACCTCTAAACCCTTCAACCCTAAACACTGTAGTAGGAAACTAGCCTAAAAACTAACCTAGCTCTAGTCTCCCATTTTCTCCCTGTGGATCAACCCTATACTTGCCACCCTCCTATACTACGACATGACCATGTGTGCTTGTAGGTGTAGTGTTTTAGTAGAAGTAGGGGTTTTGGTTTAAGTCCATTATAAATTTTAAAAGTTATCTCACCATGTTTCCCGATCTCATGGGGCACATCTAGTCAAATCCCAATTGATTAGTATGTGAATCTCTGGCGGGATGCACCAAGCTTTCTGGCATTGTTGCTGGAAAGAAAGGCACTCGACTTAGCTAGTTAGTTTTGCTTTGTTCTTTTCCTACTACCCTCATCATTGCTATTATTTATTATTTATTCTTTGTATTATTTGTACGTATTGGTTGGCTAACTTGTTTTCTTTTGTTTGGTTGTAGCTTGTGCATGTGACAAGCCACTTGGGGAAGATAAGATGGAGGGACAAAATGCACCTCACAAGTCACTTCAAGAATACGTCATGCCTAGCAACTACAAATCTTCAATTTCTAGAAGAGTTGATCAAATGCCATGGAAGAAATTCTCCATCCCTCCAGTTCATCTTAGGCTCCTGTCCGCCTTCCACGGCTCAGATGATGAGAACCCCTACAAACACTTGGACTCCTTCCTTGAAGTATGTTCCACCTTGAGGACGTTGACGGCTAGTGATGACACAATCTGGTTGACCTTGTTCTCTTTCTCCCTCAAAGACAAATCCAAATATTGGTATGATTCAAGAATAGACATCATGAGTTGGGAAGAGATGAAGAATGCCTTCCTAAGGAAATTCTACTCTATTGTAAGGTTGACACAAACGCGGCATGCCATAGTAAGTTTTAGTTAGATGTGCAATGAGCAGTTTCACAATGGTTGGGAGAGATTTAATAAGAGGTTGAGAGAATGCCCACACCATGATATCCCTTTGTGGTAGCTAGTTCAGTCCTTGTACTCCGGTTTATCTCCAAAGAGTCAAGATTCAGTAGATTCTTCTTGTGATGGAGTTTTCATGGCTAGGTCACCTGAGGAGATATGGCCATTGTTTGAGCAGTTGGTAGAAGGTTCAAGAATCTGAGCTTCTAGCATGATGAATGACGGTGGATATGCCTTTGGTGTGACATATCCAACTCATAATGACTCACAAGTGATAAAGATTCTTGGTGACATGGTGAGCTTCATGAAGAATCAAGTGACAAATGTTCCTTGCTACTCGGTCAATTCTATTAAGTTCTATGGTGAAGAAAAGAAGACACCTCACTCCTACATCTACCTAAACCACAAAGTTTAAGATATAGCTCAAGGTTTGAGGAAGAGGTTCTTTCTAGGTTGAAAATCTTTGATGACATCCAAAAGAATGTTATAAGGCTTGAGGAAAAGATAGAGCAACTATCTTTCATACTTGCTCTCGAAGAAGAAAAATTATCTTCAAAACCCATCTTAAGTTTCAATGAAGCAAGTGGACCAATGCCTTCCTCACAAGTTTTCTATAGTCCACCTCTCATGCAAGTGCAGCCCATATACCACTTCCAAGGTCATCCAAAGCCTTACACACCTATTCCCCTTCCATCACCACAACTTACTCAACAATTCACCTTCCAACCTCAATTTCCCCCTCCACCTCAATTTTAATACGAAGTTCCACCTCTACCTCCTCCACAATCACAACTAGATCCCCCCCCTCCACCATGAGCAAGGAAGTGTTGTGGTAATTCTAAGGAGTGGGAAATCTCTTGAGCAGCCCATAAGTCAAATAAAGGTGGATAAAACAAAGCAAAGGCAGTCAAGTGGTGATACTGTGATTGAGATTGTTGAACATGATTCTATGACATCGCATGTTGAGCTTGGGATGCCACGTGCTTCACCCCCATATCCATTTGTAGGTGCCACCATCCCTAGTGTTCCACCTCATGTTGATGCAAGTGAAAGCAAAGCTAGTAAGCCACCATTCATTGAAGTATTAGATGAGCCACCAGAACTAAGGAGGAGACAAAAGCACAATGTTGACATTCTTGAGGTGTTTTGCCAAGTGCAGGTCAACATCCCATTGTTGGATGCTATCAAGTAGATCCCATAATATGCCAAGTTTCTTGAGAACTTATTCTCTATGAAGAGAAGGTCAACGGGGAGAATACGAAAGAGAGTCAATTGGACCGAACAAGTGAAATCAATCCTCTAACACTCACTTCTTGGTGAAGAGGAAAGACCCAGGAGCCCCACTCATACCTAGCTACATTGAGAGACATCGCATAGACAAATCCCTACTTGATTTGGGATCTAGTGTGAATTTGATGCCATATAGTGTCTATATTGAGTTGGGCCTAGACAAGTTGAAACCGACACATTGCACTCTCCAATTGGCAGACTGTTCCATCAAAGTGCCAAGAGGAAGAGTAGATGATGTTTTTTTATGATAGACAAGGAAAGAGGCATAGTGATCTCGACGAATTTTATTGTTCTTGACATGGAGTCGAATGATAAGAAGATTCTCATCATCTTGGGAAGACCATTCTTATCTATAGTTGATGTCGAGATACATGTTTTCAACGGTATACTGATAGTCTCTTTCATGAACATGAAGATAAAGATCAACATATACAAGTCCTCAACCCGACGAGTTTAAGATGAGGATATTGGACATGGTCACTTCAAGAGTCCAACTGGTCATTTGAGAGAAGGAGATCTAAATGAAAGACTTGATGATAGTTTTAGTGATCAAAAGGATGAGGAACATAGGTTGAATGCAAAAGAGAGATGCATTTATTGCAAGAATGGACACATGAGAATTCCAAATGGATGAATGATGCAAGAATCTCAAAGAAGCCCAATTGAAGGCATGAAACTCAACGCTTGTGCGAAGCAACCCACATAAGTTTGGAAATTTTTCATCCAACCTTCCATTTTTGATACTTTTGGTTACTTTTACACTTTTCCAAGAAAATCACACACACTTGTTTTTAATAGTTTTTTCTTAGTTTTAATATGTGTAGGATAAAACATGTTGAAATGAGGAAAATTAGATGAAATTTAGATAAAGAATTCATGAAAAAATCACTTTGGCTCAAATATTTGGTGTTTTGATGAAGTTCAAGTTGAAATGACCTACTATAGTACTCACCACAGTCGTGATACCATGGGATGGTTGTGGTGGTACACTCAAATCAACAGAGAAATCAAGAAAATTAAATAATTGAAGAACAAACTCAGCAAGACCATGCAAGGTAGCATGGCTATGTAGCTATCTAGTCATAACGGCTGTGTGGAGCACCATAGCTATGCAGAAAGTGAGCCAACACAGTCGTGCCATGCAGCATAGTTGTGTTGTAGCCTGATACAACACTTAAGTCAGCTGTTTTGCAAAATTTCCAAATCAGTTCATTTCACTCTTGCGCGAACAACACGACTGTGGGCGCAAACCGGCAGATGTGCAATGACTTCAGCCCCCTATTCCACCTCCGACTTTCCACCAAATCACCCCCAATCCATCTCAAATCATATTCCTACCATTTTCCATACTTCCATCAATCATCTTCACCCAATTTCACCCACCAACTTCTCAACATTCTCTCCATTCTTCCCTACATACGCAGAACTACAAAAATTCCTACAATCACACGTTTCTCCACCAAAATCCATTCACAATGAAGAAACTTACCAAGAAAGTGGTGTCTAAGACCAAGGATGTGATCTCCTACGATCGTCAACCCAAGAATAGCTCTTCTTCAATCCTGGCATTGTCTCAAGCCCTTCCGCCGCCACTGGCAACCCTTGGTTCACATGGAGAATCATCCCATATGGTGGCGGCGGTGGATCCCAGGATGGAGGAGTCCTCTAGATTACCTACTAGAGGTGTGATAGTAGCGCGGCAGTCTGTTTCCTTTAGAGAAGCACCACGGTCATCACTACCTCATTCATCTACTTCAACGGCTCAGGCATCGACTTCAACCCATCCTTTGACATTTGCAGCACCACAACCATAATCGAGAGCACGATGACAACTACTTATAGATGATGAAGATGAAGCAATTTCAGATACACAGAAGGAGGATGCACCTGAAGCACATCATGAGACAACACCTAAGGGTAAGAGCAAGAAGGTGAAGAAGTTGAAGCACCTGGAGTGCTTGACACTCTGAGTGATTGCCACTCACTACGCTTTCTAGGAGATGATGGAGACTTTGGGAATCTTTGATTTTTTTTAGGATATCTTGGAACCCGTTGGGTTATTTTATGTGTTAACCATAGTCCATGAGACATTTGAGGATCTTACACAGTAGTTCTTTGTGACCCTAGAGAAAGTCTCACATGATTCCATTAATGTCGCATTGGGGAATGGAACTTACCTTGTCACTACATCGTTTCTCAATGGCATTTTCTCTTCCACCCCTGAGGCAGCATAATTACTTGATCAAGGGAGCATAGAAAGAGAAACCACTATGAACTACGCAGCCATGTGAAAGAGGCTTATAGGGAAAAGCAACTTTGTGGCTAGAAAATCAAGGACAAGTTTGATTCACAATACCGTCTTGATATACTTTCATAAGGTCTTGTAGAACACCATCTTCACCCGATATGAGTTCGTACTCTATGTCAAAACCCAAGGGTGTTACTCTCATATATCTATTGCTGCTAAGGATCCTCCTGCTGACTCGATAGATGACAAAGTCAAACAGGCCTATGACCAATGAGACAAAGAGGATTCCGGTGTCATGACATGGATGGTGAATAGTGATGAACTGAAGATCAATTAGTCTCTTCTTTGCCTACCTAATTCCAAAGCCATGTAGGATCAACTTTCCCATGTATACTTACATCAGAAGACCCGAAGAAGGTCTTCAAGAGCTTCAAAGTCATGGATAAAAAGGAGTATTACACTAACAACTTTGTTGAAGATTATTACATCTAGTGCTCTGCACGTTGGTCTAAATTTTAAAGTATATCATCCACTCTCTATTGATATCAAAGAAGTTCAACGACAATGTTACGAACTTCAACTAGTTCAATTTGTGTTTGGTTTACCTAATTCCTTTGCACGTGTGGCAGACCAAATTTTATCTAGTTATCCCTTACCTACGCTACATGTTGCTCTCAAGCACGTTCAACGCCTTTCTTCTACTATTTTTTATCACTCGATACTTGTGGTTTGCTCGTCTGATTCTGGTCAAGGATGTGGATGTGGTCGTGGTCGCAATCGTGGTGGACATACTCCTGGATGAGGACCTCCTTATGGACACAGTCAACCTCAACCTACTACTGTGAATTGCTTTTGCAACTTTTGTGGACCCACGAACCACACTGAAGACCATTATTGGGAAAAACATGGTAAACTTGCTTGGGCAAATTAGGTCTCCTCAAATGTTTGTGACGACTCCACTGTTACTGCCTCAAGTTCTACACAACCCACAATTGAGTGGATTCATATGAAGTTTGACAAACTCCTCCAGACTCACCTATCCACGCCAACATCTACTATCGAAGGGGGTTCCTCTGCTCTACTTGCATCTCCTATTACTTACGGTGGAAATAAATGGGTCATTGAATCTGGTGCAACTACCCATATTTTTGGCTGCTCCAAACTTTTCATTGCCTTCTTTAAAACTACATGTGTCCCTCCTATGACTATTGTGTATGGGACTCAGTTTGTTGTCCATGGTGTTGGAACTATATCTCTATCCAAAAATCTATCTTATATGTTCCACGCTTTCCTCTTAATTTGTTATCTGTTAGCAAAATTGTTAAGAGCCTTCAATGCTCGATTACTTTTGATCATGAGGGTTGTGTTTTTCAGGATCTCCATCTAAGGAAGAGGATTGGTTTGGGCCATGAGGGAGAAGATGGACTATACTACCTAGATGTGCCAAAATTAGATGCATCTCTATTATCTACTTCTGTGACGAGTCTGCAGTGGCACTATCACCTTGGGCATCCTTCTGCTACAAAATTGCATTGCTTATTTCTAAAGATTTTTGAAAAATATTTTTTGTGTGAATCATGCCAATTTGGCAAATAAACTCGAGCTATTTTTCATAAGAAGCAAGAAATTAGTTCTAAAAATCTATTTGAAATTGTTCATACTGATATTTGGGGTACATGTTTAGTTTCTAGCTTGTGTGGATATCATTATTTTATTACCTTTACTGACGACTATTCCAAGGAAACTTGGTTGGTTCTGCTAAAGGGTCGTAGTATGCCTTTGCAAACTATCACCAACTTTTTTACTGATATCCAAACCCAATTCAAAACTACTGTCAAAATCTTACGAATAGATAATGCCTTAGAATCTATGCAAAAATAAATTGATCTTCTTTGTAGTTCTTGAGGTACCATTCATCAGACTTACTGCTCTTACACACCACAACAAAATGGTGTAGCAGAAAAGAAGAATTGTCGTCTACTTGAGGTAGGATGCACAATTCTCCTTCACTATCATGTTCCTAAACATTTCTAGCCTGAAGTTGCTTCTATGGTGTGTCATTTAATCGATTGTATGCCATCTTCTGTGTTACATGATCACATCCTTGTCTCTCTTCTTTATCCTGATGCGCCTGTGTTTTCCATTCCACCATGCATCTTTGGCAACACCTATTTTATTAAAAATCTTCGCCCTGGTATATCTAAACTTGACCCCGCTCCATTAAGTGTGTTTTTCTGTGTTATTCCTGAACTCAGAAAGGCTATTGGTGTTATGATCCTATCAATCGGCAATGGTTTGTGAGTGCAAATGTTGTATTTTTTAAAACATGTCGTACAACTCTGACAAAGGAGCTGCCTTATCTAGTGATTTGATGGATCCTACTCCTCTGTATGATGGTAGTAGAATATGATCAAACTCATGAAGTTGAAGAGGTGTACATGGAAAGACCCATAGTTATAGTCCCCCCTCTGGCTCCTCAACAATTAATTCCTCCCTCGTCGGTAGGTCATAACACCCCTCAGGTATTCACTGACCTACATCTTCCTATCAGCTTAAGGAAAGGTGTTTGTTCCTATACTCAAGATTAGATTAGTTATTACTACTCTTCAACTAATCTTGGTACTAGCTTTGCATGCTTTAACACTGCTTTGGCTGCTATTTATGTGCCAAATAATGCTACACAAGTTCTTCAAGATCCTTCCTGGCGTCAAGCTATGGAAACTGAAATGACTTCCCTATGAGATTGCAAAGACTTGGGATCTTGTTGATCGTCCTGCAAACTATCCAACGGTTAGTTTTCATTGGATTTTTACTATTAAATATCAACCAGATGGTTCTATTGAATGGTTGAAGGGTAGACTTGTAGCCAAAGGTTACACTCAAACCTATGATGTGGACTACTTTGAAACTTTCTCTCATGTGGCCCATCTCAACTCTGTACGAGTTCTTATCTCTATAGTTTTCAATGGGCTTTTGCTTCTGTGACCTTCCCGACCATGATTTTTTATTTTAGATATTTCATTATTTCACTTGGAAATAATATTGGCCTCTTTATCAACTTGATGTCAAATTTGCCTTTATGTATGGTGACCTACATGAGGAAGTTTATATGGAGCAACCACCTGGTTTTGCTAGTCAGGGGGATGTTCCAAAGTCTACAAACTTAGGAAAGCAATATATGACCTAAAACAAAGCTCATGGGCATTGTTTGATAGATTAAGCCAGATACTTCTCAAGTTTCATTTTTGGTGCTCCCATTTTGATCATTCTATTTTTATTTGAAAAACCAGCTCTGGACTTGTTGTACTTGTTATTTATGTGGACGATATTATCCTATCCAGTGAAGATTCTGAAGGTATTGTAGCTTCCAAATGATATCTTAAACAACATTTTATTACTAAAGATTTGGGTAAACTCGGATACTTCTTTGGAATTGAAGTTTCCATATCGTCTTCTGGTATCTACCTCTCATAGCAAAAATATGTGTTGGATCTTTTGACGGAAGCAGGATTGCTTGGCTCCAAACTCTCTAGTACTCCTCCTGATCCCAAAACCAATTGGGATGATGAATCTTCACCTCCATACCCTGGTAATAATAAATACCAAATAATGATTGGTAAACATATCTATTTCACTATGACAAGAGATGATGTAATTGTTGTTGTTGGACTTGTCAGTAGGTATCTAGACAAACCTCAACAATGTCATTGGGATGTTGTGTGTCACATTATTAAATACCTAAAATATTCTCTAGGAAAAGGTCTACTATGTCGTAGACATGGGTACTGTAAACTTACTGGGTATTCAGACTCTGATTCTGCCAGTAGTCGTTGTGACAATCTACTTCTATTTACTGCTCCTTTGTTGGAGGAAACATGGTCAAATGGTACAGTAAAAAGTATATCGTGGTTGCCCGGTCGAGTGTTGAAGCTAAATATAGAGCAATGGCCCATACTTCATGTGAATTGATGTGAGAGCAAGGACTCCTCAAGGAATTTGAGATTTTAGACTCCGATCCTTTTACTATGCATTATGATAATAAAATTGCTACTTTTATTTCTAGCAATCCCACTTTCCATGAGCACACAAAGCACATCGAAGTGGATTTCCACTTTATACGTGAAGCTATTCTCTCTGGACGCATATGCACTCCTTATCTTAGGACAAAGGATCAAGTTGTTGATATCTTCACGAAGATAATTCCCAAGACACACTTTGATACACTGGTGGACAAGCTAGGCATGTTTGACATCTATGCTCCAGCTTGAGGGGGAGTATTAGTATATATGATTTATGTGTTACTATGTGTTGTCTATTTTATTATGTGTTATCATGTATTGTGTGTTGTGTTTTGTGCTTTAGACTTGTCCTTGTCTTTAGCTCTTCCTTTATCCCATATTGCCTGATTTTGTATCTCCCTTCCTCTCTTTCTCTATAAAAGAGTGCTCTGTAATAATTTCACTTATGACAAGTAAAGGTTTTTTGCATTCTATAAGCTACAAAGGTCAATCTTTGGATTGAAGCATGCATCTCAGAGCTAGAATCTTGGATTTAATAAGACAGTCAAAGAGTTTGACTTGAGTCATAATGAAGATGAGATCTTTGATTAAAAAAGATTTAGTGGGTATTCCACATAATCATGGGGAATCTTATCCTTATACTACAAAATATTAAAACCTGGAAAGAAAAGTACCTTCTCTTTGAAGGGTCAAGGCAAAGCATCATATGTGATAGGAATTGAGATCTACAGAGATAGATCTAAAAAGCTTCTCGACCTAAGAAAGAGCACATACATTGGCTAGATGTTGAAGGGGTTCAACATACAAGACTCAATGAGAGAAAATATGTCCATGTTCCATGGGATTAATCTCTCAAGAACCTAGTGTCCTCATTCTTGTGAAGAATGGGAAAACATGAGTGAGATGCCATATGCATTCACAATTGGGTCTATCATGAATGCAATGTTACGTACTTATCTCATTATCTTGTATGTATTGACACAATGAGAAGATATGTACTCATCTCATTATCTCATATGTATCTAAAATGACAAGAGGATATGTACATATCGAGCTATCTCGTATGCAGTGAACATGACAAGTGGATATCTATCAGATCCCAATGAGAGTCACTGGAGTGCCATAAAGAACATCCTTAAGTACTTGAGAAGCACTAAAAGGATTGGTTCCTTAATTTTGGTGATAAGGAAGAATTGGGTGTAAAGGGTTACACCAATGCAAGCTTCCAAAATGACAAATAAAATTAATGATTGCAATATAAATTTGTATTTGACCTTAAAATAAGAACTGTAAACTGGAATTGTTATGAGCAGGAGACATTTGTTTAATTCTACATTGGAAGTTGAGTATCTTAGTGTTATGAGAACATCAAAGGATATTGTATGGATCTATAAGTTCATATAGATGAACTTGTGGGAGATTCCAACCATTGATGACATAGTAGACATACTATGACAACAATGGAGCTATTGGATAGGCAAGGAATCTCAAATAGCATACTACAACAATTTCATCGCATACGAGAAGTTGTACATTAAGGAGATTTGAAACTTGTAAAATATTGACTAGGAGCAAACGTTGCTAACCTACTATAAAAGAGCTTGTTTAGCAAAAGTATGATGGACATATTACAATCACATGGAATAAGATTTGTGGGTGATTGGATCTAAGAGCAAGTGGTAGTCTGTTGGTATGTATCTCTAGAGAGACAACCATATGATGATTGTAATGGGGCATAGATACCTGATTTGATAATGATAAAGGTAATTTTATCTATCATGTTTGTCTCAATTATGAGATGATGACACAAATATAATAGATGTCTAAGGAATGATGTTACCTGATGACATATGTCTTTAGGTTGAGGACCTGAACAATGGGATGGGATCATATGTATGATAAGAGTACACACATTATTGTTACGTCCCTAGTTAGATATTACTATGGAAGCAAAATAGACAATAGTAATACATAAGACTAGAGTGTGTGTTGACTGATGACAGAGTCTCATTAGTCATGATATGTGATATCAAGTCAAGCACACAGGTATATGTTAAAGACCAATATATTTGACAGACCCACCTTGAGAGTGATACATGGCTACCATGGAATGGTAGCCAGAATCAGCTCTCATAGTTATAGTGGTGATTGTGGTTCTTAGACTTGAAGTCACTACACTCATCACATGTTTTTCAATGTATTTAGACATCATCCAATGTGACCTTGAATAAGGGTTGCCATAAAGGTGAAGCTCAGGTGCATTGTGACTCATGGGGATTGAGTGTGAGTGATGTAGATGGGATTTGTCCTTCCTACAGGAGATTTCTATCTAGTCCACTTGATAACAAAGACTGAGAAACGTACGACCATACTCATGTGAATCAATATATGATATGTGAGCTCACATGCATCTCATATAGTCTTCTCTAATTCAAGGAGCATGGATTGAATGTTGAATAGTATGACAATTCCATGCCTCAAGTTCCATGCCTCAAGTTGAAGTTGTTCTCCAACTTTCCAAATTCCTTCGGTATCAATGATGTGCTGCTAGACACCACTCATTGCTTGTGATGTCATAAATTGGTTATGGATATTCACTACCAACGTAACTTGGGACCTATAGGGTCACACACATAGGATGCACTTGGAATAGAAGTTTATTCATGAATGGTGATTAATTTGCTTACCAAAGTGTTTAGGTATTCAATTAAAAAGCATTGGTTGAAAATGACTGACTAGACTATGAACTGGCCAGTTCAAGTGTTGAACCGATCGGTTGGAGTGTCAGGTTAATTGAAACTAAATTCGCTGAATTGTGCCTGAACTAGGGCATAAGCCGACCTCTTCACTTGGTGAACTGATTGAATCATGTTCTCAAATGACGGGTTCAAGAGATGAACCGCTCAGTTCATTTATCAAATCAATTGGATCAAGGATTATTGTTGATGTCATGTTGTGAATTAATTAGATATTAATTGTCGATACAATTGTGATTGGGAAACATAGTGAAATGACTGATTCAAGGGTTGAACCGATCGACTCACAAGCCAACTAATCGGTTCACTCTTGAACCAATCGATTCATCGTTAGCAGCTTCGTCAAAATTATGAATTTTATCTCTCAACTCCCAAATGGACTGGGGATCCTGACCATGGCCCTCCTATAAATAGAAGGGAATTGGGGGCTTCCCAGACACAGCAATAAGCTCTGACAATTATTGTCCTCTCTGGTTGTGGCAACCAAGAGAGCCCAAGCAAGTCCTAGACATAAAAGGGAGGGATATCAAGGGAGAGAAGATTGTGAGAGTGAATCAACCCTAACATGTTGACGTTCAAAGGGACAACTCCTTCCCATTGGATCTGGTAGCGCAACGTGGAGTTCCTGGTGGTCTGTGTGGACTCCTATAGAGGCAAGGAGGTTGTTTCCAACTTGTAGGAGGATAAAGTTAATCTACTGTCTCTGGTGATCAACCAGGAGGTTGTTGTTGACATTGTCCAGATGCAATTCAAAGAAAGGTGCACGCTACTACTACATAAAAAGTTGTGGTAGGACTTGCTCCATGACTAGGTATAGTTCTTGTTACCCTCTTTCCTATATACATTATTATTGATGTGATCTTCTAGTTAGGAAATCAGGCATTAAAAATTTTATTTCCACTGTGTAATTTTTCACAAAGATTTCCCAATAGAGACAATGAGTGAAGTGAATGACATATGAATGACTACATAAAATGATGTAATGAACCTTATGTAACTTGATTTCATAGTTGGGAAATGTCTTGTGATTACCTTTATGTAATATTTCATACTTGTATGCATAGTTTTATAGTAGTATTTGATATCACATGTTTGATTTCAATTGTGATTTTACATGTGTTTAGTTTACATTGTTTGGTTGTGTTGCTCGTGTTCGTACAACAACACATGTGTATTATGTGAAGTTAATTAATGAGTTCATTATTGATTTAAAAACATAGGAAACTAAACATATATACAACAACACAAATTTCAAGTCTCATCACTAGTGGGTAAAATAATATTGATTTTAAAACATACACAACAAAATTAATTTTAATCAAGTCATACTTAGAATCTAAATAAGCATAGATATTTATTTTTATTTTTTAAATGAATAATTTGTATTGTACTACATTATTGTATTGAATGCAGTCAGATTGTAAAATATATATAATCCAAACAGTTCCATGTTACAAGAAGATCACAATGAAACCAAATCTTGACTAGGTTGCCAAACAAAATCAGACTATGACTAAATCCTGATTGGTTTTCCAAATAGAATTAGATTGAATCCTAACCAGACGACCAGAACCAAAGTGGGTTTCCAAATAGAATTAGTTTGGATCCAGACCAGACTATTCTAAATCTCTGAATAACATTGACTAACCCAGTTGTGACTACACAATCCCAGTCCCAAACCAAACAGGGGCTTGGACATCATTGAAGTTGGACTCTCGGGCAATAAAAATCTTACCAAACTCTAAACTCCACTGAACCCATCCTAGCAGTCTAGGTTTATAACACTAAGACCAACATCAAAGTATGCTCTAATTTTCCCTTTACAAATTGTTCTGACAAACCCTCCTAAAGAAAACCTCCTTATCTTTTGACAAAATTCTATGAAATCCTTTGAGTATTAGAAAATATTAATAAATCTTTAACCCAAACATGATTTGCCACTTTCCTTATCATTTGTCCCCACCACTTATTTGTGATATATTTTTTCGTGAGAACTTTCAACTTTTAATATTCCAGTTTCTACTTCCCATCCAAATTTGAAGGCAGATGCATTGTCTTCACCTTCAAACTGACTAAAGTTAGAATTGTATAAGTACTTCCCTCTTCTTTTCAATTGATCATTCTCTATCTCCCTCTCTCTCTCTTATCTATCTCTCACACACTCTCTCTCTCTCTCTATCTATGTCTCTTTGTGTGTCTCTTTCTCACCATGTCTCCATATTTAGCTCCATCACTACCCATGTTGAGTTTTTGGCATATCGACTATTTCTCAACTACCCATGAGATGATGACCTCTATGAGTCATTTTCCCTCTAGATTCCCAACAAGAAAAGGATTTCTGGAAGGAAAAAATAATTTTTAGCTCATTATCACACTTGGATCACTCTAAAAATAGATTATACACTCTTTTTTTGTAAAAGAGGTATCTTGCTCGTAGAAATGTTATTTTTAGTAGTATTTTTGTCCTCTTCATTTTTATCCAACATAGTTGATCCTTCTTCCTTCTGTCATCCATTGTTTTGCAACATATATTGAGTCTGATTAAATGGATGATGATGGGTGGAAGAAAAGTATTGAAATGAGTCTTAAATACATGTAACATGGTTTCATTCAATAAAATGGGATTTGCATATATCATAGGAGACTGACATTCCCACACATTTGTTATATAGTTTCTCTAATATAGATATTCTAAGAGTTTACCCATATTACTTCACATAGATCCTATTGGGATGTGGGTGTGAGAAGAAGAAGTGATTGAGGTCCATGTCAATGACTTATATGATCTAAAAGTTCATCTAATTCTAGTTCTATATTAACCAATCACTTTGGTTGTACCTAATAGTTAGATTGTTTAATTTTTACATGTTTTAAACATAATATTATTTATAACTAGAAACTACACTACATAGTAATCTAATATTTGATTGTATTGTGTACCGTGACTGGTGTGTTCAGTCAACTACTATTTAGCTTTGTTGTTAATGAGGGTTCATGTTAATTAAACATGTTTCATGTTCATCATTATTCATGATTGGCATTATTTGTTAACTAGTATTGACCTTCATAGGTTAGCAACATGCATGCTTATCATAATTTGGATAACTAAGATTGGAATGATTATAAATTAAAATCTGAAGTGAATCATCCATCAACATAAAAAAGCCATTTGTGGCAATGCATGTCCACATTTATTTGACTAAGATCTTAATGGGATGTAGGTATGAGATGAATAAGTGATTAAGGTCCATGCCAAAGACTTATATGATATGCAGCTTCATCCCATTCTAGTTCTAGATGAACCGGTTGCTTTGTTGGTACCTAATAGTTTCAATTTTGATTTTTACATGCTTTACACCTTATCATTTGGTTTAAAATAGGTTCTTCTCTATTTGCAATGGTTTTTATTTTTAAATTTTTAGAATGTTGGAATGTTTAAAGTTTCAAGATAATTTGCCCTATTATCTAGCTATCTAAAACCATCAGTGGCTATCTTATTAATTATAGCACACCCGCATATGGATTCTCAATGATTCGGATATCCCTCGGGTTGGGTTACTATCTTTAACTGGAGTTGGGTGTAGTGTGTGTTAGATATTATGGTAAAATATGAAGAAAGTGAACCAAATATATAATGCAAAAGTCATAATTCCAGGTACATTATCAGACTGGGGTTTAGTTGGTTGTTAACCACCATTGAAGATGTTAGATCCATATTGTGGGATGGATGGAGCTAACTCCACATAGCAGTTGAATACTATTGCAATAGGGTGCACATGGGTGTAGATTGTCATATTTATGACATGATGTGATATTATCGGTGTTTTCTTGGGTCTAGACTACTTTCTATCTTGTAGTGTAATGGGTGTAATATGATATAGTTGTTCTCCTGTGACATTTGTATGTACTTTTATCTTCTAAAACCTTGCCTTTCATGGACTTGCTGAAAGTTCCTCTACTGCAAGGGCCTCTTCCTTTTCAAGTAATTGTGCCTCATTTAAAGTCCACCCCTACAAGTTTACATCATAAGTGATAGAATCTATATGAAATACTTAGAATCTTTCTCATTTTTACACAGAAAATCATAGTGGGAAGTATTTCCCTTTGTGGTTTACACTATGAGATGTTTGCATGTTCTTTTAATTTTTTTAGGATATCTAGGAACACTCAGATTATTCCGTCTATCAATTGATGTATTTTGATTTGCATTCCATATTTTCCTTCTGATGTACATCTAAGCATCATTTTTTTTCATCATTCTATTAGTCATCTAGTCTGTCAAATGAGATAGGAACACTCTTGATGACCAAAAAAAATTTATATTTGCAACCTGAGAATAACATATGACACTTTTTTTAACATTTTTTTGTTGATTTTGTGTGTTCAATTAATCCTTGTTTCATGTTTAGGGATTGGTTTAGGCCCACCCAATTTCTGTTAATTGTGTGGTTAAATTAAAACAAAATCAAAAAATTCACATTAAACTTTCCCATATGTTACCATTCATCAAATATAAGTTCTACCCATTACAAAGGGGTAAAAGATGAGTATTCACTCAATCTAGCGTCTTTTTCATGGTTTAATCACAAAATCTATACATGAGTATGAACCATGTAATGTTGGCCAATAATTAGGATCTTCATAATGTGCTAACTATGATTAGCCAGGCCATCTCACCAGTCTTTAGGACATTGGAAATGTGTTTAAATTTGGAAAAATTGACTTTGTGGCCCACTAGCTTTTGTGAGATGGTTTGTTTTGCATTATATAAGCGGTGAGTTATTCCCCTTTTTTTTGGAGAAGGTAAAATATTACTGATATATCAAAAGGTGAAAATTATAGAGGATATGGACCTCATATACAAGTGGGCTTACACTACAAAATCTCATTGTTTGAGAATCAAGCTATCCACATTCCTCCCCATACCTGGTTTGGCTTTAATAACCCAAATCATGTTATTTACAAACTTTTCAAAAAGAAAAAAAACATCACTTTCCCCTTTCACATGCACTCTATAGCATTTCATTCTTTCCAAATGTAGTAACACAGTCCAGTGACAGCGATTCCAACAAAAACATTAGTTCCTTTACTCTGCTTGATTCTCTCCATCCAAAAAATGGCTTCATACAGCTGGGTGGGTGGATTACCACCCCAGCCCATTTTAAGGCACAACCTACACCACATATACTTAGAGTAGTTGCAGCCAAAGAAAAGGTGTTCATGCATTTCCACCTCATATTTGCAAAGAACGCAGGTATGATTGCAGTTTAGCCCCCATCGCCTAAGATGATCCCATGTAGGGATCTTATATAGGATGCATTTATATGAGCAACATCTCCATTTGGGAATGCGGGTTGTGTTCCAAAGGAAATGAAATCAAGGAACCTATGGCATGTAATAGTGGGCAACTTTTCAAGGTTGGGCATTATCATAGTACAACACCCACTTCCCATTGACCCTGCAGTACTCATTCCTAACCTCCTTCCGCATGTTGCACATCGAACGCCACACTCTAGACCCAGCATTATGTCCATATATCTCCAGGTTATTGCCATATCTTCTAGCCATCCACACGCTCCAGCATGAGTTTTCATTTGTGAGAAAGGTATCAAGTCTTCTACCTGTAGCAGCAGCTGCTAAATCAGTAGGGTCAATAAGATTCAATCCACGTTCTTCATATCTTTTAGCCACAATGTCCCAAGCCACGGCATGAAACTTTCCTCCCCAAATAAAAGTAGCAATGATACTCTGAAATTTCTCAAGCATGAACCTGGGAATATCAGCTTGCATACACCAGTAGCGCACTTTTCCCGTCAGTACTGTTCTAGCAAGAACTAATCTGCCGGCCATGGACATCCTCACACTAGACCAGCTGTCAACTTTTTCTCTAAGGTTATCAACACATGCACTAAAATCCCTACCCTTAGCTCTGCCTCCACATATCGGAATGCCCAAATAGTGGGTGTGGAACAACCCTTCCTCAATGCCAGTCGTTGTTTGAGTCTACCTCTCCTTGTATCGCATGATCTAGAATGATAAATCCTAGATTTGATATCACTCATGAAAAGTCCAGTAAGATCACCCATCTTTGTCATCATCTTGCGGAATTTCTTAAGGGTCTTGACATTTCTTGCAAGAAAGAAAAGAATGTCATCCACAAAAATAAGATGAGGCATGACTTTCACCCCTCCTTGCTTAAAAGATTTAATCCTCTTCTCCTCCATCTCTATATCCATAAGATTCGAAAGAGCCTCCATCACAATAGCAAACAATAAGGGAGATAATGGATCACCTTGTCTCAGACCATTGGTCGCATTAAACATGCCATAGGGGACACCATTAACCAGAACTGAGAAGGATGTCGTAGTAACACATTCTTTCATCAGAAGGATCCATCTATTTGAGAAGCCCATCGAATGCATAATCAGCCACAGGCCCTCCCACTTAACACTGTCACACGCTTTGTTGAGATCTAGATTTAAGAAGGCCTTCTTGTTGCTATTTTCACCCTAAAATCAAGAAGAAACTCCACAACAAGAAGAGTGTTGTCAAAGATGTTCCTACCTTTAATGAAGGCAGTTTGAGAGGGAGAGATAACATCCGGTAGGACTTTCTTCAATCTGTTTGCTAATAACTTAGCAATAATTTTATAAATGACTGAGCAACAGGAAATCGGTCTAACATCATTCATTGAGTCAACAATGTTCTTCTTGGGTATGAGTCTAAGAAAGGCATGGTTCAATTTCCTAAGCATCTTGCCACCAACAAGGAACCATCTAACAGCTTTGCAGACATCATCTTTGATAAGGACCCAATTAACTTGATAAAATCTAGCATTGAAGCCATCCGGGCATGGGGCTTTCATTGCTCCAATGGAGAAAAGAGCACTCTTAATCTCCTCAGTAGACACATGACCACATAACATCTAATTCATAGTATTTTCAATCCTCCTAGACAGTAAGGCAAGGCTGTATCTAGGAGTAGAGCTCTGGTTGTTATATAAGTTAGTGAAAAACTCCATTGCTTCTTTACCCACATAACTAGGATTTTTCACCACTGACCCATCAGGTTTAAGCAAGACATGTATGGCATCCTTCATCTTATTCTTCTTGACGGATGCATGGTACGTTCTTGTGTTCCTATCACCATCCCTAATCCACTTGATTCTACTCTGCTGCCAGTAGCACAACTCTTCTGCTTTTTCCAGTTGTACCAATCTCTTCTCATCATTGGTTTCCTTCTATATGCTCAATGTATGGAGAGTATTGAGTCTAACAGCCTTCGCTACTCTAGAATGTCTATCCTTAGCTTCAATAATCAGAGACTTTAGATCAGAAATACCTTTAGACCAAACTTTAAGCTCTTCTTTAATCTTCTTAGTCTTCTCAGCCATAATGTACAACAGATTACCGTCCACTCTAATATTCCAGCTTCTATTGATGAGTTCCCTACAGCTTGCCCACTCCATCCACCCTACAAAGAATCTAAATGGTTTTCTCCTCTCTTGAAGTTGGGTGAGTTCTAGGATTAGCCAAGCATGGTCGTTGTTGGGATGAGCACCAAGCTTGACATTGGCAAAAGGAAAAACATCAAGCCACCCTTCATTAACCACAACATGATCCAACTGACTAGCAATTCTTCTCTTCACCTCCCTTTTGTTCTGTCAAGTGACAATTCCTCCATTCATATTCAATTCGGTCAAGTTGGCTTTGTTCAGAGCTTCATTGATTCTCACAATGTAGGAATTTGGTACTGGTAAGCACCCTTTCTTCTCATTATCTTGTCTAATGTGATTGTAATCACCAATGAAAACTTGTGAAAGATCTCTTTGGTTAGCATGCCCCAAAACTTCCCAAAGCCTTCTTCTACCCATTTCATAATTGTGGCCATAGACTGCTGAAACCATAATATGTAGGCCACCACAATTGATGCATCTTGTTGTGACCAGCTGATCCATTGCAAAAATGATATGTACATCCCACTATTGCGGGATCCAACCCAGCACAATTTTGCCACCCTCAATCTGTTCTAGATTCGAATAATACTCCCAGTCGGCTAGGAAGAGTCCCTTCAGTCTTTCTTTAGAGTCTCTTCTTATTATTGTCTCTAAGCATACAACCATAGAAGATTTAGTCTGCTCGATGATTCCCCTCAATTTTCTTTTCTTCCCTGGGCGGGAAGCTCCTTGCAAGTTCCAAGCGAGGATACACATCAGGTTCTCTTGCTTCCCCCCCCCCTTCTAGGGGTTCCGCCACCTCTCCTAGTTCTTCTTGGGGAGTTATGTGTTTTGTCCCTGACCACTTCTACTGACACCTCTGCCTATCCATCCTAACCCTGTAAGAGAGCAAGGGGGTTGTCGTCCTCTGACCCTCTTATCTTCTGCTGGGCATCCACAATCATCGACTGTGAACTGGACTGCTCAACATTATTGGTTTGCTTCCCTATCTTAGACATAACAACAACCACCTCCAGTGTGTTATATTCTATTTCTTTCTCAGTAGTCGCCACTTTATCCACCCGAGTAGCTGTGGGTTCAGGTTTCACCCTAGCTTTGTCCAACGTGTGCATAGTTGGAGGACAGCTCCTTCTGTTGTATCTCCTATCACTAAAGTTCTTTTGGGTCTCCCTCCTCTCTTCATGTCCTCTAATAATTGGAGGTTCTCTGTGTGTCCTTCTTTCTCCTGGGCACATTCCAGAAGCATGACCAAAGACCTTGCATTTGTCGCATCTCTCTGGCAGGGCATCATACACCACTTTGATTTCTAAAGCCCTATCATCTGGCATAGAAACCATGATGATAGGAGGTGGATTCTTCTCAGCACTAACTTCGACACAAATGTGTGCCTCACCTACATATTTGCCTCTGGAGATGAAGTCAATGACCTTCAGATCTCTGATCCCACACACAATGATGGAAATGGCTCGCCTGGTCCAGTATTGGCCTACCTCAGGGAGAATAACCCACACATGAGAAGAGGTGAGGGAAGATCTTATGATGTCCACCTCTGGTAACCATCTTCTCGTCAACACCAGTTTGTTATCAAAGAACCAAGGTCCTTGATCCAAGGCCATATCCATGTCATCCGCAGTAGCAAATAATGTGAGGAAAAGTCCTCCCATCAGAGGCGAGAGTTGCAGCTCTCCTTTAGGTTTCCAAGACCTCAACATCCATCCATGGATGTGTTCCAGATTGTCCACCTTCCCCATGATTTGAATAATGATTGAGCATTTGTGTTGATCATCCATTGCCTTCACCACTGGTTTGGTGAACTCCATCCAAGGCATGTCATCCCCTTCTTTGTATTCAGGTGTCAATTTGTCCTCTGGCAAGAGAAGAGGTTTGAATTTCCTGTGAATATCCATCAGTTTCAATAAAGTTTCCACCAGGACCTACCCACCGTTACATCCCCCATTGGGTTCTTCCATCCTTTGTGTGTTTCTCCAATCTTCACATTATCAGAGGATGTAGCATTGTGGGTGGCAACACCCTCCTCGGCCTGGTCAAGCCCTGCCATGGCGACACCACAAACCCCAATCTAGAGATGGAATGGAGCGCTCCTAGAGAGAGAACTCACCATGAGTTATTCCCCTTTTGATAGATATATTATCTTAATAAAAAAGTTTAGTCATGCCGCAAAGATGTTTATATCTTCTTATTAACAAAGAGTACATTTAGTTGGATTTATTTATGAGATAAATAGCTATACAATGTCTCATTTCATTTTTTGGGTTTCTTCTCAACTATATTAAGAGATCAAGCTCCCTTTGTTTGTTGATTTGACCATGTTTCATGCCCAATTTTCTTATGCCTTCTTTAAACACAAAAATAATCTTCAATGCTAGTATGTTAATGGGACATGATTTGGCCTATTGTCACCTCAAATATTACTTTGGTCTTAAATATGTGCTACATACCTCCATGGAGTAAAAGTTGATGGCCAAAATACCTTCTACTCAAGATCACTGAGCAAGTCATCTCCATTCTAGAACAAATTTCTCCCAAGAGGAGGAAAGATCTCGGTGTCCCCATGATCCCTTGTTACATAGGTACTCAATCCATATATCAAGCTCTTCTCGACTTGGGTTCTAGTGTAAATTTGATGCCTTATTATGTGTATGTTGAGTTTGGGTTAGGACACCTAAGTCATATAATTGCACCTTGAAATCGGTTGACCATTTTGTTAAGACACCTCAAGGGCAGGTTGATGATGTGTTTGTAAGATTTGATGATGAAACATATTCCTATTTTCCTACTTACGTCATGGTGCTTCTTGGAGAAATATGTGTGCAAGGTTCAAATTATCTTGGGAAGACCATTCTTAGTGACAACCAATGCAGGGATACATGTAAGTACTGACACCATGTATGTGACCTTCATGCACATGAAGATCCAATCAAACATCTTCAAAGCATCTGCCAAAGCTTAAGTAATGGTTTCCACTAAAGAAGACTATTATCTTGTTGACTACCTTGAGGATGTTGTAAATGAATGCCCACTTAAGTGAGTTGAAACTGCCACCAAAGGAAGAGGTCTTGATCCTATTGTTGAGATGTCAGATGAGGACACTAAAGAAAATAATGGTCTTGTGTTAGTTGCTACAGATCAGTATTTACCTTCTATTTCTACCTATCCATTGAAAAGATCTATTGAATACCCTCATGTCCTCGAACTGAAGTCACTTCTTGAAGGCTTAAAGTATGAAGTTCTTGGTCCAAATGACACCCTCCTGGTGATCATTTCTTCTATTCCTTCTATGTACCAAGAACATTCTCATATTTATGTGCTAAATAAGAACATCGAGGCCATTAGATGGTGTTGGATCTAGGATGGGCTATTTGCTGTAGAGGGGGTAAATAGAGCTAAAATGCACTCAAACAAAATTCATTAGACATACAATATATCACAAGATAAGGTTGCTAATAAGGAATTTGAGTGCAACTAAACATACATAATAAGGATGTGAGAGATTGAAACAAGCACAAGAACACAAGCTATGTACAGTGGTTCCAATCTCCAAACTAGGAGATTGTCAATCCACTACCTAACCAGGTTAACCTCTAGGATTTCTTAACCATGTCTACTCCTTATATTGACTTATAAGAGTTACAACATATGATATTCCTTTTCTGAGACAAGGATACCCTGCTTTCCCTTTGAGGGGAAGGTAGCCAACTACCTACCAAAGGACTTACCTATCCAACCAAGAGTCTTCTACCTCACCAAGGACTTACCCACTTTGCAACGAGTCTTCGGTCTTCACCAAGGACTCACCCACTCTTTCACAAGTCTTCAGTGTTCACCGAGGACTTACCCAGGCTTGCTCAAGTCTTCAACCTTTGAGGAATTACCCACTCTTCTTGGATCTTCTGCCTTTGAATTCACCTTCACTAAGCGGAAGATTTCACCAAGGACTTACCCACTTGAGCAAGGATCTTCTACCTTCACCAAGGGCTTACGCACCTCTTGTGCCAAGTCTTCATTCTTGAAATTCTTCACCTCTCTTAGCCAAGAGATTGAACCTTCATCTTCATTTTCATGGTGGAAATGAGAGACTGGGAGGTGGAGGAAGTGAGAGCCTCGTAAGATATACATGTAGGACTAGCTTTCTTACAAATCTCCTACTCACTCTAATGGATGTAGCAAGTGATTAAGCTTAGAGAGAGTGAGGAGGTTGTAGTATGCACTCAACTATAGAATAGGAACCTTCATAGTGCTTGGATAACCATGGGATGAAGCCCAAGGGGTCCTATTTATAGTTGGGGATGCCCACTAGCCTTTGGGAATGCTTAAGGATGAATACTAGACGTTTGGGATGTTGCAACAGATATTTTTTTGAGTTTTACAACATTCCAATGGCTAGAAACACTTTTCTGCACTTATCTGTATAGTGCAATCGGTCGAGTTTACTTTTGGGAAACTCAACCAAATGCACTATTCGACAAAGAAGATTTGAACAATCGGCCGAGTTTATCCTGGATGAAACTCGACCGATCACTTAAATCATTTTTTTTCAGTGCAAGGATCGGTCGAGTTCTGTGAGTGGTAAACTCGATTGAACCATGACATCCTCAAAATCCATTAAGGGATCAGTTGAGTTTGTAACTTGACCAAAAAACAGCCTCTAATGGATTTTGGAAAATGTCATCAAAGTGATTAAATATTCGATTGAAGTGGTCCTAATTTTTTTAAGCTTAATTATAAGTCATACAATCATTACATGTGATTTACAACATGATTCTAATGGATTTACAATCATATTCCATAAAAGGGCACTAGCATTGATTTTGACTTGTCTTTTCTCCAATTTGAGATGTGCAAGTTAGGGCATTTGGAGTGTGTTTATACCTAATCTGAAATCACTCAAGTAGAAGCATTAGACACAAATAATGGAATGTTTTAATCATCATCAAAACAAGGGTTGGTCAATTTAGACCTAGAGTCAACATTCTCCCCCTTTTTGAAGATGACAATCCATTCCATAAATGTATTGAAAGCATTTAAGTAAAGTCATACCTTTGGAGAAACCTAGGGTTTTCAATAGAATTGAGTTCATATGCTCCCCCTCAATTGATGCTAGTGGAGTTCTCATACTCCCCCTCAATTGATGTTATTTTTCCTGCATGGTTAGCTTTCATAACATTTATAGAATATTATGTCTTCTACTCATATATGTTCTACACACATATGGATTCTTCCCTTACCTTCTCCCCTTTACATAGACAAGCTTTTCCCTCTACATGTAAGACATGCTTTCTCCTCCTGCTTTACAGAAGAAGACATGCTTTCTCCCCTTTGTCTTTTTAAAAAGGTGGGGGTATGAAGAGATAAGAAGAACCACTTGTTAAAAGAAAGGAGATAACAAAAATTATAATGGAGAGTAGAAGAGAAAAGTAGGGTCTTGTACAAGAATAGAAAGAAAAGCAAGTTAAAGCATGCACTTGAACAACTCATAATGTAATTCTAGCACAGATCAAGGCAAGATAAAGTGTTGCAAAAAATAATGAATTGCAATTTTGACCCTTAAGATGATGGAATTCATGAAAAAAGCATCAGGGCTCATGGCAAAGCAATCAGTCTTGCTCAGAAGGTCGTTTCTGTATAAAAAAACACTAGTCTTGCATAAAAATGTAACACTAGAGCAAAATCTACATAAAATCCAAGAATGCTCCAATTTCTACATACAATGTAGCTCTATATATCTTGCATCATAATGCTATGCAAGCAACTCAAAATAGTAGATATGTAAGGTAAAGAACATGTATGAAAGAACATGTATGAAACAACATATGAGCATAGCACATGATGAATACCACTGCATAAGCAAAGATTCCAAATAAAGAGTAAGCTATGAGTAGATGTAGAGATATATCCAAATAAAGATATGTGTAGTTTTATAAGTAAGAAAGGATATAGCTCACTATCAAATATGCATCATTACCAAAATATGATTACCACTAAGAACCTTAAGGTTGTATTGAAACAAGATATACAACTAGATAGATGTAGCAAGTTATAGCACAACAGAAGCAATGTAAGACACAACTAAAAGATCCAAAGAGATCATTATCAAAACTTGCATAACAACTCAAGGTAGGTAATTGGATCAATTGATATCGTCCCCAACATATTCCACTAGAGCGACCGGAGGCGTCCGTCAAGGCAGCCCAAGCTCAATGGAGGAGGAGGGTGATGGTGACCTTACCCGACCGACTAAAACTTGATCCCACTGGGTGCAACTGGTCTGCACTTGAACTTTTAGAAAAGGAAATCAGCAACAATAATCTCATAACCAGAGATCAATGGAGATAGACCCCACAGTCGCGGACGTGCATTTCCCTTCCCTGATCAACCTGTCCTCTGTAGCTGGGGACAATCCGTAGATGCAACTCCTAGTGTCCTATAAG